>CAOKZL010000470.1:0-1265114 GCA_948472985.1 Iguana delicatissima | reverse complement strand
CAGCTCCACGTAGACCACATCTGCCATTTTCCTGAATCCAGAAATGATGTTCTGGTTACTTCTGGCCATTATTTTGCATTATTAAATAAAGGCCCCAGCTTTTTTTAAAGTAAAAATGGAGTTTCAAAAACAAGAAATTGTTTTTCCCTAAGAACAATTTTTCTGTTAAATTATTCATTTTTCAGTTGTTGTTTTTTTAATGTTTGCAGGGGAGGGGGGGAAAGGGGGCTTTCCCAGAAACCTCCTGAGCTACACATAGCTCCACGAGAAAATTCCCTTACTGAAAAAAGGTTATTCAGATTAATATGATTGTCTCATTTTTTGGGAATCCCAGATGCTGTAAACCCCCTTTGGACTTATACCGTTATACAGTTAAAGAAATGGGGAAAAAAGCTCCAGGGGAACATTTTACATTTGGTTTTTTTAATATAAGGTTCCATAACAGTGAGTAATCTCCAAGATTAAGGGGCTTTTTTAAACTTTTTATTACCATCTTTTTTATTTTTTTAGCTTTTAATCTTTTATCTTAAATTTTAATTCTTCCACCGGTTTTCCTTTTAAAATTTTTTAGTTGACTGTGGCGGGTATTGCGGTGCAGCATTGCTTATGTTTATTTGTTTTTTTTTGGGAAAAATTCGGATCCCATTATTTTTGGGCCCTTTTGCCCTTGCCTACTAAAACTTCTTCTAGCTTGAAATGCCAAAAACCTGCTAATTTTTTGGGATTTTAACCCCCATTTTTTGAGTTGTTTTTTTTTTCTTGTATTTTTATAATAAGCTATGACAGTTTTAAATGCGAAAAAAAAAATTTTGAGAAAAGCCCAGAGCAGGCAAGCACAGAAAGGGGCTTCCAAACAACTTAAGGTGTATGGCATGCCTGTGAGAAAAAGAGAAAGAGAAATGTGAGTACCTCAAATTTTACAATTACCAATACCAATAGTTTTTTGGCTTTGGGTAATGAGGATGTGTTTTTTTTGTGTTTTTTAAAAAATCCGGGAAATTTGACTTGTCAGTTTATCGGGAAAGGAGTATTGGAGAGGAAAAGAGAAGGGGGAATCCTTGAGAAGTTGCTCATTACCGAAAAGGAACAGCCCCAGAACATCAAGTATATCCTCCAGATTTTGTGACCAAACAAAAGCCTTTAAAAGCCCATAAATGTTATTTTATCTATGAAAGTTTAGGAAAAATTGATAACCAAATGAAGCTTCTCAAACTTCCTTTGACAACTTCATAAAAAATACAATTTAAATTTTGGGGCAACCCAGTTGGGTCGGGGCTTAAAAGGAAACAAAGCTGGAGTGTAAAAAAAACAGGAATAAAGTCCCAAGGAGCAGCTTACCAGTGGCTTCTATGGAGCTGGGGGAAAGGTAATTTTACAAACAAAAACCAAATTATGCTGCAAATCACTTACAACAGATTAAACAATGGAGGATGGAGGGGCCGTTAGAGCTATTAGACTTTCTTTGAGCCAACTTTTACACATACACCCCCCATAGTATCGGCATGCTCATTGTGGACTTGGTTTTCCCAGTAATTTTTTCTCATAAGAGGGTTTTTGCCAACATTCAAAAATTCCCCAAATTTTTCCTCTCATGCCGATGAAAATGAAGCGTTTTTTGTCCAACTATCAAACAACACCAGTTGGGGTTATAAGACTTGGCTATTACCTCTTTAAAAACCCCAAAGTAAAAAACCTATTGGGGAAAAGGAACATCACCCCTTTTATCACCCAAAAAATTCTACCTTGGGACCACCCAAAACTTCCAGCATGGAAATAAGAAAAAAACCGGTGGGCCAAGAAAATCAACTATCAATAAAGAACATAAAAGACATCCCCCTCTAGACTGGGACACCTCAAAACATGCTGTGTACCATAAAAAGAGCTGGCCAACCCCTTTCTGGTAAATTTAGTAACAAAGGAAAACCCCTCATGTTGGAAGAGATCTGGGGGGGGGTTTTTTTATTTATTAGTAATGGCCAGGAAATTGAAACTCAAATTTCAAAAAAATTGGAACCAAAAAAGGGTTTAAAAAACACAGTTACCTTGAAAGATTTTCCCCCTATCAAAAAGCCCTGGTGCAAACAAAGCAGAATTGGGGGGCACTTTTAAATTAACCCCGACAATTAAAATTGTTATCTTGGAATATTTTTTGGGGGGTTGAATAAGTTCCCTTAGGGAAAATTTTGCAATTATTTACAAAAAATTTAAAATTTTTTGTTTGCAAGAGACATGGGGGTCATTTGGGTCTAATTTACCAATTTCCTTTTCCCCCACCTTCCCGGGGTTTCAATTTTTCTATATATTTGTATTTAGTTGACTTTCAAGTGGATATTCAACCAACTCCTACCCCACAATGTATACAGGCTTTTTCTTATCAAAGAGAAGGTTCTTTTTTGTATAAAGTTACACCCCCAACCCCAACACATGCTCAGGTTTCCAATAGCATCTGGAATCATCTATCAAAACCCCCAGCCTTCTAGTATTAAAATTTCCCCACACAAAAACCCCTGCTGTCCCGGGGATTTGCAGGATGGGGTGGGGCCAAACATCCCGGAAGGATTAACTCTGGCCAGGTCTCGCAAAAAAATTTTTGGGTTTCCAGGGTCACCCAAGAACCCAGAACAAAAAAAGCAGGTCAGGTTTTTAGAAATCCTTTCCCACCATCCGGGCCCCAAATCTCATTATGACATAACGTTTTGGGGGCCTATACCTATGTCACCAATAGAGGAGCTAGTACAGTTATTATATTGTGGTTTCTGCTAAAACCCGCTTACTATTATTCATAGTCTAGAAATTACCAGTAGGGGGAAAGTAACCATTTTTCCCTTTTTTATTGTTATTTAATTTTGAAATGTTTCTTCCCCAACCGGGACCCAAAATCTAAGGAATTTTAGTGGGAGAGCAGAAATTCATGGTCAATTAATCTAGTGCTTTATGTTCAGCCATTTAAAGCAACACTTTAAAAACCCTCTGCGAAGACATCTTAGTTGCTAAGTCAGACACTTGCACGTTTATCAAACCATTTTTAAAAAATTTTTAGCCCCAAAAGGTTTAAAAAAGGGCTTTTAGTCCTAATAGGGTAACAACTAACAAGGGTTTTTATTTAGAATGTAGACCCGCCAAAACATTAATATTTCTCTTAAAAGGTACTTAAAGATAAGAATATTTTACCCTCAACACCTTAGCGGGGCATGAGATCATCCTATAAGGCATCCCAAAACAAAAAAAAAAAACTTTTAAAAAACACAAGGGATTTATTTCCTAGCTGTGAAACCAAAACCAGAAGCATTTTTGGGGCATTTTTCCTTTTGGAACATGTGATTAGACCAGTTATTTTTGGAAAAATTTTTTGCAAAAGGGCAAAATAATTTCATGGGTTTATGGTGCTACATCCATAAAAACCCCCCCATTTTGGCTTTGCCCTTTTTGGCCCCTGTTTCCATGTCAGGGTAAAGAAGTTGATTGCAGCTCTCACCTTTTTCCCGGGGGAAAATATGATCCCCCCAAATTTTTTGGAAACAAAATTTTCCCAAAAAAAAGGCTGGGGAACAAAATAAAAGTTGTTCCCTTTCATAAAAGGGAAATAAGGAAGATCCCAATAACTATTTGGCCACCCAGCCTTTTGGAACCCATTTTAAGTTATACAGTAAATATCTTTTAAAATAAATTAGAAGTTTGGGGGAAACCCACCAATTATGTCATTCACCCAACGGGCAGGTTTCCCGGGAAAGGTCAACCCCACCCTTTTACTGCCTGCCCCTCTATTTTTAGCAAAAGAAAAGGGTTTTTTGGGGGCCCTACCAAACTTTTTATTTTTTCCCCTTTTGTTGATTTAGCAGCTGCCTTTGACTTATTGATAGAAACTTGTTGTGGCAAAAATTGGCTAACACTAATATAGATTCTGCCTTTTGGGTTTCCAAGGGAAAATTTTTTATAATAAAACCTGCTCAATAAGAGTAAAAAATTTCCAGTTCTTTTAACAGCTCCATTCACACAAATAAAGGAGTAAAACAAGGTTGCCTGCTGGCACCTTTACTTTTTAATAAATCCCCAGGGGTTTTTAACCCCGGGAATTTTGAATATGTTTTTGGACTTCAGCTCCCAAAACCCCCAAGCATTACCATAGTGGGGGGGCTTCTGGGAGCTGAAGTCCACAAACATCTGGGGACCCCCCAAAGGGGAGAACCACTTTATCTATACCATAATACATAATTAGTTTGTCAGACCCAAATTTTTTTTACCCCCTGTTTTGGGTTTAAAAAAATTTCTATTTTTTATATGCCAATGACATGGTTTTAATATCACTCACCCGTGTAGGTTTAAAGGCTGCTTTTGAAGCTTAGTGTTTTCTTTTTAAAAAAAGCTGAATATTAATTACTCCAAAACAAAAAAATGGTGTTGGGGAAAAAAACACCCCTTTTACAATGGTCTTTTTAATGGCCAAAATTTTTGAACAATGCCGAGAATTTAAATATTTTTGGCATTCATTTCACAGAAAATCTCTCAGGGAAAACCCCCCTGGAAGCCCCCAAAAACAGTAGCCTTGAGTTTCTATGGGGAATTTAAATTCTATAATATGCGGGGGGTCACCTGGTTGTGCCAGCACTAAAAATATTCCAAAGAAAAAGTTATTGCCCAGATTCTTATGGTGCTGCGGGGGAGGGGATGATTCTCACATATCTCAACTAAAATTCCCCCCAGAATATTTTTTTTAAGAAATTGCTAAGACTCCCCCCAGGTCCCCCATTTTTGGTTCAGGTAAGGTTGGTTTTTTTCCCATAAACCCCCCGTATTCATTTGGTTTTTATTTAATTATTGGAGGATAGTTATAGTTTCCCCAGTTAAAACTTTTCCCAAATTATGTTTCAAACAGTTATCCAAATGTAAAGTATGGAAGTAAAGATCCCAAAAATTTTCTTGAATGGAAATCAGCCCATCTGGAATTTTTCTCACCCTTAATTGCAAAGGGGAAGCTCGGGGATTTTTTCCCCATCGCCAATCAAACAGAAGGCTTTTAACTTTTTAATTTTTCTAAAAAAAATTTTCTACAAACTTGACCATCAAAGGGGCCATTTTTTTAAACAAAGTTTACCTTCCCAAAGGTTTAAAAAGCTTTCACAGCCCTTCATTTTCAGTCACCTACTGCTGTGATTAAAGGAAAACCTGCATACCCCTTTTGGCCCTCCACTTATGCATTTTTGGGGCCCCAAATAAGGGTCACTATTTGTTTTTTTTTTCCAATATATTCATCCAGGAGCCAAATTTTTTGGGATCCAAATTTTACATCATTTGGAATCTAATACTGTCTTAGAAAAGATCTTCTGTCCCCTTTTCTGATATTGACCCCAGGAATTTTTAAGGCTTCTTTTACTCGGGCAGCTATAAGACCCGGGGCCAGAATTTTTGCCAATGTATATTATTGTTCTGGAGAAACGTTTTACCTAATTAAAAGTTTTATTTGTTATTTTTTAAAGAAAACCCAAAACCTCAAATTTTTTCTCACATCCCGACTATTATGTAATTTACTGTAGGGATGATTTTGCCATGCTGTTTTTGGATGTTTTTTATTTTAACATTTTGACAGTATTGTGTTGCATTTTAATATTCTGTATGAAAATACCCTTTTGTTCTACGCATTAATAAATTGACTACTGACTGAGAAATCTCCAATTGCTTTTATCTACCTAGTGCTTGAAGGTTCAGCTAAAAAATGTGATCTTCACATAATCTAAAAGAACCATTGCCCAAAAATTCCAATTATTCCAGGGAGAGTTGAGGGGTTTTCCTTTTTCTCATTTTAAAGGGGGAAAGAGGCACTCTTTGAAGATTTTTGCCCACCAAGGTGTAAGAAGTTGGGGGCGGGGGTAAGCCCCGAGAATCCCAATTGTTTTTTTTAGCTACTGCTTAAAGATTCTGCTATAAACTTTTATCTTCACATAATCAAAAGAAAGAGCATTTCTTATGCGGGAAAAGCAACTGATCTAAATCTCAAAACTAATTTTCAATATTTGTAATATATTAGCAGCTACAAAGTGGGGGGAGAAAATGACAAAAAAAAATTCCACTTAGTTTAGGGAACAGATTGAGTATGAGTTCAAAGCTTCATGTTTGCTGCTTTTATGCTGAGCACACAATTTTAAAAAACATGTCAAACATCAAAAAAATTTTTCCAAAAAAGCTCCCAAAAATTTCGGTTTTTAAAAAAAACAGAGATGCAGCAAAAGCAATTTTCTAGAGTTTAAAAATGGGGGTGAGAAATTAAAAAGCAGTTTTTGCAAACTTGTGTGGCAAGAAAAATTGTTTCGTTTCCTGAAATTTGGGGGGTTTGAAAAACTTTACGGGGAAAAACCCCTGGGGGGAATTTTAAAACCGGGGTAAAAAAGTTTTCCCCCCCCAAGGAAATTTTCCCGCCAGCTTTTGCCAGGGTACCCCAATTTAAAAAAAAACCCCACTGATTTTTCCCCAAAAGGGTTTAAAATTTTTTGGGTTAGTCCAAAATTTTAAACTTCAAAAAATAAAAATTTTTTACAAAAGGCCAAAAAGAAAAATTAAAATTTTAATTCAGAAAAAAACCCAAAGGGTTTTTTCCTTTCTACACAAAATAAAAACCCAAAATGGGGTTTTAAATTTTTTTCCCTTTTTTTAAGATTTCAACCCCTAATTTTCTTGTTTCTCCACCAAATTTGGTGGGGTTAAAAACACGGGAAACCCCATTTTGGTTTTGTACTTCCAAAAAAATTTTTAAAAATTTGTTTCTTTCCCCTTTTGGCGGGAGAAATAACTTTTTTTTGGGAATTTTCCCCTTCTTCCAGTTTTTATTTTCCCAAAATTCCTTTTTGTTCTTAATTTGGGGGAAGAAAAAAAAAATTTTTTTTGCATTTCTTTCCCTTTTACTTTTTTTTTTAAAGGAAAATTTTTTTTTTAAAAAGGAAAAAAAATTTTATTCCTTTTTTAAAACAAGAAGGGGGGGTTGTCTAATTTTTGGGAACAAGGAGATTTTCAGGGCCAAAAGGGTTTTTAATTTTCCTTTCCCGGATTAGGAAACCTTTTGGGCATCCCTTTAAAAGGATAATGTTTTTTGTTTTTTTAAAAAATTGCCCAAATTTGAAAAAACAATGCAAATAAAATTTGGGGGAAAAAAACATTTGGATTTTTTTCATTTTTTAAAGGGAAATTGGAAAAAATTCCACAAAAGAAAAGGGACAAAGGAGAATTGGAAAAAACCCCAACGGGAATAAAAAATTGGCACCTTTTTTTCCCAAATCACCCGTTACTCCCCCCCGGGGAAAAGCCCAACCCCAAAAGACAAAAATTTTCCCCGGGGTTTGGGAAAAAGTGTGGGGGCCCTTCCGGCCTTATTTATTTCCCCAAAAAGCACTAACCCCCGGGGCCCCCTTTCCCCACTGTTGGGGGGTTTAAATTTAAAACCCCTCTTCTTAAAATTTTTTTCCCCCAAATTTTTAAATAGGTTGCGGGTTTTCCCCTCACCGCTTCCATTTTTAAAAAATTCCTTAAAAACCCGTTTTTTGGGTCCATTTTGGTTTCCCCTTTTCTTTTTCTTTTTTTTTTGGGGGTTTTTTTGGGGTGGCCTGAATTTATCCAAACCAGGAGAAAATTTGGCTTTTGGTTTCCCCTTGGGTAAAACCTAACCATTTTAGGGAAACCCCCTTGTTTTATTCGGGGTAATTTATTCCAGCCCCAAAACCCCAAAACCCATTTCGGGGTTTTTTTTTGTTTTCAGGGTCCCCCAAATTGAAAAAGGGTTTGCAAAATTTGTTTAAAAAAAAAATAAAAATTATTTTAAATTAGTTGCTACCCCCAAACCCTTATTAAAAGGGTTTTTAATAATTTTTAAATAGAAATTTTTTTCAAAACTACCTCGGGTTTTACCTTTTAAGGAAGGGAAATGAACCTTTTAAACCCTTTCCAAGGGAAACCCCCAAAAATTAAACCGGGTTTTAAAATAAAAATAATAAAACAATTTTTTTACCCAAAAAATTCCAATAAAGATCAATTTTTTACTGGGCTATTTGGGATTTAAGGCCCCCTTTTAAAAAAAAATTTAGAGGACCGGTGAAAAAAAAAGAAAAAACTAGGGTTCCAGGAACAGGTTAATAAACCTGTTTTTTTTATTAAAAACTTTCCACCCACTCTTAGCAAAAAGGGGAGTAAAAAATGATATATTTTGTTGGAAACTAATTTCAAGAAAAACCCTTTAACCCTCCAGGGTTTTTTTAAAAATTTTATTTTTTTTAAATTGGGTTTCCCTTATTTTCCGGGTAAGGGAAAAAGAAAAAAAGTAGTCACTTCCTTTTTTTAAAAGGTTTCATTTAAAAAACCTTTCCCTTTTAAAATAAAAGGGAACTAAGGAGAAAAATTTTATTTAAGTTTGGGTTCTTGGGGGGGTTTTACCCCCCTTTTTCCTTTTAAAAAATTAAAAACCACTTCTTAAAAAAATGTTTTTTTGTAAAAGGGGCCCTTTTTAAATTCAAATTTTTAAAACTCTTTTAAAATTGTTTAAAAATTTCGGAATAAAAAAAAGTCCCCAAAAAAAATTTTTTGGGTTTTGAGCAGTCATAAAAGCAGCTGATCTTAAATTTAATTTAAAGTGGATCATTTGCTACTATAATTAAAATCATTTTATTATGAATGTACTTTCATTTCTAAAGGAGGGAGTAAAACCAATGATTTCCCAGCTTTGGGAAGTATTTTTTTTTCTCCATTAGATCCTATCATGCTAATGGGAGTGTTTTTTGACATGATGCCTAAAAAAAGAATGTGTATCTATTAAAATTTTTGCCATTACAGTAGTAGGAGCATAACAACAAAATAAACAGTGGTTTAGCATGTAGTCTCATGTTACTTGATATTAGTTTCCATTACAATCAATCACTCAGTCACTTTATTTACATCCCACTTTTTCACTAAGAGTGGGAATCAGTAGCATTTCTTTCATAATAAAAACATGGTTATTGAGGCCTAGAAAACCGGGAAGGGAAAAGTAGATTATGTCTGATATAGGAAACTAAGAAAATTTTTAGCTCTAGTTAGTACATAGCTAAACCTAACTCAACTAGACCCAGTAAACAAGTAGATGCTGTATATGTGTAAACTATTGTTGTGTACCTTGAAGTTGTTTCTGACTTATAGTGATCCTAAGGCGAACCTGTAATGGGGCTTTCTTGGAAAAAATTTGTTCAGAGAAGGTTCACCTTTCCCTTCCTCTGACGCTGTGAGAACATGAGAGAATAGTAGACTTACTATTCAGCAATTGATTAAACCAATATACTCCAGCTGGGACTAGCAACTAATTTAGATAATAGTTTTTATACATAGCAAACTCCATGTTCACATTAGCACACATGAAAAAACAAAACAAAACCTGAAAGGGGCCCGGGGAATTAGAGATGCATGCATAATCTACCACTGAATATACAAGATTTCCTGCTAAAATGGTAGTGGACAACTAAGGCGAGTCCAAAAGCCAATTCTCTGCTCCTGGAAATCTGCACTAGCTGTACAGGCCACCCAAAATGCCAAAAAGAAAGAGAGAGAGAAAGAGAGGGAGGGAGAACCAAGAAGTGGACACTTCTGGTTTTAAAGACCACTTTTCTTAAGATGTTAAGCAGTGTGAGGGGACCTGCAACCTTTTTTAAGTTGGTACTGGAGGATTTTAGAAGAGATAAATTACCCTCCAAGGGGAGTGGGAAAGGGACAGGGGTGTGGAGTGCTTACTGGCAATCAAATGAGGCTTGGAGGACCACACACTTTACCCACCCCTCAACTAAAGTCTTTGTCAACTGTCTGTTACACCAGGGGGACCAGTAGGGATGGCTGATGTGAACACAAGTGCATTGATTCTGTATGTTTTTTCCCAGGACTGCTGCTTTGTGCTGCTTCAGATGACAGAAGTCTTACCAATATCCTTTGAAGATTATGAAACATATTTAAACATTTTCCCCCCAAATTTTATTATGTTCATTAAGCTTCATTGGCAAAGGGGGAAAACTGGAAAATGTCAAAAGCTTTCATCCTTTTATTGGCATGTCCCATTGGTGCCTAATGCCGGAGATAGAAATTTAGGCCTTTAGGCCTGAAAATCATGCATTGTTCCTTTGAGTACAACCCTTCCCTCTTGTGACAAATGGAAGTGAAAATTTCATTTCACTGGTCAAATAATTTCTTGTCAAATAATTATCAAAAGTATAGTAATAGACAATGTTCAAATAAATGTTTTTTTCTTCCCTGGAATAAGAATCAAAAACCCCAGAATATATAACTGGACAGAAGAAAAAATACCAAAAATTTATTTCTCAGTAAAAAGGATGTATGATAACAAATTTTAAACTATTATTTCGGGAAAAGTACAGAATCCAGTGTTTCTGTGTAACTCACCATTAGGTGTAGCTAAACAAGAAAATAGGGTTGAAATCTATGTTTTTATTTTAATCCAGCATTTTAGGTCTCATCTGTGTGTAGAACAGGAAAAAATCCTTTGTTGTATGCTGATATTAAGTATTGTAATTTCTACATAGAGCACTTCTGTACCTACAATTTTTCCCACCCTAAGCTGAAATGGACTACCAAATACAATATACAAGCATTTTGAAGCCTCAGTGTTATTTCTTTATTGCTACGTCTAGGACTTTAGAAGCTGCGGAGAGATAATTTCTGGTCTGGATTTTTCTTTATCAGTTTTAAATGAGTCCACACACAGGCCTTCTCTGGGGGAAGATTTTGTTATTTCAAACCCAATTTTCAGAGAAACAGAACAATTGTTTCTTGCCACAAAATTTTTCAGAAGGGCTTTTTAAACTTTACACCATCATTTACTCTAGCAATTGCTTTTGCTGCATCTCTGTTTATTTTACAACCAGCGACTCAGATATATTCTGGTTTGGGAGCTTATTGAATGTTTGCTGATGTTTGACATGTTCTGGTGAACCCCCCTGTGTGCTCAGCATAAAAGCAGCAGCATAAAGGCTTTGAACTCATAGCTCAATCTGTTCCAACCCAAAGTGGAATTTTGTTGCCTCATTTTCTCCCCCTCACTTTGTAGCTGCTAATATATTACAAATATTGAATTCAGTTCTAGAGATTTAGATCAGTTGCTTCCCAGCATAAGAAATGCTGCTTTCTTAGATTATGTGAAGATAAAAGTTTATAGCAGAATCTTCAAGCAGTAGCTAGAAAAAAGCAATTGGGATTACTCTAGTGCTACATACCCAGCCCTCAACTTCTTACCCCTTGGTGGCTCACGACTTAGGGAATATCTTAAAAGAAGTGCCTCTTTCACCTTTATAAATGAGAAACAGACACACTCAACTCTCCCTGGAATGAGTGGGGAATGTTATGGGCAATGCTGCTTTATTAGATTATGTGAAGATCACATTTTTATAGCTGAACCTTCAAGCACTAGGTAGAAAAAGAATTGGGTTTTACTCAGTCAGTCAGTCAATTTATTAATGCGTAGAACAAAGGCTATTTGCAAAACAAAAATTTTAAAATGCAACACAATACTGTACAAAATGTTAAAATAAAATACATACGTAAAAACAGCATGGCAAAATACATCATACAGTAAATTACATAATAGTCGCATGTGAGAAAAATTTAGAGTTTGGTTTGCTTAAAACATAGACAATAAAACTATAATTAGGTAAGCGTGTCTCCCAGAACAATCAACTATGACATTGGCAACATATCTGGCCCGGATCTTCATAGCTGCCAGAGTGAAAAGAGAGACCTTACGAATTACCATGGAGTCAATATCAGAAAGGAGACAAAAAGATCTTTTTTTAAGACAGTATTAGTTTCCCAAATGATGTAAAATAATCCCAAAAATTTGGCTCCTGGATCAGAATATATTGGACAAAAAACAAATAGTGAGGCAAATCCTCTATTTCAGGGGCCCCACAAATGCATAAGTGGAGGGCCAAAGGGATATGCAAGTATCTGCCTTCAATCACAGCAGTAGGCATGCACTGAAAATGAAGGGCTGTGAAAGCTTTCCTAAGTTTTGGGGAAAAGGTAAGCTTTGTTAAATAAAGGGCCCCTTTTGATGGTCAAGTTTGTAAAAATTTGCCCATTTAGAAAAATTAGAATTGTTGATAGCCTGTCTGTCTGATTGAGCGGCATGATGGAAGAAATAATCCCAGAGCTTCTCTTTGCAATTCAAGATGAGAAAGTTGCCAGATGGGCAAGATACCATTCAAGAAACTTATGGTATCTTGACTTCCATACTTTACATTTGGATAACCCGTTTAAAATAATTTGGGAAAAGCTCTAACTGAGGAATCTATAACTATCCTCCAATAATTAAATAGAGCCAAATGAATAGGGCTCTGATGGATGGAAACCCAACCTCTACCTGAACCAAAGCTGCCGGGGTACCTGGGGGAGTCTTAGCAATTTCTTAAAAAAAAATATTCTGGAGGGATTCCAGTTGAGATATGTGAGAATCATCCCATCCCCATACAGCAGCACCATAGAGAATCTGGGGAATAACTTTGCTTTGGAATATTTTTAGTGCTGGCACAACCAGGTGACCCCCCCGCAGTATTATAAAATCTGGGGAATTGCCCCGATAGATCTCAAGGCTACTGCTTTGGTGGCTTCTATATGGGGCTTCCATGAGAGATTTTCTGGGGAAATGAATGCCAATATATTTAAATTCTCGGCATTGTTCAATCTGGTGGCCATTAATAGACCATTGTAAAGGAAGATGTCTTTTCCCCCAAAAACCATCATCTTTGTTTTGGAGTAATTAATATTCAGCTTTTCTTTAGAACAGAAAACACTAAGCTTCAAAAGCAGCCTTTTTAAACCTACACGGGTGAGTGATATTAAAACCATGTCATCGGCATATAACAAGATAGAAATCTTTTTTGAACCAACAGAGGGTGGGGAAAAAAATTTTGGGGGCTGACAAAGCTGGAATTATGTCATTATGGTATAGATCAGTGGTCTAAATTTTGGGTCCCCAGATGTTTGTGGACTTCAGCTCCCAGAAGCCCCAGCCACTATGGTCAATGCTTAGGGCTTCTGGGAGCTGAAAATTAAAAAAATCTGGGGGGCCCACAGGTTGAAAACCACTGGTATAGATTAAAAAGTAAAGGTGCCAGCAGGCAACCTTGTTTGACTCCTTTATTTGTGTGAATAGGAGCTGTTAATGAACTGGAGATACCTAAATTTAAATTTCAGCAGTTGTATTATAATAAAGTTCCTTGATTAGGAACAACAGGCGAGAATCTATATTAGTGTTAGCCAATTTATGCCACAACAAGTTTCTATCAATAGAGTCAAAGGCAGCTGCTAAATCAACAAAGGCGACAAATAAATGTTTGGTAGGGCCCAAAACACTTTGCTGTGCTAAAAAGTAGAGGGTCAGGCAGTGATCGATAGTGCCTTGACCTTTCCGGAAGCCTGCCTGTTCAGGGTGAATGACATAATTGGGGAAATTTCCCAATCTTCTAATTTATTTAACAGATATTTACTGTATAACTTGGAGTTTATATCCCAAAAGGCTGATAGGCCAGTAGTTATTGGGATCTTCCTTATCTCCCTTCTTATAGACGGGAACCTTTTACTCTGTTTCCAGCCTGTTTGGGGGTTCTGCCTGTATTGTTAATCTGGGGGAAACACTTTTGCTAGTTTGGGGCCCACCACTCGGGGGAAAAATTTAAAGATTTCAGGGGGCATCAAATTTTTCCCCCGGTGCCTTACTCAAGGTGGGGAGCTGCAATCAACTTCTTTACCTCTGACATGGATACAGGTGGCCAAAAAGGCAAGCAGACAGTCTTCCAGATGAGTGAAGGGGGGGTTCTCTATGGATGTAGCACCATAAAGCCCACTGAAATTAGTATGCCATTCTTGCGATGGAATTTTTTCCAATAATAACTGGTCTAATCACATGCATACCAATGGAAACAATGTCCCAAAACTGCTTTCGTTTTTGGTCTTCACAGCTAGGGCCAAATGACTCCATTGTGTTCTGTTATAAGTATCTTTTTTTTGTTTTAGGAGTGCCTTATAGGATGATCTCATGACCGCTAAGGTGTTGAAGGGACCAGTATTCTTATCTTTAAAACCTGTTGAGAGAAATCCATTAATGCTTTCCAGGCAGCTCTACATTCTTAAAAAAACCATCTGTTAGTTGTTACCCATTAGGACTAAAATGCTTTTTTCAAACCAATTTGGGTCTCAAATTTTTAAAGATGGTTTGATAAACGTGCAAGATGTCTGACTTAGCAACTAAGATGTCTTCCAGAGGGCTTTGAAAGTGTTGCTTTCAAATAGCTGAACTATAGAAGCACTCAGATTAATTGACCATCGTATTCTCTTTCTCTCCCACTCGGATTCCATTTAGATTTTGAGTGCGGTGTGTGGGAAGAAACATTTCAAAATTAAATAACAATAACAAAGGAAAAATTACTTTTTAGCCCTACTGGTAACTTCTAGACTATGAATAATAGTAAGCAGGTTAGCAGAAACCACAATATAATCAACTGTACTAGCTCCTCTATTGGTGACATAGGTATAGGCACCCAACGTTATGTCATAATGAGATCCATTAAGGCATTGCAGATGGTGCAGGGAAAGGATCTCTAAAAACCTCAGACCTGACTTGTTTGTTCTAGTATTTTTGGGTGACCCTGGGGAACCGATATATTTGCGAGACCTGGCCAGAGTTAATACCTTCCAGATGTTTTTTCCTTTGGCCCCACCCCAAAAATTCCCTTTCCCGGGGGAAATTTGGGAAGTTTTTTCCGCACCAAAAGGCAAAGGGGGTTTTTTGTTTTTAGGGATATTTGATTTTTTTCTAAAAGGGAAAAGGCCTGAGGGTTTTTTCCCTTTTGAAATTTTTAAAAAATGGAATTTCCAAGGGTTTTCTATTTTCCCCCGGAAAAAAACCCGAGGCCCTGTAGGGAAAAAAAAGGTTGGGGGGAAAATTGGTTTAAAAACACATTTATACAAATAAGAGAACCAAAATGTCTACTCTTGATAAGAAGAGCCTGTATACATTGTGGGTAGAAAGTGACCAATGGTTGAATATCCACTTGTAAGTCAACTGATACAAATATAGTGAACCGCCGCTATCATGGCCTCTAGCACTTGTTTTAACAGCCGGGACAGAAAAAGAGCGGAATCCAAGGAGAATTGGTAAAAATTTGAGCCATGAGCCCATGTCTCTTGCAAACACAAAATTTTAAACTTTTGTAAATAAGTTGCAAAAGCTGCATCATGGAACTTATTCAACCAGCCCATAATATTCCAAGATAACAAGTTTAATTGTCAGGGTGGTACAGTTAGATCAGTGTCCCCCCAAGATCTGCGGATTCTGTTTGCACCAGGGCTTTTTGATAGGGAGACAACTCTTTCAAGGTAACTTTTTTTTAACCCTTTTTTTGGGTTTCCCAAAGGTTGTGTTGAAATTAGAGTTGTCAAGTTGTCCTGGTCCATTACTAATAAATCATCGACGCAACCCCCAGCCAGATCTCTTCCAACATAGGGACTTCATCTGTCGTTACTAAATTTACCAGAGGATTGGCCAGCTCTTTGATGGTACACAGCATGTTTTTGAGGGTCGTTTAGTCTAAAAGGGATGTCTATATGTTCTTCATTGATAGTTATTTATCTTTGGGCCCCCCGGTTGATTCCTTTTTTCCATGCTGGAAGTTTTGGGTGGGCCAAATTGTGGCATGATCTGGCTAGAAGTTTTTTGGGTGATAACAGGCTGATGTTCCTTTCCTCAATAGGCATCCTATTACTGCACTTAGGGTTAATTAAAGAGGTAATAGCCAAGTCTCTATAGACCCCAAATGGGGTTGTTTGAAGTTGGACAAAAAACGCTTTATTTTCATCGGCATGAGAGGAATTGTGGATTGTTTGAATGTTAGCACAATTCTCTTATGAGCAGAAGTACTAGGAAAAACCAGTCCACAATGAGCATGCCGATACTATGAGGGTGTATGTGTAAAAGTTGGCTCAAAAAATCTTTAAAAGCTCTAACGGACCCCCATCCTCCATTGTTTAATCTGTTGTAAGTGATTTGCAGCATAACTTGGTTTGTTTGTAAAATCCTATTGCCTTTCCCTGTTTCCAGCCCCCAAGAAGCCACTGGTAAGCTGCTCCTTGGGACTTTATTCCTGTTCTTTTTACACTCCAGCTTGTCTTCCTTGTTAAGCCCCGAGCGACTGGGTTGACCCAAACCATCTTTTAAAAATGTGTATTTTTTTATGAAGTTGTCAAAGGAGAGTTTTAGAAGCTTCATTTGGTTATCAATTTTTCCTAAACGTTCATAGATAGAAATAAAAAGAAAGGGCTGTTAAGAGACATTGTTTGGTCACAAAATCTGGAGGATATACTTGATGTTCTGTGGGCTGTTCCTTTTCGGTAATGAGCAACTTCTCAAGGACTGACTCACCTGTCTCTTTTGGCTCTACAGATATCCTTCCTGATAAGCTGACAAGTCATTGCCAGGATTTTTAAAAGACACAAATAAAGACACATCCTCATTACCCAAAGCCAAAAAACTATTGGTATTGGTAATTGTAAAATTTGAAAGGACCACATTTCTCTTTTCTTTTTCTCACAGGCATGCAGTTCATACACCTTAAGTTGTTTGGAAGCCTTGCTGTGCTTGACTGTCTCTGGGCTTCTTCTTACAACATTTTTTCTTTTGCATTTAAAACTGTCATAGCTTATTATAAAAATACAAGAATAAACAAAAGCCCAAAAAAAGCTCAAAAGCCCATGAGGTGTTAAAATTAAGAAATTAGCAGTTCTTGGTTTTCATTTCAAGCTAGAAGAAGTTTTTAGGCAAGGCAGCTAGTAGTAGGCCCAGGGGAAGAGATAATGGGAGTGCAAGAATTTCCCAAAACAAAACAAATAAACATAAGCAATGCTGCACCGCAATACAGCCACAGTCAACTAAAAAAACATTTTAAACCAGGCAAGACACGGTGGAAGAAATTTAAAAATTTTAAAAAAAAGATTAAAAACTAAAAAGTAAATAGATGGTAATGGGGCCAAATTAAAAAACCACGTATCATCTGGAGATTACTCACTGTTATGGAACCTTATATCAAAAACCAGTGTAAAATGCTATTCTGGGGGTCATTCCTGTTCTAGTCTGCTTTAACTGTATAACGGTATAAGAGTCCAAAGAGAATGACAGCATCTGGGATTCCAATAATATGAGACAATCATATTCAGATCTGAATAGCTTACAGTAGGAATTGTCTCGTGGAGCTCATGTGTAGCTCAGGAGGTTTCTGGGAAAGCTTCCCTCTCCCTCACAAACATACCAGACTGTTGTAACTGCAAACATTAAAAAAACAACAACTGAAAAATGAATAATTTAACAGAAAAATTGCTTCTTAGGGATACAATTTCTTGCTTGTTTGAGCTCCATTCTACTCTAAAATGCTAGTGCTAATATTAATAATGCAAAATAATGGCCAGAAGTAACCAGAACATCATTTCTGGATTCAGGAAAATGGCAGATGTGGTCTACGTGGAGCTGAGATGACTACAAAATGGCCCCCTGACCCTGTATACATTGTGTTCATGGTGCAATTAGAAGCATGGAGTTGGAAGTGACCAAAAGACATCTTCCCCTACCTCACTTCCACCACCCTTAGTAACCCAGACCACAGAATAACCAGAGAATGGGTACACTATAGAAAGTGACAAAAACGTTGGGTGATATCATTAATTCAGTGGTTATCAATCTGGATGTCCAGGTGTAGACAGTGAACCCCTCTTAGCAGACCCTGTCCCAGGGAGTATAATTTTAATATTAAAAATCATCCGAGCCAGAGGTGACCAGATTGGTGCATAGACAGCTGGGCCAGCGATTGGACAAAGATCAAAGACCAGAAACTTCCCCCTGTCACATCTCCATAGGAAACCTCGGAAAGGCACGTACGCATAGGTAATGGACCATCAGCTACAACAATACTTTGAGGAGATTGCCTGAATCCCCAGAATGCTTGAAACAAAGTGAGATGTATCAAAGCAAGGTCCAGTTACGTGAGGCAGCCATCAGGCAGCTATCATGCAACCATTATCCTTCCGGAACAGGGTCTGACCCTGAGGAACATTTTGCTCTATAACTAGACCCCCTTTTTGAGGTCCCATTTCGGAGCTCTCCCATGCTAGACTAGCAGACTGTCATTTTGCTAGTTGAATCCCCTCAGCCCCCCCCCCCCGAGTTGTTCTCTGATTGTCTTTTTCCCTGGGTGAAGACTTCTGGACAGGTGCAGTATCACCCCTTCCACATTCCCTCTGCTCTTCCCCTATCAATTTTCATCTCTTTCCATCTTGATAGCTCGTGTGTGCTTGCAGGAGTGATTGCCTCTGTGGGTGTGCACGAGAATATCTTCTAACAAAACATCTTGATTGAACGTTTAGTCTGGCTCTTTTGTGGTCTGACTCCATAGAAATTGGGTAAAAGATCTCATTAAGTGTTGCCTTGCCCTGTTGCCAGTGCTCCACTAATTTTCCCAACATAGGCATTTTTGGAGCTAATCAAGGTGTCCTCCCAAGGGGACCCCCAAAAGTCAGCGTAGCAACAGACTTCAACAGGCTGAACCAGTGTGGCCAATAATTAGGGATTCTGGTAATTCTAGTTCAGCAAGATCCGGTGCTCCAAGGTTAGGAATCACTAATCTAACCAAATTAAAGTCATCCTCCCTTTCACCTTCTCTGTTAGGATAGGCTTAGAATCTGAACATGAGCAAAACATCTATTTGTAAATTCCAAAACAAAATTGTGAGTTAAAACTAAGTTAATACTAGAATTTTACCTTGTGGTAAAATATATACACATTTTCAGTGTGCTTCTGTGAAACTGTTGGGAAATTTGAAGCCCAAATGTTTTGATTAGAAAAAAGCAAAGTCTCTCAGGAAGTGTAATTCTGGGTTCTGGATTTCACCTAAAGTGAAATTCAAATTGAGTTTTTCTTTGGGCAAACTATCTGAGGAATTTTAATGGAAGCCTTAATCATTTTAATATGACTCACTACCATTTCCACATATCCTTTCTCCACAGGTTTTCTTTTGTTGTAAGAGTTCTTGATGTCCTAGGAGAGAGGAGAAATCCCACATTTATGATAGGTGTGTGCATTTGAAACCCTTTATGTCTCCAACTCATGCAGTAGCACATAAACTATGAAATATTCCTCAGATGTTTGTGGCCCTACAGCTTTGCCTTGGTTCTCATTCATGTTTAGTATAGGCTTTACAGGCTCCCCGTATTAAACTAGCAGAAATTCAATTAGATCAATTTATACTCCACTGATACATGCCTGTATCATTGTCAGGAATAGTGATTTATTGGCACTGGTGTAATTCAGTCATTTATAAATGTTGAAGTTCCTGGGCTGCGACTGTGAGTTTGAATTTAGTGTCTGTGGTTCACAAGGATAGCACGGTGCCAAGTAATTTTCTCTTTCGTATGACCATTGGCATTTCAAATTATGTGCTGATCTTGTGTAGGAAAATCAATTAACATGATTGTAATAACCAGTGGAATGCTGCCAGTCAGCACTGGGAGTAAGAGATACATCATCTAATGGAGCAGAGAACCAATATTTAATTTGGATACTTACACTTGAAGGTGCCTCATCATGCCTGCAATGGCCAGCTTTTCTCCCTTCATATTTCAATAAACACAAACAGTAGCAAATAGATCATCTTGACATTAGATATAAATGCCTCTCCCCCAATGCCAAAACACCTCTTTTTAGGGATAGTTTATTGATTCCCTGCATGATGAATATGCTGTTTGTATAATGACAAGTAAGAATAAAGTAGAGTCTGTATTTCTAAAGAAGAGGTGGGACTCATGTTGTCTTCCAGATGTTGTTGGACTCATCCAAACAGCCCCAGTTGACACAGCCAAATGTGAGGAATTTTACTCTGCCAATGAGGGCTGCACTAGTCCCATTTCTGTTCAAATGGCATGGTTCCAAAAAGGTAAAAAGTAAATAGCTTTTAAGAACATCCAGACAAGTTCTAAATAAAACACTAGTTCTTCATTGTTTGCACTCTCTTTTCCAGCAGTATTATGGGTACCAGTATTCTTCTCTGTTCTCTTACCTCACCGAGTAGAGTGCAATACCATAGTCTTTGTCTGATATGATAACCTCTGTTTTTACTTGGCGTTTGGATTCTTTTCGACATTTTGAAACAAATTGTTTTTGAATATCTTCCCTATGCATGTTGTAATTTGTAATAAAGGTATCCTAAAATGGAGATTAAAAAACATCTGATGGCTGTCTATTTATAAGTTGCTCTAACTATTGACCACTTTTTCTTTAGTGGTCAAAATGAGAAAGGTCACTAATACAGTACTAATACTAATACTGGTACTAATACTTACAGTGATTGTCCTCTACTTCTAGGCAGAGGACCTGCAGGGATGATTTATGTAATTTATTTATTTAGTGCTACTTCAGAAAGGGCATGTAAAGTAGAGTCCAGGAAAACAGTCAAACAGAACCACAGCCTATAGTGCAGCATTGATTCCAAAGAGGGAGTTTCCAAAAGTGAAACAACCCCAAAGGAGCTACCACAGCAAGAGCCAGATAAGGAGAAGCAAAAAGATTTAACAAGGAATAGTGCAGAATCACATCCAGCAAAGTAGACCACAGTTCCAAATTCACTGTAATGAAGATTTAAGCCAGGAGGTGGCAGGCTTCTGGCTGCAACCAGCTCCCAAAAAACGTTTTTTGTTACCTCTGAAGATCTGCACCAGTCCCTCCCTTTTAAATAACTGGCATGATTCTCAGGCAATTCATTTTCCTGAAAATCATGCCAAAACATGTGAAAAAACTGAAAATGCTCTTCCACCATGACTCTCCAATTGCTTCTGTTTTCATCTGTATTTCAGCTAAAATGGTGACTGGAAGTTTATTTTATCTGTGTATTTCCCTTGGGCAAGCCACACTCTCAGCCTCAGGGGAAGACAAACACAAAGCTCCTCTAAGCAAATCTTACTATGAAAACCCCGTGATAGGTTCATCTTAGGGTTACCATAAGTTGGAAACAACTTTGAAGGCGCACAACAACAACAATTTGTTTTGTTCATATGCTGTCTTTTTCTTGCCATGAGACTAAGCAATTTACTTTACAAGCCATCTCTTGCCTTGAATCAGAGGACAACTACTGTATTCTTGATCTTGCCTATCTCAATTGTTGGGGGGGGGGAGGGAAGACCAATAGACAGATGAAGTTAAATTCTTTTTAGTCTCTCTTTTTTGTATCAGGGATAATTTAATAATCAGAAATTACAACATGTAAAGGCAATTTATTTTAAAATGTCAAAGAGAGCCCCAAAGACAAATAAAAATACAGGTTATCATATCAGACTCAGATCATGGTGTTGGTGATCCAACATCATTCTTGGCTAAGAGATTGTCCCCTGTCCCCTGCTTGTCTAGATTGATGGATATTTTTCAATTTGTGTACCCTGAGGATGGGGACAGGATTCTTGGAGTGAGAGCCACAATATGTATACTGGACCCTTGTCCTTCCTGGCTAATTAAATTGGCCAGAGGGGGACTGTCTGAGTGGTAGTTTTTATTGCAGTGCTTCTCAAACTTTGATCCTCTGGGTGTATTGGACTTCAGTTCCCAAAAGCCTCAGCCCACTTGGCCAGCAGTGAGGAATTCTGGGAACTGAAGTTCAAAGGATCTGGAAGATGAAAACCTGGGAACCACTGCCTTATTGACAAACTGAAACTGAACACATCAGATAAGCAGACAGTTTCTTTTAAAATTCAGTTATGAAATTGTTATTCCCATCACAGAAGTTCATACCGTGTTCTAAGATCTGCCTTTCTATCAGAGAACTGAAAATGGTCAATGAAGTAGCATTGTTTAGATCCAGAAGGGTGCTATTAATATCTTGCTTTGGATTCCCCACAGTCATGAAATGAATTACATAAAAAAGAAGTACTAGACAACAGAGTGCACAGTTGAAAGGTAGAATTTAGTGACAGTTGACATCCTAGATAGCTTTAAAGAGGGACTGGACAAACTCATGGAGGATGGGACTATCTGTGACTACTAGTCTGGATGGCTAGATATCACCACTCTTATCAGTTTCTGGGAAACATCAGATAGAGAGTGCAGTTAATGAATGATAAGGCTAACAGTGATTACCTATCATGATGGCTATAAGTTTCCTTCAGCACCAGAAACAGCATCTTTGCTATTCTAGACCATAACAAGGGTAAGTCTGCTGTTGGACATATATCTCTCCTTCAGGCTTCTAATGGGCAACTGATTGACTATAAAGTGAACAGAATAAGGAATCAACTAGCATTGAACCTGATCCATGGATTACACAGACTTTTGCCCTGACACAGAATGCTTTTTATGTTTTTATCACAGTGACAATAATAGTCATAATATTACACTGAAAAATCACATTGGAAGAGTAGCATGGGGCACTACTACTAATTTAGTCCAGTTGATTCCATCCATTTCTATTTTTTTGCCCTGCCAATAGTTCTAATCTTGCCAAGTCAGGAGCTGGACTATCTTGATTCCAATAATACTCAGTGTACAAAGGTGCGAGCATCTGTGAAATTATTGCAAAGACAATCCTGATCCAGATAGACCAAGTGTTCTGGCACCATCATATATTGATACATTCATGCCTTTTCATCACTCTTGCCCTTTGTTGTTCCATAGGGATTTCTTGAGCCTGAGTCAGTATACCCCTACCATTGTTAACATCCATAAATCTCCACGGTTTTTTCTTCGAAAAAACCCTCAGTTACATTGACTACAGGCTATCACTACACCCCATGATGATGACTTCCAAATGACACATATTGTTTAGCTTTGGAAGAAGAATATGGCTTTTATGGGAGATTACTGACATGCTGGCTTAGTGATAGGTTCAACAGAAACATATTTATAAATATCCCTTTCATCTCAAACAGCATCTGTGGATGGTGGTGGTAGATTTTATTGGCTTAGTTATCTGGCTCTTTCTCCTGGCTTGATCAGAACAGAAAATGACAAGCACAACACTAGCTTTTTCTCATCCAGGCATACAGAAGCAGTTCTGGGCATAGGGGACATTTTTTTCCTGAGATGCCTGGCATGCTGCATTTTCCGTGAGAGGAAGTGAGAGAGCATGGCATCCATTTTTGAAACACACTATAAAGCTGAGTTATTACTAGGTCCAGGCAACACTCATAACACCTATTCTAGAAAATTGGTAGAAAGCTGTCACCAGCTATTTTTATATCTCTCTGCAGCCAAATCATTCCTCTTGCCCAAATGTTTTTGCTCCCTCCTCCTCCCATCCTTTGAAAAGTAATCTGGTTTTGCAGTTGATTACAGGTATTAAACTAATCCAGGAGAAATGATGTTAGGAAAATGTTTTACTACTTCTGTGACAAATCCAAAATCTATGGAAGGGCCTTCAAGCAGACACATGGTTCTGGACCACTTTCAATCTGCTGAAAGACTTTTATAGAGCTGATTTTTAAGATCTTTTTACAAGTCCTGCTTGTCCATTTAGATGTCAGTTGCATAAAAATTAATGACTAAGAGTAAGATTGGCAGGGTGGGGATTTATGACTGAGCTGTTGAATTTATTTCTTTGGCTCTGCAAGACACAAGATGTTTTTTAATACAGCTACTGGCCCATACTCACTTCACTCTGTTCATGTGAAATAGTGATTAGGCTGTAGCAGCTATATCCTGCTGCTGACATGGAATTGTTTAGATGATGGATAATGGGGGGAAATCAGCACTTGAAGACAAGGACAATGAAGAAAATCTCCAAACAAACTTTTGGAGAGTTGTTAAGCATTTGTAATTATGCCTGCAGTTGGCCCATTGCCAGTTAGAGAGCCACTGTCCATCCATAGAGATGATAGCAGGATAGACAAACTAATGCTATTCCTCTGTGTAAGGGTTCACATAAACCTGGTTGTCTGCTGTGGAATTTCAGCAGCCTAGCCATGTGCAATTGCCTTTTATTTTTAGGAACAAGACAGATGTGGGATGTATAATGTTTGGAGTTAGGCAGAATTTTGATGAGGAAACTGACAGTTCTTCAGTCAGAAATATCACCCATTGTGTGCCTTGTTTAAGCATTCGTGAGGCAATAAAGCAGAATAATAAACGAAGTTTAAAATACACAGTAGTCTGGCTTATTGCTGGGTAGATTTGTTATATCTCAATGCAATTTGTATATAGATTATCTATATATTACCCGTCTTTCCTTGTGCAAGGCCACAGCATGCAAAAGTGGATAAATGACTTTAGGGCCAAAAGGTTCTCATCTCCATCAGCAAATATCAGGGGCTTGAGTGATTGGCCCAGACCTTTCCCCACATTGTCCTGCTGAAAGTTTCTTGAGTCCCAAATTTCAAGTAATGTCCACAGAATTGTCAGCAATATGACAGTTGTGATTCTGGGGGAAAAGGAAAAGAAGAACTGGCCGAAATGCAGACAGCAACCAAAGATTCCATAGGAAGCTGGCTTTCTTTCCAGTAAAGGGCTCAGATCATATTTTAAATCTAATGTAATAATATTCATTCCTTTGGGTCTTGAATGGTTTCTGTCTGTCAATTGTTCAATCAATCACACTAAAAGAAAATGTATGTGTGTTTCTATCATAGTTCCAAGACCATGAAACTTGTGTGTGTGCGCGCGCATGTGTGCATGTGAGTGTGTGTGTACATGCTCCTTCGAATCATTTCTGACTTATTGTAACCCTAAGATGAACCCTGTTATTATTATTTCTATCCTTGGTACTCAAGGCAGCTTAGAACAGATTAAAAAAATACATTACAAAAAAAAAATCACAAAATATAAAAAGTTAAAATGAGATCAAACAATTAAACTATTAAAGCCAGATTAAAACATAATGTTGTTAAACATACACCAGCACAACAGTTAGCAAGATCCAGTGCATTGTTTAGTAAGGTGGATCATATATAGTCACTCATCAAGTGCCTGTCAAAATAGAAAAGTCTTTACTTGTCTTCAAAAAGAAAGTAGGGAGGGTCCCTTCTAACTTCTCTGGGAGGGGAGTTCCAGAGTCGGGGGCAGCCACTGAAAAGGCCCTCTCCCGTGTTCCCACCATATGTACCTGTGAGGGTGGTGAGACAGAGAGAAGGGCCTCCCCAGCAGATCTCTAGCATAGGCTGGTTCCTAATAGAGAATAGTCCTTCAAATAACCTGGACCTGAGCTATATAGGGCAATATAGGTCAAAAGCCAGTACTTAGAATTGTGCAAGGAAAGGGACTATCAGTCTTTGGAGCTATTGCAGCAAAAGAGTTGTGTGTTCCTTGTAGGCAGCCCCAGCTAGCAATCTAGCTGTGGTTATTTGGACCAGTTGAGGTTTCCAAACATCACTGTCCAGCCCCATGTAGAGTGCACTACAGCAGTCCAACGGGGATGTAACTACAGCATGTGTCTCTATGACCAGATCTGATGTTTCAAAGAATGGGTGCAGTTGGCAGACAAGTTTTACCTGTACAAATGCACTCCTAGTCACCAGTGAAACAAGATTTGTTCAGATATGCCTTCCTCTGAGGCTGAGATAATGTGATTTTCCCGAAGTCACCAGTGGGTTTCCAGGGCCGAGTGGGGTTTCAAACCTTGGTCTCCAGAGTTATAGTCCAATACTCAAACCACTATACCACGCTGGTTTCTAATGCCATGTCTGTCTATTATTGGAAGTGGAGAAATGTTCAGCCATGTTTGACAAGTACCAGTGTGTATAAGAAGCGATAGAAGTAGAGACAGGAAATGAGTGTGACATGGTGCTTTCCTTCTTTGGCTCATCTGGTCTATTGTTTTCTCATTCCTAGACTGATGCTTTCAGATTTGATTTCACTTTTCCCTGGTTATGTAGCCAGTGGTAGCAGAGCTCCATCCTTCTTCCCCACTCTTAAGAATGTAATAAACATCTCTAACAAACATCCTTTCTTTACTTGAGATAGTCTTTTCTTTATGATTCCAAACACCAGCTTCCAAAAAGACTAATATTTGATCATCTGTCTGTGTATCACTGGTATGAGCTTAGAGCAGAGTACTGAAGCAGGTTTGGAGGCATGATTTTGTAGTAGGTTTGGGGGCACAATTTTCTGGTACTGGCATGAATGGTTTGCCAAAAATGGGAAAAAATAATAAAACAAAAAACAAAATGGAAGTAGTTGGAAGTTTGATTCTTGTTTTGAAAAACCTTTTTGTTAAAGGGCTGAACAATGTAGAGGAACCCTGAAACCTATTGCTTCTTCTGGGGACTTTAATTTTAGAGCAACTCACTTTTTTAAAGGTTGGTTTGAGGGGCTGAGGTCCACAAACCCTGCCTTGTGGGCCTGAATTTTGCTTGCCCCTGAGGTGGAGGTCAGGCATATGATCCATATCATGGAAATCATAAAAAAGATTGGAGTGAGGCTTCTATCTCTTCCAGCCAATGTTTAGTAACCTGAAAAACAGCTTGCTTCAGTTACTCTTCTACTAGACCTTCCCAAAGTCTTGTGAATCAATAAGATGCTCTACAGAGCCATTAAAACTCTAATTTCTTATCTTTCGCAGAAACAAAATCTGAATAATCATGACCATATGGACATCTGTCTTTTTCTTTAGAACGCATACACTCACTTATGCTGACTTCTCCTAAATTGATCAACAGTTCTACTGAACTCTTTAATGAGTAGCAGCAGAGGGATCTTCAAGTTCAACTTGTTAATTAGCTATACAGCTTCTAGCCAGTGTTAGGTCAAAAATAATTGATTTCAAAGGTGTGTAACATATGTGATATTACACAAAAAATGATCTAATGAGCAAAGAGGTTTTCCAAAACTAGTCCCAAAACAACTCAGACGCCATAGCAACTTCATGGAACATAGATTCACCTAGACTGCAGCAATTTCATTCCTAATTCCTAAGACTATTGGGTTTATTTTAGCTGAGGTAATGTTTTACAGTTGAGTATATACACAGTAAAGAAAAGAAAGTTAGTAGAAAAGGGTTAATGGTTTTAATTAATTGTTAGTAAGCTAAAACATCCTAATGCAATTGTATTTTCTTTGGAATGAGGAAATATTAACTATTTAGTTCCTGTTAATTTGCCACTTGAATTTAAGTAATTTTTTTCCTACTAAAAGTCATAACAGAATGAAGCTTTAAAATTCCATTCTTGACAATTACTGATTCATTACTTCATTATTCATTCCCATTTGCATCCAAGGCCATTTCCATACTACACTGTTATAGTGCTATTATTCCACTTTCATTGTCCTATGAAATCCTGGGATTTGCAGTTTATGGAGAGACATCTTTGGCCTCAGTAAACTACAAAGCCTAGAATTCCACAGGATGTTGAAAATGGAATAATAGCACTATAACAATGTAGTGTGGAAATGGCCCACGTGAAAGTTGCAGCTTTAAAGTTACTTTCCTAGGATGGATAAAAAGCCTTGAAGCTATGTCCAGTGCAGAACACAAGAAGACTACTTAGACCATCCCCTTCCGAGCTGCCCTCACTACTTGGTTTAAAATCTTTTGACCTTGGAATTAATTGAACTATCACAACATCTGTTCAATCTTTTAATACTCTCACATTTAACTAATTAATAATGTAATAAATATTTTGTTTCTAGAATTAAGTTAATGCTGAAATTTCAACTGAAGTAAATTATGTTAATGAAAAATAAATTTAATTCAGCTGCCAATTTTCATTACAAAATTTCCAGCTTAATTGACAATTTGATTGATTTTAACTAGTTAGTTCTTAAACCTTACTATACATAATCAGCATTAAAATATGTGTCTGTGTGTGTGTGTGTGTGTGAGAGAGAGAGAGAGAGAGAGCACAAGAGGAAAAGAGGATGTGTGAAAGAGAATGTGAACAGATCTTTAAATGTTGTAGGAGATGACTGGTTTTTCAATGAGAAGGTTATGCTTGTCAAAATGATATGAAAACCAAACATAAATGAAGTTTATTTTGCTTACAGGAATTTGTGTTTTGATGGTGCTGATAACCTTTTCAGACATTTTTATTAACATTATGAGTTGAAATTATCTTTCACCTGAGCTTACAATTTTTAATACACACACACACACACACACACAATACCCTTTGGTTTATAATGGCTTACTATCTTCCTCCTTTTCAGTATTTAGCTGATGGGTAATGTTTTGGAATAATGTAGGCAGGCAAATGTATTTGTATTACAGTAATATTATGCAACACTTAGGCAACTCAATGATGGGGTTCCTACAGTGTAAAGGGTTTTTCTCATTTGCTTGAACCATTGCTCAGAATATTTGTGAATCTGATTCCACTGCCCTGACTTTACTTAACAGTATATTATCAACCATATATTTAACCCAATGTATTACACAAAAGAGGATGTAATTCGTGTAGTAAGACCAAGGCTTCAGATGTCCTAGTGCAGTGGTTCTCAACCTGTGGGTCCCCAGATGTTTTTGGACTTCAGTTCCCAGAAGCCCTGAGCATTGACCATAGTGGCTGAGGCTTCTGGGAGCTGAAGTCTACAAACATCTGGGGACCCACAGGTTGAGAACCACTGTCCTAGAGGCTCTTATGTTTCCTAAGAAAGCATTTGTCTAACTCAGAAGGTTGTTCAGCAGTCTGGGTGCTTTTGTCTTTTGAATGTCAAATCAAATTCCTGGTATTCCAATCTGTAACTCAGACAGACAATTTCAAATGGTTGAAAGACTACTTCTATCTCCTCTGGACTTCTGTGGGCTGTTCCCCTGCTCTGCCATTCTGCAAAGCAAACACATTTTGTAAAAAGAAAAAATATTCATTTACAATATATTGTACTGGAGTGATTGGCCATTTGATAGATATTTGGCCCCTTTCATGATTGTTTTAGGTCCAACATAAGAGCTATCTTTTAGGTTTAATATAGTGACTCTCTATACAGTAAGACTGCATTTGACCAAGTCCTACTAAGTCCAATATAGTAATAAACGACTCACTGAACAATGGCCATTTGATAAATCAATATTTGATAAATCAATATTTGTGTATGTTCCCTCAATTAAATAGACCTTTTCTGTTTGAGACGAATGGATCAATTTAGAATACGAATGAGAAGAATATTCCAAAGTATTAAAACAGGTTGAAAATTGTATTTCTCAAGTGGTATAAAACCTTGGTAAAGAGGATTTTCACAGATTTGTGCATACTATTATATTATGTCTGTGCAGAAAATGCTGTTTCTTCTGCAGAAAGTACTGTTTTCTGCACAAAAATACCACAAGCGAATTTTGTACAGAATATGATTAAAATTGTGCACAGTTTTTCAAAACTCTGCAGTTTGCAAAGACTTTCTCATAGTGGGACGAAAATTGTTAACATTACTCATTGTTTCTATCAAGAATGAAATTAATGAATTCTATCACTAAAAATCAGCAAAACACCACACTATTAAAAATCCTAGTCACCACTTTTTGTTTGTCCTACCTTCCTGCCCTAAGTTTCTCAGACTCATATACACACAAACTCACAAACAAATAAATACATACACTACAAGATAAGAAATCAATAAATGTGATTGCTTTGTGGAAACATACGGTATCTACCTTATCACTTGGTTTTGTATGCCCACTCTAAATCAGAAGTGAACAACTGCATTTGGTACATGGGCCAAATGTCACACACACACACACACGGACACGGACACTCACATGTGCACACATACCTCAGAAACCACAATATCCCACTGCTGTGCACCACTATTTTATAAAATCCACACTCACTTCCAAGTCAGGCACATGATAAGCACCTGACTTGTCTCGAAATGGCTGCATGGCACTAGGAGTTTTCTTAGAGCACCATTCTCTTTTAAAACAAGATGTGTACTTTTGATATATCTTGTTTTACAGTAAAAATGCAATTTTTTTGTCACTGTTGTTGCTACCCTACCAAATTCAGTGGAAGGGTGTCAAAAGGTGCGGAAGAACAAAGCCCCAAACAGCAGCTAGTCCATGGTGGCCTACAAACTGCCCACTTTTGCTCTAAATTTAGGAAAGGATAGGTAAGACCAATCAGGGCAATTAAAAAATCATTAAATATTGGAAACCAGATTCAGAGCATTTACTGGTATACCATTATATTCTATGGTTATATAGGCTTCTTGATGTCCTATTAATTTTTCCTTTTAAAGTAGCAGCCTTAGTTTAGATCAGATAAACCAATAAGCAGGCTTGTCAAGATACACTCTCTCACACACGTATGCATTGTATTATTTAGCCCACCATACATGCAAAAGAAATAACAGCTGTTTACAACGGTGGGGTTGAAACACTTACCTTGTCAATTTTTTTTTATTAATTCTTGAAATGAGGAACGCTAATGATAACACCCATCTAGATAATTACTAGACAGTTAGTGAAATATGCTTTCTTAGAACGTTTGTTCTAGTCAATTACTTCCAGATAAGACTTGTTTTACTACATTTATTAATTGAATTATAATCAGTTTACCAAGACTGCATAAGAGAAAATTATGCTGAGATGCCTTCATTAAAAAAAAAAAAAACTGCACCTGAAAGTGTGTGTGTGTGTGTGTGTAAGCAACATTTTCTTGAGAACAATTAAGCCTATGCTCCGAAATGATATTACTGAGGTTCAGAACTGTATATTGGGCACAATACCAAGTAAATGAAGCATGACTAAATGCTCCTGTAATCAATAAGACTCTGGCATACAAGAAAATAAGTCTGACTCATTTTAAAACACAATTTTCTGGGCTGTATCAATCATCTTCATTTGATTTTAGATTTGACTATGGCTCCCAGAATACCATTAGATACACACACAGAGATATATATATATATATATATAGAGAGAGAGAGAGTAAAACAGCAATTTTATGAATCCTAAAATTATTTTTTGACATGAGGGGCCCCTTGATACCTTTCTGTATCCCTGGCATATTATGATGCTGAATCCCAAGAACTGTATGTGTGTCATAATTCACCCTCACACTAGAAATGTGCAAGGGAGATGGGACTGTCAGCCCGCTACTTTCCAATCAACAGCAGAACAGAGCCCCATTGGTTGCAGTGGCTGGTAAACGAGGATTGGAGAATTGTTCACATTCCCTATGTATCCCCTAAGCTACAGGCTATGCAGAGACAATGAATACGAAAAAGTCCCAAATGCATTGCTCTATATTATACATTTGTAACTGCCCAAAAGGATTCTGGTCATTATTTTTATCTATAACCTGGCTTTCTTTCCAAATCAGTTTACAAATTAAAACTAATACAACATAATTAAAAAATACTAAAGATCAACATTAAAATAGAATTTACTTATTAACAAAACTGAAAAGATTCTTAAACATACAGTTAAAATGTCAAAAAAAAAGTTCAAAAAGTGGTACAATTAAAAAAGCACAGCACACTCTTTAAAAATTTGTAGTTCTCTAAGTTTTTCCTTCTAATGGAAGAACAGTAAAAAGGGGGCTATCCTAGCTTCTCTAAGAAGGGAGATTTAGAACTCAGGAGCAGGCACTGAGAGGGGGCCTTATCATACATTTAGACTAATTGTCCCTATAAAGAAGATGGGATTGAAAGAGCTTCTCTTGAAGATCTCAAAAGCTAGGCAGATTCATCTATGGAGATATGCAACATAGGCTGAATCTCTGTCCTTTCATTTCAGCCGACCAGAAATACCTCTATCTTGTCTTGATTAAGGTTCAGCCTCATCCAGTTCATCAGTGATTCCAGACACTGTTTTAGAACAGAAGAAGATTCCCAAGAATTTGGTGGAAAGGAGAAACAGAGTTGGATACCACCCACATACTAGTGGCACTGTACTTGAAGCCTCTAGACAACCTCTCCCATGGTTTCAAAGTCCCAAAAGTATATAATAGTGAGAGGGAGCAAATGAGGACATCACTCTCCAAGTAAGGATTCTGTCCGTCAAATGGAATTTTGCTTCAGTCTTCAAATTTCTAGCATTGTGGTAGCTCAAATTTTAGTCAAACATTTAGAGATACATTTTAGGCATCCAAAGAAAAGGATGTGATAGAATCCTGCTATACTCATATTTCACAAATTTACTAAAACATTGTACATTTGCAAGAAAGTGTTTCTATTCAGATACACTTTGTAGTGCGATAGGGCTCACCTTTGGTGTATCTAGAGTTGTATGTGAAAATTCATTCTCAGCTTTGACTCATGTGCTGACAGCATGCAGGCATTCAATGTTTCATCAAAGAAAAGCAAATGTAGAATCTTGGTTTTTGAAAGTAACATATTTGAAGGAATTTCAAGTGGACAATTTCTCCAAAAATTTTGTAGAGAACATGACACAACAAGTTGAAATTTATTAACAAACCATTATAGTAGGATGACTTTGTCAACAGGTATTTAAATCATAGTCACTGCTATCTAGTTCGCACAACTATTTTGCTTGTGGAAAATCTTACATTCTAAATTGATTTCCAATTTTTGGAAACTTTACAACACACTTGGTATTTGGGGTGTTATTTTTTGTCATTACCTATGAATTTATTTATTTTTTTTACAAAAGCTTCCTCTAAAGTGATTGATGCCCAAACATTTCTGCTCCCATTTTTATTCTCCACCCCCCATGCAAGTTCTCTCATTACACCCATGAATTCCCCCTGTCCAGTTCCTTGTAAAGGTCATCCACCAAAGTGATGAAAGTGGTACCCATCTCATAACTAGGTCTGAAACAAAAATTGGAATCAATCAATATGATCAATTCACCCAGGAAATCCTGGAGTTGGATGGAAACAACACTCTCTAACATCTTGACCAAAAATGGAAAGTTGGACACCAGCCAATAGTTATCTCTATGACATCTCCTTTATCACCTTGCCAACCCATCTTTTAGCTACTGTATGCCTTCCTCCAGTCCAGCCAATCATAGCCAGTGGACAGCTGGAGGATGGATGAGTAGTGGCAAGCTATATTCCTGTACATAGATGCACAGTGGTGAAGGATGCCAGCTTGATGGCACACACCTACAATGACTGAATAAGAAAGCTGTAGCACCATGTCACCTCTGGTGGTTCACCATGAAACTGCTCTGAAAGAATTGTCTTTCTCCTGGTAACCCACTGGTTACAGAAATAACCTATGCTAAGAAACAACTGGTTGAGGGGTGGGGGGAAAATGGTCTTAAGGAGAAAACATTCTGGGGAAAGAGACTTCAGTTCCCCACTCACTGCCTCCTTTCTTTGTGTCACTGATAGATTGTAGTATAATTGGTTTATAACCCTGGTATGCGTGTATCATTAACAAGAAACCAGATTTGGAAGGTTAGGCAAATATAAAAGCATATCTCAGTTAATTAAGTAGATGTGTTTCGGAGCATAACTTTAAAAGAAAGTTTGGTACCAGGGTCAGAAATAAAATGGAAAAAATTGGGCTAGAAGCATTTAAATTCAAATTACACACACACACAAATATACATGCATATACATATACATATATATATACACATAAAGAGAAAGAGAGAGAAAAGAGAGAAAGGACTTGTCCAAAAATCATGTTCTTATTGGAAAGGACAAGTATACAACTGAGCACATCATGGGGTGAGGAACCTTCTGATGTTGCCAGAGATGCTGGAAGTTTTAGTCAAGCACTATCTGAAAGGTCATTGGTTTCCCACCCTTGCTATAATTCATTTGACAATGCTATTAAGATAAATTAGGTTACAGACTATTCTGGGTTGTTTTTCAAACCCTGTGGAAGTTTCTACAAAATGAAGATTATATGTAGCAACAATACGGAATACTGCAAAAATGGTCAAAGTCTTAAACTGAAAGACAGCAATTAAAAGGTTAGAATATCATTCCAACTGGAAGATAAAATGTTAAGAAGCATTCAAATATTTCTAATCATGCGGTGAAAAAATTCAAACTCCATTCAAAAGAACAGTACATGACTGGCGAACTATGGATCTTACAATCCAAAAAAAAAAATAAAAAAAAAATAGGGAAAACATTTATTTTCTCATTTTGTAATGAAATACATGATATCTATTTTAAGGGCACTGATTCATTTCAAACAGGTATAGCTAAGCATTTTAATTAGTTAATAATGTATTGATGATCTAACTTATTTATATGAGTCCCTTCTCAGCTAGATTTTATACTACATTGGTGCTAACCTGAGTTATCATAAACTTTTAAATTTCAAGTAGGAAACAAATGAGGTTAATACCCCTTCCTCCTTCAAAATCATATTGTAGTCAATGTAGAGTCTAAATTTGTATCACAGACCATTTTAAAAATAAACTGACGTGCAGTGTAACTATGGCTATGTTTACTTAAAAATATGTTGCATTATGTTCCATGGGACTTGTTCCCTAACATGTACGAATAGCATTGTAGTCTCAGTTTCAATAAAATACCCTACATTTTTAAAAAGAACCTGTTATCTAAAAGTCTCCTTAAGGGAAAGAAATATTCTTGTACATATGAATTTCCCCCCTCTTCTTCTTATTCTTCCCCTTCTTCTTCTTCTTCCTGAGTTAACCATTCAATGAGATGATAGAGAGTATTTCTGTGTTGGCATGAAAATCTTAGGGCATAATATCAAATTAGCCAAAGAATTCTGAAGAGATTTGGAAGTTCAATGCAAGATTCAGACGACCTTGCTTTTACTGCTGTCAAGCATATCGGTGTGTTTTATATTAACATGTTTGAGAATCCATTTGAGAGGAATCTGTGTCTGTCTCAGCTATACCAAGCACTCAGCCTCCATGCATGAGCATAAATAAGTTTCTTGGAAACAGTCACTTGGGTTTCATTAGAAAACTCGATTGTGTCTCCTCTTTTTATAGATCTAAGTAGGACTGAATAATTCACAATGATGGCACTTTTGTCTAAGACAGCAAAATACTCTTAACGGCAGCAAAGAATCATTATCATCCATCCTTTGGTTTGATTATAGGGGTCTTTAAATGTTAAAAAGTATGGGACCTTATCTAGTTCAGGATATATCAATATCAGCATATTACACAAAATCCTTGATGGATGGTTTCATTTATAAAGATCATAAGATCGGCTTTACATAGTTAGGGGGATTGGTAATTATTGAGAATGTGAGCAAGAGGGACAGAAGCTGACAATAAATAACTCCAATGATGTAAAACATTCCCAGACACCTAAATCTACTTCAGAGTACTCATATACTCTGTAGCCCTTCATCCTGGCACTGGTTAGGCCTCTTCTGCTTTGTAGTTTTGTGGAACCTCAAAAACTAAAGAGTTTTATCTGCCACATACTTTTATGGACTGTGGCACACTTATATGCATGGAGTGTAGCCCTGGCTATATGAGTGAGTGGGCCAGGGAATATAAGTGAATTTGCATGCAATAAGTTGGTCTTTGATCACCATCATGAAAATGGTAATGAAGGAGCAGTAGTTACCCCAAAATGTGGGTGAATCAGGAGTCCACCCATAATGCCAGTGCCTCCATGAAATAGTGGCTATTAGCTCAAAGGAAAGGCCTATGACACAGGGATAACCTTATGAGATCTTCTACACCTATGTATACTGGTACCAGTGCAGGGAAAAACCAGCTGGAGATTCAAAAGTAAGCTTGTTTGTTTATTGAAGGAATAAACAATCACACCCATACAAGTAGTCATACAATCACACAAGGCTAACTTATTAAAAAGGGAGGAAAACTTTGGATAAAGAGCTTAGGGTGAATTGGGTGATATTTACCAATCTAGAAGAGAGGAACCAAAGAAGCGATCATGGCTTAGACTAGAAGTCCAAGGGTAGTACAAACTGGGAATTGGAACAACAGAGTGACAGTCAGTATGCCCAAAGTACTACTTGTACTATAAGTTGGTTTGCTCAGAGCTGGGCTTTAAATATCCTTTTTCCACCAATGTGGGTGTTAATGGCTCTCTGGCAGAATAGACAATGGAGGGTGGGCAATGGGGTCCAGAATGAACTAATGGCCTTAGCATTAAGTGACAAAGGACTGATGGGGAATCATCATAGCTCCCTGATTGCTGGGCAGGAAAAGGAATAAAGGAAGACTTTACTGGAGAGTGGGAAGAGGGCTGAAGATCATTAGTTTAGTTTGTGGTTCCATTATTGTAGTTGTTGTTGATGGACATTTGCAAGTCCATTGTTGCTGAGGTTCCCTGATGATTTCCTAACTATGTCCTGGCCATGTCTTGAAGCCTTGCCTGGCCTAGTTTTTGTATATGTTCTGCCATTCCTTCCTCTTAGCCAGCATGGCCATGCAGCCACAGCAGTGTGTAATTTATATTTATGCCAATTAATATTTGCCAATTAAACCACATCAAGGCATGGGGGACTACAGCCTGGTAACATGGATGGTAAACACAGACACTCTTGCATAGATAAACTGATTAACACATGTCTAGTGATGAAAACCCTTTGATCTATTCCAGTCTCAGAAGAGAGAATTGACTTCTTGACAATTCTTGTTCTTCTGTTTCCTGTTGGAATCTTTCCTATAATATCATCAAGTGGGTTGGAAACAAGACTACCTCAACAGTGAGGCTTGTACCTGATTAAAATTTGTTCCTGAGTGCAAGAGAACGTGCTTCAGGAGTATGATCCAGCTCTCAGTATACATAACTGCCCATCTCTAATTTTAAAAATAGGAGCAAAAATAATTAGTACTTATGTGAACCTATGCTTACTATTATGAGTAATAAAACTCATTATGTAGGGTGACTCTACCTGCAGTGAAACAGCTTATCATTTAGGCATATATATTCTGCGTTATTACCCTAACCAAAATGTTAAATATGCACTTACCCTTCAGCTTTTAGACCTGTCAAGTTTTTTTTTTTTAAAAAAAAAACCTTATGAAATGTAATAGTCAAATTTTACTTTTGCCAGGAGATAGTTTTTACGAACACCATCTGCTTGCTAATGCCACCTAAAGGAATCAGGGCTGCCATTTTCTTGAGCAATTACCAAGTGAGATTCTTCGGCAAAAAAGTAATATTGCTCTTTTTGTGTGCATGTGTGGAACTTGGAAAGGGGGAAGGGATCCAAACGAATGTGCTGTTATTTGCTTGTTGTTGCTGTTTTGCTCATTTTTCCATGAGAGTGAGAATGAAATTTCATTTCAAATTGTTAGGGCATGGATGATTACTCACCTATGTAAAGCTGCAGGTTTACAAAAGCTGAAACACCCTGAAGCAGGATTTGGAAGATTTACTGAGGCAACATAGTGGACTGAGTGGTATTTTTCTTTTTCCTTTTGGAGATTATTTAAGTAGGTTAAAAGGATAAGTGAGTCAGGCTGCAAGTTTTTGACAATGAGATCTTGTGTGAGAAGGATGTACAAACAGGAAAAGCTTTGTTTCTCTACTTTTTCTTTGGCTTCTCCGGAAAAAAAAAGGCACTCCTATTATTATTGAATAGTTACTTTGTCCGAAGAACCACTTTGAAAGTATGTCATGATCTAGGAGTCAGAATAATTTGCATACACAGTAATGGTGGAATCAATTAGTAACAAATGGAAGTGTAACTCAAGGTCACTCCTTCAAATATACCTTTTGGCAGACTGCGAAAGGAGGTGTTCAGTGTCCAAGGTAGCTCCTCAGTGCCAATACAATGCTTGCAGCCTTTTAATGTCAGTGGGGAGTCAGTTAGTGTCAAGGGAGAGCCATTTAGTGTTAGCAACCTGATGAGAAAAAGAAGAAAAGAGAAAACATCCCCAGCAGATGTCATCTGGGGGCATTTTTGACTCTCTTCTCTCAGATACACAACAGCAGCCAGGTGCTTCCTGGGTGTCCCTCACCCTCACCTACCTGCTGCCTGTGGGGGAGGAGGGGCATGCTCCAGCGTTTAGAAGCTGCTTTTCATGATGGAAGAGGAGTCCTGAGGGAACATACTTCCTGATATGATGTCGGATTGTGATCTTTAGCCATTTCCGCATTAGACAGAATGCGGCCGGCCCCTCCCTAAACTGCAAACCCTAGGATTCCACAGGATGTTGAAAGTGGAATAACAGTGCTGTAGCAGTCTAGTGCAGAAATGGTCTTTGTCTGCATGTGGTAAACATAAGTATACTGTATTATAGTATGTGCCAAACTGTGTGCACAAATTCCATGCATTATCTCCTTTCATAAAAGTTTCCCAAGCTTCTCAATTGATTATTCTGATGCAAATAAATTGAGATCATATAATGGTTAGATGAACCAGTTCATAGTACCACTGATGACAATGATGATGTGCGTCTTCAAGTCACTTCCAGCTTTCAACTTATGGTAACCATAAGACTAACCTATTATGGGACTTTCTGGGACTGAGAGTGAGTGATGCACCCAAGGTCACCCAGTGGATTTCCAAGTCTGAACAGGGAATCAAATCCTGCTCTGCAGGGTTGCAGTTCAGTGCTCAAACCACTACACCACACTGGATCTCTAATAATATAATTTTTGTTAACTACCATCAAGTTGACTTCGACTTATGGTGACCCTTTGAATGAGAGACTACCAAATCATCCTGTCATCATCTACCCCCACTCAGAGGTAATAGTAATAATAACAACAACAATAGCAACAACAATAATAACAATTTCTTACCTGCTTCTCGTCATGGGTCAAGGTGAGGAACAATGACTTAAACATATAACACAATTAAAAGTGCAAATATATCTATTGAAAGAGCATACAAAACAGTTGAAGAGCATATAAAACTGATACATATTAAAATTAGGGATGGGACGTATCCAGAATTTTCCAAATCCGAATCCCTGGAAGGTTCTGGGAATCCACGAATCTCATGAATCTCAAATCTTTCAAATCCTTTTTTAAAAAATGGTTTAAAAAGCAAGAGAAACAAGGATAATCTTGGGCAAGACACACTCTCTCAGCCTTAGCAAAAGCCTTGGCAAAGGCAAACCTCCCTCTGAAGAAGTCTGGCCAGCACAATTGTCTTAGTTTTACCTCAGGATCTCCCCAGACTGAAAATGACATGAAGGTCCTTTCTACACAGGCAGGAAAATGTGGATTGATCCCACATTTTCCTGCCTGTGTAAACAGGGCCACATACTACAGTCCAGAGGTAATCCAGGTCAAAACTAGATTGTCTTTGCATAGTTCCTTATGGGCTCCTGAGGCTTCTAGTTTAATGACACACCAGTACACTTTGGCAGAGAAGGCTGTGACACCTTGTAAAACTACAAACTCCAGAACTGTGTATGAAAGAGCTTTTCAAGGGAGCTCTGCAAAGGAATCTTTCAGCTGCCCTTGAAATCTCAGGAAGACTGTACCTTCCAGTCAAGTCTCAAGTCCTGAAACAAGGTACTTTAAAAAAAACACCAGCCTCTAGTCCAGTTTCAATTCTCTACTCTGAAGTTCAGTCTCAAGTTCTGCAAGGAACTTTCAAGTCAAGTCTCTACTCCAGTCTCAATTAATTCCCAATTCCTACCCTCCAGTCTCAAGTCAAAAGACTAGAGAATAATTATATTACCTTGCAGAGAATGGCAGCCACAGGCATAGGCAGCATGAGCGGACACAGGCAGGCAGCCCCAGTGGACACAAGCAGCCGAGCAGGCACAGGCAGGCAGCCCCAGTGGGCACAGGCACCTGAGTGGGCATAGGCAGCACAAGCGGACACAGGCAGGCAGCCAAGCAATCACAGGTAGCACGAGTGAGTGAGCACAGGCAGGTAGCCCCGTGGGCACAGGAAGCACAAGCAAGCACAGGCAGCCTCGGGTACAAGCAGCCTCCAGCGCATGCGTAGCTTTATGCCACAATTTTCATGCACCCAGGAGCTCACTGGCCAATCAGGCCTTTGGCAGGCCCCAGAGGAGCCAATTTTTAAAAGCAATTTTTCCTTTCTGCTACATGTGGTTTGTCATATGGCTCATGAGAAACCATGACAGACATTTCACTTCTCATCCTATTCTAGCTATAGGTTTGCAACCAGGCACTGTCTTGTGGAAGGAGGTACACTGGCCTACATGTGGCAATCACTGGATGAGATTGTGTGACCTTGCCCTCTACCTCAATACTTCTGATAGGCGTCAGGCCCACTGACCCCAGCATTTATACATGCCATTGATTTTCAGTGCAGAAAATAGTGCTGAACTTAAAAATATTCCATTTAAATTTATTAGAATACCACCCCAGATATAATTTCTGAAATTATTAGCAAAGGCCATTATTACTACAAGGGACAAGCTCACCTACTTACTTTCTCCCCTTGTGCATCCCATTCTCCCAGGCTTTCAGGAGCCCTGGTCTCCAACAAACTATTTGGTTGGTGGATTTGAAAGATTCAGTTTGCCTATTTTGGCACAGGGATTCACATTTGCGAATCTCAAATTCTTGCCAAGGATTCGAGAATTCAGTTGGCCCCTCCCTAATTAAAATCCTCAATACAAAGTTTAAAATTCATAATTTAAAAATCATATGTATAATCCTGCAGGAAGAGATTAGATTTAGTGCCTCCAACTGTTGAACCTCTTCTAATCAGTCATTCCACAATCTGGGAGGGGCTGAAGAAGAGGTTCTCTGAATAACAGTTGCCAGCCTAGTCCTGGTTCACTGAAGTAACTGTCTTTCAGAGGACCTGAGTATATGGGGTAGATTGTACAAGAGAAGGCATTCCTGTAGGTAATCTGAAGCCCAGCTACGTAGGGTTTTAAAGGTAACAACCATGCATGATTGCCACGTTAATGTATACAGCAGCAGGCAAGACCTGGGGGTGGGAAGGTGAAGTTGCAGTGGTATTTTGGGATAATATCCTCCTAACCAGGTTCCCTCTCCTGCAGTCTGCAGAATTTGAGTGTGTCCATTTAAAAGTGTATGGCTAGGACAGATTAAGGATTCTCTTTGTGTACTGCCCAACCTGCTGCTCAACAGTCTCTCTTCCTGAGCTGGCCAGAGTGGTTTCGGAGAATGATTGAGTTCTTGTGGCTTGTGATGTTAGAGGACTTTAACATCCATGCTGAGGCTCCCCTGTTAAGAGTGGCTCAGAATGTCATGTCTGCCATGACAAACGGGTCAGTTCCTTATTGTTTCTGGCCCCATTCATGCTGCTAGACATATTCAAGACATTCTTTTCTGTACAGGGTTCAATGATGGTGATCTTCAAATGGAGGGGCCTTTGGGCCCTAAAGAGACTATAAGCCAATGAACAGCCCACTATGAAAAATTTGCCCACCACTTCACAGATAAAATCACTTGGATTCACTCTGACTTGGATGCCCGAATAGGTACAGGTCTGGTGGTTATACCTGTGCAGTCATTTTCTGTGTAGGAATTAATATGTCTAGACTGAAATATTATTTTCCATGAAGAAGAAGATGTTTCCTGCACAGAAAATGCTGTCTTCTGCACAAACCAATCACATGTGAATTTTGTATAGAATAAATCCTGAACTGTGACAATCCTTATCATCAGGGTACCTCAACACTCCAAAAATATGTTCTTCAATCACTTTTCAGATATTTTCATATATTCTTTCAGTCCCTAGGAACTAGAACAGTGGTTCTCAACCTGTGGGTCCCCAGATGTTCATGGACTTCAGCTCCCAGAAGCCCTGAGAATTGACCATAGTGGCTGGGGCTTCTGGGAGCTGAAGTCCACAAACATCTGGGGAGCCACAGGTTGAGAACCACTGAACTAGAATGTGTGGTGGCTTCTCAACTCCAAGGATTCTTGGAAGAGCTGGATTATCTAGCTCCATTTAAATCTAATTTTAGTTCTGGTTATAGGATAGCTTTGGTTGTCTTGGCAGATGACCTACAGAGGGAACTGTAGAGTGGAAGTGTATCCCTATTAACTCTGTAGGACAGTGGTTCTCAAGCTGTGGGTCCCCAGATGTTCATGGACTTCAGCTCCCAGAAGCCCTGAGCATTGACCATAGTGGCTGGGGCTTCTGGGAGCTGAAGTCCACGAACATCTGGGGACCCACAGGTTGAGAACCACTGCTGTAGAACGTCTTGGTGGCTTTCAAAACTATTAACCGTGGTATCCTTCTGAGCTGCCTCTCTGGAATGGAGCTTGGAGGTACTGTTCTACAGTGCTTCCATTCTTTCCTGAAGGGGTGCTCCCAGAGGGTGGTGCCAGGGAATTCCTGTTTGACTGCTTGGCCATTGGCCTGTGCAGTCTTTTGTCCGCTATGCTATTTAATATATACTAGAAACTGCTGGATGATATTGTCTTGTAGTTTTGGTTCAAGTGTTACCAGTATGCTGATGACACTCAGCTCTATTATTCCTTTCTGTCTAATTCTAAGGAAGCTGATCTTGTGCTAAATTGATGGTTGGCAACTGTAGAGGACTGGATGAGGGTGAACTACTGAAAGTTTAATCCAGACAAGACAGAGGTACTGCTGGTCAGTTGAAAGACAGATCTGGGAACAGGAAATTACTTGTGTTAGATAAGGTTACACTCTCTCTGAAAACTCGGGTTAGCAGTTTGGGAATGCTCCTGTATTCAGCTTCAGAGCCTGGAGGCCCAGGTTTCAGCAGTGACCAGGAGTGCTTTTGTATAACTAAAGTTTGTATGCCCACTGTGCCCATTTCTGGAGAAGTCAGATCTGGCCTGGTTACATACTGTTTTGATTACTGTAATGTGTTCTCTGTGTGGCTGTCTTCGAAAAGTGCTCAGAAACTTCAGTTGGCCCAAAATCTGCAGCCCAGTTGTTAACTGGGGCAGGCTACAGGAAGCACACAATTACCTTGTTGCAACAGCTCCACTGGCTACCAGTCCTTATCCAGGCACAATTCAAAGCACTGCTTTTGACCTGTAAAGACCTATATGGCTTGAGTCCAGGTTATTTGAAGGATTATATCTCCTTTTATGAGCCCCTTAATATTCTACATCATCTGGAGAGGCTTTTCTCTCTGCCCCACCACCTTCCTAAGCTTGTTTGGTGGGAACAAGGGAGAAACCTTTGCCTGCTCCCAGACTTTAGAACTCCCCTTTCAGAGAGGTCAGGATGACCTTGTCCTTGCTCTCCTTCCATCAGCAGGTCAAACCACTTTTATGCCATCAGGCTTTTAAAAGCTGACTGGAATTAGGTTTTAATGGTATGTGGTGATGTTTTTCAAATTTGTGTATAGTCTTTTAATGAATGCTAATGTTTTTAATGTTCAGTGCTTTAACTTTATAAATTGTTTAATCACTTTTTAAATATCTCTTCTATTTATGCTTCTGTTAATGATTTTGCATAATTTTAATTGCTATTTTCCAATATGTTGTTAGCCACCTTAAGTCTATTTATTGGGGGAAGACAGGACACAAATGAATTAAAGAAATAAATATAAAATAATATATGCTTCTAAATTCCAGTTTTGCAGAGTTCTGTAAAGATAATTAAGGTTTTATGGGTGCTATAGTTTTGTATACCATTTTGAAATATTCTGCAATATGGAGCATGTTCTATAAATTCATTAAATACAATATATTATTATTATTATTATTATTATTCTTAAATAATAGTTAATAATGAAGTGTTTTGAGACAAATATCAAGCAATCTCAGTTACAGATAGTTGGAAGTTTCTCCATATTGCAAGAACTAAATGTAACAGAAACTCTGAATTTTAATATTCACTGAAGAAAAGCTGAATGCAGCTTGAAGTACATTGAATGCCTTTATACAGTTTGCATTTGCACTTGATCATTGTTCATATTTACTGCTTCATTTGTTGACCTTCAGCCAGCATATTCTCCATACTACTATGAACCTTCTACCTATCTACAGAGCTGTATTAATGTTAGGGCCCTGCTTGCTCCTCTTGCCCTTCTATTTACACACAGCTTCCACATCTGAGACTATGAACATGTACTTCAACATGCACAATGCTATCCGAAAATACACACAGAAACTTGATGGAGACATCTGCTCTGCATACTTACTACATCTAGAAATGGTGAGAAATTTAAGAATTAGACATTCAGCACCCCATAAGATTAATAATTAGGGAAGTTTAAGTAGTTAGGTTGATGTCAATTAATTTGTCTATTAGAACTCTTATTTCAAGAATAGAGCATGGGATCTGCAGAGCTTGGCATGGAGGATGTCATCCTTGATCCATAGGTGCACATTTTGTTATTGGCACCTTCAGAAATGCTCTTTTGGTCATTTTTAAATTTCTTTCCCCCAACATGGAATTCTTTCCACACAGTGCCTAATACAATTGTTGCCTAGAAATGGTGGAGTTCCATTGTCCGAAAGATATTAAATTGGGAAAATCTGTCCTAAAGCATTGGATCTCATGTTATAATCCCATTAATTAAGTTTTGTTACTGATCTGAATGTCTTTTTTCTTCTTTTCATTCCTCATACCCTTCCCAACTTCATTACCTTTGAAACACTTTGTTTGTTAAATGTTAATAAGGAGCGTTGTTAAAAGTTAGCCATAGATGATGTGTTAATTTCAAACAGAAATCATTGACTCACTGGAAGCAAAACAGCTATTGGCTAGCTACAAATATCAGTCAATGAATCAAGGGTGAAAAATTGTAAATCAGAAATTTTTTGAGTCTTTTCTCCATTCTTTTTCAGGTGATACCCAATCCCACTTCTCTAATTGCTTCCAGGTGCTTTTTCTGCTGGGTTTATAAAAAAAAATCTGTTCCATCTGTCCTCAAAAAAATCATTCAACAACAAACAGATCACCCTGCCTACAAAGAGCCATATAATACATTTCTTCCACTTCTAATATTTATAATTATTTTGTTTTCAGATTTAGACTCCAACTTTTTTGTGGGATGGAACCCAAGGTGTCTCATCTCTTTTCCTCATGACTTCCCATCTTACTGAATCCACCAGAAAGAGAGAGAGCGAGACCCTAACATCTTCTAACATTCTAAAAATAAATAACTTATTAAACTATAGGATCAGCTCCAGTACCAGTCAGGAAATTTAGTGAGTAAACTGCATAACAGGAAAAGATAATGAGTTACCTACTTAATGTGTTAACAAACAAGTTATTTTGAGGCTCTGCTACATACTGGTAGAGCTCTGTTTTTTTCTCTATTTTACACCACAAAGTTACTTCTGCAAAATTTTCAGTCAATATATAAAAAAAATGATAATCTAGCTCCTGGAGTGTAAGTGTGGCCCCTGTCACCCAGAGTTATCTTATTCTTGGTAAGTTGTGCCAATTTTAACATTTTGTTATTGTTCTCATTTGCAACTATAACAAATTTCAAAACCTTTCTCCCTGCTGGGCAAGATCTGCCATTTGTCAGTAGCTGCCTTTTCATCTTTCTGGATATAAGATAAAGATAAATATTTTAACAAATAAATAAAAGGAACTACAGTTTTTGCAAAAAAAAATATTGATTTTTAGAGTTGTTTTGGCTTTTTTGTGCAGAATAACTTTTTTTGCTGCAGCTGCTGGAAAAAATGGTGGTCTTTTTTGTTTTCATACAGATATGAACAGCCTTTTGGAAGTTAGCTATTTTTTGAATCCTCATTCAGGATGAGAAAATTTGTCAATATTCTTTATATTAGTACACTGATATAACTTAGCAGAGATTATGATTACTCATGGATCCTAAAGTTCCAGTTTAAAATTCTGACAAGTCCATCTTAGTGTTTAGCTGCTTGCCACAGATCAAACTAGCCAATGGCATCAAAAAAAAATTAGGGCAGGTGAAACAATGAAGAGATTACAATCCACTAATTTATGAAATCTCATGCTAAAATATATCCATTTGTATTAAAAATACTACAAATTTTTTTTTAAGAAACTGAAAAACACCAACATGTCTTTGTAAACTGGGGTAGGTGAAATTCTGCACTTTTACCATGCTGTATGATGAGCAGCATAGGGAGCTGGGTATGTTTAGCCTGGACAAGAGAAGGTTAAGAGGTGACATGATAGCGATGTTTAAATATTTGAAGGGATGTCATATGGAGGATGGAGCAAGCCTGTTTTCTGCTGCTCCAGAGACTAGGACATGGAGCAATGGCTTCAAATGACAGGAAAAGAGATTCCATCTAAACACTAGGAAGAACCTCCTGATGGTAAGAGCAGTTTGACAGTGGAATGCACTGCCTTGAAGTATGGTAGAGTCTCCTTCTTTAGAAGTTTTTAAACAGAGGCTGGATGGCCATCTGTCAGGAATGTTTTGATGGTGCATTTCTGCACAGCAAGGGGTTGGACTCAATGGCCCTTGTGATCTCTTCCAGCTCAATGAGTTTCTGATTCTATTGCCATGGGATCCACCAGCCACCAATGACCCCCACTGACATGGCAATTACAATGACATCTAGCTTAAGAGGCATATAAGTGAAAATGTCAGTGAACAAAGAGCTTCAATAGCCCTATAAAAGTAGAGCCCTCCCATTCTTAGTTAATGTTATATACCTCAGAAAGGACTCAAAAATATTTATTAAACTTATATTAGGACAGTGGTTCTCAACCTGTGGGTCCCCAGATGTTTGTGGACTTCAGCTCCCAGAAGCCCCAGCCACTATGGTCAATGCTCAGGGCTTCTGGGAGCTGAAGTCCACAAACATCTGGGGACCCACAGGTTGAGAACCACTGTATTAGGACAAAGTCACCTAATGACCTCAGACAATGAGAATGGATGTACATTGGAAATAAAAATGATGAATGATGATGATGATGATGATGAATTTCCCTCACTACCACTACATTATTTAGCATTTTTGTTTTTTTTCAAACTGTGCAGCCTGGAAACACAAACCTATTCTAAACAAGAAAGAAACGATAGTTTTGAAAGATCCTAACAAAATCCATGATAGACTTTGTTTCCATATGTGGAAAGGTTGGATGCAACCACCAAGGGATAAAACAATACACACATCTGAAAATCACTAAAAATTTCCAAAATACCTGGGATAAGAAAATGTCTTTACTTGGTACCAGAAGGAATGCTATACTGGTGTGAGGTGTGCTTCCCTGGAGAAGAGATTCCATCAGCAGTTTTCTCATTTGCAGCCGTCTCACTTGCTTCATTTGGAAAGACCATCTGTAGAAGGTCTTGAGTCCAACGTAGCTAAGGTACCCAGGGACAGTTTGGACAGAAAACGGGGCCTGACAGTGCCTGCTTTCATTACAGTAGCATCTGCAGGTATTTTGCATTCATAACCTGAGCAAGTGAGTAGCAAGCAATCACTTACAGGCCCATCTCATTTTCTAAAAGCATTTTTGCCAGTTACCTGTATGATTGGGCTGATAATATACTTCCTGTGGCTGCAAGGAGCTATAAGGCATCTGAAGTCTCCAATCAGGGACTCTGGTAACCAAATTTGGTAGGTTAGACACTGTCTTATCAATGGAAATGAATCAAGAAGGGTGTTTGAGGATCAATGAGAGTCAATGACAATGAGACTGAAAGATTTTCATATCCTATAGAAATCCTATACGACATATAGAAATCCTTCATTCTTGTTGAATTTCTAGCTGTCATTCTTAATCCATTTCCTCATTTGCTTTTGCGATGTGTTTTTTGGTCCATCTCTATATTAGGTTTTACTCATAGTTTTGTAAATTATACATGGGTATTCTGCATATTTCTTTTCTTCAGAACACACTGCCAGGCTGAGAAACCTACAGACTTCCTAGGCAAAAACATCTCCAATGCCATTGACAGTCTCTGGAGGTTTAAAATGGGTAGCGCTGTACAGAAATGCAAATCCAACAAATTCTCTTCACATTATTAGAAAACAAAAACAAAGACAAAAAACTTTGCATCTGATCTCTGAGCTAAATGTTGCTTAGCCATAACTTTACTACATTGTTGCCAACTTACAGTAGGTACAAAACAAACAGGTACCCCATTCCTTCTGCATCAGTTTTCTTTTACTAAACACCAGTTTGTACACCAGTTTATCTTGTTTTCAAATGTAGAAAAATAAAACCACTTGATGAAGAAAGACAGGCAGTAAGAATATTATTTCTCCCCTTACCCTAAGTTCCACTGAATACTGCGACAACAAAGCTTCTGTTCGATGGGAGCCAGACCTGTCTCACTCCTCTTGAATGGCAAAAGAAAAAGAATCAATAAGGTGACGTTCTGGATACACAGAGTTCAAGTGAAAATCTCCATACATCTCAGAGGTGTTAAAGCCTTGGTATAAAATATTTACTTCAGTGTGTCAACCTGTTCTTCAAATAAGAAAAAGACAAGGAGCTATTTACCTATTTCTCTTCCATATTAATAAGAAGATAAACATTTTCCCAATAATGTGGTAGTACAGGCATAGACCAACATTCTGGATATATTTATCAGTTATAAACAGTGTGCTATGCTCTACTTCAATGAGCTGTATCTTTCATTATATCCAATCTTTATGCTGTCAGGGTAAAATAACTACAAAGTGGGTTTGTGAGTTTTGTTTTTTTAAAAAGTACTTGTTACCTGAAGCTTATGAGGCACTGCAAAAATGTGGTATAAAAAATACCACAACAGCAGTGCTTCTTGAAAACAAAGGAAAACTAAAACAGAGTATCAGAAGGACCTGCTGAAACAAATATATAGCGAAAACAGCAACATACTAAACTAATACATTTGGAAGAAGCTGCAAAAACCATCTCACTGAATACCTCTGCATATGGAAATCTGAAGTGTTGGCCAAAATAAATAAATAAATAAATAAATAAAAACTCTCCAAATGTTGCAGGCCTGTCTGAGTCAATTTTCAGTCAATTCTGATTGAGACAAAAACAATTCTGTTTAGAGTGAATCACACACTCTTCTGACAGACTAATCTGTCACTGCTAACAGCATTGTCTGTCCCTTCTGTAAGTAGCTGCTGGTTATTTTTTTCTTCTAAGTTATTTATAACTTTTTTGTTGTTTGTTCTTTCTCCCCTAACTGATAGTATCCAGCTAACGGGGAAAAGTCCATTTAAAAGAATGTCAGGAAAGTAGATGTAGAGTTGAAGACATATCTGCCTGTTTATGAGACTGTAAGCACATACTCTTTTTCTGAAATCGTGTGACTATAATTTCACAGAATTCAACAAAGGAACCTATATCTATAGAACATGGAACAGTATATGCAAAGACTACTATTTTTCCATTCAGTAAAATCTTTGGTTTCCTCCCCCTCTTTCTGAACTTCTTGCGTCATTTCTTTCTTCCAAACCAGACATCAATAATCTATTCCACAGTAAAAGGTCAGCATGAAGAATTACCTGCAACCTTATCGGAGCTTGGTGAGTTACTTTTAAAAAACACTTAGTTATAGCTATAAGATTACCACCACTCCCCACCATAAAAGGCACTACTTAAAGTGGTACTCTCTGGTTTAGTGCAGCCATACTCTTATAAGTATAAAAGTAACAAGGAAGTATCAGTTCCACAGCAAAATATATGGCATTATCTCTTGTTGGCCATTTCCGCACCATGCTATTATAATGCTATTATTCCACTTACAACATCCTGTAGAAGTCTGGGCTTTGTAGTTTGCTGAAAATTCTAAATGCCCCTCCCTAAATTGCAAACCTCAGGATTTCATAGGATGTTGAAAGTAGAATAATAGCACTATAAAAATGTAGTGCAGAAATGGCTGTTGACTTGTGATTTGATGTATTTATACCTTTGCTTGTGAAAAATGGAATGGAATTAGAAGCAATGAGTAACTAGTTAAACACTGAGCCTTGTTGTGCTGCATTAAAAGATCTCTAAAGTTAATGTTTAGTTTATCTATAGCTCCTTTAGTTACTTGTGTATAGGGGCAGTTAAGTAGGACTGTGCTGTTTACTTCATTCATAAGGATGCATAGCTTTCCCTAGCCATCCATCTTTACAGAGAATTTCCACAAGAGAAAGCAATTTTTTTGGCCAATGGCCTAGACAGCTTTTAAATTAGATTATTCATAATGGTTGATGGAACATGTGCTTTGCATCCACTAAATCCTTGGTTCAATCTCTGGGACCTATAGGCAGGACCGATAAAGATACTTGACTGAAATTCTAGAGAGTCCTTGACAGGCAATCCTAGCCCACTTCCACACTGCACTGATATAGTTCTATTATTCCACTTTCAACATCCTATGGAATCCTGGAGTTGGCAGTTTAGGAAGGGGCCTTTAGAATCCTCAGCCAGAGAGCTCTTTGGCCTCAGTGAACTACAACCCCCAGAATTCCACAGGATGTTGAAAGTGAAACAGCAGCACTATAACTGTGTAGTGCAGAAATGGTCCTAGTTAGACTAAGTGCCTAAGCATTTAGACTAAGCACATAGTATAAGGTAGATTCGTTCATTCATAAGTACAGATTTATGGGAAACTGGTCCATCAGTTGCTATTAGTCATGAGAGTTAAATGAAAAAAAAAAATCCCGTCCTCTGAATGAGACTGAATGCCAGATATGGGGGGGGGGGCAACAGAAGAAAGATATTGCCTGCATGCCAAGACTAGGAGACCAGTCCCAAAATCTCCTCTCATTCACCATGAGGACTGAGGCTAGTGAGGGTTGGAGTCCATCAACATCAGGAGGGCCATATGTTTCTCCTTCTCTCCTCTATGATTTTCTTCTGGGCATCTCAGAAACATCTGGTCCGGTCATTTCCTTTAGCGCATTCTCTCATCAGCGTCCTGCCCTACAATACAGGCCAGAGTTCCAATACATAATGTACTTACTGTTAAAAGCAGGATTCACATTTCATTCCAAATGGCGTGTTTATGTTCAGTAAGCATTTTATAATCAAATACACCTCCTCTTAAAATACAGTAAATGCATTTGCAATAGTTCCAGACTAGTTATAACTCTTTTGTAAACCATTTCTAGCAACCATGCAGATATCAGCACTCTATAATTATTTAACAAGACATTTATAATGAAATGTACCTTCTTAAAATAAAGTAAGTGCAGTAATGCTGATGTGTTATAACTGTTCTGCCCTGTAAATATACCATAAATAATTTCTAAGTTACTTTATGCAGTGCTGTACACTATCTCTAGTGTGCTTGTATATTATTAATTCTTTATAACTCATTTGTAGGCCACTCTGAAAATAAAATGTTGCTGTTTCTGGATAAAGATGGGGAAGGCAATGATGAATCAATTTTCCAGGTGAAACTGTTGCTTGTCGGCTAACATTTCTTGTGGATTTTTTAAAAAAAAATTAAAATAAAAGTATAAGTACAACAAGAAGCACATACAAAAAGAAAAGGAAAAAGATCAAGAAGCAACATGATAAAATCAACATCAATGTGCATAGACTATATCACAGCACTGGAATATCATGCGGAATCACTATTCATTCTATCCAAGTGCATCATTCCAAAAATTTCCATGAGCTGTGGAAGGAGTAAGAAGGACACACTCAGCTCAGTCATCTTAGCTTCTAGTGATAGTTCAAGCCTGATTTGTTCTTGGACCTGTTTATTAGTCTTTTTAACAGTCCATGGTATCTCTAGAACTCTTCTCTGGAACCACATTTCATGACATGATCTTCCTGTCAGCATTCTTCACTGTCCAGCTTTTATAACCATACATAGAAATTGGAAATACTGTTTTATGAGTGATTCCGCCTTTCTTACCCACTTTAAAACTATGCAGATCATTTTCTTTTTTTTAATAGTGACTTGTAATCCTGCTTTTGCACTTACTTCCTTAATTCATCAGATGCCATTTTAGGGGCCTTTCCACACTGCACTGTTACAGTGCTATTATTCCACTTTCAACACTCTATGGAATCCTGGCGTTTGCAGTTTAGGGAGGGGCATTTAGAATTCTCAGCCAGAGAGCTCTTGGGACTCAGTCAACTACAAACCCCAGAATTCCATAAGATGTTGAAAGTGGAATAATAGCACTATAATAGTATATGTAGTGTGGAAAGGCCCTATGTCTTTTCTGTTTGCTGCGAGTAATATCGTGTCTTCTGTATGTCTTGAATTGTTAATGTTCCTTCTCCCAATTTTCAGGCCTTCCTCCTCTGAATCTAATCCTGCTTTCCAAATATGTTCTATGAATAAATTAAACATGTGATGAAATGCAGACTTGCCTGACCCCCCCCCCACTTGCCAATGGGAAAATTATCTGTTTGTCTGTGTTATGACAGTGCTCTCTTGTCTAGACTATAGGTTATGCACCCATTTCTTTTAGAATGAACTGTATTTTCTCTACACAGCCAAAGGCTTTGTGATAATCTATAAAGCACAGGTTGAGTTTCTTCTGAAATCCTTTGGTGCATTCCATTATCCATTATATTTGCAATATGATCCCTTGTGCCTCTTCCTCTTTTGAACTCAGTTTGGACATCTGGAATTTTTCACCCCATCATTCACTGTAGTAAAAGTCTTATAAAATTTTGGACATCACTTTTCTTACCTGGGAGATGAGCACAATACTCTAATGATTGCTAAAGTCCCTGGTATTCCCCTCCTTGGGGACTGGAATGTAATCTGAGCATTTCCAGTCCATGGGCCATTATGCTCTGTCAATACACAGAAATAGTTTTATTTGTATGCCATCTGATCCTGGTGATTTATTTTTTGCAAGTCCTTTGGGAACCCTTTCCTCTTCGCTTTCTAAAATTGTGAGTTCATCTTTAAATGGTTCTTCCTCAAAAGAATTTGTCATTGTTGCATCTCTTTTATAAAGTCCCTCAAAATATTGCTTCCATTGTCCCTTTATTTTGTCCTGATCAAAATTATTGTGCTCTCCTATTAATCACACATTTCCTACTCTTGCTATGAATTTTGCCTTAAATTTCTCAGATCTTCTGGAAGAGGTTTCTTGATCTACCTTTTTTACCTTATCATCTTTTAATTCTTTGCACTGACTATCATGCAAGCTTTTTTGTTGTCCAGTGATGATTTTCTTTCTGTTTTCCTCCTAATAGTGTCTTTCTGCATTGTTCCTTGACAGTGTCCCTGGTTTCAATGTCCAGAGGTCTTCTGGCTCCTGGTCAGTTAGGTTTAGTAGTACAAATCTATTCTTTACACGGTCTTTAAATTCTACAGGGTTGTTCTTCCAGTTGTATTTTTGGTATTATGGTTGATTTAATGTACTTCTTTTAGCTTTATTCTGTATGTGTGTGTGTGTGCGCACACATGCACATTCAAGTTGCCTATCAACTTATGGTGGCCCCATGAATTTAATAGGGTTTTCTTCAGCAAGGAATACTCAGAGATGGTCTTACCAGTTCCTTCCTCTGAGTCAGCCTACAGCACCTGGTATTCAATGGCAGTCTCCCATCCAAGTATTAAACAGGCTGACTCTACCTAGCTTCCTAGATCAGACAGGATATGGTGTGTTTAGAGTATTTAGGTCCTAGCTGTACTCTAGTAGTGAATATTGGCATTTCATAATCTGCACCACAATCTATTCCTGGTCTTGTCTTTGCAAAGACAATGGACCACCTCTTCATTAAGCTTTGAAGTGCATAATCTATTTGATTTTTGCTATTTATCATGCAATACATGATACATCCATGTACCTGTATCCATGTATACTGTTGCCTCTGGTTGTCTGAGTGACATGTTTGTGATGAACAAACTGTGGGCCTCAAAAAATTCAACAAGCCATTCCCCTACTTCAAGTATAAATAAAGGGTGTCATCACCATCATCATTACATTATTTGATTTTTTTAACGATGATGCTACATAATGGTACTCGAGCATCATCTTTCTCGACCTTTTCATATTTCAGTACTGACATAAACTTTCCTGGTGTCCGAGCTATCAAAATTACTTTAAAAAAAAAGAATTAGGCCCTTTCTACACCATACCTCAATAGCTCATTCTTCCATCACAATCCCAGCATTGCCATTTGTGTGATGGTAGCAGCTTAGGAACGCTGTCTTCCACACTCTTCCTCCTTGAGCAGATGAGTAGCGTTGTTGCCACTAGTGTTCCTTCCACACTACAGCATCCTTGGCTACTCCCCTTCCCCGCCTACATCCCACCCCACTGCCCCAATTGGTCTTTTTTTTTCTAAGCCATACTTTCACAACCACGTTGTAACCCCATGACATGCCAGTACACTATTGCATTTGTGAGCTATACTGCTAAAAATGTATTTAAAATGTATTTGAAAAATTAAAAAATTAACTCAAAGGAGAAATTTAAAATAAACACAGAGAGGCGGTAGATTCCAAACTTGCCACACCATGGGAGTCACTGAGGGAGAGACAAACTGGGTACATCCACACGCTGACCACTCCTGGATCCATGACAACAGGAAGTGCTAGCAAGTGCTATTACAGTACCTCACTGAGCTGGCTGACAGGATTAAAGCACTAAAGGAGGCTCTTAAAAGATTCCCCCCCCCCCCCGGAAATGCTATAAAGCAGTTTTGCAACACTTGGGAGTGGACTAGCAGGTGGATAGCAACAACGTCATGTGATAGCATGACTCCTGGACAGGAAACAACCTGCTGCTGTTGTGGGATAGTGACATCATGCAGAAATGGACTGAATTAGGCTTGGCACATTTAAATAATTTTGGTGGGCTATATTCCTTGATAGCCTAGCCGCCTTTCTCAAAAATTTAGCACCTCCCCCATTTCTGCTTATGCCATGAGTCATAGTTAAACAATTTCATCGAAGTGTTTAATATCCTGTCCTCCGTATGTTTGGACCTTTCTAGGTGAAGAGAATGTTTTTCCGTAAATGCTATTACAGACTTACTAAATATATATAGATTACGCTCCAGTCCAGAACTGGCAGATTATTGACTCCTTTAAAAAGAAAGGATAGAGATCTAATTTTAGAAAAATAGCACTGTACAGCTCATCAGTGTTGATCAGATTAGGAATACCAAAGATTCAGCTTTGTTACAAACCCTCCCTCTCAAATGCTCTCTTTGTCTACTTCTCAGCATTTTCACATCCTGCTTCCCCAGTCTCAAGCAACAGCACAGCTAAGTGCCTTCTTTGCTCCCAATTGCAGGCACAGCCTCAACTATAACACAATCTTGAAACGTTCTTTTTCCTCAGGTTAATGTAAGGCATCACCTAATTTTCTGTTGCCATTTTGGAATACAGATTGGAATCCTTTTTTCTTTTTCTTTTTTAATGACAGGGACTACAAAGGGAAGTAGGTAGTAGTTCTACAAGTCTTTCATACTGTACAAGACCATAAGCACAACTGTAGTTATATCCTCTTTGTATTTTGGAGTCATTCCTCTACTATATGAGTAACTGGATCTTTTTCTTTTCTTTTCTTTTCTTTTCTTTTCTGAATAATGAAAGTGTAATTACTTGTACACATTAACTTACAACCATAGGGTATTGTAGGGTCATGGGTAGTTCCAGGTGTGAGTTCCCAGACCCGCTTCCAGCAAAGTGTTCCATAGTAAGGATGTGAAATAAACATTCTGCTGTTGAGATTTTTCATGAATATGTTCATTTTGCTGCGCTCTGAGGATTTGTCACCTGCCTTGAAAGATCTTGACTCTGGAATATGACTGAGATGCCGAAGAATTCTTTCCCCCAAATCTGCAGATGAGCAATGTGATTTGCACAAAATTCTTAACTGCTGAAAGTAAGTATAGGCTGCTTTCTTTAATAAAAGAAATAATGTTGGGATTTTTCTATAGGATAGCCTCAAGTTCCAGTGCCCATAAAGCCAACAAAGCAACCATTAGCTTGTTTTGCAACTCCACATTTTATTATACATTGTGCCTGCCATATATGTGAGGGTTCCATTCCAGAAACCTCCATGTAAAAGAAAAAAATTGTTACACGCCATTGTAGTCAATGGATGCAATGTGTATGACCCTACAGCCATGTGGGTATGTGCCTGTTGCATCCGTTGACTATAATAGGAGTAGCACTTGCACAACCTTACATTCGTGTGTGCAGAGATCACACTAGAAGACGATGCACTGTATGCACAAAAGCGACTAAAGTAATGTGCACATTTTCTGTAAGGACAATAAATAAAGAAGCACTTTGTTTCCTTCAAGACAGAAGAGGGAATCCAATCTTCTCATGAATTATATGAAAATAAATCTGACCAGGATTTTCATCTCTGTATCCCCAATATACTTAGTTTAACATTTCTCTTGAGCATTGCTAGACATTTAAATGGTAGACAGCTTTATAGACCTATCAGATTCTACCAGTTCATGACAAGGGGCATAGGTGGGCAGAAGACTGAACAGTGCCAGTCAGGGTAGGCAACAGTGGCAATAGATCTTCCCTGAGTGAATAAACACCAGAAGTTTCTGGTGTGTGTCAAACACAATATCAGCCTAGCTTAGGCTGTGTAGACTGTACATTTTGAAACTTACCCCTGATGTTACCAGAATGTGTTTTCTGCCATTGGAAAGCTGTATTTGTGGTGCAAAATCAGGCTGCATTTTAATCTCACTAAATCTTCCTTTGAGCATTTTTCTCCATGTGTATGTTAAAATTGTACAGCACAACATGATTGGCCACCATCACCTTGGAAATAATAGAATTCGTTTCTTTTTCCAGGTGGATTGTGCAGCAAACATTCAAGATGCTGTGAATTAACTTTTCTCCAGCTGGAGTTAACTCCTCTACTTGACAGAATAAGGCATTCATTCTTTAGTGCTGAATATAGGCACCACAGTTTTCAGTGTAATGTGAGAGCAGCCTGACGTTCCTTGGGGAGTACATAGTAGCTCGATCTACTTTTGCCATGATATATTACCTTTCAAAAGCTCTTCCTTCACATACATTAAGTAACCGTTTAAAAAGGCTAAAACAATGCCTTGTGCCCGGTAGCAAAAGCTTTGAGAAATACAGGAAAGAGCAGGACAAACAAATCCCATTAACATTTAACTCTTAGGCTCTTGGGAAATATCTGCAGTGCAGATAATTAACAAAAATGGCACTGAAATAATTAGGAACCAAAAAAAGTTAGAGAGGAATTCTGTGCTCTTTTCAAACTGACACAAAGCAGTATTTCTCCCAAAAGCTGTGCAACAAGGTATTGATTTTATTTATTTATTTACTGATTTATTTATTTTTTTTAAAAAAACACAGAATCACCCAGTCATGGAAATTCTTTGAGCACTACAAAAACAGATTGGAAACAGAATGAAATGAAACTATAAAATAAAAAGGCAAGGGATAAAAGAGTGAGCAGATCCAAACTCAGCAAAATCATTTCAGAAATGCCTAGGATTTTTTAAAAAAAAGAAAATTTTCAACTGACACCAAATAGACCACTAGGTCTTTTTAACATCTCTGTACAGGGCATTCCATAGAACAGTTGCCACTACTGAACAGACCCTTTCATTTGTATTTATCCATCTCTGCAGATTTTACAAGAACACTTGGATTAGGTTTTACTGCCCAGGTAGGTTGGTATAGAAGGAGACCAGATGATCTAGCCTGAAGTCCTCCCTTCCCTGCACTTATTTCAGATGGGAAAGCCCACAACCAAAGATGGTGAAGGGGTTCCACTAGGAAAATGCTTATGATATTCAAAGCACCTTTCTTCAGTATCACCTACGTGGTGAAGTATACTGGTGGAGGGATAACTGGGCAAGGTGAAGGGATCTAATAATGGCTTTGTTCCTCTTTCATTTTTTTTTAAAAAAAAGAAAAGAAAGAAAAGGGGAAAAAGTAGGGAAGGAAAAAGAGCACATATATAATGGGCTTTCACTACCAATCTGTCTCATTTTTTAATACCATTTTTGTAGGTACTTGTATGGTTGGGCATATTTCTTGTAGCCACAACATTCTCAAAGACATAGGAAATCTCAAATTAGGGACTCTGGTAATGTAACCCAGAAAGTAAGATTCCATTTTGTTCTACCATTGAATAAGTATCAGTGTTTTCCTTTTTCAGTTTCTCAACTTCTCTATTTTTTTTTTCTTGAAGGAAAGAATTGAGTAATTCTAATAATTTTTTCCCCTGCTACATTTTCTTTCAAAGGTGATTCTCAATTTGAGATGCATTCTGTGCATAATTTACAGTGGTGGTTCTGCACAGAGAATAGAATTTTCTGTACTGGAAACAGCATTTTCAGAACAAATACAGAAATATTATTTCCTGTGCCGAAATATTATTTCCTACACAGAAGCTGCTGCTTCCTGTATAAAAACATGTTGATTCCTATGCAAAGCAACCATGTGCCAATTTTATACAGATTAAATGCCCATTACAGCTTTTTCTGTGCAGAAAATGGTATTTTTTGGCCTAAGCATCATTTATAATATTCTTGTTGGTTGGTTGGTGACAGGGATCCTTCTTCTAAAGGTTCCAATATCACTCATTGGTGGAAGACGGATGGAAACATCATCCACCTTGTGTCCTGACCACAAGCTGAATGGACTTCTTTCACTGAACTGAAAGCTGGCTCTTAAGAGGGACTGTGGTGGCATTTACATAGGTTGACAGTAAGATTTCACAGTCTTACTAAATACAGATCAGTTATAGATCTGCGATTTTAGGTTATGAATCCATAACAGCAATAATAAATACCAGTTGTAAATCTTGATGTGCATCTAACATTTATTTACACATTAGAAATAGTGCACAAAAGTACATAAAATTCTGGGGGAAACCATTTAACAATTGTACAGTATCAGACAAAAATGAATGTAATGTCAGCAATGTGAGAAACAAGTGAAACCAAAACAGAAAGACCTACCATTTCCTATCATGGATACTCCAGATTTTATGTAAGGCACTCCAGCATCTTTGTGAATGCCTTTCGGTAGCCATAGAGAAAAGTTACAGTTGAAAAACCATTAAATCTGGAGCAATATGGCTTTCGGTCTGTGCCAAATGATCATAAAAATGATCTTTTCTACTATTTGCTTCTTCAGGATGTGGCCTCAAGACAAATTGCCTGTAATTGCTGATCTTTAAAGTCTGCAACAGAATTTAAAAGGAGAGAGAAGCAAAGGTTTCTTCGTTTTGCACCATAATGTCCCTTTTTATTGCTTTTCATTTTGTATAGGAAAGGCCTGTACAAGTATTATATTTCCCCTGAACTCCCCTACCTTGACCATGCTTTAGTAGACATTATGTCAATGTAACATTAGTGGGGTTGGATTTTATTGAAATCACCAGAGCTTGTATTGCACATTAATGCTGATAGCATTTTTAATCTGCTGTGGAAATTTCAGCAGATCAATAACATTGGCCTATATGGGCACAAAAGGGAGGGAGGCAAATTAGCACATCTTTCATGTGCAGTCTTCATTCCAGATATTCTGTATTCAGTCTGAATCTGCAGCTAGCCTACCTTGTTTTGAAGACTCAGCAAATGTTGCCATTTTTTTTCTAGAGTTGGAGGCAACAAACTGAGTTTCCTCCTTTCGCTTAGGCAAACAAAAGTAGTTTTATTTCTTCTCTGAGCCATGGCTTTAGTGTTTCTCTAGCAAAGATCCAAGAGCATCTATTGTTTTATGGGCTCATCCTTTCTTGTCTTGCTTTACACCATTGATTTATTTCTTTCATTATTGTCTCCCAGGACATCAAATATGATCAGGGAGGGTTCTCTTTCTTTTTCTTTCCAGGACCAAGAAGGACAATTCTATTTTTACATGCAGAAATGGTCTCTCTCTCTCCCTCCCTCCCTCCCTCCCTCCCTCTCTCTCTCTCACTCTCTCTGTGTCTTTTCATGCCTCACTCCCTGCACCAAACCACTTGGCAGCATAGGCAGTGATTTCACTGTAAGACACTGCTGGCATTCTGAGCTTAACCATCCTGTGGAACTGATCCCCAAAGAGGGGTTCTAAGCACAAAGAGCTGTGGTTCACCTGCATGACAGAAACATTTTGCACTTCCCTTGCTCTGTTCCCTCCCTCCACCCACCTTTCCCTTGGCCTATCTAACAAAGCAGAGATTTATGGATCAAAAAGTATGTTAACTTGGGAAATGAGCAGGCAGGGCAGTGAAGTGTGTCTACTGCTGATCGGCTGATACTGGAGATGATTTCCTATGTAGCTCAGCTCATCTACTGCAGAAATGTGGACTGAATCTTCAATAAACAAGTGATAAGGGAATAACAGGTATCAGATTCTAATAATTTGTCTTTGAACATTTTGCTGTGCCACCTGTCCTTTATGTCCAGGAGTAGCATGGAGGGGAAATGCTGACATGAAATAATGCAGGATACTTTTCAGCAGTATGGGATGACATAATAGTACAGATAAGCTCAGTTAATCTCTCTCAGCCAGATTTCACTCTAGGTCAGTATTGTGGAACTGGAAAGTTTGTGCCTTGTGAATTTGAAATAAACTTATAGTGGATTTAGGAGGTGAAGGAGTAAATGCATTCTTATTCCATTTAGGGAGGAGTAAGCTTTCATTCTGTCATGATGGATGCTACTTGAAAAAAAAACACTGACACCAGAAGCAGAAAATTCTTGGAAGTTTTCTAACTCTTAAATTCGATCCTACATTTACTTACTATACCCACTACATCCCCATCCCCCAAAGTGGTTCACTGCAGCTTATTTGGACAAAAGCTTCCCCATCCTTGTCTATGGTGGAATGGATAATGGAAATTGTAGTCAATAACATCTGAAGGACACAACATTGGAGAAAACTGTGTTATACCATGGTGGCTTTCAGATGAATGTGCCTGTGTCACTGATACATCTGTGAGTTTGGCTGTCCAGAATTGGGCAAGAATATCTCTGTTCTCTAGTGGTATCTCATTGAGACAAAATTGGCTTAACTCAGCAGCAAATATTAGTATTAATATTGATATTAGTGTGTGCCTTTGCATTCTTTTGAATGCAAAAGTCTAAGTTACAGCATCTTGGAACTCTGTTAACACTGGAAGAGGAGAAATGTTCATCCACAAGTGACTAAGCATGCCATAGTGTCTACAGCTGAGATACAGACAGGTATTTATTTCTGGTTTAATTTTTTTTAAAAAAAAAAATCTTGTACACTGCTTCCTGATCCATGGACTGATAATTTAAGGCTTGATTTCATTTCTCCCCACATGCCTGTTTCTCTCTCTTTCCCTCCTTCCCTCAATCATGCAGCTGGTAGTAACAGACCCCCTTTTTCTCTTTTCCAAACATATAGTTCACCCTCCTAAATCTTTCTCTTCATTGAATACAGTTTTCTCTTGATGATTCTAAACACTCTTCCTCATATATGTTAGCATTAATTGTTACTGCATGCAGTGGGATCCTATCTTGCAGGCTAACTTGATATCTCTGAAAAATATCTTCCTGAAAAAATGTTCCCCCAGCACCTCAATCCACCCAACAATCATTGGCTGAAGCTAATTTTTCCATGCTGAGACTTCTGTAGAAATCTTTTCACTGTGTTTTATTCTGTCTGTGACTGGCTTTAAAAGTGCTATCAGATTGTATGTGGCTTTATTATGGGTATTTGTTTTATTGCTTTTACTGTGCTTTGCTCTGGGTGCTGTTTTTATGGCAGAAAATGCTTGCTGTGTGTGCACAGTTGGGCATGGTTGTGATCAAGGCAATTGTACAAAGAGCCTCTTTCTTGGAAAAGGATTTGGCCTAGTTCATATATTGCAATCTGAATCCCAAACCACTTTTGGTAATGTTTACATTACAGAGTATTATGAAAACCACTGCTCTGTTCCTATGAACCTATGAACTGATCCTGATTTACAGACATTCTCTGATTAGGAATATAAATATTAATTCATTCTTGAATTCTTCTACACTTTTCACCCCACTTTGTGAGAATGCAAGTTTCTCACACTTTGGAAATTTTCCCATACAAAAATGTGTTTTTTTTGCATAACAAACATCATTTTTTTGTTATGCAGGAAATAATGCACAATACATTGTTTTCTGTGGATGAAAAATACTGCATCTAGCAAAAGCATGTGTTTCAATACAAATGAATCCCCCCCTCCAAATGTGCAAAGAATCTTGTAGCTGTTCTCTGTTTTCTCACTGGATGTAAGACACCATTTTTTTCATCAAGGGAGAGAAAATTTAGGCATGTTCTTTAGTTTGAATTCCTATGGCTGACTCTCAAGAAGATCTAGGATCTTTCCATGTGACTGACGTGGAAGTGTCAAAAGTTGACCACAAGACCAAGGTGAAGTATGACCATGCTAAAGGAAAAGAGTCCCCAAACAATATAATTTTGGGAATCTAGAGTTACTACACTTTAGGAATCTTGAGAGATACCGGAATAAGCACTCTAACTCTACCACTGACTAACAAGAGTTTTCTACTGAGGACTATAACAATTTGAAATGTAAAGGAAAGGTTCAGTATGAATAGTTTTCGCTTGATGTTTGCTTGGTAATTTTCCATTATGGTTTAATGACTACTGTTCAACAGTCTGCTAAAACAGATCTACTGGACTACTGTGATATGCCATACGTTGCCTATGCTGTTGCTGGGTAGGTTTTCCAAAACTAGTATAAATATAAGGTTTTCATTTATTTTGATGCCAAGTTGCTCAGTTTGAGTTCTGACATATGAATTGGCATATTGTTAAATAAACTTCAGCTCTTTAATGCCGTCAATCCTTAACCCAAATGGGGTTCCTCTACATTTCTCCTACTGACCAAACTGAAAATGTTTTCATTTTCAGCCATTTTGTAAAGTACATTTTGCTTGCCTAATCTGTGTAAGAAATATCTTTGTCCTCCTGTCTGTGTTATTTATTTTGGAAGTCTACCTGTATCACATGATTACTTTACACAAATTAACAGTAATAATGGAAATGATTTTTTTCTTCATGTGTGTGTGGGGGGGATTTTAATTTTGCTGAAAGTAACCTTTTTACATCTCCTATGAACTGTTGTGAGATGAAGCCACATCAGCTAACAATTCACACTTTTGCGAGGTTTATGGGACTTTTGGAAAACACAAAACAATGTGCATTTTACAAAATATAAGTGGCCAAAATTTATTTTACTGAACACATTTGCATCAGCACTTGTGTGGTCAATAGGAAAAATGTATACATTAAGTTAACTGCACAAATAAATGTGCACATTAGAATGAATGTGCAAAAATGTTGTACATTTTAATGTGGGGGAGATGAAAGCAAAGTCAATCAAACCGATACAAAGCAAGAACAGAATAAAAAAAATCCAGTGAGATTTGGAGAAACATAACAAAACAGAGGTGGGGAGATTTTCATATCCTTTGTTATCAATGTGTTTCACATAGACAAGAAAAAAAGGAAGAAAGAAAGAAAGGAAGGAAGGAAGGAAGGAAGGAAGGAAGGAAGGAAGGAAGGAAGGAAGGAAGGAAGGGCATCACACTTGTTATGTATAAATGAGCCTTGGGTGCTTCTTCTGAAAAAAAAAAAAAGTATCCTGAGTCCCATGCTACACTTATTTCTGTGGACAGCCCAATCAACAGTCAATATAAATGACATCTTTGTCCTTCCGTTGGCATTTGTTTTTTCCTTCTGTAAGTCCACCAGACAGAGAAGAATGGTTCTGTAAGTTTTGCATATTAGTTCCAGCCAAATAACTGTTCATTAATAAAAAGTAAATCAGTTCAAATGTTAACCAATTGTTTTCTTCCTTAAGGATCAGTAACCTGGAAACAATGAGAAGCATGATACCATTGCTATTGTTAAATCACAGGAGAACATGGAGAGACCTTTCTGATTCATTCACCCTTAAATTCATTCAGTAATTATGGGAAGGATAGTATTCAGGAAGAAATTTGATGAAATGATCAAATGACAGAAGCTAAAATAACAGAAGGGACTTTTTTTGTCCCAATGGCAGCTTAGATTAAGAGTGTGAGATAGTGAATGTGAGAAACTTCACAGTAAAATGCATGGCTAAAAATGAATCAGTACCCTTCTTCAGCCTGGAGTTATCCAAATGTTTTGGATTTCATCTCCCATGATAATTCATTATTGTCCTTGTTGGCTGGAGCACAAGTTTGAGTTTTGCTAGCATGAGAGTCACTAATTGAAAAGGATGGAGCAGGTTGTGACCAGTGACCAGTGACTCTAATGCCAATGGGGAGATTAATCTTCTTTGGGTTTTAGAACCATCCAAGACACTGAACCTATTTTGGGACTTAGAGCCTTTCCACACTACACTGTTAACAGTACTATTATTCCACTTTCAACCTCCTGTGGAATACTGGGGTTTGCAGTTTAGGGAGGGGCCTTTAGAATTCTCAGCCAGAGAGCTCTTTGGCCTCAGTAAACTATAAACTCCAGGATTCCGCAGAATGTTGAAAGTGGAATAATAGCCCTATAACAGTGTAGTGCAGAAAGGCCCTTAGACTCATCATCTTGGAAAGCTCTTTTAAATTTCAATCTAAAACCCAGCCACTGAAGGATGAAACTGAAAAGAAATGGGGCTACTTTTCATCTTTCCCAACATATTAAGCATTTGCAAGAGCAAAACATCTTGGCTGATATCTATTCTCTTTCATATGTATGATGATGTTTACTACAGCAATGGGAATATTTACATTAGTTTCAACTTGTCATGCCTTTAGTTCAGTTTTATTTTTAATAGAGTGCTATATATATCTGACAGGGGTTGCATTCATTTTGTAATGGTTGAAAAATTAAAATGAATGAGAGCTATTTGGTTGAGACTTTGTGCATTATGAAACATATGCCTTGTGTAATAAATAGATAGAAAATGGGTCCATTTTTAAAATGCATTAATACCCATTCATAACTCACTCTATAATTAAGGATTTATAAGTCTACTTGGAAGTGCATTCTATTGAGATCAATTAGGTTTCCTCCTAGGTCAGTGAATTTAGGCTTTAGTGCAATCCTGACTCATAACTGTGCCAGGTGTAAAGTATTAGGATTGTCCAGAACCCCTTTTGCCCATCCAGTCTCAATGATCTGCCAGTGGAGCAATGCTGGCAGAAGAGCCAAAAGAGAGGATGGAGAAACACAGAGAGAGTGGGGCTATGCTGGAATCAAACTTGCTCCAGGCCATGGACCCAGACATCATGCTGGCCAGGGTGAAGATTGCAATGAGTGATTTCCAGAATCCTAATGTTTGGATAGATTTAGATTCAGCACAGCTGGCCACCTTTTCCAGTGAGAGTTATGCTGTAAATTTCATTGAATCCACTGGGGCTTACTTCTTAGTAGACATGTTTTGTCCATGTACTGCTTCAGAAATTATCCGATTCCTGTACAGTAGTTCCTTGGACTGACTTCTTATTTCCTGTAATTTAAATGGATACCAATCAATCATATGAAATATTTAATTACTTTTCATTAATATTGTGATACTATGTATATGTACTTGAAATAATTTCAGTGGAGGAGGCACTTCTTGGTACCCACACAGGATTTTGATGTAAAACTGAGGCTATCTGATATTTCTTTTAATGTGCTCCCTATATTAAGGGTTTTTTTTAAAAAATAATGTGATAACCTGTTTATTCATTTCTTTTATTTGCTTCATTTACTGCATATCCTGTCTTTAGTTTCAGATGAGTTCAAGGCAGCACAGGCGGTCCTCCCCACTTTATTTGTGCAACAACCATGTGAAGCAGGTCAGGCTGAGAGAGAATGACTGGCTGAAAATCCTCTTAGGAGTTTTATGGCTCAATTGTAAATACAGTTGAGATCTCCCAGGTTCCATTCTGCATCCTAAACACTCCGCTATATTGGCTGTCAATTAAAGTGAATGGCTATTTCACCTTTCATTAACAGACAAATTATTTAATTGGTGGAATCAGTTTACATGCATCCTTGCTATATTATGATCTAAATCATGAGAAAAATGTTTTAAAGGTAAAATAATTAGAATATACCCGGATGGGACATGAAAAGAGACTGGCTTCATGGTGCTATGGATTGACTTCTGTTAGGAGAGAATATGAACATTTTAAAATGTTCATGAAACTTACATTTAGGCAATCATTGAATAATAGCAACTGGTGATATAAATGAAATTTATAGCAGGGCACCCTGTAAAATCAGGAGTAGTTGGTGAATATTTGAACAGGTGACGTAAAACCACAGGAAAAAAATGTCAAAAAGAGCTGTTTCTAGAGGATCAAAGCATCCCACAGTCTCTTTAATAGCTATTAAAACATCAAGATCTGCCATACCCACATTGGAAATAAGGAGGCATAGGACAAGTATACAGAATTATGCATAATGAAAAGGTATACCATAGATAAGCGGCAGATAGCAAAGCATTTAACTTCCTTAGAAAGTGGTGTAATCAAGTTAGAATGCAGACACAACAGGAAATATATGAGCATGCATTGTGAAAAAGGTTCTTCAGCCAGATTTTTTTATGACAGGACATTGATTCATTGATACAATTATTACTAGCCAGGTATCCAAATTCAAGCATGACTTGGCAGTTATAAAGCTTTTAATTTAGAGTAGATTCAGTCCTCTCCATATTTGTCTTTTATAATCACTGAAGGCCAAACTAGATGATATGATTAGCACAACATTATAAGTGGAGCTCTCTTAAAAAATAAAAGACATCGGTTTATCCTTGGACAAACTTGCCTCACTCTGCATGTTGCAAATCAGCTTTGGGTTTTGGTGTATGTGTGGTTGGTCACTGGGAGGTAAACAAGCTTCCTTCCTTGAGAGATTGTTCATGCACAGTCTGTAAAGGAACTGCATACCTGGATGGAAAACACTGTTTTAATAGGGAAAACGCATTTCTCTTAAGGTGTGAGTGAACCCTGAGACTCTACTAATGACTAAGAAAAGTATAAGTAAGGATTTTGTATAGTTTTATTATTTTTTATAAGAATTTTCACAAGAATGTTCAGATTTCTTCATAAATCTGGTATGCTTGCTTTTTTGTGTAAATGGTGTGAATACGAAAGGAAGGCCAAATGACAACTTTTCCTGAATGGGTTGCTCTTAAAAGCTCCCCTTCAAATTCCTATGTATTTGATCATGTTTGTACTGCTGAATTACAGCAGATAACTTTTTGCTTCTGCTGGTTCATCGTGAAATGGTTACATGGAGAGAAATACACTCTGGCCTTGTCCATACCAGAAATAGCTTGTACCTATTGAATTTGGTCCATGCAGTTGGTTGATGATTTCATTTTGTTCATGTTCTATAAGAACTTACACATTTATTCATAAATTTACAGAAAGAATATGAGAGTTTTTTAAAGAAAAAATATTATGTAAAAGAAAGCAAAACCGTCAGGTTTATCCATCTCTACATGATTAAAACACCTAAGGAGACCCCTTTAACCCTAGAAAAGCCTGATAATATTCATGATCCTGCCAAACATGAGGGAGACTTTTAAATAAATTTTTATAACTTCACTGCAACAAAAATAGCAACACACAATAATAAACAGAAATATACTACCACATAACAAAAAGTTATGCTATATTAAAAAAAAACCTCGATATAATCAATAATCTACTACAGTCTAACTATGCAACTCTTCTCCTTCCACTCTTACAAGTGAACAATCATGGATCTTCAATATCTAAAGCAAAAGGTGTCAAAGATCCTTCAGCAAATCTTTCCAATATTAATACTGAGACCCCAAAGGCACAGGATATCAGATGCTGTGTTTACAAAAATAAGAAATGGCTACTGTATCTCAATAGATGTGTCCTAGTTTCTCCTCTGAGAAATTTACCTTTGATGTTGCTTTTTCATTAATGCCCAGTCCACCATGAAATAACATCTACTTCCACACATTTCCCTCATTTAGCTAAAATCTTTCTCGCCACAAGCAACAATGCAGATACAAGATACTTATTGTGCAAATTTTTATTACTGTTTTTAAAAAGAGATAGTAATAACAGTCTCTTATCATTTTTGATATGTTGGAATGTGATTCTATTATTATGATTGTCATCATCATCATCATCATCATCATCACCTCGTCTTTTAATGTATGCATAGTCTTTTAACAAATTTTAATGAATTTTAATGTTTTTAATGTTTAATATTTTTAACTTTATAAATTGTTTCATTGTGAGCTTTCATATTTATACTTTTATTAACCATTTTGAGTAGTTTTAATCTATATTATTTTAAATATGCTGCTATCCACCTTGAGTCTCATTATTGAGAGAAAGGCAGGAAGATGATGATGATGATGATATGTTCATTTCTTCTTATCCTGCCTTTTCCCTGTTTCAGGACTGAAGGCAGTTTATGATGTATTAAAAAAGACATAGTTAAAATTCACAAAATACAAAAATTAAAAAGTTATTAAATTATTTTTTTAAGAAAAACAAAATAAAATAAACTATAAAAAACCCCCCAACACTTTCCCTATTGAACACTGGTTCTCACAAGTCTCTTATAGTTTGATAGGGTAACCAGAAGTGAGTCAAAGCTCCTATTTATTCACAGCTTCTCCAAAAAGAAAAAGAAGAAAATAAATTTTAATGACAATCAAAAGAGAGTAACCACATATATATACCCTCAGGGAGTCTGAAGTAAGCATTACAGAGCATTTGAGGAGAATAGGCATGTGAGGAAAATATGCTGTAGAATGCAAGGTAGAATAGTGGTTGACTGATCCAGGTGCAATATATGTTGACATTCACAGAAGTCCAGATGCATCCACTAGGCCTCACTACCAGAGAATTATAAATATCCCAAACTCCAAATCCCATCATTGTGTAGGATAGAGCCATGACAATTCAAGTAGTACCAACATAAAATCACTGTGTAGCACAGACACACTTTGGGTTGGATATCACCATCCTCATACTAAAGACCTTTTCAAATACTGTGTTGAAATGAGAAGCTCTACATGCTCAGTTCATTTCTCTGTAGGTCAGAAGATGTGATGAATCCGATTCTCTAATCCTGTACTCAATTACTGTGAAGGAAACACCACTGTAAATCAGTGGCACTTCCTTACAACATAAGAACAGCTGTATTGGCTCCAACCAAAAACCTTTGTTTTCCAGTATTCTATTGATACAGTGGCAACTGGTTGCCCACAGTGATCTCATCAGCAGTTCCTGCCTCTTCTTGGCAGTTTTATTGCTGCCAGTAGAAAAGGAAATTTCATTGCGTTTCTTTTACTGTCTTTGTTCTGACCTGCTTCATGGTCAAAAAGGGATGTGGCTTCTATCTGCATTGATCCTGTCTCAAGACCACCTTAAGCAGTACATTAAATTAATATCTGGAACAATACACAGACCTGTGACACTAACACTGTCCTTTTCTTTCCCTGGACATCTTTTTGCCATCTTTGCCTGAAGAAGGAACCAACGAGTTTCAAAAGTTACTGTGATGTATCTTGTACCTTTTGGTTAGTCAAATAAAGATATCAGCACAGTTGCATTTGGAATTTTGTTGTATCCTTCCACAGACACTTCTTTCTGTGCTTTCCTTATATCTTTGCTATGCTCTGAAATCACCATCAGAGGCTTTCAAATGCTCAGGGCAAAGACCAATGACTTGTGACCCTCCAGATGTTCTTGAACTCCAGCTCCCATCATTCCTTATTACCGGCTGCACTAGCTAGGCCTGATGGGAACTGCAGTCCAACAACAATGGGAAGATCATAAGTTGCCTACTTCTAGTTTAGGGGTACCAGATGAAGGATTTATTGATTTTATAGATCACTCTTGATGCCTAGCTTTTTTACTAGCAAATGAGAGGACTGAATTATCAAATTATATTCAAAAGTGGCAGTAATACAAGCATTAAACAGTCCAAGACAGATCACATAGCTGCTCATATTTAATCATACAGTGTCCACACATCCATTATCTTATATATTGTTACTATCCATGGCTAATTCCTGTTTAATGTAATTGTGGTTTTCAGAAATCTGTTTTATAAAAATGTTTTGGTGCCTTTTAATCTCATTGGGTTGTACCATATATGTCCTGCATAATATACTTGTGCTAAAATATTATTGTATAATATGACAGTGTTTCTGGCAAGTTGGGGCAGGATGAAGAGCCCAAGCAGAGAAAGATTGTGTGTGTTAGAAGCTGAAGTAGCAGGCAGAACTGCTAACAAACAAAGAACAGGAATGTGATTGCCAAGATCCAGGGGGTGCTTTACCAGTTAAGTTGATATACGTAAACAATTGTGCAAGAACAGGTGACACCACTCAATGTCTATTCTAAACACCTCAGGGGGAATCATATCTTCTCCAGGAGCCTTACCACTCCGGAATGTAGAAATCAGATTTTTAATTTCAACAGAGAGACAGGTGGCCATTCAGGCAATTTATCGGGGGTCTGGATCGTAATGTGCAATGTAGTTAAATCACTTCCCAAAATGTGCCTAAAATGGGCAACCCAAATGTCAGGTGTAATTGAGGAAGACTCACATGCCTTATTGGAAAGGCCTCTCTGCAACAATTTCCAAAATTTGGTTTCATTGCCTTCAATGAGGGCCAGACCCAAGGATTTCCAATTGTTAATGAAGTAGACCTTCTTTTGTCCCTGAGCAAGGTTTTATATTCTCTCCGTTGTTGTTTTAAGTAAGAAATGGCATCATTTGTGCCTATATGTCTCACCTGCCTTGTGAATTTACTCAGCTCCTCTTTCTTGGATTTACATTCTCTATCAAACCAGGACTGAGAGACCATAGAGGTTTTACCTGAAGTGGTAGTAACCACGTAAGGCCTAAGACTAGCAATTATGTCTTGATAAACCTCTCTGATGTTATGAGACCCCGCAAGAGCATGCAGGTGTAGCTCTTGAAGCTTTTCTGCTCCTAGCATCTGTCTCATGTTGGTGTCAACTGTAAGAGACCATTTGAGCCATTTTTCACCTTCCACCTGACTAGGCATTTTAAGATCGGATATGACAGTGGTAATATCTCTGAAATACACTAAAGGATGAAATTAAAACACAATGAGTGTTTATTGTCATTATCAGAACAGCTTTATATGAAGGCATCTCAGCTATGTGTAAAAAAGTCAGTTTAGCACTATAAGCTATATCATCCCTCACTATATTGTGTAGCTATTAAAGTGGCAATACTAGACAACATTGTCTTCACCTGACTTGCACTTAATCTCCATTACCTTGGGGTTAAAAGTCACAGAATGATCATGCATGTCAGTGATTCTTGCAGCAGATTGTTACTGAACCATATAAGGTCATTTAAATGGGGAGAATTAGTTCTCAGCAGTTTTTTGGGCCAGAGATATTAAGGCATGCTCTCGCAACAAACTCTCCTCTGTCAAAAGCAATAACTGGTTCTTGCAGGCTTCCCAGCAAGATCTTTTTACCAAATCAAAAGGAAATATTTTTACACTTGCTAGACATTTTTTTTTTCCTCCCTGAAGTGGAGAAAATGAAGTACTATAAAAATTACAGGTGAGCCAGGCTTGATGAGTACAGCACTTTGATGCTTCAGCAGTACAGTTGAACAAACAGAACTGGCATGGAAAGTAGAGGTGGAAGTTTCAATAGCACCACAGTTAGTGTTCTGGCAGATTCTAGTCATTGTCATCACTTTTAATGTGCCCGCTACATAGGTAAGCTTACAGGGGCTTCAGAGTAGACACATGATTGGTTCTACAAGAGTGGACAGAGGGACCACAAAATTATTTGGCTAGTAAACATTGCAAGCAAAGAAACTATTATAAGAGTCAGGAAACTAAGCTTTCATAGGCTTGGTTCATACTCACATGCCTTTGTTTGTGAGAGGTCTACTGTCATGTAGAGATGTTGTTTATTTGGACTATCAATTCCATATGGGCTGGGTACATGGCCTTTGAGAATTTCTGATTATTGGAGATCAAAACATTGGTTCAAAGCATTGTAGAAATCACAATGACCAATGTATGCAGTCTTCATGAAGAGGGACCCCTTCATGAAATGAAGTTGCAGCAGAAATCTTCCTGCAGATACATCATCTCAAGGACATCTCAAGGGCAACACATTGGTGATTCTAACAAATGTGACTTAGTTCAAGGAATGGCTAATAAAGCGTAAAATGACTCACAAAACCTGTGCAAATGGTTAGTAACATTGCATTGATATATACACGGCAAGGGACTAATGACTTTGCCCTTACCATAAGCATATTACGACCTGTGGTCCTCCAGATATTGTTGGACTCGCATCATCCATAGCGTGGCCAACTGTTGGGGCTAACTGGTGAAACAACCTCTGGAGGGCCACAGGTTCCCCAAGCCTGGCGTATAACATTACAGCAGTCATATTCTCATATGAACTTAGGCAGATCTCTCTGTGTTTTAATCTTTGGGTTTGCAGAATTCCAAATCATTCACCATATTAACATTAATTTGTTGTACAGAGAACCCCCAAACTTCTGAAGAGAACTATGCCTGTTTGTAAAAATGGAAGCTGTGCATTTAGTTGTTCCATAATATCCAGTTAATGTCCCGTCATCACTACCCTCTTCATTTCTCTGGACCTCAGGAATATAGCTGGGGGGTTGGGTAAATGAGAGCACTGCCTCTGCAAATAAGAAATATGCTCCCTCCAATGAAATTTTCTTTCAGTTCCTAGATTTTTCATATTGGCTGATTAAATGCTCAAAGTTCAGTTGAGCATTTAGGAATAGAGTTTAGGCATTCAAAGTAAAGGGACAAGCTAAGTTACCAAAAGAACGTAAATACAGCAAATATAAGAGTTCTAGGTATGAATTATTGTCAATGTCTCATTCTTTGTAATTTTATGAATTGCTAGAAAAAAATGCTAAAAAACCTGCCCATGAGCAGCAGTTGTGACAACCAATAACATGAAAACAGTCGGGTAATGCAGAATGTCCCAACATGGGGATACACACAGGCTATAGGGGATGTTACAGGAGTTAAATTCAGCACTAAATGTATGGTTCTTGTTTGGCACAGCAGGTTTAACAGAAAATTTTGGGGGCTCCAAATCAGAAGTTTCCCATTGCATTCATACTAGAATTGGAATTCTGAGAATTCATCTGATTCAATTTGTCCTTTGAAAATTATGGCTGAAATTCTCTATGGCACTTATGAATGCATGACCTAGAGTTACACACTCAAGATTATTATGTATTCATGATGCCCGTGTAGCCCTGAGTTTTGTTTAGGGGCTACATAGAGACTGTGAAAGTCTTCCAATCCTCACTTAGCAGGAAGCAACCACTAAAATCAAAGTGGGTCTCTTCCTCTGTTGATCAGAAAGCAGCAGGCTGATTTCTGGTGAAAGGGGGAATTGCTACAGGGTCCTGTTTCTGTTCATCATACTAGAGATTGCTCATGGCAGGGGGTGGAAACAGCAACCATCTTTTTCTTGAGTAACAGGGGAACAGTGGCTGCTTCCTCATACGTGGGTATTGGGAGAGTCAAGGTGGGATTCATTGCCTACCACCATAACTATGGTGCTTACTCATTTGTAAATCCTATACCAGATTCTGGCTAATATGGTTATCCATAGCAAAGACATGTCTATGTCTAATGATCCTTGTAAGAAAGTAAGGCATAAGATGATGATCTTTGTACTTTGCAGAAAGGAAAAAAAGAAAGAAAAGAAAAGCAATATATCAACAACATTGAGATTTCAACTGTCAATGGGCAGTGAGCTTCTTAAACAGATAAGTACAAACTCCTGCTGTTTGTTTGTATATGTGTGTAAACAAGATTAATGGAGTCAAAGGGTACAGAGACACAGCTGAAGTCAGCCCCAGGCCACCTCAGCATGGATTCAGTCTGGCAGTCATTTTCTCTTCTTTCCAGCCTGTAAAAGCACAGCAAGATGTCAATTGGTTGGAGAATGGTGGACAATGGGTGCAATCTGGCACAATTAGAATCAATAAGAAGAAGCAAGCAATGATACCATATGCTGAGTTTTGTCTGCACTGAACTTTGGAAGCTTATCGAGATACAGCTATAGACCAGGGAAAATTGAAATGAAGTTGCAGAAGTTACAGAATGAAGACCAAAGGTGACTGGGGATGTAATTCACAAATTTGATTCTCAAAGGAAGCAGTAAAGGATTTTAGCAATTTTCTTCCTGCTGTGAGAAAGTCATGGCCAGAATCCCTTATGCACTATGTTGCTATGTAACCAGGGCAGTTACATAGCAATGTAGTGAATCCTGGCCTGACCCCCAAACACTTACCAGTCAGCAGCTACTGCATTGGATAAGGGTCTGTTCCTTTGTCACTTGAGAATCTGCTGACTAGCATCTCCATCCCTTTGCTTGAGCAATCTCTGTTATGACAGGTAGAAGGAGGATCCCTGTTTCAATTCCCCTTCATATCAGATATATGAGGGGTGGTGTTGGAGAATGTCCGTTGGCCACTTTCTGAGCAATGTGGAAACAGACTTCCATCAATCTCAGTGGCTACTGACTGGTAAGTGGGGATTGGGGAACTTTTGTGGCCCTATGTATCCTCTAAATGAGGGAATATGTAGAGATCACAAACACAAAGCAGTCACAATTGTGTAATTCTTGGCTACTCATTTGTAACTACTCAATAGGATTCTGGCCCGTGGTTCGGGACTTATACAGTGCAAAATTTATACATGGGATTTATGTGCTGAAAATAGCATATTCTGCATAGGAAGCATCATTCTCTATGCAGAAAAGTATACTATTTTATTTTATACAACATTACAGTATTATTTTCTACCCAGAAAATGCAGTTTTCTACAGAACAAAACAACCCATATGTGAATTTTGAGCAGAATCAGTTCTGAACTGTGAAGATTCATGTCAGGTTAATATCCTTATCAAGGCTTCCCAACACCTGAGAGGCACACTTTTCAGTCGTTGTTAATGTTTTTGAATATTCTTGCCACACCTAGTAATTATAATCATAGAATCATAGAATCATAGAGTTGGAAGAGACACCAGAGGCCATCCAGTCCAACCCCCTGCCATGCAAGAACACCCATCAAAGCATTCCCAACAGATGGCTATCCAGCTTCTGCTTAAAAACCTCCAAAGAATGAGACTCTACCACACTCCGAGGCAGCATATTCCATTGGCGGACAGCTCTGACCATGAGGAAGTTCTTCTTGAGGTTCAAGTGGAATCTCCTTTCCTGCAGCTTGAATCCATTGCTCCTTGTCCTAGTCTCTGGAGCGGCAGAGAACAAGTCTGCTCCCTCCTCAACATGACATCCCTTCAAATATTTAAACATGGCTATCATGTCCCCTCTTAACCTTCTTTTCTGCAGACTAAACATCCCCAGCTCCCTAAGCCGTTCTTCATAGGACATGGCTTCCAGACCCTTCACCATTTTGGTCACCCTCCTCTGGACACGTTCCAGTAAAATTCTTGATTTTAATGCATAAAATGATCCTATTGATAAAACCTTGAAGATTCAGGCAAAGCAATGATCTGATCCTAACTGGAGTTTCTGTTGTCAACAAAACTGTAGCCAGTTTGATGTCTGTCATCTTGATATACCTTCCTCGTTTTAATTTGAAACTGTATTCTTCACCATAAAGCTCCAAAATTTACATTTCCACTTTCTTACTTTCTTTGGAAATTTTATTAATGTGAACAAAGAAGTTATCTGTATGCAAAATTTCCTAATTTGAGGGGAGAAATATATAAAATTGAGAAGTTCAATACAAGCCCAGCTGAACAAAACCGAGTTCCTCCAACATCTCACTTTCCCTAGTTGGAAATTCATTACAGCCCCATGTGAGTTTTTCAAATGCAATATCAGCTATACTAAAAATGTGTATTTATTTTTGTGAACATTTGTCTAATACATACACTTTGCACACAATTTTCCTATTGAGCATACTTTTTCCAAGCATTTTTCCCACAGCAGAATTATTGAGGGTGGGGGGTAACCTTCTTAATGTATGCATTTTTGTGCACAGTTGTTCTTCAATGTAGGTACTTCTGTGTGTACTTTTTGAGTTACCCAAAATTCAGGAAATGTGCTTTCAGTGCTCAAGTGTATTCTGCATGTTCTGGATTATTTCTAGTGTTAGCTTGTCCTAAAACAGGTACATATGAAAAAGCTGGACCTGATGAAGTTCTCCTGCCTCCCTACTCATAGGCTTAAATGCAAGTGCTAGTCCCAACAATTGGTTCTTAGGCCTCTGTGCTGGGAAATGAGTGAAATTGTAGTGGATCTCTCCAGCAGAGTAATCCAACTGGCAAAGCAGAAGCTGAACATCAACTAGTTCCACCCTCACACCCACAGGGTCTAGCAGAGATGGTGAACAACCGTAGTCTTCTTTGTAAAACATATAAAAATAGCTTTGCTGACAAATACTTGTGCATATTCATATATCTGATCTTACAGAAGAGAAAGAGAGAAGAAGAAAATAGCTGTAATTTACAGTGATGAAGAAAGAGGAAGGATGTGGTAAAAGTCTGCAAACATATAAATTAGCAATGAGTGTGTATAGGCACACAAAGGTGGCTAACATTGTGTTCTCAAACAGCACCCTATGCACCATGTGAGTTTCTGGCACTGTAAGACAATAGTAAAGGATAGGCACTTTTTAAAATTTCCATCCTAAAATGCTTTTCCCCCCACTTGTTCTTCATTGACATATTGGTTGTATCATAATCTGATTTCGTTGGGAACGAGTTTTCCACATAAATTGGCTGATATGCTTTATATCGGTTCAAGGTAGGGCAAGAAAAAATGAATATGGGTAAGCATTGAAATACATTGATAGAATTACTTAAAACAGTTTTTGTCAGCTTGTTGAATTGCAAGGATTCAGATGAGGGAAACGTCTTCTTAATTACCATTTTTTCAGTATTTCTAGGCTGCCCATTAAAGGCTTCTCAAGAAACCATTGTTAAGTTCTCACCTCTGTCTCTCTAATACCTACAGTTGAAAAGAGATGGAACACGTGTGGAAAATTCAGTTAGGTCTGCCCAATGTTCAAGGATAAAGTTCAGAATGAGCTCAAGCTTTCAAGAAAGGCTAAAAATGGGGGAAGGTTTGGGCTATGTTTGGAGCAAGTGGGAAGGGTAGGTCTGCTGCATGAAAAAGATCTGAAACAAAAATGGTTGACACAGGGAAAGTGGAACATCCTGGCATCTACTTTCCATCTGTTTTCTCCCAAAAGGAAAACAATACAAATGCCAAATGCAGCCCAAAATAAGTAAAGTGGTAGTACAAGGACACTGTCAATGCCCAGACCTGGCAAGCAGCCAAGGGAGTCGGCTACAGGTCTCTTGCAGATAAGGCAGAGAATAAATTAAAGGGCTTTACTTCAGCAGAACGGAACAGGGAAAATAGCAGTAAATACCGGCAGCAGAGAGACTCCCTGGCTGTTACGTCACAGCCAAGCGAGCACACAGTCAAAGTCTGTCCGAACAAAAAAGTTACCAGAGCTGGTCCGGGATCAAGAGGTGGCGACGTTCCAGCAGGTCGAGCAGCGTTTCAGGAGGCCAAGCTGAGATCCACAACAAGCACTTCACCCAGAATGGTCAGTTGTGAGCCGACAAAAGACCCAAGGCTGAGTGATTGCTTTTATAGGCAGATCGCTCCTCCAGGTGTTATCGCAGCTGGGCCCTGATTGCCTGGCGTTTTCTATTTAAACGTTCTGACCTCCTGAGAGCACTCTTTTGCTCCCGATGCTGCTGGTAAGTAGGCACCCGCTCTTGAAACTCACTATCCAACTCCTCTGGCTGGGCTGGGTCTGGGGCAGCACCTGGCTCTGCTGCTGGGACTACTGGGACCAAGGGCTCGGTGCCTGGGGCAGCCTCGGGAGTGGGCTGTGCTGGTGCAGCAGGCTCCAGGGACTCTGGCTCAGACTCAGAGCTTGTGTTCTGGAGTTCCAGGGTCCTGACAGACACCTAGCTAGTTTGAATGATTCGTGTCTCCAGAGCTAGATGAACTGCATTCTGGAGAACTAAAGGAACTTGTAAATGTAATCTCAGAGCCTCTTTCCAAAATCTTGGAGACTTGTAGGATAACAGATAAGGTTACTGTTGACTGGGGTTGGGTAAATATTGTCCTCATCTTCAAAAGAGGGGGAAGCATCAAGGCAAATACCAAGTAGTTAACTTGATATCAGTATTAAGAGCCCTTTCACACTACACAATCATAGTGCTCTGATTCCACTTTAACAGCCTATGGAATTCTAGGATTTGCGACTTAGAGAAAGGTATTTAGAATTCTCAGCCTGAGCGTTTTAGTGCCTTGCCCAATTACAAATTCCAGGATTCTATAGGATGTTGCCATGGCAGTTAAAGTGGCCTGTAGTCCTACAATTGTTTAGTTAAACGGCCTCAGTAAAGGTTCTAGAACAGACCACTAAACAGCTAGTCTCTAACCACATAGAAAAGAATGCTGTGATAATGAAAAACCAGCAGATATTTTTTTTTAAAAAAAAAACCAAATTTCAAAGATGTCTGATCAGTGATTATTCTTCATGTTGGAGAAAAGTGGCAAGTGGAGTGCAACAGGTTCTGGCCTAGGCCCAGTGTTGCTCAACATCTTTATAAACAACTTGGATATAGGAACAGAAGAAAATGGTATCAAATTTGCAGACTACATTACACTGGGAGGGTAACCTAATAACTTAGAAGGCAGAATAAGGATTCAAAATGATCTTAAGAGATTGAAGAACTGGACCAGTACTAACATAGTGAATTTTAGCAGGGACAAATTTAGGGTACTACATTTAGGTAGGAAAAAGTACTTGCACAGATATAGTAGAAGTGGTACTTAGTTTGAAAGCAATACACATGGACCACAAGCAAAACATAAACCAACAATGTGATGTGGCAGCAGAAAAGCCAATCCAGTTCTATAGTGTCCAAATCAAGGGATGTCCACTGTATTCAGGGCCTAAATACACTAAAGGCACCAGATCATGTTTGATTTTGAAAGCTAAGCAAGATCAGTCCTCTTTCATACTTGGATGGGAGATAGCCAATGAACACCAGGTGCTGTAGGCTATATTTCAGAAGAAGGAACTGACAAAACCTTCTCTGAGTATTCCTTGCCTAAGAAGCTCTATGAAACACATGAGGTTGCCATAAGTCAACAGGCAACTTGAAGACTGCCCCCCGACACCACTTTATTTTGCTTTTGTGTGACCTACGCTGGAATTTTGTGTCCACTTCTGGGCACAAACATTTCAGAAAGATATCAACAAGCTAAATTTATCCAGAGGAGATCAACCAGATGGTAAATGAGCTGGAGCCCTGAGCAGTATAAAAAAATGGTTGAAGGAGCTGACTATGTTTAGCCATGGAAAAGAGAAGATCATGAGGTGACATGATAACCATCTTTAAATATCGGAAGAAATATCAGGTGTAAAATGGAGCAAGATTGTCTTCTGATGCTCCAGAAACTAGAACATGAACCAATTGGATTCAACTTATAAGAAAGAAAGTTCCAACTAAACATCAGGGGGGAACTTCTTGATGTTAAGAGATGTTCAAAAGTGGAACAGACTACCTATGAAGGTGGTGGAAAAGTAGATTTTTGTTCTCTCAGTACCCAATGTATAGATATCCAAGAAACATTGTCAAACGCTTTTTCTGCATCACGAAAAATGAATGCTTCTCTCTTCCCTGGGTTTTTATCATAGTACTCAATTGCATCAAGTATTATTCTCACATTGTTTCTCATAAGTCTACCAGGTAGGAAGCCTGTTTGTCCTTCTTGGATCTTATTCTGTAATATTTTTCTCATCCGCTTTGCCAACACTATTGCAAAAATTGTATAGTCTATATTCAATAAGGAGATTGGTCGATAATTCTTAGCTTCTCTTTTATCTTTCCTCTCTTTCAGAATCAATACAATATTTGACTTGCCCCAAGATTCCGGTTTCCCTTGCTTCTTCCTTTCTGCCATAGTTGCGTATATTGGTTGGATCAGTTCTTTTATGAATTTCTTATAATATACTGAGAGAATATAATTTTGGAGAAGATTTCTGTAAATGGATAGAGACGATCTATCAAGATTAATCTGCAGGGCTACTAATAAATGGAGATGTCTCGACAAGTTTTCCTATATGTAAAGGGGTAGGACAACAATGTCTGCTGTCACCACTAATATTCATTGCAGTTTTGGAAGTATCGTTAAATATAATAAATGAGGACTTACAGATAAAAGGCTTGAAAATACGAAAAAAGGAATTGAAACTAAAAGCCTTTGCAGATGATGTCACAATTTTTTTAGAGGATCCGAAAGAATCATTTCAAAAGTTGCTGGAAATCTTGCAAGAATTTGGACAAGTGGTGGGATATAAGATTAAGGAAAAGACAATGGTAATGACATTAAACATGTCAAAAAAAGAGCAAATTAAGCTGGGAAAAATGTCAGGATGCCAATTAAGAAAACAAAATACTTGGGAATTTCTATTACAAAGAAGAACCAAGGATTATTTGGTAATAATTATCAGAAGACATGGAAAGATATCAGAAATTATATGGAAAAATGGAATAAACTAAATTTGTCCCTTTTGGGATGAATTAATGCTTTTAAAATGTCTCTATTACCTATACTTATGGTTCTTTTTCAAAACATGCCAATAATAGGAAGAGAAAACATATTCAAAGAATGGGAAAAAGATCTCAAAAATTTATTTGGCAAGGAAAGAAAGCCAAGAATAAGATTTAAAATATTACAGGATGCAAAAGAGAGAGGAGGATTTGATCAACCACCGCTGAAGACATATTATTATGCTTGTGGTTTAGATTGGATTAAAGACTGGATTCTTTTAGAGAAATCGTCAATAAAAGAACTGGAAGAATTTGATAATAGGTTCGGATGGCATGGGTATCTGTGATATAACAGGTCAGTGGTGAATAAAGAATTCAATAATCATTGCATATGGAAAACATTATTAAAGATTTAGCTACAAATTAAGCAGAAATGCTATACAAAAAACTTCCAATTTGGATGTCACTTCAAGAAGCTTTCAAAATTACTCCAACAAAACAAGGAAAATTATTAACATATCAAGATATATTGAAATGGGATGGTGATAAACCCAGAATGAGAACGGCATAAGATTTGAGGGCTGATGGACATGAATTAAACTGGTTCGCTTGGCAACAATTAAAAGAAAGATTTAAAATGGAACAAAAATTATATGGGTTTGAGAGAAAATAAAATAAATTAGACTTACTGTTGAAAGAAAATCATAATACGAGAATTTCTAAACTTTATAAATTGTTATTGAAGAGAGAAATGGAACCAGACATAATAAAAGAAATGATGGTTAGATGGTCCCAGAATGTGGGGCATCCAATTGAACTAGAAGTTTGGGAAAAAGCTTGGAAAGTAGATATTAAATTTACACCAAATTTAAATTTAAGAGAAATTTTTTATAAGATGTTGCATAGATGGTATATGAGCCCAGAGAGATTACAAAAAATAACTAAAAATGGGGATGTGAAGTGTTGGAAATGTGGTGAGAAGGTGGGTTCCTCCTTTCGTATGTGGTGGACTTGCCAGATGACAAAGAAATTTTGGAAAGGGATACATGATGAAATTAAAAAAATTTGTAAAGTGATTTTTGAAATGATACCGGAATTTTATTTGTTAAATATTTAGGTCAGAACAGGGAGATCAGAAGACACCAGAAAATACTGTTGTATTTGATTTCGCCAGCAAGGTTGACATATGCCCAACACTGGAAAGAAAAGAAAGAAATTAACTTAGAAGAATGGAAATTAAAAGTCCTGGATATAGTAAAGACTGGAAAATTAGCAAATTCTTTGAAAAACAAAGCCATCCAGAACTTTGAAAGGGAATGGAAAGGGGTAATGGACTGGTTAAAAAAATAAATCTATGAGATGATGAAACAGGAATTTTTTTTCTGTAAAAATCAAACATAAGGCATAATTCAACTGGGGAATATAAATATGGAAGTCGGGGGGTTTGGATCTATCCATAACAGTGATGTATATCCAGCTATTTTATGTGTGTGAAATCTTAACAAAAATCTCTTAATAAAAGAAAAAGAAAAAGAAAGGTAGATTATTGTAAACAGATGTTGGATGCCCATGTCTCAGTAATGCTTTAGTAGCAGATTCCTGAACTAGTAGGGGGTTGACCCATGGGTTCTTTCCAACACTATGAATCTATGAGTCCATGAAAATTAGATAATTTCTAGTCAGTGTCCAATATTCCATTTCTAGGGAAGATAATTCAGGTAGAACATATAGTGGCATCATAGTTGAACGAGAGGAATTTTCTTGATTTATCTGAACATGGTTTCAGATCTGTTTTGCTGAAGTTTCCAGTTATTCACTGTGGAAAAGGCTCCACTCAACTTATTAAGACTTATTTTTGAATAGACATGTAAAGCCAGAGTTTTGAATGGACATGCATAGAGTTACGCTGTAAAATAGGTCTAGCTTTTTCTTCCTTTCTGTCTCATGCAATACTGCCTTTGTCTTGACTGCTAGAAGAATAACACTGTCGAAATAACGCTTTCTGTGCTACCACATGGGTAAGACTTGTTCATTTTCTTGCTCATTTTACTGTTTTTAAAGGCATGGCACATTCCTGTTAAGGAAAAAAACACTCAGAGTTTTCAGAGATGTGTAAGATTCTTAGTGTCATGGTGTTGATTCTGGGGCACATGAAATATTCAGAGATCTACTTGTCTCCCAAACATTGGATAAATTCTCCTGCCATTTAATCCTATGGTGATCATGTAAATATTCTGATACAACACATGTAGGCAATCTGGTACCCTCTGGATTTTTGGGACTGCAGTTTCTAGCCTTGCTGGCTAGAGCCTATGGACTCTCTCATTCAAAACTCTCATTCGGGAGACTATTCTGTAATGCATATTTAGTACAATGCCGGACATACTTTTTACAGTGCCAACATCAAAATCTTTCCCAAATGCAAGGTAGCTTCCGAGCTGAATCAACTGCTTTTGTGAAGTCAGCTGGATGATGTGGATCCCACACTGCAGAGTGCATCAGAAAACAAAGCACCTCTTTGTTTGAGAAAAGTACCTCTATTAATCCACCTGAAGTTTAAGGTTGAATTGGAGCTGTTGGCACAATCTCTCATGGGCAGCGAAATGAACTTGCCTGACCTCCAGTAGCCTACATGCACTCCAGAGACTGAATAAAGCTTTTTCCCCCCATGTCACCACCAGCTAATCCAGTTAAGTAATTATTCAGTTGGGTAATTATTTCTATAGAGTAGTTAACAGGAACAAGAATCCATCAACACACCTGTTGTGTTCTTTTTTGTGGAGGGAATGGATATAAATCTTTGTTCCTCAGGTTTGATACATCTTGCTGAAACATTTATGTTCGTGCTGTTAGAGAATTAGCAAACCTTGCATTAGAAAGCAATAATGCAATAAACTGCAAGAAAAGATGACACCCGGATTGTTCCCATTTCCCATTCAGGTTAAAAACATCCAAGACCTCCTGTCATAACCATCCTGATCATCAGACTTCACCACCACCACCACCACCACCACCGTCATTCTTCCTCATTTCATAAGTATTCTGTTCTCTTCCTCCCTCCCTGTGCTTTTCAGTTGCAATTCAAAGAGCAGAGCAAAATAGGCCTAACCTCGATTTCCTGTGTTGAACGTGCAGCTGCCTGATGGATGGTCCCATGAATTATGAATGAAAGGACCTTGTGTGCATAATCATGCTGATATCTCTTTATTAATTCATAAAGCAGCTGCTGCTGCTGCTACTGCAAAGGCAGAAAGAGAGAGAGAAAGTGGGGGGAGAAGGAAGGAAGGCTTATTCTACTTCCCATATTAAGCACAACACCTCCCCCAGCCTCCTTCCATTTTGTGTCTCCATACTAGCATGACCTGTTTTCATCAAAAATATCATCTTGTCCCTTTCTTAAAAACACTCTTCACTGATCTTGAAGAAACTTGGTACCCCTTTATTGTTTATTTCAACAAAGATATATCTCCATATTCTGGAAACCTTTGTTCTAATTCCCTTCTGCCATCACTGGTAGCTTCTCTTGTGATGAGCTCACCCTGAGAAAGTGTGCTACTAATTTATTGATTTTTCTTATTGATATACTATCAAAGTTCTTTTTATTCTATATGAATGTTCTTACCATGTGGTCACACATGTTTTTGTAATACAAATATCTTAATAGAAATTAAAATTAAAGAATCACCCTTTGTTGGTGCCCATGAAAGGTGCTGAGCTCATCAGCCAGTCATTGACAAGGAGAGAAGGCTTCTCTTTAATTCCCAGTTAGGGCTGCACTGAGGGGAAAAAAAAAACTTAATGGGAGTACTAGAGGCCATGGCTCATTTCAATTAGTTTTAATTGTTTTCAGATGCTGCTCTGCATGCTTCATTTACTTCTACAATCAACACTGCATGCTGAGGTTTCCACTAGAGAGAGGAGAAAATACATACTGAAGTGCCCCAGAGGAAATGATGAAAAATAATAAGACGGTTACACATGTGGATATGCTTTTCCCATGAAATGAAATAGGAAACCCCTGAGATTGGGAAGAAAATATACTCTCACAAACTGTTGCAGATTCATGATGAGGCTAATTTAAGAAGGTGCAAAGTCAGGCCAGCCTATTGCTGCTACAAACACTTTCCAGAGCAGGCAAAGAACAGTTTTGATCTTCAATTCATTTCATGGAAATGCAGCATTGCTCAATAGCAGTATAAGCCTAGGATTACTAGACTTCTACTACATAACAGAAGCTGAGTTGTTGAAAGTCCAGAGAGAGGATGTGGCCAATTTTGTTTCCAATTAAATTACTTCAATACATTGGATGTGCAACTACCACTGAAGAAGACATGGAAGCACTGGTCCCACAGTGGGCAGGGTAAGGAGGTTCCACTATGACATCCCACTATGTCAGGATGAGATGTCCCCCTGTTCAGACCATGGGATACTACTTCCAGGATTATAGGTGCTGGTTTATGTCGGTGTATGTAAATATAAGGAGTTTTTTTTAAAAAAATGTAGTGGAGAAAGAGGACTCCAACATGCCTTTGCCCTGAATATGCAAAAGAAGCTGGCAGTTCTCAGGTGTAGCTTCTACAAACTGGTTGGATATATGAGGGTAACATCTGGCTGCTGTTGCACACCAGAAGAAGAAGAAAAAACCCCAAACATGTCCATGTTGGGGAGAGGGAGCTACTACTTCTTCTCCAGGTATGCCAAGGATGGCTGGCCAATGCCTTCCTAGACATACTGCCATAGCCTATCAGTGGACTGGAGTGGAGCTGTGCCCAGGATTCCAGGTAGCCATGGGCACCTGGGCCAAAAAAAAAAAAAAAAAAAAGGCAGTCCTTGCTACTCTCCCCACCCCACCCACCCACCATCAGTGGCATAGCTATGCTAGAAGAAATCTATACTCTACCCACATTCCTAACAGATCTTGGTCAATCTGTATAAGACCTCTAGACCCTGTGAACAAGTTCCACTGAATAATTTAAGCCTGAGAGCAAAGGCATCAGATGTACCAACAATCTTTTCCTCTTGTCCAGGATGACTGCCTGATAAGAACTCCATGTTTACTTTTTGCCCAAACAGGTCTATGTGTAGATAGTATACAGACAGTCTTTTGAGTGTTGGACTAGGACTCTGGGAGAACAGGGTTTAGATCCTCACTCAGTCATGGAAACCACTGGATGACTTTGGGCAAATTACACTCTCTTAGACTAAGTGGAAGGCAATGACAAACCTCCTCTCAATATATCTTGTCAGGATACTTTTATAATAGGACTTCAACAACTCAGAGTTCACTTGAACTGTAGAAACGCCAAACAAAAAAGCCATTTAAGTCTTTAAAATCTGAAGCATAAATTGATGATCTTTGTGTTCTTTGTGTTCCATCATCTTTGTGTTCCGTCATCTTTTAGCATCCTTCCTGTTTATATATAAACAAATTTTTTATTTACATTTATTTTATTTCTGCATAGGGAAGAAAAATCAAAGCTCAGAAACATCACTTTTATGTATGACAAATCCCATAGTTCTGGGAGTCATAGTCAAAAAGAGTAACTTGACTGAGCCCTGGAGAAAATAAATACATTAAGAAGTCCTTGTTTATCATCTATGACCAACTTAAAACAGAACCAAGGAGATCATAGAATCATAGAATCATGTTCCAGCTTGTCAATATCCTTCTTGAATTGTGGTGCCCAGAACTGGACACAGTATTCCAAATGAGGCCTAACCACTGCAGAATAGAGTGGTACCATTACCTCTCTCGATCTAGACACCATACAGCTATTGATGCAACCAAGGATCGCGTTAGCTTTCTTGGCTGCTGCATCACACTGCAGACTCATGTTCAGCTTGTGATCTACCAAGATTCCTAGATCCCCTTCACATGTACTGCTATCCAGTCATGTGTCCCCCATCCTATATTTGTGCATTCCATTTTTTCTGCCTAAGTGTAGGACTTCACATTTGTCTCTGTTGAAATTCATTTTGTTAGCTTTGGCCCAGCTGTCCATGGAGTAATTTAGGCAGCAACTGCTGTGTAAGTCAGATGATTGTATAATTTGTCATTTTCTCTTAAGTAACAGGCCGTAAAATTAAAAAAAATAGTAGAGAGTAATTCTGACAAACCTGAGCTAGTTTGCTATAGCTGTTTCTAAACTTGCCCAACTAGTTACCTTTACCTTGACTCCATGTCTCTGTTTATATCATGCCCATCACCATGACATCGGATTGTTCATGCTGGAAGGCATCCTGCTCTGCCTCTAGCATTCTAGCACACTCTCCACTAGATCATTTTACTTTTTCTGTCACTTCCTCCCAGAGTTAATCTATCCTCTGTGTGTGACCTCAGTGCTCATTATTAAGACACAGACAGCATAGTCAGATGGCGGGAAGCTACCAAGCTGAACATAACAATGCTTGTACAAGCCGCACAGCTTCCTGTGCATGATAAGGAGAGGAGGAAAAAAAATAGGTCAATGGCAATTCATCCCATGAAATAAAGAAAATGGAATCCTGCAAGACGATAAAGAAAAGCAAAAAAGCATTTTAATATTATCTCAGCTGTGGATAAAAATATACTTAATCTTCAGTACAGTGGCTGCTTAAGTGAATATTTTCTCCGACATTCCTTTAAAAATACAAAAACACTTTTTAAAATCTAGCTGGCCAATATATTATATTACAGCCAGCCCTCTACATTCATTAAAGTTAGGAGTGCAGGACCCTCACAAAAATTGAAAAAACACAAATATCAAAATGTGTGTGTGTTTCTGTGTGTCTGTGACAAGGGGGCCGGGGCATGGTGGGAATAAGAGACACCCAGGGTCAGGGAAAGAGAGGGAAAGGGGGTGGGTCAGTGTTGTGGCCCTCTACTTCTTCCCTCTCACCCAACTCCTTCCTGACATGTGTGGGGGCACTTGTGCTGTTGAGAAACTGGGCTGTGAACCATCTTTAGCTGGCCAAGCAGCAGCTGGTAGACGAGGGGGAGGACTGGAGCTGCCAAGAGGGAAAGTTCTCTTGAAAAAGAAGTACCTGAGATGGGGTTGGGGGGCAGGCAGGAGAAACAAGTAAAACCATTAAAGTTAAACCCAGAAATATGGAGGGCTGACTGTAGGAGGACTGACTATAGGATCAATTAAGCCTTGCTTTGTGTAGAATCAATGAAGCCTGCCTCCCTACTTCCTCCCTTTCTGTCTGGATTTTCACCCAGATCATGGGAAGAGAGAGACTCCTCACCACCTAGAGTGCTTGAACTGTTTGCATTCTCCTAAAACTGCTATTTACATTTTTTTTTAAAAAAAAAAATCAGATACATTATATTTAGGCCTTTTCCGCACTTTGTTTTTGCAATGGGGCAGAGTGTCCTCCCGCGAGGATGTTTGCACTTGGGGGCAGACTGGGTCCAGACTACTTTCTGTAGTTCCGGACTTCAGCCCGCTCCAGAACGACCAGAAGTGGTCGCTTGCCGTGCTATTGAAAGACTGCTTAAATCAGATCTTTCAACAGCGTGGCGCGCCCCACCGTGGCTGCGCTCTGGTGTAGATTTAGGCTGGCGAGCTTCACCGGTTGGTGGAGAGCCTCCACCAACCGGAAGCTGCCATTTTCGTCCCCAGAGCAGTGTGTAGCATGGCCACGCACTGCTCCGGATCAGCCTGGATCCTCTGAGGGAGCACGCCAGTCCAGTAAGTAACAGAACAGAGCGTTTTCTTCACCAACTGCAAAAAAGCCCTTAGTTTCATCTTCATGTTCTCTTTGCCCAAGAACAGGCCTTTAGGCCCTACAGTCTAGAAATGGGAGAGAAGACTTAGCAGTGGGAAATTATACAATGTAGAACACTTCACAGATGAAAACTGGAATACGTCTGGCCAAGCAATATCAGGGTATGGCCAAGGTGACAAAAATTATTAGTGAGGAATAACACACACACTGGGAGAGGCTGTGGCAGCTTTGCCTTTGCCTGAGTCCAAAGAGAAGGGCAAGATTCCACCCCCTCTTCTCCTCTCCCACCTGTTGAGTACAAAATACTTTTGCAGTTTAAACTCATCCAGTAGCAATTGAAGTAAGGTAACGACAAAGGAGGAAAGTAGAGTGAGGAGAAAGAAAGCGGGACATTTTAAAAGCAGCTGAAAGGTGGGAAGACAGAGGATTAATCAGGACTGTTTCTGGCAAATCAAGACAGTTGAACTGTATGAAAGTCTAGACATGTGACAAGGTAAACTGAGTGCATGGCGACATATCTACCTGGCGAAAAGGCTGGAGTGCAGAAAAATGTAGAAAAATATGGTAGGTAGATAGTGCCAAGAAGAAACATTGGCTGTGCTGCACATCACTTCTGGCATTGGGTCAGAGGCATATCTAGTGTAAACAGCCCCTAGGGCAAGCATGGAAGTTGCACCCCTATCTCTGGGGCTGCTTCCTATTCCTGCTTCTCTGCTTAATCTTCCAGCACAGCTTTCTTGTGCTCCCACGGCACTGGCACCCAGGCCATATGTCCTACTTACCCCACCCTAGATACACCTCTGCATTGGGTCTACCTCATGTACATGCCAACAACATGTACTGGGGGGGGTAATCCTTCTAAAAAAGGGTGTTTTTTTTCTGCAGTGGCCAAATCCTCAGACTGAGAGATGTGCTTGACATCCTCCTCAGTTACTTTTAAACAGATCTTACACATTTTTTTTCAAGGATGCTTTTTCTGAATGCAGGACCTCTCTTTTATGCTGTGATTGTTATACATGTCACTGTTCTAAAATGTATTATGTTGTTATGGTTCACTCTATTTTATATTTTATTGTTTTAGCTGTTTTCCTTTGTTAACCACTTTAGGGAGGGCTCAAATATTTTAAAGAAATACATACATATGTACACACATAGTAGAATCAGTTCTATGTGCAGCTAGACAATTATTGAAGATGGTTTGTAGAGTAAGGGTTTCTGGTTCTCAGATCCTGGGAAACAGTGTGGGACAAGCCACAGTTTACAAAAATCCAGTCTTCACTTAAACTGCAATGGGATCAAAGGCTTAGGGGTAGCTTTTTTACTGAATTCTGGGACAAAGGCAGCAAGGGCTAAAGAAAGTTTGGCTTGAACAACTCACAAAGGGATGATTGAGTGAACGTTTTTCAGGTCATCAAGTTGAAAACAGGATAGAAAGTTATAATAACCTGGCATAAAAAATGGAAGCTATCAAAGGAGACCAAAGGGTCATAGGAAAACAGCACACTTATGGAGGGACACAATATATTATGGAATACTTGGTGCTAAAAGAGAACAAAGACAGACATTTCAAAACCCAGTAGGACAGAGAATGGGGAATGGCAATCTCTAAATCAGAGATTTATTGGAAGTTACACCAAACAGCATTGCTTGTTTCAGTTCAGGATAACAAAAGCATAATGATGTAAAGAGTAATGGTTAATTATCACTTTTTCTTATAACTCTTGGAGAACTAGTAATAGTTTCTTGGGCATTTTGAAGGGGCTTTTCCCAAATTTAGTCCATTTTCTTACATTTTGGATAGTTTTTTTTTTTTAACATTTCAACAAATGGTATATTTAGCATAATTCTTATTCAGAGGTACGAAGTGTAGGCTGCTGGACACTTAACAAGTTTAGTGTCTTAACATTCATTTTTACAACATATTCTTTTTTTCAATCTCCACAGATTGGTTGTTGCTATTATGAATATGCTTACTGGAATAATTTCAGAGAGGCCTGCAGAACATATCAGAGAATATGGGATCAACTGGATTAGCAGAGCAGCAGTTTCATACTACACTGAACCCTTGCTTGAAGAATTTGCTGGTGTACTCAGTATGATCTTAAATCTTCAATTTTTTTCTCCGGTACATTTTAGGAGGTAAGCAGCAGCATGGAGTTCCCTCATATTCACCCAGATTGTGTGAGACTTTCGCCACAGATGTCCCATTTTTGACAAGGCCTTGGCAAAACACTTCCTATCTCGAGTCAGCAGCACAGTCCTGACCGTTTTTGGTCTGCAGATTTGACCCATCTCCATAAGACAGGATGGGTAGAGTTTGGCTTGAGCAACTCACAAAGGGATGATTGAGTGAATGTTTTTCAGGTCATCAAGTTGAAAACAAGATAGAAGGTTATAATAACCTGGCATAAAAAATGGAAGCTATCAAAGGAGACCAAAGGGTCATAGGAAAACAGCACACTTATGGAGGGACTTTTTCTTAGATCCTATTCTCTTTCCAAATAGCATATCTGCTTACAGTGACATCCACAGAACCAGCCCTCAATTGTAGACTGCAGCTATCCCACTGAATACTATTTATGGGCTTTCCTGCAGATACACATTCTATACTATGAGTTTGCTTCAGTAAAGAGGAGGTATTATTTGCTGTTCTTTTCATAGCCTGTGGATTGTTGTCTCCAGCAATATGACAGCAATTAGGCCATTTAGCAGCCCACCTCTATTGGTACAGTGCCTTTCCCACACATTGGATCAATTATTATATCAGTTGACTAAGGATCACATAGCCCAAGGATACTATCAACTAAAGTAGATAGTAGAGTTGTGGACCCAAAATGTGTAATACTATGTCATCTATCAAGGCAATCCCCATGATTATTCTATTATTGTGGATGGTCAGAAAAACCTCTGCATCATAATTGATCATGCCTGCTTTCCACTGGAAAAAAAAATCTTGTACTTCTCCTTCAAAATCTCTTGCTGCCTCATTTGATTTAAAGCTGTGTTTATCACCAGCAATGTTACATGTCACTCAGAACTTTAGTGTCTCAAATTCCATTTCATACTTCTAACAATCTTCCAGTTCATTTTTTTTGAAAAAAGATAGTTTTTTTGTCAAAAAATTAAAAATTAATTTAAATTTAATATTTGAAAATGGTTTAAATTTTTATTTTTTAAAAAAATCACTACATGAAACTAAACAGCAACAGCAATGTGATGAAAAACACAACCAGTATGTATAGTGGGGCTGGAAACATTAACAGTAACAAATTACTTGGGGAGATTATGAGTTGCATAACAAATTACTTCGTTAAAAGTTGCATTCTAATCTGAATATATGCATTCTATAGACAGCAAAAGCAAGGGTGCATAGGGTCCACATTATTCCTTATGGTGAGATCTTCATAATTTAGAAAAGATACTAGCTTTCTAATGTATTAGCCAGAGTCTTGCTAAGACCTTTTACTCTGCTGAGCTTTTAATATGGACTTTTTAAAAAAAAAAAAAATTCTGCTGCTACAATACATTATTTTATTCTCTTTTTTTTGTTCTCTAATATTGATTTTATTAAATTGGGTTGTTGCATTTTCTGTTTTAGTACCTTTGTTTTGAGTTGCTCTTTAAAAAATAGAAAGTGCAAAAATAAAATCTTAGGAAAGTAGAAGTCCTCACAGACTCACCATGAGTGGAAACACCAAGTACAGAAAAAGAATTTTACGCTAGGGACATATCATCCTCTGGCCAACGAAATTTTGAGGTGAATCTGAGACAGAGCAAGACAAAGGAAGAAATGAGGAAAGAGTGTGATAGCATGTGGGTATCTTCACACTTCACAAATTTCTGAGAATTTTCAAAATGTTGGGACAAGGCTATACAGCACCATTAGAAATGACAGTGTCAGTGAAAAATCAAATCCATCTTCCTTTTAAAAACAAATAAACTGTATTTTAAGATGTTGGGAAAGTTATTTTTAAAAAAATTATGGTAGCAATTCCAGAATTATAGTATTTGCACCTTACCTACAGATTCTTGTACCTGTGTCATAAAAATAATATTAAAAAGGTATTGAGAGGAAATATCCAATGATAATTAGCTGCAGCTAGCAGAAGATATTTTATTTCACCAGCTCACATTTTGCTGCAGAACTCATACAGAACTAGAATTGCAGAACTGCAATGGAGACTTTGGTACTTTCCTCACTGGGAGAGGGGCGAAATGGGGTGGCGCACACAGGGGCAGAGCTTACCTGGTAGGGGGTTGCTCTGTCCCTGCAGGGAGCACGGTTTCACCGCTCTATATGCCGCTGAATTTCGGCGGCGCTTGGCAGCCAGCAGCTTCCGGCAGTGCTCTGCCAATCAGGGCAGCACTCCAGCCGGGAGCCCGCCCCTGGGCAGATCTGCAGGGACACGCTACCGCGTCTCTGCAGTTCTTCACCGGGGGCTGCCACGGAGCAGCGCAGGTGAGTTTCATAAAAACCACTTGGGAAGGTGGTTTTTATAAAACTCGCAGCACCACCCCCGTGGTTGTGCTAGAGCGGTTTGAGGTGTAGAGCCTCACTTTTTCCAACTGCACTAGCGCACCCCGCGGTGAGGAAGACCTCCTGGAGAGGTTGCCCTCACGTGGGCAATATGCCCGTGTGGAAAGGGCCTTTGTGTCAACATTCTGTCTCATTGTGATTGGAAGAGTTTTTTAAAAAAAAATCCCAAATTTTCAGCCACTTCTCATAAACTTACTTTTCACTGTTTTTCCACAATGGACAGCTGGCCAAAAAAGTCCCAACAAACCTAATTTTCGGTGTTTTATCTATGTGCATGTAGTTACTTAAAAGTAGTGTTTTAATTGGATGTATGAGTTAATACTTTTTAAACTTTTGTACTCCATATTGTTTTAGACATACAATTTTAATTTATGTTGTAAGCCAGTGGGTGTAGTGGGTGGAGCACTGGACTTTGGATACCAGGGTTCAAATCACTGCCCAGCTGTGGAAACCCACTGGATGACCTTGGACAAGTAACACACTCTCAGCCTCAGAGGAAGGCTTTGGCAAACCTACTTTGAACAAATCTTGCCAAGAAATCCCTATTACAGCCTCACCTTAGGGTCACCATAAGTCGGAAACAACTTGAAGACACACAACAACAACAACAACAAAAGCAAAAGAAACTGCTTTGAATCCTATTCGGAAAAGTGGGGTGTAAGTCAAATAAATCAATAAAGGTTGTGGCACACTGTCCTTCTGCTGAATACCAACATTGTGTAACTGATTGTGTTCTTGCTTATTGCCGCACTGTGCAATGCACAGTGGCTGTTCCTGCAATCCCAGTGAATAAAGTAGCTATGCACTATCCAAGAATGTGCAATTGCATGGCCAGAATCCTGCTGGTTAGTCCCAACTGGAGTAGATACAATGAAACAACTGTTTGAATGGTGAATGGTCAATATGCAGACAAATCTAATTGATCTGAGACTCTGCTCTACTAGGAACAATAGTATTTACGCCCATGTGAAATGGTTACACTTGTGGAACTCATGGAACCATGAACTGAATTTTGCACAATTGTCAAAATAATGCAACCTCATATTTGAGGGAACTTACACATCTGCATGATGCCAACATGATTCCAGCTATTGGTTTCAGCATACCATAATACTGCAAAGCAAAACTGGCATGTCCAAGGTGCCATAGGTCAGCCCCACAAAGAGAAAACCGAAATTTCTTCCATAAGGTCAGGAAATGCAAGAGGTGCACTATCCCAAAGCCCAATACCAATACATTAGAATTCTCATTGGGATCAGAAAATATCCCACAACACATGCAATGGTCAATTTTTTTATCCACGTGAAGGAGGATTTGACAACCCATGTTGTTTAAATCCTCACAGAAGATAATATTAAATTCCCTGTTGAGGAGTATCTTCTCATAAGGCAGAATGGATGCTGTTACCCACCCATCTCTCACAATAACATCAACACCAGTGAAAAGAAACCTGTAGAACTTGGTGGATCTTCCCACGCACCCTTCGTTGCATGTTAACCCCGGTATCTGTGTCTTTTGTTCTGTTTGTCTTACAAGAGGCTTTTTGTTGCTTCTGGTTTTTAATAAGGCTGCCCTCTAGTACTCCAACAGCAGACAAGCAGCACCTGTTTCCACACTGATAGGCTTCCTTGTAAGTGCCAAGCTACTCATCCAGCAATATGCTCTGCTACAGAGCCTTCTGCTCCCCTGCTTTGCTTGTTCTTTTTTTTTCTTCTTTCTATGTAAATGCACATGGTGGATAAAATTTCCAAAAGAAATTGCTTATGTAAGGCTCTCTAGCGTTTTAAGTGCTGGATGGCTATAAAAGGTACTCTTGGCAGATACCCGAAGAGTAGTCATTTGTAGTGAAAACAACAAAAGCCCCGTGGTACCTTCAAGACAATGAATCTGTGAATGTGCCACAGGCCCCTTGGTTGACAGATAATATGTGAGAAAGGCTAAATTTTGTACCATGACAATAATGGACTCCTAGACTGCAAAGAACAAAAATAACGACAAAGACAATTAGGAAACACAGGCAAGCGTGGATGAAGACAAAGTGCTTTTTGATGAGACAGTCTCTTGCTCCCTTCTCTTATTATCATCGGTGTCTGTTGCTGGAGATATGGGGAGGTGATTTAAGAGCCAAGTTTTGCTCTCAGATAAGCCAGACTATATCAGGACACTGGAATGAAGTGAGGTGGTTCTGATTTATGTAGACATAAGTATGTCTACATAAATGAACCTTGCATTTTTTTTCTTATACATTATAAAATGTCAGGGGAGTGCTTTGCTTGTTGTTTAAAACATGCAGTTTCCTCATCAGAGGACATCATGTCAACTCACAAATTTAAATCTCAGATTTCCATAAGGAACATTTCCAGAAAACAGAAGTTTTCCTGCAGTTCTGTGACTCCAAATTTCTTAGTTTTACACTCCAATAACTTGGCTCAATGACTTCTATTTCTGGTAGTCACTCTGGCATCCTTGTATAGCTGGGCATTTTGGTTAGCTCTGCCTAGCTTAGAAACCTCTTACGTGCCCTCTCTCTGCCTCCACCAATGCCTTTTCTGTCATTTCACTCAAACAGCCAGGCAGGTTTCTTCTCCTTTCATTGATCCCAGTGCTCTTCTTTTCTTATGGAGCTGCCCTATTTCTTGATCCTTAAGCACTCAGGTGCTCTCCCTCTTCCCTTAACCACCTGGGTGCTCCTTCTGTCCTTTAAGACGATCTTTCCTCCCACCCAGATAATTTTCTCTGTTTCCCTTCACCAGTCCTTTTACAGTTTCTTATACCTAGTTTTCTCTTCCTTCCCCCTCACACACAGAAGCTCCTTTTCTCTCTTTGAATTGTCTGCAAAGATGTGTCCCAAGCTGCTAAGCTGCCTCAGGGGCTGTGGTAATATGAATCTGCCAGGCTAGCTTCTAGTTTTGTCCCTCTTTCTTAGAGAAGATGTCATGCCTGATGGCTGAAAATGGTACTACCAGGCCTTCCTCTGGGTGTCATATTAGTGGCTGAAAATAATTGTTTTTAAAATATAATTCTCCAGTGGTGAATATCCTGACAGGCTATTTCCACAACACACTGTTATAATGCTATTATTCCACTTTCAACATCCTGTGGAATCCTGGGGTTTGCAGTTTAGGGAGAGGCATTTAGTGGCTTCAGTAAACTAGAAACTCAGAATTCCACAGGACGTTGAAAGTGGAATAATAGCACTATAACAGTGTAATGTGGAAATGGCCTTAGTCTTAGCCTACGTTTCACAGTCCTAGAGATGGCAGGGATAGATAGACAGACAGACAAGCACATACACACACCTATTTTTATTATTGTAGGAGATAACAAGGCACCTGCAGCTTAATTGTTGTGTAAGAGAGAAATCTCTGGTTTTAAGAAAGATCCTCATAGCCTAATCTACTGACTGGGCCACCTGTCACTGTGTGAGCTCATTGCTTAGAGACCTCTTTAAACACTTTATATAGCAGTGGTATACAATGTCAATACAAAGGACATTCAATGTACCAGTGTCCAAATGAGCATCATCTACTTGTGCTGAAAATAAAGCAGTTCTAAAGTATTATGAAATTCAGAATGAAAAACTTCAGGGATTGATCTGTCATCCAGAAGTTGTGTAGTATGCATAAACTTTATTGTACTCCCTTACAAGGAAGGTAAAAAGATCACTAGTTTAGATAAGTATCATACCTCCCCCCACAACTCACAGCTTGTAAGAAATACTTTGATGACCATCTCCTTAAAAGGAGATGCCATTCTATCTTTCTTCAATCAAGCAATCATGGCCTTCATCGAAGTGGGCCATCCCTTACCAACTATATTGGAATGTGATGAAGGCCACTTCTGCACCACACTCTTACAGTGCCATTATTCCACTTTCAACATCCTATGGAATCCTGGGGTTTGCAGTTTAGGGAAGGGCATTTAGAATTCTCAGCCAGGGAGTTCTTTGGTCTCAGTCAACTACAAACCCCAGAATTCCACAGGATGTTGAAGATGGAATAATAGGACTATAACTATGTAGTGTGGAAATGGCCTCTAACTACAGATGGTCAGCCCTAGACGTCATCATCTAACAGTATGCTACACTTTCTATGATGTCATGTCTTCAGAATGTAGATAGAAAATAATTTAAAGTGGCAAATATCTGCCTGTAGCATCTCTGTATAAGATTTTTTGCATTCTAAAAGCTCTGTTTACCTGCTGTTCTATGGGTGGTGGAAGAAGATAAGCTAGGCGTTTTGGACCCACCTAGTCCCAACAACATATGTTTGGTGTGTCATTTGTTAAAAAGAATTTGTGCATTACAAGCATTAGGCTCAAGGCACAGGTTTTGGTGTGAGGCTTGGCAGTGCTGGGAGTGAAGCTATTGATTTGTGCCTGCCCTTTCCAGCCTCTGCCATACTGGTACATGTGTGAGTAGCGCTAAAACAGGGCCATGCTAGGATATTTTGTTGGTTAAGGAACAGTGGTAAATCATGTCCCTCTCCTCAGTCAAGAGGCAAAGTGGAAAAACCAATTAAGTCAGTGGTTCTCAATCTGTGGGTCCCCAGATGTTCATGGACTTCAGCTCCCAGAAGCCCCAGCCACTATGGTCAATGCTCAGGGCTTCTGGGAGCTGGGGACCCACAGGTTGAGAACCACTGAATTAAGTGATTTTGGCACCTTAGACATACTATCCTGCAAGCACTTCTCCCCCTCCTGAGCAATACAAATAGAGTGGGTTGATTCCATATTTAGTCATTGTTGATGCTGTGTGCTTTCAAATCATTTCTGACTTATGGCAAAGGCAAATCCTAAGGCAAATCTATCACAGTGTTATGGTGCTTTTTTTGGTCAGATTTATTTGGATGGAGTTTGTCCTTGCCTTTTCCTGAGAATCATAGCGTTTGACTTACCCATGATCATCTGGTCGGGTTTCCATGGACTGGGTAGGGATTCAAACCCTAATCCCCCAGTCTGACACCCTTTTTGCACACCATTTCTAAAGTGAGAGGGCCCCTTGAGCCTCGCGTAAATGGGAGGAGCGGTCTGCATGACGCACTCCCATTTACGCGATGCTCAAGGGCCTGACACGGACCGCACACGCATTTTTTTATTTTCGGCTTAAAGCCAAGAATGCTGCGTGGTCGCGCATCACTCCGAGGCCCCTCGAGCACTTACCTGCCCTGCGGATCCTCGGGAGCCAGGCCGGTCACGCTTCCTGCCACAGCGAAGCCTACAGCTCCCAGGCTGCACTGCGGAAGGAAGGGATGGGGCGGGGGTGAGGCGTTCACACGACCAATAAGCCAGCTGCGGTGAGGAAGCAGAAGGGATGTGAGTGCCTCTCAAAAGAGGCTGCTTGTGCGAACGCCGCCCCCCACCTCCGTGAAAGGTAAGGTGCGGAAAGGGCCTTAGTCCAACACTGAAACCACTAAACTACAAGCCATAGTTACTTAAAGATATCATTCAAATTAACAGTACTCAAAGTACCCTGGGTCCAGTGCAATCCAGTCCAATAAATAAATATTCACAACTTTCTTTGATACCAAAAGTGTTCTGCCTGAAGTCTTCCCTTACAACCTAATGGTTTAAACCATTATTATTTTGTTATTTTGTGTTCTGATAAACATTTCATGATGATCTCTTGACCTCTAGTTGGCTGGAGTGAACTAAGATTAAAATAATAGCTCTAGAAACTAAATTCAATTATGGTCTCAGAAATAGCCATATGAAGGGTTTTCCAATCACATTTCAGATAAGTGAAAAGTTTATAGAGTCCTGAACCAGTGGAAGTTGATTTGACACACACACGCACGCACGCACGCACACATGCACACATGGATACGGACACACAAAGACACATCTTTTCTCTTCCCAGACTCCCTGATTCTTATTGTGTACGATCCACAAGTATTGTCGCTACATGGCCTCTGTTTGTTTCAGTTCATAGAAATTCATTGGATTTATTAGTGTGAACGGAGTAGCATGCTGGCTAGGTGATATGTACTCATTATTTGGAAGTCATATGGCCAGAAGGATTTTTACCTTGTGTGATTTTTCTCACACAACATCTACCTACCATGATGTCAGTAGACTGGGGCACTGACTCAGGGGACAGAAGGGTAAAATAGCTTCCAGGCTTCAGTGTGCTCTCCATCACTCTGTCTCCTGCTGTGGTCGCCTCCCATTCTCTGTCTCTGCTGTGACAGCAGCTTTAAGGGTTTTGCAACACATTGCCTTTTGATCTTATTTCAGCAGCTGTGATTAAAAAGACACACACCACTTGCTGTGCCACAATGAGAGGAGCCCAGGGTTCACCTTCATTGAATTAGTGCCCGCTGAGCACTGCAAATATTTGAAATGTCAATCCATTTGATAATGTCAGGGAGGGCTGCAAATACCACAAAATGGCAGCAGAGAAACATGCCAGACATGCAGTGGCATATATAATATCTCTTCTTTTTTGACAAAAAAAATACAATTCAAGAGAAACAGCAATCCCCAAAAGAGGTGACTAAGGTCAATAGATTTAATAACCCAAAGTGGGACATGCTCCTGCAACTCACCATCTTAATATTTCAATGTAGAATTAAAAAAATATGTTCCAGACTGGAAACCTTTTACTGTTCAGGGGAATTAATTTTATTATGACAAAAGCTTGGGGAGTTCCTACCAGGAAGATCTATCCATTGCGTACTCTGCAGAGACATCCACTTTCAGCTTGTCAGAAGGCCGTACTTTGATGTCTATACAATGTTTTCTCAAATGTGATAACTACCTGGCAGTAAGGAAGGGGTGTATTTCAGACAGCAAAGCAGGACTTCCATGAGGAAAGAACATGTAGATTAACAATGTTGTTGAGGTCCTAAGCAATCTCTCACTCCACTGGATTCAGTGCTGAAAGAAGAGAAATCATTTTAATATCAAATATATATTTGAATCTCAAAATGGGAAAACCCATCAGTTTTTCTTTCTCCTGCATTTGATGTTTTAAAAAGTGGAATTCTTTCTGTCCCATACTGAAGGATTTGGTAAATTTTAAAATGAACAGAAACAAAAGTGTCTTCCACTTGGGCCAGCCAAATGCAGTCCAGCTATTCCAAGCATGGAGAGGACCATGTTATACTAGCGGTGCACACACGTGGACACACACACACAAGATTGCCCAAGATTACCTCTGCACTAATCTGAGCCCTGTTCAGGCATTTACCTGAACCCACATAGAATTAAAAGTGGTGATGAAGACATAAGTGGCTCAGGGCCATATCACACTAAACCAGTGGTTCTCAACCTGTGGGTCCCCAGATGTTTTTGGACTTCAGCTCCCAGAAGCCCCAGCCACTATGGTCAATGCTCAGGGCTTCTGGGAGCTGAAGTCCAAAAACATCTGGGGACCCACAGGTTGAGAACCACTGCACTAAACTGTTGCCATGGCAACATAGTATGGAATCCTGGGATTTGCCGTTTAGGGTGGGACATTTAGAATTCTCAGCTAGAGAGCTCTTGAGCTTCATTGAACTACAAAGCCCAGAATTCCACAGAATGTTTCCATAGCAATTAAAATGGAATAATAGTGTTATGACAGTGTGGTGCGATAGGGCCCTCAGAAGAACTTACCCCAAGCGCATGAAACCAGTTAGATCTTTGCACATTTTCCAAGCTCTTCTATGAACAGAAAACAGTCTTCAGATACCGTGAAGGGCGGGGGAATAAACACACACACACACACAGCTGAATCTATGTTGTTAGTCCCAGATAAAGTGGAGCCATTCATTCAATTGTTGACTAGTGAGTTAAATTCAATTGATTCTACAGGTCTACTGTAGGTGAGGTTCCCAACAGAATTTAGGCCAAAATGTATACATAGCTTTCAAGGTAATGCTCTCACCTTTTATTCTTCCATCTCCCCCTGAGGACTGGAGAAGCATGGCCAGGATCTGAGACCTAGGAACCCTACATTCAGGAGTTCATCAGTCTACTGTGATTTGGATGTAGAAATATGTGTATAGTTGGGAGTTAGTGTAAGTTAAATAGTTATATGTCCTCCTCTGTCCTGTGGAAGGCCATCTCAGCCTTTTCTGAAGGTGATGATTGCTTCCTAAATAACATAGAAAGTGATCCTGTCAGAAAGCCTTTCTGCCCAATATTTGACTATCCTCTTCTCCATCAGTATCTCATATCACAGTCCAGCCCTTTCAGAAATTTTCCCTGACCCTCAGGATTACTTTTTAGGGTTCTTGGGAGGAAGAAAGGCAGAAAAGTCACTTTCCACTAGTGCTTCTCTAGATTCAAGCCTGTATGTTTTAGCAGTTACTGTAAACAGAACCACCTCAGGTTTCAGATACTTTAAACAGTGTTTCTTTAAAATGTGAATAGGATGCAGAATGTGACAGAATGTTTGGAGAAAAGGACTTGATGTAAGATGACTTAATGGGTACTAAGTAAGGAACTGTTTTGTGTATAATCCTATTATAGTTCTCAGGACAAGGAAAGGATATTTGTAACTTACTATAGTCTGCCATCTTTTTCTGAACCTCACTAGAAAAATATTAAATTACTGCTTTTAAGATGATATTTGCAATCTAGGTTTGCATATTATTCAGGAGTGAGGCACAAAAATATTATGAACATTTGAGTGGAGGCAAGGTTTAATTCAGCCTATTGTTCTTTTAAATACTGATATGAAAGACAAAAGACAAAGCAAGTAAACATCTGTAGTGAGAGAAAACCTTGTATTTGTCTGAAACCTCTGCATTAATTTCTTTCCAGATCTTTGATGTGTTAATTGTTCAGATGTCAACACCCAAAATTCTAAGGTAATTTTTCAAGGTCTTTTTCTTCAGATTCCTTTAATAGTATGCTGGTTACAGAAGCCAGAAAATCCAGTCTGAATTCAAAAACAACTTGCTGGATGTTGGTTCTGAGAAATCTCAGATTTCATCTTTCTTCAGTGAAGATAACCTCAGAGGACTTACTTTCTGAGCCACAGTTTGTTATTTGGAAAATGGAGGCATTAATAATATCTCACAAGAAAGCCGAAAGGGTAAAGCTCTACCATCTAAATGCTGGAGGGGCTACAATAAACATGGTTCATTGTTTCATCTGTGATAGACTTATCCAGTTATCAGAGTATTCTGAAACACTTTTTCTGAGATACGAAATTAGTTTGGCATGACATTCAGCCAGTTGGCTCATCTATCCATATTTCTGTCTTCACAGGGCTCAAAATGGTTCACAAGGCTCATATTTCTTTTCCATTAGGATACAAAACAGCAAAGGCTGAAAAACATCTGAGGAGGTTCTCGTGTATCTTGCAGATTACTTCAGTTTAGAGGTGAGTATCTGTGGCCTCTAGATATTTATGGACTACAACTCCCAGTACCCCTCATCATTCGCAATGATTGATGGGGATTATGGAAATTGTAGTTTAACAACATCTTGAGGGCCACATATTCCTCAGACCTGCTTTAGCTAATGGCACATGATAGAGTGACCAGAGCAATACCAAAACTGATTTATTTATTAAGGCCTGGCTTAAGTTCATATTGTTATGTTAGCAAAAAGTTATTGAGTAACATTCCCCAATTTTGCATCTCTCATTCTGAAGAGAAGCTGCTTGCCTGAAAGTCAGTGTGAATTTTGGCACAAAGACGGGATTTACTAAAACAGTTGCTGCTACTCTTTCTCTCTTTTCTTATGTTGCTGTTGTGTGCCTTTTCCAGCTGATGGCAACTCTAAGGAGAACCTATCACAGGGTTTTCTGGAGCTGAGAGTGTGCAATGTGCCCAAAGCCACCCAGTGGGTTTCCATGGTTGAGCAGGGAAGCTAACCCTGGTCTCCAAGGTTGTAGTCCAATGCTCAAGCCACTATGCTACATTGGCTAGGCTTCTAACTCACAAGTCCCTAAAGCTGTAAATTTTCCTTACAGGAGAATTGCTCCAGAGCCCTGTTCATTTCAGCTGTTATTTCACAGATGTGTACAAAAACATAAAGATATTGGCAGTTTATTTTAATTTCCTTCAAATATTGCAAGTTTATAACTTAAAACCATGTGAGAAAGATAAAAGGCTTGCAAAATACTATACACTCCACCCAAAAAACCCCACCCTAATAGATTTATAAAAATATTCCCAGATCAAAATTTCATAGCCCATCAAAGCTGGAAAGTTTGAGGGAAACTCAATGCTTTAATATATATATATATATATATATATATATATATATATATATTCATTCATTCATTCATTCATTCATTCATTCATTCTTGGAGACTGGAGACTGGTGTTCTTCCATTATGAAGTGCATGTTGTATTGATCTTCAACTTTTCAGTAAAGGCAGAAAGCCAAGGTCATTTGTAAAAACTTCAAACCCAAGAAAAGGGAACACAGTGCCAATATTCTTTCTTGGGGCTGTCAAGTATACACCATCCAACCAAGAAATTAACAAAGGGATTTTCTCTCGAAATCTCTTTCTCCTAAAAGGACAAAGAAGAAATATCCTCTAAACCAGTGGTTCTCAACCTGTGGGTCCCCAGATGTTCGTGGACTTCAGCTCCCAGAAGCCCCAGCCACTATGGTCAATGCTCAGGGCTTCTGGGAGCTGAAGTCCATGAACATCTGGGGACCCACAGGTTGAGAACCACTGCTCTAAACAATATGAATCAACTATTTTTATTAAAATAGATATTTAAAAAGTGATTCTAGGCATAATGAATAAAAACTGTCAGAAAGGAAAAAAAACAAGCCTTGTACTTTGATGCCTAACAATTTCCAGTGTGACTTTGTAGGAGCACTAATGACAGATGGAAGTGGAAGGCAGTATCTCAGTGAGAGGACAGAACAACCCTGTCCCTGACTCTTCAACTAATTTTGCTATATATGCATAGGTTGTTCCAGCTTTCAAATATTTCTGGTCAATTTAAAGCACTGCCAGCTATTTGTTGTTGTGTGCCTTCAAATCACTTCTGACCTATCGTGACCATAAGGTGAAACTAATATTGAGTTTTTATGGCGGAATTTGTTGAGAGGGGTTTACCTTTGCTTTCCTCTGAGGATGAGAGAGTGTGATGTGTCCAAGGATATCCAGTGGGTTTCCATCAGTAAGTAGGGATTTGAAACCTGCTCTTCGGGTGTCCAACACTCAGACTGCTACACCATAACGCCAACCATCCCCTTCCTCCAAAAAAATCATGCCATGATAATTAGTTCCCAACAAAATTATTTCCATTACTTTAATGTGTTGTGCACATTTCTATCTATATTTTACCTTTAAGATGGCTAAGATGATTCTCTCTTTCTCCCATTTTTCTCAAGTTCTTTCCCTAACCCTGCCAGGAGTGGGCATCCTTCAAGTAGTGGCCCAGCAGGAGCCCTGGTGGCGCAAGGAGCCCTGGTGGCGCAGTGGTTAAATGCCAGTACTGCAACCACAAGGTTGCGAGTTCGATCCTGCCAGGCTCCAAGGTTGACTCAGCCTTCCATCCTTTCGCAGGTCGGTAAAATGAGTACCCAGCTTGTTGGGGGCAATTAGCTAAAATACATTGTAAACCGCTTAGATAACACTAGTTGATAGGCGGTATAGAAATAAATGCTATTGCTATTGCTATCTTGGTCAGCATAGGCTACAGGGACAAAATTTTATTTTGCTTCTATTTTATTTATATTTTGCCTTTCTTCCAAGAAAACAAAAAAGCTAAAAATCAATCATTATATTTAAAAAAGGAATTGAAAAAACACAATTAACTAAATGGTCCTATTAAAGTCGTTCTGAAACTAAGAACTAAGAGCTTCGAAGCATTTAAGATGAAACAAGAATAAAAGAACAGCACACGCACACACATGCACATACAATTAAAAGTCACTTCTACATCAAACAAACAATAATAAAAAAAAATCTTTCAAAATTTAAAAAAAGAAAAAAGAACTGGGCTTACCAGCAGAAGGGGAGTGGAGAGGGAGACAAACTTCTGTGGAAATTTCACAGCCTAGAGTGTCTCTGAAAGTGATATTCTATCACAACATAGCATTGTTCCAAGTGCAGTTCTTGGGAAAAAGAATGCCTGCCCCATTGGAAGTCATTTTTAACTCAAAACATGTCCCAGAAGACTGTATTGCATCATGCCTTAGCCTTTTTGCCACGGAATTCTGGCTCAGGAGTATGGCTTGTATGGTACAGGGTTTGAGTGTTGCACTAGGACTCTGGAAGACCAAAGTCCTGAATTCCTGGTCAGCCATGGAAACCCACTGCTTGATTCTGGCCAAGTCATACTCTCTCAGCTTTGGAGGAAGGCAATGGCAAACCTCTTCTGAATAAACTTTGCCAAGAAAGCTTTAGAACAGAGTTGCCACAAATCAGAGTCAACTGGAAAGCAAAATATTGATTGAAGTAGTGACAAAGCTCTTGTGATTGTATTAAGGGAGATGGAGAAAGAGAGCAAGAAACCCCTTTGCCACTTCGTGTTTAAAGATCAGATGAGTAATAAAAAAAATCCTCACTGCCTAAATTTGGGAATCATTTTTACTCAACCCTGTCCCTTGAATGGTATGTAAATAAATCCATATGGTTCAGTGCAGCTGTTTGATTTTTGGACTATCTCAGGGACTATCATGATTAATGCCTGCTTCTACTTGTAGCATTACATTGCTGGACACAGTTCTTACACTTCCAGAGCAAGATGTAAAGTGCATAGCACAGTGTCAAGTCAGGATTGAGGCACTAACATATGAAGTATCTGTATCACAGCTGCCTAAGCGTATCCAATTTGATGTTAACGAAGTCACACCAAGTAAGGCTACCAACCAAATGTATCACAAAGAGAACTGGTTATCAAGGTGAAACACAGTCTGACTCTTTTCTGCCACAAGGCAATAGGAAAAAATGACCAACTATGATTGTGGAGTGGGGATCCTTTGGCCTTGTCAAAGATATTCCTTGGTAGGGAGCTAGAGATGATCGTCACATCTCTCCCTCCCCCTTTCTCCTCTAATCTATACTTTTCTTTATATGGAGAACCCAGAAGAAAGCATATCAAGTTTTGCAAACATACTGCCTGTGTCTAAGGATCAAATTACACAACATGTTAGTAAATTTTTGCATAGATGCTTCCTGAGTAGAGAGTCAGTGTGGTGCAGTGATTTGAGCGCTGGGCTACAACTCTGGAAACTAGGGTTCAGTTCCCCACTCAACCATGGAAACCCATTGAGTGATGCTGGGCAAGTCACATGCTCTCAGCCCCAGAAAACACCAGGATAGTTTTGCTTTAGAGTTGCTGTAAATCAGAAATGACTTGTAGACGCACAACAGCAACAAACTCCTCTAAGTAGTGAAAGACATCTACAGTTGGCTTTTAGCTTTCACAAGGGTTAGGGGTGCAAGACTCCCATAAAAGTGGAAAAATTGAATATCATAAGTCCCCTCAAATACATACCCACAAAAAAAGTACCTGTAATGGCGGAGTGGCTGCAAGTGCATTTCCTCATTCGTTCACACACTCATGCGGTTGGGGTGATGAGGACGGGATAAGGTAGTGGAAGGAGGGAGAAAAAAAGATATGTGTCCCATCCTCTTCTGGCCTGTGTGAGAGAGTGAATGTGTATACTGTCCCTTCTCCTGTCCCATCCTCTTCCCTCTCCCATCCACACAAACAAGCAAATGCTTGTATCCTGCCTTCTCCTGTCCCATCTCTTTCCCCCGGTAATCCATGAATAATCAAATCTGTAAATGCATAACCCGCAAATGTGGAGAGCCAACTGTATTTGTTACAGCCCACAGTTTGCATTACATATGTATCTTGTACTTAATGTGCTCCTTTAGTGATTATTCACTGAAATTCTGATTATTCACTAGTTTAATGGGTGGCTTGAGCATCAGTGTCCTCCAACTCTCCAGAACAGTTACAACCAAAGCTTTAGCAGGACCCCTTTGTTTCACTTCAGATGAATGTCAAATTGATCAGAATCAGCCCAATGTGCCTTGCTGTTAAGGATTTATCTGAATCTGACAGACACCTTTGTGTAATGCTTAGTTGCATTATCAGTTGAACACATTTTCTGGAATAGTTCTTCTCTAGCTTGAAACATAAAATCAGATTCTATTGCTCCTTAACATATAAAGAGAGAGCTGACAGTCTAAGCTTTTATATTTGTTTGGGCATGAAAAAGTTTCTTTGGCAAGAAGGTCTTCACGGGCAGGCAAGTGTGCTAAATTCCTTTGGAATCCCAGTGAACCAAATAGTGGGATGAGGAAATTTTGTTCGACTCAAATAGTCATTTAGTTTCATTCAACAACAGTTCTCATGTGTTCTATTCCGGAGAATGAGGATTCATGCAGAAACCGGGTAACTGAAGTTAATGGGAAGAACTAAGTTCTGGAATATATGCTTAGATGCTTGCAAAATTTGTCAAGAGGGAAAGGATTTTTTTATTATTATTACGTGTGCCAAAGTTCCTCAGTATTTAACCCATTAAATCCTGAGACTGTTGTTGACTGTTCCATTACCTTCATGGCTTGATTGTTCTATGAATTTCTTTACAAGAGCCCCCTTCTTCTCTTCTCTTCTCTTCTCTTCTCTTCTCTTCTCTTCTCTTCTCTTCTCTTCTCTTCTCTTCTCTTCCTTTTGGGTGAATATTCTCTCAGACTGAATTAACCCTCTGAAATGTTTCTTGGAAATATTTTAAGAGGATGCTGCCATCCATCAAGATCTGAAATCTCTTTTTTGTTTTTTGATGTGCTTCCATTGGGAAAGGAAGTTCTTACATTTTCAAATGGCTATTTTTTTTAGGGAAAAAAACTTGCCTGTTGCTCAGAACTATATCTAGACAGTGGGACCCACGTGTACAGCACCATCTGAGCGAGGTGTTCAAGCAAATACTGTATGGCTTTATCTAACAAAAAAACAAACAAACCCCAAAGATAAAATCTAACCTGGGATTGAGAAACAATAAAACTCAGCAGGAATAAGATGAATGAAACGGGTGTGTTAATATGCTGCAAATAATGACACAAGGAATGTTCCAGATAAATGGCAAGAACAGTTTGACCTACATTTTCAACAGAATGGGCTGGATTGTGCAATATTACTAGCATTAGTCTCTAGCTGAATTTCCTCTCTAGACAAAAAAAAAAATCAATATGCAATACTATTTAGCACTCAAAAAACAGACACACATACACATTTTTTTTAAAAAAATACCTTTATTAACACTCGTCATAAGGCTCATAGACAAATTGTCTCATTTGCTGCTTGCATTCATTTACTCCTATTTAATTTACTCAGCATAGTTGCTTCCTATTTCAGTAAAATTAATAGAAGCAAGACTTCAGTAATTTTGTCCCTTGCTAGTTATTACTGTGTTGTAGGCAAATACTTTCTTCAGTCTAAAGATGCCATATAACTAGCAAGACTTTCGCCACAATTTCCCTAAGAAATTCATAAATTTCATTTATCTTCACTCCCCCTACCCTCAGTGAGGGCTGGTGATTCTGATATTGGTGAGGCAGTAAATTCATTTCATGCTTTAGTTCAAATTTTAATGGAACTGTCAAGGTGTTGACCCTATTTTGTGGGACAGACTTTATCACTTTGTATACCTTTTTTTTAAAAGTTAAGACTAAAACCTGTTATCGTCTCTGCATTGCATAGATGTTGGAGCTGCCAGCAGCCACTGCATTCTCCCAGTGTGAAAGACTTCTCCCAAATATCCCAGAATGACCAAGTATCCAAGGAGTAGCCTGAAAGGAAGGCTTCTTTTCTAATAATTCTCTTTGCATTGTTCAACTATATGTGTTGCTTTCACCTTCAGAACTCATGTCATGGCCAAATTCACAACCAAAGCCAGTCTTAATCTGACAGTGCAGTTTATTCACTAACAACTGGCCCCTAGAAGGCCCTTGGTGTCAGTTTCCTGGAACTTTCCAAACAAACAAAGTGGATGTCCTTCCTTCATGAGCAACTGTTTGGCCTTTGGCAATTGTAGAAGGTTCTTTATTAGGTTTGAGACACACTGACCTGCAAAACAGTGGCTTCTAGATCCCTCTTGGTTAATAACCTGGAATTAAGCAGTCCTGGGGCCCTTCTTGACCACTCGCTTTCACACAGCAGGAGGAGAGGGAAAATTATTTGGTGTATGACTTCTTTTGAAGAAGTGAGGAGATGAAACAATAAGTATGTGGACAGTCACAAGTCTCTCTTCTCATTCTCTCTCTCTCTCTTTCATTTTTCAGAATCACTCAAATGTCCTTGCTTCTGTCTAGTTCATGCTGGGTGGTGTGTCTTATTTTTCTTTCTGCATGGAAATGTGGATATTTTATCTGAAGCAGGCAATTTTTACAGATTGTCTCATGGGCTAATTTCTTATTCTGTTTTAGTTTTAATTGTGCACATTTTTAGTTGTGCAGGGTTTTTTTTTCAAATGTCTGTATGCATGGTTCCTCATATAACAAGACTTAAAATGTCTGTGTTTCTGAGGCAGGGCGTTTAGGCCACAGCCAGTCTTTGGAGGTGCAAAATGAATATTTCCATAAGGGAATGCAACCATCAAATGTCTCCTCCATCCATGACGGATGTCATAGCTGTGTCTGTAGCTACATATATGAATGGAGTAACCAGAACATGTATTAGCCTGTTCCTTCTTCCCAATCCACAGTAAATGTATTACTTCTTCTCTTTGAGATTTGTTCTAGTTGCCACCCCCACCTTTGCGTTTCCACTGGCTGTGCACATCTAGAGTTGTTTGGGGTGAAGACAATTATGTCACAGAGAATTTTGGGGATTTCATCTTAGGAAAAGCAGTTTGGATTAAGACTTACAAAGGAAAAACAACAACACACCACTGCCTGAATCTTGTTGCTGATACACATTGATGTAACCTTCCATTAAGATAAGGAGTATACCTGTAAACTCATTGAGAAAAGTGGTACTGGTACTGATACCTTCTACAGCCTCCTCCCACATATGACCCAGCTGATCACACTGAAACTCAGCCCGTGGCCAATCATTGGTCAGGGGATTCTGTGAGTTATAATCCAAAAGGTAATTTTTCATTTTTTTTCCATTTTTTAAATTTTTTATTAATTATGAAAGAAAAACAAAACATAACACCACGTGATTACCATAAAAGTGAAAAAGAAAACATTACAACAAAATAGCTTACATTATTATTTCTTTCCAGATCCTTTATCATATACTTATTCCACATGTTATATATTATATTGCTTATATATTTTTGTTAGATTTTTAATTCTATCCTCTTCAACTAAATTTAACCTATAGCTGTTACTGAATATGATCCTATTTCTAACCATATTAATACTGATCCTAACCTTAAATGTAAGCCCTAACACTAAGTGTAAACCCATCCTCAGAGCCAATTATCTTTCAGCTTACTCTATTTTGAAAAATTGTAATTCTTCTTGCAGAGGTGTGACACTTCCCTCTTTTATTAGGACTTTTTCTACAAATATCTTCTATATTTCTTCAAAATCATTCCCTTTCATTATTCCTTTTTTTACTTTAATTTGACATGTTAACTTATCACTAATCGCTATTTTCCACACTTCTTTATACCAATCCTTTATTTGAAAATCTTGCATTTTCCATTTTCTTGAGATAATTAACTTTGCTGCAGTTAATAAATTTGTAATTAAATCCTTCATTGTCTGGGTACAATTAACCTTATCAAATATAGATAGTAATGCTATACTTGGACATATTTGTAAGTCAATTCCTGTTATCTCTTTTATCTCTTTAAATACAATTTGCCAAAATTTCTGTATACCTTCACAATTCCACCACATATGAATATATGTGCCAATCTCTTGGCAGTCCCTCCAACATAACATTGAGGGTTTCTTATCTATATAGTTTAACCTTACTGGTATTAGGTACCATCTCCAGACCAATTTATAATAATTCTCTTTTATCCTTATGGATAATTTTTTAAAAATGATGCTGATTCCGAATCTTTCCTCATTCTTTTCTTTTTTAAAAAATAATTTTATCTCAACAGATAAAACAAACAATAATTTCTGCAATGTTTACATGTAATATTTTCCTTCTTCTTTTCCTTTCTGGATTACAATTATTAATATTCCCTCTATTTGTTATGTCTCGTATCGCAACAAAATGTTAATAATCTATAATTTGTTAGTTCCTGCTGTATATCTCTACTTTACTTGTTACATGATATTTCATTAACTGTTAACTGTATAATAATTGTTATCATGAAAAATGTATTACCCTCTGTCTACCCCCAAATCTGTGACAATCTTCCACTCTTTATTAATGTCCTCATCTAATTTCCCTTTCAATCTTTGTGTAAGTATATCCGCATTTCTGTTTTCCATGAAAGCTGTCCACCACTGTTCCATTGTGGGTGTAGTTTCATTTTTCCAAAATTGTGCATATTCAATGTGGGCCATCGTCACCATGTACAATATAATTCTCCAATGTCTCTTGGCTGGCGTTCCATTTAGTGTGTGTGTGTCATGTTTAGCAAGTAAAATTCAGGTGTCATCGCGAATTGAATCTTCAAAATTGAACTTATTTTCTTATGTATTTCTTTTCAATATTTTTGTGCTCTAGGACATGACCACCATCTTTCTTCATTCTTTTCATTTTCCTCCGTTCCATCTCTTTGCTTAATCATTTGTTCAAATCAAGTGTATTCTCTAATATCTTTATTATTACTTTTCCAAATCCTTGTCCACTGCTCTAACTGAATATAATTAAACCATGACATCTTAGTACTCTGCAATCTCTCTTTTATTTTATCTTCATCCATCATTATATTCATCCAATCTTTTAACTTATATATTCTCTGCTTATTTAATTCCATCTCTAATTCATCTCTCAAATTCTTTGGAAATTTTACCATCATCACTACTGGGGTTAGCAGTGAAATAACCGACATTAATTTTTCCTAGTTTTTCTTCCAGATTTCTAATATATTTTTCAAAAAGGGGTTTTCTATTTTTTCTATTTCTCTCTTACCAAAGTTCCAAAAGAAAATATTCTCTAATCTTGTCTCAATTTCTGTTGTTTAAATCTCTAATCATTCTAAATCCCCTTTTCCCAGACTCCATCTATAATATATCTCAAGTGATTTGCATTATAATTCCATTTTAATCCACCTCCTTTTTTTTGAGGTTTGTAAAAAGGTAATTTTAGTTTGTATGATGGTTGTCAAACTGAGCTTGTAGTTTCAAAATTTTTTTAGTCCTTATATGAAGCAAGATGAACTTGAACTCCTAGTACAACAAAACAAGTATGATTTGATAGGCACCACTGAGACCTGGTGGGACGAGTCTCATGATTGGAATATAGGAATAGACGGGTATAGCCTATTTTGTAAAAATAGACCAAACAAGAAAGGAGGAGGAGTAGCCTTGTATTGCAAGGAGGTTTTCACCTGTGAAGAGATCCGTGACTTAAACCCAGAAAGCCAGGACGAGAGCATCTGGGTAAGAATTAAGGGAGCGAGAAACAATAGGGATATTGTGGTGGGGGTTTACTACAGACCTCCAACCCAGACTGAGGACTTCGATGATGCCTTCCTCAACCAAATGACTGCACATTCAAAAAGGAGAGATACAGTAATAATAGGAGATTTCAATTACCCGGATATATGTTGGCAGTCAAACTCTGCCAAGACAGCAAGGTCCAGCAAGTTTCTTGCTTGTCTTGCAGACAGTTTCATAGTCCAGAAGGTGGAAGAGGTGACAAGGGGATCAAATATTCTAGATCTGATCCTGACCAACAGGGATGACCTTGTTAATGAGGTAGAAGTGGTTGGATCTTTAGGGGGGAGTGACCATGCCCTATTGGAATTTGGCATTCAGTGGTAAGGAGAAGATAAGTGTAGCCAGGCACTCCTCTTAGATTTTAAAAAAGCGGACTTCTGTAAACTTAGGGAGCTGCTGGCTGGAATTCCATGGTCAAGAATAGTGAAAGGGAAAGGAGTTCAGGAGGCATGGGAGTTCCTTAAAAGGGAGATACTGAAGGCACAGTCTAAAACTGTGCCAATAAGGAGAAAAAAGGGAAGGCATTTGAAGAAACCAGAATGGTTGACTAAAGAACTCTCAGCTGAGCTAAGTGTTAAGAGAAACATGTACAGGAAATGGAAGAAGAGGGAAACCACCAAAGAAGAATTTAAGCAAGTAGCAAGGAGATGTAGGGAGGAGGTCAGAAAGGCTAAAGTACAGAACGAACTTAGGCTGGCAAGAGACATTAAAAACAATAAAAAGAGCTTTTTTAAATATGTCCAAGCAAAAGGAAAAAGAAGGAGACAATAGGGTCGCTGTGCAGAGAAGATGGCAAATTACTAACAGGGGGAAGAGAAAAGGCAGAACTACTTAACACCTTCCTTGCCTCAATTTTTTCCCAGAAGGATACAAGCACTCAACCTGGTGGTTGGGGAGCAGGTGAGGAAGAAGGGGAAATGAGGCACATAAAAGATAGAGAGGTGGTACAGGAATACCTGGCCATGCTGGATGAATTCAAGTCTCCAGGGCCAGATGAATTGCATCCTAGAATATTAAAAGAACTGGCAGAGGTCATTTCGAGACCACTTGCTATAATCTTTGAGAAATCTTGGAGGACAGGAGAAGTTCCAGCAGACTGGATGAGGGCAAATGTTGTCCTCCTCTTCAAGAAGGGAAAAAAAGAGGACCCAAATAATTATCGCCCAGTCAGCCTGACATCAGTACATGGAAAGATCCTGGAGCAAATCATTAAGCAGTCAGTTTCTAATCACTTAGAAAGCAACGCAGTAATCATGAGAAGTCAACATGGATTTCTCAAAAATAAGACATGCCAGACAAATCTTATCTCTTTTTATGATACAGTTACTAACTTGATAGATGAGGGGAATGCTGTGGATGTAGCATACCTCGATTTCAGTAAGGCCGTTGACAAAGTTCCCCATGACATTCTTGCAAAGAAACTAGTAAAATGCGGGCTGGACAGGGCTATTGTTAGTTGGATTTGTAATTGGTTGACCAATCAAACCCAAAGGGTGATCACGAATGGCTGCTTTTCATCCTGGAGAGAAGTGACTAGCAGGTGCCACAGGGTTCTGTCCTGGGCCCAGTGCTGTTCAATATTTTTTACCAATGATTTGGATGAAGGAATAAAAGGCATGTTGATCAAATCTGCAGATGACACCAAATTGGGAGGGGTTGCTAATATGCCAGAGGATAGGATCAAAATTCAAAATGACCTGGATAGATTGGAGAGCTGGGCCAATGCTAACAAAATGAAATTCAACAGAGAGAAGTGTAAGGTTCTACACTTAGGTAGAAAAAATGGAATACAGAAATATAGGATGGGGGACACGTGGCTGGATAGCAGTATGTGTGAAAGAGATCTAGGAGTCCTAACAGACCACAAGCTGAACATGAGTCAGCAGTGTGATGCGGCAGCCAAGAAAGCCAATGCAATTCTCGGCTGCATCAATAGGAGTATGGTGTCTAGATCGAGGGAGGTACTGGTACCACTCTATTCTGCCTTGGTTAGACTTCATCTTGAATACTGTGTCCAGTTCTGGGTACCCCAATTCAAGAAGGACATGGTCAAGCTGGAGCAAGTCCAGAGGAGGGCGACCAAAATGCTGAGAGGCCTGGAAGCCATGCCCTATGAGGATAGATTTAGAGAGCTGGGTATGTTTAGTCTGCAGAAGAGAAGGTTAAGAGGGGACATGATAGCTATGTTTAAATATTTGAAGGGATGCCATGTAGAGGAGGGAGAGGGCTTGTTTTCTGCTGCTCCAGAGACCAGGACAAGGAGCAATGGATTCAAGCTGCAGGAAAGGAGATTCCACCTGAACCTCAGGAAGAACTTCCTGACAGTCAGGGTTGTCCGGCAGTGGAACATGCTGCCTCGGAGTGTAGTGGAGTCTCCTTCCTTGGAGGTTTTTAAGCAGAGGCTGGATAGCCATCTCTCGGGAATGCTTTGAGGGTGTTCCTGCATAGCAGGGGGTTGGACTGGATGGCCCGTGTACTCTCTTCCAACTCTACATTTCTATGATTCTATGATTCTATCTTCAATATCAGTTGACAATTCAGAGAAGGAAAAGTATAGTTGAATATCATCAGCATAGAAGTGATATTGAAACCCAAAAAAACTAATAAGATTACCTAGGAAGAGAGTGTAAACAGAAAATAAGAGAGGGCCCAAAACAGAACCTTGAGGGACCCCACCAAGAGAGGAAAAGAGGATTTATGATTACCAACTACCACATTAAATAAGCAGCCATAAAGACAGGATGAAAACCAACTAAGAACAGACCTAGTGAACCCTAAGGAATGAAACGAGTCTAACAACTACAACATTACCAACTACCACATTAAATGAGCAGCCATAAAGAGGATGAAAACCAACTAAGAACAGACCTAGTGAACCCTAAGGAATGAAACGAGTCTAACAAGAGAACATGAGCAACCATATCGAAGGCAGCTGAAAGCCTGAAAAGAATAAGGATATAGGATATAAGGATATATATAAGGAAAAGAATATAGGCCCTGGGACTTGGCTACAAGAAGATCATTGGTTATTTTTAGTAAGAGCTGTCTCCGTAGAGTGTAAAGGACAATATGCAGACTGAAAAGGATCAAGTGTAGCAGCCTGAGACAAAAAGGAAAGACAACATGTATGGACAACATGTTCCAGCACTTTAGAGAGGAAAAGCAGGAGAGAAATAGGGCAATAGTTGGTAAGAGAAGAAGAATCCAGTGTAGGCTTCTAAACAATTGGGAAAACAGTAGCATGTTTAAAAGCAGAAGGAAATGAACTGGAAGAAAGAGAGAAATTAACAACATGACTCAAGAAGGGAAGAATAGCAGGGGAAATTGTTATTAAGAATCAGGAAGGAATAGGACCCAAGGAACAGGTAGAAGCATTAGAAGACTTCAGAATTTTAGACAATTAATTTAGCGAGGCAGGAGAAAGGAAGAGAATGTAAGACAAGTGGACAATTAATAAGTTGGAAGTGAGGATGAGTCAGGAATAGAAAGGGAAGAGCCAATAGTTTTGATTTTGGTACTGAAGAAAGTAGCAAAGTCATCAGCTGAAAATAATGAAGGAAGAGGCAAAGAAAGACGCTTATGAATAGAATTAAAAGTAGAGAAAAGATACTGAGGACAATGGGAATTAGCACAGATTAACGACCTGAAATATGTCTGCGTGGCAAGAAAAATGACACTAGAAAGAGAAGAAAAAACAAACTTATAGTGAATGAAATCTGCCTGCTCTTTAGTTGTCCTCCACAAATGCTCAGCAGCATGACAACATGAGCGAAGATGCTGAGTGGAGGGAGTAAGCCAAGGTTGAGGCTTAGAAGTAGAAGCAGAAACCATCGACAAAGGGGCAAAATTATTGAGAGTTGAAGATAAGGTATAGTTCAGCAAGGAGAGAGCATGGTCAAGATAGTTAAGACAGTTAGAAAGAGACAAAGAAGAAAGCAATGCCTGAGAGAAGTCTTCAAGATTAACCGAATGAAGCTCATGAACAGAGTGAATAACAGGATGATGAGGAGGGGGATTATGAGTAAGTGCAAATGAAACAAGGTGGTGATCAGACAATAGAAATTCAGTAACTGAAAAGCAAGAACAAGAGCAATGTTTAGTAAAAACAAGATTGAGACAATGACCAAGGGAGTGAGTAGAAGAGTTAGAGCAGATCACAAGTCCAAAGGAGGACCGGAAAGAAAGAAAACATGAAACGGAGACATCATCAGAGTCATCTACATGAACATTGAAATTACCCAGAATATGTAAGGGAATATTGTCTGAAATAAAGATAGTCAACCAAGTGTCAAAATCTAACAAAAAAGGAGAAAGAGGACCAAGTAGATGATAGATGACAGCAACTCACAGATGCAGAGGTAAAAAGAGTCACACAGCATGAACCTCAAATGAAGAAAAACAATGAGTGGAAGGGAAAGAAAGGAGTTGGAACTGGCACAAAGCAGATAACAAAAGACCTACCCCACCCCCACCCCCTCCTGGCGACTAGTGTGAGAGAAGGAAAATCCACCAAAAGAGAGGGCAGCAGAAGTGATGGTGTCATGAGCTGGAAACCAGGTTTTGGTAAGACCAAGAAGGTGAAAATGTTTAGAAAAGAATAAATCATGAACAATAGTGGCTTTAGGAGCAATTGATTGGCAGTTCCATAAAGAACAAGAAAAAGGAAGCTGAGAAAGAGGGTAACAAATGGGTGTTAGGTTTGGAGAAGGGGAAGAGTGTAAAGAGTGAACCTGAGAGTGGGAAGTTTTAAGAGTAGCACTAATTCATACCAGAATTTCAAGATTCTCAATGGAATTGAAACAGGGATGAGAAAATAGGGATGAGGATGACGGTTTAGAATGAGATTGTTCATGTTCAATAGTTTTATTGGTTTGAGGATCTAGTGCAGTGGTTCTCAACCTGTGGGTCCCCAGATGTTTGTGGACTTCAGCTCCCAGAAGCCCCAGCCACTATGGTCAATGCTCAGGGCTTCTGAGAGCTGAAGTCCAAAAACATCTGGGGACCCACAGGTTGAGAACCACTGATCTAGTGGCAATATAGATGAAAAATTACATAAAGAGAGAGGGGGTGCTATTGTTAAAAAAAAAAAAAAAAACTTGTTAAAACTAGACCAAGCTATAAAAAAATTGTTTTAGCCCTAGAAATAAAACCAAAAATATATAAATCTTTAAACAGAACAACAGTTCTGTTAAATTATCATTATAAAGGTGGTCAATACATATCATATCAGCAGAAGACAAAGCATTAAGCAAGACCTTATCAATAACCTGCAAAAATGTGCAATGCAAGCAGACTAGTGTAAATGATTTCCAGGGTAAGGAAATATTTAAACACCAGTTTACGGGGGTGAAGGATCAAGCTCTAGTTGGAAATAGGGCTGCTCTTAGTGGGACTAAGAGAGTCAACAGGCAGGTGAACTAGAGGGGTTACAGCTTGTAAAGATGATGTTAACTCATAAGCTTGTTGGACTTGAGAGAAATTTGACACTGTGTTATGACATGTGAGCCTCTGAGTTGGGTTCTGTATAGAGGGAACATCCTGAGGGAGGCAATTTGAACCTGTGACATCGAGAGTAAATTTAGTATGTTTTTTAAGTGGTGTATTCTTAAACCTCAGATGTTCAGGCTGAGAGGGTCTATTAGATATAGAATTTATAGAGGACTCCACCAAGTGCAGAAGTTTTTGCAGGTCTGTACAAATAGAAGACTTGGTTCGTTCGTTAGACTTTTTTACCCACTTGATGTTTTTGCTTTTCTTCCTACATTTTACTTTTTTATTTTTATTATTATTCTGAGCACCTTTAAGGGCACTTTTATTTTGGGCTGGAACACCATTATAGAGGAGATCCTGGACATCGCAAGGTGAACTAGCAGGAATTCCTTGAGATTTAGTGGTACAGCTACAAATCCCATGCAGATTATTCTCTTGAGCAATAAGAAAATGGGTTAGAGTAGTCAATAACTGATTGCTTTCTGTCAGAAAGCTCTTTATAAGTCCTAATTCAGAAAGGATCAGATTGAACCAATAGACAGATACACCAATATTACTATCAGTAAACTTAGTAGACACCCCTTGTTTAGGAGTAGCCAAGGACTCAGAGCAATTGTTAACAAGGGGACTGATTTGGTCCTTGAGACTTGGCTGAATAGAGGTTGCTTTTAAATAAAGTTGTTGCTAAAGATTTAGACATAGCAACTTGGGCCCTTCCTGATAGCACTGTAGCTGTAGAGTTAAACATATCAACCTGGGCCACTCCTAATTGAGATGTAGCTGTAGGTTTAAACACATCAGCCTGGGCCCCTCCAGGCTGAGCTGTAGCTGTAAAATTAAACATATCAGCCTGGGCCAGTTTTCAGCAGCTAAGTTGAGTGGATCAGGTGGGCTCATGAGCAGCAGTTTTCAAGTTAATTGACCAGTTCATGGTAGTAAGTTCGTGCTGAGAGCCATCCTGCAGCAACTCATAACCCCCAACCAAGCCACCGAGTGACTTGTCTCCACCACCTAATGGAAAAAACTGGGTGATTTTAGTTTGTTTGGTCCATTTGGATGCTATAGGTGCTTTAGTTTGATGTACAACCAGGCTAGAAGAATTATTGTAAGAACAAAAAGGCAACGCTAGCTCTTATAGGTAGATCTAGTATGCACCATGTTGCTAGCAGCCGATAGAACAACGCCTGAACAGGTCAAGAGTAAATTACAAGGCGTAAATTACAAGGAGTGAAGTGAAGTAAAGTCTGGAGTAGTAATAAAAGTAAATTATAGTAAGTTGCAATAATTATAACATTTACAGTTTACCACCAATAGCAATCACAATTTACCAACGGTGGTTAAAGGAGGAGGAAGCAGATCAAAAGTAAGCAAAGAACTGGACCAAACTCAGTCTGAAAGTGGAGGTGGCTTTTCTACCTCATCATATCTCCTTTTCACTCCCGTTTCAGTTCCGTTTAGATTGCAATTTTCAGTGTTGTTTTGCAGGTTTTACAGTCTTACAAGCTTGTTACCGCAGTGGTTACTGTCAAGCTTCCATGGATCAAATTCTTCCCATAAGTCTTATCCCAGGACTGGGAAATTACCTTAGATGGACATGCAGAGATGCATGAAAGTTATAAAAAGGTAAACAAAAAAAATTGTCAAATGTGCAAAAATGAACTGCTCCATAAAATTAATATAAATTCTAAAGTAGCTTTTAAGAAACAGCCTTCAAGTTGTGGCAAAAGACTAGTCTCAGCCCATGTTGTAGAGACTCATTGAAACACTTTAGCACAGAAAGACTATACGTGTGCATCTGTTGAAGCAGACTGTAGCCCACAAAAGCTTATACTTGAATTGTCTTTTTCTAAGTAAGTCTCAAAGGTGCAATTGGATTATGTCTTTGTATCTGGCACGATTGGTGAAACAATAAGCCTGTATTGTAGTTGATAGGAGATCATTTCTCCTTAATACATGCAGTTTTTCTCAGCTGAAAAATTCTTCTCAAGCAAACTTTTCAGGTTTTGAGGCTATGTATTTCAAACACATATTCTATTCTGAGCAATGGGGCAAAAAGTGAACCTTGGTTAAGTGTAACCCACTCGAAAGCAGTGCTTATTAAGAGTTAATCACCAGTTGATTATTTAATGACCTTAAGAAAGGGGAAAGGTCAATGTACTGACAAATCAAGCCATTCACTTCAGTAGCAGTAATGCTGGATTTAACTGATCTCTGCTATTTCAGATTTGTAATTGATTTATCATTTCAGTTAATATTATGGCTTTATTGGATGCTGGTAAAAAATATTGCCTGGCCATTATTCATTTATGTTCCTCTGTTGCCCCAGTATGTCTGAATAAATATCATTCAGAATTCCAAAGTCTGGCCAGTTAAAGGCTCCTAAATTTCACTAACCCTGCTTAGTCATTATGGAAATGCACTATTATTTATATGATCTTTTTGAAAGGAGAGGACGGAACATTTTTATAGTCTTTACAAAAATCATGTCAAATAGCAATGCAAATACAGTAGAACTGTGTCAAACCATGCATCTGAATCTCTTAATCTCTCTATGTCTGAATTACTGCTATAGACTTAAATCCAATTGCTAATCCCAAAAAACAGAGTAGAAGTATTGGATAAATGGCTGAATGGTAAGGCAGCACAAAAAAAATCCTATTACTTTAGTAGATCTGGTCTAGGTGGAGCTAGCAATCTCTCAACAGAATTTCCTGAGCGTCGTAAATCCTCATAATGGGACAAACCAATAAAAGTATAGCCTGGATAGCATAATTGAAGACATAACTTATTATTTATTTAGCATTTCTATGCTGCTTTTCTGCCAACAAACTGGAAAAGTGCAAAGAATATTCCCAAATTTCTTTCCTCATGGAGAAAGGATGTTTTGTCAGAATTGAGCACACACACAATGCTGTCAATTTTTTCCTGTGAGCAAGTGCAAAAAGTACAACACTTCTTTTTTTTCACTAGCAGCAATAGCAAAAAAACAAAACAAAACAAAAATCACCATGTTTTTAGAAGAACATATTTTGTGCAAAACAAATTCTACAAAAAGATTTCTTTCTAAAATTTTCACTTTAAAAGTCCAGAAATGGGAAAAAATTAAAAATATGCAAAAAAAACCCACTCATAATCTTACTCAGTAGTGAGAACACTTTTGAAATAAGTGAAGATGTACATCTGTACCAAACTAGCATTCCAAATGGCATAGAGTTTATAAACAAATATTGTCTTCCATCAATGAAATTGTGAAATATGCATAGAGAGAGCTTTGAAAAATTGTTTTTACACACACACACACACAGAGAGAGAGGGATTGAAACTAAAAAGATATTAAACTCATTGACATGATTTACAAGTCCAAGTGAACTCATTAACAAATTCCACCCTTAGGTCAAATAGCTTCCTCACCATGGAAGAAAGAAACCTCTGGGAAGCAGTTTCCTGCTGTCCTCTAAGCACCACCTTCTCCTTTACAAACTACTCTTTTATATTAGAGGACATCTTCAATAATGATAATCTATTTTAATAAGATCTACAGGTAGACAACAGAATGAACCAAACTGTTGCCTGTATTATATAAACAAAAACCTGAAAACGTATTAAGGCTTCAGTATGGGCTTTGTTTCACAAGAAATCTATTCTTGAGATTCCTATTGAGTATTACTAATCTTGTAGAAAACAGATGAATCCTGTTTTAGAATCATAGACTCACAGAGTCCAGAGTCAGTTCAGTTCAAGTCACCCTGGTGGATGACTTGTGGTGGGGAATGGACTCAAATAGTGCAACCCTGTCACTTTCTTTGGGCCAGTCTATGAATTTCTATGCCAATGACCATGGCAACCTTTGGGTATCATCAATCTGGCCATTATATCATATAACTCAGATAGTGGCTCCAGTTCACTATCTCAAGGAGCGTGACATCTTGATTCATACTCTGATATCTACAATTTTACACTAAGGGTCGGAAGACGTCATCGAGATTTGGACTAGTGTGTTATTATTATATGGATGACATGCAGGTCTACCTTTCAGTTCCACCTACAAATAGAAGATACAGAAGTTTTGAAGAAGTGTCTAGTGGAAATTCTCAGATGGATGAAGCAAACAAATGGAAACATTATTCAAACAAGGCAGAAGTATTGGGAGTAGAAAACCTGCTGATATGGAAGGGAATGCATTATCAGTATTGGATTCATATTGGATCAGTATTGCACTTCCTCTGAAGAACCAGGTGCATAGCTTGGGGGCCCCCACATATCTGACATCATCTACAGAGGTGCATATGGCATTGTTGGGTAAGGGGACTTCAATCATCTTTGGTTTGTTCTCCTGCTGTGCCCTGATATAGAGGGGCCTAGTGTCACGCCCTGCTTCCAGAACATGGACTCTGACTCAAGAGTCTGAAATGGGGGGTATGCCAGGACCTGCAGTAGAAGAGGTTACAGTGCCACAAACTTGGACCAAAGCAAACTTCCCTGGGCCTTATGATTAGCCATGGAGAGCCTGCTCACATGGTAGATATCTAATCCCTGCTTTAAAACATTTTGCAAAAGAGAGTCTCCCACTTTCTGAGGCTATCTGTCCCACTGTTGTACCTTGTGTTCTGTCAGGAAATTCATCTTCCTAATGATTGTTTCAAAGAAAATCAGTCATTTAGTGCAACCAGTGGCCATGCTAGCTAGGGGATACTGACAGTTGTATCCTAAAAAGGTAACTTTCAGTCCAGATGATGGGAGGAAATTGCACCCATTAGTTTTTGTCAATTCTATGGCTGTTAGAAATGTAGCAACTGATCATAAAAGGTGACTTGCCTAGTCCAATCTCAGACTTGATAATGGCAGCTAAGGAAAAAAAACACTTCAATAGAGCAGCACAATGAAACAGTTTTGAAAATCATTGAAGTCCTAATCAGTACAGCCAACCAGCTTGCCAAGGAGTATGACCCGAAAAAAAATACATGAAATCACTATTGAATATGCAGTGTCTCCCCATGTGTCTCAGAAGCCATGTTTATTTGTACATATAGATGGGGAGATTTTTTAAAATTTCTCCTTTTTCATATTTATATGCTAGAATTGCTTTCTTTCTCCAGTGTTTTTATATTGCTTTGTTGGAGTAGAACATAGTAACATATGAACAAAGATTTCTTTTGTTTGATGTGTCTTGTGGACACATTCAGTACTGCTATCTTAAAAGGAGATAAGTGCAGTTAAAATTGGAGCTATGCTAGGCAAAGACAAAAAGCATGGACAACTGGTGGTCAAGTTGTTGTAGTCCTGACTGTCATTCTGACTGAGGTTTAATGGAATTGGAGACATAAGCCAAGTTATATACCTGAGCTGTTTTTCACAGTGTGGGATTAATGCATTCAAAAACTAGAAGAGCAAAAAGGAGTTTAAAAATTCTCTACTGTATTTTAAGGGTTTCTTTTGGCCCATTCATATGATTGTGATCAGACTCAATAGTATCAGTTTTTAAATAACTGTATTATGTTTTTTTAAATAGAATATGTGTATTGAAGGGTAGATCTGCATGTATGCATACAACAGCACATATATTACAGAATCTATGGATCAGGAAGCTTAATCTTCATTTTCCACACACTTTCCAACTTTCTCTTGTCTTTTTCAACGGTAGAAGTATATTGTGGCACATTGCATTATACTGTGTGACATCAATTTATTTTGCAGTCACCAGTCTTCACAAATCTGTATCCAACCATGATTTTAGTAGCATTACTGGAATTGGGGGACCACTTGAACCAGCCACTCTCAGCAAGAGAAGCTCACATCTTTGATGATGCAGTTTTTCACCCTTAAGAAGCAGCATTGCCTTATGAATACGCTGCAAAGACATTTTGTATAGAGGAGAGCCGGCTTATTCTCTAAGGTTACTTTCAGTTTTGTTTCTGGTTATACTGCAGCATGTTAAATTCACCAAGCAGTAATTTAAAAGCATTTTACATATCACATCATCCTTCATAGAAAGTGACACTTGTGACTACCTCATAAAGAGCTTTATGGCTTCTTGTTGAGGACTATTATTCCACTTTGCTCTTGTGCACAGGAACCACAAGTCATTCGACTCAGCTGCCATTAAGGTATGGATTGAATTCCTGGCCGGTGTAGTGAGTGAATAAAAGCCCTGACAACCACTCATTCACAGATGGCAAGAGCCTTTCATAGCTGCTGTGCTGGCACTCGTTCAATTGGCTTTTGATTTGGTCATTCCAGAGGAAGGGAAACAGAGCAGTCATGCTTGGTTAGTACTGGGATTTCATGCTTGGAGCCTTGTGTTGTCCTAGGATCAAAGCAGACATTAAGAAAGATGTGTATTCCCTATGACTAACCTGTTCTCCATCTCACAATGAGATTTCATCAGATCACATCAGCAATCAGATCTGCAAATTAAGCCCATGTTTACCTTTCGATAACCAGCTACACAGGAGAGCATGCTAACTGCACATAGAGACAAAGAAAATCGTGTGTTATGACAAAGAGATTCACAACTTCAGGGAATGTCTTCATTCTGAACAAAGTATCATCAAATTTAACCTTGTATGCATCAGATTCATTCATTAATCCATATCAAATTTGTTAAATTCCTGAACTCTTTGGGCCTTTCCACACTACACTGTTATAATGCTATTATTTCACTTTTAACATCCTGTGGAATTTTGGGGTTTGTAGTTTACTGAGGCCAAATAGCAATCTAGCTGAGAATTCTATATGCCCCTCCCTAAACTGCAAACCCCAAGATTTCATAGGATGTTGAAAGTGGAATAATAGCACTATAATAGTGTAGTGTGGAAAGGCCCTTTCTCTTGCGTGTCTTGGCAGACTAGAACAGATGGCCAGTGGCCTTGGATGAAGGAGGAACTAGATAACAATAAAGGCTAGATCTTTTAAGTATCTGAGAAGTCTAAATTCTTACTCCCAAGAACTCCAGAGCTTTAAGCACAAGAGACCCTTAATAGCTACTCCTTTGAGAATCAAGGACTAGAAACTCTTGTTTGTATTCATGTACCATCCTTTGATGCAGCATGATAGCTGTTACTGAAATATCAGTTTTCCTCATCACTCAGCCAAACATCTTGCTGATCCATCTGTTAAAATAGATATGGATTTTCCCATTTAGTCAAATATACAGTACAATCCAGTTGTTATTAGAGAATTATGGCATAAGACACCATACCAGCTTCAACTGATATAGAAAGAAAAAGAAAATCATTGATTTCTCTTGTGACCAAAGCATCCATTAAACATAAGTATGATTGGGACTATAGCAAAGAAGAAACATTTAGGGCCCATTTAGTTGATAAACATTGTGTACTCGTTTTCAAATAAATAAATAAATAAATAAATAAATAATTCTATTGGGAATATTCAAAATCAGTGGATCAAGCACTTCATGATACACAGAGGGACTTGCATATGTAAAAGAAATAAATGGGAAAAAATACATATCGAGTTCACAGCACTGATGTATTATGATTTATCATGCATTATCAACATTTTGTAAAGTTGTAGAGACCATTCTTACTTTTAGTAGGAAGCCCTGCTAAATGCAAGGGGATTTACTTCCTTTTTATTTAGTTTTTTAACTCATGGAGAAGCAGTAAGAGTTGTGAGTCCTACCAAAGGAGCTCTGTGATTGGGATGGCAGTAGTTATGAATCATGCTTTCCCATTTGTATATGTGTGTAAGTACAGTCAGGCTTGGTCAAAAATGTGAACATCTGGAGCAAGCTAAAAGGTGAGAGCTAAAGAATTCTCACCCTGTGATATTAATCGGACATGAGACCAAGACTGACCTAACTGAGGGAACAGCTTGTTTCTGGATAGGAGGACTACTTTGAGAAACTACTCAAAAAGGCTACAAAGCAGACATTAGTAGTATTAGAAATTAGGGAGTTGCTTTCAAAAAGTCTGTTTATCTGTCTGTCTGTCTGTCTATCTATCTATCTATCTATCTATCTATCTATCCATCCATCCATCCATCCATCCATCCATCTATACTGCATTTATATGCCACTTTTTTCCCAAGATGGGATCCAAATCATTATAGTTATACCTCCAAGAACTCAAAGTAGTTAGCAACCATTATAGTTTTAGTTTTAGTAATTACTATGAATTTTGTTAGTTCTGTTTAAAAAATCAAAAGGCCACAACCCACTGGCATATAGTAGAAGACAAATTCTTCCCCTCCACTCATCCAGTTCACTGTCATTTCAACATCCACAGTACAGGAAGCAGCAGCAGCACATAGCAAAGCATCAGCCAGTACTTCAACTATGTGATTTGTATCACCTCACCTAGCCCTTTGAAAACTTAGGGCAATGGACATGATTTTTATCCTTGTGGATCCTGTTACATTCTACCCAACTCTCTCAACTACTTAAATATGCTTTATAACTTGAAGCTTTAACATCACCTGATACTGCACCTTGAAAAATGGGTTTATATCCTCAAGAAGCTCATGCTAAAAATTTTTTAAAAGTTTTGAAGGTGTTTCCACATTCTATTTTTCCTCCCTCTGCCTTCTGCCTTTTCATTGGCTCATAAAATACTGTTGTGCAATGCCAGGCAAGAGCTTCTTAATTCAGGGCCTAAAACAAACTGTTACTCTTCAACCAGAGTAGGCCCATTTAATGTAAGAGATTTCAGAACTGACTTCTGGATCCTACTGATTAAGTGGTTCGATTTTAGTTGAGACTTAGGCCTTTATTTTAATTTTGAATGAACAAAGTGAGCTGGCATGCCTAACTAAAATCTGTGCGTGTTCCTCTGCAGTGAGGATCTCCAATGGGGTATAAAAATGTAGGCCTTTTGAGTTGGAATTATCTGTTGTAGAAGACATGGAACTTTACTGAAAATAGCACCCCTGTGTCTCTCCTTTTTTTCCATCCAGAGATGGAAAATCTGTGTTGAAACACCATTGTCTTATGAACTACTCCATCCCTCCTCCAGTTTACCAGCTACTGCTTGAACAATTAAGGACAATGCAACTTGATGTCACACCATGTGTCTACACTAAACATTACAAAGAATATGCAGAACTGTTATTTGCAATGGCAGCCCTCTTCCTGTCATATCAGGAAATGCAGAAGATAATTGTGATTAATTGGAATACAGGAATCACAGACCCCGTGTCTTTGTCTCCTTTTAACTGATCCTGGTTCCTTTAAGCAAATGTTACTCCAAGGGAGAAACTCTATCTCGGGGTCTACAATTTTGATATTAAAATATGATTCTGTGTGCCAGAGAGGTCCCCGAAGGGGCACATAGGCAGCAATGGTCAAAAGATTGAAAACCAGGTCAGGCCAGTAAAATCCCCAATCACGTAGCCCCAGGAGACCTCAAGATGTGTAAACCCACAATAAACAAAGGGTCCATAGCCCCAGGAAGCTGACTTGAGGGGATTAGCATGTTTGTCCCAAATTGAGCAAATATTCCATCAGGCGAGGACCATTTACATGAAGTCACACTACAAACACAGCTGAAGATCCTGAGACTTTGGCAACACCTTGCAATCCCACCACAAAAAGGAAATTACCATGGTGGAGCTTCGTTATCACTCCAACACCCATTGTTCTCCCTGGGAAAGGATTACCCCACCAGGTACCTTTTCCCCTACAAGTAGTCCCAGTTTTTGAGCAGTTCTTTGGATCACCCCGAGTCATCCCGGAAGACCGTTGCTCCATCCGTTGAGTGATCCCCTCAGCCCTCTCCATGCTGAGTCCCACTTCTCTGCTGTTTTTCCCAGACCAAGGACTTCAGGACAAAGGTGCGGTATCACCCCAGCTACACCCGTTCAATATTCCCCTATGCAGTTTCCTCTCTTTTGCTTCTTAATAGGTCTTGAGTGAGTGTGTGAGTGATTGCGTTGGTGAGTGAGACTTGCATTCAATAAAATCATTTATTGGACATTCTTGTTTGGCTTTTGGCTTGGCCTGACCCTATAAAAACTGAGTAAAAAGACCCCGCTAGGTTACCCTGCCTTTTGCAGAGCTATTACTTGTGCTCTGGCTAGTTTCCATTCCTCATCACATGGAGCACAGCGAGGTGTCCCCCAAGGGACCCCTGAAATTAGGGTAACACAACCACTTATGTTTATTTGCTAAGTAGCTGCTTGCTCAGAATAATCTCAGGGAGATCTCAAAGGTTGTCACCCTGGTAATGGAAGTGTCCAGGATGGTCATGTCATTCTGTAGACGGGATGCCTGCCAAGTATTAAAGCTAGGCATTTGATCATGGGAAATAGATCTGCCTCACTAAGGCAACGGGTGCTCAGTAAACACATGGTGGCACATAAGTCCCAGCCATATTCCTGACAAATGAACCTTACTGTAGTCAAATGCTGGTGAAGGTTCTACATGCTGACTTGCTCCAGGAGTCTTTCCTTGAAATTCTTCCCTCATTTTGTTCTCAAAGAAAGCAATTAGTAAACTTAGCATTTTTCTTCTTCACGTTGCAAGAAAGTCTCCGAAAACTGTGCAGTTTTCAAAGGCTATTTAAAGTTCTGGACTTGCTATATATAAAATTTTCAATTTTTAGCATAGAAAATAGTATTTACTGCACAGGAAACAATATTTTGCAAACAATATACTGTTTTCTATGCAAAAAAGTACACATTTTACACATCATAAATCCCTCAACTGCAAAGATTCTTATCAGTCCAGGATTCTCTTTTAAGAGTTTCCTAACACTTAAAAATAAATTTTAAAAAATATTTTCAAACTTTCTCTCCATCTCCAGGAGTTTCTGACAGCAGAAGGGACAAAAGAATTGTAATCTTATTCTGTGTTTTGTCTGAACTCTAACCCTTCAACCTACTAGCTTGTTAATTGTTCCTGAAGTGCTCTAACCAAGTATTGTTACCTTTTAGCAAAATATCTGGTACCTGTAGCTAGAGCAGATTGTAGAGATGAAGTTTATGGTCTCAGTCCAGCATCCCTTCAGTGTAGCATGAGTATCCATAGAATCATAGAATCATAGAGTTGGAAGAGACCACACGGGCCATCGAGTCCAACTCCCTGCCATGCAGGAACACACATCAAAGCATTCCCAACAGATGGCCATCCAGCCTCTGCTTAAAAACCTCCAAAGAAGGAGACTCCACCACACTCCGAGGCAGCATATTCCACTGCTGGACAGCTCTGACCGTCAGGAAGTTCTTCTTGAGGTTCAAGTGGAATCTCCTTTCCTGCAGCTTGAATCCATTGCTCCTTGTCCTTGTCTCTGGAGTGGCAGAGAACAAGCCCGCTCCCTCCTCAATGTGACATCCCTTCAAATATTTAAACATGGCTATCATGTCCCTTCTTATCCTTCTCTTCTGCTGACTAAATATCCCCAGCTCCCTATGCCATTCCTCAAAGAGCATGGCTTCCAGACTCTTAACCATTTCGGTCACCCTCCTCTGGACACGTTCCAGCTTGTCGATATCCTTCTTGAATTGAGGTGCCCAGAACTGGACACAGCATTCCAAATGGGGCCTAACCAGTGCAGAATAGAGTGATACCATTACCTCCCTTGATCTAGACACCATACTCCTATTGATGCAACCAAGAATCGCATTGGCTTTCTTGGCTGCCGCATCACACTGCTGACTCATGTTCAGCTTGTGATCTACCAGGACTTCTAGATCCCTTTCACACGTACTGCTATCCAGCCACGGATCTCCCATCCTATATTTGTGCATTCATTTTTTCTGCCTAAGCATTTGTCTCTGTTGAAATTCATTTTGTTAGTTTTGGCCAAGCTCTCCAATCTGTCAAGGTCATTTTGAATTTTGGTCCTGTCTTCTGGTGTATTAGCAACCTGTCCCAGTTTGGTATCATCTGCAAATTTGATCAGCATGCCCTCTAATCCTTCATCTAAGTCATTGATGAAGATGTTGAATAGCACTGGGCCCAGGACAGAACCCTGTGGCACCCCACTAGTCACTTCTCTCCAGGATGAAAGCAGCCATTGGTGAGCATCCTTTGGGTTCGGTCAGTCAGCCAATTACAAATCCAGCTAACAGTAGCCCTGTCCAGCCCTCATTTTACTAGCTTCTTTGCAAGAATGTCATGGGGAACTTTGTCAAAGGCCTTACTGAGCTCAAGATATTCTACGTCTACAGCATTCCCTTCACCTATCAAGCTTGTAACTCTATCATAAAAAGAGATAAGATTAGTCTGGCATGACTTATTTCTGAGAAATCCATGCTGGCTTCTAGTGATTATGGTATTGCTTTCTAAGTAATTACAAACTGACTGTTTAATGATCTGCTCTAAGATCTTTCCTGGAATTGATGTCAAGCTGACGGGCGATAATTATTAGGGTCCTCCTTTTTCCCCTTCTTGAAGCTGGGGATGACATTTGCCCTCCTCCAGTCTGCTGGGACTTCTCCTGTTCTCCAAGAGTTCTGAAAGATTATTGCAAGTGGTTCGGAAATGACTTCTGCCAGTTCTTTTAATAGCCTAAGATGTAATTCATCTGGCCTTGGGGACTTGAATTCATCTCGTTTAGCCAGATATTCTTGTACTACTTCTCTGCTTATTCTGTGCTGCACTTCCCTCACTTCCTCACCTGCTTCCCACGCCCCAGGTTGGTTACTTCTATCCTTCTGGGAGAAAACTGAGGCAAAGGAGGTATTGAGTAGTTCTGCCTTCACACTTTCCACCGTTATTAATTGGTCACCTTCTCCACGCAATGATCCTATCATTTCCTTGTTTTTCCTTTTGCTGCGGACATATCTAAAAAAGCCCTTTTTATTGTTTTTGATGTCTCTGGTAAGCCTGAGTTCATTCTGTGCTTTAGCTTTTCTGACTGTCTCCCTACATCTCCTGGCTATTTGCTTGAATTCCTCTTTGGTTGTTTCACCATTTTTCCATTTCCTGTACGTGTTTCTTTTAACACTTAGGTCAGCTGAGAGTTCTTTTGTCAACCATTCTGGTTTCTTTAGACACCTGCCATTTTTCCTCCTTATTGGCACAGTTTTCAATTGTGCCTTCAGTATCTCACTTTTAAGAAACTCCCATCCATCATGAACTCTTTTCTCTTTTAGTATTCTTGAGCATGGGATTTCAGCAAGTAACTTCCTTAGTTTGGAGAAATCAGCTTTCTTAAAGTTTAGGATGCATGTCTAGTTAACAGGGAGAATTCTAGTTTCTCCCATCTTTTGAGATCCTTCCTTATTTCACACTATAATTTCTTGTACTTATTATCAAATAGATCCACATTATTTTTTGTAATCATAATACCTAGATACCTTACTTTTTTCAGTATCATAAAACCGGTTAGTTTTGTTATTTCTTCCTCTTCTTGTTCTCGTATGTTTTTTATAATTGTTTTCGTTTTCTCTTTATTTATTTTATAGCCTGATAATATTCCAAAATTTGTTAAAACATCTATTAATACTTCTATGCTTACTATGGGATCATGAAGAATGCACTCAGTTTATATTCCTGATTTCGGATTCTAACCCCTTGTATTTGTTTTTCTCATCTAATTCTATTATTTAATATTTCAAGTATTAGTATAAATAAGAGTGGTGATAGGGGACACCCCTGTCTAACTCCCCTATTTATCAATATATTTTGTGTTCTTTCTCCATTTATTTATCATTTGGGCTTTTTGATCTTAATAAATTGATTTTATCCATTCTGTATATTTCTCTCCCAGATTTATAGCCTTTATTGTTTCTTTTTTAAAAAACCAATTAACTCTATCAAAAGCTTTTTCTGCGTTGAGAAAGCATAGTGCCATTTTCTTTTCATTGTGCCTATGAAAATATTCTATTATGTTTAGCACTGTCTTTATATTATTTTATAAAGCTCTTCCTGGTAAAAAATCTATTTTGATCTGTATGTATTATTACTTGTAAGACTTTTTTTTAATCTTTCTGCCAATATTGTCACAAATATTTTATAGTCCACATTCAAAAGTGCTATTGGCCTGTAATTTTCTACTTCTTGTAGATTTTTCTGGAAAGGGCTATTTTCTGTGGTGGGACCCATTCTCCAGGACACCTTTCCCTTCTGTTACAGTTTTTCATATACGTTTCCAGATAGAAACATTTTGCAAACCCTTTTGCGTGCTAGTCCGGGAGCGTGCTAGTCCGGTGAGTCATGGACTGCCCCATTTCCCCCACAAAGTGCAGAAAAGCCCCATGTTTTAAATCCTGTATCTCTTTTAAACTTCCTTTACCAAAAACAAGGAAGGTAAAGTATCTGTTACAAAGTTCTCCAATGTTATTCAACATTTTACAATATTTGTCTATGTATAAACATGTTTATCCTAACATACCTATTAATGTGTAAATAGAATCCTACTGTGTAAAAATATTGTACATTCAATCTTGTAATAAAAGTTCTAAATCATATTTAATTGTTATTTATCTTTTTCGAATTAGATTTTATTTTGGAGCTAATTTTTCTGGGTTTTTTACCAGTCACTCATTGGGTCATCTGGGTATTTTACCAGTCACTCATTGGGTCATCTGTGATGTGAACATGGTATAGTGAAACCTGTTGTGGATAGTTTACCCTATGTTTTTCCCCAGATGAGGTTAGATTCCAAAGGTGAGATTAGATTCCAAATCTCGTTGCTTTGATTAGTTGAATTGTGAGATAGAATTTCTGTCACTCTATCTAATTCTGTTGTTTCATATAATTTCATTAGCCAGTCCTTGATTGATGGCGTTGTTGCGTCCTTCCATCTCTGTGCTAGTGTGATTCTGGCTGTAGTTATCATATATTATAGTGCTTTTTTTTTGTTTGTTTTCTTCAATAGTTTCAATTGCGGGGAACTATCTGTCATGTTCAACAAGTATATTTTTCAGCATAATGGAAATTGAACTTTTAGGACTTCTGTTATCTTCTCGTGAATTTGCTTCCAGAATCTTTTTATCAAAGGGCATCTCCACCAGGTGTGATATAAAGTTCTGGTTGCATTGCATTTCCAGCAAGTGGGGTTTTTGTTATTTGTCACTTTTGTGATCTGCAGTGGGGATAGATGTCATCTGTATAGCAATTTGTAGTAATTTTCTTTTAATTTGGCTGATTTCACAATTTTCAGAGTGTTATTCTAAGAGTTTTCCCATTCATCTAGGCCTATAAAGGATTTCAAGTCTTTTGCCTATTTAATCATATTGTCCTTTATTAAATATTTTTCTTGGTTGAATCTTAATAACATTTTAGTTTTAACAGATTCAAATCTGGCAAGTTCTTACAAAGATTTTCTTACAAAAATTCCTCCAACATCCCAACCCATTTCTGCCAAGGAACTACAAAGCGCTGTATGGAAGGAATGCCACGAGAGAAAGGGAGACAGGGAAAGGAAATAGATGTTCTGAATTGTCTTTTCCTAGCTTCAAAGAGCCATCTCTCATCTAGGCGCTCTGTGAAGAGAATCAGAAACTGGCAGGAGTCATTTCTGAACCACTCGCAATAATCTTTGAGAACTCTTGGAAAACAGGAGAGTCTCAACAGACTGGAGGAGGGCAAATGTTGTTCCCATCTTCAAGAAGTCTGATTTAAGGCAACTCTACCACAGAGTTTTCTTGGCAAGATTTATTAGAAGAGATTTGTTGTTGACTTCCTCTGAGGCTGAGAGAGTGCAACATCCAGTAGGTTCTTATGGTTGACTAGGAATCTGAAACTTAGTATCCCAGAGTCCTAGTCCAATATTCAAACTACTATACCACGCTGACTTTCATTTCACATATAAAATAGCAACATAATTATTTGCTGCTGCCCCTTGTACTGATTTAAGATACTTTTCACTCATTTTAGGCCATTTCCACACTAGACTGTTGTAATGCTATTATTCCACTTTCAACATCCTGTGGAATCCTGGGGTTTGCAGTTTAGGAAGGGGCCTTTCAGGATTCCATAGAAGGATTCCATAACCCAAGGATTCCATAGGATGTTGAAAGTGGAATAATAGCACTATAACAGTCTAGTGCGGAAATGGCTTTAGCCTCTACATAATGTCATTGGAATCTGTGTACTGTACACCGAAGACAGAGAAAACATTGGATTATGGTCTCGGCATTATTAATAGGCAGAAAAATAACCCCTAATCCTGTGTCTGGAAATGGATGTCCTTGTGGCCACAAGCCTCATGACATAAAGTGCCTGTTGTGAACATCAATCTTCCTGTAAACTAAAATGTGCTGCATTGCAGTGAAAATTAATAAATTGTTGTCTAATCTCAAGATGGCAGCAAGAAGCTGCTAGAAACAGTGAAAACAGGAAAATTGAGGTCACAAGGATTGTAATAAAGTAAGCCCGAAGTCGGATCATTTTTCTAAATCCCCGAATTGGTATCCATTGCAAAGCTCTTCATTCTTCCAATGTTTATTGCCCTTGATTGTTGCAAACAGAAACCAGATCATTTTCCCTTGAACATTAGTTGTGAAAGGTTTCATTAAAATGACATAACAAGTGAAATTCCTTGGGAAATCTTTTTTGATACCTGTATGACTTTGAAATCCATTAAATTATAGATCTATGGCCCTTTTGATAAGTTCACTTTCACAAACAGTGGCCACATTTGTCCCATGGTACAAACATTCTGCTTAAGGCATTTTGAGTTAACACAGTGGAAAAAACAATGAAATTCATATAATGTTGCAGTAGATTACTATTGCCTGTTAAAGGGAGGGGGATAAGCATGCTCCATTTAACTGAGTAACAAAGGAATAGAGGGATTGATTGTGAAGGTATTCATTTTTTTTTTTTTTAAGCAGAGAAAGAAACTAGGGTTGGGGAAAAAAAGAGGGAAGAGAATATGCACTTAAAAGAAAGTACAGTATGCACATACTTTAATAACCCTTTCCATTAACTGAGACATTTCATACATTACATGAATATTTTTAGATTTGTACCTATTATTAATATGATTATTTAATTTATTTATTGTATGATTGGCAAATTTCACTCCCACACAAGCCGTTAAATGTATTTTACGATGAAGCACATTGTTATCATATGTTATATGTTATCATATAATTGTGTTCATTGTTATCATACAGTATTATAAAATATAGGCATCCTGAACATGCATTTATTTTTTTATTTTTTTCTAGTATCATTGGCCAGAATCCTGTATGGCAATTACATCTCTGTAAGCAGACTTACATATGTAGGAATTAGAATTGGGCAGTTTCAGTGCATCCATATCCACTAAAGGGCTGCAGTTATGTTATTGCATGTCAGAGCTAGCAAAGTGACTGTGGTGCAGTGAGAGTGATACACAGAAAGAATGATGCCCAATGGAACTAATGAGCATTGCACAATCCTGTTGTTGTCCCAATATGCATCTTTGTAATTCACTAACTGGGATTGTTAGTGTCTCATCTACTTAGCTAAGTACAGTCCTCTCTCCACATTTGTGGGTTTGACCTTTGCAAATTTGATTATTCACAAAACACATGCTTGCCCCCCTCCCAATTCTGTTTATCTCATTCCCTTGCATTCCTCACCTCAGGCTTGCAAGGCTTGCATTTAAAAGGGACATTTATTCCTTTTGGGTGAGCAGAGCCCGCTCTCCCTCCCACTGGAGGCACATCCTTTCTGCCATGTGGCTGCATATTCTGCTGTGTAATGGCCACTGATTGGTCAGGTACTCTCTTTGCTCCTACTCTTCTCTTCTGAGAGAAATCTCCTTTCTCAGGATGGTGAACAGAAGTAACTAGAATGCCAAAATTCAGTAGTCTGCTTTTCTTTGTCTAAGGGGAAAGCAAAGGGTAAGCCCTTTACCTTGTCTTTTTTTCCTACTCCCCTCTCAGAGAGCTGGGGCTATAAACAGACAAATGGGAGGGGGGAGCTCCAGAAGGGAATGAGAGGGGGATTGTGTGTGTGTGTGGGAGAGTTATTTGTGGTTTTTCCACTTTCACAAAAGTTCTGCACCCAAACCCTCATGAACGTGGAGTGTCCACTGTATAAACAAAGTAACTTTAAATAAAAGGTGATGCAGAATTATTCCAGCATACAGTTCTATCTTATCAGTACAGGAGTCTGAGGTTGTCTCCACACTAAACACCTGTAGGAACTTCAAACCACTTTAACTGTCATTTCTTGGTTCTGTGGAATTATCGGATTTATAGTTTGATGAGGAACTTAGAATTCTCTAACATACTCCCATGATCTACAACATTACAGCACTCTGGCAAAGAATTCTAAGAAGAAGTGAGCATTCTCTCACTGATTAAAGTGCATATCTAGGATTCCGTAGAGTGTTCATTGTAAAAGACAAACTTCAAAGCATCCCACTGTGGGAGGAAATGTAACCAAGGCATGCTGAAATCCTACTTGAATACATATGCAGCCATATCACAACATTCAACAAGACAAAAAGGCACATGTCACATAACTGATAGTTAAAATTTACCTCCCAAAATCCTATGCAGCCCCCAATGGGGACTTACTACAGGTTGGGAGAAGTAAATCAGTCCAGCAGAGGGGGAAAATATTGAGAACCATAGCTTGCAAAGGTTATTTTTGAGGACAACAACTCTCAGAGTACTGTGGCCAGCACAGAAGTGGCCATGGTGAACAGCCATGCTAATTGAGGGATTCTGGGAGTTTTAGCTCTCAAAACAAACAAACAAAAAAACCTTTCCAATCTCAGTTTAGTTTAGTTTAGTTTAGTTTAGTTTAGTTTAGTTTAGTTTAGTTTAGTTTAGCTAGTGAGCAGGCAGCGTGAGGGCTCCTCCTCTTCCTTACGCAGTGCAGTCTGGGATTTTCTTTTTTAAAGCATTTTCAGGACTACTGTGACCCAAAGTTGTTCCTCAGAGTAGAAAACTGGACCATTTGAAGTTGTCCACCCCATTTTAAAGATAGGCATGGCATTCCTCCTTTGTGGTCCAGCAGCATCCTGCAGCCACTTGCTCTTCTCCCTATCCTGTCATGACAAAATAAGCAGGCTTGTGATGCTGCTACAAAGGCAGGTAGCTTAAATTTCCTTCAGTCTGGGCTCATCTTTTGGTATCCTCCTACCAGAAGCCTAGATTAGTTAGCATTGCAGCATTAATTAACTGTTCACTTTACAATGTCTTTATGAAGACTGTGTGGGAGAAAAACATAATTAGGTGAACAGAAACCTTCTGTGTAAGATAATGAACATCTGTGAATGTTACAAAAGTTTAAAGCAATGCACTAATAAAGCTCATGGCCAAGGGCATCAGACCAAAACAGCATATAATTGTGTGCATTAATACTTACAGTTTGCTACTGGCTTAAAAATGACACATCTTCGTTGTTTTGGGAGCTTTGTCATATATACACCTGCCTGAGAACTGGGATCTACTGTATGAGCTCTCTGTTGTGTCCCATCAGTCATAGGCCATTTCTGTATAATAGGCCACTATACAGACAGGATGGCAGCGGTTCGCCAGTCATGCTTCCACAAGACATTGTTGCCTTCACACCGCCATCCTGTCCCCAAGCATCATGCTCGTGGACTATTTGCCTGACAGATTAAATCCATTAGGCAATCACACAATGCTTCCATCCTTCTCTGACATACAGAAGGACCAGGAACACAATCACATGCTTCTTCCCTACTGAAGCAAGAGGATTTGGGCTGGGTAGTTTTTGAGTGGATCTTCCCGGCTGTAAGGAAGACCAGGAGCCCAGATTCACAGGCTTCCCTGGGCGTAAGTTTCTCCACCCTTTTGAGGAAACAATGTGCAGTAGGTGACTTTCTCCACCTCTGCCTACTCGCTGCCCCTCGCCCCTCAGGCAATGAGGTTCTTCTGGTTTGTAAAATATTTTCATGGTTGTACTTTTTCCCTGGGCAGAGTGATCTCTGATCTTGCAAAGAGAGTCGAGGCTTTCCGGCCAGCTGAACTGTGTGTTGCAGAGGCAAAGCCTGCAAGTCCTGTGAACGAGTTCAGTATTAAAATACTGATGGGGGGACCATTGAGAGAGATGAATTTTGGTAATTTGATAAGTTTGGCAAACAAAATGAAGTCTGGCTGCAGTGTGGAGAGAAGAGGCATGTCTGTCATGGGCTTCCAAGACCTGGACTCAGACTCAGAGTCTGAGGCAGCAGAACCTGCTTTGACACCTGGCACAGAGACAGCTACAGCAGAACCTGCAGAGCAGACAGGGATAGAAGTGTCAGCCCCAGCAGGGAACCCTACTCATTCTGACACAGAAAATGATCTGTCCATACCTACCTTTGCCCAGTGTAGACACCAAAAGAGCCTCCTGCATTGCTCCCAGCGAATTTATGCCAAGCACCAATTAATCAGGCACCAGCTGCGCTGACCTTGGAACGTATAAGTACTGATCCTTTCCTCTCTAGTTTTTGTCAGCAATCAACTGACCATTTCTCCCATGCACGCTTTTGTTTGTTTCCCTTGCCTATTATTCTGCTGTTTTGACCTGTGTTTGTATTGCCTGTTGTTGATTTATGGACATTGCTAGAATTGTTATTTGCTTCTCATTTGTAAGGTTGTTTTCTTCCTAAAGTAAACTGACTAATTGCTTAACTACTTGAGCTTCTTGACCTGTATTATCAGCTTCTCCTAGCTGCCAGACCAGACCAGGCATGGACATTGTCCCTCATGCTTCCTTCCACAGGCAGCTGGTTGCTTATGGGAAGGAGCACTGGAGACACGCTCCATCCCAGCAGAGGTGCTGCTGGGATTGCTACAGGACAATGCACAAGAATGTTGTTGGTCAGTATACTGTGTATACAGTATACAATATATGCACAAGATGGTCAGTATACTGTGGAAGAAAATGAGAGGGCCTCTATTCTGCTGTGGCACCCCAGTTATGGGATACTTTCTCCCCTTGGAGGCCAGTTTGGCATCAACGTTGCTGTCATTCCAGTGCCACGTGAAAACATGTCTGCTCATGTTTTAGCCCTTGAGGTCTAATTCATTTTACAGAAACCCTCACTTGTACATGGTTTTAAATTATTTAAAACTAATTTTACCAGTTTTAAACTGTCTTTCTAAATTATTAGATTGTTTAATATTTCTTTTTAGCCTTTAAAAAGAATTTTGTTTAAATAATGTTTAAATTAGAGAGATTGGTTTTATTGTATGCTGCCCTTAGATCAAGAATTGCACAGTTAGGACTCAGATCTGACCACCTGGATATGAGTGTTAAACTACCTTAGAAAGTGAGTTAACTGTTTCAATCATTTTAAGAAGGTAATTCTTCATATAGATGAAGTAATTCGGAACCCAGAAAATAGATAGATAGAGTCCCTGTTTCAAATGATGATAGAACAAGGGATACAGCATCAGGAGGACAAGCAATCGTTTAAAAGTTTTCCCTAAACAGGCAGGATGAACTACAGTCAGCCCTCCACTTCCTTGGGGGTTAGAGACGCAAGACCCTGCAAGTGGAAAGACCATAAATAAAATTAAAAATCGGAAACTATTTTTTTTAAAAAAAAACAACTTAGAACACTTCTCTAGGCATCTGTAGGTTCTCTAGTGTGATTCTATGGTCACCTTCTAGCAGAAGTGTGCCACAAAGTCATGCTGAAGGATCTAGCGATGCCTAGAGAAGAGTTGTCTTTAGAATCTCTAGATCCTCTGGCTGAAGTGAACCATGAAATCACATGAGAAGACCTAGAGATTCCTAGAGAGAACATATTTTTTCCACGCTGTGGCAAATAAAATATGATTTTTTAAAAATAAATATATAAAATAAAATAATCTGCAATTAATCAAATCCATGAATGCTGAATCTGCAAAAGTGAGGGGCTGACTATTTATACATGTGTATTTCCAAATAAAATGGGAACATCGCAATGTTGGAGGCATTATTCTAAGTTAGATGGACCCTGATACAGTTCTTCTTTACAGGACTACTGTAACGTTGAACCGACTTGGCTAGAAGTATGCTGTCCCATGGGACATGATAGATCAGGGGGCCTGTACTGGATCATGCTGCCAGTGTAGGGCTCCCAGAACTCAAGTTTGGACCTTCTATTTCTTGCATGCATGAGTGCATGCACATATTTTCCTCTCATTCGTTAGACCTGAATCTAAATCATACCTCATAATTATAGCACTATAATCCTCTTGAACTGCCGGGGCAACTTCTCATGGAATCCTAGGATTTGGAGGGAAGGTTTGAAGAATTCTCAACCATAGTGCTGTATAGCCTCCTCAAACTATGAAACCCAGAATTCCATAGGATGTTGCCGTGGCAGTTAAATCGTGCTATATTTGTGTGGTGTGAATATTTGATTGGCATACTCTGTGTACCTGTGGTTGATGGTTTAATTATCATGCTTAATGACATCACCTCTTGAATGCCTCTTGAAATTTCATCAGGGCCCCCTATCATATCACAAGAGAGGGTCATTCCTAGGCTTCAGGTTTTGGTACTGAACAGGGCTTGGTATAGTATAGACTGGGCTACCCTTTGCTTCATTCCTTGAATTCTTGTGAAACAGTTTAATTCCCATTTTAAAAATGAATGTGGTAAAACCTAGACCAGAGTTTGAGAAAGTTATTTTGTGAATTACAGCCTGCAAAATCCCCAAACAAGCATGGGATTCTGGAATTGTAGTCACAAAGTAACTTTCCCAAACTCTGCTCCAGATCTCATAAATTTAAGAGTGGCCCACCTAAAATCACTAAGAAAATGTAAATAAATTCTTACCATTTTTCATTTTTCAAAATGTTTTTCGGGCTAATGATAAACCAGTGAAATTATGAATACTATGTGGAAAAAGGGTGGTATTGTAATTCACAAATATGCAGCAAAAACATTCATGTTTAGAAGTCAGCCTCATTTTATTCAAAGGAATTTACTCCATCATAATGGTGTTTAAGATTACAGCCCAAGATGGTGACACATAGTTATTGTTAATTTTTGTAACTGGCAAGATGTGTCAGTTTTTTTCTGCTCCCCTGAAAGATGATGTAAAATGCTTTAGCCTTTTTTCTGCCAGAGAATTTGGTTATAGTGCCACAAGGCTCTGTCAATAATATTAATTAACTTTATATTAATAAGTCTGATTAAAGCAGTTCATTAAAAGGGTAGCAAATGTCTCTTTCCATTAAATAGTAATTTCACAACTGAAAGTGTTTCTGGGAACAGCAAAATCTCACATAGCAAATCATGTCTCCAATTTAAAGCAGGCTACAGAGAAAGTAAACTTTTAGGCCTAAATCCAGTAATTAATCCCAACTAGAATTAGACTCACTGAATCAATGAGATTGACATAAGTGTTGAGTTAGACCATGCAGCAATTAATTCAATAGATCTAATCTCACTGAAACTAGTTTATGCATCTAAGCATCCTGTAATCCCTCCGTCAAGCAAAATTAGAAATATCTACTGTTGAGTTAAATTCAGAACAACCAACAAATTCAGAACATTGACTTTGGACATTGGCCATTTCTGCACTAGACTATTATAGTGCCATAATTCCACTTTCAACATCCTATGGAATCCTGGGGTTTGCAGTTTAGGGAGGGGCCTCCCTAAAGTGGAATTATAGCACTATAACAGTCTAGTGCAGAAATGGCCACTAATATAAAATCTACTGCAACCTTGATCCACACTTTGTTCAGCTTACAGGTAAAGGCTGAGCGCCTGCTTCCATAACATTTTTGCCTATGTGACAAAAGCTCATATGGTTTCAGTGGGCAATGCCCTTTCTGGAGTAAGAGATTTCATGGTACTCAAATTACAGATGTACTCACTGGGAAACCAGTGGAGTTGAATTAATCGACTTATAGTCGCTTTTTCTTTCTAGCGTGGTAGCCACTTCCAGATTGTTAGGTCTCAAAGCTTTGACACTTGTGATGAATATATGTGACTGTTCCTCAGTGTTGTTTCCATGATATTTTATGCTTTATTATATGGTTTGAAATTATATTACTATAAATCACTGCGAACCTTTGTGGGGAGCAAACAACCGACAGAGAATGATAACAGATGGGTGAATGACGACAATCTTCTTTCCCACATCCACAAAGCTTTTTCACAGAGTTCACCAGAGAGATTGTGGGATACAGCCACAACATCGGCCCATCATGTATAGCATTTAGCACCTATGCTAAAATATGTATTTTACTAACCTTGTGGAGAAGAATCAACCAGACTGGCTTCTAAGGCACCATAAGAACCCATCTTTATGCTAATATAACTGAAAATAGGGCTGTCCATGAAGACTGACCATTTGCCACTGCTATTGTCAGGACATGGAGCACAAAGAGGTGCCTTTCAAGCATAGTTTAAGGCCACGAGACTGATAGGATGTGGGTCTTACTTAACCACAATGACAACAACAACAACAAGAGCTAAAGTTGTTATTTTCTTTACAGGAATAGACCCCAGTTTTGTTTTCGGGAGTGATATGCAAAACAAATACACACACATATACACATAGCTTTCTCTGAGCCATTTGGGCTTTAGGCATGATCTTAGAATGTTGAAAAAAAAATGAAGGTTTGATAAGCCCTCAGTTTTCTTATAAAAGTGATTGAAAATGGATTTTTTTTTAATATCAAAGCTCTTCATTTGCTTTTGAGTGGCTCCATTTTACATTCAGAAACCAAAATTCCAAAACTCCACCTTTGGAAAGGATAGGTCACAGACTGCAATGGGTAGTGGTGACCCCATGGTAACTGGGGCAATTTATCTACTCAGCTTTTTAGTTGGAGCTTTCAAGGATTTTCTGAGCCTCAAAGAAATACTATACCAATGTATCAGAAAACTTTTAGGCCATTTCCGCACTACACTGTCATAATCCTATTATTCCATTTTCAACACCCTGTGGAATTCTGGGGTTCATAGTTTTCTGAGGCCAAAGAGCTCTCTGGCTGACAGTTCTAAATGCCCCTCTCTAAACTGCAAACAACAAGATCCATAGGATGTTGAAAGTGGAATTAAGCAAGTGGCCTTACTTGCTTAGAAAATTCAGTAGTGAAATATAACACTGGAATAAAAGGTACAACATCATCTTTATATAAACAGCTTTTAAATGTATCCCTTACTGACATCAGTGGATTAAAACTGTTATGGTAACAGGATCTAGTTTATATTTTAGAAGATAGAGAATGGCAGCAAATTTGGTCATCTTGTCCAATGAAATTTGTATTAGCCCACAATAGAGAAAGTACACTTAAAATGATATATTGATGGTATCTTACTTTGGTAAGATTGGCATATGTAACTAATAATATCAATAATTCTTCATTATGCTGAAAAAAATTTGGTTTGGAAGGGTCTTATCATCATACATGGTGGGATTGTCCACTGATATAAGTATTCTGGCAGGAAATACGATCAGAAATTAGCCACATGATGGAATACCACCCTTGATCCAGGACTGGCACTACTAAATTTATTTAGGAGTATAAATAAGGAAATAAAACATAAGGGTTTGCTCTTTTTTCCCCCTCTTATTAGTAGCCAGGAAGGTTATTGCCAGCAATTGGAAGAATCCTATACTACATAGTTTAGATCTGTGGTATAAAAAGGTTTGGACTTTGGCACTATCAGAAAGACTAACAGGGCACGTAAGATGAGCAAAGGAACAAAAAGATAACAATATCATTGAGGTAACATGGTCTTCATTTATTTCGTACATAAATCAAACTAATGGGGGAAGAAGCCATTCATTATTCTAGTAACCCACGCATCCATTTGGAAATGATTAATCCAATAGAACAATTAACTATAAAAGGTTCCACTTTGCACTTCATGACCATGAAAACATAAGTTGTGTCTTATGTAATTATTGTCCAAGTATTTGTTTTGTTGTTTCACTTTTTCATTTAAAAGTAAGACACATACACTACGATGTTCTTCTGAAAGTTGTAGGTAACAGTGTCTGGAAAAAAATATTTTGAATACCAAATCAGATTCTCCAGTGATATATTTTTGTAGAATAATTGTCTCTTATGATTATTCCATCATTATTTCACCTTCAACAATACCCTTGAAATTCTTAATGTTAAAGCAGTATCTTTTAAAAGTATGGGCTTTTACTAACACAAGGATGGGAGTCAAGAACATTCAGAAATGTATTCACAATATTTAATGTAAGACCATCTTCAGTTGCCTGGCAACTATTCTAAGGATTGCAATGTTGCTCATTCCATTTTAACAAAATTGAGTTATAAGTAATTACCAACTAGATTGCAAGGAAACCTTTGCTCACTCAAGGGCTGACAGCATTTCTCCTGGTCTCTGGTCTGAACTTCTACAGAGGTGACAGAATAAGATGGTGATTCATTTACAAATCATAGTCCATCTGAATATAGAGACAGACAATACTGCAGTGCAGGGAAAAACTTGCAAAGGACTCACATACATCTTTCCCCATCTAAAACATATATATGCAATTCAGAATCCTCTCTGACACCACGTTGTCTACTAGATCATGTTCTCAGACTTCCCACCCCACCCAGATTGGCAGGAAAATGTGAGTGGTCCATGATGCAAATGCCTCTGTAGCCTTGTAAACAGATACCTACTACAGACTCTTTAAATAGATGGGTTCATGCACTAGAATCTAGTTTCCAAATGTCATCTCCTGCCCTTCTGAATTGGCCACTGCATAGTCTTCTGCAGTTGCAGCTACTGGTTTCCATGTTAGTGGGCTGGTGAATCTGCTCTAGATTTTAGTCAAAACTTTAAAAGATCTAGCCAGGAGGCTAAATTGTCTGTGCAAACTAGATTCTGTACCACGGATAGTACCTTTCACATTCAAATAACACAATAACACAAATGTGGGAGCCACCAGTTGCTATCACCTTTTTCCACAATCTAGTAATGCCACTGTCAGCCTCTCTAACCTCCCCCTTTAACCATCAGCAAGGGGCCAATCAAAGCTAAGAGATAACTAATTACTTTAGGGCATGAGTGCACAAAGTGTGGCCCACAGAATGCATGCAAACCCTGAGCTTCACTTTTATGGCCCTTGAAGTCTTCCAGACCTTTAAAAAAAAAAAAAAATCTATCTATTCTGTTGTGCACAAAGTCAAGAAAAGACCAGCTGCAAATTAACTTCCTCCAAGCTCAGAACACCCCAAACCCTCAAAGAAATAAACACAATAGCCAATAATAGGCAGCCTGAAGTGATTTGATGTCATTTCTGGCACATCCAAGTGCAACAGTGTGGGGTCCCTCAGGGAATTCAGGAGTGAAAATTGCCCCGTCTCCTCTGCATTGCTCTCCCTGACTTGGCATAAAGTAGTTTCCAGCTGGTCTCCTGTCACTGCATGTCAGGCACCTGTCTTTTCTCACTTAATTACCCACTTGGAAACCTGATAGCGAATCAATGGACTTGCATAAGCGTGGACTGCAATCCCAGTCATTCAATAGGTCTAGATCTGTTTGAGTCATTGGATTTAGCCTTAAATATGAAACACATGAAGGTAAAACAGGCCAAGTAGGTACACTAGAAAATACACACAGCAATATGGCTTCTAACGCCCACCAACTGTGAGTTACTGTAACTCGACTGGCAGAAGAAAACATTCCAGGGCTATTTTCAAAAGACTAAAGGGAATACTCTACATTTATTACATTTGGTCAGGGGAGGAGCAGACAAGGCTGATGCACATATGAACAAAAACTCTTTTCTCATCTGCTGGGCAGGCGATATGGGCTAGGAGAGTGTTCAGCACAGGAAAATGGCTTTCTAGCCATCTTTGTTGTCTGGATACATCAAAAGGCCACTGGTAGGCAGTAGACTGAGTTGAGGAAGGATGTTCTCCCAGTTGGTTCATGAGCTGCCATTACAGAGGTCTTGTTTGGGAGAGGCAGGAAGTATGAACAGGCAAGCAGGATTTCTCTAGCGAGGTCAATTGAGCTAGTTAAAGATATTCTCTAGCTATTGAGTAATGGATTGTGAAAGGAAGGCAAGAGTCTTGGTCTTACCCCCTTTTTTGGGAAATTAGACCCAATGCATTCAAAGTACCACCAAAGGAAAAGAAAACCCATGCATTCTGACCCTTCTTGCAGTATTAAACAGTGCATGCATGCTTCTCTCTCAGGCTATTATGTACAGGGAGAAAGGTCTGAATATAGAACATTGGCTGAATGTGGGGATGTTTCTCCATGTGATCAGGAATCATTAAAGACAGACTGAACCTTTTGTCAGGGGAATAGATTCCCAGTTTTCTGGGGTAATGAGCTTTCACTTATACAGAACGTCCCCTGTATCCATGAGGGATACTTCCTGCACTTACCAATGGAGAGCAAAAAAAGGCAGAAAATAGAGAATGTTTTCTTTTTTCTTTTTAATGAGATGAATGGCATAGGAATCAGATGAATATGCATTCTCTGAAACTGGACAGAACTTTAGAATCTAAGAGGAAGAAGACTTTGTAGCATATGTGTCCAGTGAGTAAATGCAAGACAACACAAGACAGCACAAGAATGGAAGAAAATATCATGCCATTTCTGGTATTTTCCATACTCTTCCATTTTCCATATAATACTGTAGAAGAATTCCCATTCCTCTTACATATTTCCCTTTATTACTTCAATTTCTATTTAATTTCCATTAAATTCAAATTAATATTTTTAGACTGCATTTCAGCATAGGTAAGTGAAATCAAGTATTCTGGTCATGCAGATACAGAGGATGTACTGCATGTCCAAATTTTAGTTTTAATTATTAAAATAAATACAGTTGTGAGCTTGCTTGCTTCTAGTTTAAACAAGTATGCAAAATTAACAGACAACTGAATACACAGCGGCTGGGGCATCTACCACTGGGTAGAAAGAGAAGCAACTCTTGATTTTATTACTGTGTTTTCTGCTCTGAGTCTAGTTCATCATTTGTCAAACTTCTGTTCAACTCAAAGCAGTGAAGGAGAGTGGCTGAAAAATTAAGATGGATTTACCACCCCCATGGAAGTGGATCTACCACCAAACAATCCTGACTGAATGTATTACTTGGTGGCCACTTTCATGGCAATTGCCTGGTGCATGATTTACAATTCTGCCAATGACATATAAAGGAAGATATCAGAGATTAAGTCCACATTTGATCAAAAGGCATTTGAATGGCTGTGTATATATTATTTCATTTACTGAGTGGACCCTTACTGGCATTCAGTAATGGCAAAGACATCACCCATATTTTTTTGATGACAAGAATTGAACGTCTCAATCTAGATATAGGTGATTTCAAAAAGAGCAGAATTTAGGGTAATTTTGCAAGACACTCCTTTTCCAGTGCTGCTTTCACTGAGATTCATCTCCATACCTAGAGAAGTTAGAGAACCCAGAGGAGCAGACTCATTCCTGAGGTTCCAGCTGCTGCCCAGAGGCTAGGAAAAAGTCCTCCTGACTTCCTACTCTCCTGACTTATTTCATTCAGCTCAGCCCTCAGCTGAGGTGCTTCTGTAAACTGTTCCTAGTTACTGTGCAAAATCTGGTCTCATTTCTGCTCCTGTCAGATCCCTACTTCTATGCACCTCCTTTATTGCTCTTCTGGAAGGAAAAATTATATATAATAAAAGAAAATGTTATCATTATATTAAATATATTGTGCATGTACATGCAGTGGTGAGGAATAGTAGACATGGAAATGCCATAGACCAGATCAAAGATGTTGATGGGAGATCTAAATCTGTCCTAATGTGTCATGTGTTCTGACTTTCCATGGAAGACAAGAAAAAAGAAATACCAACAACTGTCACTTGATCCAGTATCTCTCCCTTCTACATGGGACCCACTTTTCCATTTTATTTTGGATCTAGTATATGTTTATCTGTCCTCCATTTTAGTTCTTCACTCCTAGTTTGTGAAATAACTCAGCACGCCGTGTGTGTAGCATCAATTTTTACCACTAAGGCTTTCTGCTACTTCAACCCCATCATTTAATTTCATTCTGTTGTGCTCGTTTTTGCTTTTAAGCTCTGCTCAGTTGCTCGTATTCCAATTCCAGCTGAGTGCAAATAATTTGTCTTCTCTTTCAGGTCAGCCTAACTACTTGAGAGTAAGATAGAGCTTGTAAGATGTGAAATGGCAAAGAGATGTATTATTCATTAGCAATGAACTTGGATGGGGAAAAAAGGAAATAAGTATTGTGAGCAGAACGATTAATGACAAATGTTTCTACTGGTATAAATAATGAGGAACATACAGGAGGGAGGATTCACAATCAGTAATGTTAAAAAATTTGCTAGAGCTCTTACAAAGCAAGCATTGTTACACATTTTAAGAAGACAGTGACTTTTTTCATTTAAAACCTCTCTGATTTATAGTTTTTCTTTTCATATCTGAAGTATTAGGATACAATAAAATATAAGCTATACGCAAAATACCAACAAAGAATATGAAAATTAAGATACCATAATAAATTATAAACTAAGGCAAAATAGCAAAAATGAAAAGTGGTGGAAATTAAACATCAGTGGAAAACTAAGCCCATCAGTTGAAGATGAAATGTGCATATGATTAAGGCCTTCTTCAGCCAGCTACGGTCATGCAAATCCCAGAACCTATGTATACAGGCCAGGATTTTTTTTTTTTAAGGAATCTTCCTGTGAGGTTATTGGCAACCTGTGCTTTCAAACTATGAATCATTATGTATACAATTCAAAATAATAACCCAAAATTGTAAACATTTAATTCCTTTTATTACATTGAGACATTATGGCCCTTTAGAATCTGTTCCCACCATCCCAGAATGCACACAGAAGTAGCCCTGCAAGACAGGAATTCTATAATATTGTCATCTGTGCAAAGACAGAAACTAGTTAAAATCAATTGTTATCAGTCTGATTTGAAATGTTCTAATTTAATTAAATGTATTTTTTCACTTCATAGTTTAATTTAATTTGGAATTTCAGCATTAAAAGAATTCAAGAATGACTTATTAGGTAACTCATTCATTAGCTAAGAAGCTATACTAAAGAGCCAACACTTTTTTTTTTTTTTTACATTCTTACCTGGTTCTTTACCCAAAGCAGTTCATTTTCCAAAAGTACTCCTTAGTGTTGAGGAATTACAGTGCTTAAGTCATGAAATATAAATCACTGACTTTAGTTCCTTATTCAAAATATTATACTTTAGTTAATGCAGAAAGGTTTTAAACCAACATGTAATGAAGGCAACTTATAGAATCACAGAATCATAGAATCATAGAAATGTAGAGTTGGAAGAGACCACATGGACCATCCAGTCCAACCCCCTGCTATGCAGGAACACCTTCAAAGCACTCCCGACAGATGGCCATCCAGCCTCTGCTTAGAAACCTCCAAGGAAGGAGACTCCATTACACTCCGAGGCAGCATGTTCCACTGCCAGACAGCCCTGACCGTCAGGAAGTTCTTCCTGAGGTTCAGGTGGAACCTCCTTTCCTGCAGCTTGAATCCATTGCTCCTTGTCCTGGTCTCTGGAGCAGTAGAAAACAAGCCCTCTCCTTCCTCTACATGGCATCCCTTCAAATATTTAAAGGAGTTCAAGTTCATCCTGCTTGTTTCCCATACTCTGTGCATTAGTGTAGAGACATTTAAATCCCCGGGCCTTTCCTGCAAGTCCTGTACTATTGTTTCTACTCCTCCTGCCATTGGCCACTTGTACTACTTGTCCAGTATCATTTGGGCCTTTTCCCCCTGCACTCGCCAAGTCCCTGCCCTGAATAATATTGTCTTCCTCCCCAGCGGAACTTAGTTTAAAGACCTCTTAATCCTCCTTGAAAGACTGTTTGCAAAAACATTCCTGCCAAGTTTTGTGAGGTACAACCCATCCCTCGCCAGAAGCCCACGTTCATGGAAATTCAGGCCATGTTCCAAAAACCCAAACCATTGCTGGTGGTACCACGTGTGGAGCCAGTTGTTGACCCCTGATATTGCCCTTTCCCTACGTGCGCCATATCCTTGAACAGGGAGGAAAGACGAAATGACCACCTGCGCACCAAGGTCCTTAAGCTTCGTCCCCATACGCTCGTAGTCCTTTGCGATGTGGTAAAAGCTGCTCCTCACAGTGTCATTGGTTCCGACATGAACCAAAATGAGGGGCTTATGGTCAGTGGGTTTGACCAGCCTGGTTAGCCTCTCCATTATGTGGTTGATCCTGGCCCCAGGAAGACAGCAGACCTCTCAATTGAACTTGGAAGGAAGTAGTCAACTTGGCATCCAAATCATCCTCCTATGTTCTATATTAGACACTCTATGGAGGCTCCTTATCTGCCCTAGGAAAATGAACTGAGAAGTTCTTAACAATAGGACTTTTGTTGGGAACCATTTCAGAATCAGTAAGCTAAAGGGGCAAGGAGATGAGATTGTAACGGAAAGAAAATGGAAACTGAGATAAGAGATTTGTTGAGACAGATGAGAAATGGAGTTTTCACAAATTAATGCAGCTGTTTCTGACACATGGTGTGGGGGAATTTTATAATCATGAATGTCATTTTCATTCTGATAAGGGTTTTAGTTCAGGCATTTACCTTAAATTTAAAAGGCAATCTACTATGTAAAAGTCAATGTTTATGAGTTTGTCTGTGAAGACCTCATATGATTGGCTGGCTGTGAAGATTCTATGGAATCCTGGAGTTGGCAGTTTAGGGAGGGGCCTTTAGAATTCTCAGGCAGAGAGCTCTTGGGCCTCAGTTGCTATGGAGATGAAGCCTACCGGTAAGAAGCAGGGCACTGTATTCCCTCAGAAACCAAACCTCTGTTATGTTAACAACTCTGAATACAGATTGGATTGGAGAATATAGGGAAAAGGTACAGGTACTGGTACTGGAATAGGCTGGCTGCTGTGGAAACAAGGCCTAGGAGCAAGGAGGAGGACAGTGGATTCTCTCAGGAACCCAACCTCTATTTGTTAATAACTCTGAATATAGATTGCTTTGGGAAATATCGGGAAAAGTTACAGGTACTGGAGAAGACAATTTTTTGGGTTCTTAAGAAGAAAATGAAATACTGGGCAATGCTGGGTACATATGCTAGTTTAATATAAATGTAATAACGGAGTTTCCCACCTTCTAATGCAAATGCAACTGAATTAGATTTTCCAGCTTATCAATGATTAACAAAATGAATTACTAATGTCTGTATCTCTGCAAACGCATTTGTAAACAGTGCCCCCAGATTTTACCCAATTGTACCTTCTCCCCCCACTTTTTCTTAAAAAAATTAAAAGCCTCTCGTGGATTGAAGGATGAAAAACGACATGAAAATGTTCAGTCTTGGCTGCCTGGCAGAAGCTCAAGAAGAATGGAATCAGCCTGACTGGTCTCCAGAGAGAATCATAGAATCATAGAAATGTAGAGTTGGAAGAGACCACACGGGCCATCCAGTCCAACCCCCTGCCATGCAGGAACATCCTCAAAGCACTCCCAACAGATGGCCATCCAGCCTCTGTTTAAAAACCTCCAAAGAAGGAGACTCCACCACACTCCGAGGCAGCATGTTCCACTGCTGGACAGCCCTGACCGTCAAGAAGTTCTTCCTGAGGTTCAGGTGGAATCTCCTTTCTTGCAGCTTGAATCCATTGCTCCTTGTCCTGGTCTCTAGAGCAGCAGAAAACAAGCCCTCTCCCTCCTCTACATGGCATCCCTTCAGATATTTAAACATGGTTATCATGTCCCCTCTTAACCTTCTCTTCTGCAGACTAAACATACCCAGCTCTCTAAGTCTATCCTCATAGGGCATGGCTTCCAGGCCCCTCACCATTTTGGTCGCCCTCCTCTGGACTTGCTCCAGCTTGACCATGTCCTTCTTGAATTCGGGTGCCCAGAACTGGACACAGTATTCAAGATGAGGTCTAACCAAAGCAGAGTAGAGTGGTACCAGTACCTCCCTCGATCTAGACACCATACTCTTATGGATGCAGCCGAGAATTGCATTGGCTTTCTTGGCTGCCGCATCACACTGCTGATTCATGTTCAGCTTGTTTTCTATTAAGACTCCTAGATCCCTTTCACACATACCGCTATCCAGCCTCATGTCCCTCATCCTATATTTCTGTATTCCATTTTTTCTACCTAAGTGTAGGACCGTACATTTCTCTCTGTTGTTTTTCATTTTGTTAACCTTGGTCCAGCTCTCCAATCTGTCCAGGTCATTTTGAATTTTGATCCTGTCCTCCGGCGTATTAGCAACCCCTCCCAGTTTGGTGTCAGTTCCATAGCTGGAGCACCATAATAAGTAAATACCTGTCACATGCACCCACCAACCTAGATATACAACATGGACCACCAGTGAGTGCCCCACCTTCCAGGCAGGTCCATGTGAGCAATGTCTTTCAGATGTATTGACTCCAAGCTGTTTACAGTAAAGTACAGTGGCAGTGTCCTGAATCCAAGCCATTAAAAGGCTATGTACAGTATAACCAGGAGCTTCATTTGGTTTTCCCCAAACCAAGGTCAATTTTCTTGTTAAGAAAATGATTTTTTTTTCTGTTTTGAAAGAATGTTGTAAACTATTTATTGTAGATTGTTTCAGCAGCCATGCTGGCCTGTAAGGCAATAAACAATAATTGCCCCCCAAAATAAGTCCTCTATTATCTGCAGAGAAATGAAGGATCAGGTTTAGTTAGAATACAAGGATCATGCATCACAAACAGCATACTGCTGTAGACAAGAATTTATATTATAACTAGCATATACACCTGGCATTGCTCGGGATTCTATTTTCTCACAGGTAATACTTGTTAGAAAGATTTGAGATCCTGTGCCCCTAACTCCCTGAACTGTCTTTTCTGAACTGTCTTTTCTAGTACCTGTAACTTTTCCCCATATTCCTCAATCCAGTCTGTATTCAGAGTTATTAACATACAGAGGTTGGGTTCCTGAGGGAATACACTGCCCTCTTCCTTGCTGCTAGGCCTCATCTCCATAGCAACCAGCCTATTCAAGACAAACACAGTTGAATGAGGCTCAAGAGCTCTCTGGTTGAGAATTCTAAAGGCCCCAGGATTCCATAGAATCTTCTTAAGCAGCCAATCATATGACGTCTTTGCTTGACAGAGACAAACAGGTAAACTTTGACTTTTATATGTTAGATGAAGCAGAGCATTAGTCCATTTAGGCCTGTTCCGGCAACTAACAGTTGTTCTCCATCTTAGAGTTAATACAGATATTAACATGAATGCATATTTCTTTCAGATTCTCTATTTTCCTTCCTACAATGAGATTTCTTTAGATATATATATATTTTAAACAGATTTGCAAATTAAGGCCCTTTCCACATGGAGTAATTAAAACGGGGCAGCGTGACCTCTAACGGAGGTCGTCCACACCGTGGAGTGCGCTGGGTCGTTTATAATTTTGATGTTCCACACCTCAAATTGCTCAGAAGCGACCAGAAGTGGTGGCGCCGCGTGTTTTTTAAAAACCTGGAAAAATGTGGGGTTTTTTCCCCGAGGCACGCTATCGTGTACATGCTCATTTGTGTAGAAGCGCAGATACGCGCTGATTCGTACATGAGATCAACGGAGGGCGGGCTGTGGGCGTGGACAGCCTCAGCAGTTAGTCCCGCCCCACAAAGAACAGGACGGCGCCATTTTTTAATCCTTGGAAAGCGGTTAAGAGCTGCAGCAGGAAAAAAGAAAAAAGATTGCAGGTACGTAGTTTGGATTAAAATGAATATGTTTTTATCTTTTATCAGTTTAAAATAAGTTTTGCATGTGAGCATGGAGCTGTTGGCAGTTCTGGAGGCTGGGGATATGCAGTTGGGAGGCTTATATTTTGGGGGGTACTGCGGAATGCTTTCTCCTTCCTCATATCAGAACAAAAGACTGCCTGGTCTCTCCCCTGATCTGATAGCACGCCCATATCCCCCTCAATTATTTTTAAAATAGCCTTCATGTGTTGGCTGGCATGCTGTATGGGACCTACAATATTTTCCCTTCCCTTTTTACTAATCAGTTTTTCATTTTTATTACAGTTTTATATTTTGGGGGGGGGGCATTCAAAGTTTATTTAATTTATTTATCTATTATATTTATAGGCTGCCTTTCTCCTGGAATTGAAACCCAAGGTCTGGAGAACCACTGAGTGTCCACCTCTGCTGCTTAAATACCTCAGATGAAATAGATTTCAACTTATTTTGAAACCAGAATTTTTTTGGGGGGGAGGGAAGAGCTCAAGAATCTAAATGCCAATAAAAAAAGATTTTAAAAAAACTTATTTTGAAATCTGAGAGGGTTTATTGGGGGGGGGAATCCCAAGCTGAAATGCCTCCCCCATAAAAAAAATAAGATAGAGATGGGGAAAATAGACCGCTGCAGTTGTCTTTAGACTGCAGCTCCCATCATCCCACATAGGAGTTGCTGGGAATTGTAGTCCCAAGACTGACAGGATCTCCCCCTCATCTGACTTCAGACGGCACCTTAGGAGTCAGGAGGGGGGATTCATATCCTTTCCAACACCTTGATTTTGTTGGATGAAATCCCCAGTATTCCCCTGCCGGCCATGAATACTGGGCATTGCACTATAGCCCCATCTGGAGGGCCGCATGCATCCCCACCCTTGTGATGTCCGTGGGAATCATGCGACTGTTGGGATGTGGCTGGACTCCAACTCACAGCATCCCTTATGACTGGCCAGCTGGTTTGGGACGCTGGGTGTTGCAGTAAAGCCCCAATCTGGAGGGCTGCGGGTACCCCCGCCCTTGCAGCTTTCCCCTTCTCATTTCCCCGGGCTTCTCTTGCCAGAGTCTGCAGCCGTGGCTGCCTCCACCTCCCCCAGGCACTCCCTATTGGATGAACCGCGCTGCGCCGGGCGCTCCATTGGTTGCTGCGTCGCTCCGTCTTCAGAAGACCCAGGAAAAGTCATCGCCCTCCTCCCAAAGCATGCTGGGAAGTGTAGTTCTGGGGGGGCAGGCTTTGACAGCGCCACGGAGGCATCCAGAGGAGCGGGGGAAGCATGTGTGCCCCTCTGCAGGTGCAGGTGCCTCTCTGGCAGACTGCAGCTCCCAGCAGCCCCAAACCAACTGGAAGCTGCAGTTCAGCGTCTGGAGAGAGTGGCATGTGGTCACCCCTGGACCGAATCCCAGTGGGGAGGCAGGGTGGGTGGGTGTTACGGCCTCTGTTGCAAGTAACCCAACCGCTTCCCTCCCCAGCTAAAACGAAGGTGTACATCTCCATCCAAAAATTGATTAATGGCAAGGTGTGCCAACATTGCCTTCCTCTGAGGCTGAGAGAATGTGACCTGACCAAGGTCACCCAGTTGCTTTCCACGGCTGAGTGGGAATCTGAACTCTGGTCTTCTGTAGTCCAGCACTCAAACCCCTGTATTCACAGTATCTTTCGGAGCAATGGGACCCTGGCAACGTTGGTCATCCCCTCTTCTTCCATTGCAAAACCAGCACAAAACGGCAGAAAGAGGAGCAGAGAAAAAACACTCAAGCACAAAAGTGATCTCTCTCCAGAAGCTTCAAAGGAAGGAGGGGCGGTGGGAGGCATCATGGGAGGACCTAGGTGGCTGTGCGTACGTGCGCACGTGAGCAAGTACGTAATGACGCACGGAGTCATTTTTAAAAAAACAACAACAGCCAATCATAGCCGAAGGGGGTGAGGTAAGGAGACTAACAGGAGTGGCCATGAGAAAATCATGTGGATCTATTAACACACGCTAGACCGGTTCGTGCTAGAGCCGTATGGAACTTCGTAAATTAAAGTCTGCGTTAGTGTAGATACAGAAAAAACGGCCGGTAGCGTCTCAGAGCGATTTCCTCTCCTCGTGTGGAAAGGGCCTAAGCCTCAGCATGCCTAAAAATGTATTTAGAAAAACATATGACAAACAAATGTCTTTCGCCACCTGGGGGAGCACCTCTGCTAAAGTCACGCTAAGCATATCATTTACAGACTTTGTTACGAGGTCTTTCACATCACATGTTACCTGATGGGTTTTATTAGTAGGGATGGAACCCTGACCCAAGAATGTAATTCTTCACTAGGTTTGTTCTCAAAGGTAGCAATGAGTAATTTCAGTTATTTTCTTTGTGCTGCAAAAAAAGTTTTCAAAAACCACACAGTTTTCAAAGGCTATTTGGAATTTGGGACTTATTCTGTGCAATATTCACAGATGGTTGTTTCTTGCAGAAAATGGCATTCCATTTTCTGCTTGGAAAATCATAACTCAGAATTATTCATTCCTGCACAGAATATGCTGTTTTCTGTGCAAATCAACCATGTGTAAATTTCAAACTGAACAAATAGCTTAAGTAACAGGTCCCTAGCTCATCCATTAAAACCCTGCTTGAAAAGATGCTGGTTAAGGAAAACAGGGAGGGAGCCAGTCTAGCCTCCTGCAGAAGAGAGTGCCATAGAATGGGAGCAGCTACTGAAGTATTAATATTTATGCATTGAAATCTTATTTTCTGAACAGAAAATGCTGTTATCTATGCAAAACAACCATGTGCAAATAATGCTCACAGTAAGTCCTGAACTTTGAAGATTATTGTCAGTCCTGGATTCTTTTAATCAGGGTTTCTTACTACTTGACACACATGTTTTTCCACAAATTTTGAATCTTTTAAATATTTTTTTCACCCTAGGATTTTCTGCCAGTATTTGCCACTGAGCTGTGGCCCCTAGCAATAATTATTTCCAATAATTACTTCCAATATAAGAGCTACTGATAATTACTGGCAATAGTAACTGTGACTTCCTGATTATAATTACTTCCAAATCAGAACTGATTAAGGGATTTGTGTGTTATAGTCTTCAAACATATTTTTCTAAGCTGTTTCAATTATTCTTGTACAGGGATAGACATTCTTATGCTCCCCACATTGCTTATACAGCCCCATTTTCCATGTCCATTGGTCATGGTGATTGAGAGAGTTGAAGTCTCAAATACAAAGAAGATATCAAATTGATACTCCGAGAAGATACCAAATTGTTTACTCCTGCTCTAGAATTTGGAAAATGCAGTTAGTTGGGGTAGGCATGCAAACAACTCTGCAATTATTTTTCAAAGTAATTTTTCCAAAAAGGAGACCCACAAGTAATCTCTGAAAGCATTCTGAATGAGCTACCATGATGGTGAAGATATGTTAGAAGATATGTTGGTAAAATAAGATAGGGAGTAATTGGAAACAAGAAGACATTGAACAAAACAAAGCAAAAGTTCCTAAATATAAGATATGGTTAAATAGGTTTGGACTGCAATGCTTTGGTACCCACCCACTTAGCACTGATTTTGTTAGATATTTAAATAGATATTCAAAAGAGCACTCGGTCAACCTCCCTATCCATTTGGATCTTTCAGTCTTCAAGATAAACTGTTTTGGTGGGACCAGTGGATTTGGATTCCCCAAACATGACCACTCCAAATATAGTCTTTGAATGTTCATGTTCCAGAACTGCTCTCCATTTTGAGCTTTCACAGTTTTCAGCATCTACTGAAAAGCTATTTGTTGTCATGGTAGCATCACTTTTCAGATTTTGTACTATATTTTCATATTTTCACATTGGGAAAGTTATAAGGTATATGATTCGTGAATATCAGTGGAAGATAAATTACAGAATGTAGAAATTATTACTGGAATGGCCAATGAATTAAAATGTAATCACTTCTCACATCTACCAAGAAGACTTGGTCCAAATCCAGTTATGAGTCTCAGCAACAGCTAACCTACTGAATCAATGAGGACTTGGTAAATCAACACTTATGAAATTCCATTGATTCAGTGGGTCTACTCTTGTTAGAACTAACAACTACATTTAGCCTTAAGCTACTAGTATTTGGGAAAACATTGTTTGCTGACAAGATAGGCTGAGCTAACAACACATGTGGAATACAAATAAAATCCTTTAAATTATAAAGAATAGTTTCATAAATAGAATTATATCAGTAGGGGAGAAAATCTTTCCACAGGTATTCTATAAAATATATTTTTATTCTTATCTGCTGTTCGGGGATCATCGTATCTGCTTGTCATATAAAATGAGCTTGGTAGTTGAAAGTGAGTTTCTTTTTTGAAAAATTACTTCCTGAGGACACATGAAATCAAATTAGATGCTGCACCAGTCAATATATAGTTGCCTCATCAGATGTTGTTGCATAGTAACTTAAGTATGGTATATCCCTTCAGAGACTTCAAAAAAAGTGGAGGGGAAAGGATAACCTGTATAAATTAGGATTTCTGCTTCCATGACTTCTGCTTCCATTTTCTCAGTGGCGCAATCAGGTACCTTGTAAATGAGTCTTCCTGGTACAATGCTATTTGACATGAATGCTACATGTTACATATGTTACACTGAACATAGCTGTGTGCAATAACTAAGTTATCTGAAACGTGTTGAAAGCTGGTCCCATTATACATATTCTAACAAATCGATACATACTTCACTAGCAGGTTACCCAGCCTTAAAGCCAAAATATCTTATTTAAAAACAGGGCATTTCCTTCCCACCTTTAAAGAAATTCAAAGTCTGCCCAACAAAAACACTGAATTATTTACAAAACACTTGCATCTCCTTTTGATGATCAAAAGCTCAAGTGGGCCACTCTTTGAAACCAAGTATTGACGTGAGAAAGAATTGTGAAGTTAGCCAGGAGACCTAGAGTTTTGGTTTAGAATAATCAATATCTCCTTTTTACTCACAGCTTTATGCTTGCTTCTATCAGATGCTTATATTTATTTTTACGTCTCCCCTATGTTATAAACACATTGATGAGAGTGATGCATGTCAATTTCACAAGGATTGAAGAACTTATCTTTTCGCATGACAGACATTTTTCAAATGATAAAACATACGAAGGTTTCCTTCTGTTCAAATAGTGGCAGAGGGGAGAGGGTGTATAATTTATCTCGTCTAAAGCACTTCACTGTTTAACAGAAAGCTGATGAAAACCATTATACCCCACTCCAAACTTTCTCTTTGCTATATAGATTTACTGATAAATGCCCTCATGAGTTATGAGCACATGGCACAAGAACAGCATTGCACTGGGCATAACAGATGTGCTTTTGCTGACTGATTTAACATTTTGTTTAATGCATCAGTTCCTCATGACTTCTTAATCTGAATTCCAACAACCCCCTTTGTATAGCAGAGTGGGCAATTTATTTTACTTCATCTTTCCCATCTGTACAAGCCATGTCAGAGTCTATGGGCACAGTGAAGAGAAAGAAACGGAAAATGCCAATCATTACTGTGGGTTGTGACAGCAAATGTTGGATGCTGTTAAACCAGATAATGTATTCATCACCTTTGGGTTTGAAATGGAACCCTTGCTCACAATACATCTGAAATGTGGATACATATCACTTGTGTTCACATTCTGTGAAATTCAAGTATTAGAATTAGAACTTACTCTTGCAGACTTCTGAAAGGCTACAAAGCTGCAAACAGCTCAGGCTATTTTCCTAGTCAATTAAGGTCGCTTTCAGACCATGACCCTAGCAACTAGAGCACCAACTGGAACATTAATGACTATGGAAGGAATGTGCGTTGATCATAAAATGGCTGCTTGAGTATCATGATTACAGTGTTCCTCCTGCTACTCTCTGCTGATTGTCTTAATTTCTTGATCAGTATCTATGAGAATTATGCTCATACGACTTGACTATTGCTCTGGTTCTGAATATCATAATCCCTGTAAACCTGATTTCTGGGGGGTGGGGGAATCCTATGGGATAAGGAACACAGACCCTGCACTGGAACTCTTACCTTCTCTCTGAGTGCATGCCTACAAGTCACCTGTAGACTTGTGGCAACCGCACAAATTTCCTAGGGTTTCCTAGGGTTTTCATTAGCAATAAATACACAAAAGTGGTTTTGCCCATTCCTTCCTCAAAAAAATAGCCTATGTCACCTAGTGTTCATTGATGGTCTGCCATCTAAGTATTAACCAGAACAGACTGTGCTTAGTTTTCAAAGATCAGATGGGATCTGGTGCCTTTAGGATATTTAGGCCAACACTATTACTTTACTTAAAGCTAAGGACTATAACTAAGCAACATGCATACCGTTCATGAACATGCATTGTTTATGATCAAGATCTTGCATTGATAGACATAGCTAGGGAATTGCAGCTGTGACATATCCTGATCCTATCTTCTAAAATCCTACATTTGAAGATCACAGCAATCTTCTATTAAAAAAAGCCATTTCCAAATCATGGAGAGCAGGGTGGTAAGTAATGATGCGTCCAGCCCTCTCTCCGTTGCAGGATATGCTGAGATGGGCAGTTATAGAGACTTCTGTGAGGTCCTGTTGGGATCCTGTTGCAGCAGCTTATCTCGGAGCACCCTATGGCTGGGAGAGGGCTGGACATGTCATTACTCAGTGCCTCACCCTCCGATACCTCAGAATTGCTATGTTGGCTTCAAATACAGCATTTTAGGGTTAATTTTGGTTGTTGCAATTGCACAATGACAGTAAATGTGAATTGGAATACAGTAATTACAACATCATAAGTCACTGTAATTACAACATTGTACTTACTGAACAGGATACCAGCCCATATGTTGTACAGAGAGGAGACAACCTTTACCAATGATAGGAACCAATTTATTAAAGTCAATGAAGGTATCAATTAATTTGGAAATCTGCCAATCAAAACAGACAACTTAATTCAATCTTCTTTAAAAAAAATACTAAAAATGGTTAAATTCAGTTGGAATTTCAGCATAAACATTTCTCCAGAATTAAGTTAGAGGTAAGCCAATGGGTGCCTCAAAGATACATAGACACACATACCTTAGTTAATGAAGTAGATGAGTTCCTGGGCATTACTTGATTGACAGAAAAATTGGTTCCAGAGGCAGAAATAATATGGAAAGAATAGGGATAGATTTATAGAATCATAGAATCATAGAAATGTAGAGTTGGAAGAGAGTACACGGGCCATCCAGTCCAACCCCCTGCTATGCAGGAACACCCTCAAAGCATTCCCGACAGATGGCCATCTAGCCTCTGCTTAAAAACCTCCAAGGAAGGAGACTCCACTACACTCCAAGGCAGCATATTCCACTGCCGGGCAGCCCTGACTGTCAGGAAGTTCTTCCTGAGGTTCAGGTGGAATCTCCTTTCCTGCAGCTTGAATCCATTGCTCCTTGTCCTGGTCTCTGGAGCAGCAGAAAACAAGCCCTCTCCTTCCTCTACATGGCATCCCTTCAAATATTTAAACATAGCTATCATGTCCCCTCTTAACCTTCTCTTCTGCAGACTAAACATACCCAGCTCTCTAAGTCTATCCTCATAGGGCATGGTTTCCAGTCCTCTCACCATTTTGGTCGCCCTTCTCTGGACTTGCTCCAGCTTGACCATGTCCTTCTTGAATTGGGGTGCCCAGAACTGGACACAGTATTCAAGATGAGGTCTAACCAAAACAGAGTAGAGTGGTATCAGTACCTCCCTTGATCTAGACACCATACTCCTATTGATGCATTGGCTTTCTTGGCTGCCGCATCACACTGCTGACTCATGTTCAGCTTGTGGTCTATGAAGACTCCTAGATCCCTTTCACACATACTGCTATCCAGCCACTTGTCCCCCATCCTATATTTCTGTATTCCATTTTTTCTACCTAAGTGCAGGACCTTACACTTCTCTCTGTTGAATTTCATTTTGTTAGCCTTGGCCCAGCTCTCCAATCTATCCAGGTTATTTTGAATTTTGATCCTGTCCTCTGGCGTATTAGCAACCCCTCCCAATTTGGTGTCATCTGCAAATTTGATGAGCATGCCCTCTATTCCTTCATCCAAGTCGTTGATAAAAATATTGAACAGCACTGGGCCCAGGACAGAACCCTGTGGCACCCCGCTAGTCACTTCTCTCCAGGATGAGAAGCAGCCATTTGTGATCACTCTTTGGGTTCAGTCGGTCAACCAATTACAAATCCAACTAATAGTAGCCCTGTCCAGCCCGCATTTGTGCATCTCAAAAAAAGAAAAAGAAAAGAAAAGCAGTTCAACGTGTTTCAGCAAATTTTTTATTCTAACAATACGTACCTGGAAAATGAAACAATCAGGTCATAAATTGACAAAAACATTTTGAACTATTGGGAACTTCTGCCAAAAATGCATCTATTATCTATATCCAGAGATTATCTATGGTTTTTATTTTTTAAATACACTGGGGGAAGCTGTTAGGCCATCTAATCTACTTTCTTCCTTTCTCTTTGTTTTACTGTTCATGTATGCTTACTGACAGATTCTAGAGACAGCTGCTGTTTACCTTGCCTATTGTAGACAGACACACATAGCTATAGTAGGATTGACTAGAGTACAATCCCATTTATCCTCAGCTCAAAATTTGTTGTATTGTTTACTGCAGGCAAACTGCTGCAACCTATATTCCTTCACCTCTCCCTCATTATTATCCCAGTGCAGAAGCTGCTAAATTGCTTCCAGATAGACAAGGAAGAAATGGGAAAGCAGAGCAGGCATAAAAAGATTTTGTGAAAAGGAGCTTCTTTGTCAGAGGATTTGTTAACTTAGGCATGCCTATATTAATTTAATGAGCCACAGTTGGAAAGAACCAATAAATTTTACATTAGCCAAATGGTTCTTTACCCAAAGTCTAATCCTCTTGGGTCTTTTAGAGCTTTTTAGTCCTTCTAGCTGGGGAATTGCAAGGCTTAGGTCACAGGTAGTAAGGGCAACTTGGAAGTGGATCAGGATCCTCCCTACATCCAGATGATCCTCCTGTATGTACACGAAACACTGACTAGATAGGGTTGCCAACACTAGCTGATAAAAGTCCTGGAGATTTTTTTTTTTTTTAGACTGAGGTCAAATTTTTACCCGTTGCTTTATCTGCTAAATTCAGGATCCCATTTTGGTCCTTTAATTTGCCTTTACTACTTAAAACTCAGAATTGGAAGACCAGAGCTTTGAGACCAGAGAGCACAAAAGTCTTTTATTTATTTTGTTTAATATTATTTCTCTTTGACATTATTTCTGTTCTTTTTGTGTTTTCTTTGTTTCAGTTTGTTGTCCTTCTGTAAAAAATATGAGTATGCATGCACATACCCCCCTCTCTCTCTCTCACACACACACACACACACACATAACTTGGGAGAGTCTCCAAAAACAATTGCTAGGAGAGCATTTGTTCACCTTCTTAAGCTTGTCCTATCTTCCCTCTCTGCTGTTAACTAGACAGCATGACATTTTCAATGTTAACATTAGAATTTATATTGAATGGTCCTGTAGTGTTTTGAGCATATAGCAATTCTTTTCAAGAAGACTAGAAACTCTATACAGGTCACGGTAATGTTCAGTTTTATCTGTAGCTGGGCCTTCACAATACTATCTCCTGCCCTGTTTTTGTCCTTGATATAATAGTGTCATTAAACAGAAACCTCTCACATTAGGCATTAGTCACAGGAAATGAAAGTGTGAAAGTAACCACTTTTGTATGGCTGCTACTACCCTCTGGAATTTATCTGAAAACCTTTACCCATTTTTTTATCTGTGTTCTACTCCTTGGAAGTTGTCCACAAAACCTTTGCGCACCTTCCTCTCCCTGAAAAAAGTATGCTCTTAACACAGGCCAATACTGTAGCATAGTATTCATTCGATAGTGGGTAGAAGTGACAGCCAGTTTGCTGGTATGAACTGAAGCATGGACTCTGAATTCAAAAAGATCAGGAAAAACTCTGCCTTCTTTGCAAAGAAGGCAAATCATTATATACTTTGAGGGTATGTATGTCTACATCAAAGTACAATGTCTTTTGCTATGTTTGACAAAATTATGGAATATGTGATATTTGCATCCTCCTTGAATCAGGGATCACTAGGTAGTTTTATTTTATGATACACAAATGTATATTTTCAAAAATTTGCATTTCATCCACCTAAGAAGACACACTGTTAATGTTCTTCTGTAGAATATCAGATATCCATGTTACAATTGTCCCATTTATCTCACCATTGTCATTTTAAAATCAAGCATGCCATACTGAATTTCCTTGGTTACAGAAAAATATCATGCAGTTAGTGGGGAGAATTTCCTGTGTCCCTTGTTAGAAGTACCAGATCCATTTTTTTTTTTTAAAAAAAAAATCCATTATCTAAGTATTCAAGCAAAAGTTTTAGTGATTTTGGTGCTTAAATATTTTCTGCAATGGTGGCTGCTTTTGTCTGTCCACTATGTGTGTGTGTGGGGGGGCAATTTCAGAATCTGGGAATATTCTTGGAGGCATATCACTGCAGTCCTGGCTTGTTGAAGTAACCAAATTTGTGGAAAATACTATAGTCAGCTTGTCCAATTTCATCAAAAACCTATGACAGCATAGAATGCATTCTGCTGTACCTGGTTTGATTTTATGAAGCCTGTTTTCAAATATCTTTCTTATCTCATTCAGCACTAGAACTTCACAAAGATCTTCTCTCTTTTACTTTGATAGTGTCTGAAGTCTGTTCATCAACACTACTCTCTGTTATGATTTGAATGTTTTTGTTCAAATTTAAGAAAGAATTATGTATGACTGATCAGTATAGTGAGTGAAACCTTCTCCTGGCTCAGTAAGGGACTGTGAAACGCTTAACTATAGAGAAGTGCAAGGAAAAGTTACTGCATACTGATCTTCCCTGTTCTATTACTTCTGGTTGGCTGTGCACATCTACTAGTCTGCTAAATCCACTTTGCGTCATTTACCCAGGACTAATTTCCCTGTTTTCTCCCTCTAATCTTAGGGTCATAGAATCAAAGAGTTGGAAGGGACTTCCTGGGCCATTAAGCCAACCGCCCCTGCTTAGACAAGGATCTCTAGCTAAAGTATTTCCAGCAGGTAGCTGTCCACCCTCTTTTTGAAGAAATCCAGAGAAGGAGACCCCATAATGTTTCTAGGCAATTGGTTCCATTGCCAAACCACAATTAATGTCAAGAAGTTCCTTCTAATATTCAGTTGAAATCTACTATCCTAGACCATTAGATTGGACCTACCCATTTGGGCAGTAAAAAACAAGCCTTCCCCCTCCTCTCCATGATGACCCTTGAGGTATTTAGAGGGTACAATCATATCATCCCTCAGTCTTCTTTTCACCAAGCTGAACATGGCCACCTCTTCAATTTTTCCTCATATGGTTTGTTTTCCATCCTTGTTGCTCTCTGAACGTGCTCCAACTTGTCTCTATCTTCCATAAAATGAGGGACCCAAAACTGAATGTAGTTCTCTCTGTTAACTTCCTTTCTTCCCCATTTGTATCTCCTGCATATTCCTGCTTCTTGAGTTGACAGGGCATTGTGAGGCCACAACAGGAGCTTGTCACATCTCCAGTATTGGCCTTGAGACATTCTTGAAGATTTTAGCCAATTCTTGGACTCCAGGACAAATCTGAAGATTTGACAATTCTCTCACAGGTAAAGCTTAATTCTCTTGTCATTCCTGACCAAATCTGGAATATTGTCAGTCCTCATCTTTACATGGCATTGAATTTTGAAGCTCTCAGACTTGGAACTTCTTCTGATATCTTATCCAGGAATAAGTAAGCCAAAGAAAGTGAGCAGGAAAGGCTATGAGATGATAAGGAAGGAAGAAATAAAAAAAAAAGCAAGAAAAGGGTTTTCTGTAGAGTATGTGAAATTCTGATTTTTCAAAAATTAATACAGCTGTTTTCTTCTTTTCAAAGAGGGACAAATGTGAGCAGGAATAAAATTTTGAATGGGATTTTAAACATTTATTTTTAAAAAGTTTAATGTAGTAATGTAGAACAGGGCCTAAATAGCATAAAGGCACCACATCCTCTCTAATCTTGGAAACTAAGCAGGGTCAGCCCTGGTTAGTACTTGGATGGGAGACTGCCAACAAATACCTGAGGTTGTAGGCTATATTTCAGAGGAAGGAACTGGCAAAACCACCTTTGGGTATTCCTTTCCTAAGAGGACCCTATGAAATTCCTGGAGTTGCCACAAATCAACAGGCTACTTGAAGGCATGCGCGCGCGCACACACACACGCGCGCGCACACACACTGCAGCACAGATTCAAATGCCAGTTTGAAAATAATTGTCACAAGTTGTCATCCTTTCAATGTAAATGCAACTGAATTAGATTTTTTAGCTTATATACTATTAACTTGACAGACTAACTGATTTCCATTCTCACTTTCTCATAACTGCCCTACACTTCTGTTCTTAATTTCTCTATTTTTTCTTCTTCTCTTCCCCAAATGAACTTACAAGAAAAGAAAATTTACATGGAAAAAATTCATTAATGACTTTTCTGGATTAATGTTATCCTTCCCTTCTCCTTTGGTAATCCTGGTCCATTATCTGGAAAGATCAATGTGAAATTAATCCAGGGAGTTAAGGGGGTATTCTGATCCTAGACTCCAGCTGCTTTGTTGGCCTACGCATAAGTATACATCAAACAATTTGTTAAAAATTCAGCCAAAAAGAGATAATGAACATTTCTGTAAGCAGTGTGAGATAAATCCATGTTTTCTGTCTAGGGTAATCCATCTGTATCGATCCTTTAACTTAATTTTCTCTTCCAGAGTTTCTGTTTGGAAACCAAGTAAAGCACAATTTTGCTTGATGTTATTATGTCATATTCGGTGCTTCACAGTGGCAAGGGATTTAATTTTCATCCATATGTAGATATAAGTAAGTCATATACAGGGAGAATAAAGGTTGTTCTTATGCCTTTCCTAGCCACATTCTAAATGAAATACAAATTGGGTGCGAGTTATACTTCTTTGAATGTGGATTTCCTATATATATATATATATATATATATATATATATACATAATTTACTCTGCTATTTTTGGATTTCCGATGTATATATATAATTTACTCTGCTATACTCTACTTTTTGATGAAGAAAAGAGGTAGTCTTTTGTCTTTTTTGCAAATACCATTTCTTTTATATGTATATGTGTGTGTAGATAGATAGATAGATATACATACACACACACACACACATATACATATAAAGGAAATGGTATTTGTAAAAAAGACAAAAAACTACCTCTTTTCTTCATCAAAAATGGGACTTAAAATTTTACTCTTCTTTTAGTCTAAGAGAGATTCCCTTGTCTTCAAGGATAAGTAACCCATAAACGTTGAGGGACTGTACTAAACATTGGAGGGCAGCTGGTGGAAGAGCAAAATTGGGCTAAATAGGGAAGAGGCAACTTCACTTCCCACTGCAGCCCCATAAACAGCTCTTGGGTGTTGAAAGACTCTTTGAAAGTAGTTTTCAAACAATGCTGAGAGCTATGAAAGAAGAAGGAGAACGTACAATTCACTGCTACTGCCAGACTGATGCTGGATTTGGATATCTGTCCATGGAATTAGTCAGAGAGTAAAGAAGTGGAAAAAGAGATGATGTTACCAGTCCTGCAGTAATGATGATGATGATGATGATGATGATGATGATGATGATATAACCAGGAAATAATAATACTAAAATATACCCTTCTACAGATTTTTACATTATTGGCATGTTCCATACCTTAGTATAAGTGTAGGCTGTGGAAGAAAAAGAGATCCATCAAATATATTTTGTATAGGCATGGTTCCACCTACCCCATAGCAGAGTACATTGTGATATCTCTTAAGAACCCACCCATAATTCTGAAAATTCAAATAACATTCTTAGACAAGGTGTTGATGCACACAGAGGCATTTGTTGAATTCGCTTTAAAACTATTCCAGTCTGTGATGGTACTGAAATGGCCTTGGTTGTTACTGGATGAATCCTCACTGAGAAATAGATGGCAGGGAGGATGGGATTGTGACCTTGTTGATTCATCAGTTCTCTCAGTGGAGTTTAACAACATCACTGTCTCACCATAATGGGTTGGACTATTTTTCATTGACCCCAGGAGAAATATGACAAGCAAGAAAGAACAGGATTTCTTTCTTTGTGACACCACTGTTACTGTGGTGTCACAAGCTTGAAATACCATCCCTGGTATGGTTCAATTGACTTCCTCTTCTCTTTTTTTAAAAAGATTTAAAAACATTTTTATTTCTTTTAACCTGCACAATTTAAGGTTTTAACATATACATTTTTTTTTCATTTTTAACTGCACTTATGTTGTTTGACATTGAGATTCTAACTCCCTAATGTTCCTCAGTGGTGGAAATTAATATATGATGGAAGAGCTGTTGTGCTGCTGAAGATGGGGAATGGCAGAAGAGAGCTCCGTTATCAAGTAGGTCCAACCAAAGCCCAGTCAGTACGAAACTGACACCTCGACAGCAGCTCGTGTCAGGCCCTCAGCTGGGGCCTTTTGTGATTGGATAGGAACTGGTTTTGAGTCTTCTAATTTGAAAGCTACCTTCTTCCTCTGAGTAGAACCCAATTCAGACCTCCCAGTTATGGCAGAGCTAATTCCCTCTATTGTGTTCACTGAATGGGATAACTGAACACACTAATATCCTTCTATGAAACCGTATCCTTATCCCTTCTACTCCAGCTGACTGGACTAGAAGGCTTGGAATAGCATAGCAGATTTGCCACATTGCTCAGAGTGGTAAGTCAGCTGCATTGCTCATCTATAGTACCACTTAGGATTGCTCCATTATTCCTTGATGATGCTCCTTTCACTTAACTTTTTTTTTTGGGGGGAGAATATTTGTTTGCTGCAAATATCATTATTTGTGTTGTACATTTTAATTGAATATATTTTATGCAGAAAACATGATAGAAATAAACATAATAAATGCACAAAGAAATATTCAAACTCCATGTGCTAGAGAAGCTTTCCCTAACCCAGTGCTTTTTAGATGCTCTGGGCTTTTGTTCCCATAGTTCATGGCCATTGGAAAGTGGCTGGAAATTATGGGCGTTATAGTCAAAAACATATGGAGGACACCATGCTGAAGAAAGTTGTGCTATTGCATAAATGGCTTCAGTTTATATCAGCTTGAGATCTTCTCATATTTTATTTACATTCATTTGTGTAAGGCAGTCTGAAAGTATGTCTGTGATCATATGAAGAATCATCACTAACATTCAGAAAGACTAGTCTTAGCAGATATATAACTTTTTGTCACAGTTTTGTTATATAATAGTTTGGGGAAAGTACAATGCCATTAAAAATATGCTATAGCAGTAGAGATTATCTAGAGTTCACAACTGCAGCACAGAACTCCAGAGGTGATCATATTTTATAATAGTCTTAATGTATTTCCACAATCTTTTTGGTGCGTTTGATTGCTTGGACTATCACCTCCCTAGCCAATTCTCTTAGATTTAGATTATAAAAGGCCAAAATCCAGCCAATTTACACAATGTTAAATTTTTAAATGGATACACTTTATGCCTCATTAACAGCTTCAAAACACTTTTCCCTTTAAGCCATAAATATTCTATAATAGCAAAAAAAGAAAAAAGAAAAAAATAATATAAAGTAAACTCAAATGCGCCATTCAAATCTTCTTTTATGCTTAACACTTTCTTTTAATGGCACATTTAAGCTAATGCTGAGTTACAGTGGAATTCCTATGAAAGTACATATGACATCCACATTAATATCAGATTAATTCATTATGATCAATGCTGGTACTGTGAACACCAAATGAATTAATTAAATTGAACAATTAAAATAAAGTGCTCTCTTTTTATGTAGCTATTTCTCCTACTTTGAACTTTAATTACTTCTCTTCCTGGATTCAGCTAGGTTTCTATATCCTTCAGTGCCTGAGGCAGATATATGAGCAGGTTAGCCCAACTGGCAATTCGTCTTCCTTTCTTTTTGGGAAAGACTGAGGCACAGAAATAGCAAACAGCTTGGACTGCACCAAAAAGAGATTGTATCATGGGACTCATAACACTGGAAGCCAAAACAATGATAGAAGCAGACCAAAGACACAATGATCACAGTCAACAATATCTAAAAAAGACCACGACAGAAAGATCACTAGAGGTTCAGGGTCTAGGACACAGTAGGAAGGACTGCAACCAATCAGCACTAAAATAGAAAACTGGCTAAAAAGTATTTTAAATATTTGGTGTTATTTACTGTCAGGTTAGCTTCAGTTTAGGGTAACCCTATGGATAAGAGAAACCCATAAGCTCCAGTCATCAACAATCCTGCTCATTTAATGCAGATTTGAGGCAGTAGCTTTCTTGATTGAATCAATCCATCGGTCATGCAGCCATCTTCTTTTCCTACTGCCTTCCAGTTTAGTGAGCGCTATTATCTTTTCCCAGTCATGTTTTCTCATCATATGTGTGAAGTATGATAGCATCAATTAGTTGTTTTGACTTCTAATGAGAGTTCAGGTTAGATTTGCTTGTGGACCCATTTATTTGTCTTGGCTATGAGTTCATGATATCTGTGAACACATGACTATCGTGGCAATAATATTGTACGCGCAGAAGTAGAAAGATCCTATGCCCCATCTCAAGAAGACTGGCTGACGAAGCTACTGAACGTGAGTGAGATGGATAAATTAATTACACTACTAAGAGATGGTTCTCTTATTCATTATGAAAACCATTGTGAGAGGGTTATATTGTTTTTAAAGTCAACTGGGGGGATACAAGCAGCAAGAGAGTTTCATTAATTGGAAAGTTTGTATGGTAGAACATTACATTTTTACAATATTAAGATATTTTATATTAGTAGTGAGCTATCTGTGTAACAGTGGATAAAGTTTCACTAATTGTTCTAAATACAGATAAACGTAGATAGAGAAGCTAGCGCAATTATAAGGATAATCATTAATCATTCTCTGAGGAGTTGGAACTCAAATGTGTATTTGTTTTTCATTTTATGTTTTTGTCTTTTTTTATATATATTTTACATCCCATTCCTAATGTTCTTTATATAACTTTAGAGCCTCTAAAAAGAAATAAATAAAGCTTTTGTATTGTCATCCCTTCCCCCAAGCAGAAAATGTGTTTGTTGTTTTTTTAAAAAAATTATTATAATCAATCTTTTTCCTACTTTCCAATGCAAGCTTACTCACTCCCCACCCCCTTCCCTATCTGAAGGAAATCCCCCTCTGTCCTGCCCAAAAAATAATAATTAAAAACAATTTAAGAAGACACACAGTGCAAAGTGTGGGTTTGAATGAGGTAACGAGTTAACAGGTCTACAATGAAGCACATAAAAAAAAAGCTAAACTGCACAGTGTTTTTATCTGGCTCTGAATTTGAGCATTTTCCCTGCCCTTCACACCAGTTTTGAAAAAGCTTTTCTTTCAATTTTTTCCCTTTAAAGAGGAAAAGAAAGAGGAGGAAGAAGGAAGACCCACTGAAGGTCTTCATTCCTGCCAATCTTTTCTCACAAGAAAAAAAGAAAGAAAGAAAGAAAGAAAGAAAGAAAGAAAGAAAGAAAGAAAGAAAGAAAGAAAGAAAGAGAAAGAGTAAGTGAGTGTCAAGTATTGATTTGTTATTTGGTGTTGTGTTATAGTATCAAAAATGTGGTTTGGATCTCTCTTTTCTCTTGGTCTCTCAGCTTGGAATAGATCACCCTGCAACAGCTCTCTGCAGGCAGAGGGGTGGAAAAGCAAGACAGACCTCTTTTTGGACTGCCTCCTCCACTTCCAACATCTTCACAGTCCTGTTGGTACAGCCAGAAAAAAACAACTGAGCCAGGCCATATGTGCAGGGATGGCAAAAAACAAAAAACAACCCTCTCCTTGTTGAGGCCCTGCTCCAGCTGCTCCAAATCCATATTATCCCAGTTCAAAGTGGTTACTTGGGCGTAGATGTCTGAGGGTGTCAGAAAGCAAGCAAGGCATGATTTCACTCTCTCCACAAACACAAACACACACACACATCTCTGTGATGAATGAAACAAGGAAGGAAAGACAGCAGACAGATTGGGCCTTCTGATTAATTGGGCATCCAGACTGGACCTTTGTGATTTACTGGGGTGGAGGAAGAGGAAGAAGTTGTGGTGACGGAGGATGAGAAGGTGACATGTTTTAAGGCGATGAGGAGTTGATTGAGGTAGAAGTTGGTGCTGCAGGCAAACCAGGTTGAGAAGTCATTGCTGTGCCACTGGTGGTAGTGGCAAGGTCACTGCTGCTGGAATCCTGCCCACTGTTGGTGTTACCTTTGTTGAGAGAAGATGACATTTCTGGAGTTTGGGCAAACAACACACCTGTATAAACAATTCCATTGATCTCGACTGACATGCTGATGCTGCTGGTGTCATTGGCAGCTGGGTTCTTAGTTAAGTCTTGGCAGTTTTCTAGCAAGTGCCTCCCTTGGCTGTTGATCTGGATGCTCATGGGCAGCTGGGTGCTCATGGCCAGGAGGAGTGCTTTCCTGGAAGTGGATTTTTGTTCTTGATATATTTGATTTTTCCTTTCTACTCTGTTTTTTGTTCTTAGGTTGTATATTAATAAAATTATCTTTAAAAAACATCCTGTGGAATTTTGAGTTTTGTAGTTTACTGAGGCCAAAGAACTCTCTGGCTGAGAATGCTCAATGCCCATCCCTAGGCTACAGCCCTGAGAATTCCACAGGATATTGAGAAAAAAAAATGTAATAGCTTAGTTTATTTTTTTCTAATAAAGCTTTATGTGTCATTGTTTTATACCCTGTATGTAGTTTCACCCTTTTTAAAAGTGTGTTAATAAAAAAAAATTACGTTAGTAGTGGAGGCAGCATCAGTAGTGGGAGGAAGGGATGATAATTCTAGATTTTCCTATTCTTAAAGTGTGTCAGGTAAAAAACAAAACAAAACAGTTTTTCCTCTTAAAGCATCAAGATACTCATTGACTTTTTCCTGCAATGACAGGAAACTGTGACTTCTCAGGAGACCTACATGGCTTCTCAAAAAAAAAGTACAGTTTCCTGGAAAGCTGTGCAGCTTTCCCATGAAAGCTTATGGGGTTTTCCAAAACGAGAAGGGGAAAAAAGCACAACACAGAATGTTTTGAAAACAGAACTTTCAGTGATTGACAGCTTTAAATGTTTCATAGCTTTAAAATCTCTTTACCCTTAAAAGGTAGAGGGAAGCCAAAAATAGAATGATTCATAGCTTCAAAAGCTGTGAAGTGTTCCAAAAAGATGGATAAAACACACAAAATGGAACATTGTGCAGGTTTAAGGTTGTACGATTTTAAAATGGGAATGTGGACTACACCCCTGAAAGTGCAAGAAATGATACACTGTCCACAGAGGAAGTACATATAAGGAGAAAAACAAAGTACACTAAGCTTTTTCTTTTCTTTTCTTTTTTTTTTTTTTGGAAAGCTGTACAGTTTCTTAAAAGTGCACAGGTTTTGCTGTGCTAAGAACAAAAGAAAGTTCCTATAAGACTGCAGAAACTTTTGGGGTGATATTTTTCTTCCTGTATATGTTCCCAAGGTGCCAGGAATTCCAAATTTTGACCCCAAGCAGGAAATTGCAAAATATTCATTCCATCCCCAGTGAGGGGACATACTGTGGAGGATCTCTCAGAGGCTATGCAACTGACATTTTACTTATCTTATCTTGGCCCTTTCCACACGGGGTAATTAAAACAGTGTAGAGCGACCTCTAACGGAGGTCGTCTACACCATGGAGTGTGCTTGGGTGTTTATAATTTTGAGGTTCTACACTTCAAACCGCCCTGAAGTGACTGGAAGTGTTGGCACTGTGTGTTTTTTAAAAACCACTTTTCAAGTGTTTTTTATAAAACACGAGCGTGCAGCCCCATTCTACCCTGTCGCAGTGCCCCGGTGTAGATTTACAGGTGCGTGCAAGTGGTGAGCTTCTCTGATTGGTGGAGAGCCTCCACCAGCCGTAAGCCACCATTTTGGACGCCGCCGGACGCCGCAGAAGTGTGGAGCAGCGAACTCGCGCTGCTCCTCATGGCGACGGACTTACCCGGCTTCTGGTAAGCTCTGTTTCTGCGCGTTTTACCCCGTTTCTCCCTCCACGTGTGGAAAGGGCTCTTATCTTATCTTATCTTATCTTATCTTATCTTATTTATTTACTTTACTGTGCAGAAGGCTGTGGTAAACTACTCCTGAATGTCTTTTTCCTTGAAATTCCTATAATAAAAGAAATGTTACTTATCACCCCAGAATTCATTCATTTACTTATGTGTTTATTGGAAAATGTATGGCCTACCCTATATCTGAGATTTCAGGGCAGGTAGAGACAATTAAAGAATTTAAAACAATCTAACAAGGGAAAAAGATGTACAAAATCCACATTCCAGTCAATCAAAGTTGCCCCAGTCAACTAATGGATGTTTTAACTTGATGCTGAAACAAGGATATCAAGAAAACTAATTAAATTACTTAGTCAAATAAAGACTGCCTGATGAGAGTTTTTAAATCCCTGTCCTCCAGTATAAGGGGGAAAAAATGATTTTTGTTCTCAATCCCAGTTGTAATAATTTGTCCAAAATATCTCTGTATAAAACTAGTGTCTGTTCTGGTTGTGAAGCTAGCATACACACACAAACACACAACAAGCACTGAAGGGCTGGCTGATGAATCAAAATTATAGAAACAATCCACCAACTGATGCTTCAAGTTTCTGAAATCCCATACTACAAGGCCACAGCTATTGTAATTTGACTACCAAGGTTACACAGTTGATCCAATCTGAGAAAATCACATAAAATGTGGGAAAATGCTTTCAAGACCAACATAAAATATCTTATTATCTCCTGGGCAAGGAGAGAACTTTCTGTGGTTTCTCCTTTCCATCTGCAAGGCTGAGACCAGCGAAGATTTACATGCTTATGATGACATGATGCCATCTGGGCATTCATCTGGGCATTCAAGTAGAAGGCCAGAAGGATCATGAGTATGTATTCTTCCCACATTTTCTTTAGCCAAAACTAGTTCTAGAAAAGCAGCCGGTTAGAGACTGAAATAATCATTCTCCCCAAGAGAGGCATCATTTCTCCATGTGAAAATTTGTTTATTACATTTAAATGTTCACTTTTCTGACAAAAAGAGGTGCTCAAAGAAAAGCACACAGAAAGGAAGCATCTACTTCTATCTAAAATAGCTGATATTTTTCACAGAAGACCAAAAAACTAAAAAGCTAGAGGGAAATGACTTGCACCATTTCTCCTTTGCCATTCTTGTCTTGAAGCTCACAGTCATCTGACATAGTATTTAGTTTCTAAAAAAATAATCAGAACTGGGAAAGTTAGGCATGAAAGTTAGTTTGATCATATTAAACATTAAAAACTGAGAAATTAATTCACTACCATTAAAATCAATAACTGAAATTATTTGATCAGTTAAGTAATTATTATTGATCATGTTTACAATGTTAGTGTCAGGCCAGACTGAGATTAACAGAGTATGGTATGGAACCTGTAACTACTGACTTTAAGGAAGCCCATTTTGTCATTAGCTTCTTCAAACAGGCTCTTTTTGCCTTTTTACAGAAGCCTCTCTCCAACCTAGAATTTTTCTGCATGTGGACTACAAACTCCACAATACAACTGTTGCCTGGGAGTTGTAGGAACACAACACATCTGCAAAGTGTCAAGTTGCAAGAGGCTGTCCCAAAGCATGGGATTTCATTCCACAATTTCTTCAATTCAGTTTGTCACTTATCTGCACCTCTCCTTTATTTCCACCTCCACTAGCGTTAGTAATTCTTCAAATTACTTTTTTATACTTGTTTAATAAGAAATTATTTCAATTTTAAGGCACTGATCCACCATAAGTACAGCAATACATGAATAACTACAAAGTAGAGAATTCTTAAACTGATTTTTTTAAAAGAAACTCTGACCATATGTAGAATACTTTTCTTCACAACTTAAGAACTACATCTTTTCTGCATCTTCATTCCTTGTCAAAAAGTGTGGTCTGCAATGGTAGAACACAGGTTTTGCATCAGAATGGGCCCAGAGATTCCAAATTCAGTTTGTGGCATCTTTATTTTAAATTACTGTATCTAACAATCCTACTTGTATCTGTACCCCACTTACCTTAATTGTATAATTAAAGGAAGTTAGAAAAGGATGATTGAGAGTAGGTAAAAACAAGAACAGAAGAATGGAAAGAAAGAAAAGCCAATACAGAAAAAAGGGGAATGGGTTTCAAGAAAACGATTCACTTAGTTATTAAAATATTCACTTAACATAGCACTATATGAGAAGGATTACAAAGGGATTCATTGCAATTTACTCAAATAATATTGCATGAGATGATACATTATTCAATATTCTATTGTATATTATACCATTATACCATAATATACAAAACAGTATATTATGGTATAATATACTATAATCAATAGAAGAGAAGATATTGAAGTGAGTAACAATGCACTCCTAGCCCCCAAAACTATTGCAAATACTCCCTTTCATAAGAGCACATGCGAGGGGAGGGGATACACTTGCCATTCAGGCCTAAAAGGCCTGACACCTTAAAAGGGTTCTCACTACTTGAGCACCTACGAAGCATACAAATCACTCTTCCTACCTTATTCTATTCCAGGACTCTCTTTTCTTTCTTTCCCAAACTCAGGTCTTCTTCTACTCCTCAAATCCAGATTTTATGTTGTCAAATTGGGCCCAGAAAGTTCTCCTTCCCCATCCCTGCTGGCTTGCAAAAAACATCCTACAGATTACCCTGCCTGTACTATATTCCATCCAGTTCTAATATTTCTTCTCCTGAGGTAGCAGACCTTCATTTTTTTCTTATGTGATGTAGAGAGAAGCACCCAACCTAAAGAAGTTTAATTATCTAATTCAGTAAGCACATTTTTAACTTCATGTTCATTGGAGAATCTTGTGAATTAAATCAACTGAACCAAAGGGGGGGGGGGAAGCTAATGAATTAATAACTCAACAAATGAATTGACAAGTTGACTCCAAGCTATGAAAACAATGTGCACTTTGGAGAAAAACACATGTGACTATGTGACTCTAAGGCAAACAAATATGGTCCAGGGACTTGGTACTTTCCCCCACTCAGGTGACAAGGAAAGCAGCCTGTAATATTTTTATTAGAAGGAAAAAAATGGCTGGTGGAAAAGGCTTGAGCCATTCTCTTCTTTCCTGATCATTTTTGTTCCCAACTTTGCTGCATAGAACTCCAGGATATAATCGTTAAAGTAGGCAGAATGCAGTAGGAGCCCAGATGTGCAATCTCAGGCCTAGATCCAATTGTTAACTGTAAAAATTGTATATATGTGAACATTTAATAAAAATTAATAAATGTCCAACTGGATTTTTGTTTTACTAAACACTAATCAACATTCTAACAACTCTGTGTTTTGAAAGAAGATGCTAGTACTATAGGATCTAAATTCCACAATTTTTTATTATAAGCTAAAAAGAACAATTGATTTGACATTAGTCCTAAACTCATTGAAGTCAACAATATGGAAAATTCAAAACTGTTGTCCAGAGAAGAAATTACTAACTGAAAACCTCACAAGGGTATCTACTGTCCTTTGCAAATGTTCTTTTCCTTTAGTGATCACACTGTCTTCTGCTGCTTGGGGAGACAAGGGATGCTGAAATGGTTTCCCACATAAGTATCCATGGCAAGTTTTGCTGCTTGGCAAGAGAACCTGTGCAGCTTTACCACAGTAATATATTTGGGCTTTGGCTGTGGAGATGCTCGTTATGCACATTTTCACATTGCACTGTGGTAGAAATAAAAGCTTGAGTTCACCAGTGTTTCCGCCTGCCTTTGCAGGCTCTATCTCCTCATATCTCCTTGACAGGCATAGTCAGAAGCATAACATGTCTCTTAACAGCATGACAAGAAGAACAAGTAACTAATTCAACATGGAAGCACCTTTGCCTCAAGGCTGAAATGTCTGTTAAACTGCCTTGTGACCAGGGGCTCACATATCTTTTTGTGGGGAGAGAGAGAAATGTTCTAGTACAGCATTTTGGAGCCATTCAAAAGTGAGTTGCTTACCTACCACCTCCCAATGTGGTAAGCCCAAGACTTCGGCTTTCTCACTCAGCCACCTTAATCCATGTCACTTGGAGATCTGATCTTATTTTTCTTGTAATTCAAGTTACATTGCATATGGAAGGAAGGACAGGTAACCTAATACAAAGTGTCCCCAGGCAGACCAGCCACTGTAGCTTGATACAACTCTGCTCATTTTCATTTCAATGATTCTCATACAGTTCTCTCTTCAGGGGATAAAGTAAAGCCATTGCTTATACTGCAGATAAACAAACCTTCCCTTTTATAAAACACTTTCAAATGGTCAAAGCATCTGTGACTTCAACAGAAAACTTGCACTCTAGTTTTGACAGGACTAAAATGAGTCTATTGGCTAAGTTCTGAATTGCTACCCTAAGCAGTTTGGATATACTGTTATATTACTTAAGAAAAAAAGAGTTCTTTGCTTAGCGTTAGAAACTCTGAACAGAGTAGCAGGGTAGGAAAATAGTTTCAAAATAATTCTTGCTGATTATTGTCAACTGTATGTGAATTTAAATACTTTTTTTATATTTTCAGAAAATGTTCTTAGGTTATTTCCCAGCTATGGTGCCTACAAAGATTTCTTTCTCTTCATATGTAGTAACATCCTCTTTTTAAATATCAAGTATTCTTATCATGTTATGAAGCATAGCATAGCCTGTATAAATGTTTCAGGCAAATTATCTTCTGCACAACATTATTCTCAATGTCAGTTCTTATTACATGGCAGTCTGGCTATCTTGTCATGATAGTATTTGCAAGAATCAGCAGAAGGCAAGAAAAGGCAAGATCTCTCAGGCCCAAACTACATGTTACACATGGAAAATATCTCCCTTCCCCCTCCAATGGTCAGTGTTGCTTATTCATTACCTTGTCACATTGTCCGTAGAACTGATGATTGCTTGTGAAGACCACAGAAGTATATATTGTGATACATACTGGAAGAGAAGAGATAATATACTATACTGGGAAGGCATATTTGCTACTTTCTTATGTCTACCCTTCATAAGCCACCATTTTGGATGCTGTACATGTCTATGGAAATAAAAGTATACAACAGTTTCACTGATGACTTTGGGTGGTATTCCAAACCTTTCTAAGCTTATATGGTACTAATTCTTCAACCACACAGGTATACAGCTGGGTGGTTTAGGAGCATCTTGCAGGCTTAGGCATTTGCTTTTACCTTATAGAATCATAGAACCATAGAAATGTAGAGTTGGAAGAGACCACACGGGCCATCCAGTCCAACCCCCTGCCATGCAGGAACATCCTCAAAGCACTCCCAACAGATGGCCATCCAGCCTCTGTTTAAAAACCTCCAAAGAAGGAGACTCCACCACACTCCGAGGCAGCATATTCCACTGCCGGACAGCCCTGACTGTCAGGAAGTTCTTCCTGAGGTTCAGGAGGAATCTTCTTTCCTGTAGCTTGCATCCATTGCTCCTTGTCCTGGTCTCTGGAGTAGCAGAAAACAAGCCCTCTCCTTCCTCTACATGGCATCCCTTCAGATATTTAAACATGGCTATCATATCCCCTCTTAACCTTCTCTTCTGCAGACTAAACATACCCAGCTCTCTAAGTCTATCCTCATAGGGCATGGCTTCCAAGCCCCTCACCATTTTGGTCACCCTCCTCTGGACTTGCTCCAGCTTGACCATGTCCTTCTTGAACTGGGGTGCCCAGAACTGGACACAGTATTCAAGATGAGGTCTAACCAAAGCAGAGTAGAGTGGTACCAGTACCTCCCTCGATCTAGACACCATACTCCTATTGATGCAGCCGAGAATTGCATTGGCTTTCTTGGCTGCTGCATCACACTGCTGATCTTAACAAATCCCATCCAGCTGTCTAAATATTATTCCCCTTACCAAAAACACACAAATGCAGAAGAACAGATAAGAAGAGCACCCAGATGCTGTGCCAAGTTGGGGAACGCTCAGAATTCCCACTTCATTCTGGGTCTTAAATACGAAAGCATTTTTTACTTGAGGGGACATAATAATTAAACGCACATTAGATGAGAAATGATTCAAAAATCATTTAACACTAGATAGTCTCTTGATTTTTGTAGATAATAGGAAAAGGCCCAGCTGGCATGGTGTAAAGTTCCTTTGACTTAGTTTTCATTTCTTCTGCTTGACCTTTAGGCGGGTGTGACAGATCAGCACATCTCTGCTGGATTCAGTTGGCAGCAGGAGGCCCTGGCCACAGGCATGTCAAGTCCACTCACAGTCAATCTGGAAGTGTCAAGAGCAACATTGAAATTCAAAGCAAACCATGTTTTTCTCCCCACCAAAAGTCCTCGCTGTGACCAATACTAATGTTGAGAGTCATGTTTATTAATGTGAAGCTACAATATCGATATCACCCATCAACTGGCTCAATCAAATAATCTAAGTGGAAGTTAATGTGCACAAACATTGCAGGCAGGACTCTAAGTCTATCAGGTCTTTAAGGAAAATATCAGGAAACTCGAAACATCAATAATTGTTCACTTTGTAAAAGGACTGTTGTTGTTGTTTTCCTTCTTCTTTTCATCATCTTTTCATCTGTGTTCAAAGCAAAATCATCCTGGAAGAGAAGGAATCACATCAGAACATCAGAACGGTGCACTGCGGAAACATATTAAGAATACTAGGTGAATTGGGCCATAAAACCATGCCCGTCACTCAGCGCAAATTAGGAAGGCAGCAGGCAGCTATTGTGAAGCTGTCAGCAGGAGAACAGGCCAATAGCTGGGGAACAGCATGAGGAGAAGACAAGGGGCATGCAACACCTGGCAGTTAGCTTGTGAAGAGAGCAGCAGGAGAGCAAGCCAGGAGCAGGAGGAGGCAACGGCAGGAGCGCAAGATGCCAAACAGTTATTAGTGGCAGAGACAGCAGTCACACAATGCACAGCAAACAGGTTGTATGATAAGTCCCTCAACAGGAACAAAAGAGGTTGTGAAATCAGAGAAAAGAGCCATGGCTCCTGCCCTTCGCCTCTTGTTGCTCAGGTGCAATTGTTCCATACAAGGCAAGAACTAATGGCAGTTAAACTTTCCATCAGTGAAGCATCTCTATTATGCTCAATATGGATTTTCCTATGGTGAATTTTAAACAAGAGGAAAAGAAGGGGGAGGACAGTGAGAGACCCTCTAGAGAGCAATGCAAAGAAAGCTATTCTCCCATGTAAGTTGCCTGTGTTTAATAAATAAAACCAGCTCTTGAAAGGTGATGGATTGGAGAATCCCTGTTTGCACTGGTGTTACATTAACTAATCTCTGTTGGTGATTACAGAAAGCTTTATTTAGATATAACTCTCCAGAGAACTTAATGCATTTAGCCAACACATATGATAATCACACTGCTCCAAATCACAAGCAAAGCTTTGTGCCTTCAGGTCTTTAAATATTAAACCACTAAAACAGAATGATATGGGTGATGCATAGACGTTTTAAAAAAACAGAATGCCTGCCAGAACTGAGTCGATATAAGAGGGCACAGCTCCTAAATTGTCCTATAAATTATTTATATTGATAGATGTGAGGCAGGGGCTAGAATTGTGTGATGTGGAGTGAGAGCCAAGAGAGTATCAGCTGTGTTATCCAATGGAATGAACTGATTAGGCCACCAGGCCAGGTCAGAACTGAAAGTTTCATGTGGTCATGTGCTTATTCATTGAGTGGCAAAGTCAGCTGGCCACTCTCAGGTCATATGGTGGGGGGATTATGTGCTGATAGAATTCAGGCCAGTACTACAGCATAGAAGACTGTATTGCCTTTAGGAGCTTTCTCTGATGGGATTGCCAAGGGCCAAGAATACTGGTGGTGGTAAAGAAGATGAGACACTGCAGGTTGGAAGCTCCAGATAATGCTCCTCAGTATTTTACACTTAGACACCTTTCCTACAAAATACATTCCACTTCCCAAAAAAGCAAGTGTGGACCTTCAGATATTGTTGAACTCCAGCTTGCAGCATTCCTCACTACGGAGTATGCTGGCTAAGACAGACAGACATGTAGTGTAACACTATCTGGAGGACCACATGATTTCCACCTTGAAATAAAAGAAGAGATTCGATTAGAAATACAATATTAAAAGCATTGGGCAGGGGGAAGCAATATCTTTTTTAAATGAGACAAAAATGAATCGGAAAAGAAGATCAGCATCACAAAATTAAACCAGGGGACAAATAAAGCTATTCTGATTCAAAGACCTGATGAAACAATAGAATTTTATGGATGTGGAAAGTATGCAAGTTGTGGGACAGTTCTGGCCCCAAGTGAGGCAGTTCCAAGGCCTAGGCACCACTTAAAAACAAAAGGGAAACTAGTTATGTGCCACTTTTCAAGATGTAACAGGATACCCAAGTGGATTGGGTAAATACTGCATTCCAAATCATAAAGTCCCTCTCTGAAGAAGGGGCACATCATAAATGTGAGCCTCTAAGTCATTGAAGAACTGAACTAGGTATCACACAGAGCTCCAGATGCTGCTGCTACTATTATTTATTTTATATAGCACCACCAACGTACATAGTGCTTTACCAGTAAACCAACAATAATAAATAGCCAGCCCTGCCAAAGACATACCATCTAAAAGTATAAGTACACAGAGAGGAAAGAAGGAATAATGTAAATATAAAACTATACAATAAAAATGTAAAACAAATTATCCAGAAATAATACAGAAATACAGCATAAAATAAAGCAAACTGACAGGTACATATCAAAATATGCAGGGAGGCAATATTAAACTAAAACTCCAAAAGCCTTGGAAAAGAAGAAAGTTTTCAATCGAGATTGGACTGTTCAACTGGAACTTCTATTAAATGTGTACAACATAGCCAATGATGAGGAATATTATATGTTATCATTCTTCTTGAAGTTGTAATCCTCAGCCTTCATTGTAGCACAGGGTATATGAGAAATGGCTGGAAGATGCTATAACGAGGAGATAGGTAGGCATGTTTGGTTCCCCTCCATGCTTATGTCTCTATATCTCTGGTCAACTGGGCCTTTTGACTTGCTTCCCTGTCACATTTAGCTGACATAGGACTGTCTGACCTTGGAATGTGGGATGATCTAGTTGGATAAAGCAGTTGTCACTAATAATTTTATACGTGATCTATAAACATATTCATAGGAGTCCTATTATTTCACAACTGAGAAGAGTAGGTAGTAAGACCATCAGAAGAGGTGTGATTAACTGAGCTGATAGTACCAAAACGCATACGAGCCAAGGGGGTCTTTGTATGGATAGGGCCCTTCAGTTTTTCCAGCGAGCTTTTACACAGACCTAGATTGTGCATGTGTGCCAGCAGCTCTCCTGTGTATCACCTGCTTAAAGGTCCCAACATCATAAGAAGAACATAATCAGTGTTCAGTTGTACCCCTCCCCACCCTCGGCCTCCTTTCTAGTTATCTAATTAACACTTTGAACCTTCCCTACTTGTTTTGTCTTTGACCCTTTTCACAGGAGCCTCCCATCCCAGCATGGGGATGGGAGAGGAGCAGGACTGCAACTATGCTTCTGTGTGATGTTGTCGTGGTCCCATCCTTCTCCCATTTTCAGGCAATCCAATCACAGATTAAATCATTGATGGGTTTTTCCCATCAATGACCTGCCATTGTGTGACCATCCCACGCTTACGCAGCCTGTGGAAGCCCCAGAAGTGTAATGGAGGTGCTTCCTGCCCCAGTGCAGCCTGGGAAAGTGCCTGGCTATGCTGCAGAAGGAAGAGTTGTGTCCATTGTGCTTCCTTCAGCAGAAAGCCAGCTGGTGTGGAGGAGAGTATTCATGTCCCTGCGTTCATCCCAGCACAGGCACTACCAGGATTGGGACCAGGTGACAACAGATCCAGGAAGGGTATGGAAAAGGCCTTTGTCTTTGTATCTGAATAATGTCTTGCTGTCTAATAAATGCTTTGAAACTTCCATACTTATTTTGTCTTTGCTTCTGTAGTCAAACAATGTCTTCCCTTTGGCAAAACACAAGGCCAAGAAACTCAAGCAGTCTTCTAGGTAGCCAGGGTAGGCCTACCAATGTAACAGTGAAGTGTTTACTATGCACTCTGCTTTTATTATGGTCTATATTTTTTAGAGATCTAGATAATGTTCAGAATGTGGGAACTGACCAAACAATTCAGTAGATTCAGATCTTTAGGGTATTCAGAAATGACACAGGTCAAAACACCATATAATTACTGTGGCCATTTCTGCCCTACACTGATATAGTGCTACTATTCCACTTTCAACATCCTGTGGAATTCCGGGTTTTGTAGTTTACTCAGTCCAAAGAACTCTCTGACTGAGAATTCTAAATGCCCCTCCCTAAACTGCAAATCCCAAAATACCACAAAATGCTGAAAGTGGAATAATAGTACTATAATGGTATAGTGAGGAAACAGCCTGTACGCGTGTTTCTACAATGCTGTTTTGAAAGCTAAGGACTCTAATGGGATTTACACTATAACTAACAAAGAAGAGCAACTGCTGCTTTGCTTATTATTAAACAAAGAATGCTAGTAAGAGATTAAATGCTCCATTTCCAAATATATAGCTAGTAACAGACATGTGTGTTTGGTTTTTATTGGAAAGCACAGTATAGTACCTTTTGGCATATCGTTAATTGAAAAGCTATTTTAACTGAACATATTCCTGCAAAATACAGTTGGGTGTATGGATGTGTTTAACCCTCATCTAGGAATTTTATTCTCCTGTGTCATGTTTTGTGGCAGAATTCAATAGAACCAGATCTACAGGGTAAGCATCTTATAACATTGTCACCTGAAAAATTGTAAAACAAGCCCCCAAGTCTTGTCCACCTGCCCTGAATAGTGTTTTTTTTTTCTTAACAGACAAAACTGGTTGACTGATTTTTTCCAAAACAATCAATTTTGTTTGTACTACTTTGTTTTCTTTGCAAGCAAAGAGGGCTGAGAGGCATTCAAAACAATTGTTCCACCTCAAAACTGATATTGTTATGGAAACTGATATCAATAGCTTAATTCCACATCCTCATATACTTTGGTGAACATGGGGCACTTTTATAATCCTAATTACATTGGGATTTTCATTTTAAAAAAATTAAGATTATGACACTCAATAAGGTTATTCTTCATCTGTCTCAATAAGAGCTAAAATTATATTTTTTTGGTTTTGTATATTGATTAGAGCCAGCATGATGTGGTTTGAACGCTGGAGTACAATGCTGGAGAATAGGGTTTGAATCCCCATTGAGCATGAAAACACTTGGGATGACTGTGGTCATGTCAAACTCTCTCAATTTCAGATGAAGGTAAAGGCAACCCCGCTCTGAAGAAATCTTGCCAAGAAAACCCTCTGATAGGTTTGTCTCAAGGTCACCATAGATCAGAAGCAACTTGAAGGCACACGGCAACAAAAACAACATTGATTAACAATTCATCACAGAGCACGTACAATCAAGATGTACGATTTTAATAAGAAGTAACATTAAAATAATAAATTATGGCACTATTAATTAATTTTAGAGCATTGATTTATATTATAGGCGCATAAGTGTTGTACAACAATAACTACAATCCTGCATCTTTTGATGTAGCTATGAAAATGGAGCTCTGTTATTGTAGCTACTTCTGCCAATGCCAACCCCACCTCCCCATCCCCCCAAAAAAACCTACCTTGTAACCCAGGCAAAGCCTCAGTGAAGGTTTCCAAAGGATGACTGAAATGCTCTCCTGGTTGCAGACTACATTCAGACAGGCAGCTAGAGACACTCCTTAGGGTTCTGCCGCAACAGCTTCTCTCAATATGCCCAAGAGGGAGAGGGCTCTAGCACCTTCGCTTAGCACCTTGATCTGCATATTATAAATCCTTATGAGGCAGTTTTGTGGAATCACATTCAGTCACTAACAACCATAAATATCAATTCCAAAAGTTACAAGAGCTTATGTCCAGCCTACAATTTGGCCAATACTGAACAGGATGCTATAGGATTTTAGCCATAAGATTACAGTATCCCTAATCTCTTTAAAAAACAAAACAAAACAAAACAAAAACCAAACTTGAATAAACCTAAATGAATATACCTGTATGTATTTACAAGAACAGTTTTATTTATGTATGTGCAAGTCTGCCACTGTCTGTTGCAAAACAGCCATTAACAAGTACCAGCAATATTAAATACTAAGCCGTAGTATATTCCAGATAATTATGTTTTAGGAAAAGTCAGCATAGCAGAGAAGCCCAAGGTATCTCAAAACATGCAGCCAGAGATCTGATGGATCTTTCATTGCTGTTCTCTTTCCAAACATGTGAACTTCATCTCTCCTTCATAGCTCATGCCAATGTGAATGGCATCTTTTCTTTATGGATATTTTCTCTTTAAAACTTGTTTCTCAGAAATCTCCCATGTGGCCATATCTCCTGTGTCCCAACATTCTTAAACCTTTTCACATAATTCTCAGGTGAAGCAGCAACATGGGTAGAAAAATAAGACTAGACTGGCTGAAAGCCTACCCTCTCCACAATGCCACAAAAGACTGGATCTCTAAAATGGGATCTGATTGGGATCTAACCATACAAATCAAACCAAAAGCCTACTAGCACAAAGCAGTCCTTGCCCCAACCTATTGGTTGAAAAAAGCCTGGTTGGGCCTAAAGCCCACCCACCGCTCAGGACCTAATGGGTCCAAAGTACAGCCCTAAGCCCAATGGGGCCTGTATGTAATTCTCCCTGGCAAAGGCCCAATGAGGTCTACTTATGAACCAGACCACATGGCAATAGAGGCTTAGTTCTAGCAAAAGCCCCATTCCCCAGGACTAAATTGACCCATTACCCAGTAATAGTCCACATTGCCAATAGAGGCCCAAAGAGAATAAAAGCCTATCCAACACAGAGCCTAATGGCCCTGGCTTAACAAAACAGGTCCAATGGGGCCTAACAAACACCCGGCCACTTCAACCAACCAACTAACCCAATCAATCCCCAATCATCAGGAAGAGCAAGGACTCCAGCAGTGAGCAAAGTACTCAGAAATGCTGGCTATCCAGTCCCTGATCCCCCAACATCAAACCAGAAGATATGATCTGCCACTATAGCTCTCACAGCTGTGATCCATCTCTCTTGTCCAAACCATCAATGCATGAACAGACAAGGCCTGGATATTCAGAGATATCAGCAAAGGATGTCCTGACTCTCTTAGACTGAAGATCCAAAAAGGATGCCTAGGGGATGGTAAAGACTTTGTCCTCACACCCTCACACATCACATCAAGGCGCCACATACATGACGTGTCCCCTGGTTCCTAATCCATGTGATTACATCAAAAGTGGCCTCTTTCCTTCAGTGCCATTTCCTACATGGGTCCAAAACTGAAAACTTTCTAGTTGTTTTCTATCCAAAATACATTTTAGCTTACATTTTACACTTTGGCTGGTATTTTTCCTGCTTGAGCCTGTAGACATAGGTAGGAAAGGTCTGGCTACGTTCCTCTCTTCTCTCACTCCTCCTAAACTTTGAGCTAATTTATTCCCCACTTTTGCAAGGAGGTGTTGACATCACGGGATGGCCCTTGTGGCACCTATGTTTTGGGGTAACAGCATTGACATCCTCCTTTTTTTCCTCCTCCTTTGTATAGCGCAATTCCTAATTAGATCAGTTTTGTCTTGGTTGCTATTTAAATAACACAATTAAAAATGTGAAAGGCATGTTTTATAGAAGCAGTGGGCAAAGCATAGTCTTCCAGATGTTGTTGCTCTGCAGCTTCCAGCATTTCTCACCCTTAGCTCTGCTGAATAGGGCTGCTGGGACTTGCAAGCTGACAACATCTGGAGCATTGCATAATCCCATAGCCTCCATTTGTCCTGATTAGTCATATACTGCCACAATGAAACCTCTGTCCTTGCATTTTTTCACCTACTTTTAAAATAGCCCAATTTCTCTCCTCTCTTCATATTCCCCCTTTCTCTTCAGCTTAATTCAATTGTCACAAACTGAGTTCAAAGTACAAAAGCAGTTTACACTCAATTTACAGTGGGGTTGGAGTTGTAGGGCAAAAGCAAACTGCTGCAGCCTCTTCTAGCTTGTGTGTTCTTCCTCATTCATAACATTTACCACTATGGCCACATTCCAATATTGTTGGACACACATGTACCAGTTTTCTTCTGTGAAATGTTAGAAAGTACATGATTCCCGACCCTTTTTTTATCAGCAGTTCAGAGGCAATCTCTTCTGTGAGATAGTCAGTTCTCAAAGCATGCAGAGGAAGAATATATTGCTTCAAGAAATATACAGCTGTCTCCTGCAACAACAGAGATTCCCTCCCAAGAGCATGAAGAGAAGGGGAAGGTTCTCAAGGAGACACAGCTACTTCTGGCAAAGCTGCAGGAAATTTAGGGAACTACAAAGGAAAGAGAAGCAAAGAGCTCTGATTTTACGCTAGTGAAAACAGGTCAGGGTTTTTTGGGGGGGTGGAGTTGGAGAAATAAAAGATTCTATTCATTGATATATTGTTTTCTTTACTTTTTCAATATTTCATTCTCAAAAATAATTTTTGGAGGACTGTGTGAAGAAAAAAAACACCAATGTTTTATGTGGCAACGAAGTTAAGGCTAGAAGAAGATAAGTACAAACATGAATGCTATGAATACAAGGCAAAATCCATCAGCAGTCCCTTCAAGTACTCCCCATTAGCACATAAGCCATCCTAATAGTAAGAGAGAAGACATATAATAATAGCTTTTCCAGAGTGGAGGAAGGAGCATTTAGAAATGCAAAACATCATCTTGGGGTTTTCCAGGTACCAAAATGATAGTTTTTCTTATCATTGAATATTCATGATGCATCATAAAACTAATGATAAACATAAAAACTGATGTGAACGTTTGACTAATCTGCTCTTATTTGTTTGGAAGAACTGGAGTAATTGCAAGGTTTGTAAATTAAACATCTGCTATGGGAATAAACAAAAACATAACTGAATGTATTCAAATAAATTGAACCCACAATGGTTTCATAAATTTTATTTTATGGGATCATCAATTTTATTACACCTGAGCATTGTGCAGCCACAGAACATAGTGTATAATTTCTGTAGATCTCCTATTTATAAAAATAAATGTTGTCTACTTCTAATAAACCACAGTTAAACTTCTTCAAAAAGTGGATAAATAACCAAGGGGCTAGAGGTAAATAAATATTGCTGAAGTGTTTTTTTAAATATACATATGTGTGTGTGTGAGAGAGAGAGAGAGAGAAAGTGTTACAAAATATCACCAAGGTGAGAAATAGCATTCTTACTACCTCTTGTATCTCACATATGATTGTGATTAATGTTAAGCTAATGTAAGAACAATTTTGTATTTAGAATATCTATATCTTCTATATTTCCAAACACAGAGAACAACGTAGTCAAGCAAACTCATACAAACTCTTAAATACACATATTCTAATAGTGTACCTGCACTACACAGTTAACAGCAGTTTGGTGCCCTTCTAACTCCCATGGCTTTATCCTCCAAAATTCTGAGATTTGTTCTTTGATGAGATACTTAGAATTCTCTGCTGGAGAGCTCTAGCTCATCTCCCAAGTGATAACCCTAGTGTAGCATTCACAATAGTATAGTTTCCATGAAGCTCAGAGGCCTTCGCTAACCTACACTTGATGGTAACAGATGAATAAACAATTAGGTAAAATATATGCATATCCGCCAACATTTTGCAAATGATAATCAGGCCAAGCAATTTTAGTATGTGGTCAAGATGGTAAATTTTATTGATGTGGAAGAACACAAAATCTAGAAGAGGCTTTACTTGTTTGCTTTTGCTTGAGCTTACTGGGAAGAACCAAATTTTGTCCCCTTCCTCTGCTCTCCTCCTTGCTGAATTAATTGAGTACAAACTACAGCCATATCTGCACGGGGCGAGGGAATCGCCCCATGCCACTACTTACTGGATCTTCTGGCTCCCCGGTCCAGTCCAGGCTGCTCCAGAGCAGTGTGCGGCCATCTCTCCACACTGCTCCGGCATCCAAAATGGCGGCTTCCAGTTGGTTGTGGGTCTCACCCAACCACTGAAGCTCGCCAGCCTAAAACACACCAGCCTAAAGCATTGGTGCAAGCCTGCGAATCTGCATGGGAGAGCAGGCACGCAATGCCGTGCGCTGGCTTTTTGAAAAACCTGAAAAATCAGGTTTTTCAAAAACACACTGGAGGACCACTTGGGGTTGCTCCGGAGCAGACTGAGGTGCAGATCTATACTAAATAGTCCGGACCCAATCCGCTCCAAGGTGCAGATGTCCTCCGTGGAGGATGCACTGCACCATTTTATTTAACCCATGTGGAAATGGCCTATTTTTGCATTTCAAATTCAGCTTGTGTCAAATGAAGAAAGCAGGGTGGAAAGTGAGAAAGGGAGAGAAAAACTTGGATGAAAAAGTGGGGCAACATTGAAGTAAATCAGGCCTCTATTAGATTTGTAGATTATAATTTAGAGTTATAATTCAGACTTGGAGTTATTTTTCTGTGTCTTAATTTTATTTTTATTCTTTTTTTTTAGTTTTTTTCCATCACTCTCCTTACTTCATTGAATATTAGAGAAATTAGGATTCCATTGTGTTTATATAAGTATATATAGCAAGATTTTGTGCTTATGAGGATTATAAATTTGTAGTCAATTTATGCTTGGGTACATAAATTAAAGTTTTTTTCTGCGAATATTACTTATAGACAAGTAAGGTTAAATATTGAATAATACTTTTGACTTACTGTTACTTATGGTTTCATTTACTTTCGATAATAGTAGAATAGACACAGCTATTGTATTTTGTTTATGGGGTTTTAGTAATATTTGTAACATTCACAATGTTCTGTAAAGTCTTTATAGCTAGCGCTGTCATGATGGAACACATTACTGATGTAATTTATATTACTTACTTAATAAAAAAATTAAAAAGTTAAAAAAAATAAATCAGGACTGTTTCTGCTCAATTGGGACATTGGTGGGTATGAATTTTCTTCCATGCTTTCAAATCTTTTGTTAGGATTAAACCCCAGTGAATTACAGCTCTCAGGGATTTTTGTGCTAGAAACACAAAAACAAAGCCTGTAGATGGGACTTTGAGATGTAATAAAGATTCAAAGGAAAAACATTCCTTATCCTCAGCACATCTTTTTGGAACATAGTTTTGGAGAAGGACATGCAAAGAAAAAAAAATGTTATATACATTTCCCTGCAGAGAAACAACAATTCACAAGGTACAGGTACTAGTAGAATACAGCGCAGAAATCTACATTGTCTCATACAATGGAGAGAAAACTAGAGGTATAATTCATTCATACATGTGAGGACAATATAGGTAAAGCAATATAGGAAGGATGCTTTGGAACAGTCTGAAGACAACAGCTGGTTAAAATTTGTGAGACTGTACTTTAAAGACCCAGACTTTGCTTTCTAAACAAACACTCAAGTTTTAATCTCAATGCTAGTGAAAGCACTGGCCACCAGAAAATTTCTAGGAAAGAAAAAAAAAAAAAAAAAAATTCTAGGAAAGAAAATTTCTAGGAAAGAAAAAATGGAGACAAATATGGTACTCGTCCAGGACATATGCGGAGGAGGGGGCAGATTTGGTCCTCTGTCCAGAATGAGAGTGGGAATATTTCCAGTTAGTTCCTTGTTCATCCCAAGAAGATTAGCTTCTTCAGTGTTCTTTCATAGTGGTACAGTAGAGGGACTTTTCAACTGAGAAGGCAGATCAAATGTGCCAGGTTTTCTAGATCAGAGAAAAGGAAAGTTCGTCATTCAGCTTCCCCACAAATTCTTTGAAAAGGCTCAAGAAAAAAAAATGAGTCCACTTCAAAGTGAAATGAGGAAAATGGCAGACTATCCCTCTCTAGTCCAAAGTTTAGAACCAAACTGCATGTACAGCTTCCAATTCATAGAATCACAGAATCGAAGAACTCACAAGAAAATTGTTATTTGAGATTACTTTTTTTGAACATTCAATAAAACGTCTATGACTAAAGAAATCTTATTCCTTATCTACAAAACTAATTATATAAAATTTAACTACATTTATGCTTATAATGTAATTACTCTTTTAGTTATATTAAATGTAATAATACTCTGATATGATAAATGTAACATTCTACAGTAATATTTCTACCCATACTATTCAAGTCCAACTGTTTCACGTCTCCCCCCAACACCTCTTAGAAAAAGTATAACTTTCTCCCATAGTTTCTTAAATTCATTCAAAGGCCCTTTTTTAAATTAAAGTTGTCAATTTGTCCACCATCCACATCCAACAACTTTATCACCCAGTCATCTTGAGATGGTATTGTGGGATCTTTCCAGTTTTACGTGTATTCTCACTGCCATTGTAATATATTGTATAATTCTTACAAAGTTCTTATTTATCTGTTCATTCTGTTTAAGTTGTAATTTCAATGAACTTTTCTCCATCTTCATCTACTCCTGAGCTAATATTAGTCTTAGGAAAGCAGCTGTGATTGATGTCAGTATCTCAAATGAACACAGGATAAGCCTGTCACAACTTTGAGTCATTTTAGTGTGTATATCCTACTTTTACATATTATTTTTATGATTGCTACTACTATTTTAAAAAATCATGCAACAAGACAGTATTAATAATAGTTCTGTGTAATTTGCCCAGTTCTCATGAATGTAAGGACTTTTCTCAATACTTGCAGAAAACGTATTTAGAATACAAAGGATCAAAGCTTGGGAAATCTGATTTTTGCTATAGCTCCTGGAATCCCGCAGCAATACTGGTTAGGAAATTGTCATACATATAGTAAAAAAAAATGTAACGTTTCTGTATTCTGGAAATGAGAATGGAATTGTCTGTATCTTCATCTATTATCTGTTTTTGAACAAGCCCTAAATCAATACTTGGGTAAATAAACTTTCCTCCCTCCTGTTGTGATGGCATTATTGAAACTGCATCAGTCAATTAGGTTGAGCTGAAATTAAAATATTCATTGTAAAGTGAGTTTTAAAGTAATGTCACACTTTTTGCAGGGCAGATTTCCTTTTAGAATAGCTTTTCACAAATGTTATTCATTCTATTATGCAAGTTTTCACAGAACTGCTACTAAATATCAGTGTAACCGATCTTTACTGTTGTAAAATATAACACAGAATTTCACAGGGTTGGATTGCACAAATGTTTGAACTTAATTGTTTGGACTACTGAGGTCTGTACAGATCATTTCTGTCTTTGGTGATGATGGAAAGCACTGGAAAATTTCTATTGTGCTGCCATCCAAAATAGCTGCTCCAGAGTTTCCACAGCTGTTTTTGCAGAATAGTCAGAATATTATCTGCCAAGTAGTATTGTCATATCCATACCTGCTAATATTTTTCCATTATTCTAATTCAGGAGTTATGGGTCTAGGTCTCATTTTTCTGCTCTAGGACCACATTGACACCAAAAAACACTCCCAAACCAAACCAAACTCAAATGTGGTTCAATTTGCACTTATGTTCAAATTAATTTAATTATTGAGATTTGTTACAGCCTGTGTATGTACTATCAGTCTACTTTTTCATTTAAAAATAAGCTACCAACAACCCCCGTCTTATCTTTCTTTCTTTTTCTTTCTTTCTTTCTTTCTTTCTTTCTTTCTTTCTTTCTTTCTTTCTTTTTGGTTTTCATTTAGATACTGTAAGCACTGAATGCATCAAGCAAATGATGGAAGGATACACATGCTATTCTAGCATAATATATATAGAGAGAGAGAGAGAAAGAGAGAAATTTAGTTGAAAAATTAAAAAAAACCTTCCCCACTTCCAAGCATCTTTCTTTCCAATTGAGTCTGTGTTTACATTCCATTCACACATTGATTCTGTTTTTAATTCCTGAGTCTTACATTGTTACATTTAACATTGTTACATTACAACTTGATACTTTACCTATAACATTATTAGCTTACATTACCAACATTACCAACATTACCAACAGTCTGTCTGTCTGTCTTCCTTCCTTCCTTCCTTTTCTTATTCTATGTCTTTATCTAGTTCAAAACTTCTTTCCATTCTCTTCAAAGTTCTGGACTGACTTATTTTTAAGTGAGAAAGTTAACTTTTCTATCTCTACCATATCCAGAACTTTTAATTTCCATTCTTTTATATCAATATAAGGTTTTTTTTCTTTCCAATATTGTGCATATGTCAATCTTGCAGCAGTTATCACATATAACAATGTCTTCTGATGAGATCTTATTTCTCTTCATTGCCCTAACATATTTAACAGATAAAATTCTGGTTTCATTTCAAAGTTGAAACTGTACGTTCCTTGAATTTCATCATGTATTTCCTTTCCAAAATTTTCTTGCTACCTTATAGGTCCACCACATATGAAAAAGAAACCTCCTTTTCATCACATACCCAACATTTTCCATTCCCATTTTTTGTTATTTTTTTCAACCTTTCAGGTGTCATATCCCATCTATGTAACATTTTATAAAAATTTTCCCTTAGATTTAAACTTGGTGTAAATTTTACATCTGTTTTCCATGCACCCACCCCATGTATCCAACTCAATTAGGATATCCAATATTTTGAGCCCATCTACCCATATTATCTTTAACAATCTCTGATTCCATTTCTCTTTGCAACAGTATTTTATAAAATCTAGAGATTCTCTTTTTCTGGTCCCCTTTCATCAATACATCTATTTTCATTTCTTTCAAATCCATATAATTTTTGATCCATCTTAAATCTCTCTTCTAATTGTCTTCATGGGAACCAATTGAATTCATGTCCTAACTCTTTTAGTTCCTCTTCTGTATGCATTCTTAACTTGTCTCAATTCCATTTCAGCAACTCTTGATACATCAATAAATTACCTTGTTTTGTTGGGGTAATTTTAAAAGCTTCTTGAGGTGAGGTTCACATCAGAAGTCTTCTGTAAAATTTGTTCTTTATTTGTAACCACACTTTCAATAAAGTCTTTCAGATACAATGATTGTTAAACTCTTTATTTACAATTGCTTTATAATAACATAAGTATCCGTGCCAGCCAAATCTATTATTTATTCCTTCCACTTCTTTTATTGTTGTATTTTCCACTTGAATCCAGTCTTTTATGATTTCTAAACAACATGCTTGATAATGAATTTACAACAATGGCATCTCAAAATCTCCTCTCTTTCCTTTGCATCTTGTAATGTTTTGAATCTTATTCTTGGTTTTTTTCCCTGCCAAATAAATTTCCTAACTCTTTTTTCCCACTCTTTAAAGATCTTTTCCCCTTCCTATTATTGGTAAATTTTGGAAGAGAAACATTAGCTTAGGTAATAAGGACATTTTGAAAGCATTCATCCTTCCTAGGAGAAACAAGTTCATGTGCGTCCATTTTTCCATTTTACTTTGGATCTCCTTCCATATCTTCAAATAGTTGTGTTCAAATAACTCTTGATTTTTATTTCTTATTATTATTCCTAAATATTTTTTTTTTGTAATTTGGTATCCAGATCTCTTCTCCAAGTCTGTCTTGTTCTTTTTTTTTTTGTTATGTTTAAAGTCATACTCATTGTCTTTTTTCTATTTATCTTGTATCCTGCCATTTATCTATATTTTTGCAGAATATCCATCAACCTCTGTATCTCAGTTCTTGTGGTTCCTCCAAAAATATAATTACGTGCCGTTGGCAAAAGTTTTATATTTTATTTCCTTCTTCTTTATTTTTAAATCTTTTATATCTGGGATCCTCATTTATTACAATCAGTAATATCTCAGGTACTACTATAAATAATAACGGTGATAATGGGCACCTTATGATACCCCTTCTTGATTGCAATTCTTGATGTTTTATCTCCATTTATTATTAACTTGGTTGATTGGTCCAGGTATAGCATCTTCATCCATTTACAAAATGTTTCTCCCAGGCCATATTCTTTTAAAGTATGATGCATAAAGCCCCATGAAAATGTTATCAAAAGCTTTTTCTGCATCCAGTGATATAATAGCTATCTTCTTCCTTGGGTTTTTATCATAATATTAAATGGCATTCAATAATGTTCTGATATTATTCTTCATTTGTCTATCTGGAAGAAAACCTGTTTGTCCTTCCTGTATTTTATCCTTATTACGTGTCTCAGTTGTTTTACCAATATTATCGGCCAATTTTACAATCGACATTCAGGAGAGAGATTGGTCTGTAATTTTTAACTTCTCTTTTATCTCTATCTTCTTTGGGTATCACCGCTATATTTGCTTCTCCCCATGACTGTGGTTTCCCATATTTCTCTACTTCTTGCAAAATTGCCTGGTATGGATAAATTATTTCTTTTATAAATCTTTTGTAATAGAGTGCAGTAAATCCATCTGGCCATTTTAAAGTGTCTTATACCTCTATTTAGGCTAATGTTATTGGTTTATTTAGCCGCTCCTGTTGCTCCAGTTATATTTTTGGAGTCTAATCTTATTAACAAATGCCATCCATTCTCCTTCTATTCGATGTTGGAAATATTTTTCCTGAAATCATTTTTCAAAATATTCTTTAAATTTCTGTTTTATTTTTCCATATTGTGTAATTCTCTTCTTCCCATTTTTCAATTAGGCTGTTATCTTCTTTCTCTCTTCTTCTTTAGCTTATATGCTAGCCATTTCCCAATCTTATTTGCCTGTTCGAATTGGGTTAATTTCAATTGTTTCATCTTCTTCTCTATTTCCTCTTGTGAATTCAACATTATCTCTTTTTGTATTTTCTTTATTTCCACTTGTAATGATTTCTTCGTTGGGTTTTTTTCTAAATTCTTTTTCTTTTTCTTGAAGTTTATTATCAGTTCTTGATGTTTCTCTCACTTTTCCTTATTTTGAATTTGTCTTTTTTGAGTAAAGAAACCTCTCATTACTGCTTTTGATGCATCCCAGACCATCTTCATCTTCATATCCTCTTTTATATTTTCCCTAAAATAATTTTTCAAAGTTTCTTTTGCTTGTTGTAATACCTCTTCATCATTTAATAAATTATCATATAATCTCCATTGGAATTGCTTAATACATCTTGCATTTGCATCATCATTGGATAATGATGTAGATGATCTTTGGCAGTGTTTCTATCTTCTTTATCTCTGTTAACCAGTTGTTTAGAAACCAGGATCATATCTATTCATGACCAGGACTGATGTACTTTGGAGGATGCTTATAGTGTCTTTCATTTGGACAAAAAATTCTCCATGCATCCATAACTGCTATTTCTTCACACATCTCAAAAAAAGGTTCTTGGAAGTTTTCCTCTCTGTCCTGAATCTTGTTTGTTCATAGAAGATTTTTCTACCCATTTTCACATCAATGACTCCATTCCAATCTCCTGCTAATACTCAATTTTCATATTCATATTCTGATATTTTTTCTCTCATTTCTTTATAAAATTTTCCTTTGTTTTCATTTGGGGCATACACACCAATTAATAATTTTTTTGCCATATTTTTCAAATTCTACTCCTAATATTCTTCCTTCCTCATCTTCTAATATTTTTTTTTGCTGGAATATTCTTATCAATATATTGCCACTCCCCATTTTTTCTTTTTGTATAGCGAGGTGAAACACTGGCCTAATTTGGAGTTGTATAAATACTTATCTTGGTTTTTCTTTATATGGGTTTCCCATAGTATTGTTATTTGAGGTCTTAATCTCTCTATATGATGAAAACTCTGCCTTCTTTTAGCTTGTGAATTTATTCCTTGGACATTCCAGGTTATTATCTTCATGTTTATTTTACTGTCTTTGCTTTCTTTTCTTCTTTTTCTCTTCTGGTTCTACCGGTTCTGCCTCATCCTCAGACGTAGGGCTTGAATCTTTTGCCGTTGCCGTATCCTTTTTTGTTTTCTCCGATGTTATATCTGGTTCTTTTGCTTCTGCAGTTGCCAATTTTAAATAATTCTCTTGAAATTCAGTTGCTTGTTGAACAGGATTATCCTTCTTCTCCTCCCTCAAAGAAAAAGGAAAGACCTTCTGGAATCTCCCGTCTGTACCTTAGTCCTCTTGTTTGTAATTCTCTTGCCAAAAATGCAGTCTGCTTTCTACTTCTCATTACACTTGGTGGTACGTCCTTAAAAATTTTTATTTCTGTCTCATCCAGTATTAATTTTTCTTTATAATTTTGTTCCAGGATCATATCCCGTGTTTTTCCTTTGGTTAAATATACCACTATGTCACATGGGAGACCTTGCCTTTTGGCCCCCACTACTGATTCAATTCGATAGGTCTTATCTATCATGTGAAAATCTACTATTCTTAGGCCTATATATGGTGCCAAAATATCTGTTACTCTTTTATTTAAGATTTTTCCTCTTTCTGTTCCTGGAGCCCTCTCAGTTTCAAACTTCTGCTCCATTGTCTTATTTCCAGTCGTATTATAGTTTCTTTATTTTTTTGCTGCTCCTTCTTCATCTGTTCTAACTGATCTTCCAATTTTCGGCTTTTTTCTTGTATATCTAGCCTATGGTCAAGTGTAGTAAGTCTGTTGTCAATTTTTGCAAACTCTGATTCAGATTTTCAACTTCTTTTTTTAAATCTTGTTTGTTTGTCCTGGTTGTTTTTATCTCTGTTCTGCTTGCTTTGTTTCCTCCATCATTTCACTTCTCATTTTTTGAAATTCTTCCAGCAGTCTATTCATCTCCATTGTCTTTGATCTGGTAGATCCTCTTCTTGCAGAACTTGTGGTTGATTTCTGTCTGTGTTGTCTTCTTCTATTCCTGTTGCCATATCTTCCCTCCTTTATTATGAAATGTTTTTTGTTCCCTTCAACCTTAATTTTGTTATGAAGTTGCTATTATAACATATCAAATCACATATAAAATGATATATATAATAAATTCAAAATATACTTTTTGTCTTTCTTGTCTTTTCTAAATTATTCAATTATCAGATAAAAAAATACCACAATTAACCTGTTAGTGTTATATATAATCTTTATACAAAGCTAAAGCTTCTCTTTATCAAACTCTACAATTAGTATTTGTCTTATCTAAATTCTGTTAAGAGAGAAAATAAAAAGGTTACAATTATTACTATTATAACATTTATATTATAACCACCATTGATTCATTTCAGAACTCAACATACACAAATAGGGATTTTTAATAAACCTGCATTGTCCTCCAATCTTCTTTCTGTTTTTCCTGCCCAGATTTCCAGAGCTCAAGTCTTTTCTTCTTATTCAGTCTTCCTCCAATCTTCTTCCAAATTAAGTTTACAAGTCTTATTCTCTTTAGTTTCACCTCTCTTCTTTAGAATAGTCTCTTTAACAATTCAGTTCTCAGCAATTCAGTTCAATCTCTCTCTTTCCCAATTAGAAAAGTCTCTTATGCTTTAACTTCTAATTCCAACAACCCCGCAAAATCACAGTTCCTTCTTTGTTTGCTTCACCTCCAGTCCCTGAGGCTAATCCATTTTCAATATGAAAGATTCAATTGCTTCACCTAACTTCCTGAGCCTAATCCATATCAGGTTTAAAATAATTTTCTTCACTTCTCTTCTAGAGGCTAATCCAGTTTTTCACAATGACATTTAAAACCTCAGAATTACACCATATATTCCTCTCATTTTCTGTTATGTCTCTGTTCTGTCCTCCTTTCTGTTCTATTTTGTCTATCTTTCCCAGCGATGTCCTCACTCTTCCCTTCCTCTCCTCTTCTACTATTGTTCAATTAGTTCTTATATCCTTTTAATTCCCTCAATGTTATTAAAGTATCCAAATTCCTTCTATTATTTATTCACAATAAAAAAAGTTTAAGGGGTTTTTGTACTGTTTACCAAAGTTCTGAGCCCTGCACGCCCTCCCGCTCATCCGGACCTTCATACTTTTCGCTCCTCCGTACTTGCACAGTTCTTTATTTTTCAAATTTCGCTCCTTCTAAATTTTCTTTTCCCTTAATCTTTGTTTAAAACCTCTTAAAGGGTCTCCTATTATCCCCCAGACTCAATTGGATCTTGCTTTTCTCATATTCTTTTCCTTTAAAAAAGGTCACTTGCCAGCGCTTCCCAGTTCCCACTGCAGAACTTGTGGCTTGGCTCTGTCCTCCATCCCGTTTGTGTTGATTCCTCCTCTCCTTCCCTATCAGTGCTGGGGCAATCTCGGACTCCATGGGCCGGTCTGTTCCCTCCTACTTGCTAAGGGGGTGCTTTCTAGGAGGGACTCTCAGGTCCCCTGGGGGATGTTACCCCTGTGGATTTGTAGCTGTTCAGGCTAGCTACCATGCCAACATCTTGCCAGAAGTCCTATTCGATCATAAAATTTAGATAGTGTGATGAGAAAAACAGCAATTCATTCACAAGTTTCTTCTCTTTCCCCACTAACACATTCTGATTGAATCATGATGCCACATAACGAATTTTTCCCAATCCACACCAATGGCTTTTCTTGGCAGTGATAAGAAGACACAGTACAATAATGAGTTTGGAGGAGATGACTTCCATGTTAGTGGGTGGTGAATCTCCTTTGGATTTTAGGCCAGACTTCAAAGTAGATATCCAAGGTGAAAAACTCTATCCATAATGTGAGTTCAGCACATTGGATAGCTCCTCTAAAGTCTGGATTGAAATCCAGAAGAGATTCCAAAAAAATATGGGAGAAAACTTTCCCCTATTGGTGGTGATCCCATGCTTTTATTCCAATTCTGAACACAGTGATATAGCAGATTATATATGAAATCTCTGCTATATTCAAAATCAGTCTTTTTTCAAAAAAATGTTCTGGCCAGTTTCCAAGCTAGGCTATGTGTGGAGTAAGCTTCAGCTGGATTTGTAAAAATTTTGTGGCAAAAGAGTATCAGAAGAAGTGTAAACTTTAGAGCTATTTGTAAGACTGCTTAAGAAATGAGATAGACAAGACCTACAAGGATTGAGGGTGACTTACCAAAATTAAAACAAAGACATATGTAACGATAAAGACACATGTAAAAATATATGAAGTTGCTATTAAAATACAATTAAAACGTACACAAAATTAATTTTATTTAAAATGAAATCAATTAAAAGACAAAAAAAATCAGCAAACCATAACATTATTTAAAGCCCTTGTAGCAGATTCTTGAAAGGCTGCCAAAACAGAAAAGCTTTCATTTCACAACAATGAGCCAAGCATGGAAGCAGTCATCCTAGCCTCATTAAGGAGTAAGTTCCAAAGCCTGGGAGCAGTCACCAAGAACACCCTCTCCTGTTTTCCTACCAAACATGGCTGGGAAATTTAAAGTACCAGAGGAGGACTTCTGCCAAAGATCACACACCCTAAGCAGACTCTTACAAGAATATATGTCTTCAAATATCCTAGATCCGAGCTATATAGAGTTTTTTTATAGGTCATAATCAGAACTTTCAAATAGACTGGCAGCCAGTATAGCTGTTACAATAACGGAATTTGTACGTTCCCTGTAGCTAGCCACAGTTAACAATCTAGCTGAAACTCTCTGCACCAATGAAACTTTCTGAACACTTTTCAAAGGCAGCCCCACATAGAACACTCTACTAATCCACATGTACTCCTGGCCACTGCTAATACCTGGCCTTCCAGGTCCCACTTAAACTGCAAACTGTGTCTTCAGGGGAGTGTAACCCCATTCCACACAGGTTGGATCCTTATTCCCTGGCATTTTGTCTGGATTAAACTTTAATTTGTTCACCCTCATCTAGTCTGCTACTGCTGCCAGACACTGTGCAAGCGTGGAAACAGCTTCCTTTGCATTGAGTGGAAAGGTAAAATATTTAGAAAAACGTTGAACAACATGGTTTTTGAGTGTCAAAAAACCCTGGTGAGAAGAATCCTAGACTGATAAGAACCTTTGCAGCTGGAGACTTATTCTATGTAAAATTTGCATATGGTTGCTTTGTTCAGAAAACAGCATTTTCTGTGCAGGAAACAGCAATTTCTACAGGAAAAACAATATTTCCATGGAGAAAAATGTTCTGCACAGAAAATTCTGTATCCTGGACAGAAAATTCTGCAGTTTGGGACCCAATCTGTACAAAATTTGCATGGGGTTTGTGACAAAGCTGTAGAGGCATGGCTATCTAAAGTGCCATTGCAGGCCGGAAGCAGGTTGCTAGGAACCAGAATAACACCTCAGGAGAGAAACTCAGGCCAGTAATGCATGGGGGGGGGCTTGTGGCTGATAGAAAAATTTATATAAGGCCAAGTACCAGTGGGTATTGGGATTCCTTCAGTGAGAGCCTAGCAAGGAGGTAGGGAGTAGAGTTTTTCAGACAGCCAGAGAGTGTGGCTGTGTTGGGAATTTAGTTCTCAATGGAAGCCTAGCAAGAGGCAGAAGACTAATTGAATCCTAGGTGGATCTGGTCCGAGAATGTGACTTCAATGGGGGGGGGGTTAAGCTTCAGTGTAAGTTTAACCAAAGGGCTGTTGTAGGATAACTGTGCTTTTCATGAAAGTCTAAAGTTATAACTAGACTGTTTCTGAACAGTGAGTTAAGTGTTAATACTGTGTGAAGAGTGCACTGAACGGATGTATAAACATTAAACTGCATATGAATTATAATGTGCTACCTTATTCTTATTGTTATCTGAATAAATATTACAGTTTATCTTTGTAAACACTGATTGGCTTGAGTTATCTACAGTGATAAGTTACACAGAAAACACACTATCATAAAATTCTTAAGTGGTTCTAAATAAACACTGAAAACCCTCACCCTTTTACACAAAGGTGATGTTTGGGGAGGGGGCAGAGCTGTGTGGTAAAAGTGGGGTGTCTTATCAGATTGGAAACTGTGACATCAACGTGAAAGAAGTAAGGACCTGTCACAAAGTTGCTTAGTACAGTAAACAGCATTTTTTGCACAGTAAGCCTCACTTTCTGCACAACAGGGATGTAGAAATCCTGTAGCACAAAAAGACCATTTTTGCTGCCTGTACTGCCACAGCATATACCTTCAAATAGGAGCTAGAGCATGTCAAGTTTAATTTGGTTTGGTTTGGTTTGAGTTTTCCACAAAAGTCTCTTTATTTGCCATTTCACTTATTTCCTTGTTGCTAGCTACCTAGAGAACCAACCAGCTGGTTTAGGTCCAGTATGTGAGAGGGAATGTGCAGGAACAGTTGTGTCCACCACACTTATCATTACCCCATTCCAGAGATCAACCAGGACTTCCACAGAACCACCTGCCAGAGCAATAGAAAAATCCTCAAAGTCTACCAGGAAACCATGAATGATCAGTCTCCTGGGGCAGACCATTTCAACTGATTCTTCATTCCTGAAGAAATACTAAGCCCCAACAGGTCTAAAGCTCTTCAAGTACTGATCCATCCATGATAATGGAACTATAGAAAACTCCTCCATTGCCAGATCACCATCATCCCATGTAGGCCAGCAAACATGGCCCAGATGAGTGGGGCCAGATACCTATTTGGACAAACTAATGGTAGACAATAATACCTGAGTCACTCCCAACACGGCAGTATCAGAAGGAATGTTGAAGTCCTGCAATGCAAGACGATGGAGCAGAGTACTCCAACCCAACCCCACAATAACTCCAGCTAGCTGAGGAACAATGACTGTGAAGAGAAAGGGGTTCTCAGTACATCAACTCTCATTCAAACTCTGCAATCAATGGGATGTGGTACCAGTCAGAAGGATGGAATCCCAACTGATCACTAGAACCTGGCCTTCCTGCCTCCCAGGTCTTGCCCACTGCTGCATAGAGAACGTGCATGGTAATGCTGAAAATTAATAATAAAGAATTAATAACATTAATAATAAAGAATGAACAACATGTTCCATTTTTTGTGCTCTCTAATAATATATAAATGAAATCTCTTTTGAATCGTTAGTTATGCAAAATCCAATTATTTGTTTGTTTTAACCCACCCATCTCTAATTATGTTTCTGTCATAGTTGACTACATGAATTTAAAAGGCAGAAAGGACAGATAATAACATTTTTGTGCCTTGCTGACTTGCTGTTTAACACTGCCTAGGGCCTTGTGAAGATGGAAGTTAGGAATGCAAATGATGTTGATGCAGAAATAGGAGAGCCACATATGAATATAACTTGCTGATAATTTTAAGTGGCCTGAAAATCATAGGCAGAATATTGAAATGGGCAGGGGAGGTTGCACTGTCATTGTTTGTCACTCACACAGAATGGGATCTATTGTGAATGAAATAAGCAACAGTTGATTGGAATGTTCAAAATCTGGTGAGACACAAGGGCTCTTTGACCATTTCTGCACTACACTGTTATGGTGCTGTTATTCCACTTCCAACATCCTGTGGAATTCTGCGGTTTGTAGTTTACTGAGCCCGAAGAGCTCTCTGGCTGAGAATTCTAAAGGTCCTCCCTAAACTGCAAACCCCGGAACTCCATAGGATGTTTAAAGTGGAATATTAGCATTATAACAGTATAGGACAGAAATGGCCTTTGATAAAGATTCTAAATGTCCCTCTCTAAAACTGCAAATTCCAAGATTTCATAGGATGTTGCCATGGCAGTAAAAGTGGAATACAGCACTATAACTCCCCACTTTTCTCACACACACAATTGCTCATCTCTTTCTCTCATACATAGAGATACACGACCCTCTCAATCATGTATGCATACACATGAACACAGAGGAAACCCCCACATCTATCTCTGCCCATTTCTACCTGGCCTCTCACAGTTCCTGCTCCTGTTGAACAACATGCATGTCTTCAGCTTCTCAGAGAAACAATGCTATCTCTTTTAATTCAGCCATTTTTCTCTCAGTGAGCATAGTGTTATAGCTTCTTCCTCCCCAACAGGCCTTAATAGCACCACCTGTGAACATTATAGGACAAAACTAACACTTCTTTTCTTGCTTCTAGCCTCTTCAAGAGTTTGTAGGACAATTTTTTTAAAAAAAAAATAGCACAGTGCTTTTTCTGTGCAATCCATTACTTGTCTGGGATGAAAACTGGAGTGGGAAAAATTGGACTCCTCCTGCTTTCCCCAGACAAAACAGGACTATTGAAAATCATGCTAGATACATGAAATAAAAATATATAATCAATATGATATATAATATGTTGAATAAGTATATGATGCTAAAAGATCTGGAGAGAAATAGTAATGTAAGCTATTTATGTTATAATTTTTCTCTTTTTCACCTCTATGTTATTCATGTGGTGTTTTTGTTTTATTCTGTTATGTATGGTTCCTTTTTCTTTATAAGAAAGAAAAAAGAAAAAGAAAATCATGCTACTTGAGACTTAGTCCAGCATTCTGTTTCTCATAGTGGCCAACTGTACTTTAAAGAAGTCTGAAAATAAAACTATTCTGTTTGGGGAGGGGAGTGTTCCATTGTGTTGCTGACCTTGGTAACCAGGTACGTTGCTGCAGTTTGAAGGGAAATAATTTCATCACCAATAAGACAGAAGAGTGAGAGAAACTGAGAGAGAGGAGATGGAACTGTTTGAGGACTTGGTAAATGTATCATATAACCTTTTAAAACCCTACCCTCAATGAAATAGTGGAGTGATTCAAATTTAACTCATGATCAAGGTGGTCTGGAGAGACAGTAGAAGCTTTTCTGGCTGAACTGAGCGTTCCCCGCTCTCCGATACCAGTTCCGGTGTAACTCTTGACATGCATGTTAAGAAAAGGCTATAGTGTAGGATTAATGATCAGAAAATGCTGAGGAAACTACTGTCTGAACCACAGTTAACCTTTGCCTCTGCTTTAAAGTTTGCCCTGGCTGTGGAATCTGAAAATAAAACTATACAGGATTTACTGGAACTTTTCCTGTGAAATGGGAAAAGATGCAGTACATGGATGATACCAGGAAAGGATTAAATGTACAAGAGAACTTGAAAAGGAAGTGGATATATGTCAGGAAGGTTATTATCATAGTGGATGAAAGCATGCTTTAAAAGGTGTGCATTTTTCTTTACTTTCTTTTTTTTTTGGACTGGTAACACTTGAAGAGCTACGAAAAGATACAGCTGTACAATGAGTTGTAACAAAATGATTTAACATTTAGAACCTATGTACTGGAGGAGGCAAGTTCTTGAAATGTGGATGAGGAAGTAGCCTATATTATCAACTGCTTAAATGGTAAAAATAATAATGATAATGCCTTATATTTTATATGAACAAAATAAATGTAGCCTTTGACTAAGACATGGATGAGGTATGACTGTTTCCTGAAATGTTGCTGTGTTGGTCTCTTGCAGCAAAAGCAATTGGGTCTTGTAATATCTTAAAGAGAATCAAATTGTACACAAAAAGGGTTGTTGACCCAGTGCTAAAATTTTATCTCAAGAGATGGGAAGCAAACCATTATTTGTAAAAAAAAAAAAAAAAGTGTAGTTCAGTCTGTATCACATCTTACAAAGTTATGAAACACATGGTGTTAGCGCCTGTGGAATTTAAATCGTCCATTATGGATAACAGAATCTTGCTGTGAGTCCTTGGCTGCCTATCTAGATATTTTTAAGCATGAAATCCTAATTTTATGAAACGTCTGCATTGTGATTGTTTAACTTGGCACCTCTTATTTTTTAGGGGCACAGAATTGGCTGTTATGAATAATGAAAGGCAGAATCTACATTCACCTTTAACAGGCAGAAAAAACAAAGTGTGAAGAACAGGAAGTCATGAGCAAAGGGCTGGGCAGATTTATGTTTAAATAAGTCTGTAAAGGCAAAGAATTTCTAGCACAGGAAAACCTCACCAAAATCTGGGCTCCTCGAAGAGCTTATAGCCACACATTTCCTCTCATACTCCACTACATAAATCTCTGTTCCACAGTACATTTGTCACATAGCTTGAAAAAAAATTCATAAGCAAAGTCATTACCCTACTGAGATCTTTGGTAAGGTGCATTTCATTTGCAGTTTGTTCCTGTTTACACCAAATAAACTGGGTTCTAAGTCTGCATGTAAAGTATTTCCCATACCACTATTTTTGTTTATTTTCAGCTGGAAATAACAGTGGTAGACTTTCTAGGGCATAGACTTTTTTTTCTTGTTCTGTTTTATTCTGCAAAAGATGAAGTTTATCAACAACTGAAAACAAAAGCATTCTGCTTCATGTGAACATCAGTTTTCTGGCTTTGAATGCTTGTGTATTATAGAACAACCTTCATCTTAGGCCCTTTCCTCACCAGCCTATTAAAACGCTGCAGAGCGACCTCCAGTGGAGGTCTTCTGCACCGTGGAGTGGACTGGGGCGGACTACTTTTTGTAGTTCCGCACCTCAGTCCACTCCGGAGCGACCGGAACTGGTTGCGCAGCGTGCTTTTTAAAAACCTCTTTTAAGAAGTTTTTAAAAAGTACGGAGCATGCGACCCCATGTCACTCCGTCACTGCACTCCGGTGCAGATTTGCAGGCGTGCATTAGTGCGTGCCTGCAGATCTGCCAGGGGCGGGCTTTAGGCTGGCGAGCTTCTCCGGTTGGTGGAGAGCCTCCACCAACTGGAAGCCGCCATTTTGGATGCCGGAGCAGTGCAGAGCGACGAGCTCACACTGCTCCTCATCCCAATGGACTCACCCGGACCCACCAAAAAGCCTTTCCCTGGCTGCATGCGGAAAGGGCCTTAGAGTGATAAACATCCTTGTGGACAATTTTATCTCCTGAAATACAATGCAATTCTCTTGAGATTAAAAACCACAGCAAAACTTGCTCAGGGCATCTAACCCCTCCAGCTAGGGCCCTTTCACGCTATAAAGTTACAGCATTATGATTCCACTTTATCTGCCATGGCTGCATCCTATGGAATCCTGGAGTTTGTAGCTTGGTCAGAGGCACTAGAGGATCTCTCTGGCTGAGAATTCTAAAGACTCCCCCCTCCCTAAACTGCCAGTCTCAGCATTCCTTACACTGAAACCATAGTTTTATAATTGTGTAGAGGAGGGTGAAACTATTCAACCATAATGGTTGCTTCCATGCAGCAAGGGTTTCAGCACAGTCTTACTATGCTGCAGCATATGATTGAAGATTTTGGAAAAATGTGTCCCATGCAATCACAACATAGTTTTCCTTTAGTTCTCCAATTTGCCTGTTTTCTAGAAATGTATTTTATGATTACTTTTTAAAGTTCCAAACAAGATTTTTTTTCTATTTTAGTTTACTGTATACTTATGATTAAACCCCCTTCAAGTATTTAATCAAGACTTCATTTTGGTGCTTTCTGTTTGTTTGTTTGTTTGTTTGTTTGTTTGTTTGTTTGCTTGCTTGTTTCAGGCACATTACCTAAACATAACCTGTTTCTTCCAGTTATGTTTGTTTATTCAGAAGAACATCAGGACGTAACCCAGGCCTCACCCTTAAAATTTGCAGCATCCATCATAATCCTGTTTAGAAGCAAAAACTATCTTAAGTCATTGTTGGCATTATAAAGGCTACATGAACAAACGTTTAGCTGTACCATATACCTTTATGTTCACAGTGAACTTGGGTCCCAGGGCTGTTAAAAGGTGTAACTTTATCACATCATTGGCAATGCTCTAAGAAAGAGAATCATTAATCTAATCTCTATGTCATGTATGACAATTTGTCAACAAAGGCTTCTAGCAGCAGGAGGTCTACTGAAATATTAAAAAAGTCCAAGTGTGTTTTGCAATTGCTGTCTGCAATTGCTGATTTAGATTAGTATTCATCTTTATTCTATGAATAGGCTAAGATAAGATGCAAGAGAGTGGTCCAAAATCTTTAATAGCATTTTATATCAGGGAATTTATATGCAGTATTTCCATAATTTAAGACTGATGGCTTTAGAAAGCCATTTTTTAGAAAAGGTATTCTGAGCAATCTAATGCTTACCTGGCAACTCTCAAGATTTAGGTCCCTTCGTTCACCTTGAAGGCCAGACTGCTTTGACCCATACAACAAATAATGCTAAGAAAGCCAAATATAGTGGCTGCTTCCATGACAGTTGAGAGGTGAATTTGCTCTGAATTTTGTTTGAAACTTTAAAGGAACTATTCAAGGTTTAAAATCCTATCCCAAAAATAGATTCACTTTATTGGGTAACTCCTGTATAGCTTAGAGTGGATCCTTTGCCCTATTGGCATAGTAATTACCAGGCTCCACTGCTACAATACTATTTTTCTATCTGTACTGTGTTTTCAGACAGCCAGCATGAGCTAGTGATTTGAGCTTTGGACTATGATTTTGGAGACCAAGTTTAAATTCCTGCTCAGCCAGGGAAATCCACTGGATGACCTTAGTCAAATCATATACTCTCAGCCTCAAAGGAAGGCCCTGGAAAAACCCCTCTGAACAAATCTTGCCAAGAAAACCTTGTGATAGGTTCACCTAGGATTGCCATAAATTGGAAATGACTTTAAGTCACACAACATCAACTGCATTTCCATAGCTATCAGAATACACTCATGGCAGATATTTATGGTGGGATTTGAATCTGCCCGTGATAGATGCTGCTGCTGTGATTGAGGAGCAACTGATTGTGCATAGGACTGAGCCAGTGAGTGGGATAGATGATGCCTCTGAGATCGAGGAGCAACTGACTGTGCCAAGGACTGGGCCAGCGAGTGAGCAAGTCAACCTGCAAACATCCCCTGCACTGGAAGGTCAAACAGAGACAGAATTGCTCCAGCCAGCTCATGACAGAGAGGGAACCAGCAGTGATGCAGAGAAGTGGCAGCCACCCATGCCCATCAGCCCTCAATCACAAACAAGGCTGAAACTGGCTACTCAGGGAGGCTGCATGGACTAGGTTGAGGAAACAATAAGAAGCAGCACCTGCTCACAGTGGCTATTTAAGTCTGCCAGCATGGCTGCTCTTTGCTTGCAGCAAATTACTAGCAAGCCCTCACGACCTTCGTGTCTCCTGCTCTCTGAAACCCTCTGGACAGATCTCTGCCTTCCGAACCTTTGGACTGGACCTTGACCTGGCCCGGCTTGTGTTTTCCTGGTGTTTGGTATATTCGGACTCTCCCTGAAAGTATTCCTGACCTCCCTCCTCTCTTGCTGGCTGCAGCTTGGCAGGGAGAAATTCCTGACACTGCCATCTGGTTGCTTTTGCCAGCTGAGACACCTGAACTGGCCCATATATTGGTCAAAATCTAGTTTAATCCCATGTAGAGTTGAACCACTGAAATGAATAAGTCAATACTAAAGTAAATCTCATTGATTTTAATGGGCCTACTGTAGTTGGGGCAATAACTGGATACAGCCCATTGCAGTACTGTCAAGAGGTATATGAATCAGACTCCATAGATTTTTACCTGGGAGAATAGAATGTCATCCGAAGCTAAATTCAACACAAATTCAACAACCTATGGACACACACACACACACATCATCTGCACTGTTTTCTGTTTACAAATTTCAAATGAAGCATTTCCTGCTGAGCTGGCTTTCAAAGGTGCTAAGGTCTGTTTAACAGCTGATCGTCCACCGGTCTAACAGAACTGAGCTCATTCAAGCAATAACATTACAAAACAGTATTTTTTTTACTTTAAGAAAACAGAGTCTTGATGACCTATGTAAGAGGGGGTATATATGATGATTCACAATCCATTATATGATTGCGTACATGATAACTCATGATGTATGTCCAATATTTGAGCCTGTAAAAGGTAAAGGTGAGAATGATGTGGCTCTCAAATATTGTTCCTCTGCAACTCTCAGCATCTCTAGCTACTATATTAGCTAGTGGTGAAGAATGATGGAATTTCCAGCCCAAGCACATTTGAAAGGCCTTGTGATTCTCAATGCTGGTAAAGGAGAATGTATTTGCTGGGAAGCTCTGAAGGAAAATGTAACCATATTCACCTAAGTACAGTTATGAAGGTTTATACAATCAGGAAACTTGCCATATCATATAGACTTCTGTAAAACATGTGCACCTGAACTTTTTTTTTTTTTTTGCCTCAGTGTTTTCCAGTTAAAACAGAAGAGTAGATGAGAGAGGGTACAGTGTGTCCCTTTTCTCCTAGGATAGTTACAAACAGTGAATGCTTGAACAGGGGTGCAGACATTCTGGCTTGTCATTTTAATGCTATAATTATCATATGCATACAGGAACAGTTTTAACAAAACACAGCAATGAAGTGATAATCTTGGATGAGTTATGGTGTAAGGCAAACTTACACGTAGGCATTTTTAAGTTTACTCTTTCTGAAGGGTGGTCTCTAACATATAATCGGGGGGAGAAGAGAGAGAGGGGGGAAAATATGTTACATTTCTTCTTCTTTCCCCCTCTATGGAATTTTCCTTTTGAATTTTCCTCAACCTTATACATTGGATCCAGACCTAATTGTACGTACAGACACACATACACACACCTAGTCTCCTTTGTCAATTCAGTCACACAATCTGACATATTCTGTGAAGACTGTTCAGATTTTATTTTGATTGTAATGTGATTGAATACCATTCAAGATTCAGTGCCACAGAAATGCTTTCAAAAGGCAGCATTTGGAAAGGAAAAGCTCTAGAACTAACTTCATGGCATTATATGGGCATAATGCATCAGTGGAGTTCCCTTCCTTTCCTGTCCAGTGCAGCCAAAAGATGGAAATTGGAAGCTTTCACTTCGATTTTTAACTAAGCACGGTTTAGCTTCATGTTCAGATTCTACAAACTGTGGTTAATCTTCATTACAGATAACTGAAATAAGCAAATTCCATGTAATTTATAAAGCTTGTATGCTTTAAAAAAATTAGTTAGGATTATCCATGGTTTAGAGTCTGAATTCAGTGCTTAAACAGGAGTTCATGGGAATGCTCCCAATCTTCTGTTTACGACTCTGCTGAGGAGGGAGGGGAGCAGTAGCAGGCAAGCCTGAGACTCAGGCCATTTCCGCATGAGACTGTTATAGCGCTACTATTCCACTTTCAACATGCTATTGAATTCTGGAGTTTGCAGTTTAGGGAGGGGCCGGCTGGGAGGGGCCGGCTGGCCTCAGCTGACCCCTCCCTAAACTGCAAACCCCAGGATTCCATAGGATGTTGAAAGTGGAATCATAGCACTATAACAGTCTTGTGTAGAAGTGGTCTCACTCATGAATGCCATTCATTTGAATTAAGTCAGTGTTCCCCAACCCAAATTAGTTAACCTGATCCACAGTGGGCAGGCTTTCAAAATACTAAGAAGCTGTCACTTCTTTTTATTAATATCAACGATCTATATAGAACACCATTGCTCATTAAAATTATCCTTTTCTACTCAACAAGATAAAACTAGACAAACCATCTTAAATTTGGTTAATTAGCTTTGGAAATTCATGCCAATTCTGGTACAGTGCAAAATGAGATTTTTTTTAAAAAAAAAAATTCTTCCCCCACTTAAGTCATGAAGAAAATAATTTAACTAATGTGCCTGGAAATGTGCCAAGTCTGTGGAGTCACATTTCCTACTAATCACTTTTCACGAATCTCATTTGCAAAATGTTCATCTGACATTACTTGTTACGGATATTTTCTAAATGATTTAGTCCCCACTGGTTGTGAGAAATTTATTATTTTAAATTAGCAGGATTTCTCAGTTCACGCAGTGGACTTGCAGTAATGGTGTGATCAGGCCCCATGTTGTAAGTAATCTGAATTTTGCAGAGTCTAAGGAAAGTGATCTAACTTAGTTTAATTAATTAACCCCTCAAAAATTTCAGTGCTGATCAGCTAGTTGAGAGGGAGAACAATTAATGTCTGCTACAAATTATGTCAACATTGTGTTATGTTTTATTCATACACAACTTCCCATAATGTAATTAGAGATTAAAGGCTTCTAATTCCGCCATTATTTACACCCTGTATGTTGCACAGTTCCCTGATTAATGGGAACAAAAGAAGGAGGTATACTACTTTCTCATTTAAATTACCTGAAGCCGGTATTCTCTTGCCTACGAATTACATGCTCATGGAGAGTTGTGTTTCACATCAAGGGAGTACACAGTATGACAGGTTGAATAAAATTCAGACAAAGCATGCAAAAAAGGCTAATTTGCTCCCAGACTGGCAGTACTCTAACCTATAAAAGAGTGAATAGAAGGGAAAATAGAGTCAAAGCTCATAATTACTCTCACTTAAAATTAGAATTGTACATTTAATCTACACCCCAGACTTCTTCACTATATAGTTCAAATAATTAGGGTCATGGTTCTATTTAATACTTTTTGATTACAGAAATAAATGAAATTTTAATTGGCCAATGGGCAATATGAAACTTGTTGGCTGGAATCCCATACTGAATGGGCATTTTTTTGTCTGATGTGGAACTTCCATATTCAATTTAAGGCTGCAGAAACAAAATTGTGCAGGCAATTCTGTTGTGAATATGGATGTTCATTGGGTTCTGCACTGGGGCACACATTCAATTGTTCAGTGTTGCCATTCAACAAGGGGATACATAGCACTATCAGTGCTATGAGTGAAGAAGCTTACTCTGTGCAGTTTCAGTGTAGGATCTTGTCCTAAGTCTTTTCTGTTTTCCCACAGCTACTAGTACATATCTGAGCCCAATGAAAATGAAGGTATGTGTATGCAGCCCTCTTACAGTAAGGGTAGCCAGCACTGGCCTGTATCATACTACATAATTATAACACAATGATTCACATTGCAATATCCTATGGGATCCTGAGATTTGTGGTTTAGGGAAGGTTGTCAAAATTGTCGGCCAGACACATCTAGTGTGATGGTTCCCAAACTTTCATCCTCCAGATGTTTTGAACTTCAGCTTCTAGAATTCCTGATGTGTGACCATGCCAGCTGGGGCTTCTGGGAGTTGAAATACAAAGCACAATAGAGGATCAAAGTTTGGGACCTACTGCTCTAGTGCCTCCCCAAACTACAAAACCCAGGATTCCACAGGATCCAGACATGGTAGTTAAAGTAGAATCATAGTGCTTCAATTGTATAGTGTGAAAGATCATGGCAAGTGTGGGCCACAGACACCCATCATCATCCCAGCTCCTGGAGCCATCTCTTAAAATTCCAGTGAACTCACTTTAGTCATGAACAATTTGTTGCTATTGTCCAAAAAATGCAAAGCATTTCTATAGAAGTTTCTCTTTCCTGCAGGGTCCTGTATCACTAATATACACCGTGCTGCCAGTGACATGTGCACAGTAATGACAAGAAGCATTCCGCTGCTGGGTTTAGGATGGTTTCTATCCTGTAATCCTGCACTGCTCTGGCATTTAATACTCAGCAGGGATTAGCAGAAGTAGAATAAGCCTTGTTGAGTAGGAAATTTACTCTTGTGAACCTCTGTATCTTTTATAACTAGCACAAGAGGAAAAATACTGTAGCTAAAATGATATATGTAGTATAAGCTCTTCTAATGCACTTGGGGTCTTTTGTTTTTACAAAAGGGCCAATATGTTAGGTGCCTCTCATTCTGTCTGTATAAGTATGTTTAATGTAATAAATATAGAAAGCTTTTGAAATAAGGTCCTGTCATATATTTGTAAAGAGAGGAAGGGAATCTCACTGAACAATGGAATGTATATGAAATAAAACATATCAGTTAGACTAAAGTTTTGACTCTGGGGGAAGGACATATAATCTTTCAAAGAACTCTAAGCCTTCATGAGGCTGATCACTGACAGGCAGCACTTACAACAGGCATGCAGATGACTGTGGACAAAAGTGAGCTGTAGGGCTGCATCATTTATTCAGCGAGCATGGATCCCCATCCTTTCAGTTACCTGCTAACTCTATACAAGGAGTGAGGAAGAGTCAAAGGGGTTAGGGGACTGGATTTGGCCCCAGAGGACATTGTAGGACTGCCACTTGGGAAGAGGAGAACTTCTGCCATCATGTTTGGGGCCTTCTCTGGGCTATTTTAGACCCAGGAGAGGCAGTTTCTGCTGGGCCTAAAATGAGTCAGGGGGAACATGGCGCAAGCACCGCCCACAATACATACAGACATTTTGGAGACCAAACATTTTAGACTCTAGAGAGTCCTGAAAGTCATAAAAATAACTCTTCATGGTGCATTTTCTCCACTCCTGTTCTATATCTAGGTGTCTAAATATATCTAACACTTTGATATTTCACATTCTAAACCACAACAGAACCAGATTTTTCTACCTGTATCAATTAGACAACAAATCTGCAAATATTCCTGATATGTGCTGATTAATTGGAATATAATTATTCGGAATCTGTTTTCTTATGGAAAAGGCAAGTACTGTGCTGCATATGAAAACTCTTCTTCCTGATCAATGAAAAATGTGTGCAGCAACTCTTTTAGTTTCTCTGCAAGCAGGTGTCCCAGCTCACACAAGTCTCTGTTTCTGCTCCTGTGAGATTCATACACTGGAGGGGGCCAGAAATGGTCTGGCTTTCCTAGTTCAGTGCTCATGCTAGCTGCAGAGATGCTCACCCTGGCCTGGCCAACCAGGTATTTGAAGGACAGACTTGAAAAAGGAAATTCCCACTCAGTCCGCTTGCAGGGAACATATTGCTGCCTGCCAGCCCCTCTCCTCAGAAATCTTCTCTACTCATCAGCTGTTACCATAAGAGATGGGGGGAGATGTTGGAGTACATGCTGTTACCATCGTGTACTGGCCTGGCCTTTGGTGAACCAGAGATATCATTTTGATATCATAATTCGGCCCTACTCTGCCACCAGCCAAGTGTTTGTGAGGCCCGCAGAACAAGCGCGAAGCTAGGCATGGCTATTACTTGCTGCCCCCACCAAATCAAGCCAGATATTGCCAGATCTGCTTTAGGGAACCTCCCGAAACAAACACCTTCACTACCACAAAGGGACCCTCTGCCCTGAGAGGACACCCTGGTGAGCTAGGTACTCAACTGCCGAGATAGCCGCATTTACATACCGGCTATACTGTTGTCAGTTCAGACTTTAACTTAATCATGCAAATTCTGACCTTTCGGAGGCTTTGTCTCCAACCCAAAACTCATTGTTTTCATCCCAAGACCAGACTAGCCTGCGGTTGTTCTTTCCCCTATAAAAATCCCCCGCTCAGAGAGCAATTTGGAACTCTTGCCGGATCGCTTGGACTTAATTTCTGCCTTGCTGCTGCTCGGTTCAGCAGATTCCCCTTGGTCACTCCGCTGAATTTCTTCCTTTTCAATCGGCTTCCCCAGGACTACTAGTCAGATGGCGTATCACCCATTCCCCCTTGAAACTCTATTTTCCTTTCTTGTTAGGAGTATGTTTGTGCTTTTCTTTAATAACTGTTTAATAAATCTTAATTGCTGTTTGAATCATTTGCCTCCTCACTGACCTGACGCTGTAGACATAGGGTAAAAGAGCCTGCTGCGTTGCCCTGCCTCTCGTTAGCCAAGAGAGTGCTCCAGCTAATTTTCCCATCTTTGCTTGGTTTGGTTTGTTGTTTCGGTATGCCTCCCGGGACCCCACCATTCACAGGGTAACAGAGTGGTGGAGCAACGCAGGCAACCCCAGTACCCCTAATATGAGAAGGAATCCAGAACCTCCTCAAATCAGGTGGTACTGACTTAGGGAACGGTCAGTGAGTGGTTTTAGAGTGCTGGTAGGCAGTATAGTGTGTGTGTGTGTGTGTGTGTGTATGTGTGTGATCTCTGTGTGTTTGTGCAGTGCTTCTATCAGGTGGATATCTGTACCCGTCTCTTGTCTTGTCCTGGGAACCACCTCCCCATCTTGGGTCTATCGTGGGCTGGGATCCAAAGTGTTAGGACACTAGCACGTTAGGAACAGTATACACTCATTCAACACTTTAGCAGCCAGATGCACAGCACGGAAGGAGCAATCCCATTTCTTTCGTTGTTCCCTTGTGAGTTTCCCTTGGTTTTTGGTTTGGTTTGTATTGAAGAAGGCACAGGTGGTGATTCCCGACTTCTCAGGTTTGCGGGTGTGTCCCGATATTGCTGGCTTGTTAGGATTGGGTGGTGAGTCCCAACCTAGCTGTGGGTTTAGCGGTCTAGCCCAAGGTAGAGGAGGTACCTCTCACCCAGAAAACCAGAATAGGCGCAGTTCAGTTTTGGGTTCCTTATCCCTCTTTCCCTGCTGCTTGGCCAGGCAGCGTAGTAAGTTCCTTTGAGTTCGTCACCTCCCCTTCCAGTGAGCCTCGGAAGCGCTCCTGAGGACTCCCCCAACCGGCCTAGGTGGCCTCCCCGTCCCTGAACCGTTGGCCTTGTCCTTTTGTTGTCATTGCTGTCAAGGTGCAGAACCGGACCTGAGCATACAAAGGTGACCTTGTGTGGGCAGGCTGGAGTTTGGTTCCTTCTCCCTCTTCCCTAGCAAAGTTCCAGTGAGTTTGTTTTCCTTAGCTCCCCCAGGGGTCTAGGTGATCCTCCCCATCACTCCAGGTCCTGGTCCCGTATTTGTGCAGGAAATTGTGTAGGAATTTGTGTTGTTGTTGTGTTGTGTAGGAAGTCTTGGTATTGTTGTGGTAGAGATGGCTAAGGAGAGCCCTGTTGTAGTTAAGGACCTCATGTGTGAGGAGGAGGTCCATGGAAAACTGGAGAGATGGGTTTTAGGCAGGGGAAAGTGCCCCTGGAAGGACCCTGTCTTTCAGACAGCTGATCCCTTCACCTCTCTCCAGGAAGCGTACGCCCTGGCATGTAAATCAAAGAACTCATTTGGACCTTCGAAGGATTCGTTGGCAGCATGGGGACTTTGGCTTGCGGTCAGAGATGCTAGCAGTGCCCTAGTTGAGACCCGGGGGAAGCTAGCAGAAATGGAGAAGGAGAATGCCTGGCTTCATGCCGAGATCGAGACCTTGCGAGCGGACAAGGTAACTTTTGCGTCCGTTGCACAGGCCTCAGCCCAGAAGTTGAGCGACCTCACCCTAGTCGCCCAGACTTGGGAGGAGAAAGCACACGCCTTAGAGGCTGAGCTTGATCATGCCAGGTCTGCGGCCCGAGTCATGGTTAGTCAGGTTAAGGAACAGCAGGAGGCTGTCAGTCACGCAGCCTGCCATAAGCAGATTGCTGTCCTGGAAAGGCAGTTCCAAAGGCGTAAGGCCCTAATTTCAGTGGTGTGTCCGGAGCTGCTCCCTAGTTTTGCCCAAGAGTGTCAACGCCAAGGCCTGGCAAGCAGCCTCAAAAGCCGGTTAACAAGTCTCTCACAAATAAGGCAATAAATTAAAGAGCTTTCTGGGCGAACGGCAAATGAATAGATAAGGCAGCAGTAAATAAAAGAGCTTCTGGCAGCAAGGAGATTCCCTGGCTGTTATGTCACAGCCAGGTTCTCAGTGAACAGTCTGAGTTTGCTCAAGCAAGAGAAGTTACCAGGGCCGGTCCGAGATCCAAAGGAGGCGATGTTCCAGCAGGTCGAGCAGCGTTCCAGGAGGCAAGACAGGGATCCAAGATATACAACAAGCACCCCCCCCCCAAAAAAATGGACAATTGTGAGCCGACAAAGACCCAAGTCTGAGTGAGTGCTTTTATAGGCAGATCACTCCTCCAGGCGTTATCTCAGCTGGACCCTGATTGCCTGGTGTTTTCTATTTAAACGCTCTGACCTCCCGAGAGCACTCTTTTGCTCCCGATGCTGCTGGTAAGTAGGCACCTGCTCTTGAATCTCACTATCTGACTTTTCTGGCTTGGCTGGGTCTGAAGCAGCCCCTGGCTCTGCTGCTGGGACCACTGGGGCCAAGGGCTCTGTGTCTGGGGCAGCCTCTGGGGTGGGCTGTGCTGGTGCAGCAGGCTCCAGGGTCTCTGGCTCAGACTCAGAGCTTGTGTCCTGGAGTTCCAGGGTCCTGACAAAGAGGACTCCTTGCCAGCAGACACCCTGGTGTCCCTCCCCCACAATCCAGACTGGGAAACCCCTAAGGTGCCAGTCCACCCAGTTGAGATGCGGTCCATGACCCACAGGACCGTACCAGCTAGCAGTGGTGGCGAAGAAACCCAGGAGACTCAGGTCACTGAGGCCAGAATCCCCTGGTGTGCAACTGAGGCAAAGGCAATTGCAGATCAGTTAGGACCCCTGAACCGGTCCACCGGCATCATGCGGCTCAATGCAGTGATGCATTCGCACCTGACAGCCAATGGCCAGGACCTAACTCGACTGGCTCGCCTTTGCATGTCCCCGTCGGACCTTCTGACTCTTGAATCGGCCGTGGTGGCTCGAGGCTTGGTTAGGCTTGAAGCGCACGACTGGATGAGAGAGGTCATAAGGATCCTTTGGCCTGGACAGAGTGCGGGTGCGCTCTACGTCATGGAGCAACAGGGTCCTTGTGAGAACCCTGAGGCTTACATGGCGCGGAAGCAGTTACTCACCATTTTAGCTGAGAAGGTGTCCCTAATGCCTCACGGGCACAATTCTGATCAAGTGGAGTTCAAGACTCTATTGTACGGAGGCTTGAACCGCGAGACAAGATTGGCCCTAGGCTTGGTAGACCCGGCCATGACATCTTGGGAAGAGTTTGGGAACAACCTCCACAGGGTCGCCGACCTGTTGTGATAGGCTGACTCCCTGCGTCCTCCCTCAAGGGCCCACAGGAAAGACCCCGGGAATTGGGAACCTGTATCTGAGGTAATTTACTCCAATTACGGACTCCATTCCCAACATAGGAAGTTGGCACCGAATTCCGTTCCTCGAGGGAATTGGAACTCGCAGACCTGACAGGATAGGCAGTGGCAAGGAAGGCACCCCCGCAGCCAGCCTGGCAAGGCAGGGAACCCTTCACAGCAGCCCACTGCCCCCAAGCAGTTTTCCGAGTCTAGTTTTCCCAGGGAAACATCTGGCGGGTACAAGCCCCTGACCCAGCCGTCTCCCACGGATAGGGCTAGGATTTGGGGAATGCTGTGCTTGGCAGGAATAGACAGGACTTTCCTAGACAGAAAGCCCACTTCAGAGCTCCTGGATGCTTTGGAGAGACATTGGTTTCTGAAGGACCACCAGCCGGTCCAGGATGTCACGAACTGCCCACCTCCAGTTGGCGGTCATTTGGATTTGGACTAGGGATGCCCTCGGTCCTACAGGTTCCGAAGCCATGTGATTGCTGGGTCGTGGTCACGCAGGCGAAGGAAACCACAGGTGAAGGCAGGCACCCAGACCAAGTGGGGGAGACCCTCCTGCCACCCTTGAGGTAGACCCTGGCGCGGCACTGAAAGTGCCGGCCCTTGAACCAGTTACTCCCAGTGAGCCTACGTCTGAACATGTCCAGTCTTCTGGATATAGCGGGGAGGGGGTCACTTGGCGCTAACCTGGAAGGACATTCCACGTCCTTTGGAGATGTTTGGTTGTAAGTTTTTGGCTTGGGAAAGCCATGGCGATAACAACGGCCTCTTGGGCATCGTTTTCTCACGCAACCCCGAGTTCACTGCTTGCAGCAGGGACATGCTCCCAAGGTCGTCAGTGCAGGGACCTCAGGTAGTTTCGGCTGTGCAGGATGGCGCTGCCATTCTGGTCCCCAGTGTAGTTTTGTTAGCTTCTGAATGGACGCTAGACATGTGCGAGGAGGCGATTGTGGCTACAGCCCACCTCCCTTTCTGGATGTTTTGCTGCCGCTTCATCTTTAAAGGCCCCCGCGGTATTTTGATTGTGACTCTGGTGGTTGCGAGATGGGCCCATATAGTTTGGAGCTCATTCTCAGTCACCGTCCTACTGGACAAGACTGTTGTACCAGAGGTCCTTGGGCTTAACCCAGACCTCCACTCTGGATTTGGAAAATGGGTTCCCACCTGGGAGTCAGCCGTGGTACTACTGTTGGTCTTTTTGGTAACCCTAGTAAAGGATTGGAAAGGGAAGCCCCCAGACCAGGAAATCCCTGTGATAGCATGCCTCAGCGTAGGCAGAACTTTGCCTCCCTTCATGGGATGGAAGCCCCCTTGAGGAGATGGCCCAGGCCTCTCCCCCTTCCCTTTTGTGAATAGTCCCTTTCTATAGTTTTGACAGAGATTCCATCTCTGTTCCCTACAGGGAGATGGAATGGACTCGTCAATGTGGTTTGCTGTGCTGTCTTTATCGTTCAGATACACCTGTGGAATAAGAGTCTCCCCAGAGTTTAGTTATATATATATTTACAGACTGGCAGCATAACGTACACGCTACCTGCCACTGGAACCCTTACCCAGAAACAGAAGCCATGCTCCATAAATCCAAGTTAAATCCTTGGTATCAGAAGCAGTACCCCTTTCAGTTGTTTACACACATGGTAGTGTATTCCAATGACTGGCTTGGCACAAGCCTAACCATGGCTGTCGCCGAACACAACATGACCATACACATAGATGTGTCAACCGAGGCAGCCCCTACAACAGTTAGAGTGATTCAGAGCAATCTCCACAAGGAAGCACTGGTCACAGTCACCTTTGACGTGGACGAGTGTCGTCCCAAATGGTTATGGGAGACGTTCATGTTCAAATGTCAGAATTCCACCAAGACTCCAACAGGTTACACATTCACGTGCAGGAAGTAATGGTGTCTCGACTTTCCACGACGCAGGACCTCTTCAGGTAAGCAACTGGCTATGTATGTGGGTAGTTCCATGATCCGCAAAGACATAGAAATGGTAGCCTATTCCACCATTCAACCCATGCTCACGACGATGGTGCTTAACTTCACCGTCGTCAACATCTCTAAAGTGCTTCTGATCTGCGCACCCTATTTGAAATTGGCTTGGAAACAATGGGAACACTGGGAGAAACGTTGGCTGTCCTTCTCCCATCCATCTTTGCTTGGTTTGGTTTGTTGTTTGGGTGCCCCTCCTGGGACCCCCCATTCACAGGGTAGCAATGCACAAAGCCAGCATCTCCTTAGAATTTGGAGAAATTATAGCTCAAAGGAGGATTCTGAAAGGAGAGTAACAGCAGCATCTTTTCACTTATACTAACTAGTAGTAACTGCGGAGAGATTCCCGTTAAAGTTAAGCAAAGTATTTTATTTGAATTGACAAACATAGAAGAAATCAGGCACTCTTAAGAACCATACAAGACTATCAGAAAGTGAGGCAAGAAATGTTGGATAGAGAGAATAGGGGTTGAAAGAGTGATAGTTACCAGTCTTGAAGAAGGTGGTCACAGCAAAGGGGTTCAGATAGTGTCTCAGAGTAGCACGGAGGAATGGCCATCTAGGGCACACTACATACTACATACTACAATTGACTGAGGTCAAAGCTAGGGTTTTTATATCTTGTTACAAGCCGTGAAGGGGCATTGACAAAGCCACAATGGCTTTCCCATGGGACTGACAAAGGAGTCTGGAATGGGCTGATTGCTTTAACTCTGGAGCAACAGAACATTGACAGGACTCATGACAATCTCTTAATATTCAGTCAGGTAGGGTGTATAGGGAAGATCTCCAGAGGATAAGATTGAGGGATGGTCTCTGATTGCTATGAACCTGGGCAGTTTGTCTTTCATTGTATTCAAAAATGATAAGAGCCTGAAGTGGTGAAGGGATTAGCATAAATGCATCAGCATTGGGATTTTCCTCATAATTGTATTCAAACTTTCATGACCCCAAATGTGCCTCTGATCAGCATGACCCTGACCATATTCTCTGGTCATCAATAAGTCCAATTTATGAAAATTGTATATCTTTTTGGAGGGGTGGTAACTCTGCTATGGGTTGGGATATTCTTCCATTTTATTAAGTCACTGGTATAGAGGAACACCAGTTGTACATCTGGAATCTTGTGTCATTGTCTTAATTCTATTGCAACTGTGCTATAAAGCTATTAAGGTATTGAGCTAGATCCAGTTTGGGGAGGAGGTGGTTAAAATGCATCCATGGGGAAGCATGTGCCCCCCAAGACTGTTTTAGTGGCCTATGACAGCTCCAGACTCTCACAGACCGTCCTTTTTTTGTGGTCCCCCAAAATGATGAATTGCATCTCCTAGAAACCACTAGGAACAGAATTTTTCAATAGGCTGCAGGGCTTTCCTGCATTGTTTAACATTCAGCTACTCCTAGAGATTTTAAAAGCTACTTCCAGCTAAAATACCTGCCCATATCCTCCAATATTTCACAGATGAAAGCCTGTGGCCAAGCAAATTCATAGTGTGGTCAAGATGGCAAAGGTTTTTAAGGAAGAAGATACAAGGAAGGAGAGTCTGCAGTGCTTTGCTTTTGCCTGAGCCCATTCAGAAAAGCAAGATTCCACCCCCTCGTCTCCTCTTCCCACTGCTGAATAAATTACTTTGGCAATTTGAACTCAGTTTGCAAAATGAGATAAAACAGCTGAGAATGTGGGACAACAGAATTAACTGGGACTATCCCTGCCAAATCAGGATAGTTGGAGGGGATGGATTTCAGGAGTGGAAAAGTGGATTTTGGATGCACACTGTTAAGGAATCCCAGGATTTCAGGTAAGCACCTTCCCCATCATGCCCAGCTTAGAAACTGCTGGACTTGCTTCACCCCTATTGGCAGAAGAACCATGCAGTTGTTTGTGGTCTTATAGAATCCAGTATCACATCATCCCATGTTTTCTCTCACTGTACCTGTGGCAAGAGGCGGCATTGTCCTTCAGGATAAGACATCTGATGGTTTGTGGACTGGCAACAGTCAGTGGAGCACTGCTGCACAAAGAGGCAAAAAAGTCCCTTTTATGTGGAAAAAAAGGAAAGAAGGCCCAAATTCTCAGGTGGTTGAATTCTGCCTTCCTTATTACCTTTTGTGCTTTTGCTGTTCTCTTATGCAATAACTCCATGTACAGTACATGCAGTTTACCATTTTATATATTCCAATCACACTTAAACTGAGAAAAAAGAGCTGGAGCATATTGTTGGCACTGATTCTGGTAAACCACTCTGCACATTAGGTACTTGGCAAGCTTAGCTATAAACAATGAAGGCTCTGGGAAAAGTATCTCAGTAACCTCAAGGGTACTACACTACACCTGATCCTACTGGTGACAGTCATGACAGGAACATTGTAGGAGAACACAGTAACTGTATGGTGGGGATTTTTAAAAACCATGTTCATCACACATCAGTAATAAAATATAAATTGAAAATCAAGGACTTCATAAATCAACTAAGAATGTAGAAGTAAAACAATCTTCTTGTATTCCAAAAAGTCACTCCAATAAACACCAACTCTCCTGTGGTCTGTCACATGCTTTTGCCCCATGTGTTGAGCTCCTTCATTTTTCTCAAATGAGTAACAATCTGATTTTTCTCTCACTTCCAAATTCAAATTAAATCTCCTCCCAACCTTCTGTTGAGCAGGGCATTACCTTTCTAGTGACTTTCAGACTTACTAAGTATTTATTTATGACATACATTTTGCTTGACGTGCTACATGGAAGGGTTGTTCCTGGAGCTTATTTCAAAGTCATTAAATTTCTAGCCCTGAGTTTGGATCCATGGCCTTTCTGCTCTACAACCACCACCTCCTAGCCACCTCCTTAGTTGGTCCAGTTGTTTGTAAAAGCAACAACTATCATAGTACAAAGTGATGTAGCAGAACTCTTTAATTACTGAGCTTCTGGCCAAAAGCTATGTTGGTGTGGGGTTCTGGGAAGTGTACTCCAAAAAGTAATATTTTCAAACTCTGCTAAAAATCAATAGCAGTGCTAAGCAAGAAAGCTTCCAGATGATAACATTCCTGATATATTAGCTTTTTCAAAGCACAAGAAGATTTTGATATGAGAATGGCCTCAAACCTTGCCCTTGAGGCATGAAAAGGGCCTCACAAGTACAAGGGACTACAGAGCTTAGGCCCTTTCTGCGCGCAGTTATTAAGGTGGGCCAATGCATCTTGCCACAGAGGTATTCTGCATGTTGGAGTGGACTAGGTTCAGTTTATTTACCTTCGTTCCACACATAATTCCGACTAAATGTGCCCCCATGTGATGGTAAAGTGCACTATTTGAAAACCAGAAGAAATCAGATTTCCAGTTTTCCAGATCGATCCGATTTGTACTTTCACAGTGGTGCAGACATGTACATTTGTGCCAATGCGAATTGGTAGTAGGGGAGGGTTCATGGGAAGGGCCAGGGGTAGTATGGACTTTTGCACATACGCACGTGCGGATGTATGCTATGACGTACTAAACCATGCAAAAAAAAGGGCCAATCACAGCCGATGGAGCAGGGTGAGGGAAGTAGCATGAGTGGCCACGGTGGAGGCAGTGTGGATTCATGAACTCGCACTCCTCCAAATCAGAATGGAACATATGCAGTAGCTGTGCAGAAGGAAATGAGGGAAGGTCTGCCTTGTTTCAAGCCCAGAAAATCCGGTAGGAAACAGCACGAACCGATTCATCAGCCTTGTGCGGAAAAGGCCTTAGACTCTTCATTGACATCCTTGTCCACTGTCCACACATTGAGAATTGATGTCTGCAAAAGAGAAGACCTTTTGTATCCTTAGTTGCAATCCTCTAGCTGCAATCCACTGTGTGTGAGTTACACATGAAGCGAGATAGCTATGAACTATTTATCTCTTATTCATCCAAGTGGACAAAACCAAGAAAGCAAGAAACAGCAAAGCTGAGGAAACAAGACAGAGTTATAATCAAGGTGAATATATAATATTCAAAGAAGATTTTGTTTTAATCATTGACTTATCACCTCTTTAGTTGTAATTCAAAGTCTATGGAAAGGAAGAACTTCTGCCTCTGTTCCTGGTCCACTAGTTCTTTCAGACCTCAGTGTTTACAACTATTCTCTACTTCTGTAGGAATTCTAGAGTTATGACAGTCTGAACTTCATGCTTGGGCATTGATTGGAACATTATAGTGGGGGCATACTTTGAACATGGACCTCTTCCCTATTTAGGTCTATTCTGCAAAAAGCACCCGGTTCTGTAAATTTTCTTGCAAAAGCTGTCTATAAATAGCATAACTATATAACATCAATGACCAAAAAAAACCCAAAACCCTTTTCCCTTAGTTTCTGGCACAGTTGCAAACATTTTCAAAATATATAAAATAGAAACAAACTATAACGTACTGGTTTCCATTGGTGGATTCCAGTGGATTCTTGGCATAAGTAGGCAGATGGACTAAATGGCTTTTGCGGTTCTTTCCAACCCTGTGATTCTATGCAGCCACTGGGAACAGGACTGTTTTCATTTAGGTACCCATTTTATGGAACACTTTTTCTGAGGTAGGTTGAGCACCAACATTTTATTCCTGATGCCCAGCAAAAATGTTACAATTCAAGAAGGCTTTTCTTTGATGGGCCTCTTGCTTGATTGATTGCTATATATTTTACTTTTTGTTTTTCATAAAAAGGTGTTAGATTGGAGCGTACTGTTTTCTTTATTCTGTAAATAGCTTTGAACTCACATTATGAAAAACGCAGGGCATAAGCACTTACATATTTAAAATGCAAGTAGGAAGCACTGGGGGCAAGGAGATAAAACTGATGACTAATCCAGCATTTAGCTTGGTAGAATGCATATCTGTCACGCATGCTGTGAAGTTGTGAGGGTATTGGAGTCTGAAAAAGGAAACAGCTGTGACTTCTCTTTAGCTGTCTTCTTTATTCTAAGCTGTCTTAGAGCTGACTTTTCTTTAACTCTTTTCTTTATCCTAAGTTGTCTTGGTTCAAATCCAACAGTCTATCCAGAACTTCACAACGGCTCCCTCACTTTGTTATGAAAAAAATGTCATAAAGTATTATATGTGTGATAAAGCCAGGAAAATGGTTTTTCACATCCAAAGGACATCTACAAAACAGAAACACTGTTAGAGAATGTGACTTAATATAATTAAGACCTTTCTGAAATGGAAATGCAATACTATACTGAACGCATAGTATTAACTACAACCTCAAATGATTCCTGGCAAAGACATGACATACAGAATTGTTGGTCAACATATAATATAACAAATAGGCTAATACAATGCTGAAGAACAATGTGGGATATTATATCTGTAAGAGAGAGGCTATTTCTGCACTATACTGTTCTAGTGCTTTTATTCCACTTTCAACACTCTATGGAATCCTGGGCTTTGCAGTCTAGGGAGGGGCATTTAGAATTCTCAGCTAGAGAACTCTTTGGCCTCAATAAACTACAAACGCCAGAACTTCACAGGATGTCAAAAGTGGAAAAATAGCACTATAACAGTGTAGTGTGGAAATGAACATAGACAGAGAAAGAGAGAAGGTGGATACAGTAATGCAAATATTTATCAGGTAAAGATTCCAGAATCCATTAAGTCTCGCATGGTAGTCTGGGGAATTTTTGAAAACAAGTGACAATACATTGAACTGAACCAAATGTCAATAATCTTTAAGTCCAGTAAAATTAAAGTGGCTGTGGGAGCTTAATTTTTTTTCTGTTGGCATGATGTTGACTAAGGCCCTTTCTGTACCTTACCTTTTTTCGGCACTGGGGTGCAGGGATCGCGCGAGCAGCCTCCAGCGAGAGGCTCTCGCATCCCCGCTGCTTCAGCTCCGCATGAGCTACCTGCTCCCAAGCAAGTAGCGCAAGAGCCCCGCCTCTTCCTTCCGCAGCACAGCCTGGGAGTTTCCCAGGCTGCACTGGGGCAGGAAGTGCAACCTCTGTGGCTCTGCAGGCTCTGCGCGCACAGCAAGTGTGCATGGGACCCTGGAGCAATGCACGATCGCACACCATTTTCGGCTGAAAGTCGAAAATGAAAAAGTGCATGAGCAGTGCCTGCCCTACTCTGGAGCATCGTGCAACACTCAAGGGGCCCTTTCGCATGGCAAATGCCCTGCGAAAAGGATCTAAGAAAGAGCTGGAGACAGAACCATATGTATGCATGGGTCTCACCCTTCAATATGATAAGGGATGATGACTGGGGGTGGGGGACTTTGGGAAAGAATGATTTATTCTGAGGGCTTTTAGGGTGGACTTGCTTATAGATTGCCTCTTCTTTTAAGGACACAACAGGCCCCATAAGGCATCTTAGGATGGAGCTACAAGGCCGCAAGCTAGCCTGGGAACTGACATGCTTGCCATGCACCGAAGGTGGACCAGTTTCATTGGTGCACACCTTAGCAGGATCAATAACCTCATCACATTTTATATGGCACCCACAGGGTACAGATGGAGATTTGGTCAGTAACCAGACTGGATCCAGCCATAAGCTTCACCAAGCACTGTATCAAATAAAGGTTTAGGCCAATTTCACCCTAGATGCCTGGTCCAGCATGTTCCTCTGCTTTATACAGGTTTGGTAAGTCCCACAAAATTAAGTGGGCTTATTCCAGGTAAGTGTGTACCATAATGGATTGCAACTTGAGTTAGTTATAACTAATTTATAAAATTTATTTTTTAGAATCTTAACTGTGAATAACTGTCTCTAGATTGGAGCTAGGATTAAAAATAAAAATTCTGAAAGAATGCTGTATAATCCAATATGAACTGAACATCCTAGTTGCACTGTGTGAAAAATTTAATTAAGGCCATTCCATAAACTGAAAACAAGTGCCCCTTACTTATTAGACAAGTTAAGGAGCAGAGCATTGTCGAAAAGCAGAAGTTGTTGGCAAGCAAAACCTGCTAGCCTTATACCTCCCACTTCTCTCCCCACTGCATCTTTTCCAGTCTTTACACCATAGCTGGGTTGCCCTTCTTTGGATCTCTTCAGCAGTCAAGAAGCCAAGGGATAGAGACACAAGGATTTGAAGAGTTCCAGCTGCCCTTGCCCCATGTGTTGAAAGACATGACTAGGGGCTCTCTTTCTTTTGCTCTCTCCCTTGCCCACACACATTCATACACAGACATGCACACCCACAGAGCAACACCTCAGGCACAGGGAGAGGAGAAGGTGGAAGTTTATTAAGCTCGCAGGCATTTTGCTCACTTCTCCTTCTCTCCAACTGCCCAGGTGTTTTCTTTTCTATCCTGCCAGGGAACCAGACTTTCTTGAACCTAGAGCTCTCTGAAGAAGGAAATAAAAGCAGCACATGATTGCTTCTTGAGGTTCCATTTTTTTTATCCTTCTCAATTAGTATGCATGATCAAGACAGTGGATAACATGTCAAATAGATGGGTTCTGACGGTATTTGAAAAGGGTTGAGTCATAGAGCTGAAAGAGACCACAAGGGCCATCAAGTCCAACCCTCTGCCATGGAGGAACACACAATCAAAGCATCCAACCTCTCTTTAAAAGCCTAGGAGATTCCTCCACACTCTGAGGCAGCATATTCCATGGCTGAACTGCTCTTACCATATGGCAGTTCTACCTAAGATTTAGATCGAATCTCTTTCCCTGAAATTTGAAGTCATTGCTCTGTGTCATAGTCCCTGAAGGAGCAGAAAATAAACCCACTCCATCTTCCATATGACATCCTTCAAATATTTAAACATAGCTATCTTGTCACCTCTTAACCTTCTCTTCCCTAGGCTAAACATACTCAGCTGCCCAAGCTGCTCCTCAAAGGGCATGGTTTCCAGGCCTTCTACCATTATGATCACACTTCTTTGGACATGTTCAAGCTTCTCAATATCCTTCTTGAACTGTGGTGCCCCAAACTGGACACAGTATTCAAGTTGGAATCTGACCAAAGCAGAATAGAGTAGCATCATCACTTTCCATGGCCTAGACACTATACTCCTACTGATGCAGCTCCAAATAAATATTGGCTTTTTTAGCTGCTGCATCACACTGCTGACTCATGTTCAGTTTGCTTTGTTACCACGGTGTTCTAATTGTATTCCAAGAGACTTGGATCTAAGAAGTTTACGAGGGGTTCTTCATTGAGAAATTCAGTGGTGGTAGACAAACTGTCCTAAAAACAGCTTCTCTGCTACTACAAATCTGCTCTTACAATGTCTACCTATAGAACAGTATTATGTCTATTTTAGAGTTCATTTACTTTGAGCAGTCCCTAAGCAGAGTAATCTATTTAAAATGAGAAGAATATTTTTAAAAAGAACACCACTACCATTTTATGATATAATAATACTTTCTTCTGGTACTAGGATACAAGATAGAATTTCTATATATGTTATATTGTGGTTTCCTAAAGAAAATGGAATTTTACATGCATAAGGCAAGTATATTCAGTACATTTCTCTATCAAGATATGGATCTTTATAGGAAAACCCCACGGGCTGACTATAACAGTAGTATTTTTATGTTAAGAGCATTACATAATTGATAACCTTGCTATAATAATTGCAATAGTATTATTAGGTGAATTGTTTAAGATATTGTATGTTGCTTTTTATGTCCTCACCAGAACTGTATTGTATTTAAGCCTGACACTTAATTAAAATATTTAAATGGAATAATCTGTTCTCTTGATTTTGACTATTTCGTTTAAGTAAATAAAATCTAAAAGTAAATGCTTACAGTTTAAGATTGATGGAAGTAATAACGTTCAAACATACTGAACAAATATGCAAGGATTGATTTCTGAGAAATACTCAACACAAACCATTCAAATAACAGAAGGCCTGATTTAAAAAACATATGCTAGGTGTGTTTTTTTAAGATATTAGCCAATCAAATTCTCCTTCCAACCTGCTCTCCAAATTCAGAATTAGAACCCACGTCATCTGTCAACAGAACCTTAATTGTGACAGCGACTTTCAATACCACACAATATTCTTTGAAAATGAATCTCCTTCTAACGTGATAAAAATAACACCACAGTTCCGAAACCTAATTTAGGGCTTATGTGCCTTCAGCTCCATAAATCTTCAGCCTGGCCTTCAAGTGAACTACGCACACTGCTTCTTGCAGATTGTAACTATATAAAATATAAGGGACTGTAACCGTCTCTCTTAAACAATCGGATTCAGGACAGCACTTATTAAAAAAAGATCCATTTTATTGGGATAATAGTATGATATAAAACCTGGAATTCTATTAAGATGACTTATGTCTGGCACAGTGTCTTTGGAGGTTGACTTTGTCATCTATGGATCTACATTTAATGTCAGCCAAACTTTGGGGTGGGGGGAGGTATGAGAAAGGGACTTCTTAACCTTTTTTATGGCCCTTGGTCTATTTATATGAGGCCATCAAATCTTCCTTTTATTAGAGGTACTCATATAAGAAAGTCATATCTAATTGGAATAGATCCCCACATGTACAGAAAGAGATGTTACTGCCACCAGAGCACTTCTCCTGGTGTCTTTAATTGTTGTTCACTGGTTTTCATATTGGAATGTGAAAAGATCAATGTTAGGCCCTAAACTAGCCATACACTTGAAATCTGTTCCAGGTACAAGAACCACAGTGGAACCACTTCTCCCCATTTATTTCAATTGAGTTGCCATCATACCTTCATCTGAAATCATTTCTGCTTACAAGAACATTAATAATTTGTGTTTGCTTGTGCATGATCAGTTTATCCAGACAACATGCTGGCAAACATTATAGTCTAAACCAAAAGTCCTAACTAGATTAAATCAATTGAATTAATGTAAAGTTAATAAATCAACACTTACATAAGGTCCACTGACTCAATGGGCCTACTCTAGTTGGGAGTAGCAATTGGGTTTATGCCAGTGTGGGGATAGTGTGGCCAATAGGCCCCATGCAGCCTCTCAGACTCTTTTTATGCCCTTCTCCAGATCCCTCTCCTCAAGGTAGCTAGAACAATTTTTGTTTAAAATTGAAAGGAGAAAGAAAGAAAGAAAGAAAGAAAGAAAGAAAGAAAGAAAGAAAGAAAGAGGGAAGGAAAGGAAGGAAGGAAACCACCCCACACCTGAAGCAATGGTTTACTTCTGAACAACTCCATCTCAGCCAAAAAAATAAGTCATAAACAGAATTAGACTTCCAGACACTTCTAGGTATGACTGTTGGCAAATTTTGGGGAGGGGGCAAAAATTGCTCCCAGTGCCCAACAAAAGCTCTCAACCCCTCATATAGGCCATTGTTTCTTTTTTCAAAATTAGATTGTATTAGCAAAATAAATTGTACAATGATTACAGAGAAAAAACAAACATATTTTGTTAAGCCCTTTCCACACGGGGGAAAAACAAGGGGTAGGACGACCTCACCCGGAGATCATCCACACTGTGGAGTGTGCTAGGGCAGTTAGAAATGTGGAGGTTCCACACCTCAAACCGCCCTCGCGCGGCTGCGGGGGTGGCGCCACATGTTTCATAAAGACCACACATGGTCTTTATGAAACACGCACGCGCTAGCCCGTCGCAGAGCCCCATGTGGAATTGCAGGGGTGTGCAAGCGCATCCCTGCAGAGCTGCCTGGGGGCGGGCTTCTGGTTGGCAAGCTTCTCCAATTGGTGGAGAGCCGCCGGAAGCCGCCAGCCACCATTTTGGGCACCGCTGGATACTGCTGCCGTGTAGAGCGGCGAACGCACGCTGCTCCCCACGACGACGGAGCTACCCACATCGAGGTAAGCTCCATTTCTGCGTGCACCACCCCGTTTCCCCGCGTTTCACACACACACCCGTGTGGAAAGGGCCTTAGTGAAAATTATAGTAAATCAAGAACTGTGTTAATTATTGCACAAAGTTCATTCATTCACAAGGTTCTTTTGCTGTCAGTCATAAGATGTTTTATCATTAGACTTTTCAATCAGCCTCTGTAATGAAGTACGTTGTTATTACTCTGCTTTTATGGGTTTGGAGTTAATAACTTGCTCATGCAATCAGCTCATCCCAGCCTGGAGAATTCAGTCTGAGTAGTTTGCTTCAGCAAGAGCTTGTAACAGAAACAATCTCCTTATTCACCTTTCCAAGTATATGCGCACCATTCTTTAATGAAACACCAACACACAAAGTTCAATCTGACATTTTAACTTAAATAGTAAGGCTGTTTTCACACCTTACCTGGTGCTGCTGGCGTTGCGCGGGATCGCGCAAAAATCCTCTGAGAGGGAATCGCGTCCCCTGTGCTTCCCTCCATACCAACTCCACACTGGATGGAAGGAAGTGCGATGACTGTGCTTCCTGACATTCCACATACAAGGTAAGTGCGGGAGGGACATGGGAGGAATGCACAATCACACATCATTTTTGGCAAAGAGCTGAAAATGATATAATGCGCAATGCCCACGGGATCGCTACAGGAGCGATGCACAATCGCGAGAACGTCATGCAGAACCGTCCTTGCGATTCCACATCACTCCCGTGGCCATTTCACGTTCAAAGTCATGTGAAAAAAGGGCCTCAATTGCAGAGGTTGATGAATGGTTTAATCATTGAGCACTTGGTGTACTCTCATCTAAGGAGAATGCATAACTTGTTATTTTCATTTTTTTGGAAATACTAAAAAGACAACATTGACTGTATCACAATCTATATTGTACTTTGTTTCTGGCGATGAAACCTCTGTTGCTGACTGGTTGAGCTGGTCTGAATGTTTCAGCTGTTTCAGAGTGTCTGCAGATGAAACAAGGAATAGAGTAAATCCTCTATACAGAGGTGGAAAACAAATCCATCAAGTTCAGTTTTTCTCATGAAAATATCTGTGTTACACCTCTGGAGACTGGTATCAGGATAAAGCAGATTTTGCCTGATAAATCCATACATTTCTGATGTACTTTAGTGAAGAAAAAAGTACACAAAATCATGGGTACAGTTGAAGGCTGTACTTGACAATAAATGTGTATATTTGAAAAATGCACATGGATGCATTGTAATCAGTGGGGGAAAGGTATCCAAAAATACATACATTTGAAAAATGTGTATAGGAAAGATCTCAAGAATCATAGGAAACTTGACATCCATTGTTGTGTAGGGAGAAAAATAGTTTTGCAATTCGATATAGAATTGGGACAGGATAAGAATGTGAGAGTCTGAGAAACGCACCAAAACACAGGGGGATATTCTTGAGAGGAGGTCAGCTAACTGTGGCATTCTTCTTTGGTTTCTAAGGTAGGTTTTGCAAAGAAGGCTAGATCTTTGGAAACACAAAACATTAGCTGAACTTGTCAGTTGTTTCAGCTTCTTTCTCCAAGTGTTAATGTTGTGTCATAAATATTTTAAGTTGCTTATGTCTAGGGTTTAACACAAAGCTGAGCAAGAATGCCTAGCGTGACAGTACCGGGAATGAGCCTGTGCTAAATCATTGCAGTATGATTTGCTAAGGCTATTACTTTTGCTCTTTTTCCCCTTGTACTTAATAAATATTGGATTTTCCTATTCTAGCCCCCTATAGCTTGTGTCAATTTCTCATAAATATTGAATCCCAATATTTAGTTCCTCGTTACAGAAGTAGACTGCACTCAGCTACATATGCATACATGGCTTTGGTTTCAATCAGATTTTCTGTGAGACTTGAGTATGCAAAACTTCATTAAAATTTTGGAGATTAAATCGGCAGTACACATTTTCACTGACTCTTTTACCAAGACATCCACTGTTTGCTTTTCAAAGTGCATCTTTCATTTCAATTTCCAATATGTGTATCAGTGTTAAAATATTCTAGCAACATAATAATATGCTGCCAGAAAGCAGAGACCTTGACAAAGGCAAGCCCTGTATTTATAATGAGTGTAACGTACCAAATACTGCTGCTTCCCATTCATTTGAATGAAGTCTGCCTGTTGAAGATGACATTGATACTAGATTTGCCAGGGGATGATATAATAATGAGTTGAGTTAGTGTTTCTCATATGTAAGGATATATTTGGAAATAAACTTTGTTTGCTCTTTATTGACCTTTGCTGATCAGCCATGGAATAATGAGACCAAATACAGAGAACTAAGGCCATTTCTGCACAATGACTGCATCCAAGAATGGGGACAGGAGAGAGGCAGAACCATGACAAATGTTTCTGCATGACATCACTGTGGTTGCACCCTTCTCCTGTCACCAGCTGGTGTGATTGCAGGGTAAATTACTGACAGAGTTTGACCCCAATCATGTGATGCTCCCATCCTTCCCAGCCATGCAGAAGGATCTGGTCAGGTGTGGAGGGGAGTATTCCTGTCATGCTCCCTTCCCACCAAAGTTTAAATAAGTTCAAAGTTAAATAAAACAGCTGTTGGGATCATGACCAAAGGACAACAGGATCATGCAATGTGCAAAAATGGCCCAAGTTGAACAAAGGCCACTTTACTTAACTTTGAAATTATCTAAACTGTACCGAACCTGGAAAGGAGCAAGAAGGGGAACAACCTAGTGTGAGGTCAGCTGAAGCAGGTGTCACCCCTTGACTTCCTCCTTAGCCTTCCCCTGGGCCCCAAGGGCAATCCAATAACTGGGTTGTTCCATATCTGTCCATCTATTTGAAAGTAGACCCAGGGAACCCCTTCCTCCCAGATAACAGAACTTAAGTGAGGACAAAGCCTCCAGACTGGCACCAAAAGTCTCTTTCCCCCTCCCATGGTTTCCAGGAGCTAAACAGGCAGTTCCAGACCCCTCCCCTTCATGAAAAGTCTGCCAAGGTATTCACCTTAACTCTTAATTTATCCCCCCCCCCCATACACACACACTACCTGCCACTAGACTTTCCAATAGGGCTTTGCAAATTCCGCAGGAATAACATATTTCTTTCCTTTGATAAATGGACATTATCAGTTCTATAGATTTTGGGCTTCTGAAAAACTATAGTGGAATCTTGAAGAAATTGACCCTATTTAACCTCCTACAGGCTGTACCAATGCATCAGGGATCACCTTCATCCAGCCAAACCTGGGGAGACAAAGGGTCAACCACATCAATATGATTATGAGCCATCCATTCTATATGATCCAGAAGTCATGTAGAGCCTGAAGGATAAAGGTCTTGCCTCCCAACAAACCCAGGTCATTCATTCCCAGGTTAATGACCATAATATGAGAAGGAAGCCCTTTGCACATGCCAAACAATAGAGCCAGCAAGCCATGCCAGCGTAGGCCTCTTTTCCTGAGTCACTCTGCTGTGGCCTGGTCACTCAACCTCAGCTGAGCATCAAAATGGCAATTCCAGGCCTCATGTGCTGCTGAGTATACCATCCTATGGTCCCAAATCAGGACCTCCCACCTTTAGACAAAACCTAGAATGTGGGAAAGTCAAGAACATTAATAAACAGAACAATATAATTCAAAACTTGAGCAGTCAGACACATCTCTTAAATGCCAAAGATCTCTAGTATCCAACGTGCTGGATTATTGCACACCCAAACCCAACGACAAAGCTGTAGAAGTATCCCCAATCCAAAATGAATGATTCCAAAGTTTAATCTCTTTCAGATCCAAGCACTGCAATATCTTGAAGGTAACAGCCCAAAATTGGTATTTGGTAAAGGGTGAAAAGTCAGCATGACCAAATAAAGGACCAGCCTAGATCCTCTGACCTATACATAGCCCTGTAAAATATGAACAAGGCATAAACTTGTATCAAGACAAAGCCCCAACGTTACCTTCACCCCATCACCCTCTGAGCCATTTTAAATTTATAGATTTGCAACACTGCTTGTTGCCTAGAAAGAGTTGATTCTCTAGTCCAATGCTTTACACGCTATATCCCCTTTATGACTAGCTCACTAACCTGCAAGGCAGCAAAAAAGGCAGTCAAAGATGCTGCATGGAACCAAATGGACTCATAATACACTTATGTATTATCTCAGACAATGAAGTTTACTCCTTGTAGAGCAAATTGTATTATAAGCCAATACATCGCTGCAAGCCTTGCCATGGTTTTGCAAACTGAAATGTTACTAAATAAGATGTTTTCCTTACTCATCACACAGTGAGATCTCTCATGTCCTTTTTGTCAGCCAGCTAGGCCTTGATATCTTCATATCTCTCCAAGCTCTCCTAAACAAGCATCTTCTTGGTATATCACATGTTTTCAAAGCTAGGATCTCTTCTATGCAGTTTCTTTATCTTGTCAAAAGCCCCTCTGGCCCATAGGCATCTTCTCTGTAGGTTCTACAGAGGCAAAACATTCTACTGCTGACATTCATTTTTGTTTATCATGGCTGCACCGTGATATGCAGCATCCATTGAGTAGGATTAACAGAATTCAGCCAAGTTCCCCCTTTATATTATCTCTTTTAAAGTATACTGCTTGAGGAGATTTATATGTTTTACAAATACAATTATGTATTCTCAAGAGCGATATAGAAGCCAGAAAAGAAGTAGAAATAGGCAGTGCTTGGAATTAACTCCTTTCCCAGTATGTACAATACATACTTCAGAACAGTAATTCATCAACCAATAATTTCCCCTGTTTCGTGATTTAATTGTAACCTTCAGTTACTTACAGAGGTATGGCAATGTAGGTAGATTCAAGTGTTCACACTTCTTGCTGTCTCATGCTTTTTGTGGGTGTTGACATGACGACAATGTGCGTGGTTTTTTACTACAGGTCAGTGATTTGTAGAATTCAGATGCTTCCTTTTAAAAAAGAAAAAAAGAAATGTAATTAAAAAGCAATCATATTAATTTTGTTTTCAGAAATGGGAAAACCAAGCATTATTGCAGGGATGGGGAGAATGTTACTCTAACTGTAATATGGTACAAGTTGTGGGCAAATTAGTATCATGGTCTTTTTAGTGACAAAGCTCTCATTGTAGAAATTTTTGTCCTAAGATGGCCCAATGCTTTTAAAAGTGTTGGCCCTTTTCACATGGCATTTCTGAAGCGAAAGGGCCCCTTGAGTGTTGCGTAAATGTGAGGAGTGGTCCACATGACGCACTCACATTTGCGTGCCACTCAAGAGCCTGACGAGGACCGCGCACACATTTTTTCATTTTCGGCTCAAAATCGAAAATGCTGCTCAGTCGTGCATCGCTCCGGGACCCCGCGCGCACTTACCTTACGTGCAGAGCCTCGGGACCTGGGCCAGTCACACGTCCTCTCCTCAGTGCAGCCTGGGAGGTCCCAGGCTGCACTGTGAACGGAAGAGGTGGGGCGCTCGCGCAACCAGGAAGCAGCTGCAGAGCCGAAGCAGGAGGGATGCGAGAGCGTTCCTACGAAGGATTCCTGAGCAAGCCCCGCAGCCCAGTATTGGGAAAAGGCAAGGTGCAAAAAGGGCCGTAATGTTATATCTACGTACCTGGGAGCAAGTGAGTATAGTCCCATTAAAGTCAGCAGAGTGTATTTCTTAGCAAACGTGTGCGAAGCTGCAGTGTTAAAGACATCCTCCTTCAATCCCATTACAATATTTTACTGTATCTGTTGGTGTTAATATTTGTTTATCAATCTTTTATTTATTGCATGGATCAATAGAATATTAATGTTTATTTATCAATTTCTCTAATTTGTAAGGCCCTCTGAAGGCTAGTTTAGAGCCAGAAAGTGAGGTTAAAAAAAAAAGTCACTAATAAATATGTCTGAGTTTGGACTCAATACTATCCTTTTATATGAATCTGACCTCAGTTTATTTGAAACACAAAAAATGCCTTCAAAGTGTACAGTTGGCAACTAGATTGCTGCTTCATATCCCCAACACAGGGAAATACTCCAGCAGTATTAATTTAACACATGTTAAGAAGCATAATCAGTTCCCTTTTAGGCTGTTATTTTTACCCCTTTTATGTCGCTCTTCCTCTCGGAAGACCTGAAAAGTCTCTAAGATTATTCTTGAGCTTGCATGCTATGCAGTGAACAGATTGGTGTTGTCAGGAAATTACATCCAATCTGTGTTGAACTGTGAAGGGGAATTGTTTATGATTAGGTGATTTACACTTGAAGTGGGCAGAAGATGGCAAGGCCTGTAATTAGAAGGAGGGAAATTTATCTCCCAACAGCATGTTCCCCCTTTTGAGCAGAACCCTGGAGTCAGTCAAGGGCAGATGCAGCCACACTTCTCCTCCAAGCTGGCTGAATCTGCACATGGACCTGAATGAACACAGCAAACAGTTGCCAGGAACAACATTTGGCCCTCATCCCATTTCAGAAAGGAAAACTCAGATGCCTCTTACTTCTTCAGTTAGTGACTCCATGCTGTATTTAAAGCAGCTTTGCACATATCCATCTGTTATCTTCTCACCTGGTTGGCCTAAAGAGCTGGAACTGGCTGCACGTGTCTAGGTTTTAAATAAAGTCCACAGTCTTTTGTCATTTCAGTAGACTAAAAAGGAACTGGAGGCAGTGATCAGGACTAAGGCTATTTTCTTGAACTATAGCTCCCACAATTCCCCAGCCAACAGGGTAACTGCCCCAAAAGTAACTTTTAAAATCTTTTACAGTGTTAACTTACCTACCTACCTAGTTACCTACCTACATACTTACCTACCAAGTTACCTACTGTGTATTTTTTTTAGGGTTTTAAAGGAGGCTATGTAAGGTGGCTATGCCCTACCTTGTCCCATTGTGCTCCAGTGGCGATCCCAGCAGCAGCTCTGCTAGGAAGGAAGCACAATGGCAGCACTTTCCTCTGCATGGGACTGGCTCCCTGCAGAAGGAAGCGTGATGGACATGCCTCTTCCTTTCACAGGCTGCCCTAGGGCATGAAGTGTTGCCATTGCACTTCCTGCCCATCTGCAGGACAGATAAGTGTGGGATGTGGCACAATCACATGGCATTGACGGGGAAAACCCATCAGTGATTTGATCCACAATTGTGCTGCCTGGGGATGGGAGAGGAGCAGGACTGTGACAACATCATTCATGAGTGTAGTTGTGGCCCTGCTCCTCTCCCATCCCCATGCTGGGATGGGAGGACACTGCCAAAAGGGCCTATTTTTTCTTCTGTTTTTCATTCTGTGAACCAACACATAAGCCTGGTTCACTGGTTTTATTACTGAAGCTAGGTATAAATGTTGCCTTCAACATGGACACATTTTTGGAAAACAACAACAACACATAAAACAATTCTTGATGCAATTATATAGAAACTTGAATCAGGAAGTCTGAAGCACAGGAAAGAGTGATCCACTGGGACAAGAAAGCAACAGAATGATAGGACATCCACTCATCCATATTGGAGACATACAGTCATTTCCTTTCCACCTCAAAATGATTTCCCTAAATACCCTAAAGGCACCAGATCCTGCCAGATCTAAAGAGGATCACACCTAATTAGTGCTTGAATTGGAGACTGCCAACTAAAACCAAGTGGTGTAGGCTATAATTCAGAGGAAAGAACTGGCAAAACCACCTCTCAGTATTCCTTGCTTATTCCTTATTTATTTATTGAATTTATATCCTGCATTTCTTTCAAGATGGGATTCAAGGCGGAAGGGAAGGGCAATAATACACATGTGGTAGCCCTCATCTCTCCAAGTATCCTGTTCATATCCTCAGGCTGTATAAATTGAAAAGTATTCTTTATCACTGGATAACCAGGGGGCAAAGTTACATCTGGCTTAAATACCCCAAAGCTACCAGATCTCCTTTGATCTTGGAAGCTAAGTGGGATCAGCACTAGTTAGTACTTAGATGGGAGACTGCCAATGGATAGCAGGTGCTGTAGGGTCAGAGGAAGGAACTGGCAAAACTATCTTTGAGCACTCCTTACCTAAGACAACCCTATGAAATTCATGGGTTCACCAAAAGTCGTTAAGAAATTTGAAGGTACATACACTACCACTATCAATTTCGAATAAAGTAGATGTGTTTGTCCCTTAAAAATTCACACAGTAATTGAAGCAGAATATAATTTTTCAGAAGTGAATCCCTGGTGATCTAGTGGACCTGGTGAGTCAATGAGCTCAAGTGAGCCTTTCTCAGTTATAGAAATGGAAAGAGTATTTTTTCATTCTTCTCACTCTCGATGAAAAAGGATATCTTGACTTGCTGAGGTATCTCATCCACAAACTATAGACAGCTGCTAGAGCACTAGCAGCAATCTTTTTTCACACAAAAAACACTGTTGGTACACAAAAGTCTGGCTTTCCCCACAAAACTAACCTTTAAAAAACTATATACATATACATATATATGTGTGTGCATGTGTGTGTGTGTGTGCGTGTGCGTGTGTATAAATCCTGAAAAGCAGAGCAAACCAGGCAAGAGAGAGAAAGATTCTGAAATGCTTTATTCTCAGATGCAAGAATAAAATCAGTGAATATTCATGCTCTTGATCAGTTTGAGACCTGCATTCTGATGGTTGGTTCCAGCTACAGCAGACCCACAGAATAAATTTTTCAATAAGAAGTCAAGATATAAGTGTGCTTCATTGCTTCAATGAATATACCCTACTTGGGTCTAACAATAGGACTTAGGCTCCATTGTTTATGCTGTTGTCTCTTGTAGGACAGCTAAAAAAGGCCACTGATGTAATAGAATAGTCAGTCAGCATTTTATTATCAGTATGGACAACACTGTCAGATCCTAGGGACTAAGAAACGTAGAAATATCTTAGATTTCTAGTACCAACATACCTATGGCAGTCCAAGCTTCAGCTAAAATTAAAGTGATTTTTACTGGTTAGGTATGGAAATAAATCTTGTTGGACTTGACAGGCTTGACAAATTATCATTTTCATACCCCCTGAGACTTGTTGGAAGAAAATATAAGCACTCACACATTTATGAAACTTATAGGTCAATTCTGAGACATAAGGTAGCACAAAACAACACACATATTTTAAAATGTGAGCAGTTAAATTCAGTTGGGAAAAAATACATAGAAAATGCTTTTGGCAATGGGAGGGAAGAAGTTGTGTAAATTAGGGAATGTGCACAAATTAATGTACCAAGTGAGAAAAATGTCTTTAAAATTTATGGCCCTTTCCGCACCACCTCCCATCCCACAATGGCGACAGGAGAAGGACAGGACCGTGATGACACTTCTGCATGACATCATCATGGCCCCATCCTTCCCCATCTCCAGGTGGTGCAATCACAGATTAAATCATTGATGGGTTTCACCCATCAATGACATGCAATCACACCATCATCCCAGACTTACCTGTCCTGCAGAAGCTGCAGAAGCACAATGGCTGTGCTTCCTTTCCCAGCACAGCCTAGGAAAGTACCCCACTGAACTGCAGAAGGAAGAGGCACAGCCATTGTGCTTCGTTCCACAGGGAGCCAGCCAGTGTGGAAGGGGGTGCGCCTGTCACTCTCCCCTCCCAGCAGAGCTGCCGCTGGGATCCTCACCTCTTAGCTAAAAAGTACGGTCCAGAAAGGGCCCATGTGAATTCCAGTATAGGAAGAAAATGCAGATGAAATTAAGAGAAGATTAATGAAAGTGCTGCCCACTGCTGATTTATATCACTTATTAGTTTATATCATATAAGTTTATACCAAGGGCTGTAATGATCCATTATGTCACACTGCTTCCAGCTGTGAACTGATCAACTAGACCATGTAGCAAAATTCTCTATCGCAAGTACTAAAAAGGACCTTGGCTCCCCCAGTATTGGAAGTGGTGTTTCTGTGCTTGATTTGGTGACATACTGACACATATTTATTTATTATTTATTTTATTTATATCCCATTTTTTTCCTACTATGGGACCCAAAGCACAGTGTGCGAAACAGTAGTGTACCTATCAAGTAGAGTAATCAATTGGCAAGGTAGAAGCTCAAGAGCGACCATCCTATGCCACTCCCCCAGTAAAGGATCTAGCAGAAAAAAAAATAAGCTCAGTCTTCTTTGTAAAACTTATAAAAGCGGCTTCACTTGCAGTACATGGCCACAATCAAATGTGTGGTCTAATGTGATGCAGAGAGAGAGAAGAAAATGGCTGTAGGTTAGAGTGATGGAAGAAGAGAGAGGGTACAGAAAAGGAAACAAACAGGAAGTTACCATAAACATATAATGTGCCCGAATTCCTACAGAATAACATGCAAATAGTTAGTGAGTCTATACCTGCAAAATTTGTTAATTCTAACATCTTTTCTTAATCATGCGTTCACCCCCTGACATCCTATTTTGACTCACAGTTTCTCAAAGCAGTCTCTTCTTTAAGCTTTGGTCAAGATGTCCACTATCATTTTAACAGCTGGAAGATAGTAGATCATCTTAACTACTCCTTTATCAGTCAGCACATTCACCTTGTTTTTGATACCAGTATGCTTGTTGGATGGCATCATCTTCCCTGTTTGAGAAAATTTAGACAATTCTATTTGTCTTCAGCTAGTTTCTGTCCACTGGGTAATGCCAACTGTGTTCAAAGGGACTGATGTGGAGGTGGTGTAACTTTACTGGGTCTCACTGGCCAAAAACCTATATAGTGTCAGAGTTTAACTCCCAGCCTGTGCTTATTTGCCTGTAAGGGAAGGAATAGGACAGCACTTGCCAAGGAGGTAGAGGAAATAGGGAGAGTCCAGAGCAAACAATCCAGAAGAACACTGAGCTGAAAGCCAAAGTCAAGCCCGTCAAAGGAGTCAAGAATGTTGGAGTTCACACAGTCACAGAGCAGGAACGCAAAGGTTGAGAGAACTTTGTTTGCCACAAGCAAAAAAGAAGCCATGCCAACAGACTTAAATAGCAGAGAAAATGGGTGTTCCTAATCAGCCTCCTCCTTTCTGAGCTTCAGCGAAACAGCTTGTTTCTGAGCTATCCTTTTTTGCCGCCCTCATGACTTGCGACTGGGAGGCAAAGGGTGAATCCAATTCCTCAAAATTCGGGATGGGACAAATTCAGAATTTCCTGAATCTGGATCCGAATCCCTGGAAGGTTCTGGGAATCCATGTATCTCAAATCTTTCGAATCTTTTTTTTAAAAAGGGTTTTAAAAGCAAGGGAAAGAAAGCACTTCTACTGAAAAGTGTTTTTGAAGCAGAATTTGACATTTTTGCTTAATGAAAAACAAATAAAAAATAGTTTTCAGTTCAGGAAAACATATCCATACTTCTTATTAAGAAGATAAGAAGAGAATTCAATGACAGATAATTCAACTTCTTTTTCTGTCATAGAAAAAAGTTAGTCAAGGGAGTCTGGTGGGCACTGAGGACCTCAAAAACAGCTTTAGGGGTCTGACAGTGGTATTATGCCAATCTCTACTTTAATCTCTGCTTCTGGGGAGCCACCTGTGTAGCATTTGCATGTTGGATTAGGATTCTTGGAAAGCAGGGTTTAAAGCCCCACTCAGCTGTAGAAACCATGGGCGGGTCATTCTTTCTCAGCCTCAGAAGGCAGCAATGGCAAACTGCCTCAAAATTAATCTAGCCAAGAACTCCTGAGACTGAGTCATCCAGAAATCATTGTTGAAATAACTACTACTTATGCTTTTGGAAGATAGTTGTGTCTAGAAACAGCATGTAGAGGGAGATTGACTTTGGGCCAGAATTTGGGCTGCCCTTAATTTATAGCCGTGTCTCCAAAGAGCCTAGTGAAGAACTAAAACACACTTGTGGCTGATGCCTAGTGTTGGCGTGAGCCCATCCCCCGGGGTCTTTGGGCACTCCTTCTGCTCCTCTGACTCCTGGCCCCGGCCAGCTGCCGGTGCCATGGAAAGTCAGGAGCCACTGGATGCGGGTGGGTGGGCGAGCGTGGCAGAGGAGAGGCTTCTCTGCTCATCGTGCTGCCTGGGCATCTAACCTGGCTTCATGGAGGCTGGGCTTCACATTCCAAGGTCAGAATGGATAGGAAAGACTTTTGGAGGGGACCCTCAAGCGCACCTCCCTCTCTTCCTCCTTTTCCTCTTCCTCGCTTCAAAAGATAGAGCTGCTGCTGCTTCCAACATGGCCAGCGGTCTCGTCAACCTACTGGGGAAAGCCAAGGCATCCATTGTGAAACCCTTCCTCCTCTAGGGAAGGCAGGGCAGATTTCCTCCTCCTTGACCCTCCTGACGGCTCTCTGTGGTTGGCCGGAGACAGCATTGCTCTCTTTCTCTCTTTCTTTCTCAGCTTCTCAGCTTTGTACCATTCCTCACTAGGAGAAGGAAGGAAAAGGGAGAAGCGATGGGGTAGGGGGGCTTGCTTCCCTCTTGTCAACTGTGGCTCCCCTCCCCACCACCCACCACTTCTCTACCTTCCTGCCTGTAAAGAACAACTTGCAGGTCTGGATGAAGTTCTGCTGCCCCAGCCACTTGAGCTGCCTGCTCCTTCTCCAGCTCTTCCTCTGGGCTCACTTCCTCTGCCGCCGCTGCCACCGCTAAATCTCGCACAGATTTTTTGCACCCCCTGGCATCGGTGCCCAGGGCAAGTGCCCTAATTGCCTCAGCCTAGATCCGCCTCTGGGATCAGCCTGTGGCTGGACGGAGAAGCGCGGGGAGCGTGATATTGTGCTCTCAGCCAGCTTTTGCAGCCCGCCCCAGGCAGGATCATGCCTGTGGCTGGGGGCAGCAGAGCGGGGACCATGAGATTGCACTCCTTGCCACCTTCTCCCCCGGCCAGGGAAGGATTCAAGAGATTTGATCTGCTTATTTTGGCAGGGGGATTCGGATCCCCGAATATCAAATTCTCACCCAGGATTCAAGGATTCAGTTGGCCCATTCCTACTCAAAATTATCACCAGTCTCTTATCTCTCAGGGACCGGCTGTAAAGTCTCTGTTTCAGCTTGTCTTTCAGATGGTGGAGGCACTGGCAAAGTAGATTGCTCTTCAGTCTTTGACCCCTCATCCATCACATATAGCCCAGCACACTGTAGTAGGTCCACTTGCAGACCTATGTTATTAGTATATTGCTGAGCCATATACTATCCCCTCATTGACTAAACAGCCTCTAAAGCTCCCCAATGAACTGTGATGTATGGGGAGGGGACAGGCTTGCAGAAGAATCAGGCTACATCTCCATAGCCAGAAGCAAAATAATTCAAGCAATGCTGAGGCCTCTGGAGGCCTCTGGGGGATCTCACTGCTGATTTCATAACTTCAAATCTGCCTATGAAGATGAAGCCAGATCCTCCCCACAAACCATATGGGATGTTTCAGAGGCTGTTTAGTAAGTCAGGGGCAGTTTTGCATGTTGTGGAAGAAAAAGGGAATACTAAGCTCTGCAATGCCCCCCAAAGGATATGTGCATGCATAAAGGAAACTCAGGCATGAATATGTCAGTAAAAAGATACCAGTCACTGATTGTCTGGGGCCTGGTCTCCCAGCACAGTTATCTAGTCATCCTCATCTACATCGCCTTTTCCCTATGTACTGTTCCTTGTATTTGCACTTTCCACATCATGCACTTCATTATTTTCTTCAGGAGATAGATTAGGCTGTGCAATTGTTTGTGATGTCCCAAATGTTTTGATCCCATAGGCCACTGTGTATGGAATCTAACACTTTGGTGTGTTTCCTTTCAGTCCTTGGTTAAGCGATGGCATAACTGTTTGTTGGGTTTTTTGGGTTTTTTTAACCACAGGTTAACTACCTATTTGTGTCATTATTATCACATGGAGTTATCTTGATATCTGTGACCAGGTTTTAGTTCTTTATTTGAAATGTCTGAGATGCACGTGCTATAGCTTAAAGCTGTTCTCAGTCTTTTGGGCTTGAGGCACATTTGCTTGCTGATCTGAAAAACTCAATTCATATATACCATAATTTTCAAACGCTTGGGCACATACAACATTACACAGCAATTCTGCATTTCTCTCCTTTCAAAAGTATTTCAGATTCTTTTTTATCAATAGCAAACACATTAAGCATATTGCAATAACTGACACACTATAGTAGTTGCATCTATGGAAGATGCATTAAGCACATTGCAATATATGGGGTGAAGCTCTGGGAGAATAGCAGCTCATCTGCATACTTTTCCCTACCACCTTTTGCTGAAGTCACTGTGAGCATAAACGTAGCCAGGTGGGGAGAGACAGCAAGCTTTTGAGCCAGCAGTGCATACCTTGTGGCACCTTGGAGGACCGTCACTGTCAAGAGAACACCATACAGAAGGGATTCAAAGCCTTTCTAACTAAACACTCACTTCCTACGTCTTTGAGATAATCCCAGCAGTGAAGATGCTCAAACAGGAAACCAGAAACAAGGGATACCACATGCCAAGGAAGGAGTCAAAGTAACTACCAACTGCAACAAGAAGTAACATGCTGGTGGTTGGGGACTCATTGCTCAGCATATAAAACCAACTGTGTACCAGCCTGACAAGATGAATCAGGAAGCGTGCTGTCTTTCTGGTGCACATATCTAGGATGTCACTGAAAACTTGTCAAACTCACCAAGAACACAGATCAGTTCCCCTTTCTCTTTATTCATGTGGGCACCAAGAACACTGCCAAGAACACTTTTGAACAGATCACCTCTGACTATGAAACCTTGGGCTGAAAGCTGAAGTAGTATAAAATACAGGTGGTATTCTCATCAATACAGCAGTATACTGAAAGTGAACGACTGTCCTTATAGATAGTGAAGACAGGAGAGGTTTGGCTTCTCGAATCACAGTTTTCACTTCTTAAGACAGAGGACTATTGGCTACAGATGGGTTGCACTTCACAAATACTGGGAAGAATGTCTTTGGCAGTAGCATGGCAAGCCTAACCAAGAGGGCTTTAAACTAAATCCTTGAGAGCAGGGATCAGAGATGGTAGCTCAAACACCAGCTCAAAAGCAGGCTCTAAACACAAGGATGTGAATTCTAGAAAAGAGGCTAAGAGAAAGAATGCAATCCAAAGAAAAATGAACAGTAAATTAATAGATGAGAACAAACACTGCTGAGCTGAAAGCCAAAGTCAAGCCAGTCCAAGGAGTCACAGAGCAGGAATGCAAAAGTCGAGGGAGCTTGGATAGCAATTTGCCACAAGCAAAAAGCAAGCCATGCCAACAGACTTAAATAGCAGGGAAAACAGGTGAACAAACAAAGATTCAAATATCTATGCATCAATGCAGGGAATCTGAGAAACTAACAAGATGAGCTTGAAGTCCTAATACAGGAAAGTAAATAAGACTGTATAGGCATAATGGAGACCTGGTGGGATGACTCCCATGATTGGAATGTTACAATTCAAGCATACAATCTATTCAAAAAAATATAGATGAGACAGAAAAGGAGGAGGAGTAGCATTATATGTCAAAGATAAATTCAGCTTTACAGAAATCCATGAGAGCGATCCAAGTGGTCCAGCTGAGACCATGTGGGCAAAAATAAGTGGAGAAATAAATAAATGCAATACTTTGGTAGCAGTTTCCTACAGGCCACCAAACCAGGAAGAGGTAGTAGTTGAACTTTTTTTTTTTTTGAAACAATCTCAGAAATCTCAATGATGTAAGAATTAGTAGTTATTGAAGACATCAAGATATCTGTCAGGAAACTAACTCTACTAAGTACAGGCCATCCAACAAATTCATTATGTGCCTTGCAAATAATTTTCTAGTTCAAAAAGTAGAGGGGATCAACAAGGGAGATCAGGGGGATCAACAATCCTGGAATCCCTAACCAATAGGGAGGCAATGGTCATGGAATAAAAATAGTGGGTACTTTAAGGGGCAGTGGCCATGAAATGTTAGAATTCACAAGTGTAGGACAGGGCAAAGAAGTGTGTAGTCAAAGATGGACCTAGGATTTCAGGAAGGATGATTTTATCAAGCTGAGGGAAATAGCAGGTAGAATCCCTTAGCTAGAGGTATGAAAGGGAAAAAATATCCAGCAGTGGTGTAGCTAGAGCTTTTGCTGCCCAGGTGCAGCCGCCCAGGGATGGTCCCTGAGTTTGCTGCCCCTCTCAGGGGAGGGAGGACCTATCCAAAATACCAAATGAAAACTGTTCAATTGGCATTGGGTGATTGGGCTCTGGGGATTTGCACTCAGAGGGGCACTCTGCATGTGCTCAGAGACATACCAGCATTCCTGCGGTGGCGAGCACCCTCTGTCTCTCTCTTCTTTCCCCACCTCCCTTTTTCCTCAGAGGGTCGGCTGGGCTGGGTTGATCCCCAGTCTCGGAGGTGGGGTGGGGGAGAAAAGTGGGTGCCTCTCCCTACCTCCTCTCCTCTCCTCTCCTCTCCTCTCCTCTCCTCTCCTCTCCTCTCCTCTCCTCTCCTCCTTTTCTCCCTCCCTCCTTCTCTGCCGGACCCAGAGGTCAACCCAGAGGAGAAGGGGGGAAAGGACAGCCCCCTTTCCCAGGGTGGCATACCCTCCAGCAGACCTCTCTGGGAGGCTCCAGTGCCCATCTAGTCACTGGACATCTGCCAACGTGTGGAGGGTGGCCCAGCACTGCCCCCAAAAACATGCCACCCAGGGCGACACCCCCCCCCCAGTACGCTACTGATACCCAGCAAGGGTAGCTCTTGGAAAAGTACAAACAATCCCATGAAAGAAGAAAAATAGGAAACATCTGACAAAGCCAATGTCGCTGCACAGCAAACTCAAGGAGCAAATGAAAAGAAGGAGGTGGAAAGAATGTATAAAGAATGGAAGGGAGGATGACAGCCAAAGTTTGTAGGAAGAGTGTAAGGAAAGCTAAAGCTCAAAATTTGCTGAGGGTGGCTAGGCAAGCAAGGAGTAACACAAAGAAGATTTTCAGATACATTTGAGTCAAGAGAATGAGCAAGAAGACAATGGAGCTGCTGTTCAGTAAGGATAGTAAAATGCTAACACATCACAAGGAAAAGGCAGAACTACTTTTTACCTATTTTGCTTCAGTTTTGTCCCAAAAAGAGAACTGTCTGCTTCCATTCAGCGGCAGGAGCTTGCAAGGATCTGCACTGCAAATCAAGAATGATAGGGAGTTAGAAATGATCGTAACCTAAATGAGTTTAAATCTGCAGGGCCAAACTGCATCACGGAGTAGTAAAGAAACTTGATGGTGTTATCTCTGAACAACTGGGCATTTTTGAGAAATTTTGGAGAACAAGTGAGGTGCCAGGGAACTGGAGAAGGGCAAATATCTTCAAAAAGAGGCAAACAGAAAAAAAATCAGGGAACTACAGAATAGTCTATTTGACCTCAAAACCAGGAAAAATATTAGAACAGATTATACAGGAGTGTCTCTGCAAGTATCTTGATGGCAATGCAGTTATCCATAGGAGCCAGCATGGTTTGTCAAAAGCAAATCCTGCCAAACAAATCTTGTATCTTTTTTTGAATTGGATCACTAGTCTAGTAGATGGTGGGAATGCTATTGATGTAATTTATGTGGATTTGAGAAAAGTATTTGATAAGGTCCCCCGTATAGCAAAATAACTTGTTATATTTCTGTTATAGCAAAGGAATTTTGATTGACTCTTGGATGGAGTGTTTTGCCTGTACCTCCAACTGACTAAGGCCATTTCCACATGAGACTGTTATAGCGCTATGATTCCGCTTTCAACATCCTATGGAATCCTGGGGTTTCCAGTTTTGGGATGGGCCGTGCAGCCCCTCCCGAAACTGTAAACCCCAGGATCCCATAGGATGTTGAAAGTGGAATCATAGTGCTATAACAGTCTTGTGCGGAAATGGCCTAAGTAATTTGATCCATTTGAATTTTGAGTAAGGAAAAAGGCTGAATCCTTTTGCTCAATGCACTCTCCCCTGAGCTGTGAGATAACATCATCAAATTTCACAGAAGTTCTCACATCTAGACAAACACAAAATAATCAAACTGGTCTTCCAAAGTTCATCACTAAGATTAAATCCCTTTAATCGTCAAAGATTATGACCAGAGAAGTCATAGATGCCTCACAATTCCTCTTGAAATCAAATTTAAGTTTCTCCAACTCTCTGATCCACATTGTCTGCAATTTAGAACACATTTTGCCAAATGATTTTTGAAGATTATCCAACATTGCTTTGTCTGTGTTACACCTGCCACAAAAATTAATTCATTATTCTCCAAAAAATTAGAGCATAGTGTGTGCATGTGTCTGTGTATGCTATAATTCTCAGCATATACAATAATTTATAGCATATATAATATGCTATAATATAGAAAACTTTCTCTCCTAGGGAACAGCGTCTTCTACTCCTGGTCTGTCTGTTTCAAGGGATTTGAAAATATTTTGGGCTTTTAATGCAACTTGGCACCTCTTTTCTTCTTTGCTAGTAGTTACAACTCGTCAGTGTCACACATTTCCTAACAGTGATCCTGTCATTGGGCAAGAGTATTTTACTAGGTGAGCAATTCAGAAAAAATCACTAGCCTAAAAAAGGGGGTTGTCTAGCTAGTATGCGTGTTTCAAAGAGTAGAAAAGAGGAAATAATGCTATTAAAAATGCACAGAAAGAAATAAAAGCCCAAATAATTTGATTAACTGCTCATGTTTTTCTGTGCCTTCAAGTCATTTTCTGATTTCTGGTGACCATAAGGCAACCCTATCATGGGTTTTTCCTAGCAAGATTTGTTCCTGACATGATTTTGTTCAGAAGGGTTTTGCCATTACCTTTCTCTGAGGCTGAGAGAGTATGACTTGCTCAAGGTTGCTCAGTAGGTTTCCATGGCTGAGAGGGAGTGTGAATCCTAGTTCTCCAGAGAATACTGCAGAGAAATATTCACTTTCTCCCATGTTGAGGAGTCTGCCACAGAAATTATTTCTTTTGGCAGGCAAGGACAAAATAACTGAGGATATGGATCTCTAAGAATAACATGCAGCGGCGGAGCTTGGCGGGGTGAGAGGGACTTGGCTGTGGCACTCAGGGGCATGGCTACAAGCCGGGACCCCTCAAAAACAGTGCCACCAAGGGCAAACTGCCCCCATCACTCCCCCTCGCCCCGTCCCTGCAGGACTGATAACATGCAACCTACCAATTAGCAACTGACATCACACTAATGCTTTAGGACTGGTCTCTGAGATGTATTTGGGGGGATATATATATTTGTGTGTGTATATTTGTAGAATGGGGAAATCTGAAACTCTGTTGAAATTCACTGCCACTGCAGCCTTATAAATAGGTAGACAAGTTTGAAAAAAAAATGTTCAGTACTTATTCATGCATGTGTTGGACACTATAATCTCACAAGCAAATCTCAAATGTATCATACAAAAGTGTGTCAAAATAAATTAGTGGAATAGCACAGCAGGCTTGTGAGATTTGGCCTGTATTCATCCAGTATGCCAGGTGGGAAATTATTTTTACAAAGATCTCGTGCAGAACAACTCAGTCATTTGAGATTTGGACTAAACACAGAAAACAAGTTTTGCATCACAATTTCATAAAGCAGAATGAAAGAATATTGTCATGTAAAACATGCATTTCTCTATACTTGAATGCATAATATAGTACTATTTTTTAAAAAAAATATTATTTATATGTCTTACAGAGCAGAAAAAATATATAGGAGTATTAAAACAAGCCTAATTTGTAATCCACCAAAAACAGTTGCATAGGGAACTGTATGGAATTTTAATTCTACCACTATTGTAATTTAGAACAAATCTCATTTTAGTACTAAATGGACTTTTAAATGTTTAACTACTGCTACTCAGCTAGCTTTTAAGGATGATGTTTAATGCACTTTTGAATTTTTCTTGTGATATGTGTGTGAGAGAGAAAGAGAGAGAGAAAGAGAGAGAGGTTCAGGGAGGAGAGGTGTTGTGTGACACAACACCTAATTTTAAATTAAAGGTACATTCTGGCAAATGTTTTCCATTCACATTACAGATGCTGTAAACTTTCATAGGTAAAAATGCTCCTGTTCATTATCAAAAGCACAAGAGACTGAAATTATCTGATCGTGGGAATTTATGCAGTTCAAATAATGAAGTGGAATTTGTCTTCCTGTTCCAAGTCAGCATATCTGGTTTCCAACAAGATTTGTAACTTCTTCTGCTTTCTGCTCCTCCTTCAAGAAATGATAGTATGCATTGTATAATAGCCTCATCTGGTCCAATACCCAGGACAGTTTCAGCAGATTTATGATATTATAAGAGCTGATGGTGGCATTGTTCTGCTTCTTCATCTTTCAGCTCCTCGATTATACTAAGGCAGGCTGGAAATTAGTTTCTCACAAGAGTGATCAGTCTCCCAAAGACATGAGCACTATATAATTAAAAGAAATTAGATTCAACACTACCTAACCAAATTAATATTTGTTATGGAAAAGCAGCCCTCATTGTAAGGTTGCTGTTTTGCATTCTAAGTAAAATACATCATATTTATCTTAACGGGATGCAGGCAGGGGGGATTTCTACTGGAGTTTACTCAGAACTTTTAAAAGGATTAGGAGGCTGAAGTAATGTAAACCCAAACTCAAATCAATGTTCTGAAAAGAATGGGAGATATGAATATCCCATTATGGCCTTTCTCTGACAAACCATATCAGAGGAAAGGTAAATTTAATTCTAACAATATTTTATATTTTGAATAAATATGCCAGAACCAATCTTAATTCCCCTTTACAAATGCCAAATACAGGTTTAATGCTCTCTCTTCTTTTGTTCTGTGTATTAAAATACATTCATCCAAAAAGGCAAGCTCTAGGAAGGCCATTAAGAGTAAATCTAATTTAAGTCAGTAAGAGTAGATTTAGCCCCATAGCCCATTACATTGCTAAGGCCCGCCTAGGCTGTGAGGGAATGGAGAAATAATAAGTGTGTGTGACTTTGAGAACCTGCAGCACACCTTTCTAAAACTAATAAATGTTTTCTATAGCTCTAAGACTGTAGTCCTAACTTGGTATATTAACATTTGAGCAGACAGAAGCAAAATTCCACTTGTAAAGTGTAAAATGTAAAGGCTGTCCGGAACAGTTTAACCTCAAAAATTGAGCTGCATTCTGGGAGGGTCTGAGGGATCTCAGATAGCATAGCCAGGGTAACTGGTCTCCTATTTTCCAGGGTGCTGGAGTCAATCTCTGCTACTCTCCAAAGCCTGATTACCAGGAAGGAGTTCTATGGACCAGACCCTTCCTTTACCAAAAAAGAAATGATCACCATGTGTGTTCAAATTGTATGGGGGAGGGGGGAATCTGCCTCTCTTAGCATGTCCAGGTGTTGCAAGACCTATGCTTCCTCCAAGACCAGGCTGGGGGCTGGCCTTTTCCATCTCAGTGGAAAAAGCTAAGTGCATTTCCCTGTCCCTTGTGTAAGTTTTTTTAAAATAATTTTTATTATTTTCAAAGCACATAAAAGCATATATAGACACTAATCTGTATATTGTTATTATAATTCTTCTATTCCACCTCCCCACTTCTGTATATCAAAAGTTTCCAGTTGAATCTATCTTCTCCTTTATACATATCTTATCAAATACCAATATACTCAATCCACAGACATTTACAGATTTAACCAATGCATTACTCTTTTCCATTCTCTTTCAGAATTTTGAACTGCTTTGTTCTTAAGGGAGTTTGCTAGTTTTTCAGTCTCTATCATATTTAACATTTTTATTTTCCATTCATCTAACTGCATATCTATTTTATCTTTCCAGTGTTGTGCATATGTAAGCCATGCTGCTGTGATCAAATACAATAATATCTTCCATTGTTTTCTAATCTCCCGGTTTTGACCTAGTATATTCAATAAATAAAATTCTGGTACCATTTCAAAGTTAACTTTGGAAATTTTTTGAATTTCATCATGAATTCCCCCTGGTATAAGTTTTAATGGTAGATAGGGATATTGACACTCCTCACATTATAATTCACTCCCAAGGAACCAAAGATCTTCCAGGAAGGCTGCTAGATCCTTATCTGCCATAGGTGCCTGGAAGTGAAGCCTATGCAGCTGAAAGTGAGGCATGGAATCTGCAATTTCATTTTCCAAGCCTTGAGCATTGCTCATAGAAAGTGATATGTTATGTGGTAGGCATGTTAAGGCAAACCACTGTATGTAGGCAATGGCTCAGGGCTGAAACAATTGCAGTTGTCCTAACCAACTTGGAGCAGGAGGCTATACCTGGTGATATCATCCTATATGTAAAATTAAAATGTCCCAATGCCCTTTGGATGTCTTTTAGGCCCTTTCTGCACCTTACTTTTTTCTGGCACTGGGGTGCAGGGATCGCACAAGCAGCCTCCGGTGAGAGGCTCTTGCGTCTCTGCTGCTTCAGCTCCGCACAAGCTGCTTGCTCATGCGAGAGCCCCACCTCTTCCTTCCACAGTGCAGCCTGGGAGTTTCCCAGGCTGCGCTGGGGCAGGAAGTGCAACCAGCATGGCTCCGGAGGCTCCGCACGCCAGGTAAGTGTGTGCAGGGCCTGAGAGCAATGCGCAATCGTGCATCATTTTTGGCTTCCAGCCAAAAATGAAAAGGTGTGCAATTGGCACCTGCCAGCCCCTGGAGCATCATGCGATTGTGAGTACATCATGTAGATCACTCCTCACAATTGCACGATGCTCCAGGCACCCTTTCGCATGGCAAATGCCGTGCGGAAAGGGCCTTAGAATTTACTTCCTGTTGCTAAGAGTCTGCCTTAGGTGATCCTCCTAACTTGTCATTAGGCTAATAGGAGATACTTTTCACAGAGTCCAATTGATTCCCAAATATACCAACTGTATGTCAGGGCCCTCAATTTTGCTTTCTGCCAGTGGAATACCCAGCTCAGGTGCAAGGCTCCTAAAGCTGTTAAGCTGGTTGCTGCATGTACTACTTCCTGCTGGCCCCATGAATGAGAAGTTGTCCAAATAATGAGTTGCCCATTGGACACCCACTTGCTGTTTCAGGGCCCATTCTTAAAATACATTGATACATATCCAATGCAGAGCATGGCACTGCACACCCCATAAGCATGGCCTTATTAACATTCATTGGTCCTCAAAGCTAAACCCCAGCAGACAGAGATGAGATGGATGCGTGGGTAGGAACTGGAATGCTGACTGTATGTTGCATTTTACCATAAAGGCCCTGGTTCCACACACCTGTATCAGGCACAATGGCTGGTTGAAGGATACATACCTTACCTGGCATAGCTCGGCCTGATGGAGCCATTCATCGAGGCCCCTTTAGGGTAGGACAAATGATGTAGAAGCCAATATTCCTCTACTGCCTTCTTGGGAACCACACCCAAGGAATCTGGAAGTCTTATGAAAACTCTACCCTTATGTAGTTGGTTGCTGCCCTGTTGGGGTATATTGCAAATGGTGGGTGGAGGGCTTCTTATCATACCAGCATGTGTGTGAGACTCCCAGGTCCTGCAGCTATTAGCTACCCAGGGCCCGTCACTTATTCCCTGCAGTGGTCAAAGCAGTACTGGTGCCATTACCCTCCCCTTTTTTCTGTTGGCTGTGGAGAAGGGTCTGCCCTCTCAAAAGGGCTGTTCGCTGGTGCATGTGCATGCCTGCCTGGCATGAGGTCCAAAGCGGCTGTCACAGTTATGCTCATATTTGCATCAAGACCTCAGGCATTTCCCCTGATTATATTCCCAGCACACTCACTTGAACCCATCCTTCCTAGGGCCCCACTTGGCCACCTTCTTGGTCTCCTCTTTCCCTTTAATGTGGGGACTCACCACTTCTGTCAGATCTTGTTACTGATAAATTGCCACCAGCCCTCTCATTGTGGAACACCCTTTTCCTAAAAGCAATGCCATATTCTGTTGCTGCCACCTCATCTTCTAGGGTATGAACCTTCAGCATATTTCTCAAGTGATTTGTTAAATGTCACCTATACTCTGGGTAAGGTGCCTGAACTATCCCCTTAAAAATAGTGTAGCCCACTAGCCAAGTGTAAAGAGCGGTCTACCTTCTTTCCCTCTTTTTTATCCTTCCTGCCAAGACTGCCTTTCTGGCTCTTATCCACCTCTGACTTTAACAGCAGAAATACATCTATAAATTGCCTCTTGAGAATCTTATTACTTAAGGGTATGCAAAGTGGACCTTTGTTGTTCTGATATGTGGACACTGTTGGGGTGGAACTTGACTCTGTGTTTTCTTCCCATTTTCTTTTGGGGTCTTCTTCAGTCTGCCCCTTTTTTGCCCTCTTTTTAGGGCCTAGGCTTGTAGGCCCAATACACAGGCCCCCACCTCCCAATAATCCACCTCCCCAGTGTCTAATTTTTTGCTAGAAGACCTACTTGTGGTTCCCTTTCTCTCTTATTCCTCCACCCTCTGTGCCAAACCTGATTGGCCAGTTTTCCTGCCACTGCTAAACTGCACCAAACCACAGCAATCCCTGAGAAGGAAGAGAGCCATATTAGCATGGCCCAACATGACACTGCACTTCTGCTTCCCCTTCCTCCCACAGATGGTAATTTGGCCTCCCTTGTAAGTCTCAGGCCATTCCTTCAGTAGCTTGAAGAGGAATTTAGATATGGAAATCAGAACTTTAGTTGTCAACCACATCTAAAATGATATCATGTAAACAAGGAAAACTTTCTTGGACTGCATTTTCATTAATTCATCATACAGCAGTGAAATCTATTTACGTTGCATCCATAAAAAATATTCTGTTACAATTAAATGGCTCCTCTAGATGACCTGTGCTTAGCTGAACATATATGTAGAATGCAAAGACAATGTTTTATGGTGAGCTAACCAATGCTAAAACAAAACAGAGGTCATACAAAGTTACATCCACTGGATCTGTATTGATTATAGCCCCCAAGTCAAAGCAGATCCAAACAATGTTATCTGCACAGCACCAAGCAAGTTGTTCATAATGGGCTGTCAAATGTTCTGGATTCTTTTCTCATGGACCAGCATGTAAAAGTCTCCTAGTCACTTGAAACAGCTCCACCGGCCGGCTTCTTACAGACACTCTGGAGGCAGACAGGATTATTTTTCCTGCCCACATTGTTGCACAATAAGCAATAACAGAGTCTCTAGCCTGTGCTTGATAGGCCCCATCTGAGTTTTCTACCAGTGTTGCTCTTGTTCCCTTCTCACTTATTTCACCATAGCCAGCTCCCTGGAAGATAGGGGACACTCAGAAGCAATCATGTGCATCATTCTGTCCACTTTCCATTCCTGAGTTCAACCAGAGCTTCAAGAGAATCAGCTATCAAGGTATCAGGAAACTCCCCAAGAGTCATCAGGAAGCCATTTGGATCCATAAGCCTTCTGGAGCAGACCATTTTAATTGATCCCCACCCCTGCAGAGGTTTGGAGTCCAGTCAAGTATAAACTTCAACAGCTAGTGATCCATCCATGAATATGGAACTATAGATAGTTCCTCCACTCCCAGATCACCATCACCACATCCAGCAAAGGTAATGAGGTCTGTGGTGTACTCAGTAGCATGACTGGGGCCAGATACAACTTGGAACAGCCCCATAGTTGTCATGGTGGGCATCAAGTTCTGATCCACTCCCAACAGTCAAAGTCCCACAACACCAAGAGGAGAGGACACCAACCCCAACTGTGAGCCCACCCTGGCTAGCACATGAAGAAGGACTGTTGTGCAGTGGGGTGGGTGGTATATTCAATAGCTATTTTGTCCCAGGCATATTCCTTTAGATATATGCCCTCAAGCCCTTCAGACTATAGGACAGGCCACCTAGTAAGGGAAATGGAATCCTGATAGACCACTGCAATGCCATCTCCCTGTCCAAATGTCTGGCTTACTGTTTCATAGAAAAACCTAGTGGACAAATTGAATGAGATTAATCCATCTACTCTCATCCAGTCAATTATCTGTGATACATGCCAGGTCGCAATGATTATCCAGGATTAAGTCCTCAATGACAGTCGTTTTACCATTCATTGACCTGATGTTCACTAGTAGCATTTTCAATCCAGAAGTACTGTTGCTATGGCTATCCAGATTATTTGAACTGGGAGAAAGTTTAGAGATGATGAACACCCTATTGTTATTATTTCTTTTCCTCCTGAAGTGTAATAATCTCCCCTTTCCATATCTCTCTCTACCTGATACAATTGTTATAGCTGCTCCCTGGAACTTATCATCTCCTGTCCTCATCCATAGATCCAGACAGACTTCAAGACTGCAGAAAGTGCTGAAATGTCAGGATTTACAAGATTGCATTGCTCTTCCTGCCTGTTACCCCATTTGTTCTCTTGCTTACACTTTCTCTTTGATTCTGTATCCCCTTGTAAACAATAGGAAGAGGAGGTCCAGAAAACAAGAGTGAACTGCATGAAATTACACCAAGGGCCCTTGAGCTGAAGATGCCTCACTCCTGTTTTATAGCATTACAGTCATCTGCAATTGTGGGACATGGATTTTCTCATGCAAACAAGGTTCAGTGGATCTGTTGCAAATGTGACAGTCTATCAGTTACATGCTTCCTCTTTTTGCAGCTGTTCTGCATTGTACAAGAGCTACCCAGTGGCTGAGTCCTGTTTCTGAAAAGGATTTGGTTCTGCAAGAGCCCATGTACTACCCAGAACAGTCATAAAACTAAGAGTAGAGTCATCATCTCCTTGGTATTGATTGATTGATGGATTGTATTTATACCCTGCCTTTCACCCAGAATGGGATCCACCAGCCATCTTGCTCTCATACCATCACATAATGAGAACTGACATATCCTTTTGTGAACAAGACTTGAATCTCTAAGCCAAATCCCACTGCAGCACTTCAGCCACCTAGCTTTTCCATTCTTCTTGGAAGGTACACTATAGATAGCTGCTCTTCTAGTAAGAATGTTTGCAGGTGCTATCTGTGACTAATATTTCTAGGCCTGAACTAGGTTGTAAGCTGATGAATGAGAAACCATAGCACTGCTCCCATTAATAGACAGGAAAAGTGAAATGATGAATCAAAAGCCTTTATCCTTGTTCTTTGTGATAGACTGAATAGCCTTAGAGAGACATACCCCTTTGTTTTTTCTCAATCCTCAAAAGCAGAATCTTGCACAGATCTAATTTCTCACTTGACATTTAAAAAAAGGGAGGGGGAGCTGACATGGTTTCCCTGCCACCTATAAGAAGAAGAAGAAAAAAGATCTAAGGAAGAATTTATGATATGTCAGGCTTTATTTTAATGCATTCAAAACTGTAACACTGCATGCAAAAAACTGAGTATATGTTATTTAGAAAAACTCCATCAATCACAGAAATGAGCAGCATGTAGGTCCAGGTCAATACCGTACAGCCCATTAAACAGAAGAAAGAAAAGCAAGTTTTCCTATGCTGAATATGATGGATGGAAAGAATGAATAATAATGTATGTCTATAGTTTCAGCTTGCCAATATTAGGATGAAAAATTATCAATCATTAATTCATCAAAGAATGTTAACTTTGCCATTCTTGACTATTACTTGCTTTCTGTATTAACATAAATTGGAAAAGGTTGTGTGAGGCGTATTTTTTAAAAAAATGAGATCACTTTAATGGTTGAGTCTAATGGACCCTCTTAGCAGAAATGTTATACCAAAAAGCATTCTGCTCATCAGTAAGCTTACATATTAAAAAAGAGTATTTCAAACTAGGTGAGACAAGTAGTTAAGAGCACAAGGATACTTACAAAAGCTATAAGCAGGTATATTCATTATAGTGGATTCAGTAGTCATTTAGTCACAATGTCATTAGCACTGGATCCATTGTTCATAATGTCTCCGTTAGTAACACTTCTATGGCTTGATCTTACAAGATTTCATATTGGCTATTGGGTGAGTTTGATTCCCAGATTTGGAATAAAGATTCCATTTTATGAACTATTGTGTTTGTGGAGATAAATATATTATATAATAAATAAACAAAGCAACAGAGAAGAATAACTTGCTGAGAACCAACCATAACGGTGATAACAAAGTAGTCAGTTCTCAGACCTGCCACCTGGAGATTGAGCCTCTAGCATGATACTATGCAAATTATTCTAATTATGTAATTATTTTAATTATGCAAATTCAACACATTAATTGATACATTTTTTCTTCCACTAGGTTTCAACCTGTGTACCATTTTTATAGAAACAATTGGATTTATTAAACCAGTGTGCATAATGCTTAAAGTGCTGGAATTAGAAACAGGAGATTCACATTCAAATCTGTGCTTTCGGATGGAATTTAACATGTGACTTGCAAAATCACTACCTTTCAGTAAAACTATCTTTTGAGGCAGTAATGGAGATTAATAGAGAGTCAGGACCCATGTAAAATGGATACGTACATTTGTAGTGTGGCACAAATAAAAGAACAACAATAATATTAACAGTTTGTCAGGCACGGGTATTTCCAGTGGTATTTTTATCAGATCACTTAAATTTTTGCTGTCTATTTTTTATTAACACAAAAAGCTACAGATCTATGAAAATACCAAAGGAAATCCATGACTGCCATCTGATTCATAAGGCAAAATGCAGAGGAAGGTTAAGTACAAATAGCAGTAAATGGAGGGGAAGCATGGTTATTTTCTTCATAAAAACATATTAAATACTTTCTTAGAGCCAGGAAAAAGACAAATTTAACTTTATTTGCTCAGTTGGACCTTCCATCACAATGTACATGTGTGTTCCCACTCAATTCTTATTTGTTAATATCCAGTTAAGGCAATGATAAATGCATGCATTTTTTTTTTTTACATTTCCATTTTCTCTGTCCTCACTAATTACATCTTCCCATGACAGCCACCTACATAAATGTCTGCCAATTGAGGCAGCACTCCATGCATCTGATGAAGTGGGCTGCACTCCTCCCTCCTCCCTGCACTGTGCAATGCATCTTGCCTCACATCATACCTACTTCTCTTGCTCTTTCCACCTTGCCACTGCACTTCTCACCTGTCAGAGTCCAACTACCTGCTTGTGCCTCTCTGCCAGCGAGGGAGGGGAAGCAAGGTACTTCCCCAAGAGGAGGAGGAGGAGGCAGCAGGGAATGTCCAATACAAACAAGTGGAAACGCTGAGCCGAGCCAAGTCAAGGTCAAATCCAAAAGGTCCAGAAAGCTGAATGTCCATCCAGAGGGGTCAAGAGAGCTGGAATACAAGGTTCGTGAGTGCTTGCATAGTAATTTGCTACAAGCAAACAGTAAGCCACACAGACAGAGTTAAATAGCCACTGAAAACAGGTGCTACTCGTCATTGTTCCGTTTCCTTAATCTAGCCAAAGCGGCTTCCCTTTGAGATGTTTGTTTCGTCTCCTCTGTGATTGGAGGCTAGGGGGCAAGCTGAATATAATTCTTCTAAAGCACTGCTGGTTCCTTCTCCCTGTGGAGCTGGCTGAGGAACTCTGCCTCCACTTGTCCTTCAACTGATGGGGATGTTTGCAGGTTGGCTTGGTCAATCACTGGCTCTGTTCCTGGCATAATCAGCTGCTCATCAACCTCAGAGCTGTCATCTATCATATCACCCTTGCTTTCTTCCTCAATCCTTCTTCCCTGGTCTTACTCTCCCTTCTCTCTTGGGAGCCCTTGCTCCACCTTTCACTCTTACAAGGTGGCTCTCCTTTGTTTTTTGCACTCCATTGCTTTCACCACTCACTCCCACTCGTCTTCCCTTGCCTCACCTTGTGTCCTTTGCACTCTCTTTCATTTGTGTCTTCCAGGCCACCACTTGCATCACTCATCCATCCTTCCCTCCTACACACTCCCCTACCTCACAAGATGTTCCCCCTGGCTTCTTGAAGTCTACTGCTGGTTCTGCTCACTCTCCCTTGCCTCCTACCACTTCTTTCACCTCAGCTGACCTCACACCTCACTAGAGATGTGAAGGTCTGGAAAAAAAAATGGAAAAATTTGGGGAAAAACACCATTTTTCCCCCCTGAAGCCTTTTTTGTTTTTTTCCAAAAAATTGGAAAAATTAAAAGGAAGAAAATCAATTATGGAATGTTTTATTTTAGCATGATGAAGGTGTCACGACAAGGTGTTCATATATTCTCCAAATCAATTGTGAAAACTATGTTACAGTATCAGATTATTCTAATTTCTGTGCATGAAGGACAAGCAAGTCCTAGGTTACAAACTAAACTCTCCAGCACAAGAGCAAGATGCATTCATTCCTTTAGGGGGCACGTAGTCCCTCCCTCCTCCCTTCCACAAAATCCCCCCTCTCAATTCTTTTTATGGGAATGGATGCTTTATGTCTATTTGATACTGTGGAGAGAAAATATAATTTTCTTTGTTCCTAATTTTCTTTGTTTCTTTGTTTGTTTCTTTTTTCCCTGGTCTACATAAACTAGCAAAACCAAAGAGGTTCTGTCCAGTTCAGGGGATTGTTGCTCCATTTGTTACAAATAAATTGTTTTCTAGAACAATGCAAGTAAATTCCATTTGTAGTAATTGTTTGAATGCACTGTATTTTTAATATAACAATTGTGATAGTTTTATGCCAAATCAAATTGTACATAGTCATATTTTATGTTCCCAAAGTAACTGAGTGACTTTCAATCTGTAAAAAGTGCTAATGTTGCATTTTTTCAATTTTCCCAAAAATTTCCAAATTTTTCTGAAAAAAACAAAACAAAAACTCATTTTTCTTCCATGGCTTCAAAATTTCCAGAAATTTTACATCTCTACACCTGACACCTCTCAGGACATACCTCCTTTGTTTTTTGCACTCCACTGCTTTCAGTTTATTTATCCCCTGCCTTTCCCCCAAAAAAACAGGGCTCAAAGCAACTTACCCATTAAAACAGGTACTGTGTAGTTTAAGCATACAAAGCAACAACAACCGTAAAATGGAATTAAACTAGTTAGCAACCAGAAAACAGTTTTGATGCACAATTAAAAATGTTAAAAAGCAGTTTACAAAGTAGTACAATTAAAACAGTACTAGCTTTCTTGAAAAGCCTTCTGTTCCCAATAGTGCAAACGTATGGTGGCTTGCAAAATCTAACAACAAAACAAAACACATTATTAAGGAAATATGCTATTTTCCATAAGAAAGAAACCTATTCACCGCAGCAGAAGTTTATTCTTAAGAGATAGATTTGATATGGATAATCCAATATACCAAACACTGGGGCTTGAATAGTTTAACTAGAGAAGCAGACTGCTCAGTTTAAATTGCCTGTATTATTAAAGCTGGTCCATCTGTTCTACAGCTCATAGGCTGCATTTCACCTCACTGAAGCATGCCAAAGCAAAATTGTGGAATCAAATGGCTAAGAACAGTTTTTTCTTATCTAGATGGTATACATTTTTTGTCTCCTATCCTAATTCTAGTGTAATATACAGGTAAGCTCTCTCCACTCCAAGTCTCATTTGTTTTTCCTGGAAATAGGTGAAGAAAAGACTGATGCAGTCAATTTGATCATCTACATAAACTCTGAACATGTGACACTGATTGGCATAACAGTGTGATTCCCACTGTTAGACACCTTTCAATATGCAAGTTGGACAGAAAATCAGACCTTCTTTAAAGTCTGGAGAATAAAAGAGTAGAGTGGGTTTTTATTTTAAGACAGGAGGGAGTAATCTGGCCAGCTAGTAAATCATCTGGTTCAGTCTTATCCATAGGAAAGGCTATATTGGAGATCCTGACAGAAAACAATGGGTATGTGTATGCACACATATGTGTGGTTCTACAGAAGGTTTGCACATAACATCATACTGTGGAGAAGGGTTGATTATATGCTTGAACAATAAGGTGAGGTATGTGAAGTAGTTTTTCATAGTACAAACACACCACTTGAAGAATGTCCATTGTATTTGTAACTGTTTTAATAGATGATTATGCACCTTGGGAATAACATTCTCAATGGAAGGTGATATACAAATATGATAGACAGACAACAAACAAATGTTGAGTATGATCCTGCATCTGGAGATATAGCTAAGAGATGTAGCTGCTCTAGTCTCTGATTCAATTGCCCTCCTTAAACCCCCACCCCAAAAAACACCTTTTCATAGCTACATCCAGATTCAGCTATTTCCATGGTCAGTGGAGAGTGGAAGAGAGAGAAAATATAAATGTCCAGGTATTTTCTTATAGCTGGACACAAAGTGACAGGAATCTGCTGGGGTCTCTGGGAATCTTCCAGAGGTCCTTGAGGGTGATTCCATTGCTCTGCATCCAGCTATTAAAAAATAGCTGCACACTTGTCTGCTGTCCCTCTGTTCTCCATCAACCAGGAGATAGCTGGCTTCAAGGGACTGCAACTGAAAAAAGGGAGGTGGAGAAAAATTGGTTATTGATGAAACCCCCAGCTCAGAAACCACTCAGCAAGCTACTGGGGAAGAGTAGAAGACAAAAATGAATAACACTGTTGACTAATGATGCAACTGGACTCAAGCTGGAAGGATGTTCAGCTGCTGACATTCTCACAGATGAAGGGAAAGTCTGAAGCTGCCCAACACATATTGTAAGAATGTGAAATGTGAGAAGCATGAATCAGGGGTAGCTAGATATTGTAAAATAAGAAATGGAATGTATTAGACAGGAATGGGACATTTTGAGGTAATTCCACAGTGTTTTTCCCAGGAAATAAGAATCTAAGAAGAAACAAGAAGACATTAATAGTGAGGAGAGATATAGCAAAAACAGTCGAAGAATTTAAAGTAAAAAATTGATTGAATAATATTAAAAAGACTTCTGAGAAAACTCATCAATATAACCATAATCCAAATTTATGCTCCAGCCTTGGAGGCAGAAGAGAAAAAAAAAACTGAAAGATTCTGTGCTGGAGTCCAGGAGAAAACTGATCATACACTAAGACAAAGCTTCTTGTTAATCCTAAGTGGTTGGAATGCAAAAGAAGGAAACAGAACAGAATCAGATATTGTAAGAGAATTTGGCCTAGGATCAACAAATGAAACAGGAGAACAACTGATTGAATGTTATGATGCCAACAGTTTGTTCATAGCAAAAACATTCTTCAGGTGACCCAACTAGTGACTGCACACATGGACATCACCTAATAGCAAATACAGAAAACAGATGGACTACATAATTGGAAGCAGAAGATGGAGAAACTCTATTCTCTCTTCAAAAACAAGACTAGGAGCAAATTGTGGCACAGGCCATGAATTGATAATATCAAAAATTAGATTAAAGCTAAAGAAGAACAGTAAATCAACCAATATACCAACATACAACCTGAACAAGATCCCTATGAAACTTAAATATAATGTAAAAATAGATTTGCACTATTATACCTAATTAACTGGGAGCCAGAAAAACTCTGGACCGAAGCCACATTGTGAGGGAAGAATGCAAAAAATGGCATGCCAAAAGACCTCTCTCAAGTAACAGAGACAGAATCCACTCAAATTCTTTAAAAAAAAAATCTGTCAATTACAATAATAATGAGCAGAGTGAGAGATGATGTGAGGAGACATTCATATTAAGTATCTGTTGTCACCAATGGACTAGATGAGGGCAAACAAATTGAAAGGTAATCCAGACAAGAGAGAGACTTTTACCATAAATGGAATAAGAAGTGTCAGATGTCTAAACTGGGTTCAGAAGAGCATAATGGGGTGCACCAATGAACCATCCTATGCTTTATAAATGATAGTAAATATGACTGCGTAGTTCATGAAAAACTATGGTTTGCTCTTAAAGAAATGGGTGTGCCACAACATTTGATTATCCTAATGAGTAACCTGTATTCAGGACAAGAGACCACCATTAGGACAGAAAACGGATAAACAGAAAGGTTTCCAGTTGGCAAAGAAGTCAAACAAGGCTGTATTTTATCACCCTGTCTGTCACTGATTGTATCATATGCAAAGCTGGATTAGACTCTGACCAAGAAGCGGTGAAAATTGGAGGAATGAACATCAACAATTTCATATATATAGGTGATACCATACTAATTCCAGAAAATAGAAAATACTTGAAACAATACTTGAAGAAAGTCAGGGAAAAAAGTTCTGTCAAGAAATCAGAATACTGGGACTTGGAAGAGCAGCTATAAAGGATCATATCCTGAAGTGAAATATCATTGAATACTAAAGTTAAGACTGCCTGTGCTATTGTCGTTCCAGTTTCTATCTATGATTATAAAAGCTGGACAAAGAAGAAAGCTGGTAGGAAGAGAATCAATTCATTTGAAATATGATGCTGAAGAAGAGTTCTGTGGATACCCTGGGTTGCCAGAAAACACCATTAAATGGGTCCTAGAAGAAATCAAGTGTGAACATTCCCTAGAAGCCAAGATGACTAAGCTGTAACTGTCATGCTTAGGGTATATCATGAGAAGACATGATTATCTAGGAAAGAAAATAATATGTGGTAGGTTAGAAGGCAGTAAGAAAACAGTAAGACCACATTACAGGTGGATAAACTCAATCAAGGAAGCCACAGCCCTGAGTCTGCAAGACCTGAGCAGGGCTGTTGATGATTGGGTTACTTGGAAGTATCTCATTTGTGGGGTCACCATAGGTCAAGATTGACTTGGCATCAGTTAAAACAGTGATTGGTAGTGAATTCTGACCTCCATAATGACCCCCCAAAATGAGTTGTGATGGCATACATCGAATTTATGCCATCATCATTCACCAGCAGGATGACATTAATCATGTTGGTAGGTTTGATTGCCTAGCTCCACGTTCCTTAATGTGGTGTCGTCCAGATGTTTGGGACTACAACTACCAAAGTCCCTAGTGAGCATAGCCAGTTGCCATGCTGTTTCAGGATGTACATCTGCCAGGTATCACATTGGAGGACAATGACTTAGGTCTTTCCCATGTGTTTAACATTTTCTTTCACTCCTTCCCTACCAAAGAAGAGGAAATATCTCCTCCTGGCCAGAGCCAAGAAAGTTGTTTAATTCAGTCTCTCTACTTAATTATCTGAAGTCATACCATGGAAAGGGGATTTCTTGACTCCTGTAGGTGATGGGAAAGAGGCAAGTTGTGCTGTCCTGATAGGTGTGTTGGCTGTGCCTGGACAATTGAGAATCATGATTATTATTATACATACTCCCTGCATGCAAAATGGTATTATCAGAAGAGTTGATTGAATTCCCAAGAAATACAAAACAACTTTAGAGGAAGGACTCTCCAAATGGCATGGGACGTCCTCAAAAAAATGCCATGAAGACTGAGCATACTTAGGGTCCACAGAATGCTGAATGTCTGCTGTGGTGATGAGGGGAGAGTATAGAAGGAAGTCTCTTACAGGAAGAGGGAATGAATACTGGACAAGATCACTGCACCACTCCCACTTGTTCTTATCCACAGGCACTTCCATATCACAAAACTAGAGTGTTATATTCCACTTGAATTGCCATGGCAGCATTCAATGGGATCTTGGGATTTGCAGTTGAGAGGGAGAGTGGTATTTAGAATTTTCAGCCCAAAAGCTCTGGTGGGCTTTTTGCACCTAAGCTGCAAACCACAGGATTCCAAAGGATGTAGCCATGGAAGTCACAGTGTAATCATAGCACTCTTCACTGTGCAGTATGAAAGGACTTTAACAGTACAATAAGGATTCATTTTAATAGCTTACCTTTGACCAAGGTATTGTAGTAATGTAAAGGCATCAAAATTTGTAGTCATTGTGAATTTTGAAAGGTAATATTAATTTTACTAAAATATGGTGTTGGGTGACTTTTGTTTTATTTTGCACATTTGATTAAAACACGTCTCTATGCCATTTTCCTTTCACCATAACATCCTATCAGAAATAAAAGCTTAGTTATCATAACTCAGTAACACTATGCCGACAAAGTAGTGCTTTCAAAAAGGTATTCAAGGTTGAAGGTATATTACAGTAATAGTCATTAGTCTGCAGCACATGTGTGTTTTGGAAACAGCCTCTGAAATACAGTATTATATTTGATTACTCAACTAAAACATCGTTATCCATTAACCCCTGGGGAGCCACGTCCCCGTAGCAAGCCTAAGGCCATGTCATTTCATGTGTCCCCATCATTTTCCATGATATAGCAACAGCAACAGGACATCCAGAAATACCATAAGGTCACACCACTGTCATTTCCATAGAAGCTATAGTATATATTACCTCAAGGATAAACTGAGCTAAACTGAAATAATTGGGACTGAACAAGGTCAGAAGGAACACAAAAGAAATTCAAGGGTATGCAGGATTAATTTAAAAAAGAGACAGACATTTTTCATACTTGACGCTTTCCTCATTTCTGTGTTTTCTGTTTCCTAATATAATTTAAAAACACAACATCATACTGACTAGAATATGCAAGTTAAAAAAAAATTCTCATAATGATTTGCACTAATTTTCACAGAAAGGTGTTCATATGCAAATCACTTGTAGACAATGAAATAGTGATCCCATGAAGTGTCAGATCCAAAAAGATTTATTGCTGTTATTATAGCTTGGTTTTGGAAAGGTATTTACTGGAAACAGAAGACTTCAAGAGTTACCACTGCCCGTTTTACAACCATAGACTCAACATACAGCTGGACTTTTTGTTCTTTTGATATATGTTTTGTTATGTTAACTTAAGGAAAAAGAATTTGCAAGTGTAAAAAAACCTCCTCATAATGATTTGCACTAATTTACACAGAAAGGTGTTCATGGCATCTCTTGTAGATAATGAAATACTGATCCCATAAAGTGTCAGGTCCAAAAAGCTTTATTGCTATTATTATGGTTTGGTACAGAAGAGCAAATGTTGTATAATTCTTCTGTGTCAATTTAATTCTCGAGAACTTCGGTGTTCACATTTGTTATGACATTAGAATCAGTGGCGCCCAATGGTGTGATTCCATTCATCGAAAGTTATTTTATTATTATTTAGTCTTTTTGTGAATCATTCCTGTATACAATGGACTAAAATCTAGCTGCTATTCTCCAGCAGAGTAAAACAACAGATTCAGTTCCTGAACACTTCAACACTTTTGTAAATCCCACTGATGCAATTGGTTTACCCTATTTATAGTTAGACTTTACTTCAATGACTGCTTGAGGTATATATAAATAAAAGCATTTATGATAATAAATGATGATATTCTTCAACCTACAAACAATACTGAAAGAAATAAAGAAATAAGATTATATTATAATAAAACAGCAATAAAATCAGACAGCTACACTGATAATTGGAAGCTCAGCAGAGCAATATCAGCCAAAATTCTGCATCATCATGTAGCTCCTTCTGCTGATGCCACCCTCCCCAAAATAAACTACTTCTTAAGTCAGTACTCCAGCCAAAGGGTTTCTGAGGCACTGCGGATTGGGGAGCTGAGGAATCACAACTGCAGTACTCTGTTGGTTGTAGGGGGCATTGAAACAGGCAACTGGAGATACCCCTTGGGGTCATACCATGACTGATTGTTTCAGTGTACCCCGCCACTGGGAAAGCACTGCAGTCCTCATTCTCCAGCACTCTAATCTGCAGAGCCTCAGAAACCCAGTGGTTAGGATGCTGCCTGGTTTAAGAAGAAGGATTAGAAGTTTGTGTTCAATTCGTTAATGACTGTAAATGGAAATCCCAAAAGTTATGAGACTGTAAATCTGGCTTGTGTATGTGCCTTCAAGTCACTTGTCTAATAGGGTTTTCATAGGCGGGGAATAATCAGAGGTGGTTTTGCTTTTCTTTCCTCTGAAATATAGCCTACAGCACCTCACATTTGCTGACATTCTCCCACCCAAGTGCTAATGAGGTTTGACCCTACTTAACTTCCAATATCAGAAAGGTGCCTTTAGGGTATTTATTTCCTGGAAGAGAGTCCTACAGCTGGACAAACAGTGATATGATGCCCTCAAAAGATGATGCTATACACGCTATTAGGAAAATATTGTTGGTAAATATGCACGTGGATCAAAAGGATTTTGGAAATCATGCTAAGAATGAGGCTCACAGTATTGTTTTTGGTGCATTGGTTGCTGATCCATAATTGACTGTCTCGTACATAGAATACCTCTCTCTTGAAATGTGTTAAAACTGTAATTGGAATGGTGGGGGAGAGGTCAGGGATAGAAATGTAGGAGTGTGTAACTGCTTTCCTAAGTTCCTACTCAGGTTCTATTATAGCATTATTTGTGGTGGGGGCAGGATTTGAAGTGAATGGCCAATATTTGCTCCTGCTGCTGCTTTTTACTTATTCTTCCCTGCTGGAAAATCCAAAGGATCTCTTCACTATTTATTAGTATCAGTCTGTATACCATGTACAAAGCATTTGGCTGAACAAGGCATCCAACTGACTGATGTAACACTGACACAGCAGTGATATTTCAGAAACATTTTGTATGTATAACAAGGAGAAGAAATCTGACCTTTATCTTTCCTTTATTTAGTGTTTTCCAGAAAGATGGATCTTTGTTTAGCCCACAGGTGGCTGCCACATCCTGCATTGTTGTTGTTGCTGTGTGCCTTCAAGTTATTTCCAACAAATGGTGATTCTAAAGTGAAACTATCATGGGGCTTTGTGGGGCTGAGAGTATAGGAGGTGCCCAAGGTCACCCAGTGGGTTTTCATTAGTGGCAGAGCTTGGAGTGTATGGAGGGGGGCCAAAGGGGGAGGGGTTATGGGGTGAGAAGTGTGGCCACTGTGTGCGGGGCCGTGGCTGTGGTGCAGGGGGGGTGGCCAGGGCACATGGGGGCATGGCCAGGTCATGCAGAGGTGTGGCTATGGGCTGGGATGCCCCCAAAATATTACAGTCCAGGGTGAACCACCCCCCTGCCACCCTGCCCCTATGCGACTGGTTTTCATGGACAAGTGGGGATTCATACTCTGGTCTCCAGAGTCATACTCCAATGCGCAAACTACTACATCATGTTGGCTCTCTCACATTCTCCAAAGTTTGAAATAACACTGAGTCTGTGGCTTTGTGGAGGATGCAAAATGGTGTTCAGAGGGCCAATTCGGTTTCTGCTGCTGTCGCTACTAATTAGAGAACTCCAGTCTTGAGAAGTTGTTGAAGAATTATTCTTCCTACTGAAGAAGTTCAGTGAAATTAGATCCTCTCTAGTTTCTCTGTTCTCAGATAAGGTAGAAAATTTTGAGGGGCCATTTGCACATAACCGTTATATAGAGAACTGGCATTAATACTCTTAAAGCACCAGATCCTGTCTGATCTTGGAAGCTATGCAGGGTCAGCCCTGTTTAGTGTTTGGATGAAAGTCCACAGATGAATACCAAGTGCTGTAGGTTATATTTAGAGAAAGGAACTGGCAAAACCACCTCTGACTATTCCTTGCCTTAAAAAACAATATGAAATTCATGAGGTCACCATAAGTCAACTTGAAGGCACATACAATACACACACTTAAATAAAGAACTCAATTTCATGCCTAGTGTTTTCCCTAATAGGGAGCACATGGAGCTGTTACCACCACTGGAATTTCTTTAAGCATAAAAATCCACTGGATCAGGGCAATACTATTAAATAAATCCCTAGACTAACTTTGTATCCCAGACACCATCAGTTAATATATCTGCTTTAAAATTCTTTTGAAAGTAATTAAGTTCCGCTTTAAGTTTCATCCAATAAATATTATCAGGGAATAAGCTGTCTGTAACAGAGGTTCACACATGAGGCTTAAAATGGTGTTTAACTTTGCATTCTCAATGTACCTAATGTGAAGATAACACTAGCCAATATGTATACTCAATATGAAATGGTTCCCTTTGGTTTACCATCCAAAGTATGTAATTTTTATATGCCTCACCAGTGCAAAGGGTTAGTACTTTAAATATCACATGTGAAGAAATCCTAAGCCTTACGTGTTTCTTTAAAAGCCAGAAGGCACGTATACAATAAGCCTGACACCATGCATGTCAATGAAAATGAGGTCATTGGCTTCTTTAAACCAGGATGAACCCTTGGGGACCTTTTGATGAAAGGTGGTGTGTTAGGGCAGAGTACTACTGTTGTTTACAGTTTATGATTCACATGCAGGTGTCAAAATGTATCTGAGTAAAGGACCAGTTACCTCCCCAGCTGATATTTTTAAAAATCAATATTAGATTCAGACTTAAAGAAAAAAGGTCTCTCTTGGGCAAACCAGGGCAGTTGGTTATACTGGGACACAAAAGCCTATAGGCATGCTGTCTCTCCATTCAACCATTTAATGCAACACTTTGCTATTGCCATCAAAAGACTTACTCTGTACCATATCACGCATTTCACAATATTTCCATCTAAATGCAGATTTCTGCATTCCATGTGTGCCATCTACTCAGGTTTTCCATAAAAATACCAGCAGGAGACAACATTGAAATTCATTTTGCATATTAAAGAAATCTCTCTGAGATTCCTTCTTTTATTTGTTTTATCAACTCAAGCAATAACCAAGAAAATTAGAGTTCCAGCAATGATAGGAAAGCCATTTATGATTTTATTGGGGTTGGCTCCTTTTTTCCCCCTGCTTAGACAATTTACAGGCTCTTAAGGGCCAGTAATTTTACAATGCTCCATTGCAAAATGAAATAAGTCCCTCTGTATCATTTAAGCCAAGTATGGTAGTAATAGACGGGCCCCAAAGAAAAGGCAGCTGGAGTAACATGGAAAGCAAACATCTCTCTTTCCAATGTTCATGCCACATTTATTATAGGTCTTGTGGGAATTTGTTGCTCTTGAAAGCATTGTTGTAAATGTCATAATATTTCCTAGCATAGCTGTTTTCAGTGCACAGGTGAAAAACAGATATAGAAGAGAAAAGATAACAGAGCAGCACTTGCAAACACTTCTGTTGTACTGCATATCTGTAATTCTCCTTGAAACAATTGATGCCTTTACCATGCAATCCCATACATATTTTTTGAAAAGCAAAGTCCCACTGTGTTCACTGAAACTTACTCCCAAATAAGGATGCATAAGATTTTATCCACATACACTTAAATATTTAGAGAAGCTAAATATGTTTCATTATATCATCTCTTTGTCATTTATCTGTATACACCCTCCACACACACATGGATACCAGACATATAATATACAGTTAGATATTACTTGTGTCCATTTAAATAAATACAATGAAGGCCAGTATAACCTATCCTGACAACAATAAATGTAACAGAAAAGATAATAATCGTTACAAAATTTCACCTTTCTGCAAATCACTGTAAGCCTATTTTTCACATTATAGGAGAAAGACCTTAATTCAGGAAAAGACAACTCATATCTGGAGGTAGGGCTGGAAAAGACTCCTCCTGATAGAGTCAACACCAGTCAGTCTTGACCTGAGACGTGGAGAATCCTGATTTGGAGATCACATCTCTACAGGGAAAATCTCGCTGGAGGTATGTAACAAGGATGGTTGCAGACAAAGAAAAGGGAGATGGGCCAGTGGCCAGTTAAGTCTGTCTGCTGCCTATTCTCTCCCTTTCTTCCCTTCTCTTTCTCTCCCTTCTTTCTCCCAATTTTCTCTCTCTCCTTTCCCTCCATTCTCCTTGCAAATTGTCCCATCCAATAGGACAATAAGGTTTAAAAAGGAGTAGCCCAATTAGAACATATTTTACAAGCCAAATTGCTACAAGAGGATAATTTGCAAGAGTGGCAGTGCACATGGAGGAGAGGATTAACTTCCCTACCTTGAAAATCCCTTCTAGTGCAACTTAATTCTCAGATGGAGTGGGGAAGGCGCTAAAGAAGAGAAGAGGTCATGGACTGAATTCAAAGGTACTACAGGACGTATACTGAACTACGGCCCATATTGTCTTCTCTCATTGGCTTGACTCAGTATATGACAGCTTGAACCTTTCTCTCTACTGAGACATGCACAGGCAATTTGGGGGGCTAATTGAAAAACTTAACACTTAATCCATGTAGATAAATTTTAAGACAACAATGTGGAATGACAATTCCTTGCTATATCTCATACAGTTATGTATTGTTAGTAGCATAAAATTAATATCATCCACAATGAGAAATATTTACTGCAATGGACATTCATTATTTTGCAATCAAAATGGAGATAAGGCTTGTTTCACCAAATTTGGTAATTAACAATTTACAAAATACAAAATTATTGACAGCCTAGCTAATGACCCTAAGGCTACCTAAGGGCATAGTGCCTTTTCTTTTACATTGCAAGGTACCCCAATAGTCATAAGACAATGCACAGACCTCTTTTTTTTTAATGTAGAACTTACAGACCACTCTAATCTTTCTGCTGCAGGGGAGAGCAACTTTTAAAGTGTATTCTCAGATGGGGAAAACTGCTGTGCACACAGTTATGCTTCAGAAAGAGACAAACACCAAGTCTATTAAATGAGAAAAATGGATTTGGCATAGCCATCGACATTGTATATAGTCATAGCCAGTTTATTTATACACCACATTTTCCATAAATACATTGTACTTGAAGCAGTTCACAGAAAATAAAGTGACAATTTAAATACAGTAATATCTCAATAGCTATAATACATAATAAAAGTTATCATACATTGCAATATAACAGTGGCACTTCAGCAATTAACCTTTCATTTAGTACATATCAGAAGTTTAAATAAGCATAAAACATATCAATAGGTCAATTAAGAATACCTAATAACAGTAATGTGTGCCTGATGCTGGCGCTGAACCATTAGTTCAGCAATTTATATCAAAGAACCTACCCGAGGGAAAAGAAAACCTCACACATATCAAACTAGCTGATGGAATCACAAGTGACAAAATTGAACTGCCCTTGGTGTCCAACAAAGCCAGGCCATGCATACAATAGCTCTGTACATAAACACAATCAAAATGTCAAAATAGAAGACCCACTTTTATCTGGCATGAATCCCTATGTGCTCACTGATTTCCCCCCTCCACTCACAAAAGAGAATTTATACCATGCTCAGACAGTCTGCACTCCAGCAAAGGAAAGATATCCTTCTCTCACCAGGGCCCTATCCTTCCCTCAAAGGCAGTGGTAGATTATAGGTCCCATACCAGTGGCATGGTGAATCTGCCGCAAGAATTTAGTCCAGATTTTCAAGGAATTGTCCAAGTTATTTTGAGGGCAGAATTCAGCACCTTTGGCATTTGGACTGAACTCAGAGCAGATTCAATACATGAACATGGACATGGAAATCACTATTGTTTCTGAAGGAAGCCACATGGAAGCCACTATTGTTTCTGAAGGAAGTATGAGACCCCGCATAGCATATTTCCCCTCTAGGCCCCTTAAGGCAACTAATGAAACACCAGAAGAAGCATAGTGGAAAAAGCATTTTCTGGGTATATCAATCAATCAATCAATCACTACTTATGATTTCTTTACTGCCACTGCTGTTCTTGCTGGAGCTGTCAACATACTAGCGGAGGTGGCTGGACTCTTCTTAAACTCACTTTGAGTCTCACTTCAAAACAGATCTTAGTCAAACTCTTAAAATGGTCACAAACACCTCTAGTCTCCTTGAACCAATGATCCGTCTGTAAGTTATCTCTAATTATAGCTAGCTGGATTCATATGTCACAGTTATTTGATGTCAGAATGCACAGACAGGTTATTTAGCTTCCTTCAGGATTCAGTCACTGAAGAATGTGAATACCCAGATGTCCTTAACTTCATCATGATGGCTAGCTTGTGGAATAGGGATGACAAGTCTATCAAGTCACTCCACTCTCTTTTAAAAATTGAGACACAGACAGAAAGTTTTAGGGAAATACAGAACTACTCTACTTAAAATTCACTGCATGAAATAGATACACATGTAATTTTCCTGACATAAACAAGAGCAGCCAGGCACAACTCCATCATGTGTCAGCCCAGAAGCAGGTAAAAAGCCCTCTCTCCATTTTCTGACTTCTATTTTTCTGGCCTCTGAGGAGGAGAAGAGCAGCCAGGCACAGCTGTTACTGTAGTTTTTAGTCCGAACTTGTGGTATATTAGATATCATTTGCTATCAAGAATTTGGCATTCACTACCCATTCCTCTCCATGTGCTTGCAAGGCCCTCGGACAAGCATGCACACAGGCACTGCCGAAAATAGCTGAACTATTCAAAACAAATCCAGGCAGGCCAGTATTTGCCGGACTGCAGCTTCAGGAGACCTCCAGGCAAGTACTCTTTAAGATCACATTATGTATGCATGCAGTTTACAAAAGATCCCCTGCCCAGAGCAGGCAGCTTGACAAGCCGAATATGCAACTGTCAAGCACTCCACATTTGCATACTGGCTACACTATTGACAACTCTGTCATAATTCAATCATGCAAAGTATTGACCTTTTGGAGGCTTTGTCTCCAGCCTGAAACCCATTGTTTTCCCCGGGAATGGACTAGCCCACAGGCACATTTTCCCCTATAAGACCCCCTGATTTTGACCATCTCTTCGGATCGCTCTGACTTCCATGCCGCCTTGCTGTCGCTCCATTCGACGAGCCTTCTCCTCAGCTTCCACATGCTGAGAATCTCCACTCCAACTGACTTTTCTTCAGACAAACCGGGCTTCAGGATCAGGTGTAATATTTCCCCTGAAAAATCCCTCTCAAAAACCCTCTATCCAATTCCTACCTTTCTTTTATTAGGCCTCTGTGAGTGTTTATTAGGCCTCTGTGAGTGTTTGCATACATACATTTTGACTGTGTTTCAAAATAAAGAAAAACAATTTTAATTTACTTCTGTTTGATTATTGACTCGGCCTGACCCTGTAGACATTGGGTCCAAGATCTCGCTAGGTTGCCCTGCCTCTTGCATTGCTTAGCTTGTGCTCTTGCTAATTCCCATTCCCCAGTAATTAGAGCACATTGAGGTGTCCCCATGGGACCCCAGAAATCAGGGTAACACAGCTCCACTGTGCCTTAGCTGAGGAGCTGGTGAGAGGTTCTCCCTCTATGCCCCTACTCCTTTGTAAGGCCTCTGAGAGAGAGAAGAGTAGCCACATTCTGCTGGACTTCATCTCCTCCTGCACTACCATTCCGCCAGTCATATATTTAAATCTTTTACTCCAAGTCTCAAGTCATGTCTCAAATCTCCACCTTCAAATCTCAAGTCAAGTTTCAAGTCCTTGAAGGTTATTTTCAAGTCAAGTCTCAGGTCTGGGAGCCAACTTTATACCCCAACCTGTCTTCCAGAATTTTTGGACAGAGTTGGAGAAAGTCAGTTTTAACAATTTAAGCAGAGTTGGCCTTCCACATTTGTGATTTTGCCATCTGCAGCTTTGCACGTGAGGAATAGCATTCTTCTTGCTTCCCATTTCAGAAGCTGGAGGATTTTTCAGAAATGGGGAGTAGGATCCGTCTTATTCTTCATTACTGAAGCTTCAAAAGCTTTAGAAGGAATAATCCTTCCTCCTCAAGCCTGTTGCCTAACACATTTGCTGTTCCCCTCTGAGAAATACACACTACGCTCTGGGAATGAGTCTTGTCTTCTACTCTTAGGAAAAGTTTTAGAAGGCTCATCCAATATGGAGCAGCACAGGCTGCTGAGCATACCTCAAGCCCATTGTCTAACCCATTTGCTGTTCCACCCTGGGAAATACACTCACACTTTGGGCTTGAGATAAATTGTCCAGTGACCAGTAGGCAAAAAGAGATGGAAGCATTGTTCAAAGTCATAAGGTTTCTGGGTTAATCTGTTATGCTACTGAACCAAAGGCAGCAAGTCAGTCACTAAAAATATACAAGTCTCAAGTCAAGTCGAGTCAGTGCATCATTTATTGCTGAATCAAGTCCAAGTCAAGTCACGGAAGCAACTTAAGTCTGACTTGAATCCAAGTCAGTTGACTCGAGTCTACATCACTGCATTCCACTTTACTTAATTTTCATGTCTGATTTAGCCTGAGAGAAAGGAATTGTCAAATTAATTATTTGTAAGCTGCTTTGGCCACCTTTTTGTCTGAGGCGGGTATTTATATAATCAATCAATCATTCAATAGACACATAAGATATTCGGAAACAAAAGCAGTAATCAATGACACCAAGGCTTGAGACCAAATGTAGCAAGCCCCCCACAGAGTATAACATGTGGCTTGCCCAATGTGTTCTTCAGCAGCTCACTTCATTTTAATTAAAGGTTCCTAATGAAAACATCCATGAAGAACCAGGATAGCTGAAAGAGGTTGAGGTCCTGGTGGCACCCTAGTTCAAGCTTTGGAAGTGAACAGGGCTGAAGATATTTAATTTCAGTAAATGTTACTAAGTGGAGGGCCCAGACTTCCCAACAAAGATATGCATGAACATTAAATATCCTACAGCCAGACAGTTTTTTTCTCTTTTATAGCACATTTTCAAGATTAGTTCATATTGAATAAATGTGTAGAATATGATAAGGAGATCTGCAAAATGAATACAGTTACTTTCACTATCAATCACCCCTGAACTCTGATCACACAGACTCTTGGATTTTTACTGTAGTGGGAGGACTCAATTGTTGTCTTTGTCACTGACAAAACAGCATCACAAAAGAAATCAGAAACTCTGTGCCCCTTTACTCTTTTAACTGCTGTCACCCAAATCCTCAAATCAATACTAGCAATGGCTAGAGCAAAACTTGTGACTTTACACTTTTTTATTATCTTGAGATGTGACAGAATATTGTATATGTGGAAGAGGACCAGGGTAATAAAACTTTAATATTTTTCCAGAAATAGGAAATTATGTAAGGAAACAGAATTACCCTAGTTGCCTTGTCTTCCCTGTACACCTGGCCATTAATATACATAACAACTTTGCCTTGAATTGCACCTGTGCTGCAGCTAGGCAGGATTTAATCCAAAATTTAGATTTGTAATTTTAATGAAATAAGTGAGCATTTAGGCAGAGACTTTGCACATCATACATTTTAGTCTGAGCCATGGTCAAACATATCTTTCATGCTTTGCAGCAAGGGGTTTTTAACATGGTACAATAGAACACTGTAAGATTAGGATTTTAATGGACAAAGTCCACATAACAATTTATAGTATATTTAAAAAGACATAATTTTCCTGTGTTGATTTGTTTTAATGGAAAGTTGATTCTGGAGGAGGGTGGAAAGTCAGCCTCCTTCCCCAGGTTTCCTCACACTCTTGTCTTTCCTCTAAGCCCATTTCTGCATGAGATGGGAGAAACAGTTCACCGCATGTCAACAGCAGTGTTTTACACCCTGATTCAGAAATTGTGCTGTCTGCCTGCCCGCCCACCTCCCACCATTTACATTGTACTACTGCAGAGAACAGCGATTGCTGCATCTGCAACAGTAAGTCCCTGGCATCTTCCAGTCACCTCCCTCACCCTACCTCACCATCGCTAATTGGTCTCTTTGTTTAGAAAAAAAAACAACACAACACATTTTAAATACATTTCTGAATAGCTATGTTTGTGCGTATGTATGTATGTTCATTGATACATTGGAAAAAAACACGTCTTAACAGTCCATTACCAGATCCACTCTCTTCTTGCCATCCAATTAATGCAATAATGATGGCAGCCTGTCCTTTGATGAGTGGGGAGAGATAAGGACAGAAATGATGGAAGGGACAGCCTGGGAATGCCCATAGCCAGCCACTTCTGCCCTTTGAATTGATGTTATGCTTCTGCATGTAGGTGAAAAATGAAGTAGAACTGGTTTGGGAGATTTACATTGGAGTTTTTTTCAGTTTTCAGATACAGCAGTTTCTCGTCACAGTGAACTGTTCTGAAAACATGCAGAAGAACATGTAAAACTACAATGCTACAACACTACAAAGTGCAGACTGATGGCTAAGAATTCAAGGCAACTATGAAGTATCAACCTCGTGTGGAAACGGCCAAAGAGACAAATCATGTAAAAAAATTCTGACCCTTTGGCATATATCCTTTATAGGCTAATTAAAAAGGAGAACAAGATTTGGTTTAGGTCTAGGCTGTCTGAGAGACTGTATCTTCCCCTTATAAGCCTGTCTGGACTCTGAGATCTGCACAAGTTCCACCGCCTTCATATCTATGGTTGGTGGGATCAAAAGTACAAGCCTTCTTGGTGGTTGCCCCTAGATTTTGGAAGACCTTCCCTAGGGAGGAAGAATGGTCCTCTCCTTTCTATCCTTCTGTCAATAGACTTTTGGAGACTAAAGGCTTTGAAATAAAAGGATGCAGGTATATTATTGTTTTGTTTTAAATTATATCCTTTTAACTGTTTTTCAAAATATTTTTAAAGGGTATGTTTTAAGTTATTTCAACATTTTTAATGGTTTAATTCTATTCTAATGTTGAATTTTTGAATGTTTTAATTATATTGTAATTATTTTAATTTTTAGGCTTCCTTGAGCCCAAACTTGGGAAAAAGGAAAGATATAAATAAAATACTCTGTCTCCTTCTCCATTATCATCATCATCATCTACCTTCCATGAATGTGTGTCCACTCAGTTATGGTTCTCCCATGCACAACTTGTTCCATTCCACAGGATCTCCCTTTCCCCTCTCACGTTACAGTCAACTATCCACACAGGAATATTGTTTCACTGTTCAAGCTGAATGTACCTAAATCTGTATCAAACTGTCTGGCACCAAGATCCAAAGTCACAGGGATCAAACCCTTATGGGAAGAGAAGGAGTATATTTAGGTGACCTTTCCCGCATTTTACTATCAATAATGCTATGAAGTAGTTATGGTAGTTTTATGGAACTGAGCACTGAAATCAGAATTAATGATTTTTTTTCTGGAAAGGTGAAATGATTAAAGTAAATAAATACAGTAGCAAGGTTTTGGATACTGATTTCCATATCAGTAAATCTGCAGTACAGCCAGCATGGTGTAGTGGTGTGAGCATTGGCAACTAAGGTTCAATTCTCCACTTAGCCAAGGAACACACTGGGTGACCTTGGGCATGTCACACACCCTCAGCCACAGAAAATCCTGTGATAGGTTCACCTTAAGGTCTCTGTAAGTCACAAATGAAGACACACAATAACAACAAATCTGCTTCCTCATGCAGTTTCCCTCCGCTATAAACAGACCAGATTCTGTCCACGAGCACAGATGTACACACATCTACTTTATACACCTTATGAAATAGAATCTTGTCCACAAAGGCTCATGCCATAATTAATGCAAAGATGTGTGGGTGTTAACAAGATTCTTTACTTCTTTGATAGATATAGAGAATCTCTCAATCAATCAATCTAAATGTGTTTATTTAGATGTAAGTTGTCCAAATCCAAATATTCAAGATGTGTAATAAAGAAAAAAAAACTAAGCAAAACAAAAGAAGATTTTTCCTCAGCTTTCAAGAATTGAGCCCCACAGTGGACGTACAGTCTCTTTGCAGACACTGTGAGTGTGTCACTGTTCACAGTCTGCGAGTTGCCCTCAAAAAGTGCTTTGGCATTTGATGTAATTGGAAGGAAATGACATCTGCATAATCAACACTTTTCTCTATCTGTGCTCAACCTGAATGAAAACATTGAAGAAGTAATTCCATTTTGCATTTCTGAACAATAGAAAAACAACTTAAAAAATTACCCCTAGAAAGTAAAAAACAATAGAGAATATTCCTAAAATTGGTATGAAGAAAATTGCTTTTTAAAGACTAATGAAATTGCCTTTGGGGTTAGATGATGGCAAAAGCCCTTTCACATGAGCCTGTGGGCCCAATCAACAACCACACTACTGTAAAAGAGTTTAACATTCAACTTTCTTTTAATATTCAGTCATATGTTCTGCATTGCATCTGGATATTAAAATTTAGACCACGTCCAGATTTTAGAGTGGAGCGTTTTTCTGTGTGTGATGTTTTCATTTCTGGTTTTTTTTTCCCCAATCCTGAAAAGACTGCATGATTCATTGATTATAATGCACACACATAATGGCTATAGTCCAACACAGAATGGGCTGCATTCAAGTGCATAAAAAACAGAAAGCTTAACATACCACTCTGTGTTGAATTGCAGTCACTGCTTCCCTCATACTCTTTCACTGTATTATTGTACTTCCCCCATTCTTGTAGAACTAATGTACTTAAGAAAAGCTTGAACCAACAAGCTCCTGTGATGCTTCAATGGTCAACAAATTTAGTGTGGCATAAGCTTTTGTGACATTGTCATAATTGTTGCTGATGGCAGAACAGTCCTTGACTCAGTTTGGAACCGGATTCAGCTAATGCAAACACACTTAAAATTCAGAAATCTCATCTTGTTCATGATGATATCACTGGGATTGTAAGAAAGTCTGAGTACCCCCTCCAAGGAGCTCTGAACCCTCCCTGTGAAATTCTCTGAACACCAAAGTTGCATTATAACAGAAGCAGTGACTGTAGCCAGAGCAGTGCCCGAGGAGCCTCTTTGTGAATTATTAATTCCCCAAGACTTCAGTGCTTGAGTTGGTGTCCCCCTGTTTGCTGTCAAGTCAAATTCAAATTATGGCAACTCTACAAATGACCCTTCCAAATGGTCATCAGCTGCCCTGCTCAGGTCTTGCAGACTCAGGATTGTGGTATTCCTGATTTAATAAATCTCCGTGTCTTCCTTTTGTCCTACTGCCTTCTACTTTACCAAGTATTATCTTTTCCAGTGAGTCACTTTATCTCATAGTATGTCCAAATTATAACAGCCTCAGTTTAGTCATCTTGGCTTCTAGTGCATACTGGAGTACCAGTTTCCTAGATGTAGGAACATGTAGTTTTACAAATAAGCTAAAAATTTACTAGGACTATCAGATGGCCTGGAAACTATGTATCCCAGAACTTCTAGCTGACCTATGCATACTCAGCATTCACATTCTAAGCCAGAGAAGAGCCACTAGGTGGATCACTTCTTGATTTCTAGTGCAGCTATACTTTACAAGAAGGGAGAATCATATGCTGAAACAGATAAATATGAATATCAACTTTCATGACTAATCATCATATTATGTAATTATAAATTAGTTGGTCTTCTGCATGAAAAAAATCTGGTCTTGTCACATGTACTTTCTACTTGTTTAGAAGAACAAAATGCACTTGCAGAGGCTCAGTTGCTAATGTGGAGAATTCTGAGTCTGCAACACTCTTTTTCTTATGTAGAAATAATGGAAAGCCTGCAGGACTACTGTGATGTTTATTGATCTAATGGAAAGCTTGGGGGCTGCTGGACCATGAGGCTGAAAGCATGAATTCACATATTTTCCATTAGTTTCTGTGTTTTTCTATAACTCTACACAGCAGCTGACAAAGTCAAAATTTCTGATTTATTATGTGTGTGGGTCAAGCTACCATATATGCAGGTCGAGTCTGTTGAACTCTAAATATCATGGGAAAAAATATTTCTGCTTCCAAATTTTGTAATTTTGTTTGATTATACAGAAATCTCATGAAGGACTTTTCTTTTGTAGTGAGGTTCTTGACACTGATTAAATAGATTTATTCTAGAGTGAAGTCCCATTTTTCATCATGCTCATGTACTCTCTACTTGGCTAGTTAAATGTGGATGACAGCAGAATGATGATTACAGTTTTTTTGCTAAACCAGTCTCTAGCTGAGCTCCCTTCCACACTCCTAGTAAATGATAGTTTTTCAATTTGAATCTGACATTTTGAGATTTTGGCAGCATATCTAAAGTAACTGTTTGGGTGGAGGGAGTCTGTAAAATAATATTAAGAAAATATTTAATATAAGTAAATTCCCAGAGCTGAAGAATCCTGTTTAATAGGGATTAGTGCACCTCAAAATCCATCTAAATTTGAATAGAACTAGTACCACAAGTCAGTCATTAACGCTCCTGCTTGGTCATATATTCAGTTGAGATCTGTTCTAAGTACCAGTGGAATTTCACTTACTTAGAACCAAAATATCAGCTTCTTATGCTAGACTATTAATACGTTAAATTCATTATGAAGTATATGTAGAATTTCACGAAGAATTGTAGCTTAATACTGAATCAAAATACTAGGCTAATACACACACACACACACACCGGCTACAACTGTTATACTTACTTAGACCTGTGTGATGATAGTCATTGCTGTGGAGCTGTGTGACTATGATTGACACATGAGGCAGGGGCAGGGCTTGCGTTATTTGAAGCTAGTCTGTCCATGCTTTTGTCTTCTTGGCTTGGACAATTGATCCACCCTCTCACCATCATTACAGTATATCTGGTCACTTTGGGGCTGGATCGGCATTTTGCCCCCTTTTAGAGGTTTTTTCCCCCATTCTGTTACCACGGCAATCTGCTCTGGTCTTTGGTGAACTAAGATATCATTTTTGATATCATAATTCGGCCCTTTTTCCTGCCACCAGCTAAGTATTTGTAAGGCTCCACCGAACAAGTGCGACGCTAGGCATGGGTGATAGTTGTAAAATACCAGATATAGCCAGTTTCGCTTCACAGGGAAGCCACCCTACACAAACACCTTGATTGCAAGACAAAGAGGACTCTGCCTGTGAAAACACCCTGGCAAGCCAGGCACTTAATGGCTGAGCTAGCCGCAATCTACATACCAGCTATACTACTGTCAATTCAGTTCATAATTCAATCATGCAAATTCCAACCTTTTCGGAGCCTTTGTCCCCAGACCAAAACTCATTGTTCTCCTGTGAAGACCAGTCTAGCCTGCGGTCATTCTTTCCCTATAAAAGATGCCCCGTTTTGAGAGCTCTTTGGAACTCTCGCTGGACCTTCCTGAAATCACTTAACCTCTTGAGGAACTCTCGCTGGACTTTGCTGAAATCACTTAAAACCCTTGCTGAATCACTGAAACCATCCGGAACCCTCGCCGGATCGTCTTGCTGCCACTTGGCTCAGCAGATTCTCCTCGGTCTCCACACCGGGTTTCCTTCCTTCTGTCCAATTGGTGTCCCCAGGACTTCGGACAGGTGGCGTATAGCTTACTTCTCCAAATCTCTCCTTCTTTCCTCTCTAGTTAGGTGTGCTTGAGCTTTTATTATTTTCTTTTGTTTAATAAAAACCTGTTAGTATTTTAAAACTGCTTGACTCCTCACTGACCTGAAACAGTATACATAGGATAAAAGATCTCGCTGCGTTGCCCTGCCTCTCGTTAGCCAAGAGAGTGCTCCAGCTAATTTTCCCCATCTTGCTTGTTGTTAGTTGTTTGTTTGGGCGCCCCTCCCGGGACCCCCAGTTTACAGGGTAACAATTCCATACTGTAGTTGATGGCACTGGGACAATTGGTGTGGAGTGGTTTCTTAAACAGGTTTTCCTTTGGCAGGTTTTGGGGGAGAATAAGACTTGCGTATTCACCTTTTGACAACATTTGGTGTTGGGTAGGACTCTGGAACTCTCTCTTTAGGGACCAGTGTTCTAGGTGGTCGGGGAAGGAGGCTACGCTTGAGGCTTACTTGGGATTAGGGCTCTCACTTGTAGGGCCCTGCAACTTGGGCGGAAGTCCCTTGGGTTACCTTACAGTTATGCTGGATGAGGGGGAAACCAAAGCAGTTTGGATTGTCCTCAGGGCTGAGGTGTTTTACACAAGGGAATGCTGAGGGGATTGTCATGTGGTGACATCTGTCCTCAGCTAAAACTGCATCAGGTTACTCTCCCCAGTTGCTCCTTTCCAGGCCAACATAAATTTTAAATAGGTCAGATTAAACAAAATGGTTCTTATTCCCCAATTTATACATTTGTATAAAAGTATTTTTTGTTGTTATCCTGTTTGTCTGGTATGTACTTTCTGTTTCTGTTTTGTATGTAAATAATAATAATAATAATAATAATAATAATAATAATAATAATAATAATAATATAGAGAAATTCAGTGTTCTCTGTTTAAGAAAGGAGAAGTTAGTTTTGCACAGAACAGGGACATCTGGATCTCAAGAGAATCATAGAAGCATAGAATCATAGAGTTGGAGGAGATCCCAGGGGCCATCCAGTCCAACCCCGTGCTATGCAGGAACACCCATCAAAGCATTCCCAAAAGAGGACCATCCAGTGTCAGTGTCAGGCAGCGGCTTAAGCAGAAAACAGAGGCAAGAGCCGGGTTTTATGGCTTTTAGTAATAAAGTAGTAAAATAATCAAGAGGCTACATCACCCAAAACAAACAGAAGCGGCAAACTCAACGACAAGGATTTCCCGGATGCCCGACTCCCTCCAGCGTCTGTCTTAAATACAGAATCTTTAGCCCAGCTGGGGCTGATCAAACATCCATTGGCCCAGCTCACAGCTGGAGGCCCTCAGACTTCAAACACTTTTCACGCAACCGCCTCGATCGGTGAACCCCCTCCTTTTCCTGCCGCCTCTGTAGGAACGTGGAGGGAGGGTCGGCAGCAAACTCCGGGCTGGAGTCAGGAACAGCAGCTTCCATCGAGCCAGAAGCATTGGCCTCCTCTGCTGCAGGTACTGGCTCGGGCACCGGCTCTGGGACAGCTGTGGAGTCCTCCCTTACCTCTGCAGGAGCCCCCTCACCCTCCAAGGGATCCTCCCCCAGCGGGGAGTCCAAGTCCAACTCAGAGTCCCCATCTGAGTCGGCAGTCGGCTCAGCCTGGCGCATGACATCCAGCTTCTGCTTAAAGACCTCCAAAGAAGGAGACTCCACCGCACTCTGAGGCAGCATATTCCACTGCTGGACAGTTCTGACCATCAGGAAGTTCTTCCTGTGGTTCAAGTGGAATCTCCTTTCCTGCAGCTTGAATCCATTGCTCCTTGTCCTAGTCTCTGGAGCAGCAGAAGTTACTTTTCAGTTGTTAATGGGAGTTGAAATTTTATTTTCTGTTCTTTTTTGCTCTTTGTCTCTAGTCTTCACATGACCAATAAGAGGAATGGCCTTTTCTTGGATTGATATCCTTCAATACCATCTTAAATGAGAAGATCTGTAACTTTAACATTATCACCATTTTTATCCTGCATGATTTTTTAACATCTTTCTCTGATGAAGAAGCCATTGAAGGCTGCATAATATATGTAAGGCTTTGGAGATGGCCCAAGAAAGGTGTTACTACTTGCAGACTTTGGGACTTTGTTGTATTTAGTTAAGTATGCTTAACTAAGTAGATCATTCAGGATTCCTACCAATATTTCTCTGCAGAAATATTGTTTACTGTGCAGAAAATGGTGCTTCCTATCCAGATCAACCACATTAGAATTTTTGCACAAAATAAATTGCAGTATTTCCTGCACAGGGAAAAGCCTTTTCTAGTCAGAAAATGATTTCTTCTTCCAACAGAATGGATGGCATTAAGTTCTTATCTAGCTGTTTCTATTATATGATAGATATAGCTACGTTCATGCTTTAAATAAAATTATTTATTTCCATTTGGATTATTCAGTCACAGATTATGCAATGTGATGACTTTTTTCCTGTAAACGTTGTATATGTGACTTATATCTTTCTAAAACAGAACAGTAAGATAATAAGATTTTCATTTCGGTTAATTTAAACAAAAAATAATGTGATGTCTTCTATAAGCAGATTTCATTAAATCCTGCTTTTGCACTAAATCAAGCAATGTAATAGGTTTCTGTGGGCTAAATATGGGCATGTTTAGTTCTGAATTATATCAGAGTCTGATGGGCTGAAACTAAGCTAATGGGAAAGAATTTAATTGTTTCATATGCTGTGTCATAACGAGAATCCAAATCAATGCGAGCCAAAGAAAATATGCTTCTGATATTTCTTTAACACAATTAGCTTACTTTTACAGTCATCCTGCTATTGCCTTCCTAGAAGCATGATGCAGAAATGAATATCAAATATTGACACAGAAGCACTGTCATGGCTAGGAATAAGTGAGCATTTGATTCCATCATTTATTTATTTATTTGGTAAGAACTTTCTAAAGTGTTCTTTTCTTCCTCAATGTGAGGGAAAGAACCTGAGATTTAAAAAACAATATATAAATGAAAGCGCAAAACTGACAGATTCATCCATGCAGCCAGAGGATTTTGAGCAAGTTAAAAGTCTGAGTTTGAAAGCCATGTGTATTCAACCATGTTTGTGGCGCAGAACTGTAGTTGCTAGTGCCACTTTTTTTTTTTCCTGACAGATCTCTTCAGACTCAACAGTAACAGAGCAAGTGTGTATAATGCCATCCTCTCACTACTGGGAACTGTTGTACCAATTGAATTAGGGTACCACAGAAAGATAATCTCACTCTATTGATTTTTGATACAAACTTAGCAGAAGACAAGATGGGAAAGATTTGAGATTCCAATGTAGGAGAAAGCCAGACTGACAGATTTCCCTACCCTTTTTCAAATTCTGGGGACACTCTTGCCCATGGAGCTTTTCCTTGACTTCATCTGCAAGGGTGTTTCTATCCCCCTTCCTTCTCTCTTAATAATACCACTAGCTCCTTGTAATACCTGCTGTTTCTCCTTGTTATCATTGTCTACAGCAGTGGTTCTCAACCTGTGGGTCCCCAGATGTTTTTGGACTTCAGCTCCCAGAAGCCCTGAGCATTGACCATAGTGGCTGGGGCTTCTGGGAGCTGAAGTCCACAAACATCTGGGGACCCACAGGTTGAGAAACACTGGTCTGCAGTAATCCCCTGTTGAGGAAGAAAGTGAGAAAGTGAGTGACATGATGGAGGAACAGCTGTTTACTTGCACAACTGTGCTCTTTCACTCACTCTCCCTCGTCCCTTCCTAGTAGTGACTAGACTCTGTGTCATACTTTTTTTTCCTAACATTTAACCACCTCTAAAAAGGCAGTTGAGTCTGTGGTGGCAACAAGAGTGGAGGAAGAAGGCTCCATTTCTTTCTCCACCTCCCACTCCCCACTCTGTCCTCAACTTACTTCAGAGTGCAGGAGTAGTTTGCACCCCCTCAAGGGAAGGGAGAGGTGGAATAAGAATCTAGCCCTTCCCTGTAGGCTCAGGCAAAAGCAAACTGCTGCATCCTCTTGTTACTGCAGTTTAGGCCTGCCTGGCGATAAGCACTAGATATCACTTTGATATCATAATTTGGCTTTATTCTACCACCCCTCTCCACATGTTTGTGAGGCCGCCGGACAAGCACGAAACTAGGCATGGCACTTAACTGCTGAAATATTCTCAAACAATGCAGGCACGCCAGAAATAGCCAGATCACCACTTTAGGAGACCTCTCTGCAAACACTCTCATTATGTATGCACGCTGTTTACAAAGGACTCCCTGCCCTGAGCAGGTAACTTGGCAAGCTAGAAGCTCAAATGCCAAGCACTGAGCATTTGCATACAGTCTTCCTCTTTGTCAATTCAGACTTAACTCAATCATGCTAAATTGTGACCTTTCGGAGACATTTTCTTGAACCCAAAACTCATTGTCGTCCCCAAGTAAGGCATAGCCTGCAGTCACACTTCTCCCTATAAAAACCCTTGATTCTGAGACCTTCTTCGGATCGCTTCCGAGTTCCAACCACCTTGCTGCCACATTGCTTGGCAAGCTTCCCCTCAGCTCCACGTGCTGAGATACATCGAACCCCAGCATCGCTCTCTATCTTCTTCCAGGCTTCAGGAACAGGTGTCATATCACGCAAACCAACTATCACAACTATTCACACCTTTATTTTCCTTAGTTATCTTTGTGCATGTGTTGCTTACATTGTGTGCCTGTATTTAATAAAGATCATTCATTATTTTCAAACTGGTCTGCTTCTTGACTTGGCCTGACCCCGTAAACACTGGGTTACAAGATCCTGCTAAGTTACCCTGCCTCTCGTAATGCTAAGCAGTGCTCTGAGCTAATTTTCCCCACCTATAGTTGAGCACATTTTGTTGTTCCTCCTGGGACCCCCTGTAAACAGGGTAATACTCTCCTAATTTGTCTGTTCCTCCTTATAAAAACTTTTACCATCTTGTCCACAGTATGCTGTTACTTTCTTGGCTGCTTTCTTGGCAGAAGCTTGTGGTCCATGAGTCAGCAATCTGATGTGGCAGCCAAAAAAGCCAACACAATTCTTGGTTGCATCTATAGGAGTATGGTCTCTAGATCAAGGCAGGTAATGATATCACTCTATTCTTCTTTGGTTAGACCTCATCTGGAATACTGTGTCCAGTTCTGGGCACCTCATTTCAAGAAGGATATCGACAAGGTGGAGAGTGTCCAGAGGAGGGCGGCCAAAATGGTGAAGAGTCTGTAAGCCATGCCTTATGAGGAGCAGCTTAGGGAGCTGGGTATGTTTAGTCTGCAGAAGAGAAGGTTAAGAGGGGACATGATAGCCATGTTTGAATATCTGAAAGGATGTCATATTGATGAGGGAGCGGGCTTGTTTTCCACTGCTCCATGATGAAAGTGCTAGAAAGAGACAAACAGCAAGAATGCTCCTGAATCCCAACACAGGCCTCAGTGGGGTTGGATTCCACAAGTCATTGCTTACACTGAGGCCTGTGTATGGATTCAGGGCATTCCTGTGCTCATTCCAGAAGAAGGTAAGGCCACTCTGCCTTGGCCCAGCTGCATTCTCACAAGGCAAATTAGCAGTGATGTAGACTTGAGTCAATTGACTCGGACTCAAGTCAGATTTAAGTGGATATGAATGACTTGACCAAGCCTTGACTTGTCCATAAATGAAGGACAGACTCAACTTGGCTTGAGACTCATCTTTTTTTAGTGATCGACTTGCTGCCCTCCTCCTCCTCCAGCCTTTCCCCAATTAGCAGTGAGAGAATATTATCCTGATGACCCAGAGTGGCACAGGCTCCTTATCTCCACTTCTTTGTTTCTCTTTTGTTTCCCACCTTTCTCCAGAAGCCATTTATAGGAAAACAAAAGAGCAGGAAAAGTTAAAAGGGGGAAAACAGGACTTTTCACCTTTTGTCTGGTGAGTGTGGGCAAGGAGTGGGCTCTGCATCTGGGCTGAGGGGAGCGTTAGAGGTTGAAGTTCCATCAGCGTTAATGTGAAATCCTTTTTCTCTTCTCCCTTTCCCATTTAGCAACCTCTTTGCTCAGTCAGAAGCAGTTTCCTTCAGTTTGCCTTTCTTGTTCTTCCATGGCTGAAGGCTTCCTTCCAAGCCTGCTGCTCTCAACTTAACTGCCCCCCATGCATAGATCACCAGAACCCCCTTTTTTTTCCTGTTAAGGTTGGCTCCCATACTTGAGGCTTGACTTGAATTATCTTGTAAGGACTTGAGACTTGACTTGAGACCTGAAACTGGATTTGAGACTTGGAGTCAAAGGCTTAAATACATCACTGAGAATTAGCAACTGAAAGCTATGAGAGACAGGTGAAAGTAAGATCTGGGACAATTAGCAGGCAAAATAGAAATGTTTTTTTTTTCTTCATGAGATGAAGAGAAATTACTTGTGTTTGATAAGTAGAGATCAAATATTCCTATTTGTGCAATGATCAAATTTGTTCTTCATTTACGTGGAAAAGCTACCCTTCACCCAATATATCCAACAGAAAGCATTGCCCCAGTTCAGAGACTAACTGTAAGGAGAACATACTAACCAAGTTATTCTTTAAGAAATTACTTGCAGTTTTTTTAAAAAAAAATCAATTTAAATCAATTTAAAATTCAAAAATCCATAGCCACCATCATCACTGGAAAAAATAATCCCTGCATTGCCATAAAAAACAGCGAGGCCTTGCACATTTGCAAAACTGCTTTGCAGAAAGTGAATTCCATGCTCAGGCTCAAAATTATGTGGAAATCTACTTCCGTTTGTTGTTTTCTCACAATTCCACTTCCCCTTCCACCCTCTGTTATCATTAATGACATTATAAATCAAAAGCAATGCCTAGGTCACTCCTTTTGGCACATTTATCCCTGCAGGTCCTGAATGCGTGGGGGTAAAAAGTGCTGGTGTACTGGAAAGCTATTTTCAAGCTGCAGTGAGTGGGATCACCAGTTGAGCTATAAACAGGCCATGCTTGATTAAAGATTTATCCTGTATGGGCTTTTAAACATTTTTCACTCTCAAAATATAATGGGGTTGACTGACAGCAGAAGAATGACTAATAAATCAAAAAGTACAGTTTTATTTTTAAACCTACCCAATCACTTTTTAAAACCTACACCATAGCTCTTCAAGGTGCAGAATTGAACAAGTTTGTGGGATTTGGTGGCTGGCAACCTTTGTGTTAAAAAAAAAACCTTAGAAACCCTAAGTCCTGCTATTCCTTTCTCATTTTCTTGGTTGATATCTACATAGATTTCCATCAAATTACTATAAAACTGCTTAGCTGCAATCCAGAAAAGTAATAGTGTCCATAGAATTGCATATGGCTCCGAAACACACAGGTAAAAGAAAGGACCAAAAGTTCTGGTTATTTCAGCAAATTGCAAATATATTTCAGTACTCTAGCATGTTGTGTATTTTTAGCATATTCTGTAAATCCAGTACCCAGATAGTGCAATTTTCTGAAAACACAACTTGTTTGACGCAGTGGATGGTAAACCCTAAAGAAGAGGTTGTAGTTAGTAGTTCACTAGGGTGGTGGAGGAAGAAGTAGGCAGGCAAAGGGAAGAGTGGAGCCGTGTTTGTCAGAGATAAGAAACAACCTTTGCTATTTGGAATTAGATAATGTTATCCCCAACAAAGAGGACACCAGAAATTGCAGGAAGGACAAAACCATTGCATTAATTAATGTGATGCTCAAAATTCTACAACAAAAGCTTCTATCATATATAGAATAAGAAATGTCAGATGCCCAAGCTGGATTCAGGAAAGAAAGAGATACTATGGATCACATTGTAAGCATATGTTGAATAATGAGGCACATCAAGGAATTTCAAAAGAAAATCAGACTGTGCTTTACAGATTACAACAAAGCCTTTGATTGTGTAGATCAGGAGAAGCTACAGTTAGCTCTTAACGAAAAGGGTTTGGCATGACATGTGTTTGTCCTGATTCATAACCTCTATGCAGGACAAGAAGCTATTGTTAGGACAGAATACAGAGAAATGGAATGGTTTCTAACTGGAAAGGAGGGGCAAGTCTGCCTTTTATCACCCTAATTTGTATACTGAACATATAACTATATAAAAATCAAAGTTTGTGAGTGATCTTGTCTGTTTGTCTGTGTCAGGCCAATGCAGACCTCATATGATTGGCTGTGTGAGGCGAGAAGACCTCATATGATTGGCTGGCTGTGAAAATTCTATGGAATCCTGGAGTTGGCAGTTCAGGGATGGTCCTTAAGAATTCTCAACCAGAGAACTCTGAATAGGCCAGTTACTATGGAGAAGAGGCCTAGCAGCAAGTCCCCTCACGAACCCAACCTCTGTATGTTAGCAACTCTGCATACAGACTGAATTGGGGAATATGAGCAGAAGTTACAGGTACTGAATAACACAGTTTGCAGAATAAGAGACACAGGTTCTCAAATCTGTGTATTTCAATTGCATCTAACTCTAACTCTAAATTTAATTCAATTGCATCTAAGGTAAAGTAAAGTAGTTCCTAAGGTGTTTCTAACAAGCATTGCCTATGAGAAAATAAAATCCCGGGCAAGGTCGGATACATACGCTAGTCATAAATAAAGCAGAATTAGACTCAGAGGAAGGAACTTCAACAGTGTAAGATATGCAGATGGCACCATACCAGCAGAAAGCAGCAAAGACTTGGGACAATTACTGAAGAAAGTTAAGGCAGAAAGTGCAAAGGCAGGTTTACAGTTGAACATTAAGAAAACAAAAATAATGACTAAGATGAGTTACATAACCTTAAAGCAGACAGTGGCCCTTTCCTCACGGGGGGGGGCGAAATGGGGCCACGCACGCAGGGGCAGAGCTTACCCACGAGCGGGTTGCTCTGTCCCTGCGGAGAGTGCGGATCCACCATTCTAAACGCTGCCGAATTTCGACGGCGCTCAGCGGCGTTCGGCGGTGCTCCGTGGCGCCCAAAATGGCGGCCGGCGGCTTCCAGCGGTGCTCCACCAATCAGGACAGCGCGCCAGCCGGAAGCCCACCCCTGGGCAGATCTGCAGGGTTGCGCTACCGCATCTCTGCAGTTCTTCACCGGGGGCTGCCATGGGGCAGCGCGAGTGAGTTTTATAAAAACCACTTGCGAAGGTGGTTTTTATAAAACTCACAGCGCCACCTCCGCGGCTGCGCTAGAGCAGTTTGAGGTCTAGAACCTCACTTTTTTTAACTGCTCTAGCGCACCCCCGGTGAAGAAGACCTCCAAGAGAGGTCGCCCTAGTGTGGGCAATATGCCCGTGTGGAAATGGCCAGTGAAGACATTGAAATAGCTGAAGATTTTTCATACCTTGGCTAAGTCATTAATCAGAATGGAGACTGTGGCCATTTCCACACTTGTTATTGTGCTGTTATTCCATTTTCAACATCCTATGGAATCCTGGGGTTTGCAGTTCAGGAAGGGACCTCAAAGGCCCCTCCCTAAACTGCAAACTCCAGGATCCATTGGATGTTGAAAGTGGAATAATAGGCTAGTGTGGAAATGGCCCACAAGCAAGCAATCAGAAGAAGACTGGGACTTGGAAAGGCAACTGTAAAGCAACTAGATCAGAACCTGAAGTGCAAAGATATATCATTGAATGCTAAAGTTAAGATTGTCCATGCCATCATATTTCCAATGGAACTATGGTGCTGGAGAAGAGTGTTACAGATACCATGGACTGCTAAAAAGTCAAATGAATGGATCTTAAATCAAACTTAAACTTTCCCTAGAAGCCACGGTGGCCACATCATGAGAAGACACGACTCACCAGAAAAGACAATAATGCTTGGTAAGGTAGAATGCAGTAAGAAAAGAAGAAGACTGTATTACATATGGAGAGATTCAATCAAGGAAGACATCCCTGATTCTACAAGACCTGAGCAGGGCTGTTGATGAGAGGGTGACTTGGAAGTCTCTAATTCATAAGATCACCATAAGTTGAAGTTGCCTTGACAGCAGATAGCAGCAACAAATCTAACTTTAGGTACTCTTTTTTAGTGAGGGTTTTCTATTACTTGTCTGTTCCTACTTTATATTTTTCTCACCTAGCTGTTGAAATTGCTTAGAATAACTGTTGGTCAGCAAGATTTCTACAAGTCAGTCCTGAATTGGCTTTATGGGGTGGATTGAATTTTGAGCGACTGTATAAGTGCTGGATTCAGCATAGAATTGTTAAGTCTACAGTACTATTATTGTGTTTTATGTTTTAAAAAAACTTATGTAAATCAGCAAATTGTTTAAACCTTTGTCATTGTGGATAGAATTCTATTGAGTAGTTACAAATGCACAACCAACAGTTCTCCATTCGTGATTGCTTCATGTTCAATATCCCGATATAGCCCCTCATTTAGAGGATGCATAGTGACCGAGCAATTCCCCCAATCCCCACTTACTGTCCAGCAGCGGCTGCAATTGACAGAGGCCTGTTCCCCTTTCAATTGGGAAGCAGGTGCCTGATGGTCCCACCTCCCCTCATGTGAACAATCTCTACTGCTGTGGGGGATTCCAGCAGGGTTCCTGTTGCAATGAAGATCTCTCATGTGTGGAGGTGAAAGTGTTAGTCAGCTGCTTCCTGAGTGAGAGGGGAGCAGACCCCAACTGACTGCAATAGCTACTGTTCAGCAAGTGGGGATGTGGAAGGTTGGGCATTACTATGTAACTGCCATGGTTATATAGCCATGGAGTGCATGGAGGATTCTGGCCGTGTTTGTAATATTTAAAAGTGCTCTCATAGAACCAAAGAAAGTGGTAAGAAAGCACATAACCCAGAAGTTATCTTTATTTCAGCCAAATAATTGCATTTGCACAATATATTCTACTACTGGCACAGTACAATACAAATTTAGCGTACATTATGAACGAAATACTTATTGTGAATAAGATGTGCCGACTGTTGTGTTCTCCTGTGAAGCCAAACAATTTAGGACAGGGCTAGAAAACAGACAACAATAGTTCCTGATTAATAGAGTTCAAGATAGATAGAGTACCCATTATTACAGATGTACAGATCAGTCTAATTGTGGTTCATGTCATTTTCACATATGGTCTTTATTAAGTAGATCCATCCTGTTTCTGCATTAATGAGCATTTTAAATAATAATAAGACATTGTGACTATTTTTAAAAAAAGATACTTACACACACAATTTATGAGCTGTTCTGAGTGCCTAGAAAGCCAAGCTGCTGTTGCAGAGCCTGAAGCACATGTTCAGAATGGCTCCCCAAATAACCTGGAAGCAATGTGACATGATGATGGCTGTTTCTCCCAGGGACAGTATATGAAGGCAGCTATCTTTTCCATCTTTTCCATTCAATTGCTCTGAGCAGAATGGCATGTCTTCACATCTCATTGATCCCTGGGGAATGTTGAATGTGGGGAACATCTGTCAGGTTTTCTTGCTGCTCAGGTAAATTCTCTTTGCAGTATGGGCCCAATGAATTCCTTGAGCACCCCTAGGTACTATACAGTTGGATCTATATTAAGTGAGTGGTTACACACTGTTCTCTGTATACCTTATTATAATAGACTGCTACATGCAAAGGGGAGTCATTCATCTATCAACGGTGGTATTTCCTGTTTTACCACAAAACTTCAATTTATTTTCCTTTCATAAAAAACAATACAAAGTAATGACTCAGATCCAGACTTAGAGTGCATCAACACTCTATACATTATAGTAGTTTTATGCCCCTTTAAGTGCCATGGCTCCACACTGTAGAATCCTGGGATGTGTAGTTGTTAAGGTACTTGGAATTCTCTGTTACAGAGCTCCAATGCAATATTTTGCACTGGTATTAAATGTCTGTAACTGTGTACATACATGTTTAGTCATCTTTAGACCAACTATGTGATTAAATAAGATCTTTGGTTTGTGCTGTGTGTTTTTCAGTGCTTGCTCTTCACTCTGAAAGAGAGAAGCTTTGTTGTCCAGATAGCACTGAACCTGTTATTGATGATGGAAAGCAATTGCATACCAAAGTCGAAGGGAATGGCCTCTTGTAAAATGTTTAATGTTACTCTACTTAGCTTCTGGTTCAAAGGGCTATAATTCAGCAAATCTAGCAGAGAGCAGGTTTCTTTTTTCACTCATCTTCAAAGAGACTGCCAGAGTCTTTATCTCCTCTTTAGCTTTAATTATAAGGTTTTCTTTCCCTTCTTTCAACTGACAAGCTAAATACAAGATACGTGCCAATTATTTCCTAGCTATGACAAGTAATCTTATCATTGCACAGATGAAACATAATGCATGCAAACAAAGAAAGAACAATGCACCAGGCTAAAGTGGTAAGTATTGAAAACATGTGTAACACATATAATCAGAATCCACATGTTTTATTGGACCTGGGCCATCATAGGCCTGAATCCAGATCCTGGTGATCAACCATACAAAGTGGCAATAATTCTGCATTGGCATCTCCTACTAAATAACAGCATTTTCTGTGTTCCTGATAACATTATTTGCAGACAGTTCAGTATTCAGCACAGGCATTCAGCTGACAGGTTTGTAATATTAGGTATCTTGGATATATATGCAAATCTCTTCTCAGCCATTGTGAGGATTGTAGAAAAAGTGTAATGAAGAATCTCCTATATCTGCTCATATCATTATGAGATTTGTTAAGTTTTGGCTATTACTTCCCTATCTGTACCATAAGGTTCATTGTTGACCATAATTATGACAAATGTTAAAATGTCTTATTTCTTAATCTTTTTTTTTTGTTTTTAAGAGTAATCCTAGAGTAAATTGGACTATATTAACAGTAAGATGTTACTTTCAGGCTCTCCCACACTCAAATATTTTAATTCTCAAATTCTTTCCACACCAAATTCAAGGAAATTTGCATATCTTGATTTATTTATTTTTTAATCAGAGACTGAAGTGAACTTCTCACCTATTTTTACTTATACCTGGGAATTTGCAGGGTTTTAATTAGCTCGGCTGGACTGCACTACAGTATTGATTCACCAGATGCCATTGAGTCACTGGGCCACTAGGTGGCAAACACCAGACTTCTCAGAAGTAACAGATTTAGTCAAGAATAAGGAAGCCCTGAGATTTGGTCCAAATGACTGCAACTGCCCGGCGATAAGGGACCACATTGAAAAGACCTTCATTTTTAATCTTTATGCTATTGAAACAACATGGTTCCTACTGCTGTGTAACCCAGATTGCTGGTTCATGACTAACTGTATCCACATTTTTCTCTCTCTCTCCCACTCCCCTCCCATCCTTCCTCCCCCTCCTGCTGGGAGCTCCAGTCCACCAACATATAGATGGTTACCTGATTCCCACTCTGACCTAGACCTTGCTCTTTTGTCTGGCCCATTTCCACCTGGTCTCGGAGAGTGGGGGCCCGACTGCCTGCAAATGCCTACACTGATCCAGGTACCATGAAGATAAGCTCTTCTTCACAGTTTGTGGCTAGGGCAGCATTAAGCCTTGGGGAAAGTGCTAAAGTTGATGCTATTTCCCTTTCCCTTTCTCTCTCTCCCTTTTTTAAATCAGATTCTAGTGAAACTGAATAGTAGACTGTTTGCTCTGAGTGTGTATTTATCACTGCTTAGATTTTTGTTTTGTTTTTTTACTTCCATAGAGATTAAAAGAACAGACTGGTTGCTAGTTAACCAGGTTAATAAGGTTAACAATCTAAAAGCAATATAATTTCTGTAAAAACAGAAAGAAATGCTGTGGCATCTTAAATGTATTTGGTAGGGCACAAGATTTTGCAGACGCTATCTTCTTTAGCAGATGTATGCATTATTAACCTCAGATTGGCATGTTTATACACATATGCTAGGTGAACGGAATCATAGACAATGATATCTTTGGTAAGCGAAATACAGCAAGTAAGAAACTCCAACACTTCAGAAAATGTCGCTGGATGAAACCACAGGCACCACTGTATTTGTGAGCAGTTTAAACCTTCTGTGGCCACTGTTTGCCTAGTATATGGGTGGGAACCATGTTTGTTGCTGTTATTTGTTGCCAAGTCAAATTTAATAGAAATCCTATCAGCGAGAGACTTCCAGGATCCCTGATCATCAACCTGCTCATGTCTTGCAAAGCCAGGGCCATGGCTTCCTTGATTGAATCAGTTCACCTGTAGTGCAGTCTTTCTCTTTACCTGTTGTTTTCCACTTTGCAAAGCATTGTCATATTTTCTGATAAGTCATGTTATCTCACGATAGCCAAAATACAACAGCCTCATTATGATGTGGTCTTTCAGATATTGTTGGCCAGCAGTTCCCAGCATTTCCCCACTATTGGCTATGCTGGTAAGAACTACTGGTAGTTGCAGTCCAGCCACATCTGGAGGGAGGCATGATTCCATCTTGTGACTAGACCCCTGTATAGCTTCTTTAGCCTGGAAGAAATTAATGCAATGAGGTTGACTTTTAGAATCCCTAAAGTAATTTACTTGCAGTATACGATAGTTAAAAGAAACACCACTTAAATAGTTTGTGCTGTTGCATACAGTAAGTCTCTCTGGACAGGCAATCCACCTTCACAATTGATTGTCATATAATACGCTGTGCCAGATAATCATGAACAGACTTGGGTAAATATATCATTGCAAGCAAGTTTTCCTATTAATGAATGAAATTCCAGTACTTTTCCTGTTAATGAATTGTCCACAAAAGTATTTGCTGAAGAACTTCTATGAATAATTTTAGTCTCTTGTGTGATTTACAGCCTTCAGAGCATGAGCATTTGGCCTTCAGGGATGTTTGTATATGTCACACACTTATAACCAAGTATATATTTTTTTCTCTTTGCCTAAGCAAATTTGAAATTCATTGTCTGTAAGTATTTCACAGCAGTTGCTTAAAATCCTGTCTTTGATTCAAAAGTCCAAAGTCACTAAATGCCTTCAGACAAATGGCAAACAAAGGAATATGTGATTAACCAAGAAGTATGTGTCTGTTTTATAATAATCCCAGCCTCGTGAATGTGCAGCAAAAACACACTCACACAAACCAGAGCTGCCCTTACAAAAACAAATCCTGATGTCCTGAAGTCAAGTCCCAGGGAATTCATGTGCTGATCACTGGGTACCCCACACTTTACTAGTCCTTGCTCATATAATCTTTTTCTTGTCTTTGTTCTCCTAACTTCCCCTTGCCCTGGTGAGTTAATGGAAATGGGGAATTTAGGTGAGGAGTATTCTCCTGTACACCTAGGAAAGGTAAAGAGTAATGGAAGTGGCCTAAAGGCAGCTTTAAGGTAGACTTTTTCATTCCTGTATATTTCTAACATAACAGTAACAGGAGAATCCATTTTGCTATGGTGAGGCAGAGGAAAGATATACCATGCCAGAAATTGTTGGTCAAGTGAGCATTGTTACATATGACTGTAGAAGGTAAAAATTAAAGTGTGACTTTTAACAATTCAATCCATCTGTCTAGTCACTTCCCAAAATATATGCATATAACTGCAGAGAAAAGTACAGTCTGCTCTATGTGGGGTTGCATTTTCCCTTGTGGGTAGGTTCATAGTTTTCAGGTGCTCTTAAACTTGGCATTGTTTTGGTAGATAAGATGATGTCCATGACCAGATGTGTTTCTTATCCATTTTACTTGGAGAACCATTTGTATCATCTTGTGGGAAGTAATGATGTTGCTATTGTAAAAAAATTTATATATTTCTTTGGTAATATTGTTACTACCTTTCAATACTGATTTTCAAGACAACGGACAAAGTTGTTGTAGAAAATCACATCAGTATCAATATGCAGTGCTCTAGGTCAGTGGTTTTCAACTTTGGTCCTCCAGATGTTTTGGAGTTCAGTTCTGAGAAGCCCCAGGCTCTTGACAAATGACCATAAATTCTGAGAGCTAAAACCCCAAAACACTTGAAGGACCAAAGACTGAAACCCAATGCCCTTGAAATGCAACAAAAATGTCTTCCTCTTCCTGTCCCCTAAAGCCCTTGATACCACTTGAAAGTTGCCTCCAAACTTTCCCAGGTCTCTGGGGCAGGATTTGTGGATATGCAGTAGGTAATGGGGGGGGGAGAAGAGAATAATCACCACCAATTCCATTGACAGAGACAATTATATCAGGAAATATCGTCCACTGGATTTAGGTCATTGAAAACTTTAAAAACATCAGTTCAAAGGATCATAGAAAAATCAAATTTAAAAGCCTTTCAAAAGATTTCCCACCAAGGAAAAGAAAAGGAAAGGAAAAGAAAGGAAAAGAGGTCTTCATCTGGCATCCTAAATATAGCAGCATAGTGGCTAACTGAAAATGCCTTTTTGTCATTTCTTACTTGATTCTTTTCAGACACCAGGAATACTCAAAGAAAAATGCCCACAGATGATAAGACAGAAAGGGTAGGTGGATGTAGAAGCTGACATTCCTTTAGAGATATAGGATCCAAATGATGTAGGAATCTATAGCATACCAGCATGTTGAACTGAGCTGGGAAACAGAAGTCAGTATGAGTTCAGGATATATTCTCAATGACCAGCCCTGATCAATACTTTGCCAGCTGCATTCTGTTCTAAATCAATTTCAATGTCCTCAAGGCCAGTTCTTCATATCTTGGATAAAAGTGGGTTGGACATGGTGCTCCTCAGACTGATTTCCAAGTTGAAGCAAAAGGAGACAAGTGCATCATTGAATTAGACTGAATAACATGGATTTCATTTATGGTAGTGCGCATTCTATTACAATAGTGTTTCTTCTAGAAGAAAGTTCAGAAGAATTTTGCTACTAAGAATATAAACAAGGGAAAACTAGATGAAGAGAAACTAACATATGAAGAATTATAAACAGCAGCTATGTTTCAAGGATGAAGGAGTTTAGCATTTGTTTCAAGCAAATACAAAATACACATTAACAAAGCAATCCTGCCCATGACTCCTCTGAAGTAAGTATCATTGTGCATAATTGTGCTTGTTCTCAAATAGATATGCATAGGGTTGCAATTTGAATTATGTCCTTTAAAGTCACGTAATTGCAAATCTCACAACTTTCATTGGTGGGCAGAGAAGAGCCTCAGATAATCTGGTCTACAACTTTTTAGGTCTTTAAAGGCTAATATCACATCTTAAGTGGGCCCCAGAAGTTAACAGCCAGATAATGTAACTGGCACAGAAGAGGTGTTAAATGACATAGGTGCCTAACTTTTACAAGCATTTTAGATGGATCATCTTCAAAAACAATGCTAAAAATGAAACACATGACAGTGATCAAGGCTGGATGTAGTGATTACAAGTTTTATTGATGCAAGGCCAGCTGTCCCTAGATAATGTTGCATCTGTCAACCCAGCCTTGGCTAGTAAAAAGATCCTCTTGGGCACTGCCACCACCTACATCTACATGGTTAGCACCAAATCCAGGAAAACTCCCAAACCTGGCTATGTAGAATGAGTTTAATCCCATCTGTAGTCAGTTGCACACTTTATACCATGTATTTAAGAACTATGTTATCTGATGCTATCTTTTATTGTAATGTTTTTATTGCTCTTTTACATTTTGGAATGTTAATGATGTATTATGATGGGGTTGATGATGATGTGATGGCCTGAATCCTGTTGGGCAGTTACAAATGCATAGCCTAGAGTTATGCACTTGTGAGTGTTTCATATTCATGGTCTCTATGTAGCTCTATGTATATTTAGGGTTTAAATATGAATCATGGCAGTCACGCAATTCCTACTTACCGGGCAGCAGCCATTGTGATCAGTGGGGATCTGTTCCCCTGTCAGTCACACACACAAACGTATAATAGGGAATTGTGACAGGGGTCCTGCTCCTGACTGTCACACTGTAAAACACCCACAGGAGGTGATGCGAATATTAGCTGCTTCCTAATTGACAGGGGAACAGACCACCATACAGCATCTTTTAAAATCCCTTTGAGTCATTTGGATTATATTTCTTGTGGTTAAGCACATTCTGGATTGGTAGGGCCTGAAAGTGCCACTGAGCCTGGATGCTTTGCTTCTTACAGTGAAGCACGTTCAGGCACTGAAGTAGCCAATGCTCATCATAGTTTTGTGTGTCATCCTAGAATCTATGATGCCAGATGTTCCTGCTCTTTGCCAGAGTTGTGATGTCAAAGTCAATTAAGTCACATTTATAAACATTTTAATAGTGTTTAACATTTGGGACAAGCTCTGGCTTTCTTAACTGTTTAGTTTCTCACCACAACACATGTCATTTGGAATGTGGGTGTATCTATGCTACCCACTGTTTACCTTCCCAAGTCACTGTAACTGTTTTGTTTGAGAACAACCAGGCAAGAATGCTCACCTTGGTAAGCTTTCTTTGCCATGAAGTGCCCTAAAGTGAAAACAGCAGAAATAGAAGTCTTTTGGTAAGGATGGAAATAATATTTATTGATGCTCATTTCCTGAACAAGAAGAGGGCTTCCCAACACTCAGGAATCCAACTGGGAGGCAATATTTTTGTACAGTTTCTTCCATTATTTGCACCAGAGAATTGTTCTCTGCAAAAATATATGTGTTTTTTTCTGCTGTGTGTGTGTGTCCGCAGAAAACACATTTTCTGCATACACAAAAAACCCAGAGAGGTTTTGTTCAGAGTTTCTGAATTTCTGCATCTTTCGCAATATGTAAATATTGGAAGAATAAAGCAAAAAAATGTTCATTTTCTTCTGCAGCAGTGGGAATAAAGCCACGAACATTATTTGTCCTTGCATGCAAAGATGAGATGAACAAAAAACTACTGCTCAGTTTCCATTCTTGTCAACTGTATTTCATAGTAATACAATGGGTACTGAAACCACTGGTAGAAAGTATCTTTGTCTTTAGCAGTTCCTGGTAATTCCAAACTCACTTCCTGTTTCCATAAGGAGTAGTAGCCGCTTTCCCATCTCTTCTCAATGATCACAGATTGTAAACCACTATATATTTCTGGTAGCAATTGTTTTTTTTTAACCTGCTTTTTTAAAAAATTAGGAGGTATTTTCTACATTGGCTCTGTATAGCAACAAGGGAAGCTGCTTTATACTGAATCAGACCATTGGTCTATCCAGCCCTTTTTTGACATCTCAGATTTTCAGCATTTCTCCAGTATTTCAGGCAGGATTATTTTCTAGGTCTGGCAGGGGATGCCTGCTATTCCTTTAAGGTCTCCCCTTAATACTAGCTGTGCCCAATCCTAATGAGTTTGTGTGTGTTCAGGATCAAATAGTACTATTTGTGATAACTGGTTGCATGGATATAGTTTTTTTCATGAAGAAGAACATGGAGCATTTTCCAAAATGCAGGTTCCTATAAATTACTTTATAGGAACCTCTACCCTATTCAAGTATTCTATGATTGTATCCACAAGGGCAATGGGAATACACGCTAGCTAATGTTTATTATTAAACAGGAGCCTTCAGCTATAGGAATAGTATCTTTTGAACCTGCATTTAGTATGGAAATATGAATTGTTTTGTACTTGAAACTGGCAGCTCCATGCTCTAAGACTTTGTTTTCAATACACAACACACTTCTAGACCTTCTAATGCAATGGGTTATGCAATCTCCCACAAGTTTTTGCAAATACAACAGGTTAACCAAGTGTGCACTTGGACCTGAAAAGGTCCAAACAGTATAGTTTATAATTAGTCATACAATATGAAGTGATTTTAGCATGTGTATGTATTCCTTTAGTTTTGGTTTCTTTTAGATCCCTAGGAGGTAACAGTGCTGACACAGTGCTGTGCTAGTGCCATCTGTGATTTAGGGGGCATGTAATAATATAGAAGAGGAGGTAATACCTTCTGGCTTAGGAAGGGCAATTTGATGGACTTCCGCCTTCTGCAGTAACAGTGCAGGTTAGTGATTCATCCTTGATGCTTCCTTCATCAAGATGTGCTGTGATCTTCTAAGCATGTAAGACTGAAGAGATTACAAGCTCATCTCATGTGGCAGCATCAGAGTGTAGGACCATTAAGGCGGTATAGGAAAAATATGTAAAAGACTCAGTTTTTCACTTTGATGATAATTGCAAAGTTTCATGTGCTCTGTGTGGTGCTATGCATGCTGTCCTGAGAAAATAAGATGGTAAGACTGAGAAGTTTTAAGAATCAATTTTCTCCCCAGTGATCTTAGGAATACCTATTATGCTGGCTGGTCATGTCAAATTTTGTTTCTTTGTTTTTTCGTGTCTTTTCCTCAGAGCTAGAACTCAAGGCAGCTTACAAAAAATTTAAAAAGGTACAGTAAAAATACACACAGATTAAAATGTTAAGAACAAAACAAAAAGCACTTGTATTACCCTGTGTGTTTGTGTCTGTGTATCTGTGCATGGTGTGTCTGTATGTCTATGTTCCCAAATACATATTTTTAAAAAAGATATCTCTCACCAATCTCAGTATTCCAAGTAGCACTATATCTCAAGGCATGCTTGAGTCAGCAAATTCTTGGAGTCTCTTCAGAATCACAACAGCAAATATTTTCCTTCCACTGCCTAAGTGGCAGGAATAGCCCATCACTGTTCTTACAGTCTCCATGGTCACCTTTGTTCTGGTTCCTGATAATGTTAGCATTTGCTACTAACTGCTGTTCACTTTGCCACAGGCAACATACCAAGAGGCCATGTGCCAGGCTGGTCTTCTTACACTTCAGCTATTCAGTTGAGATGCCATCTTTTCCAGGTGCTTCTCACTTGTCAGAGGTCAAAAACATCCACAACAGGTTGTTCTGCTGGTGTGCTAAGCACTATTTGGGAGAGACATTTCACCAGCATAGCAATCCAACTTGCATTCCAGGCAGCATTATAGAAGGAAGAATGTTTCAGCAGCAGCAACACTGAGAACCTTTTTAATTGCATCATGTATAGCATGAAAGTTCCTGAAGCCCAGAGCAATTACCTGTCTTGACAGCTGCCAATTGACCATTATTTTATTTGCTAAGAAACTGGAATTTTTTAAAGCACTTTTTAAAAACTAAATTATGGGCACTGAGCATAACTAAATTGTGGGCATTTCACACTGTCATATTATTTTCTTGGGTGTTGATAAATGGATCTTTTTGGAAAGTGTGTAATTTGTAGCCTTCATGAAACAGCATTGTATGTGTATGAGAGACAGAGAGAGAGAGAGAGAGAGAGAGAGAGAGAGATGGTAAAATATTCATATTGGTGTCCAGGAAGACAATCCTTTAATGGAAGCAGGATTCTATGCACAGGGCAATCTATAGATCAGAGCCCATCAGTGGCAAAGATCATCATATGGCAGGAATTTAAAAGCATTTATTTGGCCAAATAAAGTACTATTTCTACATCCTTTTAGACTTAAGGAAGAAGCTCATTTCACCTTGAGAATTCACACATTTTTTGTAAGGTTCCCAGGTCATTCCAGAGGAAAAAAGGCATGTCCAAAAGGCATGTTCAGTTACACAACTGAAAAAAAATATGCACAAACACACTTTAGTTAAAAAGGAAAGTGTAAATTAGGAAACTCACATACACACAAATGCACATGCTAGGAAAACGTAGAAAAAAGTGAACATATTTCCATGTCATTACATGTGTATACATACATACACACATAAAAGTTCTATAATCTTATATTTAAAAAAAAGATGGGGAAAAATACAGATGGTGTTTGGAGAAATGGAACAAAATTGAAACTGAGAGATATCCACATCCTTGATGTGAAGAAAAGGAGAGGGAGTCCCCACATCCATTGCTCAGAAGTGTGCCCTCACTTGTTTTTATTGGGGCTAAAGATAAAGCCTCATGAAGGAATGAAAACAAATACATATGACTTTCAAAAAATGCTCAAAATGTTATATTTGCTCTTAGATATTGTTATATTTATTTAATTTTGGAAATGCTTAGAGACAGTATGTAGGACTGTCCCAAATTCTCTGTTCCTCTCTATAGGAAAGACATGGTATTATTTTCTCCCTCACTCTTGTGGGTTCTGAGCATTTCTGAGAAACGTAGCAGCCCGCAGGGCTTTAGGACTTACCTTCTTGTAACAAGATAGCCCTCTTACAATAAGTCACACAGGGCATGGCTGCATGTTTTTTTGTTTCTAACTAGATCTTTGCAGCTGCTGTGCTTCTCATGCTTCCTCAAAGGTCCATGAGAATAGCTATTTGCATATTATTGTATTAGGCACAGTCAAAATGATGTAGTGGTGTAGTGGCATTGGACTATAACTTGAGAGATCAGGGTTCAATTTGGCCACTCGACCATGGAAACTCACTGGGTGACCTTGGCCATGTCACACACTCAGCCCCAGAAAACCCAAGAATAGCTTCACCTTAAGGTCACCATGTCAGAAACAAGTTGAAGACACACAACAACAACAACAACAACAACAACAACAATATTAGGATAGAAAGAACATTAAAAAAGAATTTAAAAGTATGAAAAAAAAATCTCAAGTATTAGGAAACCCTGGGAAAAGAATCCTGGATAGATGAGAATCTTCACAGTTAGGGATTTATTCTCCACAAAATTCTTCACACACTGTGCAAAATTCCACACATGGTAATTTTGGCATGGAAGGCAGTTTTTTATGCACAGGAAACAGCACATGCTGTGCTGAAAATGTTATGTGTGGATTTTGCTACAATTACATTGTTTTCTGCATTAAAAAAAATAGCATTTTGTGCAGAAAATAATATTTCTGTGCAGAAAATGTTGTTTCCCAAATAGAAAACGTTTTCTGTCCTTTAAAAAAAAAAAAGGCCTATGAATTTTTTGTAGAGTATAAGGCCTGAACTGTGTATAGCCTGCAAAAACTGAATAATTTTGAAGACTTTTTCACAGCGGAAAGAAAATTGCTACAGTTTTCAATTAATCATTGCTTCCTTCAAAAACAAAATCATCAACGAGTTATGTCCCTACAACACATCAGCCTGAACACTTCTAGTCTCCTCTGATTTGGACAATAACTAATATCAGACCTAACCAGATAGAAAATCACCAGGAAATATCAGGATTATCCAGGTAGGGATGGGAAAGAACCCTGCTTCAAACCCTGGAGAGGCACTATTAGGTGCAATTGACAATATGTGTCTAAATGGAGGAACAATCTGATTCCATACAAGGCAGATTATTATGTTTCTAGGGCCCTTTCCGCATGTGGGAAAGGAACCGCACGAAGACGGGACTCGCCGGATTTCTTCGGCATCCGGTTGAGTCCGTCGGGACGAGGAGCAGTGCGAGCTCATCGCTCCACACTGCTCCGGCGTCCAAAATGGTGGCTTCCGGTTGGTGGAGGCTCTCCGCCAACCGGAGAAGCTCGCCAGCCTAAAGCCCACTCCCGGCAGATCTGCAGGCACTCACTAGTGCGCGCCTGCAAATCTGCACCAGAGCGTGGCAATGGAGTGACACGGAGTCGTGCGCTCTGTGCTTTTTAAAAACCTCTAAAAAGAAGTTTTTAAAAAACACGCTGTGTTTCGAGGCGGTAAGGGAAGTCTTTATAAGAAGTCATTAATTCATGATATTATGTGAAAGTTAACGGTGAAGAGATGTATTGATGTATTGATATCATGAAGCTTGATATGGAAAATGAAATGCAATGTACCGATATAATAGATGGTAAAGAAGTACAGGGGAGAAAACTACGTAAAATCATTGAAGATGAAATCTGAATTAGTTTGGAAGAATCAAATGATACTGCAAGTGAAATAACAACAAGATGTATGTTTTTTTATATGTTTTGAAATTTTAATAAAATTATTTTAAAAAAAACACGCTGTGCGACCAGTTCCGGTCACTCCAGAGCAGACTGAGGTTCAGAACTGCAAAAAGTAGTCCACCCCAGTCCACTCTACGGTGCAGAAGACCTCTGTCGGAGGTTGCTCTGCGCCGTTTAAAAAGCCCAGTGTGGAAAGGGCCTAAGACCTGATCCCTTGGGGCTTTGGCTGTTTCTGCCTGCTGGGTAGAAACTTAGTGGTGCTGTTTATGTTTTAAAAAAGTTTTTTTTTTTTTTTTTGGTCATCTACCATATATATTTCATCCTGTTCCCAAAAGCTCTGTGTTTAACACCACAAGCTGAGAGTGCTTTGACATCTTAACCTGAATGGATTGTCACACAGGACTCTGTTGTCACTTCTGACAAGCATCATCACAGCAGTCCACACTCCTGTGAGGATTCCCATTCTCACTTTTGGTTCAAAGCTCCATGGGGGGAGGAAGGTGTGAATGGGAATCCCAGGGGTGTGGAATAGACTGAGGATACCTAATGCCAGTTCTGCACTTCTGTTCAAATGGAAACATCAAAGCATTCAGGATGTTGACTTCACAAGTGGAGCTGGAGAATGCAGTACATTGATTTTGTCTTATTCATTTTTAAAAAATAAAAATCTCTCTCTACAGCTCAACCAAGGATGGCTTTGTTTAGCTGGCACCAGCACTACAACCCTGTATAGTAGGATGTCATCATGTTAAATCCTCTAAGGGGAGGGTTGGGAAAAGCACAAGCAAAGACTAAGGCCTGCAACTGCTTGCGTGCACGCACATACATACACCGAGGCTCACACACCTTGACCATGTTGTTCCAAGAAGACAAGACCCAAAGTTCTGCCCTCTAAAAAATTCTCACTTTTTAAAATCATTTCCAACAATTTTGGGTGCAATTTATTTTTCACCTTCCCTTCTTCCCTATTCACACAGACTGTTAAAAGCAGCACATTTTTTTAAAAAAATGGAGAGAAATGCAAGGAAAAACTAATCCTTTTGAAAAGCTTGGTACACAACTTTGAAAAACAAACATTTATGACAAATGTTCTCCTTTAGAAGTAGATATTAAGTTTTCTGCAAATCCAGTAGGTAAAATTATGGAACAAATATGAGCTCACTATACTTCAAGAGTATTAATTTAATACTCTCCCTTGTTTCAGTTCAGAAGGATTTTCCCCCTCAATAAGTCAAGTCTGTGCTTTCCATCTGGTGTGATCTCCCCAAGCAGATATTTATGCAGCCAGCTCATCTGATAGCTGAAAGGAAGCAGGAGGCCTGTCATCTCCAGCTTCACTCATGAGGAACTGAATGCTATAGTGACACAATAGATGTTATTTGAAGCTGGTATGTCAGATGGGGATAGCTTTCCTTCTTACAAGGAGAAAAGGTAGACTTCCCTTACCTTTCAGTTCTGATATGAGCTCCTTCATTTAATTTTCCTCCTGGGTACATTTCCAGTTTACAGAGTTTTCCAAGTTGACACTGGCATGACCTTGAAAGTCTTGTCAGACATACTGCTAGGCAATCCTCAGAAGGTTTCCTGGTTTAATGAGATTGCAAAAAGTATGCTCCCTTTTCAGATAGTAATCTGAATAAATGTTTTTCTGCCATGTGTGGAACTCTTGATTCATGGAGCTGTTCTCCATGGGAAAGAGAAGAACAGAGACTAATGTTATCTGGGACAATGAAAAAACATCTTGAAGGCACTGCAGTTTAGACAAGGTCCTATCCAGCCAGAATTAAGCATTTTCAATGAGCAAATGGAGACCAGCTATAATGTATATGTGATTGATGTAAAGTTGAAGGCTTTCACAGCCGGAATCCATAGGTTGTTGTGGGTTTTCTAGGCTTTGTGGCCATGCTCTATTAGTATTTTCTCCTGACTTTTCACCTGCATCTGTGGCTGGCATCTTCAGAGGATCATCTGAAGATGCCAGCCACAGATGCAGGTAAAACGCCAGGAGAAAATACTAATAGAATACAGCCTCAAAGCCCAGAAAACCCACAAAAACCTATACGTGATTGGCTTTTATAGTGTATTTTCCTCCCATAAAAACAACTTTATGCAAGTCCTCATTGTGCAACTTAAAATTTAATATTAAACATAACATGCTTCCACTTGCATGGATTACCAGAGCTCTAATTGCTCAAATCCTAGAGCACATATTAACCACACATATTTTTCCCCGGAGTTTTTGAAGGCTACCTTCTGAATAAGAACTTCCATAATCTCCCAGCCAACATGGCAGTTGGATATATGGTTGGGGCATTCCAACAGCTGTAGCCAAACAAGAAATTTTTCCAAGTTCTTCCCAGTTGCTTCTATTGGTATTAGCAGATCTGGGTTGTATCAACAGAACACCTGATTTGATTCAATTGACATCTCAATTTGTGGTCTTTAACACTGACATTTACCTCCTGGCCAGGGCTACTTGGGATGCAAGGGTGCATATATACTGAGGTTAGATCACTAGTATGCTGATGATACTCAGCTTGATTTCTCCTTGTTTATCCTTTCTTCTTTCCATCACATCACATTGCATTTCCTTTATATTCTGCTTTCCCCCAGATTGAGACCCAGAAAGGTTCCCAGAGTAAGTTAAAAAATGTTCACAATAGAATTTTAAAATAATTAAAACATCAGTGTAAAATCATTTTTAAAAACATACAAAAGTGTTAAATGATAAATAAAACATCTCAATAAGCAGCTGCCCTGCCTATATTTTAAAAGCCTGCTTAAACAAAAAAGTCTCTGCCTCCTGGTGAAAGGAAAGCAGGGAGGGCCAACCTAGCCTCCCACGGGAGGAAATTCCAGAGAGTTAGGGTAGCCACTGAGAAGGCTGTCTGCCATGCCCTCAGCAAGTGACCCTGTGATGCTGGCAGGACTGATCTAATTCAGGAACCCTTGGCTGCTTTTAGGAGGAGAGAAGCACATTAGAAGGCCTGGGTGGAGTTCTTGGATAATGATCAATTTGACCTTGAAGTGGGTATGCCTCCCCTGTACACATGCCAGCATACAAGTCTGGCTATGATTTGAGAAGTAATGCCAGGAAGACAGGATTGCATGTAGCTGTATGCTCAGTTGCTTGCAGTAGACAGAAGTAGATTTGAGAAGCTGATGAGAAAGTCTGTATGAATAATTGTAATATCAATATAATAAATATAATGTAAACAAGGAAGAATTTCCTGATCAGAGCTGTTCCGATGGTCAGAGCTGTCCAGCAGTGGAATATGCTGCCTCGGAGTGTGGTGAAGTCTCCTTCTTTGGAAGTTTTTAAGCAGAGGCTGGAGAGTTCTCTTGGGAGTGCTTTGATGTGGGTTCCTGCATGGCAAGGAGTTGGACTGGATAGCCCTGTGGTCTCTTCCAACTCTGTGATTCTGTGATTCTATGATTCAATTATGAAAGTTGATTAACTAGTTATAGTGACCAGACCACCTGCAGGCATGATTCAGCTGGTCTTTTATATTATAATTTATCAAGAGTGTTTTTAAATTTTGCAGGGAAGTCATTCAGTAAAGCAGCCCTATCTTAAAAAAAAAGAAAATCATATCTATATAGCTACAACCTGAAACTGAAGAAATCGGTCCAATTAATCTATTAAGGATTTCCCTGGTAATTGAAAAGGAGCCTTTGATAACTCTCTGTTGTTTACTTTGTTTGTCTTGTAATTTGTCTCCTTTCAGTCTCCTGCTGCATCTATGATTATGCTTGCTGTTAAGGGGTGGGGGAGAGACTTGGTTGTTGTGAGATTTCTTCATTCTCTTTCTTAGCACCTGCAGAAAAATGTCACAGGCACCACTGGGAGAACCGTGGACTGAGGCAACCTGGTGTCACTCTCAGAGAACTTCTCGTCTAGGAAACAAGCTTTGTGGGATTCTGGGATAGAATAATGTAGAGCAGTGCTACTCAAAATGGCGTTCTGTGGACAAGTGGTGATCTCTGAGCTATTGGCTGCACTACTCAGTTTCCCAGGAAGAAAGGAAAAGTCAACAGGCACAAATATGGTGCTGGTCCCCAGCACATTGAGGGAGAAAAGCTGCTCATCCATCACATTCGGAAGGCTGAGAAGTACTGCTATAGAGGAAACTATTGCAGATCAAGGGCACAGGACATGCAATAATTGTTTCTTCAAGCCTGTCTCTACTTGAAGCCCAACGGTGAGACTCTCTGTAAAGGAGCCTCATGTGCCTTGGCTTAATTCTTTATGAACCTCAAAATCAGTCAGGATCAGGTAATCTTGGAACTGGGGAGGATTGCACGCCTATAGTGCAACTCACCAAGTTCTTCTCTGGGTGACACAGAAATTAATAAACATTAGTAAACCAAAGAACATGATAATTGCACTGGATATGATTAATTTGTCTTTTGCAAGCAATTGCACATAGCACATAGCACTCAGAACTGATAGGTATACAAGTCCTGAAGATTTTGCCCAAAGTTGACTTCAACACAGACCTGGACCATTGCTCACCTAGAGTTCCCAATAATGGAATGGGAAGGTAAGATAACACATCCCACCTAAAAAAAATTTCTGATTCTTTTCATGGCTTTTGCCTACCATCAACTGCTAACTCACACTTATGCTTATTGCCTCTAAAGAACCAATGCCATTAGGCAGAAAAGCAAGCAGAAGAATCCTAGTCAAGCAAACAAATAATAAGGTAACCTACTCCCACCACCAGAAATTTAAATTTCAGAAAAGTTATCCCACTTTCCTCAACATATTTTAAAAGCTGATAATTTCAGTCCAGCTCTAACAGAGATTAAATTAAAGGTTTTTCCAACCAGCATTTTTTTACTGAGGAAGTAAAACAAAAGACACTTTGAAGATTAAGTACAAATACTGCTCCAAAGGAGAAACAAAAGCAAGAAACCAAAGGATGCTTTAGAGTGATACCCCAGTATTCAGAGGGAAAGGAGGGGAGTTGAAGTGGAAGAGGCTGGGAAGCTAGTCAAGGAGACTGGGTAATAGTTCTGGCACACTCTCTGTTCCACTTTTCAACAGAAAGTGTGAAGATCTGTTTTGTTCTGTTTCTTTAGATCCTGCATTCCAAGCTTAACAGACAAAATGGAGATTATAGAACAAAGATAAGCATGTGGGAATGCAAAACTGCACTTTGTGAATTTTTGCTTTTTGGCAACGTGTTCTTTGTGATCACATCTAGCTATGCACTTTATTGATTTCCTTTCCTGTTTGCTGTCATTTGTGTATTTTTATATGGTTGGAATAGATAGATGTTTTCTGTGTGCCCATAGCTTGAATTATGGAAGAAAATGGCTGAAGGGAAAGTACTGCAACCGGCAGGCCTCTCTCCCTGTCATACTGCCCTTCCATTTAGGTATACTTCCTCATAAATTTCTAAAAACAGTAAGAAGTCTGACTCAGAAAAGAGCTGAGGCTCTCCTTGCTCACCTTAGACAGCACAGAGAAAGATCTCATGGACATAGGGCAATCATGTGGAGGTGCAATATATATACATAGAGAAAAGTTGCAAAATATAGACAGACAGGTATATAGAGCAACTGTGATAGTTTTAACTGGCATTTACTGTGAATTCCAGATAATTTCAGACAGACAGCAGTCTGATCCTTAGATTACTTGTGTAAGGGAGCTCAGCCTTTTACAAGTCCATACCATCCAAACAACTGTATGTATAGTACAATGTACAATTCTGTACCTTTCAGGTACTAGATTTTCTTCCAGTTAAACTCAACTTTCTTTGTATCCTTTAGGCAGCAGGCAACTAATTCTTTCTTGATAACATTCCCAAATGAAGCAATGTGTGATTTTAGGAATTTTCTTCCCATTGCAAGAAAGTCTGTCAACTGTGCAGTTTTCAAAGACTGTTGACAGTTTGGGATTTATTCTGTCCAAAATTAGCATATAGGAGTTTTTGCATCATCTTCTGTGCAGAAATGTTTCACGCACAAAAACTTGCAATTGTTCAGGATTTATTCTGCACAAAAGTTGTATGTGTTGCTTTTTTGACATAATATGTTTTCTGTGCAAAAACATGCAATTTTTGTGTAGAACAAGTCTTGAACCATGATTCTCATTAGTCAAGGATTTTCCTTAAATGGCCTCTGGTGTCTGCCCAGGAAATTAAGCTGCTTAATCAATCATTGAAGCATAATAAGACCCTGGAGAAGATTTTCTGCCTACTGAATACTTTAGAGAAAATATAGACTGGTGGGTTGCTACATTGAGAGGTTTGTTCATTCATATAAATAGCACTGCTGATATACCAAATGAAGGGAAACTTGGGATAATCCTCTTTTTAAAAAAGGAAATGGTAAGGATCCAAAAAAAATTATAGGCTTCTTTTCTTAAATTAATATCTCAGCCAAAACCTATGCTAAGCTTCTCTTGCAGAAATTAGAGGTCAGGGCAGAACTTATTTGGTCTCAGGGGAGGAGCAGTCTGGTTTTAGATAAGGAAGGTCAGTTATAGATAACTGTTTTATCCTGTTCCATTTAGTATCAAAATAGTCAACAACCAGAAACTAGTCATTTACTTTCTTCATTGATTTAAGTACTACAATTGGTTATATAAATAGAAGTGTGTTAAATAGGCTAAAACAAATATTAATCGAAGGCTTGTTTTTCTTATAAAGACATTATATACTGGCACTCAGTTAGGAGTCAGAATCAGTGTAATCATGTGTTAACTAATGAAATTCCTACCAGCAAAGGGATCTGTCCAGGGTGTATCCTTGCATCATTTCTTTTTAGGTTTTATATTAATAATTTGGTTTCTACAGTTACTGGGCAAGAGATTTACATACCAAAGGGTAGCTGATACCACAGTGAATACACTTTTATATATGGACGATATGATATCATTGCCCATACACTAGTTGGTCTCCTAGATTGCTAAGGAAATTTAACTCCTATTGTAGAGCCAATGATTTAGAAATTAACAATAAGACATCAAAACTCTTACTTTCTGGAAACAAAAAGAAAAATATAGGTGATTCATTGATGCTAATGACACTGAACATGTGGATTCCCTTATGCGTCTCGAGTTAGTTTTCTCATCTACAGGTTACTGGGCATTGCAGATCAAGAGAAAGTGAACTAAAAGCAATTGCCTGCTCTTAGTCTCTGAAATGACTTTTGAATTATAGCTACTATTACAGATGAGAAGAAATTAACATACTACTTTTAGTTGTCTCTTATTTGAGATGATGGATGCAATGATCCTCCAGGGAAGATTTCAGGACATTCACTTACAGATGGGCTGGGTATATGTAGTGCCCTAGTAATAGATGACATGGCATATTGTCTACCTGAGTGCCATTTATATTCAAGCTGTAGGGAGCACTATCTGGAGCCCTTTCTTACTTGTATGAGAAACTGGCCTGTGACAAACAACCTCACATTGATTTTAATTGGTTTTAACCTTTTCCTGTCCCAGAAGGTCACTCTCTTTTCATCCAAGGACAACAATTTAAGGGGAAAAAGAAGTGGAAAGAAGAAATAGTGTTTACTTTACTAGGTGGAATACTTTTACTTTGGTTCATTCTAACTTAACATAATGTGACAAGGTAATGTTTTTACGGTAGCTGTATGGTAGCATTTATAACTGTATTGTTTTATTATTTGTGATTCTTTGACATGGTCAGTATATTAATTCAATAAATCAATCTGATCTGACCATTATCTAAGATTCTCCTTATCAGAGATCCCCACCACTTGACAAATATGTCTTTGACAATTTTTCAAATTTTTTTGAATATTTTCCCCTGTTAGGTAGCTTTTCTTCAGCATAATGTACCTTTTTTGCTTTTAAACAACAAACGAGTTGGGGGAAAAACAATATGCAGTTCATTGCAATCTGCAAAAACTTTTTGTTGTTGTTGTGTGCCTTCAGGGCCTTTCCAACTTATGGCAACACTAAGAGAAATGTACCATGCGGGGTTTCTGGGGCTGAGAATGTGTGATGCACCCAAGGTCACCTAATGGCTTTCCACGAACAAGCAGGGAATAGAACTCTGGTCTCCAGGGTTGTAATCCGACACTCAGACCACTATACTATGCTGGCTCTCTTTTTAACCAGTCTTTGAATGCTTATCATTTTGCCCCCAAGTGAAATGCAAACTCGCATTTGCTAACATTGGTCAGTATTCCCAGATCAGCTACTTAACTATGTAACTACATTAATTACATAGTTAAGTAGTCTCTCCCACTCAGCTCTCCCCATTTATGACTTACAGGCAGCATCCACCACACCCAGAAGGAATCTATTCTGTTGATCAGGGCACAGAAGACTGACATTTCCACCCCCTCTCTCCAGAAATCTCTGATGTGGCAGCCAGAAGCAGAAATCTTGTTGCAATCCTTCCTTTCACTAGAGATTGCTGGCAGGAGGTGGGGTCAGAACATCAGTCAGCTGTGTACTGATTGACTGAGAACAGAACCCTGTTGCTTGCAGTGGCTGTTGCCTGGTAAATCAGATTTGGGGAGCTTTAAGGATGTATTGTATTCCTTATTGAATAGGTAGGGATTGTGAATACAAATCAGTTATGAGCATGTGACCCTAGACCAGTGGTTCTCAACCTGTGGGTCCCCAGATGTTTGTGGATTTCAGCTCCCAGAAGCCCCAGCCAATGCTCAATGCTATGGTCAATACTTAGAGCTTCTGGGAGCTGAAGTCTAAAAACATCTGGGGACCCACAGATTGAGAACCACTGCTCTAGACTATGCATTCATAACTGCTACTATGAATTACATCCATTATTCCATGATTCATTTTACTTTGCAGTTTCTTTATAACCTTGTTAAATATAATAATGGCTCAGAAAGAAAAAAACATTGAGATAGGGTCATGGACCCCAAAACAGGGGAGGGCTTGAGACTCCTCTCAAGATTAGGCTGGATGGAATAATCCCCCCTGCTCAAAGCGATCTAGGAAAAGTGGACCACCCAGACTCCTATGTAGTTTAGCCTTTTCTGAAATTATCAATCAGATGTATGTTAGATGATCAAGCACATAAAAATATACTAAGAAAGCTATTTTCCTTGAGCCCTCCCAAGAATTATAAAGGCTGCCTACTGTCTATCGTATGCACACTACATTGCTACACTGAACACACGGAGGGTCCTTCTAAGTACATGTTGTGCTTGTATAAGTCTTAATACTTAAGAAAGTTTGAATGATAAGGGATGGGAAAAGTAATTTATCTTTCCCTCCAAGTACCCTGCAAGCATATAAAATTAATAACAACCTCCCTGCCGATGTTGAATCCCTGCATTTTTAAAAGCAGTTACAGGCTTCCCAGATAGGCTTCTTTTAAACAGTCAAAATTACATGTTTAGATTTTATTTTAAAAAATGTTCTGCCTCTTTTAGTAGTAATTAGTAAGATATGTCCACCTTCTTTTTTAAAAGGCACCTTATGACTATAAAGAGTTATCTCTTGACCAAGATAACACAGTGCAAGGGAATTATGCTAGTTTATGCTGCTTCTGAATTGTTTTAGTGTTTTGATAAAACAATGCAGGGAGCTTTCATTACTTCCTGGAGACATCTTCAAAGGAGCTGTCAGCCTTTGTACTGCTGCCTGTCAAATTAGAGTAACATTCTTTGACAACTTTCTGGAAGGATGAAGCTTAATCTACATACTTCTTGATGTTCAGCTGAGGATTAAAACAAAAATCATCTTTCTGCCTTTGCACTTTTGAAACTGGTACACTGAAAAGTGTACTGTGTCACACAAAACTATGCACTAGACTTGTCTCAGTTTATTACCATACTTTGTTCAGTCTTGCTCACAGACAGAACAAGGATAGGTACTGAAAACAGAAGTTGGGGAGGCAAACGGATATAAACTCATAGTCCTCCCCCCGCTTCTCCTCCAACACACAGAGAGTGAGGCTCATTAATTTATTAAGAAGTTACAAAGAATTTAGATTGGCCCCTTCACTTTGAAGCATAACTGGGAAGTTTTTAGTGAAATGTGTACTAGTATGAACCAAAGTCCTATGCAGAGGAAATGTCAACCACATTCATACAGAGACATAAACACTTCCCAACTGTCCTTTTGTAATCCCTTCAGCCTTAACCTTCCTGGCTCAGCCTTTCTGTCTTATCAAATAAAAAATTAATTTGGAACCCTTGCTTAAAGTTAAAATCAAGATATTAGTCCCAGTCAGTCTGGCAGGAAAGTAGCAATATGGACAGTCTACTGCTGACCTCAAATAATGATGATGATGATGATGATGATGATGATATAAAAAGATAAAAATATCTATAATTAAAATTACAAAATATAAGAAGTAAAAAAAAATGAAAAGCAAAAGCAAACGTACTTCCATTCTACATATCACCAGTTATATGTAACAACTTTTTCTCAGCCTCTTTAATTTCCCTATTAGGCTACATGCTTCTATTATCAGTAAATTACTAATTGTCAAATCCAACAACAATCAAATAATCTTTATCTTTCCTCAAAAAGTCCATAAGGGGTTTCTACTCTTCAAGGAATCTTGTTAAAAACCCATCTTGAACTAAAACAATTTATCCATCTCAGTCAAATCCGTTCCTTTTGCCATCCAGTCATCCATTTCTGTGCATCTATCAATCTTGCTATGGTGTCCATAGATTGCAGTAGGCTTCCATAATATTTTTTCTAACTCTATGTCCATAAGTCCCAAAAGGTAAAGCTTGGGCTTCATTTGAACATTTCTTTTCAAAACCCTCTGCAACTGTCCAGTTTTAGGCCCTTTCTGCACCTTACCTTTTTCCAGTGCTCGGGTGTGGGGATCACGTCAGCGGCCTCCGGTGAGAGGCTCTTGTGTCCCTGCTGCTTCAGCTCTGCACTAGATGCCTGCTTGCACGAGAGCCCCGCCTCTTCCTTCCGCAGTGCAGCCTGGGAGTTTCCCAGGCTGCACTGGGGCAGGAAGTATGACCGGCAAGGCTCCAGATGCTCTGCACACCAAGTAAGTGCACACAGGGCCCAGGAGCAATTCACAATCATGCACCATTTTCGGCTTCCAGCCGAAAATGAAAAGGTGCACAATCGGTGCCTGCCGGCCCCTTGGAACATCGCGTGATTGTGAGTGCTTCATGCAGATCGCTCCTCACAATCACGCAACGCTCCAGGCGCCCTTTTGCATGGCAAATGCCATGCGGACAGGGCCTTAGTCTTGCGCGTGGGCAAGTGAACCCCTGAACAGAGTTTATATTGGTTCTAGACCAAGAGCCCAGAATATCCAATGTGCATAAAGAATGCAGATTTCAGTGGCCCCATTGGGGAACTCCTGGCAAGTCAGCAATCTTGGTTAATGCTGACACCGATTCCGCCTTTGTCGTGCACAGTTTCACAACACCCAGTAGTAAGGATCTGAGGAGAAGACTTCTGTATAAACAGCAACCGCCTGAGAGCCTCCACAGAAGATGGCAGTGTCCTAGGCTGGCAGCTTGCCAAAGGTTCCCAGCTACATCTTAGACAGATGCCCCTGAGGTCTCTTCCAACTCTATGATTCTATGATAACAGCACCTTAGCAAAACAGTGTCAGCTGAAGCAGGCTCATAGCAAGTCAACAGTAGTCCAGAAAGTCAACAATGGTCCAGAAAGGGAATGTCCCAAAAGTCAAACCGATAGTCTGAGCAAAGGTCCAAGGTCCAAAGAACACAGGCAGAGAATGCAAGCATCAGCAAGGCTGTCACAACCAGTGCATTCTGTCATCCGGACCTCTGATTATATAGCTTCAGTATCATGGCCAGCTGTGGCCTAATTAATGTGCTCTTTCTATATAAGCACTTCCAGAAGCCTGAGCTCTCCCTTTTCCTCCTGCCGTAGGTACTGTCTCTTTCATGTCTCTAGGGTGTGGCTGCCAGGAAGAGTTCTGTCTGGGTCCTGGGAGTCTGGATCCTGGGGCAGGGGCATGACAGGTAGATAGATAATAGGCCATAGAAGTATAGAATTGTAAGAAAGCCCAAATGCCATCTAGTTCAAGCTTCTACCAGTGCTAGAAGTCCATGCCTGAGAGATGATATGCCTGATACCATCAACTGCCATTTTAAAACTTCCAATGAAAGAGAATTCATCATGTTCCAAGATCATACATTCTACTATTGAACTGCTCTTAGTATCACAAAATTACTTCTAAAGGTGATGGTTAGACATAGATAGAAACGTAATCACTTATAAAGCATAATTTTTAGGTGACTATTTTATCACTATGGCCCTAATCTCACTTAATACACAGTCCCTCTCCTTCTGGAAGTTGTTTACTGAAGAAATACATATTTTCTATTATCATCTATGGGGCCAACTGCTTTTGCCGATAGGAAGGTGATCTAAAGAGCAGAGCTAACAGTAGATGATTCAGTCAATTGCACAAAATCAAATGACAAGTTTGGAAGCTTTGACCATGGGGAAGAGTAGAATGGAAACAGAGCACAAATAAGCAAGAGGTGGCTCACACATTTGTTATGTGTCACTGATTATTGACATATTTGCTTCTGTTGAAAGGAGAAGCAAATGAAAAAGGAATCATCTGACAGATTTCTTTTCTATTTTCTTTGTATCATACCCTGTCCCAGATCTTTCCATTATTTTGAATGCAGCAATGAAGTCTCAGGGATTATGTAACAGAAGAGTAGAATGAAGCACCCTTTCTGTATGGGTTTATATATGCAGCGAACTGCCAGTATCTCCGAAATTGCCTAGCCCAAAGGCAGACAAGCCAGAGCTCTGTTTGATAATAAAAGAAAAAGTAAAAGAGAAGCTGAGATCTCTGGCAAAACTTTAAGGCATAATTCTTCAAACTCTTCTTGCTACAACACCAGTATCTTTTGATGAGATCTTTTAGCAGCTCAGGGAATTTCAAAAGGGCTTTAAATTTCTTTCGACATAAAGAGCTTGTCAGAGATTTCTCTGAAAGCCTAAGAAACCATGAAAACAAACACCCATGCTGAATTCATAAATGTTCAGCTATTCTGATCTCATATATATATGAGAGAGAGACTATTTTCAACTCAGAACATTGAAACATGGCTAAAGCAATACACATCCCTTACTTCCAGTACATATTATTTTTCACCTACATTTTTTTCACTTCAATATAATTTGAATTATGATTGCTTCTTTGCAAAAAGAAAAAGATATATTATTTGAGGAGCTGGGGATGGGGAGAGAAAGAGATTTCTTTTACACAAGCACTTGAGTGAAGAAACATTCATATTAGGAATGCTTTTAAAATCTGGGGAGTAAAGAGTTAGAAAAGGGCTTCAGTTTGATGGTAGACTCATAAAATGAATCTGTTCTCTGCAAAATGACATTTTGGAATCCCAGGGGAAAAGTCCCATGGGGAGATATGGGGAGCTGCTTCCCTTAACTTCTCTAACAAACTACCTCCTGACAAAACTTCCTTTCTTTGAAAAAACTTAACACAGATGTTGCAGTCCTATTATTTTCATGTAATACAGAGACCCAAAATCTCTAGGACTAGCTGAGATTCAGCATGAGGCCAGACATGCAATTGGGTTCCAGGATTGCTTAGAATTATGGCATCATAATCAAAAGTTGGGTAAGCAATGAGAACTGTGCATTGTGAATATACTCTAAGACACATTATTGACTGTAACGTGTTTTAATATCTTCCCATTTGTTGCATGAACCTTGACTGTGTAAATGATGCATCCAGCACTCGTGAAAAAGCAGTTATCAAGGGGCAAAATGTACTAAATCACCAATACCAAAAACAAACAATAAGGCTGGACAGATTATAAATTATAAAGTAGCAGTTACTATAAAAATGGTAGAACCGCAGAAAACATTGTGAAGCAGAAGTCAAGTTTTGTATAGTATTCAGAATGTCAAATGTAGAAAAATTCCCACAAGCTTCTTTCATATACTAATTTCTGATGAGAATTTTGAAGTCACCCAATTAAAATTAATGATGTTACGTATGAGTCATTGGTTCCTTGAGTAATGAGGTATCACAATGTTACTTTTGAAGCCGATGATGATGATGATGATGATGATGATGTTGAGTTCCTTGATGTAATAAGTAAAAATAACTGCTTATTACTTGTATTAAAATCTAGGTCCCTTTAACTACCTTTTACAATCATTGTTGAACTTGTCACACCATCAGAATGGTTGACTAAAAACTCTCAGATGAGCTAAGTGTTAAGACAAACATGTATAGGAAATGGAAGGGTGGGGAGAACCACCAAAGAAGAATTTAAGCAAGTAGCCAGGAGATGTAGGGAGAAGGTCAGAAAGGCTAGAGCAAAGAATGAACTTAGGTGGCCAAAGACATTAAAAACAATAAAGAGGGCTTTTTAAAATATATCCGCAGCAAAAGGAAAAAGAAGGAAACGATAGGGTCACTGTGCAGAGAAGATGGCTAATTACTAACAGGGAGAAGAGAAAAGGCAGAACTACTTAACACCTTCTTTGTCTCAGTTTTTTCCCAGGAGGATGCAAGCACTCAACCTGGTGGTTGGGGAGCAGGGGAGGAAGCAGGGGAAATGCGGCACATAATAGGTAGAGAGGTGGTACAGGAATATCTGGCCACACTGGATGAATTCAAGTCTCCAGGACCAGATGAATTGCATCCTAGGATATCAAAAGAACTGGCAGAGGTCTATAATCTTTGAGAAATCTTGGAGGACAGGAGAAGTTCCAGCAGACTGGAGGAGGGCAAATGTTGCCCCCATCTTCAAGAAGGGAAAAAAGAAGACCCAAATAATTATCACCCAGTCAGCCTGACATCAGTATGTGGAAAGATCCTGGAGCAGATCATTAAGCAGGTAGTTTCTAATCACTTAGAAAGCAATGCGGTAATCTCGAGAAGTCAACATGGATTTCTCAAAAATAAGTCATGCCAGACTAATCTTATCTCTTTTTATGACAAAGTTACTAGCTTGATAGATGAAGGGAATGCTGTGGATGTAGCATATCTTGATTTCAGTAAGGCCGTTCACAAAGTTCCCCATGACATTCTTGCAAAGAAGCTAGTAAAACGTGGGCTGGACAGGGCTACTGTCAGGTGGGTCTGACTGGTTGACTGACTGTTCCCAAAGAGTGCTCAACAATGGCTGCTTTCATCCTGGAGGGAAGTGACTAGCGGGGTGCCACAGGGTTCTGTCCTGGGCCCAGTGCTGTTCAATATCTTCATCAACGACTTGGATGAAGAAATAGAGGGCATGCTCATCAAATTTGCAGATGACACCAAATTGGGAGGGGTTGCTAATACGCCAGAGAACAGGATCAAAATTCAAAATGACCTGGATAGATTGGAGAGCTGGGCCAAGGCTAACAAAATGAATTCAACAGAAAGAAATGTAAGGTCCTACACTTAGGCAGAAAAAAATGAAATACAGAGATATAGGATGGGGGACACGTGGCTGGATAGCAGTACATGTGAAAGGGATCTAGGAGTCTTGATAGACCACAAGCTGAACATGAGTCAGCAGTGTGATACAGCAGCCAAGAAAGCCAATGCAATTCTCTGTTGCATCAATAGGAGTATGGTGTCTACATCGAGGGAGGTACTGGTACCACTCTACTCTGCTTTGGTTAGACCTCATCTTGAATGCTGTCTCCAGTTCTGGGCACCCCAATTGAAGAAGGACATGGTCAAGCTGGAGCACGTCCAGAGGAGGCCAACCAAAATGGTGAGGGACCTGGAAGCCATGCCCTATGAGGACAGACTTAGAGAGCTGGGTATGTTTAGTCTGCAGAAGAGAAGGTTAAGAGGGGACATGAGAGCCATGTTTAAATATTTGAAAGGATGCCATGTAGAGGAAGGAGTGGCTTGTTTTCTGCTGCTCCAGAGACCAGGGCTCTTTTTGCAGCATACCTTTTAACGCTGCTGGGTTGGGGTCTTCGCACGAGAAGCCTGGGCAGGAAGGCTTTCATAAGCCTCCTGCTTCAGCTCCGCAGCTCCTTCCTGCTCATGCGAGAGCCCCACCCGCACCCCGCCCCTTCCTTCCACAGTGCAGCCTGGGAGTTGGAGGCTGCACTGAGGAGAGGACGTGCGACCAACCCGGCTCCAAAGGCTCCACACAGCAGGTGAATGCGGCCCAGGCCCGTGAGCATTGCACAAGTGTGAGTCATTTTCAGCTGAAAGCTAAAAATAAAAAAATGCGTGTTTGAGGGCCTTGAGCATCATGCAGACCACTCCTTTCATTTATGCAATGCTCAAGGGGCCCTTTCGCTTGCAAATTGCTGTGCGAAAAGTCTTCAGGACAAGGAACAATGGATTCAGGCTGCAGGAAAGGAGATTCCACCTGAACCTCAGGAAGAACTTCTTAATGGTCAGGGCTGTCTGGCAGTGGAGTATGCTGCCTCAGAGTGTAGTGGAGTCTCCTTCTTTGGAGGTTTTTAAGCAGAGGCTGGATGGCCATCTGTCGGGAGTGCTTTGAGGGTGTTCCTGCATGGCAGGGGGGTGGACTGGATGGCCCCTGTTGTCTCTTCCAACTCTTAATTTCTATGATTCTATGATTCTATGATCATCCCACATGTTTTGCATTTCTATTGAATCTCACGCTTCTCCCCTTCCTCCACTGGTATATATGTCTGTCCACAGAGGCTACAGAACATTCATCTGAAGAAATGAAATGGAGTCCCTGAAAGCTAATGCTAGAATTTTTTTTCTCAGCCTCAAATGTGGTACAGGATCCTTTATATCTCTTTCTGCTACAACAGATTAACAAAACTATGTCTCTGAATATTGCTCATCATTTATTTATGTTTACTTGTCTTAAATGTACTGGATGGCAAGAGTGGGATGTTCTATTCTTGTTTTCTTTTTTCCCCTCTTTAAATAAGGGCCCCACACTATTCACTGAAGGTTCTTGTCTGTTGTTTCTGTAGCATTAAATTTACTCACTACAGGAAGTGAAAGCTTGACTAGTCACCAGCACTACCTCCTGTGTGGCCAGAGAATGTGGTGATGTTGAACAGAAGACGAATTTTGCCTTGGGAAGCAGCAGGCAGAGTCTCGGGTTTCTCTGAGTAGCATAGGATTCCAGCCTTACAGTAAAAGCAGAGGGGGGTTGGACCCTTGTTTTACATTTAAAAATGGAACAGAACCACCATTCATGGTTGCCTTGTGTACTTTAAGTCATAATGACTAAATAACTAAACAGGAAAGTGGTTTTTTGTAAGTTAAAAATATTCGTGTTAATAAATTAGTTTGTGGGATAAGAAAGTACTTTTTAATATGTGCCAAACTTCTGACCTGACCTATTCAATATGATGAAGGTGTATACTGTCAGACATTTCTGATGGTCTTAAACTGCACAGTGTTTCTAGTACTGCACTGAATTGTAACAAGGTGACACAAACAAATCAGAAAAATTATAGGAAACTGAACAGAATGTAATTTCAACCACTAGAATTCAAAATTTAGCCTCTGAAGGAAATGACTCATGTTATCATCCTCTAAACTTCTAGGCCTTTTTTAATTCTCTGTTTTAAATTAAAGGGCTTTGTGCCTCCCTTTGTTACCACTCAATTAATTTCAAATGGCAATTAAGATAAATATCAGTCACCATGACCTCCTAGTTACTGCTAAGCCTGGAAAGTTTCCTACCTCATTTATTACCTTTAACCTGTCACTAATGACTGTGGATGAGAGGTAAGCACACGCTGAATGGTTTGTATTTAGGAAGTGAAGTGATTTCATTTTAATTTTTTTAAAAAAGTCCTTCTTGAAAATGTGTTGATTTGACTATTGACCTGACTATTTTAGTTTATGTGAATGCCCATATTATATCAGCAATCACATCACAATATCCTATAAATAGCCATATAAGTTCTAGAGAGATAAAGAAAACTCAGTGTCTCTTGTCCTTGGTGTGAAAGGGTATTATATCATGTGAAAAAAAAAATCAACAACCATGAGATTCTCTATTTTGTGACCTTTTTTGTGAAGAATTTGTTTGCACTCACCAAAAAAAGGGGGGGGCAATCCTGTACTGGGCGATATATTGCAACTACTGGCATAATTCAATTGACAAAGCCTCCAACAAAGAGGCTTTTACAGTCTTTTTATTCACCCTAGCCCCCCCCTTTTTCCTTGTCATTTGTCTCAATGGGTTTTATTTAGTAGCATTGGCATTAGGAGAGTGTTGATGGAGGGCTGGAGGAATGTCGGCTTTTAATGTCAGGTTCCAGCAGCATATCTACAGTAATTCAGTGAATGCCTGAGCTGGGGAAGAATAGGATCCTACTTTAACCAATCCTGCTATAGCTGTGTGAGCCTTAATCCAACAAGTAGCGTAAATAGCAGTCCCCTTTAGAATCCCCTACTGAGCAAGAGTGAATAGCAGAGCAGGGAAAGAGAAAAGCAGACAAGCCTGCCCCACCAGCCACACACCTACCAAAGAACTAGAAGTCTGAACTAGAACTAGAAGCCCTGGATGCCTTTGAAAGAATCTTTCAAGTTGTTTCTAGAAGATTCCAGATATTTTGTGTACTTATACAAGGTTTTTGACCTGGTTGTTTCATTTTGCATGTCCTTATTGTTATGGATGAAAAGTTTGCTGAAATATGTTAAAGTGTTCTGTTTTTTAGTGTACAGACCTATCCCTATTTTTTTCATGTCCTTTCTGCCTCTGTTAAAGGAGTAATGACCAAGAACACACCTACTTCATTAGCTGCAGCATACTTGTACTATATACCTCCCTGCCTGGAGGCCTCATGTTCCTCCTGTGCGCTCTCCATGGCCACATAGTGGCCGATGGGGAGTTGGAGAAAGCTAAGAATATTTGTCAGTGTAATAGTGAAGGTCCTAGAAGATGCTTTCATTGTTGTGCAACTGGCTATAGTCACATACACAGATACTTCTCAGGTGTTCCCAGCTCTCCATCAGAGTTAGTTACTGCATGAGAGAAGCAGAGAATTTCAACCTCCACTATGATGCAAAAAAGACGTATGTAGGAATAAGATGGACTTATGCCTATACATGTCACTAACAGGATGCCAGCTAATGCTCCTTTGCAGATAACAGCTTATTTTTGTACAAAAACTCCCCAAATAAAATCAAGATTCATCCAAAAATTACACAAAAACTCTTGTAATAGCGACCGAATAAGTAGAATTTTTAAAAAATTCTTCACTCTCATTCTGACAATATTTGCATACCTTAAATTCTTCTTGGCGAGATAGGTTTAGGATAGGTCTTCAGCTTACTGACTATTTGTCTATAATGTATTTTTTCTTCATGCCACATTATAATTGGTTCCACTAGATCAGTGTCCAAGCCAGGCAACATTAAAGGACTTGGAGACCCACCAAAGACTACACCTCTCTCCAGCATGGATGAATTCATGATAGGAGTGGCAAAATCATCAAATGTTTCACATAAACAGATTGTGCAGAGGCCCATTCGTTTTATGCAACTTTTGCACTCCTAGTGCAAGCCCTTAGAGTCATTGGTGCCCATCAATATATGCCCACTCCTCCAGTATCTAGTGTCTGTCAGTAAGTAGAAATATTTGTGTTTACCTAACCTTTTAAACAAAGATTTGGATACTCCCTGAAACCCATCATAAAGCTATCATGTTCATTTGCATTCTCTTCTTATTAGTACTTGCACCTCCAGCTAGGGCAGTGGTTCTCAACCTGTGGGTCCCCAGATGTTTGTGGACTTCAGGTCCCAGAAGCCCCAGCCACTATGGTCAATGCTCAGGGTTTCTGGGAGCTGGAGTCCAAAAAAAATCTGGGGACCCACAGGTTGAGAACCACTGAGCTAGGGCATCTACTCTCAGAATCCAGAAAAATTTAGACAGGCTTCATGTGCCATGGAATGGAAAACAAGTACAATAGCGGCTACTCTACAGATCCAACATAGTAGTTGGTATTTTCCCTTCCACAATTGAATTTGTTGGTAGGTTAAACTTCTGTGGTATCCAAAATCTTCCACCAAATGGCTTGTTTTAGTTATTATTGACCAAATATTCAATGCTATATAAAATTTACTGAAATATTAAACTCCAGTACAAAACACACTCAGCTCCTGCTTACTAAGCTCAGGGAAATTTAAAAAAAAAATTGACCGTATCCACTATTTTCTGACCTTATTAAATCTGTTATCATTCCCACTTACTCTACTGTGAAATAGATATTGCACCTTCAGAAGCAACTTCCCAATCTGTGTTCTGCTGTTACTGTGAGAGTGACATTTCTGATACCAGCTTGAAAGACCTGTTTTGGAAGGCATGGAATGATAATAAACATTCCAACTTGTAAAGGGACAAATCTAATATAATTCTTGTAGTCTACCTCTGTGAGAGAAGATGAACAGAGAAAATGTGACATAACAATGAAGCCTGGGAACAACAGTAATTTTATGAAATAGGCTGGGGACTGGGGTGTGACAAATTAGAAAATTAAGGCAGGCTAAAGGAAAAGTGAGATGATAGCAACTGACTCAGAAATATGAATATTAGGGAAAGGAAGGGTAACTGGAGGAAAATAAAGCTTAAATGGAATAGATCTTGATTTTACCACTTGAGGTTTCTATTGTCACTTCAAGATGGTGGCTTGTCAACATTAAGGGGACAATGTTAAAAAAAAGACCAACGATATGAGACAGGCTGGATTTCACATATTGATTTAAACTAGCCAATTCTTTATCTACAGGCTTTTAACACATTCTTAGTACAATTCATTCTTGATATTTAGTCTATAGACATCAAGTTATATCATTAATCATGGCTAGTATGATATTGACTACTCATCATAAAAAAGATACTAGAGTTATGATCTAAGTACAATTTATGTGGAGGATGGACAATTATATGGAGCAGAATTAAGGTTGTTCTGGTAGTATGCAATACTAGGTTATAAGCTGATCACTTTATCAACTTCTTTACCACTGACATCTTAAAACGTTTTCATCCATGACATATTTTAATGCAAGAACAACTGTCTTTTCGAACCATCTCGAACTCTAACTATACAAAAGTAGTTTAATTGTGGATGTATACTTTATTCTTTATGTAAAATATGAAATTCACACTGGAAATTCTTTCCTCATAAATTCATTCATGACTATTACTACTTTTATGGGAAATATTTTAAAAAGGAATAAAAATAGTTTGGTGAACTGGAACCATTTTATATAAAAGCAGCGAACACTTCAAAATCTCAGCCATTGCTAGCTATAACAGCTACTGGTGCTTCACACTTTGAAATGTCTGGACTGTATATTTCATGGGAAAGTTTGGTTATACTTTGCGTGCATGAGTAATACAATTTTAAAAAAAACTATTCTAGAGGAGTAGAATATGGCCATTTCCGCACGGGGCGAGGGAATCGCCCCGTGACGCTACTCACCAGACTTTTGGGCTCCCTGGTCCGGTCCATGCTTCTCTGGAGCAGTGCGTGTCCACCGCTTTGCACTGCTCCGGGGACGAAAATGGCAGCTTCCAGTTGGTCGAGGCTCTCGACCAACTGCTGAAGCTTGCCAGCCTAAAGCCCACCCCTGGCAGATCGCAGGCTCGCACCAATGCCAGCCTACGAATCTGCATAAGGGAGCAGGCTCGCAGTGGCGCACTCCGTGCTTTTGAAAGACCTGTTTTTAGCAGTCCTTCAAAAGTATGCTGGACGACCACTTGGGGTCGTTCCGGAGCAGGCTGGGGTGCGGATCTACATTAAGTAGGTCTGACCCAGTCCGCTCCCAGGTGCAGACATTCTCCCTGGAGGATGTTCTGCCCCGTATTAAAAACCCTGTGTGGAAATGGCCTATATTATTCCACTTCAAAGTGATACGTAAAGGTACAGCTTGGATAATTATATCTTGACTCAATAAATTGAGATATCAGTGACCTTTTTCTTTATATGGTGTGAGCAATCAAACTAGGAAGGCTCTAATTAAATGTTTCATCTCAATGGGAATACAAAGGCCACTAGCCTTTGGAACAAGACAGGATATTAAACTATCTTCAAACCAGATCAGTTTTAAACCACCTTTAAACCAAGTTATATGGAGTGTTTTGTTGATATGGCTAAGATCTGGGGAAAAAGGGGCAGAAAGAGTCCACATGTGAACAAATGAAAGTGTGAATGTCACTGAAATTTTCTCATCTAATTTTTGAGCAAAAATACTTGGTCATCTTTATATGCAAGAATTGGAAGGGAAGGTGGATAACAGCCAGCATGCTGTAGCTAGCATTTCCAGATTTGCTTTCATGGCAATAGACAAAACCAGATGTTTATCAGGTTGCAACTCCCAATGTCTTGCTTTTCTGTTGTGTGCATGTCTCCTTACACATTCTGTTTTAATTCATGTTGAAAACCACCATGCCTGCAATTGAAAAAAGGCAAGATATAAAATATATAAATAAATTCATATAAAGAGAGGAGGACACCTGTCAGACAAATGGTCAGCTCTTGTGAGATTTTTCACAAGTGTGAATTTTCTGTGAAAAATAGGAGAGAGTTTGTACAAAACCCCAAATTAACTTTTTTTTTACAATATGAGAGCTTTTTTTTGACACAAAAGTAATATTTTCAACACAAGTGTATTTCCCCAAAAAATGTCCCCCAAAAGAAGAAATCAGTAAAAAAAAAAAAAAGGATGAAAGCTCTTCTAATTTCGCCAAGTGGGAAGAAAACTTTTGAAATCATTTTTGTCACATGCTAGAACAACACTTGTGAAGGCTTACATGCCTAATAGTCAAACTTTAGCACCTTTAAATGTGGATGTGCTTTTCAGTTATATGGCTTACTCTTCTTTTGAGAACCATGGCGGAGGTCCAACTTAGAGGAGATGGAGTGTAACTTTATGCTCAGAGTTATGTCATAGTTGTGCCTTAATGAAATGCGAACACTGTGCAACTGAATGTACAAACAAATGTGAAATGCAAGATTGAAATGTACAATTCACGCTTGCATGTGCAATTCACACAGTGCAACGGCAGCACATGTGCAGCTCTGCATCTGCAACCTTCAGCTGCAATTTGAGTTCCACATCTGACAAAAAGTCCACTTGCTTCAGTAGAACTGTCACTAACAGGATGCTGGCACTTTTTTTTCCATTTTACATATATGGAATAGGGCTCAGAGGTAGGGAATATGCCCTTTTTAGAATGGAATGGGCCTTTTCTATGTGTGCTTGATGTCAGTGGCAGAGCTTGGACTATGTGGAGGGGGTGGAAGGGGGAGGGGCTACGCCATGAGGGGAGTGGCCACTGTGGGGTGTGTGGCTGCAGTGCATAGTGGTATGGCCAGGTCGTGCAGGGGCATGGCTATGGGCCGGGATGCCCCCAAAACATTGCCATCTAGGGAGAATCGCCCAACCCCCACCCCCACATCCCTACTTGACTGTTTGATATGCTGTTTATTGGACAGTATCAAACTATTAACTCAGTAGGTTTTGAATTTATGGGATATTTGCATTTTCTCTCTTTTTCTCTTTCTCTTTCTTTCTCTCTCTTGTTTGTGTATTTAAAAACAATTGAAGAAGTGTTACAGTAGGTCACCATACAAAGATAAAAGAACTGATGAGATAAGAACCAATAAGGCAAAGCAGTAAAACTGTCTGTGTTTTCATGACCTTTTAGAAATGTATTCATCATACTGTATTGTTGTAAATCTTGTTAAAGATTTGATGCTACTGCTGTTGGGAGAAGAAGAATCTCAGGCAGCTCATCCACTTACCAGTGATGCTTTCTGGCAGGGTCAGATAATAAGAAGTTTGCCTGTGAACTGAAACCCAAAGTGAGTTATCGGTTACTTGGAGATGGAAGCAGGGTTAGTTCATTATTTATTCTTTCTCTTCTCTAGGAAATGGCGGCAGTTCACACAAAGGCAAGGACATCGACCTAAAATTCAAGAGATGTGAGCTACACTCAGTGCATGGGTGCTTCTGATCTCCACACGCAAAATGCTGATAGCAGTATTTCTCTATTTTTCACAGTTTAGAGATTGAATTAACCCTTCCTCAAGAGAGTTCTTGGAGCATTTTGATTCTACCCCAATCCTCTCTTTTGGAGGGACAGAGAAAACAAGGATAACAAAAGAAGAAGAATATAGTCATCCATATGCAGAGCACATGGATATATACATCTTGAAATGATTGAAAACACTGCCAAGGCACCTGCCTCAACCTCAGATGCCCAGCAGAGATGCCCTTCAAGAATTGGGTGTTATCTAGGAGCAGCATGATCCTGGTAACGTTACTTCAGATTAGGGATGGATGAATGTGTCTGTTTTCCTTTCTACAACATACAAGTTGCACTGCAAGTGTGCTACATTATAGTTTGTGCTTTTTAATTTTTTTTCTACCAAAAAAAAAAATGCAGGCTAATGTTTTGACCCTCTTTGCAGATTTTTGTATCTACAAGCTTCTGTATTCACACATCCTGTTCTGCACATTAGAATGCACATATTTGTGTGAGTGAGAAAGGGAGAGAAAGAGATGGATGAAAGGATAAACATCCATAGCACAAAAAGGACCATGAAAGATCTGAGTTCGATATTAAAATAATGTATGTTATTATCACTGAAATATCTATAAGGAATCTTTTGGGCCACCATTCCTAGGAAATAATGCTAACATACCTTCTTTTGTGTATAAGCCCCTCAATTTATTGAGTATTATATTAAACTGAGAAATTCTGTATGGATTTGAATGTTATCCATCCTTTTGTCCATTGCCTCTTCTCTGGCTGACTATTGCTATTTTCAAAGCACCTATAAAAACAGTTTAAAGATCAGTTAGTGTGAACTTGGTCCCTGATTACTGGAGAGTCTTACCTGTGACTGTGATGGAGATGCAGAGGAGAGGACATCTTCCTCTTGTGTGACTAGCCACTTTATGAATTCATTTTTGGATTTTAGTCTCAATTTTAAAGTAGCTGTCCAAGGTATTTGTTACCTGAAAACATGGGTGCCACAAGGGCCAGTCCATGATGCCACTACTTCCTTGCAAAGTTGGGGAATTAATTAGCTCAAAATCAGGAGGATAATGAGAGGGGGGCAATTTAGTAAGATCTTACTACCAATGTTTACGGGCTCACGCAGGAAAAGAACAAGCCAAAGATTCAAAAGTGAGCTAAAAATGTGTTTTTATTGGGGAAAATTCACTCATATATGCACACAAAATACAAACAGTCAAACATGCACACAAGAGCTAACTGAAGGAGAAAGGGAGGAAAAATTATGTATAGAGAGGCTGAAGGGTTTTGGGGGATTTATAATTACCAGTCCAGAAGAGTAGTGAAGAGCAGAAATGTGTTTTGGCTTAGGTAGGACCTAAGGACAGTTTTCATTTAGGAGACAGATGGACAGAGTGATAGGTAGACCTTTGAGAGACTGCACTGGGCATCCTGAAATCAGGGGTATTTGTACCCTGAAAATGGCCTGTGGCAGTGAAGGTTCCAGATGCAAGACAAAGGAAACCTGTTGTGGACAATGGGTCTTTTGCCTGTTGATGGGCTTAGTGCTTTGATTGACAAAGACATGATGGGCGTTAGATAGCTATCTATTGTGGGTGCTATAAGGAAAGAGGAAGGAGTCCAGCTGTACAGGGGATGGGTACCTGTCAATCAGTGTGCTGGTGAGCTTCTGGTTTTGTGTTCTCTAGAAAGACATTCAGGTTCTGCCTAAGCCAATCATCCATAGGAACAGCATCCATTTATCTGACAAAGGACTCAGTCTTACCTGGAGGAAGTTTCAAATTGACCTATCCTTCTCACGTTTACAGTTAAATTCCTTCCCTTGCTTGGTTTGACCTCTCTGTCACCTTTCAGGTCTGATTTTGATATCAGAGCTAATTAATATAGTTGCCAATCCAATATTGTGCCAATTAGGTGTGGTGCCATCCAAACCATACTAATATCAGAGACCCCCAAAGTGGGGCCTTATATACTGAACCTATTTGCAGATGTCATTCAGTATCTTGAGTAGCTCCTTTAAAACTCAGACTAAAACCCAAAGTGGATTCATAGCCTCACCGACAAGGAATCCACTAGTTATCACTGTTTACTTTCCAATAAAGTTGGGCTTGGGCTACATCTGCTTGTTTTAGCTTTTATTAAATTCAAAGTCCAGCTCCTTTTTTATTTTTATGACAACATCTTTTACTTTTGACAATGTTTAGATGCCAGTTGAAAAAACAAGGACAGAATTTTACTTGTGTTATCACTGACCTTTGCAAAACGCAGAAATTTTGCATTCCTGATAGAAGTACTTCAGGTTTGTTATTTATTTGCATGATTATATATTTACATCATCGCTCCACAGTGAAGTTGCTAGGGGCAACGGGTGGGATCTATAAGGGACAAATGAAGTAGAATTCTTTATTTATTTTCTTACATACTGAAATATTTATATGGTACTCTGTATCAAGAGATGTCAAATCAGGCAGGGCACAGATAACAGAAAAAAAATGTAGAAGCATACAACGTATGAAAACCATTTTAAAGTATTAAAAACTTTTAAAAACAACGTAAAACTACTTTACTGGAACAACTGGTTGAACATCTTTAATATGTGCTTTCTATTATTTTGCATCCTTGGCCAATTAGAGTATTTCTCTCTTTTGCTGTCATTTGTAAATCTTAATAAATACCAAAAAAAGTTACAATCGCGTATAGTGAGAAAGCCAGGTCATGATTCCCAGGTCCTGAAAGCTTTCCTAAAGAACTGAGTTGATGGTGCCAACACGTATTTTAAGAGGAAGGCATTCCACAATCAGTGCACCATGGCAGATGAAGGCATCTCTAGTGTCTCCAGACCATGCGTTGCTCTAGGGGTGTCCAGAGGAGATCTCAGTCCTAAGGCATGCATACATAGGCAGAAGCCCCCAATTTAATGACTGAAGTACCAAGCTATTTGAACATTGGTGGTGATGCAGTTCCTTTAGAAATGGTGTTTTTTTTGTGTGTGGGTGTGGGTGTGTTTTAAGGTGCTCTGCCACAACTCTAGCACTTGTCTATTGCATTGGCCACAACCTTTGTATCTTCTTTAAGGGCAACTCCACCTTGCAGTGATCTAAGCAGGAAGTCTCCAGTGTATCGTTTCCAACTTAACCTCTTCTAGGAAATTATCTAGCTGGTAGACCTGAGGAATCTGGCCCCAGGCACTCTGAGCAATGAGCTCCTTGGGGACTCCTAAAGTGTTTTGGAAATTAATTCTGTGCAGGAATACGCATAAGCTAAATCCTGTTGGTTACTTCCAAAAGAGAAGAACAATTCAGTCAGTTACGGAATGATGAGTCAACATATAGATTAGTGTAACTGATTCAGTGGGCCTATTCTAGTCAGGAGTAGCAGCAAGACTTAGGCCATGGTTTATTGAACAAAAACAAATGTGTTTGGGGGTGAAAAATTTGTGGGTTGTTTTTTGTTTTGTTTTGTTTTTTGTAAAAAAGTAAATTTTCATTAAAAAAGCACACAAGTGTTTCTGGTGTATTTTTCATACACACACAGAGAGAGAGAAAAAATCAACAAGAATAAAGTATAAAGAATCAGCTATAAAACATATTTTTTTACACAGTTGTGGGAGTGGGATGGAATGCAATAGGATCTAGAAAGCATGAAAGCAAAGTTCTGCTTATCAAAAGTCAGTTTCCCAGGGAATGTTAATAAAGAATCCTTGCTACTGCACCTATAACAAAAAGAATCTTCTCAAAAAATTGTTTTGACCCATAAAAACTGGGAAACTGATCTGAAGATTTATTATCATGCTGTACTGCATCTGAAGAAGTGGGTTTATACCCATGAAAGTTCATGTGAAAATAAAAACCAGTTAGTCTTAAAAGTATGGCTACATTTCTTTTTTCCCTCTTCCTTCCTTCCTTCCTTCCTTCCTTCCTTCCTTCCTTCCTTCCTTCCTTCCTTCCTGTTTTATAGCTGATTCTTTATACTTTATTCTTGTTGATTTTTTTTCTCTATGTGTGCTTTTTTAATGAAAATTTACTTTTTTTACAAAAAACAAAACAAAACAAAAAACAACCCTTTTTATGCTACAGAAGACTAACATTGTTACTTCTTGGAAAACTACCACAACAAGGTAGCATTTACTCTGTCTTTCCTCCAGAGCAGGTCATAAATCACAGAGTCCAGAACTGTTTTAGTATCTCAGCCTGAAACTAGAACTGAAATTATTCTGAATAATCTGTTTTCACCAATAATATCCAGTGTTGCTTAGCTGCCAAATTCTCATACTCCATCTTCCTTGCTCTGCATTATGAGCACAGGTGAAAATTTGAACTTCAGCTGTTACCCTGGCTGCTGGGGTCCCTGGGGGACACCTTGATTTTACTTAGATTGGGGAAATTAGCAGAGCACAACTTGGCAAAATGGAGGAAAGGGCAACGCAGCGAGATCTTTTATCCTATGTTTATGGGGCCAGGTTGCATGAGAAAGAGAGAAGTCAAGTATCCTTTTAAATGGTCTTTTACTTGGTAGAATTCGCAAAATTCCTCATTCACGCACACAAAGCATTCACTCACACAAGCACACAAGGGCTACCGAGTTTGAGAGTCTTAAGAAAGGGAAAGATTGAAGGGACAAAGTGAATATACTGTACCTGATCCTGAAGGCTGCTGTTTCAGGAAAACACAGGACAGCTTGTCAAACAAAGAAACAGCGTGAGAGAATGAGAGAGAGAGAGAGCAACAAAAGCCAGCAAACTTCAAAATGGAAGCCAATTATAGGGCAGAACATCCCTGGGGGGCAGACCCTTTTCCTGGGAAAGGACAGAAACTGGGTTATGCAGATGGACCTCAGTTTTGTAGTCCCCGCGATTTGTGATCACTAACTTCAGTCAGGAGACACTTTGTCTCTCAAGGTGTCAAAGTTGCAGTCGTCCCATTTGAAATGTATAAGTGCCTTTTCTGATGTCTTCCTCTGGATATGTGACTGGGGCTAATTGGTCCGACTTATACCAATGGGGGTTTCCGTCTTTTAGACCTGAATATCTACGTTTCCATCCAGCTAACCTCCGGCTCAACGGACATCAAATGATTCTCTTCCCCGAGATAGGATCTGTCAATAAATATCTCCCTTCCGTTGTCAGAGGATCAAGATCATAAATCATGGGTTACACAGCCTTAAAAATCACGTATAATTTGGCAGGGGGAGGGAGAGAAATACAGTCACTAGAATAATTAGTCACACTGTTTAAAGAGCTGATTATGATAGTGGGGAAGGAGAGAGTATCCCTTTCATCATTTGTTCAAAGCTGCCAACTGTGCCAGAGACATGAGGGGAGTCTATTTGCAATGAAAATAAACATTTTTCCTTTTTGGTTTAATTGCCTTTCCTGCAGAAACAAACTTATATTCAAGCCAGAGAAATCAGTTCTTTTTTGTTGTTGTTGTTCTTGCTGTTTCACTCTTGCATATGTAGCATGCTTTCATTCCATCACGTCATCAATGGCCTAGAGAAATCACTCGTAAGATGTTAAGTAAATTTCAGTATGTTGTTTCCAGCCTTGATCTGTATCAACTGTTTTTCAGATGACAAATGTAAGCAGAACGTTGCCAGTACAAAAAAAAGGTGGCATGTATGTGAATATGATTTCACTCTCTAGAAAAAGGATGTCAGGTTTCACTCATAATTCAATTGTTTCCTTCAATATAAGATGTTTATGAAATAGTCCAATATTCTAAGTTGCTGAATTCCCAAAGATTCTGCAATATGCTTAAGGGTGAAACTAGATGCAAAATAGAAGGAATGGGTAGTTCCTTTGGATCTTCTTTAAAGAAGAGACAACAGGAGATAATTTAAAGAGTATCATGGTTGGTGGGCAAGTATAGGAGACCAGAGGTCTCATAGATATTTGAGTAGCATTGAGGGAAATATAGCCATCCCTGCAAGATAGTGTGATCCTTACAGGGTAGTTCTCTCCTTGATACAGCATGCTTCTACTGTCATTCTCTCTGAACACAGAAGTAACACCTTAGAAGCAGCAATGTTGCCTCCAGAACAAGTAATGTTTTAACTAACATAATGATGGCCTGGAACTATTATTGGTAGATGGGATAACGTGCTGCTGTGGAACTGACACTGATCAGGACTGTCACACCAAAATGTCCAAGATCCTTTTGCCCTTGGTGCAAAAGGAGATGCACTGGTGTTTTATGGATGTAGCAGGTATTCACAGCAGAGAAAGCCCACCTCCACACACTGTCATAATTGGATTCCACAAGCTATGAGAGGGAATGCCCTAAAACCAACTGTGTACCCAAACAAGTATGTTTACCTTCTACCTTGGGGTACAGTCCAAAAAATCAGTTGTCCTCAGTTTATGTCCTTATGGCTATGCCTCACAACCAGATGCAGACCAATGACATAAACTGCTGAGATTCTGTTAGATCTCAGCAGGAGGTGCCATCAGTCTGCATTTGACTAAAGGAAAGAGTCAGATGCTTCTCTGACCCCCCGCCTCCACCAGCCATTGAATTGTCATTCATGGGCTATCACAGCCAAACTGTAGTCCTAGGGGTAGCGAGTGGGGAACTCCAGTGGAGTTCATCCTGTGGAACTCTTGTACTACACTGGACATGGTAGGACCTCAGCCAATATGTGCTGTTATTAGAGGCTTGCAAAATATGCATTACTTCATTTATTAAGTCCTAGTTTAACAGGTGTTATTGACTGAAGTTTTAGACCACCAGTAAGTCAAATTCTACCCAAGAATCCAGGAAATAATGAAGTATTGTTGGATCGTATGGCATGTTCCGAGTAGTGTCACTTTTTGTAGTTGTGCTATTGATTCCACCTATGGCAATTTCAATCAGATATTTTGTCAGTCCATTTGTACTCACTTCTAGGGTGCCTATAACCACTGAAACCACAGTTGTTTTCTTTTCCCAGAGGTGACAGGGGCCAATTACAGTAAACATATAACTCTCTTGTTAAAACAGCTTCACTGGCTACCAGTTCAGTTTGTTTCCCAGCACAGTTCAAAGTGCTAGTCATGACCTACAAAGCCTTATATGACTTGGGTCCAGACTATGTGAAAGACTATATCTCTCTATACAAATCTGCCAGAGTCTTAAGATCTTTCTGTTGATCTCATTCTTATCACAGGCTTGCTTGGTGAAGACACAAGAGAGAATCTTCTCAGTGGCTGCCAGCCCTCTGGAATTACCTTCTGGGGAAAGCTAGACTGGCCCCCTCCTTGATCTCCCTTCTCCAGCAGGCAAATACCTTTTTTTTCTTTAAGCAGGCTTCTAGTGTGCAAGCAGGGTGAATTTTATTGGAGTCTGTGCTAGTGATTGATTGATTGATTGATTGATTTTGTAGGCCTTTTAAATCAGTGGTTCTCAACCTGTGGGTCCCCAGATGTTTTTGGACTTCAGCTCCCAGAAGCCCTGAGCATTGACCATAATGGCTGGGGCTTCTGGGAGCTGAAGTCCACAAACATCTGGGAACCCACAGGTTGAGAACCACTGTTTTAAATGATTTTAGACTGTTTTAACATGATCATTTTAATTGCTTTTAAAAATTTATTGTTAGGGGCTTTTTTTAATGCATTCTTTATGTGAGCTGACATGGACCCTACTCTGGGAGAAAGGCAGCATACAAATGAAATAAAGAAACAAAGGTACTGAATCCCAATCTGCAGGATATTTAATTTATTATTAATGCTGTTGTAATTGTTATTGCTGCTGTAGTTGTTATTTTCTCCAGGATGTGTGGGTCCTCCATTCTGTATTTTTTCCTTAGATATCCCATGACTTCAAATATATAACTTTGCCTTTTCAGCTTTTATTAAAATTGAAAGTACGTTTTGTGTCTCTCTGTGTTTATTGTAGTATTTCCTTCTTTTGAAAGGAGAAAAAGTAAGCTAGAATGGGTTAGATTTCTTTTTGCACTCTTGAAGCAATGTCATGAAATTGTGTGGCTATCACAGGGTAGCAAAATACCACCTATCTGGTATAATGGCCTCTAAACAGTCCATTCACAGCATTTTATACCAGTAAAACAATTTAGGCTCACTCTGGACATTGTAGCAAATAAATTGCTGTGATTTCTCCATCTTCCTCCTCGCTTATTTTCTTTGATGAAAGTACTGACACATGATGTGGCTTCCTGTCTTTCAACAAATACATTCTCTGGATGCAGACCTTCTCTTCAGAGTGGAAGGATGCTAGGGAATATTTTTACTCCTAAATTTTAGGAGCTATATTCAAGATAGAACTTAGTGAGGTAATTTTAAAAGGCAAAGGGAAATTTTAATGCTGGGCTTAATTAGAAAAAGAATCAAAAATAAAACTGTCAGTATCATATTAACCTTAAACTAAACTATGATATGACTCCTACTGAACAGTTACTACACCTGAAAAAGGGATACTGTAGAGCTGGAAATGGTGGAGAAAAAGTTGTCAACAGACTACAGCAACTCCCTTATGATGAAAGACTACAGCAGGAACTCTGGCTTTTCTTTGAAAAGGTAAGGAAAGGCGTGGCACTCATATATGAAATTATTCAAGATGTGTAAAAAATAGATGAGAAGAACTTTTTCTCCTTCTATTGTAATGCAAGAACCCGTGGTCATCCACTAAAGTTGAATGGTATGAGGTTTAGGACAGATACAAAGACTATTTCTTCAGTGCATAAATTAAACTGTGGAACTCACTACCATAAGATTTAGTGATGGCTTCCAACCTGGATAACTTTAAAGGGGGATAAGACAACTTCATGGAGAAAAAGACGATCAGTAGCTATCTATTACAATTAATCTTCCTTCCTTCCGGTATTTTAGACAAGGTGTCTCTTTGTATCAATCAATGGAGAATATGAATGGGACAGTGGCATTCTTACATCTCTAGCTTTTAGGCTTCCTCTTGGCAACTGGTTGACGATATGTTAACAGAATGCTATATTAGTCCTTTCTCCCTAATGCAGAATGACTCATCTTATGCTCTTATGCACTTTTCACTGAGTTATTAGAGTAATACCTACAATTAACTATTTCCTTCCTCCTCTCCTATAACTAATAACAATGGCCTGAGTCCTCTGTCACAGTGTACATTATGTAACTTGATGTGTCCTTAGCTTTGTAGCAGAGGCACTAAGAAACTTTGTTAGTGAATTGTGAAAATGTGTAATTGGACACTAGCAAGAGCATTCCAACGTGCATCAATACTTCCTAGCCAGTGTCACAATGCACATCAGTCTCAATGTGCAGCAGATACTTTGCTGGCTCCCCATGTAATAATGTTAATACCTGTCTTTTACTGGATATGGATGTTATGGGACTACCTAATTCTAATTTCCATAAACATAAGTCCGCTTATGAAAACACAAGTCCCCAATGGGATTCTAGCCAATGACAATAACAATAACAAATCTATAAATAACCATTCTATCTAGTTGAAATGAGACAGCATAATCTATCTCACTGTAGACCTGACTGCCATTGGGTGTCTCTTCTCCTCTCAACTGTTCAATGATCATGCTTTTAGGCTAACAAAATGAATTTCAACAGAGAGAAATGTAAGGTCCTACACTTGGCAGAAAAAATGGTATGCAGAAATATAGGATGGGGGACACGTGGCTGGCTAGCAGTACATGTGAAAGGGATCTAGGAGTCTTAATAGACTACAAGCTGAACATGAGTCAGCAGTGTGATGCGGCAGCCAAGAAAGCCAACGCAATTCTTGGTTGCATCAATAGGAGTATGGTGTCTAGATCGAGGGAGGTATTGGTACCACCTTATCCTGCATTGGTTAGACCTCATCTTGAATACTGCGTCCAATTCTGGGCACCCCAATTCAAGAAGGATATGGATAAGCTGGAGCAGGTCCAGAGGAGGGCAACCAAAATGGTGAGGGGCCTGGAAGCCATGCCCTATGAGGACAGACTTAGAGAGCTGGGTATGTTTAGTCTGCAGAAGAGAAGGTTGAGAGGGGACATGATAGCCATGTTTAAATATTTGAAGGGATGTCATGTCAAGGAGGGAGTGGGCTTGTTTTCTCCTGCTCTTGAGACCAGGACAAGGAGCAATGGATGCAAGCTGCAGGAGGGGAGATTCTGCCTGAACCTCAGGAGGAATTTCCCGACGGCCAGGGCTGTCCGGCAGTGGAATGTGCTGCCACAGAGTGTGGTGGAGTCTCCTTCGTTGGAGGTTTTTAAGCGGAGGCTGGATGGCCACTTGTCGGGAGTGCTTTGAGGGTTTTCCTGCATGGCAGGGGGTTGGACTGGATGGCCCTTGTGGTCTCTTCCAACTCTACATTTCTATGATTCTATGATTCTAGTTGTAGGGTCCCTTCAAGTCATTTCCAACTTATGGTGACCCTAAGATGAACCTATCACAGGGTTTACTTGGCAAGATTTGTTCAGAGGGGGTTTGCCTTTGCCTTTTCTGGGGCTGAGAATGTGTGACACACCCAAGGTCACTCACTGGGTTTCCATGGATGAGTGGGGATTTGAACCCTGGTTTCCAGATTCATAGTCCAACACTCAAGCCACTACATCACAATGACCATTTGATTTGGTAATTATTCATTTATATAATTTCTTTAAAGAATTAGAGCCTGAATTTTCTTGTTTTCTTTCATTTCAGTGGCCATTTCTGCACGGGACTGTTATAGCGCTATGATCCCACTTTCAATGTCCTATGGAATCCTGGGGTTTGCAGTTTAGGGAGGGGCCAGATGGCGCCTCCCGAAACTGCAAAACCCAGGATTCCATAGGACATTGAAAGTGGGATCATAGCGCTATAACAGTCTCGTGCCAAAATGGCCTAAGTCTTCTCCTTCTTTTTTTCCATATATTTTAATTAATTACACAAATATTCCCCTTTTTGTACAATAATTTAAATACGCACATATATAATATATACAATACCGTATTCAATGTCCTAAATATCTAATTTGTACCTTTCCATCTGATCTTGTTACTATTAAATTTACATTTCATAAACATCCTTAATCCTGTTATTTATTAGAAGAAAATAGTTATATAATAAATATGTAAATAAATGAAGTCTTTCTTTCTTCCGTTCTGAGACTCTGTAGAAGTCTTATTTAAACTCTATGTATCTTTTCCTTAGCTTCTCCACCACTTTTAACCCAGTTATACATTACAGTATTTGTTTTCCATTTTCATATAGTTTTCTATAACCAAATATAACAATCAAAAATACTTATATAATTGTGTTGGACAGCTTATTATTTTGTTATCTTTCTCTTTCTCTCTTTCCCCCTTTTTAAAGACATAAGTGCCTAAAAACACACATATTTCCCATTCCTTTTTAAATTGCCTTTACATTACATATATAAGATTTTGTGTACAATTTTAAGCTGCAAATCCTCTACACAATCTAACCCCTTCTTCCTTTTTCAGAAATTCCAGTAGGGGCTCCCAGTCTGTCTGAAATTGCTCAGTTGTTCTTCCTTTCAATTTCATTGAAAGTTTGCCCATTTCCACAAAGTCTAATATTTTTGAAACCCATGTTTCTTTAGTTGGAATATCTGGGCTTTTCCATTTTTGGGCATATAATGTTCTTGCCACAATTATCATGTAATGCAGCACTTTATAACTGCAGCATTTGAAATCTTCATTAGGTATTCCCAACAAGGTTAACTCAGGTGTTAACTGGATCTTAATTTAAAAAATTTGCTGTGGCTGTTTTTGAAACACTTTCCAAATAGATGTGGCATGAGAGCATGTCCACCACATGTAATATAGGGTACCTATTTGTTCTCCACATTTCCAGCAGGTTTTCCCAGAGTTTTTTTTTATAAATCTTAGATTTTTTTGCTGATGTTAAATGCCACCTGAAAATCATTTTGTAGACATTTTCTTTTAGATCATAACAAAGAACATCTTTTAACCCTTTAGTCCACAACCATTCCCATTTTTCTAAATCAATTGCAGGTCCAATGTCTTGTGCCCATCCTATCATATTGTTTTTGATCCCTTCAGGCTCCATGTCAATTTCAAGAATTATTTTATACATTTTGGCAATAAGGCAGTCTTCTTCTTTATAAAGCTTTATTTCAAATTGTGAAGTCTCTGTTTCAAATCCATTTATTTTCTTGTCATTTAAAAATTTTCCTTTTAATTAATTGTATCCAAACCAGTCTAACTGCCATCCTTAGTTCTTTAGTTCTTCTAATTGTTTAATACTATGTTGTTGATTTTGTATACGAAGTAGATCCCTGTAAGTCAACCAATCCAAGTTTTCTTTCTTTTGAGTTTTGAAAAAGGCTTCTTGTGTTTAAATCCATAATGAGGTTTGTTGTATAAGATGTTTTTATATTTCTTCAAAATTCTTAATAAAGCCCGCCGTATAATATGTGTATTAAACTCTTTATTTTCTTTGTCAGTTGTGTACCACATATGTGCGTGCCACCCATACTTCGGGGCATGACCTTTGAGCTGTAACAGTGTCTTCTTCCTTCTTGGCTACTTGTGTATAAGCCTCTACAAAGGGCTGGCAATTCTCTGTTGTATTTTTAATCCTTATAGCCTGCCTAGGAAAAATTAGGAAGAATTAGTGGCATCATCACCATCATCATTTATCCTGCTAGTATGTTGTACATGGTATATACAATTCATTCTTGAACAGACCAAGAAACCAAGAGACCAAGAAAGCTGCTCAAAGAGGGAAGATTAAGGGTTAAACCACTCTAGTGGAGATTTGTGATCCTTACTAGGTTCACATACAGGAGGAAGTGGATTGACATTTTTAAAATATTGGTTTAACTGAAGTCCACCTCTGCTACACACATTGCGTGCTAATTCTTCTGCCAATCAGCTGCCTTATTTTTTTTTTTTTTTTTTTTTGGATTCTCTGGAAAGGAAACTGTTTTCCAGGGATTCTGTGGAAATACCTCCTCGCTTCTGAATTTGGTGGAAGCAAAATTATGGACCACACAAAGCTGCTTTGTGCTAACTCAGACCATTGGCTCGTCTAGTTTGGTATTATCATTTTTGATTGGTAGTGGATCTCCAGGTTTTCAAGCAAAGTTATTTCTTAGACCTATTTGAAGATCCCTGGTATTATGTTACCCAAGTACTAGTAGATCTGTCCCTGCTTAACTGCCAAAATCACAGGAGATCTCAGACAAGAAAGATGGTATGGTGGCAGTATGTGTAAAATGGGGAAAAGTGAAACAAGTCCAACTTCAATCTTTTTTTTTTCTTTTTTTTTTTTTTGGCATAAGCAATTCTAGTTGCTTTCCCTCTCCTTCCCACCTCCTTTAGTATATGTGACTAAAAATATAGGTGTGTGATATTTTTCTTCAGAAAAAAAGTTGCCTTTTTGCAAAGTCTCATCAAAATGAGTATTCTGTTTGTTGAATTGGATTGTGCAGTGATATCACAATGGTGTTTGATATTAGGCTGGTAACTGCAAATAGATCTGACAGAAAGGTGCATTTAACTTTAGATGTTTTAGACAGTCAGTCCTCAAACTAAAATGACTAGTTGTGTTTTGCAGAGAAACATATCTGTATATAAAACACAGGATTCTGAAAACTATGGACATTGGCTTGTAAGACTAAATGCCAAAGGTATGACATCTAATTAGATAGATCAATGTTTGCTTATGGCACTTTGAGTTGACATAAGAGTAGGATGGTGGTCTGGCCTTAATTGGCTATGGCAGGATACCTCATGAAGCCTATCCTTTCCTTGATCCTCATTGGAAAAACAACAGCTCCAGCCAGAGTGTTTTAAAAACATCATGTCCCAGGCAAGCACAGTGATCAAACCCTCCAAATAAACCCTTCACAGACTTAATAGTAAGTAAGCAAGCCTTCAAGATTTCTTAGGAGACCTTCTAATAGCACACTGAAGGCATCACAGGAATCAGATTTATACACAAATACTTCAGAGATCAATGTGTTAAGAGAGTATAGGTATTGCTTTTCAGGTTTAAAGTTCCTGCAGGAGTCATTATCCATAGGAGATTAAATCTGTAAATTCAAGTCAGCAGAGTCAATGGGCAGTTGTTCAAACAGCAGATTAAAATGATTAATGATAGCCAAAGGTTTGGTAATATGTGCAGCAGCCTGTAGCGCAATGCAGTATAACTTCCTCTTCAGGTAGGCTTCAGTTTTAAAGCATCTTGATGGATATTCTTGAATAGTATTATCATAATAAGGGTGTAAGAATGAAGGAATATTTCAGGGTTTTGCTGTCTCTGCCATCATAATCAAAGAAAAACTGTAATCAAATGGAACCACCTTTATCACTGGTTCCTATTAAACTCAGTTTCCCTAGGAAAGTCACTAGATCTAACCTAAATGGCCTAATACCATTATATTGAAAATATGGAATATTCCATGCATAGCACCCTTAGTATCTTGCACTAAGATTGAGGAGACTTTATTCTTAGATAAAGATAATAAATAATGAAGAATAAAGAATTAAAACAAATTTGAGAAACCCTACAGGAAATGGTTCTGGTGACAAATGTCATACATTGAACATCTTGCAATCTTGGTAGGTAGCTGGTGGTGATTTGATGGCTGTGTTCCACGATTGTTGAAGGCAAGAACATTTTCTTCTCTGTTAGAAGACCTGTCAAATACTGAAGTCTGAAGAAAGATGCATTGGCCTAAATAAAATGTGTGGAAATCTTATGCCTATGGATTTCCAGGCCCAAATATAGCCTCCCCTATGTCTCTGAAAGCTTTCTCTAGGGCAGTGGTTCTCAACCTGTGGGTCCCCAGATGTTCATGGACTTCAGCTCCCAGAAGCTCCAGCCGCTATGGTCAATGCTCAGGGCTTTGGGGAGCTGAAGTCCATGAACATCTGGGGACCCACAGGTTGAGAACCACTGCTCTAGGGGAATTTTTCAGCTTCCTGGAGCATGTTTGAGATTTTCAAGGTACGCAGAGGGTTACTTGAAAGGGGACTAAGCTTTTCCCACTTGCATCTGCAATCCACTCTCTATGTACGCTGTGTTAACAACATCCACTTTGTTCTTGTCCTCCTATTCCTCTTCCTCCTCTTTCTTCCTCACCATCATCATCTTAATTCATCACTATTTTTTAAAAAAGTTTTTAAAGACTTGTAATATTAAAAGAGGCTAAAGTTAAAACATGTATAATATAAATCATATCTGAAACGCTGTTGGTTAGTCCCAAACAAACCCATTCAGCAATTGTTGAATGGCAAATCAACGTGTTGGTAAACTGAACTCATTCAATGGCTCAACGCTGGTCATAACTAAAAATAAGATCTATGACCAGATAGACAGACAGACAGATAGATAGAAACTACCCCCTTCCCCAAGTACAGCAGATCATTAGGATAATAATTTGGCATACTGAAGGTTGTTTTATTTTTTAAAAAAATCTACCAATCATATCCTGTGTAAAATAGCCAGAAGAAGGAAGAAAGAAAGAAGATAATATAGGAAGTCTGTTCAGTAGTTTCATTTTAGGATTTATGCTTGGTTGTTATGTTATGGAGATAAGAAAATAATGTCTTATTATCTTAGTTTTTTCAAGTTTTTAAATATACCACTGTAAGTTCTGCTTCTGAGAAAATTTCTTCCTTTACCTGTCTCTTGTATGATTTGATGCACTAGTGTTGTTCCTGGACACATTCTTTTCTTTCACCTTGAAGATATATTTTATGCAATATTATCTTTTAGTTAGCATCTCATCTAGTAGCCATAAGCAACAGACAGGTGCATGGATCATCATGTGGGTGAGTGGGCTGGTGGAAGAGTTTCTATACTCTTATAGTATAGTAGTATAGGCAAACTGAATCATCAAGGCACTAAAATGACCCAAATTTTTCACCTCACAATGATCAATAGCAGCCCCCCCCATAAGCCTCCCAGGGAGTTCTCTTGACCATTTCACTGCGACTGAGGTGGTCTGATATTGCTGAGTATTTTTTCAAAACAGGATATACTGGAGTTTTGTTATTGTTGTTAATTGCCATAAAGTCAGTTTTGATTTGTGGTGGGTGAACTTATGAATGAGACACCATGCTCAGATCTTGCAAACCCAGGGCCATGGCTTCTTTGACTGAGTCAAACCACCTGTAACATGGGCCATTTCTGCACGGGGTATTAGAAACGGTGCAGTCCGTCCTCCAGGGAGGACATCCACACCTGGGAGCGGACTAGGTCCGGACTACTTAGTGTAGTTCCGCACCTCAGCCTGCTCCAGAACAACCCCAAGTGGTCGTCCAGTATGCTTGTGAAAAACCTGTTTCTTGCAATTTTTCAAAAGCACGGAGCACACCAGTGAGAGCCTGCTCCCTTGTGCAGATTTACAGGCTCGCACCAATGCGAGCCTGTGATCTGCCAGGGGCGGGCTTTAGGCTGGCGAGCTTCAGTGGTTGGTTGAGACCCTCGACCAATCGGAAGCTGCCATTTTCGTCCCCAGAGCAGTGTGGAGCGACAAGCACACGCTGCTCCGGAGCAGCCTGGACCAGACTGGGGAGCCAAAAGACCCGGTAAGTAGCGTCACGGGGTGATTCCCTCACCCCATGCGGAAATGGCCATGGTCTTCCTCTTTTTCTGTTTTCCTACTGCCTTCTACATATATTGGACTTAGCATGCTACATTTTTCTTTTCCTTCTTCTGTTTTTTTCCTATTCACTCTAGTAACTTGTGGACCTCATGTTTGACTGAAGCCAAAGATAGGCAAGGAAAGACAGCCAGTCCAAGGAATAGCAGTATGGCAAATGGCAAAACTGAATGGCAAAACTGGGCCAAACCTTTTGGTTCAGCTTCTTTTGGTAATCTATAGGAGTATAGTAAAAAGGAAAAACTCTCCAAGTCTGGGGGCATCATATCTCTCCCAAGGTAAGAGGTACATCTCTGAGATATAGTCAGCCTTATGCTTACAGAAATAGAGACCCATCATTGTCTCTTCAACCCAGAATGCATTGTTAAGTATAGCCTGATACCTACAGACCTACCAGTGACTCATCTTAGTTCCAGACTTAACTGCATATCTCACAGCTACAGCATTAGGCCTTGTTTTTGGACTTTCTTGTTTCTCCTTTCATTTCCTGTACTTTTTCCTTGTCTGATTTAGCCTAATGAACAGTTTCAGAGAACTCAAAAAATGTTGTGGCATTATGGCTTGTCTTCATAAAGGTATTATACAACTGTGCGCTGAAGTAGGAGCGTCTGAGTTTTACTTAGGTATAAGGAGAGAGTGGGATACAGTGGCCATTGGTGTGGCAAGCAAGAAAAATGGCATGAAGGAAGTTTATTGTCCTTCCCACCAATCACCACAATATTCCATTACTCAAAGGGAGCACATATTTTAATTGTAGCTTAGAAATATACTTCTAGATTGTGGTTTCTTCCAGCAGATGTGTGCACTGTGTGGCATGTGGATGCACACAGCCCTTGGAAGGCCTCATGAAGCCCTTGGCCCTCCAGAATACTAATGACTCCTCCCCCCAATTCAAATTTTTAAAAACTCAGCTGAAAACCCAAGTCTGAGGGCCTTTCCACAATACACAGTTATAGTGCTATTATTCCACTTTCAACCTCCTGTGGAATCCGGGGGTTTGCAGCTTAGGGAGGGGCATTTAGAATTCTCAGCCAGAGAGCTCTTTGGCCTCAGTAAACTACAACCCCTAGAATTCAACAGGATGTTGAAAGTGGAATCATAGCACTATAACAGTGTAGTGTGGAAAGGCCCTGAGCAAGAATAATTATTCAGGGAAGGTGTTGTGTTGCATTCTAATGTTTTGAGCCCTTTACGCCCAAAACAACCGAATATTGCCCACAAAAGTAGTTAGCATATCACAGGAATGGTGTGATATGGTCCGTATAGGGCCAAAAATAGCCCAGCTCTGAGTTATAGTTATCATTCTAAGGCTCCCCGAAAGTCAATTGTCGTATACAGTAGTTAGAATTTTCTAAAGTCAATTTACTTTCCTATTTCCAAAGTTACTAAAATAGTTGCTTCTTTTGTTATTTAAAAACAAATCTGTCACAGAGGTGTAGCACAAGCCTTCCTCAGCCACCATTTAGTGGGGCTACATCCCTTAAAAGTAAAAGTAAGCAGAGAATTACAGTTATAATGCAAAAGAACTGAAACTCTTCAAGTTATGGTAAGATTGAAATTGTTACATCTTTGTTATTATAAGAAGAAAAGAATTACTGTTACATCTAAGTATTTATTTCCAAGTTCTGCTTTTAAGGAAAGAATTACTGTTACATGTAGGTATTTATTTCCAGGCTCTGCTTTTAATTACACACCCACATATGTACTCAGAACGATATGTCTTGTTCTCCAGACCCAGTCAACTTCCCTTGCACCAAAGTAAGGAGTCTGAAGCCTAAACAACTCAGTATGTGAGCCTATTTGTTTTCTTTGTCCTTGAAAGTATATATTTTATAATCCATGGAGACTGCAGTAAAGAGTCTGGGTTTTCTATCACTGAGATGCAGCCCAAGTTAAGAGTCCTTTTCACATCCTGTTTTTCTAGGAATTACACTGAATTGTGCCCTATTTGTTATATAACAGGAATATAGATAGGAGCAATATTTGGAAACACCCATGGGCACTAGGAATTTGCTATACACTCAATTGTTACTGGTTAAGTTCTAACAGAATCATTCTTAATTGAGGAAGTGGAGAGATCTCACAGCATGGGGCTATTACTTGCAGGGCTCAAATTTAGCATCAACTGAATTCTCTCTAGGGAGCCTTGTGACAGCAGCAATAGCAGCAGTAATGCCAGAAGAAGTACGAGGAGCAAATCTGAATTCCATTAACTATGGAGCTGGCTTGCCAAATAATATCCCCATTTAGTCTTCCAATTACTATTACACTATGGGCAGTGGGGTTCAAGTGGCAGATTGTTTGCTGAATGAAGGATTTACTCAAAAGAATCCATAATTTCCATAAATAATGTAAAAAAAAATTCCCAAGTGTTAGAGCGTGTAATTGTTTTCCTGACATTGACTTAAACAATAATCTGTGTGTAAACAAGACATTGTCATGCATTCCACTAATGATTGCTAATTAAATCTGTCCTGTTGTTACAAGTTTCCAAAATAATTCAAATGCCTTGAGTTGTTCTATGTTATGAGAAGGGTTGGCTTGCATGATTAAGACAGTAGCATTAAATAATAAACCATGAGCACAGATAAGCTTTTAATTGCTAACCTTTCTGTTGAACTTCTCCATTTTAGTATTCCCTCTACCCTATTATTCATTAGATATCTGTCATTTTTTAAAAATATAGTCATTAATTGCACTAGAAACACAAATGAGTTCTGTTTTTAGCTTCCCTGGTGTATCGTATAGTGCAGAGAGGATTCATACATAAAGAAATATAGGAAAACTATGTGATTTAAACAGGAGTTCATTCCTCTACACTGCACAATAGAGGAAATACACAGGGCCAGCCCTACTGTCTTCCGGATTGAGATGGATGCAGCAGTAGTCGAACCCACTAGTTGATCATCCTGAACTCCCTCTCTCTGAGTGGACAGAGCTGTGTGGGACTCCCAAACTCCACTTTATAGACTTGCTGGTGGTAGAGTATCCTTTCTTATTGCCAGTTGAAGAAATATTATCAGTGTTGGTAAGTGAAATGGATGCCACCTAGTCTTTTGCTTCAGGCAGCAAAATGTCTCGGACTGACCTCGCTGACAAAATATAGAATTAGGATCAGGAGCAAAACGGCTGTGTTCTTCTCTTACTCTAATGCAGGGAGCTAGCCCACATCCCTGAATCAGCAGCAGTGATTTTGCTACTACTGTTTCAGGGTAGATTAAGCATTTGTATGAACAATGCAAGAATGCCATGCATGAGACTGTTTCACAATAGAGAAGCTGTGAATAGGGGGAACAGCCATCACCAGACTTCTGCATATCATTGTAAAGCCAGTGCAAATATTGGGTGAGCTAGAAGCCTGAAGTCGTTAAAAAGGCAAGTATGTTCGTCAGATCTGTCCAACTCTGCCTTGTTTCCATCACATCATTAAAAACAAAAGCAAAACTGTAGCTATGCAGATGCGGTCAGAAACTTCATAGCAATGAACACTCTGAGTGGGTACTTCTAATTGATTGCATTTCTATACCATTTCTCAAACAAGGCCCTGAAACCGTTTACTAAGTATTCATAGACCACTATGAACACAGTTATCTGTTCACAGCACACACACATATATGACAAACATTAGAGGCAAGAGGACAACATTTGGGCGAAAACATACTGTTGACTAGAAGACTTTGTCCTGATGGTCACCATGTCTTCCACTGCAAAAGCATAGGGAGCGATACCATATTATGATGTGGAACCACCCTGATAGGGCTTCAGGGGTTGGGGAAGACTAACTCTAGCCCCTTGTTCATTTTTTTTCTTCTCTTAAAAACATCTAGGGCAATTTCACATTACTTGTACACTGATATGCTAACTGTATAGCACTGTAATTCCACTGGATATAACACCTCAAAGAGTTCTATGATTCTGTGGTGACCATGGCTGCATCTTTTGGAATCCTGGGATTTTAGGTTAGTTGATGGCTGAGAGCTCTCTGATGAAGAATTCTAAATGCCCTCCAAACTGCATATCCCAAGATTTCATGGGATGGAGCCATAGCAGTTGGAGCAGAATCCTAGTGCTCTAATTGTACAGTGTGAAAGGGTCTCTTATTATGGAGACCAGAAGGGCTGCAGCCTTGATACAGAGCCCAGAAGAATACGGAAGAAACATAATTTCAGCTTCCTGGGAGCTTCTGGGAATTATTGCTTCCTCAAATTTTCTAGTCTCAATAACCCTCTAATTGAACAATTTCCAGTCATCCTAGTGCATCATATATTTCCTTGCATGCTCTTGGGTTTTGTAGTCACTGAACATTGTAATTTCCTAGGGCTCCAGGAACTTCATTAAGAACGCAAAAACCTATGGAAATGCTAGTACCTGGTAAGCATGAAATGAAAGCTGTAGAGACAACTGTTTTCATCACTACTACTGCCTCTGGTTAAGAATCCTTGGAACAGCAAAGTAATTATGAGCTCACCCCAAAAGTGTGGACACAGCTTTGCTCAGCTGAGACAAATATAGAGGTTCTAAGCTGGACAAGTTTATACACTAAAATCCCAAATTCCGAGGACGAGGCAAAACCGGTAGAACCAGAAGAGAAAAAGAAGAAAAGACAGTAAGACAGTAAAAACAGTATGAAGATAGTAACTTGGAATGTCCGTAGAATTAACTGACAAGCAAAAAAAGACAGATTTTTCACCAAATAGAAAGACTAAGACCCCAAATAACAATATTATTAGAGACATATAAAGAAAAATCAAGACAAATACTTATATAACTCAAAATTAGGCCAATGTTTCACTTCGTTATATAAAAAGAAAAAACAGGGAGTGGCAATATATATTGATAAAAATATTCCTGCAAAGAAAATAACAGAAGATGAGGAAGGAAGATTATTAGGAGTAGAACTTGAAAAAAATGGAAGAAAAATATTACTGATTGGAGTGTATGCCCCAAATGAAAATAAAGGAAGATTTTATAAAGAAATGAAAGAGAAAATATCTGAATATGTATATGAAGATTGGATATTAGCAGGTGACTGGAACAGAGTTATTGATGTGGAAATGGACAGGAAATTTACTACGAGAAAACAAGATAAAGGACAAAGAGGGAAACTTCCAAAGACTTTTTTTGAGATATGTGAAGAAATAGCAGTAATGGATGCATGGAGAATCTTTTACCCAAATGAAAAGGATTATACATATTTCTCTGAAGTGCACCAATCTTGGTCATAAATAGATATGATATTGGTGTCAAAACAATGTTTAACAGAGATAAAGAAAATAGAAATATTGCCAAAGATTATTTCTGATCACCATCCAATGATGATGCAAATACAAGAAACTATAAAACAATTTCAATGGAGATTGAATGATAATCTATTAAATGAGGAGGAGGTGATACAACAGGTAAAAGAAACATTGAAAAATTACTTCAGGAAAAATGTAAAGGAGGATATGAAAATGAAGACGATCTGGGATGCATCCAAAACAGTGATGAGAGGTTTCTTCATTCAGAAAAGACAAATTCAAACTAAGAAAAAGCGACAGGAATACCAAGAATTGATAACAAGACTTCAAGAAAAAGAAAAAGAATGTAGAGAAAATCCAGAGGAAAAATCAGTACAAGTGGAAATAAAGATAATACAACAAAAGATAAGGATGAATTACAAGAAGAAATAGAGAAGAAGATGAAACAATTAAAAGTAACCCAGTTTGAGCGGGCAAATAAGATCGGGAAGTGGCTTGCATACAGGTTAAAGAAGAAAATTACACAGCAAGAGAAAATAAAACAGAAATTTAAAGAATATTTTGAAAAATTATTTCAGGAGAAAACCCCTCAATATCGAATAGAAGAAAAATGGAAAGAATTTGTAAAAACTATAAAAATTCCAAAAATATTGGTAGAGAAACAGGAACAATTAAATAAAAAAATAACAACAGTTGAAATAGAAGAGGCAATAAGAGAGCTGAAAACGGATAAGGCACCAGGGCCTGATGGATTTACGGTATTATATTATAAAAAATTTATAAAAGAAATAACACTTCCATATCAGGCAACTTTACAGGAAATTGAGAAGGAAGGAAAGCCACAGTCATGGGGAGAAGCAAATATAGTGGTAATACCCAAGGAAGACAAAGATAAGAGGGAAATAAAGAATTACAGGCCAATCTTTTTGTTGAATGTGGACTATAAAATATGGGCAATGATATTGGCAAAGCGACTGGGACATGCAATACAGGATAAAATACAGGAAGGACAAATTGGTTTTCTCCAAGCAGACAAATGAAGAACAATATTAGAACTTTATTAAATACAATTGAATATTATGATAAAAATCCAGGGAAGAAGATAGTTATCATCTCATTGGATGCTGTAAAAGCGTTTGATAATGTTTCCTGGAATTTTATGCATTATACTTTAAGAGAATATGGCCTGGGAGAAGTATTTTGTAATTGGTTGGAGAAGATATACCGGGATTAATCAATGAAGTTAATAATAAACAGAGATAAAACACAAAGCTTTGAAATAAAGAAGGGGGTACGGCAGGGATGCCCGTTATCACTGCTATTATTTATAGCAATATTAGAGGTATTACTGCTGGTAATAAATGAAGATCCACAAATAAAAGGATTAAAAACAAAAAGGAAGGAAATAAAGTACAAAGCCTTTGCAGATGATGCAATAATTCTTGAGGAACCACAAGACTCAATACAGAGGTTAAAGGAAATCTTGCAAAAATATGGACAAATAGCAGGATATAATAAAGAAAAGATGAAGATGATGACATTAAATATATCAAAAAAAAAAGAACAAGAAGATTTGGAAAAAAGATCAGGATACCAAAGAGTAAGGAAAATAAAATATTTAGGAATAAATATAACAAATAAAAATCAAGAAATTTGATAACAATTACGTGAAGACATGGAAGGAGATTCAAAGCAAAGTGGAAAAACGGACAAATATGAATTTATCTCTTTTAGGAAGAATAAATGCCTTTAAAATGTCTCTATTGCCTAAGCCAATGTTTCTTTTCCAAAATTTGCCAATAATAGGAGAAGAAAAGATTTTCAAAGAATTGGAAAAAAGGCTACGAAAGTTTATTTGGCAAGGCAAGAAACCAAGGATAAGATTTAAAACATTACAAGACGCAAAGGAGAGAGGAGGGTTTGATGTGCCATCGTTGAAAATCTATTGTCAAGCATGCTGCTTAGAAACAATTAAAGACTGGATTCAAGTGGAGAACACAACAATAAAAGAAGTTGAAGGAACAGAAAATAGATTTGGATGGCATGGATATTTATGCTATGATAAAGTAAAGATACAATCATTGTATCTGAAAGGCTTTATTGAAAGTGTGGATACAAACAAAACACAAATTTTATAGAAGACTTCCACTGTGGACCTCACCCCAAGAAGCATTTAATATTGCTCCAACAAAACAGGGAAAATTATTGATGTATCAAGAGTTGCTGAAAAAGGACAGTATAAAGTTAAGAATGAGTAGAAGAGGAATTAAAAGAGCAAGGCCATGAATTTAACTGGTTCCCATGGAGACAATTAAAAGAGAGATTTAATATGGATCAAAAATTATAAGGGTTTGAAAGAATGAAAATGAACTGGATGTATTGATGAAAGGGGACCAGAAAAAGAGAATTTCCAGATTTTATAAAATATTGCTACAAAGAGAGATGGAATCAGAAATTGTTAAAAATAACATGGTTAGATGGGCTCAAAATACAGGACATCCAATTGAGTTGGATACATGGGTGAGGGCATGGAAGACAGATGTAAAATTTACACCAAGTTTGAATTTAAGAGAAAATTTTTATAAAATGTTATATAGATGGTACATGACACCTGTAAAACTGAAAAACATAACAAAAAATGGGAATGGAAAATATTGGAAATGTGATGAGAAAGAGGGATCTTTTTTCCATATGTGGTGGACCTGTAAAATAGCAGAAAAGTTTTGGAAAGAAGTACATGATGAAATTCAAAGATTGTATGGTTTTAACTCTGAAATGAAGCCAGAACTCTATTTGTTGAATATGTTAGGGCAACAATGAGAAATAGGATCTCATCAAAAGACATTGTTATATATAATAACTGCAGCAAGACTGACTTATGCTCAACATTGAAAAGAAAGAAAATATATTGATATAAGAGAATGGACATTCAAAGTCCTGGATATGATGGCAACAGAAAAGTTAACTTTTTCACTTAAAAATAAGCCAGTCCAGGGCTTTGAAAGAGAACAGCGAGAGGTATTGAACTGGAAAAAAGAATAAGATAGGGGAAAAGAAAGAAAGATTGTGAGAAAGGTGAAAGACAAAATGAGGTGGTAAAAGATAAAATGAAATAGTTAAATATAAGTTAAAAGTAATAGTTTTGATTGTTGTAAAACAGAGATAATGTATGGAATGGAATGTTTATATGGAATGGAATGTTAAACTCAGATTCAACTGGGAAAATTGAGGTTGGAAGCGGGAACGGTTTTATTTTTTTTCATTTAAAATCTTAATAAAAATTATTTAAAAAAAATAAAATAAAATCCCAAATTCCAAGCTCTCAGTGTGTTGCTATTCGGAAACAGAGGAGAATTGCTTTTTTTTTTTTTTTAAAACAAGTTGAGTGCAAGAGATGAGACGGAGAAGTCTGCAGGGACTGACTACCATGCTGTTGCTTCTCAAGGGCCCACACTCAGCAGGATAAGCATAATAAGAAGTGAATCGGATTGTGTACATTTTTACATAACAAAAGAACTTAGAAAAGTTACTTTTTTTGGATGAAGACTCCCAGAAAATTCCATCTAGTTTCCAGTCACATTCCAGAACTTTTGATGCTTTTTCTATGAGAGCAGTATCTTTCCCACCCCAGTTTCCATGAAAGTCTAAGATGTGCTTTTTTATCTGTTTAATCTTGTTTTTTAAAAAAACCACAAGCCATTATCCTGCAATAAAGATGGATGTATCAGTTAATTTCTTATCTGAGTCACTTTTACGTGTTTACTCTTTCACATTTCCACACTGTTATGGAAATAAAATAGTAATTACAATAAAATAACCCAAATTAAAAGCAATATTTAAATATCTGTTTTAAATGTCTGCTGTCTTCTCTCTTCAAATAAACAGTCCTAATTTTCTCCATAAAATATAATTAAACATATTTTTACATACCATGGTTAGAATGTCTTCTTCTTCTTCTTCTTCTTCTTATTATTATTATTGATTTGTTGTTGTTATTGTTGTTTTGAATAAAGTTTGCTCCCAGCCCCAAAGAGGTAACGTGTCTTCATTTTGATTTGTAGATTTAACTGACATTTCTCTTTGGAACTGACAACTTCAATATGGTAAATTCAGAAGGAAAATACTGGTAGATAACTGGTGGATCATCTAAATTCTGATATAAATTTTAGTCCAAAAAGGGTGAATCATGTCTATCTGCACTGGAATTCTCAAAGACTGAATTCTCAAGCATCCCTGTCTTGGCATATATATCTGCAGATCCAAAGGGACATCTGTTTATAAAATGTGTTCTCCAGCAAACAGTAAGAACATACACACACAAGACACACATTTGATAATGCACAAAAGCCTTGCTTGATGGCAATTGAAATAATTCACACTCCTTTTTCAAAAATGGCAATGGGTACATTTAATTTTAGGATCTTGGACATTCCATGTTTATCTGTAATTAGACATCTGTAAAGGTAAGTAGGTTAGGAGAAAGAAGACTGCACACAGAGCTGTTAACAATAGCCAGATATTTTCTATTAAGTGTAATTGTTTAGGTCTGCTATGCTCTAATCCTGTGGCTAATCCATTTTCAAATATTCCTTGCTTACAATAAGTGATAAACATCTCAAATACTTATTTTCCTCCTGCACATTTAAGCACATCAGTAAATTTATTTTTGTGGTATGTGGAAAGTAAGCTGCATTCTAAAGTTATGAGCATTTAAAGTCATTTTATGATGTCTTTTTCTATTTTGAAAGTTACTGAGCTGTTACCTCAGTATGCTTCAATGGTTGTATTACACTTTCATCAGGAATTCCTGTAGTTGCTATTTAGATGTGTATGTGTTTTTTAAATGGTCCTAGTGCTTATGTAAGTCGTCAGGCTGATAACTCTATAAAAGTGTTATTTTTTATTTCTTTTATATTAATAAAGAACACAAGATATATACTGCAAAAAGCTAAAGAGACAAAGAAAGTATTTCTACGTAGATTCTTCTACTTTTTCTTAGTACCAAGTTACAGGGGTGGGGGAACTCCTTTACACTCTCTTCCCCTATAAATTAGAGCTGCACTAGATGTTTTCCCAAGTGAGGCCAACATGGCATTAACAAAATGGAAAATTCCCTGAGCATAATTGCACTGAGTAGAGCCATTGTAAAATCAGTAGTACAAAAGGCAGTGTGCACATGTGATCCGTTCTGCCCAATAGGACTTACCAGCATGCATGTTGATTGAATATGCACTTCCAGAAGTGCCCTCAGGACACACAAAGTGCCAGTTTTTTCACTGCCGACATGAATTCAATTTGACCAGTTGGTGGATTAGGTTCTGCTCCTGTGCTCTGCACTTTGGCTTACATTGCACTGTCTCTTGTACAACTGGTTAAGTGACTAAAAAACTGTGTCAGATTCCTCCCTTGTGGTAAGTCTAAGTACCCACTTTTGCTAATACAATGGACCTTGTGCTAGTGCAATGATATTGCTGAATTTGCACCTCAGTTTTCAGTTTGGAGGATAAAACAGTTGGGAGGTAGGGAAGGTCAGAAGTATTTTTCCTTCAAATAAACTTTTCCACTGAGAGCATTCTCACCTTTTAAAATCTGACTGGTATCCTGTTCAGTAATTATTATGTCATAAGTCTTATGACATTTTAATTACAGTAGCTCAGTTTTACAGATGTTGCACCATCACACCCTATGGCTGCTTGGTGGATCATGTGCATCATGGGATAGATGTATCATTGCTCGCTGCCCTGCCTGGCAGTACCTCTTCTGTTGGAAGGTCTGTGTGGCTCAAAGGGTAGGTTTTGAGAGAGATAGCAGCAAGTATCAGGCACACACTGGGAGAAATTACTGCTGAAAAGTTTGCAAAACTTTGCTAAATTCTGTGGCACTCTTTACAGTCAACTTTTTTTGTGATCCCAGGTTTCAGATTTTCACCAGAACATTGAAGTAAACCAAAGAGAAGATAGGTTATTTGTTATCTTCATGCCTCTTACTGCACAGTAAACATCATAAGCAGGCTTTTACTTCATAACTCCTGGCCTAGCAGCTGAAGTAATAGCCCTAATTTCATGTCCTTGTAACTCACTTTTGGCTGATGTTGCTGAGAGTGCAGAACCTGAAGGTAATAGTTTAAAATAAAGGTTTTTCTCTGTGGGTTATTTTCTTGACATTTGGGATTGGATTTGCTCAAATTCAGAGCCTCGGGCAATGGACTAACAATATGAGACTTCACTGAAATGTATATCATACAAAAGAGTAGGACAAATTGTAAGGACATGCTTGTGGGGGTAGCTTTTGAGAATGAAAAGAAATATGTGGTTCATCTGCGGTTTAACACAGCAGAGAGAATTACCTTCAAATTGCATCTACACATCAACTAGGGTTTTAAAAAAAAATCAAGAGAGATTTCATGAAATGTTTTTAAAGTGCTTGCTTCGTAAGCAGTGTTTGTTGTGTGGGGAACTGCACTGTGTATAGCTATATTTACTTGTATGCCTCTGATCATATAAATACTTATGCAAATGTTAATACTAATAATACCTCTTTTTCACAACATAGTGATCACTCTGCTTGCAGCAGGCAAAACATAAGAATTTTTTTAACTAAGCAAGCATAGGATACATAAATTAATCTTTAGAATGATCAAGACATTTGAACCAGGGGATACACCATTGTAGTTCAATAATAGTAAATATGCTTTTCATGAAAAAGGTCCCAAGTTCGAAGCAGGCCCTGGAGAAAAGGGGCAGAGGGGGAAAAAAATCTCTTCTTCAGACTCTGGCAAGCAGAGGCAAGTCAGAGTAAACTTAGACAAATATAACAGTTTCATACATATGTTGAAAATACTCTTTATTTTCTTGACAGAATCTGCCCTTGGGACCCTAGTAAAGGGAATGTGGGTAACAAGTAAGCGTGTGCACAGAAAAAGCTCACATTCATGGTCTACCTCCCATTCTCACATGAGGTTAATTTCTTGGGTGTACCTACTTTGCAGAATTATAGCTATTCTATAGCAGTTTAAATGCTGCATCTATATCCTAGAGAATCATGGGAATCCTTAGAAATCTCTAGTATACTTCCTTGGAACTACTTCACTGCAGCTCTCTTGCAGAGAATTCTATCTCCCTCACCAAATGACAAATCTCAAGATTTGGAGGAGGGATCGGAACAAGTTGACCATCTTTTTGATGTTGCTGCGGCTGCTTTTATTTTATTTTTTTTTAGCAAATGTACACTTTTGTGCCTATTTTAAATTACACACATTGTTTTAACATATCCCCTTCTTGCATACTTCATGCTTGATGAAATGTGTATGTTCTTCTGTGTACATTTTTCAAACGTGTGCATTCTTTCTGGACATATGCACAGCTATCTTTCAGCAAGTGGAATCTGAGTGCAAACTGCATCCAGCCTGTGGAAGGCCTAGGAAGTGAAGATGAATCAAATTCTATCGCCCACCCACCCCCGAAAAAAATTGGAAAGAAAAGACAAAACCTGCTGCCACATATGTAGATTCCTCACACTTTCCTAGTGAAAAATACCTATCAGAGTCAGACTGAAGATGGCTGCAAGCCACAGAAGCCAGCAGTAATTTCTTCAGTCATAGCACATAAAAATCCAGGCAGACATTACTACTGCCGGCATGCCCTGCACAAATAATTTATCATATGAGCAAGTGGTCTTGTTCACTTGGAATATTGGGCTCCATAAAACTTGGCTTCTCTTTCCCTCTGATTAGAAAAATCACAAAGGTTTCTCTACCCCTTTAATCTTGTAAGAAGTGATCCTCTGTGCATCCCCTGTCTAAAGTTACACTGTCTGAACAGACCACTCGTGTGCACAGTTGTTTGCACAGTTGAAACATGCAAAAATTATTGCCTTCTACACTTTCCATACCCAGGTACAGTCTGGTTTACAGAAGCGTTACCTATGATTCCTTTTCTGGGAGAGGCTACAAGACTTTTTAAGGCCATGTGTTCAAGTCAGTCTCCAAATAATTAATCAAACCTCAGATTTTAGTCTAAACCAGGGGTGGGCAACTGTATGGTGGCTAGGGGGTCAGTTTCCCCCTCCCCTCCTCCCCACAGACCACACACCCTTAGCACAGCAAAATACCTCTCTTTTTCTCCAAAGTCCCTCTCAAAATGATAACTAGCAGTGACACTACCTCATATCCTATCACTGTTGTGAGAAGGACACTGAAAAAAAATTGAGTTATTTGAGGATAGGATCATTCAGGGGTCTGAGCACAGTGTGTTGGTGTTTTGTGCAAATTTGCATGCTTGGGTGGCTTTCTGTGTGGTTTTTAATGCAGGGCCTCAGGGCCTGCATGCAGCCTACACTAAGACAGATTTTACCATCCACCACTGAATGGCAGGCAGGAAATAATTTCTCTCATTGGTTCTTTTTACTCACTGCTAATTCCACAAAGTCATGTAGGACTCTATTGGCTGGATTAAAGAAAACATTTTACTTTTGCTTTCATTGAACTGGGGCAAAAATTCAGCCGTTACTTAACAATATCATACAGCAGTAGAAGTGGTGGGGCAGGTGACAGGTCACCAGAGGTGGGGCCAAAGGGTCATGGGGTGGGGCCAAAGGACCACAAGAGTTCTGCATGATTAAAATGCCTATGACAAAATGAACTTCTTTAAAAAAGTTGTTAAGACTACAACATAACATCATCAGAGACATACTCCAAACTTAGGCCCTTTCCACACAGGGTCATTACCGTGGTTTACAGTGTTGTAGCGTTGTATTGTTCTGCACATGGGAGTAAAGTAGTGTCACATTATTTTCCATCATTCTGCATGGAATCAGCTGTTAATGTGCTGCCATGCAATGGGAAAGCGCAGTATTTGAAAACCGGAAAAAATCTGATTCACATACTGACATCAAATTAAATCCAGTTTTTTTCAGTGATGCAGAAATGTATATCCGCACCAATGTGTATTGGTGGGCAGTGGAGGGCAGGCTCTGGGCTGGACGTTCAGCTCTATGTAGGTACGCAGAAACAGCACCACCCAAAACAAAACAAAAAAACAGCCTATCAAGGCTGCCAGGGTGGGGTGGGGGGAACCAAGGGAGTGGCCAGCAACGAGGTTGTGTGGATGCATGAATTTGCATTCCTACACAGGAAAATGCTTGAAATTATGAGGTGTGCAGAAAACAACAAAGGAAAACTATGTTATTTAAATTCACAATAACACTGTGCGAGCTGCTTCTTGTGCCTCGTGCAGAAAAGGCCTTAGTAATTCTGTTGGCCAAAACCATGAGAAGCAATGATGTTCTGAATAATCACAGTTCTTTAGCTAAATTGGGCCACTTCTAAGTGGTGGCTGCCATTCCACACATCCCCTACACAAATAGTCTCCCCATATAGGTTTGGAGACACTTTGGAGAATGCAAAATTGTGAACAGGCTGACAACATGGTTGTTTCAGCTGGCCACAGCAGCCACCACCCCATCCCCAAAAAAACTGTTGTTCTTTTCTCCCCCTGGAAAAATCAAGTGAAAATTCTGTACAATTTCTTGGCAGACAAATAAGATGGGGAATTTTGTGAGCCTTTTCATGCCCAGCTGTAGTACTAAGAGAGATTTCACTCTGAAGGAGACTCTCACAGTGCAGATTTGCTGTTGATAATGTTATGTTGAAATTCCCCAAACTGTGCTGGGGCAGCACGCAAAGGCAAATCACTAGATATATGGAATTTCTCTTTGTATAGCAAACTGTTATGTGCCTGGTACAGCTAATAATTGGGTCCTAAATTAGAACAAATAAAGCCCAAAATGATATGTAATTCTATGAGCAAGTCAGATCTCATAAATATTAAGTTTGCGTATAACAGAGAAAACACCTAAAACCAACCCTTGAACCTACCTTAAGACAGCACACGTATGTCAGTCTGTTTGAATATGAACACTGTGAGTTTGTGTAAGTCACCAGACAATTTTTTAAAAAATCGAGCTATGAAAGATTAATCTGGAAGAAAAGGCAGAAGAGATGCCTCAGGTTTAATATTAAATACTGCTGTGGAAGTTCAAGCTGTGTTCATCGCAAAAAATGTTCATTCCCACTAGACATAATTTGTGGTACTGTTGTGGATACATAATTAGTTTTTACCAGTTATACTAATGAATGCTTTGATGGGTTTTTATTCCTGCTCCCCACTCTTCCATTATGATATGCCCAGCACACTCTCCATATTTCCATAAAGGTGACAACGTTTTGCTGTATTTTGCCTTTTGCCCTAGGTGGGGTGAGGAAGGTATCATGGGAGCAAGAGACACAGGAGCTGTTGCAGCCATTGCATGAAGCAGAAGGGCACCCCCACCTGAGATGACAGAGTGGAAGGGCCATTCTTGAGGAAAAGCCAAGCCAAAAGAGTCCAAATTTCTAAGCCTGCAATGCTATCCTCACTAGTCTGGGAAACACACCACTGAACTCAGTTGGATCTACTTTTGAGTAGACACGTGGAGATTCCACTGTGAAAATTCTTGCTGAGAATTAAGGAAAGGAAGAACACCAAAAGAATTTTTAGAAGGAAGCTGGGTTGTGAATTCTGGGTTGGGAATGAGGTAGAAAATCTGGCCACTCAAGTCCCCCGCCCCCACTGCCCCGTATATGAAAGGTTGGTCTGCTAAACTGCAGAGAGGCTTCAAAATGTGAAGCAGGAAATCATAAGGAACTACAAAGCAACTGCAGGCAGAGCTAAATTAATCTATGAGCATAAATCTATGAAAATGAATATATTATTAACTGTTGAATCCATACCATCAATCATAAATAAAACCACATTAATCAGAAATAGGTGGAATCTAGCTTCATATAAAAGAGGTCCTTTCATACTACACAATTATAACGCTATGACCCCACTTTAGCTGCCTTGGCTGCATCCCACAGAATTCTGATGAGGCACTAGAGCTCTCTGGCTGAGAATTCTAAATACCCCCTTTACTGCAAGTCCTAGGATTTCATAGAATGTTGTCATGGCGATTAAGTGGAATCATAGTGTTCTAACTGGGTAGTACAAAAGGGCCCTGGAGCAAAGAAACGACTGATTTTAGAGCACAAGCTTGGATTTACTGGCTTGGATCCAAAATTAACCTTTCTAGAAGCAGCGGCATAGCTTGGCGTGAGCGAGGGCACGGCAGAGGCATGGGGTGGGGCTATTGTGTGCATGGGAGGAGCCACTGTTCACATAGGCAGGGCTATGGTACATGAGGGAGGGGCTATGGTGCATGTGGGTGGGGCTATGGCACACAGGGAAGAGGCAGTGGTGCATGGGGAAGGCAAGCAAGGAGCAGTGGTGCCCCCAAAAAATGCTACCCAGGGTGCACTGCCCCCCTCGCCATACCATCCTTACACCATTGCCTACAAGGAGAAGGACTACCTCCATTCACAGAAGACTCTTGATAGCACAGAGGATCTCACTGGTGGGATTAGGGGAGGCAGTTTTCCCTTAAAGCAATATTCTCACTCCTGGAAGGGAGGATCTCTCACTGATCACCCCTCCTGCTACAGTCTGCCAATGTCTACGTTGCATTCAACTAGTGAAAAGGAAGGGACTGATCTTTACTAATCTCCTTTCCCAAGATCATTCCCACCCTTCCACAGTCCATTTAGGGGCTGCCCATACTTGCCTCAGGGTCCAGGCCAATATGTTGATATTAAAGATGTGATTCCATTTTGTATTCAAATAGGGAAATAGATGTTTTCCCTCTATCTTGCATTGTATACGTACAGCAGTGCAGTTACAGTTGTTAACTGCTGTCAAGTTAATTTTGACTTATGGTGACCCTATGGATGAGAAACCCGCAAGTCACCCTATCATCAGTTGCCCTGCTCAGGTCTTGCAGATTCAGGGACATGTCTCCTTTGATTGAGTCTCTCCATCTATAATGAGGTCTTCGTCTTTTGCAGTGAGTCATGTCTTCTCATGAAATACCCAGAGTACAGCAGTCTCGGGCCATTTGTACACTATGCTGCTATAGTGCTATTATTCCACTTTCAACATCCTGTGGAATTCTGGGGTTTGTAGTTTACTGAGGCCAAAGAGCTGTCTGGCTGAGAATTCTAAATGCCCCTCCCTAAACTGCACATCCCAGGATTCCATAGAATGTTGAAAGTGGAATAATAACACTATAACAGTGTATTGTGGAAATGGCCTTGGTTTAGTCATCTAGGTGTCTAGGGAGAGTTCTGGCTTGATTTGCTCTTTGACCCATTAATTGGTCTTTTTAGCAGTCCAGAGTATCTGCAGAACTCTTCTCCAGCACCACATTTCAAATGAGTTATTTTTCTTCCAGTCAGCTTTCATCAATGTCCAACTTTCACAACCATACATAAAAATTGGAAATATGATGGCATAGACCATCCTGACTTCAGTATTCAATGATATATCTTGATACTTTAGGATTATGTCTAGTTTCTTCATAGCTGCCTTCCAAGTCTTAATCTTCTTCCAGTTTTTTGACTGCAGTCTTCATTTTGATTAATGACTGAGCCAAAGTAAGAAAAATCTGAACTATTTCAATGCCTTCATTGTCTACTCTAAAGTTATGTAAATTTACTGTAGTCATTATTTTTATTTTCTTAATGTTCAACTGTAAGCCTGCCTTTGCACTTTGTGCTTTGATCTTCCTCAATAATCATTCCAAATCTTTACTATTTTCTGCAAGTAATAGGGTGTCATCTGCATATCTTAAAATTGTTGATGTTACTTTTTCCAGTATTCAGACCTCCTTCCTCCAATGTAATCCCACTTTGTGTTCAACAGATAGGATGATAAAATGCAGCCCTTCCTGATCCCCTTGCCAATTTGAAATCATTGTGTTTCTTCATATTCTGTCCTGTCAGGTTACTCATTAGGACAATCAAATATGACACACCCATTTATTTAAAAGTGATCCATAGTTTTTCATGATCTACACAATGAAAGATTTTACTATTATCTATAAAGCACTGGCTTATTTTCTTTAGAAATTCTTTGGTGTGCACCATTATCCAATGTATGTTTACAATATGATTATTAGTTCCCCTTCCTTTCCTAAACCCAGCATGGACATCTGGCATTTCTTGCTCCGTATATGGTTAAAGTCATTATTGTAGAGTATTGAGCAGGAGTTTCCTTGCATGGGAAATTAATGCCAAGGTCCTGTGGTTATTGCAATCCCTGGTATCTCCTTTCTTGGGGATTGGAATGTATATTGAGCATTTGCATGGTCCATTGTTTTGTTTTCCATATTAGTTGACAGATTTTAGTTAGAATAGATTCTGTCTTTGTAGATTGAAGCACTTCTTTTGATACACCACCTATTCTTGGTGATTTATTGGAGTATGGTTATATTGATGGGTTTTCTCTGAAGTCTTCTTGATGTTATTTAGTCAGACTTCGCATTATATACCTTGATTGCTTTTGCTACATCTTTCCTCTCTATTAATGCCACCCTATTTCTTCTTACATTTTCATTTCTTGAATAAACACTGTGTAATTATCTGACTCAAAATATCTCATTTCTGTCCATTTTAGCTCAATCATCCCAAGTACTGCAATGTTTATACTTTCTATTTTTTTTTTGTAGTAGTAGTAGTAGTTTTACAATGTCTAGCTTCCCCTGATTCTTGCTTCTTACATTCTGTGTCTCTATAATAAATACGTGTTGTGTAGCTTCAGACTTCCACTTCTGAGCATGGGAACAGCTGAATGTCCTTTCGGCTTGAGTCCAGTTGCATCGTTAGCCACACTGCTACACATAGGCCATTTCCGCACGAGGAAAATAAAACGGCCCAGTGCGTCCTCTCATGGAGGTCGTCTGCACCTTGGAGCAGGCTAGGTTCAGACTACTTACCTGAGATCCGCACCTCAGTCCACTCCCAAATGCCCCCAACTGGTCCTCCAGCGTTCTTTAATTTTTCGGAGCGCGCCGTTGTGTTCCTGATCACTTGTGCAGATTCGCAGGCTCGCACCAATGCGAGCCTGCAATCTATGGAGGGTGGGCTTTAGGCATGGTGAGCTTCAGCAGTTGGTCGGGACCCACGAACAACCAGAAGCCACCATTTTGGAAGCTGGAGCAGTGCGGATCTAAGACCTCGCACTGGTCCGATTCACCCTGGACGAGACGGAGGAGCCCTGTGAAAGGGCTTAAGGGATAGTCTGCGTTGGTCCATGCCCAGAAGATCCAGTAAGCAACGGCACGGAGCAATTCCCTCACCTCATGAGGAAATGGCCATAGTTGCCTTCTGTTCTTCCCCAATAGCTTGTTGAGCACCATCTGATCTGGGAGCCTTATCTTCTGGTACTATCTCTTGTTTCTTTTTAGATTGTCTCATCACAGGGTTTTCAATGTAAAAGACATTCAAAAGGGGTTTAACCATGCCTCTTTCTGATCAGTACTAACAAGCAGCAGCTATGGTGGTACTGCCTTTGTCTCCAAGAGATCCTCTGCCCAGTGTCATCCCCTACTACTGCTGCAGCCCAGCAGACTTCTCAGCAAAAGCCTGTCTGACATGGGAGATCATAATAGTAGTACGGCTGCCATCAGCATAGCCTCTTTCCTTCCAGGAGCATGCAATCTCACCATCATGGAAAGGCAGTGACATTGGTGGGGCAGTTACAGCACAAAACAATAAAGCTATCAAAAAACTGAATCCAAAAAGAATATGAAGGCTTGAAAAGAAAATAAATAAATACAAATATTCACAGTTCAGTGAAATCACTAAAGGGTGAAGATAACAGTGTACAGTGTGTCTGGAAGTCAAGTATTCATTTGCAATAATGCATGTGTAATTATTAGTTTAATCATTAGTACATCTACTGGTGGACTTTTCAACTTCTCACATCAACTATCCATAGAATATTCATTTTAAAATAACGAAGATCTCTCCCTTAAAACCTCTTTGTTTACCTCTCTTACTCAGCAATACAATGATGTAACTATTCTCCGCTCTCCCCACCACACAAGACTTTTGGCCACCTGTCAGACGACCAAAATTAAAAACAGAACCTGATTAAACAACTCTCTGTGGTGCAGTTCAGGCAGCTTCATTAGTGCTTCAGTTTATGGTCGCTGAGTGAGCCATGCTGCTGTAACTTCTTACAGTTTATGGGAAGCCGATTTGGAGGCACAGGATGTGGGGTACACAATTTTGCACAGTTGCAAACTTTTGATTGCATGAATTATGCATGAGAACTGGCCCACTGCCGATACTCAGTGGTGGCAGATCTGAACAGGCATTGGATGGCTTTTTCTTTTTCCTTTGAAAGCAGGGGGGAGAGGGGCTTATAATAATAATAAAAACCTCTCATCATCCCCATCCCATGGCCCAGATAAAAATTGGCTGGTATCTCGCCCGCTCATCTCTCAATTTCCCCCTGTTAACACTGAGAGTGGCAAAGAGAAAGAGACAGATTCAGAACTAGGCTGCAGATTGTTGCACACATCAATGGCTCTTCTCCAGTGTGAACACAGCAAGCAACTCTGAAAGCGCTCGGTGTCACTTTCCTGAAGATGAGAGCCTCATCTTCCCCAATTGTCTCTCTGCTCTGTCATATGATGTAACACTTTATTAAAGTGTTCACTTTATTAAAGTGTTCAGAGTTTTTACTTCCCACCACTTTCCCTCCCACTGACTTCCTTTTTAGATACCCCCACTGTCTTCCTCTTCATACAACTGCAAATATCTATTTGAAAAGTAAGAGAGAATAGAAACAAAGAGGGGGACATGGGCAGCTAGAATATAATTCACTAAAAGGTAACCTCTGGGTGATGCTATTGCTATGTCATTCTACTTATTATTCTCCATACATACCTCTGCATTGAAAGTAATAGGTCGTTTCTTTAGGTGTTATTGGTAGGTGGCATAAAAGTCTGCAGTAAATCCGTTCAGGTTCTTCAAAATTGGAAGACAAATGCTGCAAAATAGAGCAATAGTAGCTAAGATGGTATCGATTCTAGCAAAGAGGCCTGTTGCGTGCAAGTTCAGCTCCTTTTGTGGTGATGGCAACAAAAAAGAGATATGTGAGTCAAATGCAGCAATGGGTTATAGCCACCATCATTTGCCACTCCCAATCTGCAAATCTCTTATCCATGGACATTAACCACATTCTCCCCACCAAACAATGAAAACATAGAAGTCCCTGCCTTGTCGTCTGTCTTCTTCACTCCAGAACTGTCATTTCCATTTACAGTGGGCTTCAGAGGACACAGGCTTTGCAGTTGCTTTGTTTGCCTTTGTTTAATTCAGTTGAAAAGCACTGTTTGTATGTCATATACTTTTAACACCATGCTGGTGCAGATTCCTAAACCAAGAATCCTCTAGGGGTGTAATTCTTTCGTTCTCTCACATGTTTTTGATGACTTTCCAAATATTTTTGAATACTCCACATTACTAGAATCCATTGACCAGAGCCCAGAAAAACAACAGCTTCTTCTTTAACATTAGATCAGCTAAAATACAACATATTAAACAGAAATTTGTTCCCCCAGGATGGTCCTTCTGAAAAATGTTCTGGGATAGCTGTGTGAATTATGGTCCTCTGTCCACCAATGTCACAGACAACAATCTGAAATTACAAGTACACCTACAGCATGGCAAACTTTAGTTATTTTCAGAGTCTGAGATTGTCTCTAGGTTCATGTTAGTTGCCCCAAGAGAAAAAACTGCTGTAAATGAGCAATGAATAAAAGTGGCATAATGCTCTTTTCTTGTTTACTTGCCATGTACCAATAAAGAACTTCATTTTAGAAATGCAAGCAGGAAGTCAAACAGAAACACGAAAATTTAGGGGTACTGGTGAATCAAAAAGCAGCTGGATCCCTGGGAAGGATAATCTTGTTCTCTTCTCCACTGGTTTAATTTCCTCAGTTCTACGTTTTATTAGAAGGATTTTATGTGTTCTGGGTCCTTGGGGCCTTAGTTTGCTTCTGACTCCTCTTTTGAGAGAAGGTCCAGTTTGACTTTCTCTTCCTCTCTTTATCACTTGCAAGCGTGTTTTCCCCAGTGGCATATGTGTGCTGAAACTTATCTCTCCCCGCCCCCAAAATGTAGAGAAAGGAAAATTTTGCTCTTCAATTCAATTCAATTTTACAGCGGGCTATGCTTTCTAGTACTAATTCTTCCACAGACTCTTTGCACAGCTGTGATTAATCTTGGTTACTTCTGTTGCAAGATTCTGTCCCTTTTAAACCAGAAATTTTGATGCTTACACAAAGCCAGCTTTTTCTGGACAGCTTTGGTAAGTGTTCCTTTATCTCTCATTTGTTTGTTTGTTTATTCTAGTTTCTGCTTTAATTTGGAATATTCTTCTGTTTCGCTCTGCACTATTTTCTTTTGCACCTGATTTTTCCTGGATGCTAAGTATATTGGACTTGGCTCAAGTTTCCTCAACTTCACCTAAGTCTTTAGGAAAATCTTTGTCTTCAGGGGAAAAAATGGGTAGCTATAAGTTTTTCTTCTTCAGGCTTTAGGACAACTTGCTACATTGCTGAGAACACAGTGTTACCCTGTGAATTGGGGGGTCCCGGGAGGGGCGCCCAAATAACCAAACAAACCTAGCAAGATGGGGAAAATTAGCTGGAGCACTCTCTTGGCTAACAGGAGGCAGGGCAATGCAGCAGGATCTTTTACCCTATGTCTACAGCGTCAGGTCAGTGAGGAGGCAAATCTGAGCGATCTGACGAGAGTTCCAAAGAACTCTCAGAGTGGGGGATATTTATTGGGGAAAGAACGACCACAGGCTAGTCTGGTCTCGGGTGAAAACAATAAGTTTTGGGTTGGAGACAAAGCCTCCGAAAGGTCAGAATTTGCATGATTGAGTTAAAGTCCGAGTTGACAATGGTATGGCCAGTATGTAGATGCGGCTAGCTTGGCAGTTAAGCACTCAGCTCGCCAGGGTGCCCTCTCAGGGCAGAGGGTCTCTTTGTGGTAGCGTGCATTTGTAATGAAGGTGTTTGTTTCGGGAGGTTCCCTAAAGCAGATCTGGCAATATCTGGCTTGGTTTGGTGTGAGCAGCAAGTAGTAGCCATGCCTAGCTTTACGCTTGTTCAGCAGGCCTCACAAACACTTGGCTGGTGGCAGAGTAGGGCCGAATTGCGATATCAAAAGGATATCTTTGGTTCACCAAAGGCCAGGCCAGTACACGGTGGTAACAACAGTCAGGCATAATTCAAGAGCAGGTGGAAAATTAATAGCATATTAAGCATTTCATATCCTCTAACTGTCCCAGCTTGGCAAGGACAATTCCAATTAATCCTGTCTTCCCACATTTCAGCTGCTTTTAAAAGTCCAAGTTATCTCTCTTTCTCCCACTTTTCCCCTTTGCCTTCTACTTACTCCAATTGCTGGAGACTGAGGGGTTTTCCACCCTACACTGCTATAGTGCTATTATTCCACTTTAAACATCCTGTGGAATTCTGAGGTCAAAGTGCTCGCTGGCTGAGAATTCTAAATGTCCTTCCCTAAACTGCAAACCCCAGGATTCCATCAGATGTTGAAAGTGGAATAATCGCACTATAACAGTGTAGGGTGGAAAGGCCCTAAGTTCAAAGTGCAAAAGCAGTTTACATTCAAGCCAGCAAGAGGGGAGAGAAGGGGCAGAATCTTCCCATTTGGGTCAGGCCAAAGAAAACTGTTTGGTTTGTATGTTCTTCCTCATTAATAATTTCTTCCATCTTGACTAGAGTTTGATGCTGCTAAGCCACATATCTCCCAGTTTTCATGTGTGAAACACTAGACGATATGGGTGTTTCACAGGGATATAAAGAGTATTTTCATGTTTGCTTGTGTCCATGAGAAGTATTATCTTGATACACTAGGGCAGCCAGGGCCAATGGGAGGTAAAGGGAAAGCCAGTATGAGACTGGCAGACCAGAAGAGTCCTGGGGTTCAACTATTTTGCATATTTTTTTTTGCCTTGCAGCTCCAAATCCTAAGAGTAGGCACCAGCCACACTTCCAACAGACTGACCCATAAGCATTTGGCACAAAGTAAATGACATACCAAAGGCTGTGGGAGTCCATCTGTTCCAAGTGCAGCTGGTACACACTCTTCCTGCCTTAATGTCTGCAGGTCCAGGCAACTGAGGTAAGTAGCTTGTGAGGCAGGTCTGTATAAGCCTTACCTCAAGTTTCATGAGAGGAAGCCCTCTTGGAACAGTTTTGTGCTCCTGCAAGATCTCAAACTTGAGGCAGCCTAGAACCCTCATGGGAGGTCCTCTGCTTGCAAGACTTGAGGCAGCATTTATGTCGGGGCTGGCCACTCTTGAGGCCTTCCAACTGTGGCCTGGCAACAGGACAGGGCTGTTGGTGGGGGTACAACTCTAGTGGGAAGGTAGCAGCTTTTTTCTTTCCGCCTGGGCTTGCATTTGCTCTTGGCAGCCCTGAAAACACCACAGCAAAAAAATCACGTCAACCACTATGAGGGTTTTTTTTGTTTTTGTTTTGTGTGTGGGTTTTTTGTGGTTGGTATTTTGTTTTTGTTTTTTTTGGTTCTTGGTTTTGTTTTGGTTTTGCTTTGGTTTTGTTTTTTGTATTTGGAGTCTTTTCTAAGAAAGTTTCACAAAGGGGTTTTTGCGCAAACCCACTGTATTATGCCTAGAATCACCGGTGGTGTTTTTTTTAAAAAAAGTATGGAAAACTTCTTCTTGTAAAAGATCCCCACATGTGGGAAATCATTGAAAAATGCATGTGCGCGCACACACACACACTTTGTAATCTTGCTGAGCACAGGAAAATCATTTGATATTTTTTCCTTCTTCACTGGAAGAATTCAAAAAGTGTTTTGTAGTTTCACAGTGTTTTGTAAAGGGCTGTGTATGGCTAATTGTGCATGTTGTACATCTGATATCTAAAACCCAGCTTCATTTGATAGTTTAATGCAAGTTTTCTGACACAGCATTTTTCACTGAATCATTCCATCTTCTTTGTAATTCATTAGTTTGCCTCTGATTTCACGTGCATTCTGTCTTTGTGTCAGAGACCGGATGTCCTGTTTTTCTGCTCTGACTGAAATAACATTTTCAAATGTGTCACGCCTATGAATCACCTTGAATCATCCTTCATCCTTTTGCCCATGGGGGTACAGTACCTTGTTTTCATAAGGAACTTGACATTTAAAATGATCCTTTCTCATCCCTAATTGCAATCTTACCCCCGTCCACTCAAAGGAAGCCACACTGAGTTCAGTGAAACTTACTTTCAGGGAAACATGCAGTCTAAGTTACATTGAACATGTATCAAATATCATGAACTTTCATGAATTAGAAATCATTTTCCTATTAAAAGGGTTGCTGTTATGTTAATGCTGCTTACATATTTATATTTATCTGTCTGTCTGTCTGTCTGTCTGTCTGTCTGTCTGTCTGTCTGTCTGTCTCTCTCTCTCTCTCTCTCTCTCTCTCTCTCTCTCTCTCTCTCTCTCTCTCTCGGAAGGCAATATATGTAACAGATGAAATGGTAATGAAGAAACTGAGCATCTGAAAGGCAAGTGCCGTCCTGTCTATAATTTTACAAATTGAATTGGGCAGCAAAGGAAACAGTCACAACGATTCAGCAGTCCACAAAGGCAGACATATATTGGAGACAAAGGGGAGGAAGAAGAATTCCAGAGGGAGGAAACTGTATTTGCTGAGAATGACAGTCTGCTTTACCGCAATACAGCTCCTTTAAAGTAATTCTCATGCCATTTACAGCATATTGGTCTACATACAGTAAGGTCAGTCACAACAAATCAATTTCACTATGATTGCATTTTAGCCACAGTCATATTTCTCCTGGAAATCTTTCCAGAATCAGCTGTTCAGTGGGTGGGAACATTGATTTCCCTTCTCTGCCCTCCTCCCCCTTGCTTTGATCTCCCTCAATTCCACTTTAGCACACGTCAAGGGGAGCAGCCTGTTCCAAACTGGTCTCTGCTGATGAGGTGGTAGTAGTTATGAAGGAGAGAAACATCTCACATCTCTCATGAAAGGAGCTAATGACCTGTATTTCTCTCACAGCTGTAGAAAAAATGCCATCACTCATGAGAACTACAGGAGGAAATGAGTTTGAAAAAGGCCCTTTTGATAGGTGAAATGCAACTGCTGCCCTTCTGGGTGATGTTTTATATGTCTGAAAAAACTCAACCTTGGCAATTCAAAGAATATTTGCTCCAGTTCCAGAAGACCTTGGCACTAAGGATCACACACTGGAGCCTGCCTAGCCACCACAACATCACAGATAAAGAAGATTATGAGAGGAGATGCTTGACTCTTATGGTCAAATAAACTCTCACACAAAACCACACACACTTCTTTGTATATTCTATAAATTGTTTCTCTGTTTTCCTTTCCACGCACACACTAGTGTATGTGTCTTAGAAACTCTGTCATGTACTAGCATACATGGGGATCTCAAAATTGTTTTTAAGGTGTGGAGTGTTTCAACATGAAACGAATAATTTTACAGTCCAGATACATTTTTCACAAAACAATGAAAACACAGAATACACTGGATAAAAATAACAAGAGCAACAGCTGCAACAACAACAACCAATTGAAGCAGAAAATAATCTACCATAAAAGTAATCACAAAATAATAAATGAAATATTACAAAACTGTATAAATTAAAACAATTAACAGATAAAGCAAGGAGAGACATGTGTACGGTACCTATAAGGTCTCCTATCACATCTGTCTCTCCACTGTCATCGTTAATTGCTGTCAAATTGACTTTGACGTATGGAGACCCTACGGATCAGAGATCTCCAAGTCATCCTATCAGCAACTGCCCTGCTCAAGTCTTGCAGATTCAGGGACATGTCTTCCTTGATTGAGTCTATCCATCTGTAATGTAGTCTTTCTCTTTTCCTACTGCCTTCTACTTTACCAAACATTATTGTCTTTTCTAGTAAATCATCTCTTCTCATGATATATCCAAAATAGGACAGCCTCAGTTTTGCCATCTTGGCTTCTAGAGAGAATTCACACTTGATTTGCTCTAGGACCCATTCATTTGCCTTTTTAGCAGTTTTTGGCAATTGGAGGTGAAATAATGGCACAGCCCTCCAGGGTCTCCTGGGGTGGTCAGTGCAGTCCTTAGCCTTTCACAGTTGCCCACCTCAGTGCAGGGGATTAGTTGGAATCAGTCACATATGTAGAAGATTGATTCCAATGGTAACCCCTACATATGTTATAGCCAGAAAAGCACCAATTTTACCTACTTAAAGCATGGCTGCATTGTGCACAAAATAGTGATGTAAATCCTTGATCATTTTATCTTTGCATGCAAGAACGAATAATTACTGTCTTTATCTCTCCACATGAGAAAACAAATATTTATTCACAGCATTCTCTCCGGATTTGAACATCCTGAGATGTTCCAGAGGATATTTCTAGACATTAAAAAACTGCACAGAAAATTTACTGCACAGAAAATACAAATCAGGGCATGAAAACAGCAGTCTGATGCATCCAGATCGACAGGAGAACAGACCTCCATTGCTCTCAGTGGCTGCTGCCTGCTAAAGCAGGATTAAAGAGGTCGACCCAGGAGACTTTACTAACTAAGATGCTGATTTGAGACCTAAATCAATGTTTTTTCCATCCTAAGCACAAAGCAATGTGGGGTGCCATACCGATGGAAAAAAGTTGATTCTTATCATGTCTCAGTGCTAGCACAAGATTGCCATTCCTGTCAGTGCTTCCTAATGCTTTTCCTAATTGGAAAAAAAAGTGGAGAAGGAAAACTGTGACAGAGGGGAATTATGAATTAGTGAATGGAAAAAATAAGAATGAATCAAGAATAAATAAAAAAAAATAAGTAAGAAAGTAGCAGGAGGGAGGAAGGGATGGGGGGAGAAGGTTGTCTTCTTTTACAATAGTTGAAAGCAGAAATTTCCTGTACCACTGAAAAGTTGAGAATCTGCTCACCAGATTATGGCACATTCACACACTACATAATTATAACTCTGTTATTCTACTTTAGCTGCTATGACAGCACCCTGTAGAATTCTAAGATATAGAGTCTAATGCCTCACCAAACTACAAACCCCAGGACTCCATAGGATGTTGAAGAACTTTTTGTTTTGACAGGTTCCGTAGGCTGACAGGTCAGGGAAAGGGCCTTTTATGTGCTATGATGTTTAACTTTTTGTTCATCTTCTTCATGGCTTGCTTTTAAATGCTTAAATTTTATTGATGGCTTAATTATATTTTAATATTTGTATGATAGAAATATTTAGTTGTGTAAGTTGCCTTGAATCCCAGATTGGCAAAAAAGCAAGATATTGATGGCGGTGGTGGTGATGACGGTGACATAGCTGTCCAAATTAACAAAATATGTGTAATGGTAAAAATATGTGTAATGGTGATAGAAAAAAAGTGCTGGATACAGTTGAGAATGCCTTCAGCAACACATGTGGCTCTTCATGCATGTATCCGTCTTGGTTACTATTAATGTAAGGCATGAAAAAACGGTAAGAGTAATCACCATAATTAACCTTTTCTCACTTGTTTGTTTTATGTATTTATTCATTTTATTAAAATATTTATTTGTTGTTGTGTGTCTTCAAGTCTTTTTTGACTTAGGGCAACCCTAAGGTGAACCTATCATGGGGTTTTCTTGGCAAGATTTCATATAGAATTGTACAGTTGGAAGGAGCCCTATGGGCCATCCAGTGCAACCCTCTGCTCAGTGCAGAATCTCCAGTTAGAGCATCCCCAGCAGGCAGCTGTCCAACCTCTTTTTGAAGACATTCAAAGGAGGAGACCCCATCACCTGTCTAGGCAATTGGCTTCAACAGCTCTCTCTGTCAAGAAGTTCCCTCTAATGTTCAGTTAAAATCTACGCTCCTGTAACTTGAAACCAAGTCCATTTCCACACTAGACTGTTATAGTGCTATTATTCCCCTTTCAACATCCTATGGAATCCAAAGCCCCTTTCTAAACTGCAAACTCCAGGATTCCATAGGATGTTGAAAGCGCTATAACAGTCTAGTGTGGAAATGGCCCTAGTTCTACCTCTGCAGCCTACTTTAACAGCTGACAGCACCCCCAGGCAGTGGAGGTCTGTTCAGCTAGCAATCAAAGCACATTCAGATGATGTTTCCAGCCTCCTCCCACCAGTAATCTGTTGTGTGATGAGGTATTGCAACAGGGGTCACAGCCTCACTCCCTGGCAGGAGGGATGTGTGTGGAAATGTCTTCATATTACACCCAGCTGAACAGAATTCCATTGCTCAAAACAGCTCTCTGAAGTTTAAGTTGGGATTCAGGGGGCATTTACAGTTGTGACAATAGTGTTATGCTTGTGAATATGTGGTATAACTGAATATGTTACAGATCCATAATTCTAAATTATAAATCCATAACTGAAATACAGGGTGCTAGCCAGTATTTATTGGAGACTAGCTAGTTCAGTAGTTCATTGAAGTAAACTGCACTGAATTAAAACAGTTCTGAGAAACCTTTTAAAAGTTCTGACTGAAATGAATTTTCCTGCTGTCCTGAGTAGAAAGTCCAAATTCCTATGCAAAAGCTGGAGGAGTCCCTGCTAGAAAAAATAATGTTTGCTGTGAGAAGCCTGATAGAGGCATTCATATCTAATCCCACTTGTTCTGATAGATACATATATCTCATGTGGGTGTCAGAGGGGGTGTACACATATATGAATACATGTACATATGGTTTGAGCATTAGACTATGACTCTGAAGACCAGGATCTGAATCCCCGCCCAGCCATGGAAACCCACTGAATGACCTTGAGCAAGTCACGCTCTCTTAGCCTCAGGAGAAGGCACAGCCAAACCCCCTCTGAACAAATCTTGCCAAGAAACCCTGTGATAGGGTTGCATTGGGGTTGTCATAAGTCAGAAATTACTTAAAGGCAGATAACAACAAGAAGACATTATAAGATAGCCAGTATTATATTTCCTTCCATTTGTTTTGCAGTCTGGAATTTTGCTTAGTCAGTAACCATGTTTTCAGGTCACTATTCTTTTCCATTTTTTAAATTTCTTCGAAATTGAGATGACAGAGCATGTTGCTCATTAAATAAAGAAGCATTAAGTCCTTCGTATAAAGCACAAAGTTTAATGGAAAAAAAACTATCTCTGAACAAGAATTTTTCATACAATGGCATGTTATTATGCACACACTAGTCACTCTCTTTTTCAACTTCTTAAAAAAATCAAAACCCAAATCTTGTTCCCTAATGTCGTCATACGTCTTAAATCTAAATGTCCATCTGAAGCATTGAAGACCTTATTTAAACTACCATTATCTTTTGAGTATTACTGTCTTTAACCTTTGAGGGTGGTTTTAATGGAAAAAATAATCTGGTATGCATAATGGCATTAACCAAGTACATATATGTGCTACGTGCAAGATTACTGCTAGTATCAATATTGACATTTCCCCAGGCATAACTGAATGAGCCATTCTAGCTGCTCTAACAATTTCTATTATCATTCTTTTATGTTCACAGTAAGAATGATGTTCTATGACAAAAATACCATCATGCCACAGATTCTCCAGATATATAAAATCAGCATTATTAACAAGCAAGTCTGGAACAACTCCAAAGAAATTTATTTTAAGTCCCTCTTTATTTATTGAAAAGCAGTGGGGATGGGTGACAGCATGACATGGCACAGAGGTTACTTTCCTAGAATTTTCTGGTCACCACAGCCCACTGGTTTTGGTTACATTGCTAAGCCCATCTTTTGAAGAGTTCTGTGACAAAGTTAAAGATGGACAGCTTCTTTTTCATAAGCTTATGCTACTGTTATGAAAGACTAGTTCTTTTGGTCCTTTTAAAATGTATGGCAATATGCATATCATCTTAAAAAATGAAAAGTTGGAGACTAGGGTTGCCAGAATGATAACTGGAGAAGGCTTCAGCAAATATTTCATGTTATCTGGTTGAGTGACAAGCAAGACCTGCTGAAAGAAACTTCTTCTATACAACTATTAAAGGTACCTGAGCCTTTCCCAGTTTTCACTCTGGCCCTTTCCACACAAGGCTAGTGAATCGCTTCGTGCCGTTTCTCACTGGTTCTTCTGGGCTCAAAACAAGGCGGACTTTCCTTATGTCCTTCTGCAGGGCTACTCTGCATGTTACACACTGATTCAGAGCAGTGCGAGGTCATAGATCCACACTATGAAGATGAGAAAATGGCGGCTTCATGTTGTTTGTTGGACCGGACCAACCGCTGAAGCTGACCACGCCCACAGTCCACCCTCCGCTGATCACCAGTTCGCATTGGTGCAAATGTGCTTATCTGCACCACTGCGAAAGTACGAATTGGTGCAATCCGGAAAACTGAAAAACCTTTTTCTTCTGTTTTTCAAACAGCATGCTTAAGGACCACTTGGGGACGCGTTTAATCAGACTTAGGTGCAGAACAAAGGTAAATAATCTGAACTTAGTCCGCTCCAAGGTGCAGACAACCTCCGTTACAAGATGCATTGGCCTGTCTTAATTTCGTCATGCGGAAAGGGCCTCTGACAACTCTACAGGAGACTGACAACATGGATTCCAGAAGCACCATTTTGTCCATCATTTTGTGATAGCTGAATTTTTATTTATTTTATTTATTTAGCCTATAATTATCCACTTTACTCTGACAGTATCCATTACATGTCACTGATGCATGATTACTGGTTACATTAATATGTTTGCCAAAGAACTCAATAACCACTAGGATCTCAATAGATCTGCGGTGGCAACGATGATGAGTATAGGCCCTAATTTTCATCCTACTGGATCTGTGGTGGGCTGTTTTGCTGCATTCTTGAAAACCAGCCAAAGCGTAGAAATGGAAGTAAACTCCATTTGTGACTTCAGGGCTTGTTGATGCTTTGGGATGGGTCCAGGGTTGGAAGCATTGGTGATGTTTTTGGCAAACTCATGAACTCATATAGAGTTCCTTCATGTGAACTCCATCATTCAGAATTCCCATTGTAGAAAGTAACTCTACACATATGCGTAACACATACACACAGGCATTCACATACATCAGTATATGTACAGGAGCCATCTCTGCTCTTGCTAATCATGCAGCTAGTAGAAAGAGTAGAAGTAGCCTGTGGGGCCCACCATATGCTCTGTTAATGTGTGTGTGCATGTGCCTTCAAGTTGCCTGCAAACTTATGGGGACCCCATGAATTTCATAGGGGTTTTTTTAGGCAAGGAATACTCAGAGGTGGGTTTGTCAATTCTTTCCTGAAATACAGCCTACACCACTTGATATTCATTGGTGGTCTTCCATCCAAGTACTAACCAGAGCTGACCCTGCTTAGCTTCCAAGATCAGACAGGACCTGATGTCTTTGGGGTATTGGGGTCAAGGCTGCTCGGTTAATACATCTCTGTAAAAAACAGCACAAAGTTAGGTTAATAAACCATTTAAAGACTGGAAGAATTTATAATGTAAATTTTGAAATGAAGCCAGAATTTTATCTGTTAAATATGCTTGGGCAACAAAGAGAAATAAGATGTCATCAGAAGACATTGTTATATCTGATAACTGCTGCAAGGCTGATATATGCACAATATTGGAAAGAAAGGAAATATGTTGATATAGAAGAATGGAAATTAAAAGTCCTGGATATGATAGAGACAGAAAAGTTAACATTTTCTTTGAGAAATAAACCTATCCAGAAAGTTGAAAGGGAGTGGAGAGAAGTTTTGGATTGGATAGAGACATAAAATAAGAAAAGAAATAAGACTAAAACAAGATTGTAAGTAATGCAATGTAATAATGTAGCAAGGTAAAATAAAAATGTAACAACGTAACAAGGTAGTACAGTAACAAAGCAATTGTCTAACAATGTAAGATGTAACAAATCCCTTGAGTAAGCAACAATTATGTATGAATGGAACGGAACACACAGATTCAACTGGAAAACAAGCTTGGAAGTGGGGAGGGTTTTTTTACTTTTAATTAAAATCTTTAATAAAAATATTTTTAAAAAAATAAACCATTTAAAGAAACTCAGCTGAATACAACCTGGTTAGACACCCTCAGTCATGCAAATACTAATTGGCTGGAATCCTGTTGGGTATTTACCTTACACCGTAGTTACGGTTCTAGACAGGGAATCCCGTTCTGATCTTCTCAGTCCTCATTTATGAGCAAGCAGCCACTGCGCCCAGCAGGGATTCTGTTCCCCCATCAGGCAAAAAGTAGCTGACTGATGCTTCCCAGTAAGTTCAGATGGGGGTCCTTCACAGTACCTGCACAGCTCCTAAACAAAACTGGAGGCTATATAGAGATTGTGAATATGAAATATTCATGAACGTGTAACTCTAGGTTATACATTTGTAACTGCCCAATAGGATTCCACCCATCAAAAGTATATATAACAGTAAAAGTGGGAAAACAGGAGCTCATATTATTCATATTTATATTTAATTTGTACAAGTATAATTGGACAATTTCATGTCTTTTTTGGCTCTGATATATGTGTGTGGTTTTTCTTCTTCAGTAGGTTAACAATTATCTCCATGACAGCAATATTCATGAAAGAGACTTTTTAGCTAATTAGGAGTTCCTTGTTTGAATTTGTTGATGTTGTGGTGGTAGTGGTTCTTAAAGTTACTTACATTATTATTTACAGAAGAGCACTGGAAGCCCTGTGAAATAAAATATTTATAATTTAACAGCTAAATATTGTCATTTGAGGATATTAAAAAGCAGTTGAGAAGACAAGGTTTTTTAAAAAAAGAAAATAAGAAAAAGTTTCTTTGTTTTTGCTTATGGATTTGATATAAATCTTTTCAATATTTAATGAAAAGAGAACAGCGTGGAAGCCAAATAGAAAAAAGATTTATGCTATTGGCCGTTATCGAAAGGAAGGAAGGAAGGAAGGAAGGAAGGAAGGAAGGAAGGAAGGAAGAGAAAAGGACAATCGGAAATAAAAAAAAATAGTTATTCTTTAAATAAGCCAAACTGAAGCTACAAATTAGTTTTAAGCCTTAATATTATAAACATATACCTAGGAGTAAGCTCTACTGAACATAGAAGGACTTACTTCTGAGTATACATAGATTCCAGTATTAATAACTTGTGTTCCTGTAAATATGACCTGCAATCCAGCAGATAAATCTGTCTGCTGTGATTCACTGCCCCTCACTATTTTTGACCACTAGCTTCAATAAACAGACTCTAAACAGATCCACAACAGCCACTGTTTGAAAGCAGTTCCTCTGCTGTATTTAGGAAGTATACTTTTGAAGAAATCCATTTTTTTATTACATTAATTGAAGACTTAATTCTTCAGGTCCTCCTTCTTAACCTGTTTCAATATTTATGAAGATTTTTTTATTCTTCTGGCCCAAACTTCATATAATAAACCAGGAGTGATAGCTGGCAGTAGAACTTTCAGGAATAGAAATAGAATATCAGTTCTGTTCTGCCTCCTTTTGGCTGTTATTATTTTAAGTGTGACTTAGGTGCCTCTTGCTGGATTCTTGACCTTTTGGGGGAGTAGTACTTTTTAACAATGTGGAATTTATATTACTTACTGTGCATATTCATATATAACAGTGGGTGGCTGCTGATAATATTTTAAGCAGTCATGTATAAACACAAACACTCTAGAATAAAATTATCATATCCATTCCTTTGTTAACACTCTATGGTCCAGTTCTTACATCACCAAGAAAAGTATAAAAATTTCACAACTTGAAGGATGCTACACCTCCCTCCTCAACACCTCCAGGATTCATGATAGCCCCCTCTCCTATGGCCAGAGAGCCAAGTGGTTGGACAAATGTCTGACTGTTTTCCCGCAGCTGGACACAAAACAATGACATCATCTGCCGAAATCCTCCAAGGTTCTCTGGAAGATGCAGCAGATGATGTAATCATTCTGAATCTGGCTATGAAGAAATAACTAAACACATCTCTGATCCCCTCCCCTGTACTCTCCACCAGCCACTGAACTGCTGTGGAATGGGGTCTGTTGAAGTGAAACAGTGAGCTGGGAGTTGGTCATTGGACAGGGAATAAGAGAATACCAACCTCTTCAGTTACCAAAAAAAAAAAAAAAAAAGACATAAGCATGCATGTATCAGATTTACACTTGGGTATGTGATTGATAGATGCTGGACTGGAGGCTTTTGCCCTAAAACTAGCCATGCAGAACTATTTTGGATTTGATACATCTATAATGTCAGAATTGGTCAGACATAAACAATTTCCAGTGAAAGAACTGAGGCAACACTGAGGAAATTCCTTATGTCTCAATTATGTTTGCATGTTTAGTGACTAGTCCCACCCCCTTAAATAACACACCAACCACAATGTGACTGGAAGAAGTAGGCCACAATTTGTACTGGTTACAGATGCTGACAGGGTTGGCACATCTATGGATCTGGATCCAGGTATCAACCAATCTGCCTGTTGACCAATGAGCTCAACGACTCAGCCTGCTGCCAGAGCACCAGGATGACAGTTCTGGCATCCATCTGGGCAGATGCCCCTTCATGGTTCCTCTGCCACCAGAAGGTGCAGGAAAAGCAATTGCCCTCAACCAGGCTGGGCCATTTCTTTCTGACATCTTGCTGGGCCTTTAAGGGAACTCCCATTCTTACCAATGGCTGAGAAAACCAGAAATTGATGCCCTGGATCCAGGAGCCATGCCAGCTGTCCCAAAAAGTTGTGACAAGGTGACAGTGCAAATACATATATGTAAAACACCCACATACAAATATGATTACAACAAAAACTGCAAATTCAGAGTGAGTAGGTGGGCTGATGCTCAAAGTACAAATGCTTGTGTGTTCAAGGGAGCCAGGGTTAAGTAACTCTTGCTCAACCTGAGTTAAAATCTCAGCGGTGTCACTCAGACCATCCCCACCAGCAAATGAGTTCAAATCAACATTTACACTCATTGGCTGGCTTTCCCATCTCATCCCAGAGGCTGCATGAGCCATGCAGGCCCATGGGATGAGGACTGTGGTGAGCCACCATTACAAGGGGCCATCAATGTTCCACTGTCACTCTGAACCACAAGCCAGCCATGTGAGGTAAGTCACTCAGCGCACATCCTGAAAATACTATATCCTGAGAAAATGTCTTATCATAAAAGATGGGGAACCTTGAAGTTCACCAGCATCTCAGATTTGGGAAATTATTAGCTCAAAGGAGGCCTGCAATAGGATGGTAATGACAGGATCTTTTCACCTGTATACACCAGTACTAACTGTACAGAGGACTCCAGTTAAAAATTAAACAGAGTATTTTATTGGAAATTAAAAGACACAAAGAAATCAAGCAATCTCACGAACCATATGAGGCTGTTGAAGAGAAAGGCAAAAAAGAGTTGGATAGAGATTTTGGGTGAAAGAGTTATATTTACCAGTCCTGAAACAGAAGAGTGAAGCAGAGTGACTCAAAGAGGAGTTTGAGGGCAACAAAGAGAAATGGGATTTTGGGGTGCGGCATGATACTCAAAGTCCTACCAAATTACCTGGACTGAGGCCTATTATACCCTATTTCCTACCCTGAAGTGGTGTGTGTTAATTGTTTTCTGTCAGATGAAACAAAGGGGTCTAGAATGGGCCGATTGTCTTAACTTTAGGTGACAAAATATTGGTGGAAGTCATGACAGCCTCTTAATGTTGTGGTCAGATAAAGTGAATAGGGAAGGGGAGGTCTTGGTGGGATATGTTCACAGCAGGGGTGCTTGACTGCTTCACCTGGGCAGTTTTGTCTTCTACTGTATATGGAGGTGAGGTCGTTGAGAGGATTATCCCAAACCCATCAATGTCAGAGTTTTCCTTCTAATCCTCTTGAACTTATGATCTGGCCATGCTGAGGCCATCCTGACCTAGCACACGCTTGCAACCAGTGCCCTTCTGCCACATGTTTCCCAGCCATAGGTATCTAATTTTATAAAACTCATCAATTTGGCTTTCCAGCAGAATGAGCAGTGTAAGGTGTGGCAACAAATGAGAGACATACTCAGTACAAAGCCTGTTTTTATTAAAACAACTGTAGTGCAAAGTTTTAGAATGAGTTCTAGTAAAGCATTAACAGCTGTTTTCTCAGTTTCATTTTGTGGAAATAGATAAAGAAGTAAGCTTAAAGCAGCTGAGCAACAGGGGAATGGGTACCCCATTGATCGCAAGTGGCTGCTGTTAAGTAAGTGGGGACTGAGGGACTTTAACAGCCCCTACATGGCCCCTTAACTGTGAATAGCCCACAGTTATGATGCTTAACTCAAGATTATGGATTCGTAACTCCCCAATAGGATTCTGGTTGATGTTTTGCACTTATTAGTTACCTTGGTATTTAATGGTTGCTGGAACATTGGAAGAGAGGGCCCTTAACACAGATCATTTGGGAAAGAGTCCAAAGAACATTGGTGGGTTGAGGCCAGTTGATGCAACCATTAAATGGTGACCCAGAGAAGAATGGATAGACATTACATAGATCAAGTGTTTGCTAAGCTGTATCCCTCTTATAAGGCAATAGATTGCCTTCTTAAAAAGAACAAAGTAACATGATGTCCACACTGGACATTTTGCTGGTGTTTGGGCCTCATATTGCTATCCAATGATGGCTTCTGCCTCAAGAAAAGATGATGTAGCCAGAAAAGTCTAGGGGCATTTTCACACTACACAAATTATAGCACTGTGATTCTACTTTCATTGTCATCGCTGCATCCTATGGAAGAGGCTTTCTGGTTGTAAATTCTTAATCTATCTTCCTATAATACAGGTCCTAGGATTCCATAGGAGTGAACCATGGCAACTAAAGTGGAATTACAATACACACTTGTGTGATGGAAAAGGACCCTATACCTAAAATTGGTTGCAACCAAGCAACAAAGAAAAAGTTGTAAAAGAAGTGGCTCTCCTTGACTGAATGACCTTGTTGAATGTCCTCCATGCCATTCGCCCTTCATAGCTGATCAGCCAATTCCATTTATCATGGTAATTAGGCAGTATCTTGCCAGTTCAATCAGGCTCAATTACTTTAGGCCTCATTAGTGACTGACATTCTGTAACAAGTGCATCTCTTGAGTGAGCAAGGTCAGATAGAGAAAGTAAAGCACATGGACCACAAGCACATTTTAAATACACATTGTCCTCAACTGAGAGCTGCTTTGCTTTATGGTCAAAATACTGATGATGTTTTTAATTCCTCCCTACCAAAATTTTATTTCACCCTCACATTTCTCAATTCATGTGTATACAAACATCTTTTGAACGATTAGTGAGATAAAATTCCAGGATATTATGAGTTAAAATATCATACTATATTAGAATAACTTCCGCTACTTAACTTCTGACTGCACCAGGGCCACATTAAGGTTTTCACAGGCCCTCGGCATTCTTGTGTTCTACTCTCTCCCTCACCCTGACATACCACTAGGGATGTCTTCGTAGGGCCTAGATACTGTGCCTGACGTGCCTAATGGATAAAGTGGCTCTAGATTGTACTCTTTGAATATGGCAATCCACTGGAAATGATGAGGCAGAGAAGTGATAAAGGAAGGCCAGTGGAGGCTCAGCTGAACAGTGTATCACATAACATTTAAAAATCTCTAAAATGACAGGCTTTTATTATCACATTGAGGCTGAGGGTGACCACCAATTCCTTCTTACTCTTGGCTCTCACTTAAATTAACTATGCCCTACTACCCTAATTCACCCTTTATTATCAGTGGTTAAGATCATGCACTGCAGAGACACAGTGTAAAAGTTCTGCCTGTAGAACTATGTTTTTCTCCCCTGTCACCCCCTCTAAGACTCAGCTGCTTTCAGCTGCTGCAGCTCTGACTCCACAGCCATTTATTAGGAGCATTGGGAAAGTGTCTGGCTTTGTCAATATAACCAAAGGCAGAACGATGACATTATCTAGCAAGATCTCCAAAGAAGCCTTGAATGGAATGGAATGTATTACTGTTGTTGTTGTTGTTGTTGTTGCTGCTGCTGCTGCTGCTGTTGACCAGAGTCCCCTAAGGAATTCCCTAAGGAAATTACAAATGCATAACTTACAAAACATCCCTGTAGAACGGTGCTTCCCAACCTGGGGTATGTGTACCCTCTAGGTTACCCAGGAGAACTTCTGAGGGTATGCTAAAAGGATTGAATAATGGCATAAAAGGTGCATATGTCAACAGTAAGAGAAGATACACATTATGGATGCACATGCATGCACACACAGCAGGAGGGAGGAGGGGGAATCCACCACACTCCTTTCACCTGACCATTCTTATCTCCTTCTCCCCCCACACACACCTTCTTCTTCTCTTCCCCCCTTCCTGTTTCTGTTCCTTCCTTCCTGCTTTCCTAAAGCAAGGAGGAGAGAAGGGAGGTGTTGTATGCCTTCTCCTCATTCATTTCTCTCCACTTTTTTTCCTTCTTAAAGGAGAGCTCACCTAAGGGCTTATGAGGGCTAAAAAAAAAAAGAAAGAAAGTGAAAGCCTTTAAAAAAAGAATATGATAAAGGTGCAATTTCTTCTTTGGAGAGGGGTTGACCTTTGTGATTACAGAGGTAAAAAAGCAACGATGCAGTGCACATGCCCCTCTCTCTTGCTGCCTCTGTATACTACAGTGCACCTTTCTCTGTCTGTGCAGCAGTTGGGCTTGTGGCAAGTGAACGCAGGGAAAGGACGGGCCTAGGGCTGCTAATCTCAGCTCAGCTCCCACCAGTCAGCCACCTGCTAGCCCTGAGCCAATCTCGATCTTCTCCTCTTCATCTCTCTTTGTTCTCTCTCTCCTTCCCACTCCATTCCTTCCTGTTCTCCCACCTGCCTCTTGATGGTTCTTCAAATGTTTAGTGGTACGGCCCTGTCCTCTCTACTCTCACTCCCTTTTCCTGTCCTCTTTTATCTTATCTTCCTTCTTATCAGTTAGTCTTAAAAGGTGCTTGTGATGGAGTCTGGCGATGTGGCTAGCAGAGCAACCCTTGCAGTAGGTGGTCATATAACCAAATTGGCTCTGTCTGAGCAGGAGGGTCTGTGAGTGAGACAGCAGATAGGCATATAGACAGGAAATGAGAACTGGATTCTGTATTCCTTCAGGGAGATTCTTAGAGAGAACTTGAAGTCAGAATCATCAGTTAACCAAATGGCATTGCCTGAGAAGAGGGTTGTCTTCTCAGTGGCCTAGTGTGAGGCAGAGAAGAAACCAACTACTTCTAAGTGGGTCAGAAAGTGGGACTCTGAATTTGGAAATTGCCTAAAGCAATTTTGAAAAGTAAAGAATAATGTAAATAAATGAGAACAGACTCAAGACAGCTTACAAAATAGATGCAAGTACAATAAAAATATATATGGTCAAAAACATAGAAACAGTTGTGACTAAAAGAATATTAAACTAATGACAAAATTAAAATATTATCTCAAAACAACCAAAGAATAGAAAGAAAAGATAAAAATAGACAGCAGAATAAAAACCATTTTCTTATTTGAATGAATCAATCCCACCCAAAAGTCTTCACCTGCTAATGAGCAAAATCAGCAAAGAAGGAGCCATTTTAGCCTCCCTGGGAAGGGAGTTTCAGAGTCTAGGCACAGCCACAGAGAAGGCCCTCTCCTGTGCTCCCACCAAATATACCTGTGAAGGTGCTGAGTCTGAACTGTAAAGGCATTGTCCAAGATGATGGATCTATCTTGGAGAGAGGTACTTCCTTTAAAGTTCAGATTAAAACCCAGGGCAGATTTACACCCCACTGACATGGCAGCCATCTTTGAGGCAGATCAAGGAATTGAGCCACATTTGCTTTTCTAATTCTTACCTTATCACTCTTGCTTCTTGGTCCTCCAAGCCTAGAATTTGCACAACAGCTAGAGAATAAAGTATATTATTTAGTTAGACACATTCCACTCACAGTATAGGTATGTTGCCTGTAGATAAGGGATACTAATAAGGACTAACAGACGTACGTGTGTGTGTGAACATAGACATGCATGCTTTGAGAGCTGCCTGCAGATATTTCCTATATCCTCCAAGCATAAGAGAGGAGAAGCTTCCATTCCCCTAACTTCTCATCGCAAGAAATGGGGGAATCTGTCACTTTTGTTTTCTCCTACATTTACATTTTTTGAAGCTCAAGTTTTTTCCAGCCTAAACATGAAGAAATCTGTACATTTGTAAATACTTCAAAAATGAACTGAAAATTCTCCCTGTCTGTCCTTCCCCAATAGATAGGATATTCAGACTATGGAAGGGAAATTTTTGTTCTGCACTGGCATACACCTATATGAGGAGCCCCAAGGGAAAAAAAGTGGCAACCCTAATTTCAGTATTGACATGATTGAACACACATAGGTTCTAACACAGACTTCAGTTTTCAATTCAGTTTTTATTCACATTCACATTTTTAAAATCACAAGTTGTTTTTGACCAAAATATAAAGTGATTTATTAATATTGTTCAGTGCTTCTCAAAAATAAATTGCAATGAAATTCTCTCCCATCCCTGGCCATAATCACTGTATGTGTGGGCGATGGAAAGTGAAAAGGAGACTTTACTGAATCCTATTGGATCCTTCCCCTGTAGAGAAATGAATCATATCCTTAAGGTATATGACCAAATTAGGTAACAATTCTGCATTTGAGCATTGTGTGCAAGATTCCATCTTTCATATGAAAAGCCTTCTGCAGCCCTTATCATGCACAGTTCTGATTTACACCTGTCTCCATATTTCATCAGTTTGTCAATGCAAACCATTTCCCTCTGTTTTCTGCTATATTTTGATGTACTATGTACTAAATAAAGTTTGGTACCAGACTCCAAATGAGCTCTTAAATGAGATCATTTTGAAGATTTTAGTTCAGTTCCAAGCTAACAAAGGCTAAGGGAAACATATGTACCACCATTGACTTGACATGCTTATTCCATCTCTGCTGAGGAAAAGCATTGGAAACAATCCAGCACTGACACCAAATTGATTTGCATCGTTGAGATGTTGGCTGCTCATGTAAGATTTTGCATTTGCTGGCAGATGGTGTGGCTGTGTGAGGAAAGTGCTTATGGAATTGTTGGTAACATACCACAGATACATGTGCAGACAAAAGGAGAGAAAAGAAGGCTGAGAACTGGGGCTGTATTGAAAAGAGGAGATGTTTATTTCATTTTCTATGAATCTTCTAATTATCAGTCTCTTCAGGAAAAAAAAGGACAGAGTTCACTAGAATTACAAATGAAATTTGGAATTATGAATGTGTAACCACTTTAGCTTCACAACCACACAGCATCTCTCTGGTGTGAGCTCCAGAAACAGGGTCCCTGTTGCAATTCCCTGTTGTACTTTCAAATGTTTGGGGGTGGGTGGAACCATCAGTCAGCTACTTCCCAATTGATGGGGAGGAGAACCTCATTCATTGTGACAGCTGTTCCCTGGTAAGTAGGGATTGGAGAACTTTCCATGGTCTCTAAACTAGGAAATACATGGGGAGCATGAACATGAATCACTCACAATGTATAACTTTAGGATATGCATTCCGAATTACTTTAGTGAATTTCAGCCAAATCCTTTGAACTCTACATGTTCTGCATGTGGAGAGAAAACACAAAATCAAACATACCAAAAAAATTAAAATAATATTATCATTAAAATAATATTAATAAATTCAGCCCTATATATTTTAAAATCACTTCTGTGTTACAAATAATTTAGAGCATGTTGTTGGAAATTTACTCAAATGGGGGGGGAATTCCTAAATTCATATACAGTCATCCCTCCACATTCGCTAGGGTTAGGGGCACAGGACCTCTGTGAAAGTGAAAAAAACATGAATAACCCTAGGCCCTCCCAAACCATATTTAACTCACAAAAAAGTATGATCACCGTATTCAACCCACTGTGGATTCCTTCACAAGGTTCCTTCACAAGACAGAAGTGGGTGGCTACAGGAGCTTACTGCCACCTTCACTGCTGCCCCGCACCATTTTTATAGGGACTTACAAGCCTTATTCACAGTTTCTCAGTCTCACAAGGCTTGCAGTTGCAATAGCTTTTGCTATTGCTTGCAGTCTCTATTAAAAATAGCATAGGGAGGTACCAGATGTGACAGCAAATAATCCAGGAATAATCAAATGCACAAAAGTCAAACCTGCAAATGTGGAGGGCTGACTGTATACAATACATGATTTGGATAAATCCTCCCATCCCACAGTAGTCATTTATACCCCAGATCTAGTATTTGGAGTGATTTTTCCAGGATGACGAAGGGCTAAAAGAGGCAGAAGGAGACTGGATGCATTCCATCTGTGAACTTCCTCCAGTTAAATGATTTTAGGATCCAAGCTAAAAATATAAAGATCTTATATTGTTACAGTGGCATTTAATCTGGGGAGGGGAGCATTCTTTCTTTTCTTGTTCCAGTTGATTTGCAGTGAAAATTATTGGAAGAGGATAGTTTTGCTGAAGCAGCAAAACATTTATTTTAAAGATATTATCTTGTATTTGAAATCAATGCTTAATATATAAACATACACTTACTGAGATGTTATAGTTTCTTTCAAATCTTTTATGCATTTGTTTAATTCTTATCTCGAGGCAATGTTTAAATTTTTATAGAATTTGATAAGAAAACATCTATTTTCCTAGTACACCAATAGCTATTCAAGTTCAGTTCAACTTTCTTGTCACATCATATCCCTTTTACTTTTTTGTAAAAAAATAATAAAACAAATCACATTTTAAATGGTTTATATTTTATAGATAATAATCACAGTTTACTTTTCATGTGTATTTACTTACGTGTTTGTATGTGTTTTATTGTTGGACAATGTGAGATATAGTAATGGATCTGTCAAGCAGTGTCATCAAATTGACATTGCAGATGCCGAACAACAACTAATTCCATATTCCCACCCACATACAGAGTTCAGAAAAGAAAGAAAATAACCTCAGTCATCCTTGTTAAAATATATATATATATAAAAAGTAGCTTTATTTATAAATAACCTGCGCGTAGTGAAACACGTAATCACATAATGAAGGAGAAGAGGAGAAGAAGAAAATAGCTTCAGAATAGAGCATTGTAGGAAGAGAGGCTGTTTAGCAAACAAGCAGGAAGTCACCATAAATACATGTTGTGTCTAAACTCCTTTAGACTGACAAGCAAAATATTAGTCAGTGCATACAAAAGTTGCCAACATCCATCTGTATTTGTTTTAATTTTTTAAATTTCCTAGAGTTCTATTTTGGGGAAAAGGTAGAATAAACTTGTGAATAAACTTATATGTGTTCATTTTTATTATTTTGTTACAAGTTTCTAGCAGTAAATATTGTAAAGTGAAAGCAAGTGCTTGTGAGTCTAAATTCACTTGTTAACCCAGCTATAGCATAGTTATGTAAATTTCATAGATTCAGTGCGTCTACTCTACTTGGAAACATGCTAATTTAACATAGCCCCACTATTTTCCTTCTTCTCCACAAAGAACAAAATGTTATTCAATGATGATATTACAAAAGCAAATTAAACTGGCTAAAAGTAACTGCTAATAGTGCTTATTTTCCTGAACAAGAAAATTCTTTATGTTATATTACAAAAGCAATGTCTATAAAGGTCTGGATTTGTTGATGTTTATATTATAAATATGATTACCCATACTATGGGTGGCTGGAATCCTGTATCAGATTATACTTAATGAAGTAGTTAACTAAGTAACTTCTTTTGGCCTGATCCCCCCAAAACCTGACAGAAACGTTATCAGACTGTGCTCTAACTTGGGAGGAAGGTTATGATTGTGTCAGTGGTGTGAAAGTCATGACTAAGTGGTGACAATGAACATGAAACAGTTACCTAAATATACCTATTTTGCAATCACATTCAAGACTTCAAGTACTGGAGGAGGAGAAGTTCCATTCTGCTGATTCGTTGGATGACATCAGTTTTGGAGATTTTCTGAATTTTTGACTATATGATTCATAAGGAAAAGAAGCATCATTATCAGCAACAACAAACCTACATTTTTAAATTCAAAATACAAAGGAAAAAATATGAGATGCTAGCCATCATGTTCAGTAGAATATATCAACATCTGTACATGGAGATGTGTCCATAAAACAAATATCTAAATCATGCAGAATAATGATTCTAGTCTTGCTAAACCAGCCAACATTCAAAAAACAGGGAGATTAGTGAATGGGTCATAAAATTCCTCAGGTGTAAATGTCAATAAAATAGTACAAAAATAAATGCATTATGATGTAATTGTGCCTATAGTTATATCACATCTCTTTTTGTGTAGTGTTTTTACAATGCACAAAACACACACATGCATCAGTCAAACATGTACATGAAGAATTTTGATCTATTTGTATGCATAATCAAATCCACATTAATACAGTCTTTTATTAATGCACATATGGACATTGGTAATGTACAGAAGAAGAGATGAAAATGAATGAAATGAAATTATAGCTGTGGAACAGTGCATACTGTTCTGTTCTGGAATTGATCTTAGAAATTCTCGTTAAATGGGGATTCAAAAAGCGTGAAATGCTGGGCAGAGCAAACTGAACAGTAAAGAAGTGGAATGAGGAAATCTGCTCATCTGTAATGAATATGTTCTATAACAAATAGAAACAGTTTCAAAAGAAAATGTAAAAAGGCTAGAGGTGCCAGCCTAATTGTTCAAAGGTGGTAAGGGTAGGATTTGTGCATTACTATGCAGCTTAGATGCACTCTCTCCAAAGAAGGAAACCTAACTTATGTGCTAAGTTCCTTTGATAGGGGAATCACAGGAATAGCCAACCCCTGGGGAGAATGTTTGCGTATCATTATGTTACTGCCGAAGTCTGTGCTAAGAAATGCAAAGCCCTAAAGAGAATGATCTTGGGCTATAACAGAACGTTGTTGTCAAACGGATTGGGAAGGATGTCTACTCATACGCAGGAAATAGGAGAGGCTTAAAAATAGAGAGGTGCTCAGGGAAATGTGAGCATGTAGAGAATGAAAATCAACCGCTGTTCAAGAGCACATCACACACAACATAATATTGCAAAAGCAAGTATAGTAAGCTGGAACCTCTGGAACTCCTGTGTTTCAGGCAGCATTTTAAAGCATACTTATTTGTTTGAGCTTGCAGGAGATAAGCAAAAGTTCGGGTGATATAAACAAGGATTGAGAGGTGATATAATAACCATCTTTAAATATTTAAAGAGAAGTCACGTAGAAGATGAAGCAAACTTGGTTGCTGCTGCTCCAGAAACTAGGATGGTAGCCAGTGGTTTCAAATAACAAGAAAAGAGATTCTGCCTAAACATAAGGAGGAATCTCTCTACTGTAAGAACTATTCAACAATGGAATAGACTGTGAGGGAAGGGGACAAACTCTTTATTTGGAGGTCTTTTAAGAAGGGTTGGATGGGCATCTTTTGGGAGTGTTTAAGTTGTCTTTTCCTGCTTGTCAGGGAAATGGACTTGATAGCTCTTGTAATCTCTTTCATTTCTATGATTCTGCAGTCATTTTGGCTGCTGGTTTGTACTGTTGATTTCTTGAGGTAACTTACGATTTTAGATATTTGTCAGTTTAGATGTTTGTGATTTAAGGTGTGGGTTTCAGGTAGATTGTTAACTATCCAGGATGTCTAGGAGAAAGATGGTCTATAAATAACATGGAGGAGGAGGAAAAGGAGAAGAAGATAAAGACTGAGTGACCAAATTATGACGTATTTTTTCTCCTAAGTGTACTTATATATATTTAAAAACAATGTGAGTCACAATCATTCTGAGCCAAAGGAATGACATCCCTTATATTTTTCAAATTTGCATCAGAAGATCGCAGTTGTTATTGGGCACGCTCATTGTCCATTTGTATTTCTTATAGTAAGGTCACATAGCAGTAGGGGAGTTGTATAACTGAATTATTGTTTTTCACACATAGCAGTAGGGGAGTTGTACAACTGAATTATTGTTTTTCACACATTTCATCAAGTTAGCAATGTGATCTGGGATTTATAATGGGCCTGTTTTCCACTGCACAATTATAGCAGTATGACTCCACTTCAACTGCCAGAGCTGCCTCCTATGGAATCATGGGGTCTGTAGTTTAATGAGACACTAAAGGAACTCTCTAGCTGAGAATTCCAAATGACTCTCCTTAAACTGTAAATCTAAGGATTCCATAGGAGAGAGCCATTTTAGTTAAAGTGGAATTCTTTTGCTATAATTGTGTATTAAGAAAGGGCACATGGGCATGCTGAGTAAGCCAGATACATGAACACATGAAAAAAAGTAAATCCTTGATTACCAGCTGATACATCAAAATGCATTAGGAATCTCGTGTTGCTGTCATGGTAGCATCAGGATTTTCATTCTCCAATCCTTGCTCCAGGTTATTTCTCAGCTCTGAAACAGAGTTTGGTGTTGTGGGAGTTGCAAGTGTGAGGAAGAGTGAGGATTACCATCTCCCACTTCTACTAGCAAAAGTATGCTCTGCAAGTATGATGACCGCACTAAATGCTGTCCTTTTAGCTTTACATTTTTATTTGTAGCAAAAGTTCAACATCCAAATGTTCTCAAGGCAAAAATTTAGTTGTGCAGGCTATGTCTTTATCCAGTTATAAATTATAACAAGTTTTTGCCTGTTAGTTTCTAAATGTATCTTAAAATGCTCAGCCATGTGCAAAAATTGGAGAGGAATCATACACTTATCAACAGTGTTTACATTTATAAAAATATTTTCATACTCAAGTTGCTTCAGGTTCATAAATGCATATGTTTTCATGGCCCTCTAAATTGTAAGGCTTTAAACCATTTCAGTATGTGAGTGTTCCCTACTGAATATTAAACAGAACTGCACTTACAAAATTATAATTTCTGTTCCATCAAAGTGGGCTCTTTGGGACTTTCTCCTTGATAGTTTGATTTTTGCTCATTATTTGTACATGAAAAAAGTTCTTTGCCTGTGAGCTGGAACATTTTCCTCCACTAAACTGTTACCACATGATAGCAGAATGAAAACAGAGGCTGCGCTTCTGAAATTACTTTAAATTATCCAGTCCTATTTTTCTTTCCATAGAGACAAAAATGGCATTTTAAAAATGATATCACAAGTGACATTGACGTATTTTCTGTCACTTTTGATGGGGTCACTTTATCTTTCAAAATTATGCATTTCTTATTTAATTGCATTAGCTTCAAAATCCTTTCATCCTTGAGAAATATACCCAAAGGAACCACTGTCCTTAATATGCCTGCTGTATACTATATACAGCATGATATATTTAAATTTCAGGTTTTTCACCACCAGTACTGTGTTATAAATTGTACAATGGAATCCGAAGCTGGAAGACCCATGTTAAATTATATTCTAGAATTCCATATGTGTCTGATTCTAATGCATTATTTCTACATAAAAAAATATTATTACTGTTGTTGGTGGTATTGCCAACCTTTCCCTCAGTTTGAAACTTTGAAACTAAGATAGCTTTGTTGTTGTTGTGTGTTTCAAATCCGTTCTGACTTATGTTGACCCTACGGTGACCCTATCATGGGGTTGTCTGGGGCTGAGAGTGTGTGATGCATCCAGGGTCACCTTGGGTTTCCATGACTGAGCAGGGAATTGAACCTTGGTCTCCAGAGCTCAAACCACTACACCATGCTGGCTTTCTAAGATGACTTTCAACAGTTAAAATACACTTTGTTAAAATTTGCACCATTAAAAAGTTAAAAAATAATTAAACCATCATAACATTAAAATGAGTTACAAACATAAACCATTAAAACAAAAACAAGAACAACAAAAACAACAACAAATAAAAGTCCAGCACATTATACAAGGTCTGTTTTCCCTAAAAGTAAGTTCTCAAAAATTGCTGGAATAAAACAACTTTTACTTGCTTAAGAAGGATAGCAGGGAGGTTCACAGTGTAGCTTTTCTGTGAAGGGAATTCCAGGGCCTGGGAGCAGTCATGAAGAAGACCTTCTGCCATGTTACCCCCAATTACTTGTGAAGTCAGTGAGACAGAGATAATCATTTAGATCCAGTTTGGAATAGGTCTTTATGAGAATGGTCTCTTGAAAATCTCCTTCCCATATTGGGTGGATAATTTCACTCAAATTTGGGGGGGGGCTGAGATTTACAGAGGAAATGTTTTCTGCTGGCAGGGGCTCACAATGGTGGGAGCACCATTTCTTCCTTCTTCTTTTTTTCATGTCTATCTTTCGTTTCTGTGTGTTCTGCCTAGGATTTTTTATCCTCTAAAAAGCCTTGGAATTATTGGGAGAATAGTGGAAAATATTCAGAAAAGATATGGTAAGAAAAAGGAAAATACCAGAAATGTCTCCAGAAGAAATTGCTTTCTGAGAGATGTCATCTCAGCTTAGAAACCTCATCTTCAGCTGTTCCATATAACTTTTGTCTGAAATTATGAAGAGAACCCCTATCACAAGAATCATCAGGACAGGAGATGTTCACAGGCTGGCTGGTTTATCCTACAGTCTCAAGGAAGAAGGTAGGAGAAAGAGACATTTGCCAGCCACCACTCAACCCAACACAGACTTGCTGTCTTCAGGGATTGCAAATGGAGCTTTGTTTTAAAAGAAGCTTTGCACCCAAAATATGGGTGACTCAGGGGTCCAACTATGATGCCAGTGCTTCCACGAAATGGTGGGGAATATTGGCTCAAAGAGGAATCTTGCAAGAGGAGGGTAACTTTGCAAGATCTTTTACACCTATGTCTACCAGTACAAGGGCAGGGAAGAACCAGCCAGAGATCCAAAGTAAGTTTATTTGTTTTACTGGGGGAATTGCAATCACACATACCAGATCCAAGCCATCACACAATTACACAAGGCTAACTGAAGGGAAAGGGAGGAAAGTTTTGGATAGCAAGATTTTCAGGTTGAAGTGGATGATATTTACCAATCCAGGGAGCAGCAAAGAAGTGATGTGGCTTAGACACAGAGTCTAAAAACAAATGAGAATCAGAGTGATAGAGTGGCAACCAGCAATGAGTGAACTGCAAGTTTGTTGGGGTTTAAATACTCTTTTTTTGTCTGGAACACCTAAAAACAGTGGTGCATGCGCTGGCAACTTCACGACTTGACTTCTGCAATGCGCTCTACATAGGGCTACCCATGTGCTTAGTCCGGAAACTTCAATTAATTCAGAATATGGCAGCCAGGTTGGTCACCGGAAGATCTAAAACTGACAGTATAACACCAATTCTGAAGTCCTTACATTGGCTGCCTATTAGTTTCTGGGCACAGTACAAGGTGTTGGTTCTTACCTTGGGGCCAGCCTACCTGAAGGATTGTCTTCTCCCATATAATCCGCCCCGCACATTAAGGTCCTCTGGGAGGAATTTACTGCAGCCGGTCAGAACTAGGTTGGCTGCAGTTACTCAGAGGACCTTCTCTTCTATCGCCCCCAAGTTATGGAATGGCCTGCCGGAAGAAACCCGGCATATTACCAGTCTTGACTGCTTTAAAAAAGCGGTCAAGACTGTTCTCTTCTGACAGGCCTTCCCAGACTAGTGCTCCACCACCTCCCACCAACTGTCTTCTTGTTTTTAATAGTTAATGTGTTTTAGGGGGTTTAGATGGGTTGGTGGGTGGGAAGGATGGGTTATGTTTTAATTGCTTTTAATGTATTTATATACTGTTGTAGTACCGCCTCGATCCGTTGGGAGAGGCGGGATATAAATTATTATTATTATTATTATTATTATTATTATTATTATTATTATTGGAGTGTGAAGGTGCTAATAGCTCGCTGGCAGAGTAAACAATGGAATTTGCAGAGTGGACAATGGGGTCCAGAATGAGCTAATGGTCTTAGCATTAGTTGACAAAGGGCTAATGGTAGCCTTGATAGGTCTGTAATTGCTGGACAGGTGTGGGGACAATAAGGGAAAATTGTCAGTCAGAGGGAAAAGGACTAAGTCAATTAGCTGTCCTCTGGGAACATTGCAAACACTACTGTCTCTAAAAATTGAGTCACTGAAGGCTAACTGTAAGCTCATTATCGCTGAAGTTTCCTAGTGATTTCCTATGACCTGGCTATGCATTCAGGTATTTCCTGATCTGATGTTGCAATGCACATGTGTGGCCCAGCTTTTCCTCTTAGCCAGGATGGCCATGCAACCATAGCAGGGTATTTTGTCATGACCTGCTTCTAGAACATGGACTCAGAATCTGAAACAGGGGACATGTGAGAGACTGAAACAGAGGACATGCCAGGACCCTGCTGTACAAAAGGAGGTTACAATGGCACAAACAGAACAAGGTGCAGTGCCAGCTCCAGCAGAGAGTCCTGTTCCTTCAGAAACAGAAAGTAACTCACCTGTACCCACTTTTGCCAAGCACAGACAGCAAAGAGAGAATTTGCTCTGACCTCAGAAGATTTATAGCTGACAACAATTACTCAGGTAGCAGCTGCATTTGGCTGCTGACATATATAGGTGCTACCATTCCCCTCCAGCAGTTGTCAGGGCCTATCTGACCTTCTTGACTGTTGGATATATTACTAAACTCCATGCCTTACTCTGGATTACACTGACTGACTTTGGACTCGCTTGCCTTAGAATTCTGCTGGACTCTATTTATGACCTTGTGCTTGTTGAATAAAAGTAAGTAACGAGCTGTGAGCTATTCAGTTTGTTCATTTGAGTTATCAGCTGTACTGTCCTGACTAAGATAAGGGATATATTTTATATTTATGCTAATTAAATATTCACCAATTATTTATATATTTTGCCAATTAAACCATATCAAAGTGTGAGAGTGTACGGCCTGGTAACAATTTGACAAAGGACCACCAGTACTGTAACATATTGAGCAATGGGAACATTGAAATGTTTTTTCAGTTATGGATGCTGTTCAGAAAAATGTGAAAAACAATGCTGCTGCCAGTTACAGCACTCATAACTGCTAAACACACCAAAAGTACAATTCTGACTAGTAGGGGGCAGTATGTGTACGTGTGTGACAGTATTAATTTTGTGACCAGTATCATGATATTGGCTCTTTGAAGCAGTTTTGGGATGGGGAAGGCTGAAAAACAAGATTGCTATTCCATCACTACTGGCCATTATGCTGGCTGATGCACATGATTGGATAAAGCTGTGAAGTTCCCTTTGATGGTATCAGGGCCATATATTTAATGGTAGGTCCATGAGAATCATGTCTGAAAAAAGTGGATTGGATTTAGAGAGCAAAAGTAGGCATAGATAGGGTTGTAATTAAACCCTCCCCATTCATCATTGCCACTAGGATCATTATTCATTTCAGCTGACGTCCAATGCTATAAGTGAACTTGAGTTGTGCTGAACTTGAGTTGGTCTGAACTTGAGTTGGGGAAGATACTTACTGTTGAGTTGCATGGGTGGGGAAATACAGTCCATGGGCTTTATGTGGCTCCCAAAGTCCTTTATTTTGTTTTTGTTTTTTTAAAAAATTGCCTTAAATTGCCTACCAAATGCACTCTAGGGAGGGAGAACAATTTCACTATGTTTTAACAATCCCCACAGCAATTTTGACCAAGGAAAGTCCTTTTTTAAAAAAAAATATCAGGAGTGACCCAGCAATCAAGCAGGTGATTGTGTTTTATTCAGAAGCTGATAATTGATTGTGGGAGGCCTGCATTTAAAGATATAGGTCTATGGCTATTGAACACAGGCAAGCATTCAGTTAGTGAGATACACATAGGTAAGTCACACTACATATGCAGACTAAATTTATATGCCCTAGTGCAACAGAGACATTCTGCTGACAGCAGTGGAAGCAGAGTTGTGCATATAGCAGGTGCACATTGCAGTTATACTCTGCGTATTGTACGTTGCGGTAGTGCATTGCTCAATGCAGTTTCCTTTTGTGCAATGGCACCCAATTATTGACATGTTTTGTGCCATGTTGATATTTGCATGGAAGTTGCATAGTACTGGTACAACAGATCTTGATGTAAGGATATTTATACTATACTGATAGGATGTTGGATTGCAGCCATTGTCTGATCCTCATTCTCTGCACATGTTATTAATCTGATCATAAGAGGAAAAGTAGCATATTGATTTATTGTCCTAATAGTACTCAGCAGATTATATTTTTGGCATGATTAACAGTTATAAATTATGTCAGGCAGCCTAGGTTTCAATATTGTCCTAAACATCTACCTTAATTGGGGGAAAAAGATTCTGAAAGTTATATCACTTATTACTCTTTTACTCTTACTATATGACCTAGTTCATTTTTTTCAAATCAGCTTCTCTAAAAAATATAAAACTGTGAATATTTATCCATAAAATGGATTATTTCATAAGAAATAATACAACTGGTCCCCTGAATAAAGACACTGTGCATCACTAGAAATGTTCTCTTTTGAGAAACCATCCAATATACTGTACTATTTTGGGAAACTGTGTCCTGACACAGCTAGTATGAGTGAAAAAATAGCTTGCAAACATCAGAGATACACTGATTGATGTGAATGTCAGGTTGCTCTATTTTAGAATTCCTCCAGTGTTTAGCCTGGTTTGCTTTGATTACACTGCTTAGATTGTGCATGTCCACACATATCTGCTCAAAAATATATAGACAAAATTTTAAAAGGGCATTTGAATTGTTGGAATCCTATAGGCTGTGCACAAACCGCATTCATGAAGCCTAAGGATCTAACTGATAAAGTCTATAGGTACAATATTGAAAATATAAGCAAGATCATTTCATTCTAAGGTGAGTGATTTGCATTTCAGTCCTATACACATTTGCTTGCCAGTAAGCAACTCTGTGTAGAATAGAGCTTACACCTAAAAAAACAAGCATAGGATTGTAAACTAAATCCCATACTTTAAAGCAGGAGTGGGAAAATGTCAGAGGAAAGGGGACAGATTAGCTCCACACAGAAGACCTTGGGGAGGACACACACTGGCCACACACCCTTGCACAAAATTAATTTTTACTCAAATTGCCATGTTTGAGGGGACGGACAATTTTAGGATCAGGAGCGCCTTTTTTTTTTTTTTTTTTTTTTTGCAACAAAGATCGATTCCTCTTTTTTCCCCAAAATTTTTCTTTTCTTTTTCTTTACTTCATTAATACATTTATATGCTGTTCTATATCCAAGAACAGAAATGGCTCTAGGATGTGAATAAAAAGAACTCATTCTGCTAAAACACATTTTGTATAGTAATAATCAGAGTGAAAACAGAGAAAAGGTATAAAAGCAATGACCAAAGCAGTGACTGTCAAACATGGACAGGAAAGCAATCATTGTCTCCTTGCCTTGACCATTCAAGGGCCAGAAGACTGAGAACTCCTATAGATGACTTCTTTTAAACATGGAATAAAATATATTATTCATGTTTTATGGAGAACCCTGTCATCTTTGTTTGGACTTAGCATTTCTCTTTTAGGGATAGTGCAAAGCAGAAGCAGCTGCTTTAGCTTGTCCCTTGTCAATAAAATTTTGCTTTTGTCTTTCAAGCTGTAAGAATCTGAAAGGGGAAAAATTAATAATGTAGGTGTAGAAATCAAGAGGGTGAGCAGAATCTGTAAGCACCTGGGTATTTATACTGAAGTTCATCAATGGCTGAGGAGGGCATTGTTTTGGGATCAGCAGAAGTGGATGTATAAATGTTTGCTTGGGCCAGCCCCCTTGTGTTACCCCAAAATGTAGGTGCCACAAGGGCCACGCCATGATGCCAAATACCTCTGTGCAAAAGTGGGGAATGAATTAGCTCAAAATCAGGAGGCTAACGAGAGGGGGACAACTTAGCAAGACCTTTCTACCAATGTTTACAGGCTCATACAGGAAAGAACCAGCCATAGATTCAAAAGTAAACTAAAAATGTGTTTTATTGAGCGGAATTCACTCATACACACATAAGATACATACAGTCAAACATTCACACAAGAGCTAACTGAAGGATAAGGGGAGGAAAAATGTGGATAGAGAGGCTGAAGGTTTGGGGTTATAATTACCAGTCCAGAAAAGTAGTGAAGAAGTTGAAATGTGGCTCAGTCTTGTGTCTATGGTCAGACAAGATCAGGATTTAGGGCAACATAGGCCCTTTCCACACGGGGTAAAAAAAACAGCTTAGGACGACCTCACCCAGAGGTCGTCCACACCATGGGGTGCGCTAGGGCGGTTTGAAAAGTGGAGGTTCCACACCTCAAACCGTCCTCGCGTGGCCACAAGGGGTGGCGCAGCGTGTTTTTTAAAAACCACATTTCATGTGGTTTTTAAAAAACGCGAGCGCGCTAACCCGTTGCAGCGCCCCATTTGAAACTGCAGGGACTCGCTAGCGCGTCCCTGTAGAGCTGCCCAGGGGCGGGCTTCCGGCTGGCGTGCTGCCCTGATTGGCGGAGCGCCGCCGGAAGTTGCCGGCCGCCATTTTGGGTGCCGCTGAATGCCGCCGAAATTTGCCAGCTTGTGGAGCAGCGAACATGCGCTCCCCCCGGGGACGGAGCAACCCGCTTCCAGGTAAGCTCCGCCCTTGCGTGCACCGCCCCGTTTCCCCATCCCCCGTGTGGAAAGGGCCATAGTGGGGTCCAGCATTTCATCTGACTGCACCTGACCTCTCAAAAACAACAGTTTATATACTCTATTTCCCTCTCTGAAGGGGTGTGAGTTAATTGCTCTCCCAGCATAGTGGACAATGGGAATTGCAGCACAGACAATGCTGTCCAGATGGTGCTAATGGTTTCAGTGCTTGGATGACAAAGAAATAATGATTGTTGTAATAGCTCTGTTTTGTGGACAATACAGAAAACATCCAGGTGTACAGGAACAGGATTGAAGTAATCAGTGCTTTGGTGGGAAACATCTCCCTTCTGACCATTGTATTCCAGAGATTCTCTGGAACAGCAGTGATTTACCTGATAAATGACCTAGGTTATACCTACTGGGTGTTTTAGGCTGACCTGCCTACAACGTCACATTTACAGTCAGAGCCTTCCTCTTTCTGGCCTGACCTCCCAGTCATCTTCAGGTTTAATTTGATATCAGAGCCCATTAAAACATATTGCCAATTAAACATGATGCCAATTAGATATGGTGCCCATCGAAACTATACCATTACTGGTAGCCGTATGTGGGTCCTAACACTTGAAGGATGTGATTCTTAGCCTAGGCAAGTGGAACAATGGTCTCTCGCCTTTTTCTCCAGCTATTTCCCAAGACTTGGGGTTTGCTGATGATGTAACCCAAAGAAAAGTCTCTTGGCCACTGCCTCTAGGGTAGGGCACTCGTAACATTGTCTGGAGGCAGGGATTGCTGCAAGCCTTCTATGCTGCTAATGCTTGGCACCAGCTAGAAACAGCTTTAAAAAATACTTTTTAGATTTTCATACCACCCTCCTATCCAAAATTGGACACATGTTTGATTGTAAGTGCATACTTGGCTTACAAAACAATATTCAAAACTGGTACTCAAATGGACAACAAGCTAGACCAGGTTGTAAGGTTGCATTTTTTGAATTGCATAGTGGCAGTCTTTTATACTAGAGAATAAGAAAGCCAGTGTAGTACAGTAGTTTGGGCACTGGACTACGACCTTGGAGACCAGGGTTTGATTCCCTACTTGGCCATGCAAACACACTGAGTGACCTTAGGTGCATCGCATACTCTCAGCCCCAGAAAACCCCATGAAAACCCCACCTTAGGGTGACCATAGGTAAGAAATTACTTGAAGGAACACAACAATAGCACACAAGAGACTGCCATTGCTATTGCAAACCTAGTCAAGGAGATGGAGCGCATATAGATCAGTCACTTCTCCCTTCATTGTTTAGTGACCCATGGTGGAGCACTGAGTACCCAGAAGGGAACAGGTGGTAGATGCTAACTTCTTCCAGATCTCACTCCCAAATATTGGTTAAATTATCAATTATGCATGGAAAAATATTCAAAAATATCAGAAAAATGTTTTAAAAACAGATTTCATGAGTGTTGGGAAACTGAGGAAAAGAATCCTACATATGCAAGTGTCTTCACCATTTTGTACTTATTCCACGTGAAAAATGTTGGTGGTGGTGGGTACATAAAATGTCATTCCCTATGCAGAAAAGAGGTTCCATGCACCGAAAACAGCATTTTCTGCATAGGAAATGTAAGAAGCTTGTTTTTGTGCAGAAAGTACTGTTTTCTGTGCAAGACACTTGTTTCCTGCTCAAATAATGCTGTGTTCTATGCGGAAAAAGTAGTTCTGCAAAAGTGCATTTTTAAAAGTACAGAATAAGTCTTAGAACGTAGCTCTTTTTCAATGACTTTGCTGCAGAGATGAGAAAAATGATAAAATTATGTATTGTTGCCTGTGGGAATTAAACTTATAAAGATTTGCATCCCTATTAGCCATACAATACAGATTTTGGTAATACCACCCCCATCTCTACACATTTAAATAATGGATAGAAAAGATTTTTATGTTAGACCGATAAGTCATTCAGCAGCAAAATCAGCACCACCAAAGGGATGTTGTTAAGACTACCAAGAACTATCCAGATAAGAAAAGAAGCAAAAAAGGGGAATAGCTCTTCTCTTCCATTGGCCTATAAATGCTCTCCACCTCATACTTCTACCTGTGGCCACACCAGATCCCAAGGTTACCCAGTGAAATTTCCCAGGCACATTCCAGAATCAATCACATAAAACAATAAAAGACCCCAGCACTTGGTGTTACTTATGTAAAGCTGAAGCTTTTCATAGCTTAGCTTAAAGTTGCAGATTCTAGAAAGAAAAGATATCATGTGTGAAGGAAAATGTTACATAATCTGATATTTGACCATGTCTATTGATACTGCCTTTTCTTCATACTGTCAGTCATGATTGATATTGTTAATTTTTCTCTTCTGTATTTATATTAGATATTGTCACTTACAAAATTTATCATCCAACTTAATTGTCACATGAACAGAATGGCCTTTTGCCAGACATTTCATTCAAAAAAAATATAATTATCCACACATCCTGCTGTTAATGGTACTAGATTCTAATTATTTCAAAATGAAGTCATTATTCATAAACTTTGAGCCTGATATTTACCATAGAGGCCCATTATTACAGAATTTATCATTTCTATTAAAGCTTTGTTGCCACAGGCAACATCTCGTGATCCCTGATTTTGTTGCCAGGCATCTTGTTCACTGGATCTCATGAAAAGCATTCTGAGGATCAGGTGGGTAGAGGCACAGTTTTGGTGCATAAATAGCTGGTACTTTCAAGTGCTACATCCAAATCAGTGAAGAAATTCAAGAATAATGAAAAATAGTTCTGGCATACAGAATCAAATTGGCTGGAAATTGTTTGGCAAATTAGCAGCCACTACTATCCTGGATTGCAAGAATATGGAAATCTGAAATGAAGAAGTGTCAATGTGGGAGGCCTATTGGTGTACCCCCTACACCACATTTACCAGAATAAATAATCAGTCAAGTATTATACCATTTCTTCTATGTTTCCGACTATTTTCTTTTCAGTGAATAACTAGAACTTAGTGAAAATGTTGTGCTCTCTCTCCCGCTCTCTCTCTAGCTTATATCCTTTTTTAAAACCAGATTAGAGTATACCCAATGAATAAATGGAATTTATCTATGTGTTGACTCACTATTCAGCAGTTGACTGAATGGGTTGAATGGATGTACTCTGTGGGAATAATCAACAGGAAAGCAGCCTCTGTGTGTGTGTGTGTGTGTGTGTGTGTGTGTGTGTGTGTGTGTTTGCATGTTTTAATACATGAATTTACAGAAAAATTATGAAGTCCTTCAGGAAAGGGAAAGAAAATTTTTTAAATTAAAACATTTCAAATGTGGGCAAAAAACAAACCTGACAGATTCTCTGAAACTGCTGCCAGTCTGGAGAAAGACTTCTTGTCACAAAAGGCTTTTTGTAGCCTAGCCTACCACAAAAAGAAGTGGAGAAATCCTCAAGAATTTCAGAATTTGGCATATAGGAGCAGCGAGTTCTGTAACATAATGAGAGAGAGATTTGAATTAAAGACTGTGTGGGTGTTTTGTCATGTCATTTCTATTTATTTATTATTATTTATCATATTTATATTCTGCCTTTTCTCCCAAAGTGGGACCCAAGGCAGCTTCACAAAGATTCAAGTGGAATACACAGTAAAGCACTCAACAAAATGGAAGAAGGCTGATTTTCAAATGCTCTAAGAATACTTAGGATCAATGTTGTCTGTATTCAAACTCTGAAGGTAAGATTAATCTTTGCTTTAGGGATTTTTTTTTTTTTCAAGAAAGGGTGTGCTTTTCTTTCTGGTTCCTTTATCTAGGTCAAAGTGTTTAAGCCTGATCTAGCCCCTAAGCTTATGGGACCTAAAATCCATATTTAGACACCTAAGTGAAAGGAGCCTATTTTTTCCCCTTCATAGTTCCATATCAGTTTTACAGAAATCAATGGCAAATAGGATTGCTGAAAACCAGGACATGTGAATGCCTGAAAGCAAAGAGGGCAACTAAATTCCAACATCTGCTGTGGCATTCTTTTATTATATTCATATTGCAGACCCCATGCACAACAACAATGGGAGGCATTTCTCAAGCCCCCATGAGCATTGCCAGTGGTCATCATAGAAATCTTTCTTTGTCCTTCTCTTTTTCTTTTAATCTCTTGACTGTTGCTGTATTTTCTGTGTCGCTAGTCTTTTTGGTGGTTCTTCTTTTCTATCTGTTACAGAGGAAAACTGAGGCCCAGCAGATGGTAAATGAAGACATTGGTAGAATCTTGTTGTAGAAGAGAATCATAGAATCTTAAGTGTTAGAAGAGACCACAAGGATCATTTCATCCAATCCCCTGTCATGCCGGAATACACAACTAAAGCACTCTTAAGATGCCCATCCAACCTCTGTAAAGGTTGGATGAGCATCCTCTGTAAACCTTTGTAAAGACCTTCAAAAATAAAGAGTCTCCCTCTGAAACCCCTCTATTCCACACTTGAACAGCTCTTACAGTAAAGATCTTCCTAATGTTAAAGGAGTTAAAGACGTTCTTCCTAATGTATTGTAAAGAAGTTCTTTCTTCTTCCTAAAGGTGGAGTCTTTTATAATTTGAATCCATCGGCTCTCTTTCTAAACTCTGCAATAGAAGAACACAAGCTCTATCTTCTACATGGTATTGCTTCAGATAGTTCATGATGGCAATCATGTTATCTTTCAATCTTCTCTTCTTCAGGCTAAACATACCTAACCCTGCAAGTTGTTCCTCATAATGTTTGGAATACTTAAAGAAGCAAATAACATATCTGATGCTGCCTTGTTTCCCTGTATATAGTGAGCTGCAAAGGAACTCTTAGTGATACATTTTGAAGAAGAAGAAGAAGAAGAAGAGGAGGAGGAGGAGGAGGAGGAGGAGGAGGAAGAGGAGGAACAAGAAGAATTACTAAGGCCGTTTCTGCACAGGTTAAATAAAACGGTGCAGTGCACCCTCCACGGAGGATGTCTGCACCTTGGAGCGGACTGGGTCCGAACTATTTAGTGTAGATCCGCACCTCAGTCCACTCCAGAGCGACCCCAAGTGGTCTTCCAGCGTCTTTTTGAAAAACCTGATTTTTCAGGTTTTTCAAAAAGCTGGCATGTGCCATTGCATGCCTGCTGTCCCGTGCAGATTCACAGGCTCGCACCAATGCGAGCCTGCAATCTGCGGAGGGCGGGCTTTAGGCTGGCAAGCTTCAGCGGTTGGTCGAGACCCACAACCAACCAGAAGCCACCATTTTGGGCGCCAGAGCATGCGGAGCGACAGCCACGCACTGCTCCGGAGCAGCCTGGACCAGACCAGGGAGCCAGAAGATCCGGTAAGTAGCAGCGTGGGGCGATTCCCTCGCCCTTTACAGAAATGGCCTAAAACTAAGTAGAGAAGTGCAATGAGTTTCACATTTGCTTTTACTACCTTTAATTTCCCTCCTCTGTTTGATGTGAGTGAGAACATAAGAGTCCATGGTGTCATAGGCTTTTCCACACTGCACAATTACAGCAGCCTGACAGCAGCTTCATTACCATGGCTCTTTCCTATGGAATCCTGGGGTTTGTATTTTTGTGAGGTATTTAAAATTCTCTTTTAGATCATTCTAACCCACTTCCCTGCACTACAGGACCGGGGCTGTCTAGCAGAAAACTCTAATCATCTTACCAAATTACAAACCCCAGGATTCCATGGGATGAACTCATGGAAATTAAAGTGGTGTCAAACGTTATAAAAACTGTGCAGTATGGATACACCCTTAACTTGAATTAACTATTCCTTAACTACTGCCACCAGCTTATGTTTAATTATACCTAGGAGATAGTCAACTCCCTTTAAGAAATCTTCCCAATCTTGTAAAAGTTCTTTTAGAGATGGAAAGATATTAACCATTATATGCTTCCTGGGGAAAAAAATCTCAATAACTGGGAGACCTGTTTGAGAAAAACAACACAGTGGTGAGAATTTTTCAGGTTTTTTTGCCAAGTATTAACATATCCTCAAATAATTGTTTGGTTGGTTAGGTTTGTTTGTTTGTTTTGGAAACTATTCTGCACAGAATTACATATTTACACTCTTTGTGAGAGAGGCATATCTCACGCACTTTTTATTCAATACCCCCTACCCACTGTTTCCAGCTAGCAATATAAAGGTTACTGGATTTTACACACACACACCCCACACATACATAATAACAGCAATCTTGCACAAAAAACACACACAAATGGCTATCTAGAAAGAGTGTTTTTGCACAAAAACACCACATGATTCACACCCACGCCTCCCAAAAAAAAAAACCCTGTGTATATTTGCATAGAATTTCTCAAAACATTTTGGGATGTGAGAATATTAGCCAAAGACTGTGCAGAAATATTTGTTCCTCCACAGTGAGAGGAACACTTACAAGGATGCAATAGTTGAATATTTACATCCCTACTTTCTTTTCATATTTCACAAACATATTTAATGTTTCTCAGACCATGAATCCCCAAAGTGGTCTTAACCTTCACTTTAAATAATACATGGTATGTTTAACTTTAAAAAAGAATGTGTGAAATTCCTGTGAGATGGCCAGTATTACATAAATGTACTTCTGTGTACCCTTCAGATATATCAGATATTTCACCGAGGACCCCCTTCAAATTGATTTTGACTTTCTGTCTTAAATTTTGATTTATATTCCTGTATATTTTGTTTTGAAGATATTCTGACGAGAAACTATTGTGTGCTCAAACTCACTGAATGGTATTTCGTTTAATTTTGTTTACGATCAACATTTTTGCTCCATGGCTTAGATGAAGAACAGTAATCAAGACTAGATCCTCTGCATGGCGTTAAAGGCCAATCAGAGTTAGGGAATCCTTGCAGATGGAAACCACTCAGCTTCACCTGTTGTGTTATTTTGTGACCCAGATTCCACACAGGGAGTTGTAGCCAACCATGACTGTACTCTAAGCAAAAGTGTTTCTATTTGTGCAGAAAAAGCACCTGTTCTATGACAATACACCCTATCAGTACAGGGTCCCCCCAGTGCCTTCCCAAAAACTGCTCTAGATACTGAGAGAACCAGTTGGAACTTGTGGAATATAAAATGTCTTACCCTGATTTCTGGGGGTCCTGGGAGGGACACCTAAATGCGCTCCAAATATTAACATGTTGGGGGAATTAGCAAGGAGCACAAGCTAGCAATACGAGAGGCAGGGTAAAGTAGCGAGATCTGTAACCCTATGTTTACGGGGTCGGGCCACGACAAGAACTAGGCAAGTTGTTCAATTAAACCAGATTTTATTATGATCATACACAGACACATGCACTCACCACTCATACAAGAACTATAGAAGTAAAAAGTGAGAAAACTTGATAGGGGTTTTAAGCAGGTTTCTGGGTGATCCTCCACCTGATCCTGCAGTCCAGAGAAGAGAAATAGAGTTCAGAGCTTGGGTTCATGGTTTCCCAGCACGTGGAGACTGAGGGGAGGCTCACCAAACAGAGTGGCAGCAGTTCGGGATGCAAGGCACGAGCGTTCTGACAAGAAGCTCAACTTAGGGTTTTTATAGGGAAGATTGTACCTGGAAGCTAGCCCTCTCCCGAGGAGAACAATAGGGTTTTTAGTGGAGACAAAGCCTCCGAAAGGTCAAAATCAGAATTGATGAGATTTAACCAGCATTGCCAATTATTAGAACAGTATGCAGATGAGGAGCGCTTAGCGTTTGTATAGAGCAAGCAGTTCAGGACTGAGAGCCCTTGCATTTGCTTAATTGTCGGCTGTGTCTGGAGGGCACTACTGACTGTGCGACAGTTGTTTACTGGCCTAGACCTAGCTTGCATAATTAAGGCCATACAGCTCTCCCTGCCTACACAGGCTCTCCGTGACCCTTTCAGACATGTGGAGTTCGTCTTATGGAGTGCTACGTGGAAATATTAACCATAACCAATATGAAACTGTAGACCTCGGGCTCAGGCCAGATAACCGCAGTAACAAATGGAAGGCTGCAATAGTGAAAATCAGGGGACATGCTGTGCTCAGCAAAGCTCTCTGCTGATACAAAGCTACTGCTGGGTACAAACTGTGAACTCCAAAACCAAAAAGGCAGTGTGGTGTAGTGGTTTGAATACTGGACTAGGACTTTGAGAAACCAGGTTATAAATCCCTGGTCAGAGCATGAAAATCCTTTGCATGACCTTGAGCAAAGCACATTCTGTTAGCCTAAGAGAACGGGAATGGCAAACCTCTGAAGATATCTTACCATGATAACCCTATGATAGGGTTGCCATAAGTTAGAGTTGCCTTGAAGGGACATGACAACAACAATGGAAGAGGAAAAGAAATGGAAGAAAAAGAAATGTCTCTACTCTCTAATCCTGGGAAATTAAGGTATGGCAGACCTTTCTGGATTGTTTAGAAACAAAATATTGGTGGTGGGAAATCACCCCGTTTCTCCATACTTCATAAACACTACAAGTAAGCTTGGTAGGTATATTGTTTTCTACCAGTGTAAGTTACATTTGATGCACATTCTATATATAGCCTCCAGTTATATCACTGAGATATAGCCACAGCACTTCCTCTGTCAAGCCTTTCTTTGTTTCAGACTATGCCGTGTGACCAATCTTGAGTCCCATGTTGAGAGAAAGGCAGGATATAAATAAAACAAAATAAGTCTCCTTAAGAGAAAGACTCCTCCAGTTCATTCAGTAGTTAGGACTAGGTCAGGTATCTTCTTCAGCATCTCTACTTCATGTTTCTTCAAAGGTCCAGTAGTCCCGAAGTGCCAAGCGTCCATCCCCATTATGCTCACTTTTCTTCAGTGAGCAGCGTGCCCTAGTGGCTGATTTGGGACTTGAAGTGTTAGGCTTGTGTCCCTCAAAGGTTTCTTAAAAACAAAATCATTTGCTAAGATGCCCAGGTTAGAACAGTCATGTGAGCATTTGACACTTTATTTGTATTTATATTCTTGAGTTCAATTTTAGAAACAAGTCCTTAAGCTAATTTTATTAATCACTTGGGTATATAATGGCATTACTATGCTCACGCTCATAAGAAAGGCCACTTACCTAGCATCCATCAATGACCCACAGATATATTTTGTTATAACCCTAGACTGTATATTTATATCTTTTTTAAAAAAGAAAGGAAACCAGGAGAGAGACCTAACATGAATATGGAGATGGTGTATTAAAATTCACGAGGGGCTGTCAACAGAGCTGATGCAAACTGTTTGCCAGAAATACACGATGATATTGCAAGCTGGCAAAGATGAAAACAGCTTGGGAAAGCTCTTTATGGTGCTATTTCATCCTTCCAAATGTTAAACAAGCTGTCTTTTACCAATTCAAAGCAACTTGAAAATACAGCATCTCTAGACGGCCTTTGCCAAGGTGTTTTGCAAAACATGAGGGACAGCCCTTCATCCCACTCTTCCCCAACTTGACTCTCGCTGAGATTTTAAATGGCAGCATAAACCCTGCCAAGGTTAAGTTTCCTGTTTAGGAGATGCATTTTCACTGGAAAAGCATTAAGTGTGTGTTCATGTTCAGTCTAGCACTCATCTAGAAAATTGGCAGGATCTTTGCATAACTCCGTAAAAGAGTATCATAGAAAGAAGCCAGAATGGTTCTGAAGTATTCATTAATACAAGACTTACAGTTTACCAACACAATACTGTTGAAGAATGAGTTGAAGACCATTCACAACAATAGAATAAATAAGACCAGACCTGGGCATGGAGGATCCATCTGTCTTTTATCACAGACAGTGACTAGTAAGGAATAAGACTTTTCTGGCTCACCCTGAAAACAATTGAATTGGAATCCCAGCAAAAGGTAAGCTCTGTCAACTGGTGGTTCCCTGGTCCAGGGATTAGGTAAACAGTCTCCCCTGGATAGGCTGCACTTTTTCCAAAGAAGCGTGGGCATAGTTTGGGAATACTCTTGGATCCATCTCTGTCCCCCAAGACCGAAATGGCCTCTATAAGTCAAAATGCTTGAGGCCAGCTTTGATTGGCCTGTGGGCTACAGCTGTTCCAAGACAAGGGCCATTTCCACACCACACTGCTATAGCACTATTATTCCACCTTCAACATCCTGTGGAATCCTGGGGCTTGCAGTTGGGAGGGGAGCATTTAGAATTCTCAGCCAGAGAGCTCTTTGGTCTCAGGAAACTACAAACCTCAGAATTCTACAAGATGTTGAAAGTGGAATAATAGCACTATAACAGTGTAGGGTGGAAATGGCCAAGGATACTCTGAACACTGTAGCTAACGCACTGTTAACTATTAGGCTACTGCAATGGGACTTCCCTTGAAGAAGGCCAGGAACCTGTTTGTTGGACAGTTTTAAAGAAACATGTATGACCAATTTTAAAGGAGTGATGCTGGCTGCCAATAGGCTTCTGGTCCAAAAGGCTCATGATGACATACAACGGTCTAAAAGGTTTGGGATGTCAATATTTGAAAGAATGCTTCTCTCCATATACACCTGCTTGTGGATTATGCTCTGCACCCCATTAGCGGGAAAACATCTGCAAGGATCTGCAAGATGGCTTTCTCTGCCATGCTCCCTCTTGTGGAACACCTTTCCTTTGATGGTCTGATTGGTGCTAATACTAACTTCTTTCTGGCAGCAGGTTAAAACATAAGGGTTTTTTTATTTTTCATTTTTTTAAAATGTAGTACTAGCAATGAAAGCATGAAAATCATAACTTTTATCAAAAACTTTGGCCCCTAACACTTTTCTCTAAATCTATGCAGATTTTAAGATGTTTTAATCTATTTTAATTGTTATATTATTTAATATGCTTTATGCCACCATTCTCTTATATTCCAAGACAAGAGAGATTTTATTTGCCTGGGCATTTTCAAATAACTCTGTTGTTCTCTATGGGGCAGTAATGCTGCTTCTCAGTTTGAGCTTTTTCATAGAATCATAGAATCATAGAAATGTAGAGTTGGAAGAGACCCCGGGGGCCATCCAGTCCAACCCCCTCCCATGCAGGAACACCCTCAAAGCACTCCCGACAGATGGCCATCCAGCCTCTGCTTAAAAACCTCCAAGGAAGGAGACTCCACTACACTCCGAGGCAGCATATTCCACTGCCGGACAGCCCTGACTGTCAGGAAGTTCTTCCTGAGGTTCAGGTGGAATCTCCTTTCCTGCAGCTTGAATCCATTGGTCCTTGTCCTGGTCTCTGGAGCAGCAGAAAACAAGCCCTCTCCTTCCTCTACATGACATCCCTTCAATTATTTAAACATGGCTATCATGTACCCTCTTAACCTTCTCTTCTGCAGACTAAACATACCCAGCTCTCTAAGTCTATCCTCATAGGGCATGGCTTCCAGGCCTCTCACCATTTTGGTCGCCCTCCTCTGGACTTGCTCCAGCTTGATCATGTCCTTCTTGAATTGGGGTGCCCAGAACTGGACACAGTATTCAAGATGCGGTCTAACCAAAGCAGAGTAGAGTGGTACCAGTACCTCCCTCGATCTAGACACCATACTCCTGTTGATGCAGCCGAGAATTGCATTGGCTTTCTTGGCTGCCACATCACACTGCTGACTCATGTTCAGCTTGTGGTCTATGAAGACTCCTAGATCCCTTTCACATGTACTGCTATCCAGCCACGTGTCCCCCATCCTATATTTCTGTATTCCATTTTTTCTACCTAAGTGTAGGACCTTACACTTCTCTCTGTTGAATTTCATTTTGTTAGCCTAGGCCCAGCTCTCCAATCTATCCAGGTCATTTTGAATTTTGATCCTGTCTTCTGGCGTATTAGCAATCCCTCCCAATTTGGTGTCATCTGCAAATTTGATGAGGATGCCCTCTATTCCTTCATCCAAGTCGTTGATAAAAATATTGAACAGCACTGGGCCCAGGACAGAACCCTGTGGCACCCCACTAATCACTTCTCTCCAGGAATGAAAAGCAGCCATTCGTGATCACTCTTTGGGTTCGGTTGGTCAACCAGTTACAAATCCAACTAACAGTAGCCCCGTCCAGCCCACATTTTACCGGCTTCATTGCAAGAATGTCATGGGGAACTTTGTCAAAGGCCTTACTGAAATCGAGATATGCTACATCCACAGCATTCCCTTCATCTATCAAGCTAGTAACTATCATAAAAAGAGATAAGATTAGTCTGGCATGACTTATTTTTGAGAAATCCATGTTGACTTCTTGTGATTACCGCGTTGCTTTCTAAGTGATTAGAAACTGACTGCTTAATGATCTGCTCCAGGATCTTTCCGGGTACTGATGTCAGTTCTGACTGAGCGATAATTATTTGGGTCCTCTTTTTTTTTATTTCAATTATTATTGTTTTTGGAATGGGACTGCTTTTGTATGTAGTCCTTGGGTTCTTTTTGATGAAGAGTAGCTCAGAGAGCTACTTTCAGTTAACTAAATAAGCAAACCAATGAGCTGAAATGTATGCTTTTCAATTATACCAGGTGACCACTATGAGAGAAAGAAAATATTCTGTTGACCCTATAAAATAATTATATATTCACCTTTTATACCCTTCACTTTAACATAAAGGAGATCCCATGGCTCAACTTATTTCTATTCTTAATTGCAATGTAGCTAGCTAGCTAGCTATCCCACTAACTCTACAAGAATAACCCATGTACTCACATATCCATGTAGATACATTCCTTTGAGATACCTTCAGCACTTCAGTTGGCATCCTGTTGGCATCCTGACATATACTACACTACTGTAACTAAGGTGTAACCTTGCAGAAGGAAATATCCATTATGAATCTCTGGAGGCAGAGGCTGTTTTTTTCTTCTCTCCATACTCAACAGCAGCTGGAACAAGCATGATTGCACCCCCTCAACCAATCAGTGGCAGGGGAAAAGATCTGCATCCTGCCACCCCCTGACTCTTGTTGTGCAGCAAAGGGAAGCGACCAGATAAAGAGAACAGCCTCTGTGGCTTCTCATAAATACATTGGCAGAAATGGCCTGCCAGCATGGTGCAGAATATCAGCGTTTGTTTACAGCTGTTCAGGTCCCAATGTCACAGAATGCCTACATTTTAGGATTTGTCCTTTGTTGATTCTGCAATAAAATGTGACTCTGGGAGACGAAAATGTCCCATCCTTGTGCAAATGGGTTAAAGATCTTTTGTGACTTTAACATGACCATTACCAAAAATGCATTTCCATTTCAGCTCAGCTGGACTTCAGATGCCATCTTTTTCTCTCTTTCTCTTTTGACAGAATTTCATCCTGTCTTTAAATAGTCTCCATTTCTGTTCCCCAAATTTAAATCTTTTCTTCCAACAGCAATATTTTATCATCACACTGAGATCCTACAATGGAGTTTATCTTTTCCTGTGGTACCAAGCTCAAGGTTTCTTAAGTAGAGTAACAGCCTCTAGATGGGTGATATTACAGCTTCTCCCCCTCAAAAATTGTGAACTTGAATATACATTGTGATTCAATCTTCTGTTCAGCTTTGCCTTCCTTGTTTCAATGTTATGTGCCCTTTTGAAGCTTTGGATGCTCAGAGCACTAAGATTCTTCCCTGCTTCTTGGCTTTATGCTGCCCTATCTACCCAAGTGAGTGTTTTCTGCAGCCACACTGATTAGCTGATTGACAGATATTCAATTCAGCACAGGGACTTCTTGTTACATGTTTCAGCAAGTTAGTGATTGTAAACCCTGTGATTTCTGGATTAAGGAAGTGAGGGATGATAAAGCTGGGAACATTGTGGGGAACCCCAATTGTGGGGAAAATGTTCACATTATCTATGTGGGAAGTGACCACAAGAGGCAGGGAAGGAGGGGAACTAAATCCCCAATACTTATGCCTGTCAAAAGAAACACATGCTTCTGGTGTTCATCATTACACCAAGAAACCTTGCTTAAACCTGCCTCAATGAATTAGCACGGGTGCACCGGTCTTGTGGGAACTGGCCTGGAAATGGCCCATGTGAGTGGAGGAAAACACTGCTATAAAAGTGGAAGTGTCATGAGTGTTTGAGCTGGATCCAGAAGAACTTACACACACTCTACTCCCAATGTGAAATCAAAAAAATCAATATAAATTCCATTGATTTTTTTTTTTTGAAAGGAATTAAAATGTGACTAACTTCTTCTGAATTCCAGTCTGTGTCTGAGATAGGGGGAAGGAGAGGTGGTAGATATTCTCTGTGTGTTCGGGATATAAGACATGGTCATGCAGACAGGTAAGGTGAGTGTTTCAAATATGTCTTTACAGTGGCACTAGGTATAAAGTCAACATTTTAAATAAAAACAACAATATCAGAAGTTCTTTTTTCTTTTCAATTTCTGCTGTGCATTTTGATTCCTCACAGTTTCTGCATCTTGTTGATGACGATGATGATGATTTCTTTAGTTTTGATTTGTTTTGTTGTTGTTGTTTTTTTTGGTTCATGGGCTATGAGAGTTTCTTGTATTGAATCAGCTCCATCTCTGCAGTGAAAGGCCTGCTAGGGAAATGGCTTCCTCCTTTTAAAAAATTTTTTACCATCCACTAATGGACTGTCAATTGTCTTAACCTCTTCCACCTGCAGGATTTACCATTTCTTCCCCCTCCTAAAGAATTTCTGGGAAATAATTAAGATGATACGTATTTTATTTTATTTTATTTGGAAATGGTATCCTGTCAGTATAAACATACCCTTACTGCATCTGGCCTGCAAACAATAAAACACACACTAGAGCATAGATAAGATCTATTAAGTTTACTGTAAAACAAAGCCAACTTCAACAGAGTAGTTACCTCAGACTTTGAGAATATATTGTAAACAAGTTTCAACCTCAAAAGCCATCACCAATAAAAACAATCTCACTGGGTTAATCCAATTGTTCATCTCTCCCATTATCCTCCCATAGCAGATGCTACAGCAGAAGCAGACAGGAACAATGGGTACCAATTAAGAGCTGTGCTCCCACTTTTTCACTCCCAGCTTTCATTATATTGTTTAATAACATTTAGGAACATCTTGAACAGGCAAATCTGTGCCATATACTTCTTGTCTAATAGCTGCTGATCCTCCCGTCCTTCATTAAAAGACTGCTCAGCCACAATTAAAATTCCTGGCACTGTGTAATAAAGTCCATAGTCTAAAATATGCTGTCCAGTGCTGTAGAATTCAAAATCAGTTCATTGAGTATTTACTTAGTATTACTCCAGAGAGACCTGACATAAAAGACAAGCAAAAGTTTTATGTGATCCCTTTAACTGTGTCAAGTAGAAAAGCATAATTTTTTACTGATCTTGAGAGGTTTTTCTTTTAAGTGTGGTAAAATTACTTTCTAAAAGTTCTTAACCTGCTTTGGCAATTTTGGGGTAGTGGTATTTACTGAAAGCTATATGGTAGTTAACTTGCTGACCTGAGCTTTATGAGATATCTCTCAAGTCATGAATTGAAACTGTATTTATTTCCTTCCTTCCTTCCTTCCTTATTGCATATTCAAAAGATGAGCAAGTTGTCTGTTCTTCTGGTAATGTTGTGAGCGCATTGATTCTTCCTCAGCAATTCAATCCCAGATGAATTCAAAGCTGGTATTTTGTATTTAACAGAATGCAATATTAGAACCTCTCAACAAAAATAGAATAGTTATACAAATGTCAGTACTGCAATTATTCTCTGTTGTTGGGGTACAACTGTAAGGATTCTGTAGGATGACAGACATAATCCAATACTTGTCTGCTCCAATACTGCACGTACAAATTCATCTATCTTCTAATAACTCATCAATCTTTGCTTACCCATGCTATAGGTTAGGGTAAATTTGTCAACCAACCAGAATATTATTGACCCAGTCAGACTTCCATCGTCACAGCCAATTGCTAGAAAAGGAAGATGAGAAGTCGGGGGGGGGAAAGCATCAGGCTTGTTGCTACGACAAGGTATGCATGCAACTAATGGGATGTCATGTGTGGTATCACATTTGTATGAACAAGCATGCTAGCAAGTATAACAAAAGTATTTCCACTATGCTATCATGTGGTGATAAGGGACGTTGTTGACAGCAGATGGCATAGTTCAGACTCCTCCTGTGTGTTCTAGGGTTCCTAGAACAAAGGGCTTTTCCACCTTACGCTGTCATAGTGCTATTATTCCACTTTCAACGTCCTGTGGGATTCTGGGGTTTGTAGTTTATTGAAGCCAAAGAGCTCTCTGGCTGAGAGTTCTAAATGCCCCTCCCTAAACTACAAACCCCAGGAATCCATAGGATGTTGAAAATGGAATAATAGAACTATAACAGTGCAATGAGAAAATGCCTACACGGCTAAACACATGCATACACGCAAAATAAGCAAGCATGGAAGCACTGACAGATTGATAAAACGATGCAAACAATCAATCCAATACTTTTTTAAAAATAAAAAAGTCCATGCAACAATCATAGAATTATAGAGTTGCAAGGGACCACAAGAACTATCTAGCCCACTTCCTGTCATCTAACCTTTCTTTAAATTCCTGCAATGAAGGAAATTCCACCACTCCCCAAGGCAATGATTTCTATCACTGAATAGCTCTTATCATCAAGAATTTCTTCCTAATATTTAGGTGGAATTTGTTTAATGCTTAAATGCTTCTAAATGATATCCTTTCAGATATTTAAACATGGCTGTTATGTCACCTCTCAATCCTTCTCTTCTATTCTTCTGTTCTGTAAGCCAAATATACTTGGCTCCTGCAGAGTTGGGCATCCAGATCTTTAATCATCGTGCCACTTTTCAACAGATTCCTGTATATCAGTATCTTCATCTATACTGTGGCATGCAGAAATGTACAAAGTACTCCACAAGAGATTTGATCAAAGCAGAATAGAATAATAGTACTAATATAATGCTATTACATTCCTTCATCTAGGCATTATATTCCTGTTGATGCTGCCTAGAATTGCACTAACATTTTTAGCTACTGCATCACACCATTGGCTCAATGTTTAGCTTGTAGGGTACTAAAACCCCTAGATTATTTTCACATGTACTCCTGTGAAGCTAGGTGCCAACCAGCCTATATTCGTACATTTTCCAGCCTGTATTTAATACTTTATCTCTGTCCCTGAGACCACTTTGATTCTTGATTCTGTCCTGTCAGCAAATTAACTACCCTTCTAATTTGGTGTTATCTGCAAATTTGAAAAGCATGCCCTCTGTTCCTTCATCTAGATCATTTATAAAGCTATTGAACAACACTCAAGGCATCCCATTAGTTACTTCTCCCCTAGATGAAGAAAACTCCACTCTTTGGGTTTATTCCATGAACCAGTTATAAATCCATCCAACAGTAGCATTTTCTAGCTCACATTTTGCCTTGTCTGCCAAAAAACAATGAGAGACCTTGTCAAAAACTTTATTGAAATCAAGATATACTATACCCACAGCATTCTTCAATCTAGCAGGTTTTAACTGTATCAGAAAAGAGATAAGAATAATCAGAGAAGAATTGTTTTTGAGAAACCATGCAGCAGCTATTTCATAAGTTGCTGCATTTTTGCACTATAGTGCAATTTGTGGGAGGCAAAAACAGTCTTGCAAATGCACACATGCTGAGATCAATCAAGAAATCTTGCCATCTCACAAATGAGGAGGAAAAAATTTGGCATGCCTTGTTCTCACAAGTGAGGATTTACATGTCTACTGTGATGCTATTCTTTCTGGAAATTATTTTTTAGAACTGGGCCTGTTCATTTTAAGAATTTATTTAAGAGTAGGCATACCAGCATGATATAGTAGTTTGAGCATTAAACTACAACCCTGGAGACCGGGGTTCACTTCCCCGCTCAGCCATGGAAACCCACTGGGTGTCCTGGGGTATGGCACACACTCTCAGCCTCAGAAAACCCCGTGATAGTTTTGCCTTAGAGTTGTCATAAGTTAGAAGTGACTTGAAGGCACATAATGGCAACGGGAGCAGCAGCAACAACAACAAAAACAACAGGCATTTATTGAACACTGTGAAATATGTATTTTTGCACCACATTTTCTATCCCAAGACTGTTGAGCCAAAAGTATATACTGGGAACAGTATCCTATTGTTAAGATATGGGAGAGGGTGTTTTCTGCTGTGCCATACTAGTTGTGGAGTGCCCTCCATTGGGAGGCCTTATTGGTGCTGGTGTTGGGTTCATTCCAGAACTAAGTCAAAATTTGTCATTTTATAAAAGGTATTTGGGTCACCCAGTATTCATTGGTATTTCCCATCCAAGTTCTAACCAGAGCTGACCCTGCTTAGCTTCTATCAGACAGGATCTGATGCCTTTAGGGTATTTAGGCAGCTCAAAGTTGCTGTTTTTTAAATTATTACATGTTAATATGTTTTTGCAATGTTAAATTATTTCAATGTTTTAAATTTGTTTTAAGTGATTTTATTGTAAGCCAAAGAGCTTATTAAATGGGTGTGAGCTTTCAATATTTTAAACAAATAAATGAATAAATATTGATCAAGTTGAAAAAAAGAATGCATGATGTGAAGGCACAACAACCTTCTCTGTGCTGGTGTTTTCCAGATGTATTCAGCCATAACTCATATCTGGTGTCTGCCCCTGACAATGGAAGGTGCGATTTAACATATCTGGAGGTTACCAAGTTGGGAAAGTCTACAACATGTTACACAATTTATACACCTCTAGAAAGCAAGTGTGGTGTAGCGGGTTTAGCTCTGGACTAGGACACTGGAGCACCAGAGTTTGAATCCCTGCTCAGCCATGGAAACCCACTCAGTGACCATAGGAAAGTCACACTCTTTCAACCTCAGAGGAAGGCAAGATAAATCCCCTCTGAACATATTCTGCCAAGAAAATCCTCTGATAGGTTTGCCTTAGTGTTGCTGTAAGTCAGAAAGGACTTGAAGGCACACAGCAGCAACAAAAACAACAACAACAAGAAGAAGAAGCCTGTGTTATCTAGAATGGTTAGTCCTAGAATCATAGAATCATAGATTTGGAAGAGACTGCAGGGACCATCCAGTCCAACCCCCTACTATGCAAGAACACCCATCAAAGCACTCCCAACAGATGGCCATCCAGCGTCTGCTTAAAAGCCTCCAAAGAAGGAGACTCCTCCACACTCCGAGGCAGCATATTCCACTGCTGAACAGCTTTGACCATCAGGAAGTTCTTCCTGAGGTTCAGGTGGAATCTCGTTTCCTGCAGCTTGAATCCATTGCTCCTTGTCCTAGTCTCTGAAGCAGCGGAAAACAAGCCCACTCCCTCCTCAACATCAAATGTTTAAACATGGCTATTTAACCTTCTCTTCTCCAGACTAAACATACGCAGCTCCCTAAGCTGCTTCTCATAGGGCATGGCTTCCAGACCTTTCACCATTTTGGTCGCCCTCCTCTGAACATGTTCCGGCTTGTTGATATCCTTCTTGAATTGAGTTGTCCAGAACTGGATACAATATTCCAAATGAAGTCTAACCAAAGCAGAAGAGAGTAGTACCATTACCTCCCTTGATCTAGACACCATACTCCTGTTGATGAAACCAAGAATCACATTGGCTTTCTTGGCTGCCGCATCACACTACTAAGGCCCTTTCCACACCGGGCTATTAAAACGGTGCAGAGCGACCTCCGACAGAGGTCTTCTGCACCGTAGAATGGACTGGGGTGGACTACTTTTGCAGTTCCACACCTCAGTCCGCTCCAGAGCAATCGGATCTGGTTGCGCAGTGTGTTTTTTAAAAACCTCTTTTTAGAGGTTTTTAAAAAGCACGGAGCACGTGACTCGGTGTCACTCCATCGCTGTGCTCCAGTGCAGATTTGCAGGCGCGCACTAGTGCGTGCTTACAGATCTGCTGGGGGTGGGCTTTAGGCTGGCGAGCTTCTCCAGTTGGTGGAGAGCCTCCACCAACTGGAAGCTGCCATTTTGGACGCCGGAGCAGTGCAGAGCGATGAGCTCGCAATGCTCCTCATCCTGACGGACTCGCCCGGACGCTGAAGAAGTCTGGTGAGTCCCGTTGTTGCGCAGTTCCTTTCCCACATGCGGAAAGGGCCTGCCTTACGTTCAGCTTGTGATCTACGAAGACTCCTAGATCCCTTTCACACATATTGTTATCCAACCACGTGTCCCCCATCCTGTATTTGTTCATTCCATTTTTTTTTCCTGCCTAAGTTCAGGACTTGACATTTCTCTCTGTTGAAATTCATTTTGTTAGCTTTGGCCCAGCTGTCCAATCTGTCAGGGTCATTTTGAAATTTGATTCTGTCCTCTGGGGTACATTATCCCTCCCAATTTGGTGTCATCTGCAAATTTGAACAACATGCTCTCTACTCCTTCATCCAAGTCATTGATGAAGATGTTGAATAGCACTGGCCCTAGGACAGAACCCTGTAGCATCCCACTAGTCACTTATTTCCAGGATGATGAGCAGCCATTGGTGAGCACGCTTTGGGTTCAGTTGGTCAACCAATTATCAATCCACCTGACAGTAGCCCTGTCCAGCCCACATTTTACTAGCTTCTTCGCAAGAATGTCATGGGGAACTTTATCAAAGGCCTTACTGAAATCAAGATATGCTACGTCCACAGCATTCCCTTCACCTATCAAGCTTGTAACTCTGTCGTAAAAAAGAGATAAGATTAGTCTGGCATGACTTATTTCTGAGAAATCCATGTTGAATTTTAGTGATTACAGCATTGCTTTCTAAGTAATTACAAACTGATTGTTTAATTATCTACTCTATGATCTTTCTGGAATTGATGTCAGGCTGACTGGCTAATAATTATTTGGGTCCTCTTTTTTTCCGTTCTTGAAGATGGGAATGACATTTGCCCTCCTCCACTCTGCTGGTACTTCTCCAAGAGTTCTCAAAGATTATTGCGAGTGGTTCAGAAATGATTCCTGCCAGTTCTTTTAACAACCTTGGATGTAATTCATCTGGTTTGTGTTGTGACCTTTATAAATACATTCATGCTATGGTAGTTATGACTGGGGATACCTTCACTAGACATAGATACATATGGCTGTGGTCACAGAACCATAGAATTCTAGGGGTAGGAAGGGGATTTATGGGCCATCAGATCCAACCCTCTGCATAGTGCAGGATCTCCACCTAGAGCAGTGGTTCTTAACTACTTCTTTACCAGGGACCCCATGTAAATATAATTTGTTGCTAGGAACCCCCAAGGCTTAACTCAACATTTAAATATTTAAAATTAGATTTAAATACTTAAATATAGATCTAAGTATTTGAATATTTATTTATTTACTAGTGTATTTACTCAGAGTTGCTCAGGATTTTATATTCCTCTTAAGAACTCACCAAACTGTCTTCTCCAGTACCTGTAACTTTTCCCCATATTTTCCAGTGCAATCGATATTCAGAGTTATTTACATACACAGTTTGGGTTCATGAGGGAATACACTGTCCTCCTCCTTCCTGCTAGGCCTCATCTCCATAGCAATTGGCCTATTCCAGTACCTGAAACTTTTCCCCATATTCCCCAGTCCAATCTGTATTCAGATTTGTTAACGTACAGAGGTTGGGTTCCTGAGGGAATACACTGTCCTCCTTTGTGCTGCTAGGTCTTGCCTCCATAGCAACCAGCCTATTCCAGTACGTGTAACTTTTCCCCATAGTCCCCAATCCAATCTGGCGATGTTGAGGTACTGACTTTTGATATATATTTTTTTTCTTTCTGTTAAATTTGTGCAATGGCTTTACATTTTCCTGGAAGAATTTTTTGTTTTGAATTTCAACTTTAAGATTCCTCACCTATGGAAAGAGACATAATAAAATATTTAAGGATATGAAATTATGGAAAATATCAACCCAAGTTTAGAAACAATTGAATGAACCTATTACATGTAAGGAATTGGAAGAAGTCATCAAAGATTTGAAAGCAGACAAAGCTCCAGGACCGGATGGATTTACAGCATTATATTATAAGAGACTTTCAAAAGAATTAAGAAGACCATTACAAGCTACAATAGCAAAGTTAATGGAAGAGGGAAAACCAGAAACATGAGGAGCATCAAATATAGTAGTGATACCCAAAGAAGGAAAAGATAAAAAAGAGAAGAAGAATTACAGACCAGTTTCTTTATTGAATGTGGATTATAAAATCTTTGCAACAGTGCTGGCAAGATGATTAAAAAAGGTATTGCAAGAAAAAATTCAAGAAGAGCAGGCCGAGTTTATACTAGGCAGAAATATGAAAGACAATGTGAGAATACTGTCAGATGTAATAGAATATTATGACAAAAGCCCAGGGAAAAAATCAGCAATGATTTTCTTGGACGCATTTGATAATATAACATGGAAATTTTCACAACAGATATTAAGAGAAAGCAATTTTGGAGAAGTGTATTGTAAATGCATTGAAAAGATATACCAAGACCAATCAGCAAGATTGGTGATTAATGGAGACAGAACAGGAAAATTTGATATAACAAAAGGAGTAAGACAAGGATGTCCGTTATCACCATTATTATTTATTGTGGCTTTGGATGTTCTGACTATGAAGATAAAAGAGGAACAGCAGATAAAAAGCCTGAAGATAAAGAAAAAAGAAATAAAATTGAGAGCTTTCACAGATGACATAATTATTTTTTTGGAAGAACCAAGAAAATCAATGCAGAAATTGCAAGAGTGCCTTACAGAATTTGGAAAGGTAGCTGGATATAGAATAAATAAAGAGAAGACAATGATGCTGACTATGATAATGTTGAAAAAGGAACAAACTGAATTAGAGGAAATATCAGGTTTCCAATCCTCTAATAAGATAAAATACTTAGGAATTCATGTAACAAAGAAGAATCAAGAATTGCTCTGAAATAATTATGAAATGGTCTGGAAAGAACTGAAAGAAGAAATGGAGAAATGGAGCAAATTGAATCTATCTTTCTTGGGAAGGATAAATGCTTTTAAAATAATATTATTAACAGAAATGATGCTCCTATTTCAAAATTTGCCAATAATTGGAAATGGAAAAATATTTAAAGACTAAGAAAAGGAAATATCAAAATTTATACAGCTCGGTAAAAGGCCAAGAATAAGATTCAAAACATCACAGGACACTAAAGAAAGAGGGGGATTGGATTTACCATCCTTGAAAATATATTACCAAGCGTGTTGCTTAGAATAGATCCAAAACTGGAAATCACTACAAAAATCATCAATTAAGACTTAGAAGAACATGAGAATAGATTCAGATGGCACGGTTACTTGTGTTATAATAAACTAGCGGTTAACAAAGAATTAAATAACTATTGCATCCGGAAGACTTTATTAAAGGTATTGCAACAATTATACTCAAGATATTATTCCAGCCTCCCGACTTGGACATCGCCACAAAAAACTTTTAACATTTCCCAAACAAAAGAAGGGAAAATGCTGACATACCAGGACATGTCCAGAAGCTGAACATGAAATGAATTGGTTTCTGTGGAGACAACTGACAGAAAGATACAAAATGGATCTAAAATTATTTGGATTTGAGAAAAAGGAAAATGAACTGGATGTACTCATGAAAGAAAATCAAAGGAAAAGAATATCCAAACTTTATAAATTGTTATTACAAAGAGAAATGGAACAAGAAGAAATTAAAGAAATGACGGTGAGATGGTCACAAAATATAAGACACTCAGTAGATAATTGAGAGTTGGAGAATGGTATGGAAAACAGAGTAGAGTAAAAGAGGGAACATTTTATCATATGTGGTGGACTTGTAAAAAGATGAAGAAATTTTGGAAAGAAATACATGACGAAATTCAAAAAATATTTAAAATGAATTTTGAAATGGTACCTGAATTATATCTATTGAATATAATAAAATCAAAGGCAGAAATTAGAAAGCATTAAAAAAATGTTATATCTAGTTACAGCAGCTAGATTAACTTATGCTCAACATTGGAAACAAGACAACATTTAAAATAAATTTAAATGAATGGAAATTAAAGGTTATGGATATGATGGAAATGGAAAAATTGACAAATGCATTAAAGAACAAATCTATCCAACAATTTGATAGAGAATGGAGCAAAATAAAAGAGTGGTTTCAGTTGTAAAGCTAATGATCATAATGATACAATTTGAAAAAAAAAGGTCAAAATGTATTGACTGGTTAAAAGACAAAGTATGATTGGTATGCCAAAGATTCTATGTATAGTGGAGTGGACTCCTTGTAGTGTATTGTATTATATTGCACCTTTTGTTTGATTCAGCTGGGCAAAACTGGAGAAGAAAACTTGTTATGGGAGTTGGGAGGGGGGAACATTTAGAAGAAATGTTCCCGTTTTATATCTTTTTTAGAAATTCTAATAAAAATAGTCATAAAAAAAAATTCCTCACTTATGGAGCCCATACAATCTACTGTGTGAGGCGAGAAGACCTTGTAACAATGTTGTGAATTGTTACCCTGATTTCTGGGGTCCCTTGGGGGACACCTCAGTGTGCTCCACATGATGGGGAATGGAAACTAGCCAGAGCACAGGCAATAGCAATGCAAGAGGCAGGGTAATCTAGCATGATCTTTTTACCCAGTTTTTACAGGGTCAGACCAAGCCAAAATCCAAACAAAAATGTTCCATTAATGATTTTGTTGAATGCAAGTCTCACACACCAACACAATCAACGCACACATGCACCCAAGAGCTATTGAGAAACAAAAGAGAAGAATTGTATAGGGAAGTATTGAAGGGGTACAGCTGGGGTAATACTGCACCTTTTCCCTGAAGTCTGGGGTCCGGGAAGGCAGCAGAGAAGTGGGGCTCAGCACGGAGAGGGCTGAGGGGATTATTTGACGGATGGAGCAACGGTCTGCTGGGGTGACTGGGAGTGATCCGAAGAAACGCTCAAAAGCCGGTACTATTTGTAGAAGAAAAAGTACCTGGAGGACTAATCCTTTCCCAGGGAGAACAATGGATGTTGGAGTGATAACAAAGCTCCACCATGGTACTTTCCTTTGTGTGATGGGATTGTAAAGTGTTGCCAAAGTCTCACGATCTTCAGCTGTGTTAGTTTGTGGTGTGACTTCATGTAAATCAGTGGTTCTCAACCTGTGGGTCCCCAGATGTTTTTGGACTTCAGCTCCCAGAAGCCCTGAGCATTGACCATAGTGGCTGGGGCTTCTGGGAGCTGAAGTCCACAAACATCTGGGGACCCACAGGTTGAGAACCACTGATGTAAATAGTCCTCGGCTGGTGGAATGCTCAACTTGGGGCAGACACTCTCATCCCCTCAGGTCAGGGGTTGAGGACCCTTTGTTTATCGTGGGTTTACACATCTTGAGGTCTCCTGGGGCTACATGACTGGGGATTTTACTGTCCTGACCTGGTTTTCGGTCATTCAACCATGACTGCCTACGTACTCATCTGGGTGACCTCTCAGGCACACAGAATCATATTTAATATCAAAATTATAGACCCCGGGATAGGGTTTTTCCAGTGGAGTAACAGTATGTCACTTTAATTTTTCTCACATGAGCCTCCCAAAAGTTTTCTGGCATCCTTATTGATGGTAGGGCTTGTCTCCATAGCAACTGGCTTGAGGCCCAAGAGCTCTTGGCTGAGAATTCTAAAGGCCCCTCCCTAAACTGCCAACCTCAGGATTCCATAGAATCTTCACAGCCAGCCAATCATATGAGATCTTCTCACCTCACATAGCCAATCATATGAGGTCTTCACCCACCTGACGCAGACAAACTTATTTATTAAAGACTTCTGGAGACTAAGATTCAAATTTGTGCTCAGACAATTTCTTGGGCAAGTCATATTCTCTCAGCCTAAGTAAAAGCCCCCTCTGATCTTGCCAAAAACAAAACAAAAAAAAAGCTGTGAGAGGTTCACCTGAGGGTTGCCATAAGTTAGAAGTGACTTGAAGGCACACAACAACAAAGTGCCACTGATGGGGGAGGTTCCTTTTAGCCATCATGTCTCTCCCCTTTGAAAACTGACTTATGGCAACCCTAAGGCAAACCTATCATGGGCGCTTTCTTGGCAAGATTTGTTGCCTTTGCCTTTCTCTGACACTTAGAGGATGTGACATGCCTGAGGTCACCCAGTGGCCAAGTGGAGATTCAAACCCTAGTCTCTGGAATCATAGTTTGGGTGTTGCACACACCTGCTGCCATGTTCCTTTCCCCAGGGATGCAGGAGTGGAGGGGATGCAGGTGCCGAAATTGTTCCCTCATTTGCAAATGAAGGAGCACTTTGGGCAAGCTCAGATCCCATGTCCCTTTTGTTAAGGAAGTGGCAGCAGGAGGTGTGGGTGCACAGCGATACAGTGGAAGCTGTGTGCACGCATCCAAACTGCTCCCTTGTTTGCAAATGAGAGAGCAGTTTGGAAGTGCACACAAACCTGCCATCACGTGCCTTTCATCAGGGACATGGCAGCAGGGGGTGCAAGTGCAGAGGGACATGGCAGAAGGAGTGTGTGTGTGTGTGCGCCCAAACTGCTCCCTCATTTGCAAATGAGAGAGCAATTTCAGCATCTGACCCCCGGTTGCTGCGCCTCTGTTGCTGCTGCTGCTGTTCGTGTCTAGCAGCAAGGCTTTGTTGACCTCAGGTTAAGAACCATTGGGCTAGAGCAGTGGTTCTCAACCTGTGGTCCCAGATGTTTTTGGACTTCAGCTCCCAGAAGTCCCAGCCACTATGGTCAATGCTCAGGGCTTCTGGGAGCTGAAGTCCAAAAACATCTGGGGACCCACAGGTTGAGAACCACTGGGCTAGAGCATCCCCAGCAGGTAGCTGTCCAGCCTCTTTTTGAAGACATCTAGAGAAGGAGACCTCAGCACATCACTAGGCAATTGATTCCATTGCTAAACCATTCTCACTATCAAGAAGTGCCTTCTCATGTTCAATCAAAATCCACCCTCCTGTAACTTAAAGTGATGATTTTTCAGGTAATCTTCATTAATTTCAATGGAACTGACTTTGAAACAATATATATAAGATTGCTATATAACAATATATATTGGTGGTAATTTTTTCTGAGAAAGGGAAGCAGCAGCTGTTTTTGTGAAACAACATGCACTAGGCCACTATAGCCTAAAGTTTTTTAAAAAATATGACCATATCACCACAAAGGGACATTTCTAATCTAGCCCTCGAGTGCAATTGAACCATCACAGCACTGGCTCATTATTCAGCTAAACACTGTATGAAGCAAGAGCAACCTGAAAGAATTTAAAGTCTCCCATGTGGCATATACTTGACTCTGAAGTCTAATCTTAGACCTGGTTATATAGTGCAATCCACCACTAAACTGCTTCTGCAATACCTCTGTTCATTTAAACTTTGTAGATGGTGGATAGTGCCATTTATATATAGCCAAATCTATAAGCACTCCCAGCCTCCTGGAAACAAATTACAGCTAAAGATGATATGGGAGGAAAGATTATTAATGTTGAATTCTTCTCTTGGCACAAGCTCCTAAGCAAAGTGGTCATATTTTTGAAAAATGTTCCACATCCAGTTGTGGCTGGTGGAAAAGATCAGAGAAGCTGAGGGAGTGAACCAAAGTGTTTCTTCTGAGCATTTAATGGCAGTTTATATGCATACACAAATACAGAGAGTTTGTTTTGCTTTGCTTTATATTCAGATGCCAAAATGAATATGCTGACTTAAAAGGTACAAAATTATTTCTGGGTTTATTTAAATATTACATAATGAAATGATAAGGGGAACAGATTCTATTATCACATAACCTTTCTGCAGTCATTTTCCAAAAATCTGACCACTGAAGTAAATGACCCTCAATGTATCCTAAGCAGGACTGTTAAATAAAGATGGGAAAGTGTCAGCTTTCCAACAAAGATGATAAAATCTGTCAATTTCATGTTCTCCATGTTCAGATTTTCTAAGCCCTAGTCCCCCAATTCACACTAGCACAATTTAGTAGACATAGTTATTCCCAGCTTGGAGAGGACCATGTTGTATCCACGTATCGTGTAGACTTTAAAATGAGGAGTCTCTCGGAAAAGAAGATGGCAGCTCTAAATCAGCCCTTAGATGATGGGATTCAAAGGCCATTTCCGCACTAGACTGTTATAATGCTATTATTCCATTTTCAACATTCTATGGAATCCTGGGGTTTGCAGTTTAGAGAGGGGCCTCAAAGGTTTTGCTTGAGGTGAAGAAATCTGTCAGTTTTCATTTCTTCTACATTTTGATTTTTTTTAAAAACCCTTAAAGTTCTTTCCATCCCAAACACAATGAAATGTGTGAATTTTGGTAGATTATTTTTAGAAACAACTTGAAACCAAATTGTAACTCATCCATACCTTTAACTATGAAAACCAAATCATGCTTTTAAATTCCTAAAGGCTGTTTTCAGTGTTGTTAATAGTTTAATCCCATTTTCATTTTGCCTTTTTGAGGGGTATGTTTCAGTGATATTGTATTCATTGTATTCATAAGCTGCCTTGAGCCCCATTTGGAGGGGAAAGGCAAGGTGATACTGCTACTACTACTACTGCTACTGCTACAACTGGAAATCTTTTCTTCTCTTTCAATAATGGAGTCCCCTATTCTGTGGCAACTGGTGGCTCCCATGGCAGTGGAACTCTAAACTCAACTTTTCCCAGAACTTTAATGCACCCTAGAAGCCTTTGTGATGATTCTCATTTAGGAAATATTTTATTTTGTTTTACTTTATTTTATTTTATTTTATTTTATTTGAAACCAGAAGGGATTGACCAGCTCTTACACAACTTTTTTTTTCTTTTCTTATTTCAATAGCAGCCCCTCATTGCAAACTACTTTGGAAACTCTCAGCTTTTAAAAGTGCTCTGTATTGTTGTTAAAGAGGCGTTGGCTGGTTGGTTGGTTGGTTGGCTGGCTGGCTGGTTTTTGAAGGATCATAGACCTAGTTGTATAGTGTTTGTAGAACAGAGAAACTGAGTAATGAAAGCAACCAGGTGTATGAATCATATTGTGACAATCTGGAATAAAGCCAGTTTGGAGATAATAGTAGAGCAGAGCAAAATACCATGCTCAAATACACTGTCATTAACTGTCATCTGAGAAGGCAAGCAGCATAGTTGTTTTCATACAATGAGTGGTTTTGTATGCAGAAAGAAATGACAATTTTAAGATCCAAGAAATTACAGGCCCTTAATGGGCCATGCAAATTTGTGGAAAGCCTCATTAAAAATGCAATTACAAACCACATAGAACAGGTCCTCTATTTAAAAATAAAATCAACATGGCTTCTGCAAATGTCAGTCCTGTCTCACTAACCTTTTAGAGTTGTGGACAGGAGTGAACTAGTGGACATTATTTACTTGGATTTTCAAAAGGTCTTTAACAAATCTCCCTCCCCAACAACAAAGTTTCATGGGCAAACTTAGTCATAACAGCACAACTCTTACAGGGCAATAACTGGTTAAAAAACAGAAACTAGCAAGTTGTCTTGGCCCTACCACAATCTCAGGCATGTGGGGTGAGGCTGCTCCCCGGTTTTGTAACCCCCTTCCTCAAGCAGTCCAGTTGGCCCCCTTCCTGCTATCTTTCTACCTGCAGGTAAAGACCTTTTTATTTAAGAAAGCTATTTGGTTTCTAGTATATGCAGCAAATACAGCTTTTAATAGAGGGGGGGTGTTCTTAATTTATTATATTTTTAAGTGTCTTTTACTGCTGTATTTACCTCGTTTTAATGCTGTTTTAAACTGTTTTTAATTTGTGTGTTTTAAATAGAAATTTAGATTAATTGTATTTCAACTTTTGTATCAACAGATTTTAAATTGTATTATGCTTTTAAAATGTTGTATACCACCCCGGATGCTGTTTTGGAGAAAAGTAAGATAATTAATTATTTAATTAATTAATGGATGGATGGATGGATGGAGTCCACCCCAATCCTACAAATTAGGTAGCTTAGGACAACTGTGCTGGTTTTGGAAGAAAACGTAACTCTAAAATGACCTGATCTGATCTAAGTTACAGAATCAAAGAGAAAGGGAAAAGACCCATATAGACCTTTTTTCATATTGTTATTCTGCCTGAGTACTTCCGTACTTGAAACCAGAAAATTCTATTCTTGTTAAATTGGATGGAGAGAATTACTGGGACATGCTACCTACTGTAAAATAGCTTTTGTTTTATACCCAGATCCAATATTATTGAGACCAACCAAAGGGGATTTACTAGAAACTGCAAACATCTACAATCAACACCAAAGAATGAACAACCAGAAGAAGGAAAACTGACCGTACAGCCAGTTCCATCAGTAGATCTAACCATTGTAACCCAGCAATAGAAAGACACCAAAAGACAGCCTAATGTTGGGTTTTATTTTTTTATTTTTTAAAAAAAACAATTGGTAATTGGACATAGGGTCTATTGTTAAAGGCCTAAAAGTAGTTGAGAGACAGAAATGTGATGTAGAGTTTAATTACAGTATATTAATTACAGTGTACAGTGTAGCTATAGCAAGGATTGACAGGTGAAATAAGAAATAAGTCTCTTGCTCTCATGCAAAAGATAGCATTTCAGCAGATGGGAATTTACCTACTGAAATTCTATGTACTCATTAAAGGGACAGGAGCCCTGTCCCTTATTTCACTTGACAACCTTCACTATAGGTGGCACTGAATCCAATCTGAAGCAGTAACTTAAGCCATTTCTACACTACACTGTTATAGTGCTGTTATTCCACTTTCAACATCCTGTGAAATTCTGGGCTTTTTAGTTTATTGGGGCGAAAGAGCTCTCCAATTGATAAGTCGAAATACCCCTCCGTAAACTGCAAATCCCAGGATTCCATAGGATGTTGAAAGTGGAATAATAGCACTATAAAAATGTAGTGCAGAAATGGCCTAATACTCTTATTCAGGATGGTTCTTTAGTTAAATAAATCTGTTGATCAGTACTGATACACTGGTCTGAGTTCTCTCTGAAATACCCTGCTCTTGTATAGAATGATTCTCATTTTGTAGCTGGAATGTAGGCATGAATGTTAGATACTCCAAATAGGATTCCAAACTATGTGAGATTGCCATTCCTTGGAAAGTTATAACTGTTGAATGTCTGCCTTTTCTTCTTCCAGTACTTAAAGGTGTAGGATCCCTGTGTGGAGAAAAGGGGTTAGGGAAGTTGATAGTACACCACTGCATTGCATGCAAAGAAGCAAAGGACACCTTAACTTCTGTTTCCTATCCGTGAATCATTGCAGTGGGAAGTCCGGGATGTATATGTGTTGATCAAGTCTTTCATGACTAACTGCATGATTTGCATAACGTGCAAATAACTGACAGCCCAATGAAAGAAACAATCCTGGTGAATAGTAAGGTTTGTTGTTGTGTGTCTTCAAAGTCAATTCCAGCTTCTGGCAATCCTAAAGCAAACCTATCATTGGATTTTCTTGGTGAGATTTTTTCCGAGGGGCTAGAAGTAGAAAATTTGGAGAGGAGAAAACCAGCAAAGACAAAAAATAGTTTGGGTGAGGGAACAATTAGTAAGCATAGGGGAACTGTAAAGCCATGGGTGTGGGGTGGGGGAATAGATTGAGACATTTCTAGCCCAGAAATGGACCTATGAGTTACTAACCTAGGTAGGAATGGCTCCATGAGTGGAAAAATGGTATTGGAGTAGGATAGCAAGTGTAAATACAGGCAGAACAGAGCACACGTGCCTTCAAAGCACTTGTCAATTTGTAGTGGCTCCATAAATTTTGTAGGATTTTCTTAGGCAAAGAATACTCAGAAGTGATTTTCCTTTGCCTTCCCCTAATACATAACCTACTACACCTGGCATTCTGTATCAGTCTCCCATTCAAGCACTAACCAGGGCTAACCCAGCTTAGCTTTCAAGATGAAACAGGATCTGGTGCATTTAGGGCAGTGGTTCTCAACCTGTGAGTCCCCAGATGTTTGTGAACTTCAGCTCCCAGAAGCCCTGAGCATTGACCATAGTGGCTGGGCCTTCTGGGAGCTGAAGTCCACGAACATCTGGGGACCCACAGGTTGAGAACCACTGATTTAGGGTATTTAGTTGACTTTTGATTCAATAAATCTGAATGATTTTCAAATGTGTGCAGATCATGCAGTGAGATTCTGTGGGAGATTCCAAGTGAATGGCATTGCTATAGACAGTTCTTGTTTTGAAACTTGAAGTGCTGACTAAGAATATTTTTTCTCTTTGAGATTCAAGAGGATTTATGAAATATTTATTGCACTGCTAAGAAAAAGATATTCCCATTTATCATCAGGATAGTTGATAAGATGTGCTGCTTCCCAATAACCTTTGTGATGAATGAACACATCTTTCATATTAAAACAAATGCTAAAACCCATACTTTCACAGCTGGGAGAACATCTCTTCTTTTTCAAAATATGGGTGTCTGTGCTATTTAATCAGAGATTAAAAAACACAGTTGAGAACTCAGAGTTTCTTAATCCAAGAACTAAGTGTCTAATAGCTGTATTTATATAATATATCAAAGATCCACAACCCCATAAATGATGGAGTTACAGTGGGGAGAGGAAGGGTTAAAAATACTTGCGTGGGTTTAGAGAAGTTTGTAAGAGAGAAAAGATTAAAATCACAGAAATGAGCTCTACAGATATTTCAGCAATAATATTGAGTGCCCTTTCTACAAAGATATTCTAAGAGACATTCAAGCTTGTTTGTCACCAGAAAATTTCCTCTTTTGAGATGGCACTGAGGAAATGTGTTGTAGGAAGTCAACCACCACAAACAAATGTGTCTGCTATCTAATTTTGTTGCAAGCATGATTTTTTTGCAAGCCCAGTTCATATAGGCATGTTGTTGCAAACATACCTGATCTGTGTGTGTGTTTCTATTATTTTTTAAAATCAATCCTCCATTTTCAAAGAGCACTTCTGATTTCGCCAGGCAAAAGAATTGAGGGCCAGTTGAGACCTGATTTAACACAATTTTCAACTGCATGGTTGCCTCTTAAAAATAAAATAAAAATCAGAAGTGGGGAACTTTATTTTGGATTAGGGCAGCACAGGAGAATTAGTTTTACCCTCCATTGTGATCCCCATCCAAATCACTCTCACTCTCACTCTCTGGCTCCTGTTCATATCTAAAGAAAAGTTCCCTTTAGTGACAGTGTGAGCTTTTCTTCAAATACAGACTCTAGCAGCAGGGACCATGCCAAAAGCAAAGAGTTAAAATTCCCTCTCCAGACAATAAAATCACAATCCAGCTAGGAGCCCTTCTGAATTTTTTTTTTAAATTAATGAATAGCATGACTCTTATTTGGCTATGAAAAGCAACTTTTCCAATTAAAATAGTCCACATGTACAGTTTTATATGTAAGGTAAGATTGGACCAAGATGCTTTGTTGTCTGGAGCAAGTGACAAAAGAGCGCCTTCCACTGTCCCGTGTATAGAAAACCTGATTGGCTGGCATTAGGATTATGCTTCAAGACTGCCAACAAGATAAGCTTTTCCACTGCACTAGAAGGCTACATTAGTGGTATAGTACAGGTTATTCCAGGAAAATATAAGAGCCATTCTGGGTCAGACCAAGGGTGGTCCAGAATTCTGTTTCCACAGAATGTGTTGGTTGTCTATGAGAAGGCCATCAATAGGATACAAGTATACCTGCACCTTCTGTCGGATGCAAGAGACCCCTATAGGAGTGCCACTGCTCACATGCATCATCTCCCACACGAGACAATTGCCCCAGTTTGCCTAACAGTAATACTAGCCCTGAGGTAGGGGCTCTTAGTAGATGTTGTACTAAACGCATAGAGATCAAACATGTCTGATCTCAACTTCCCATCCAAAAATGTACTAAACAGGGTTCTTCTCTGCTGTAGGTGACTGGAAGGAAGCTTTTCATAGAAGCTAAATTGTAGGTTACATGTAAATGCATTCAAAAGAAGTCCAAGTAAAAAAACAGGTGACTTTATTGGTGCAGGGGGTGGGGGTGGGACTAGGCGGTAAGAGAAATGGATTGGAGTACCCTATGCAGGAGCATTCTCGAATGCAACAGTTTCATTTCAGCTTCCACTTTCATTTTCTCCATTAGTTTGCCTTCATCTCTCCAAAATGTATACAACCTGTTTTAACAGTGCTACCCTATATGTATTTACTCAGAAATAACCCACATTAAGTTCAACTGGACTTGAGGCCCTTTTACACTACATAATTACAGCACTATGATCCCACTTTAACTCCTACGGTCCCATCCTATAGAATCATGGGAGGGGCATTTTGAATTCTCAGTAGGACAGATCCTGTGGTGCCTCACCAAACTACAAATATCAGGGTTCCATAGGATGTACGCATGGCAGTTGTGGAATCATGGTGCTATAGTTGTGTAACGTGGAAGGGCCTTACTTGCATGTAACTGTGTACAAGTTTGCAGCCTAGTGATGTCTGACTTAAAAGGGATGCATAACTCTTTCTTCCCCCTTTTTAAAGCAAGTCACATATTCAGAAGTTAATCTTTGCAGGTGTTGAACTCCAGAGTTTAATTCATATCTGGTAGCTTATGAAAAGTACTTAAATTGAAACTCTGTTATATGGCTGCTTTTGACTTGAACCTAGCTATTGCTTTTCTGTCTTTCAATTCCCACTTGCTGTGAAGACTCCTTGCTTTAAATATTTTGTCCTATCCTTAACTCAGCAATGATGATCTCTACTCTGAAATAGTTTGCCCATAGCTTTTCAGGTCACCTATGTGGAAATTAAAAGAAGATGAAATACAGTTAGCCTTCAACAGCTGCAGCCCCTATTTTATGCCTTAATATTACATTAGTGCTGTTACCTCAAGTGTCCCCATTAATCCTAATTCATTGTCATTCCTAACAGCAGTTACTGCATTTCTCTTCCTTCTGAAAAATATATAAATTTCTTTTTCAGAGGCTTTGCCATGAAGGGGGGAAAAAAGCTAACAAATGTAGATGATGAAATCATCCTGGAGCAGAGGCAACATGCTTGTCTGAGATTCAGATTGACAGTCAAGTCTCTGTGGGCCCAGAAAGTTGCTGCCTTTCAACTATTCAGCTGTCAATAATGAGTGAATCTAAAAATTGCTGTTGACCCCGCTGAGTACTGAGAAATTTGAAAGGTATGCAGGAGAGGGAAAAGTAACTTAAGAAATTAAAAAGAGAGGGGGAAAAAATCAGAAACCAAAAGTGGCTTGGAGATGGGGAAAGTGGTTGAAATTTGTATTCAAAAATAAAAAAACCTTGTCTGATTACAATTACCATTCTTATAGGATTCTATTGGCTGTTGTCAACTTTATTAGATGAAACAGTGCAACACTGTGAAGTAAATAGAAATCATTTTCAGGAAACAAGATCAGAAATACAAGAACCTATCAATATAAAAACAAGACAACCATCTATATCGTCAGCAGAGAAATAGCGCTGAGTGACTCAAGAACAAATGTGATGCTACTTCCTGGACCTCTGCGTTAAATGAAAATTAGCCCCAAATACAACTTTGAGGAAGAATCTCCTTCTTCCCTCAAATATATTTCCATCCACTGCTACTCCAACTCCATGTTTGCCCGTTTCCTTCCACATCACCCCATTCTCTCTTTGCTGAAAGATCACCCCTCTGAAGGATCCTCCTTCAACTGACCCCTGCCAACAGCCATTCAATCACACTAGAGCTGAGGGAGAGGAAATGGCAAGCCATAAACCCAGACAACAAATAATTTCCCCATCTCCCTTTCATTTTTACTCACATCTCTCATAGATTATACATTTCTCCAGGCTAAGGAGAAGGATAAAGAATTCTTTAAATGAATAAATTATATTTATTTTTTTATGTTTTTTCCTCATATCGCAGATTCATCTTCAGCTATACACAAAGAAGAAGCTCAAGAACTGCAGAAAGATGTGTCCCCATCTTAATCTCATCGTTAGGTAAACTTCGTTGATTGAAAATGTACATGATACATATGATATGCACACAGTTAGAAAGGGCACACACATGAAAGTCCCCTTGAAACTGGAGGAAAAGACTAGGCCTTGCCTTCCATGCATAGAAAAGATGTAATGCTGCAGCTGTTATGAGAGTAGAGCCTTTTCGCACCTTACCTTTTCTCGGAGGTGGGGGGTGGAGCTCGCATGAGAAGCCTTTGGAGGAAGGCTTTCATGTCCCTGCTGCTTGGGCTCCGCAGCAGCTTCCTGTTGCACGAGTGCCCCGCCCGCCCCCTGCCCCTTCCTTCCACAGTGCAGCCTGGGAGCTGTAGACTGCGCTGGGGCAGGAAGCGCGACCAGCCTGGCTCCAGAGGGTCCACAGGTCAGGTAAGTTTGCCCCAGGCCCCTGACCAGTGTGCAAGCGCACACCATTTTCGGCTAAAAGCCAAAAATAAAAAAGTGCATATGTGCTGCGCATCACGCTCTTGAGCGTCACATAAATGTGAGTGTGTCATGCAGATTGCTCACATTTACGCAACAGTCAAGGGGCCCTTTCGCTTCCAAAATGCCGTGCGAAAAGGGTCCAAGTCAGGGACATGGGAGATTTTGGATCCTGTGGATCCACAGCCTGTTCTGATACATCCAATGAACATCTATGGAGCACCTCTTTTTTGTACTCTCTGAAGTCTTATCATCACCATCATTAAAAAAAACATTGTCTTCATACCTTTCCACAGCTTGACAAAGAAGGTGTGTAAGCTTTGTTCTCCCTTTCTAAGGATAGACCTCTCTCTGTGCCTTCAGAGGTAAAATACTTATCTCTCCTCCCATGCCCTGAGATGAACTAGCTGTAGTCCTATACTCAGAAATAAAGCCTTACTGGAACTTACTACCAAGTCACTGCTCATAGGATTACATCTTTAATGTATGTATTCATTTAATGTCCTCTATGAATTCATTCTGGTTAATATCAGTTTTAACTCTATTTATTTATATATGTTTCTCCAAGGAGATCCATTTAAGAGTGGAGCTGGACTTTGCTCATTAGCAGGTCCAGCTCTCAAAGCAGGGCAAAAAATTAAGCAGGACTCTCCAATTACAGTGGAGGCAGCAGCATCACTAAGGATAATTTCATACAGTGCAGTAAATCATGGTGTCACCACCATGGAGCCTTTTCCATCCAGGAACTGGAATTCCAGGGGTCTTGGTCTACTGCCAGGGGGACTCATATCTTGGACATCCTGATCTACTCACCTGGCTCCATGCACATGAAGACACAGGGGATTTCACCCAGTAATAAGAAAAAAGAGGATCAGTTATCCTACATGAAGCTACATGGAATCTTGAGGAAGGAAGAAAAATGGGGCACACAGTCATTTTAGTATAACCCCCCTTCTGATGGTCCCATACCCCTGCGCAGTCCATACCTCCTGCACTCCCCTAGTGATACCACTGCAAGAAGGAATGATGCTCTTTTGTAAGTCTTCTGTTGGCAGCAGGCAAGCAATTTAACAATTTTTCCAAGTTTGTTGGATCCTCACAGCAGTTTTCCATTTACTGTAGCTTGAGTTTGTCCTTCCTTCATTTTAGCTGTACTAATCCAGTTCCATCCTTACTATGTATTTATTGAGTGAGTGACTCCTTATGCTGGTGCCCATAGCAGAAGCACTCTGACTGTCTTCTAGTAAACAGCTCCTATGGTTTCTTCAGCCATTCAGTATTTCCCTTCTGTTTAGAAAACACAACTTCCTGCTATTTGGCCATAGCAGAAAAGTATAAGTGGAAAAACCATGGAAGAGCCCTTGATTTTTATGAAAAGCCTTTGATTCTCATGTTTGACTCTTGGTTTCTCCAGATAGGTCTGGAAAAATTGTCTGAAATCCTGGTGGAGAGAGTACTGAAAAGCATGGAAACAAAAAGGACTATTCCAGCCTTTTGGAGATTGTATCTCCAACAGATTTCTGTTGAATGCCTCTGAAAAAGGCCTTTTCTCAAATAGGCTGAAATGCCTTGGTCTTTTTAAAGGAATAAATAGTTAACCATCTCTTTTCATGTGAAGCTTGTTTCCTTTTTACTTTCTGAAATCCTTGTGGGTCACTGACAGACACAATAAACTATATGGGGTAATTGGACCAGTAGACTCAGGTCCTTTCCGCACCAGGCAATTAGAACGGGGCGGTGCGTCCTCTCACGGAGGTTGTCTGCACCTTGAAGTGGACTAGGACTGGACTACTTACCGGAGACCAGCACCTCAGTCTACTCAAAAATGACCCCAAGTGGTCCTCCAGCATGTTTTCTAAAGACCGCAAAAAACAGGTCTTTATTTTCCTGGAACACGCCATTGCATTCCTGCTCCCTTGTGCAGATTTGCAGGCTCACATCAATACACACCTGCAATCTGCGGAGGGCAGGCTTTAGGCATGGCGAGCTTCAGCGGTTGGTTGGGACCCACAACCAACTGGAAGCCGCCATTTTGGAAGCCAGAAGCTGCCATTTTGGAAGCCGGAAGCCGCCATTTTGGAAGCCAGAAGCCACCATTTTGGAAGCCGGAAGCTGCCATTTTGGAAGCCAGAAGCTGCCATTTTGGAAGCCGGAGCAGTGCGGATCTACAGACCTTGCACTGCTCCGATTCACCCTGGACCAAGAAGGAGCCCTGAGGAAGGGTTTCAGGGACAGTCCGCGTTGCTTTGGACCCCAGAAGAAGTGGTAGGTAACGGCACAGAGCGATTCCCTAGCCTCATGCGGAAAGGGCCTCAGAGGCAACTTCATATGTTCCTATGTAACTACTGATCTTGAAAAAATAGAGGCATAAAATACTATTCTTGTATTCACATGAAATTAATCTAATAGTAGATATACATGGAACATCTGATTAATTGTCTCTGCTTCCATTTTTCAAAACAAAGAATATTTTAACCGCTATATCAGAGGGTAAATCTACATAGCAGCATCTGCCAGTTTTCTGCTGTTGTAGGAGAAAGACATGCTTCAGTGACAATAACATGTAAGTTGCAAAAGAAGATCTCTGTGAAACAATCCCTGAAGTGAAAAATAGCTGCTGCCAGCCATGTAAAAATAGCTGCTCCTTCAATCATTCATTTAGATTGGGGAATGGGTCACTGGAAAAACTGTTATCCATAATGAATGAAGAGGCCTAAATTATGAGCATACTGGAAACATTTAGAAATACTGACATGTTTTATAATGTAAGCATGGGAAGCACTTTTTTAATTGCAAGGAGGTTTTTTGTTTTCCTGGGGCCACAGGTGCTGATCTAGATTCTAGAAGTGACAGTGATGAGTTGAAGTGTCACATCAGCTGAAGATGAAAAACTACAGCATACTCAAACAGAAACATTGCACACACATATTAATCAGCATTACAGGCTCCCTTGTAAGTCTCTCTTCCTGAATATCAATTTGTACGATAATTTCAGACTCATCTGAAAGTGGCTTCTAACAGCTTAAACTGAAAATGTGCTAAACATCTGAGAAATTTCTTGAATTTTTTTGTAGCTATGATGGCTAGCCATTTCCTTTTCATTAGTTCCCATTGAGGGAACTATGCAGATAGCTATGAGCCTGCTTCCATGTCTGAATTAAATATCCACTCAGACATAGGGAAATTTTTTTAGGATAGCTTTCTTGTTTGCTGTCCCCCAGCTGTGGAACCTCTTTCCATGGGCATTTAGGCTTCTTTACTTTTCTTCCACCAGCAAGCAGGTTTTTTTTTTAATTTAGTCAGGTTTCAGGCAATTATTTGGGAACTTTTTTTTTTAATGATGGGGTATGTATACCCACAACTATTTATTATGTTTTAAATGCATTTTAACTGTTTTAATTCAGTGCTGTTTTAATATAATAGCTATTTCATATCATGATGATGATTATGATGATTACTGTAATTTAATATTATGATTGATTTTTAGCTCTGCTGTGTGATAATCTAAGTTGTAAACTGCCCCAGGTCCACATAGGTGAAATGTGGGATATAAATAAATAGAATGGTACCTAAAGGCAACCATTTTGGAATAGATGTCCTGTTCCCACATTAATAGGATTAACAGTCTTAATATGGAACATTCCTTTGGGGGTTTCTTGATGCTCAGAAAACACCTTTTTCATGAATAATTCAAATATTTCCACATATTATTTTTATCCCTAGTCCAAGAGGACATAGGAAGTTGTCTTATACCTATGGTTAGCAAATAGCATCCCATAGGTTGCATGTGGCTTTTGGGCTCCCTAAGTCTGGACCCTGAAGACCCTCAAAGCCCCCCGATTCCTCCAAAATTATTTTTCAGACTGATTTTGGGTGATTTTATGCAAAAAAAAAATGCCCCAAATAAACACATACAAATTTTAAAAATCATCTGAAAATCAGCAAAAATGGCAGCTGGAAGTAAAATCACATCACTTCCAGCAAGCCAAAAAATGCTGCCCCCCTGGCACAAGTGCCTAGTCCCATCTTCTACCATGTCAGATTTGTCCATCTTGGGCACTGTTGTTTGGTTCCTTCTACCCCCTCTTCATTTTAACAAGACAAGAAATGGTTGCTACCTGAAATAAATTCTGAAATGTCCGTTATGTTTTTTTTAATGGCTGGAAAGGATTTGTGTATGCATAAGCACAGTAGCTATGGTGTTAGCATTGAACCCTATCACAATTCCCCCTGTGTCCGCTTAGGGCCATTGTGATCAACAGCGGTCTGTTCCCCTGTCACTTAGGAAGTGGCTGACTGACAGTCTCACCCACTCCCATGAGCCATCTCCAATGAAACAGACAGAATTAGGGTCTTGCTCACACGAGGGAAGTGAGTGGGAATATCAGTCGGCTGTTTCCAAAATGACAGGGAAGAAACTCCCCATCAGTTGCAGTGGCTGGTTCCCAGTAAGTGGGGAATGGGAGACTTTTGTGGTCCCTACATGGCCTGTAAACTAGTGGTTATGTAGGGGCTGTCAATACTTAACAGTCACAAGTTCATAACTCTATGTTCCACATTCATAAGTGTTATAGAGGATTCCAGCCTGCTGAACATTACAACACTGTTGGCTCCAAAGATTGAAAGGGAAGGTGAATGAAGTGCTACTTAAAGTGAAAACGGATTTCCAACCCCCCACAACCCTCTCATAAGGCATGTTTGTGCTTTTAACAATTGTGTGACAGGAATGAACCCAACAACAGTTACAAGTTTTCTCAGATATGTATTCATGAGAGGTAAATATTTATAAATCCTTTTTCTACTCATCAAGGCCACCAAAGTAATGCACAATAATACCACTTTAAAAAACAAAACATTCTTTAAAGCCAGCCTAAAAACAATTCTAAAAGAAAACTCAGAAGATGCAGCCAGTGCAAAATGGAGCAGCTCAACTGCTGACTGGAATAGCATATAGACAGCATATAATGCCAGTCTTGAGAGAATTGCACTGGCAGCCAAGACATTTCTAGTCCGAATTCAAGATGCTTGTGATGACTTTTAAAACCTAAATTGCTTGGGTCTCAATACATGAGAGAGTGCCTCTCCTCATACATGCCTGCCTGAGGATTAAGATCTGCTGAGGGAGCCCTCTTCCATGTCCCATCAGTGAGTTCAGTACACTGTGTCAGGACATGGGAGAAGGACTTCTCAGCCATGGTACCCCCTGGAGGCCTGACTAGAACCAACACTCATGTCATTTAGGCACCAAGTTAAAGCTTGAGACCTTTCCACACTATAGTGTTATAGTGCTATTATTCCACTTTCAATGTCCTGTGGAATTCTAGGATTTGTAGTTTACTGAGGCCAAAGAGACCTCTGGCTGAGAATTCTAAATGCCCCTCCCTTGACTGCAAACTCCAGGATTCCATAAGATGTTGAAAGTGGAATAATAGCACTATAACAGTGTAGTGCAGAAATGGCCTTAGTTGTTCACCAAAGCCTTTGGGCCCCATTGATTCAACCTGAAGATTGTTACGTGTAGTTTTAAAAACTTTTAACTTTTTAAAATCTGTTTTTAACTCATTGTATTTTTAATATATATTTTAGCTTATTTAAATTATCTTACTGTTTTTAATCTATTTAAATGCTGTTTGTAAGCCTCTCTAAGATCTCTTGATACAGGGCTGGATATAAATATTTTAATAAATAAAATAAATTTTATAAAATAAAACCCAAAGGCCTAACAGAATAATACCATTTTGACTGACTACTGAAAGCTCAATAAGATTAGAATCAACTTGACTTCCCATGAAAGGGAAGTGAACCATCTAGGTGTAGCCTAGATGTAGGTGTAGGTGTTAACCATCTGGGTGTAGCCAAATGCAGTTGAAGAAGCAAGGATTGGTACATGTCCTCCCACTCCAGGAAATGGAGCACTGTGTGCTGTCTCTGATAATGATGTCATCAAGCTATGCTAGATCAGCTGCAAAATTACCCTGGGGAGGGAAAAACAACCTGTTTGAAAGTGAGGGAAACATTTGAAAGTGAGATACTGGCCCATGGATCCAGGGCAATTAGATCACTGATGACATCTTTCCACCAAAGCAAATACTCCCTTTAAAGATCATCCATAAAAAAAAAATATTCAAAGAGATTTCATGGATGAAACATGGTTGAAAATCTGGGGGGGGGGAATGAAACTCTTCACTTTAAGGTTCAGCCCCGTACAAGGCAGTATATTGCAGAATAATTTAACTACTGGAGATGAGAGATGATCAAACTGCTAGTGTAGCAATAAAAAAAACTCCCTCTCCTCACCGTAAATATAATTTCATGCAGTCCACAGAGCCAGAACTGAAAAGAATACCAAGCAAAGAATTGGTTTTATTTTTAACGGATAAAATCTGTTGGCCAAAGACATATATGACAAAATTTTGTGACAGCAAAACAAAAAAAAATCCTATCACAGCATCAAGAGTCTGGGCTGCTGGAAAGGGAAGACAGAGACTACCGGGCAAGCAGCAGCATAAACAAGCCTTCCCAGGACACCTGTGCAGCCAATCAGTAGCCATTTAGGCCAGGGGTAGAGCCATACCCTGACACCATTCAGCTACCAGGGAGATACTGAGCAAACCTCTTGCATAAAGAAGTATTCAGTGCTATAAAAAGTGAGGTATAAAACCCCCACAGGATTTTAGCCTTAGTATATAGTTCTGCATTTTATATTTCCACGTGACAAATATTACCTTTTTTGCAAACTAATATTGGACTTGCCAACTGCACTTCAACACATTCTGGGAACCAAAGCAACAAAATTTTACTGAGGATTAGCTGACTGCGTTTACTAACTGGATCAGATGAAAATGCACACCATACCTTGCATACCATAACGTTTTCTATGGCCCTTTCTGCGGCACCATCCCATTCCACTATGGGGATAGGAGAAGGATGGGACTGCAATGATGATTCTGCATGATGTCGTTGTGGCCTTTTTCTCTCCTGTCCCCAGGTGATATGATTGCGAGTTAAATCGTTGACTGGTTTTCCCAGGTTTCCCCATCAATGACACATGATTGCATCACCATCCAGCACTTACCTGTCCTGCAGAAGGGCAGGAAGAACAATGGTGGTGCTTCCTGCCCCAGCACAGCCTGGGAAAGTACCCAGCTGTGCTGCAAAGGAAGTGGCATGTCCATCGTGCTCCCTTCCACAGGGAGTTGGTCCCATGAGAAGGGAAGTGCTGCTATCGCACTCCCATCCTGGCAGAGCCACTGCCAGGATCACCATAGGACACCACCAAAAGAAGGTAAGCTGTGGAAAGGGCCTCTGTGTCCAGCACCTCATTTATTTTTGTTTAACATAGTCTAGTAACAATCTATTTTTTATCTCAGTTTGGTTGTGAATGCTTGCTTGTTTGTGAACATTTATAATTATGTGCTCTGTTCCTGAACCGTTACTAAAACACAGCCGCTCTCCAACATACTGATTTTTTTCAAGTTGGCTATCTTGACAAATATCCCAGTTGAACATAGGTGGAGGCAGTCAGTTTAAACATGCCAACTATTAAAAAGATAGTTCCAGTTTAGATCTTCGGAGAGGCTTCCCTCTCATGACCCTGAAATCTGATTCTAGATCATGTTTCTAGCTCACTCCCTGTCTTTTCTCTGTGTTTTTCTCCAGGATTTCAACTACAGTCTATTCTTTTCACATACACAGAGAAAGGACTAGATTACATTGGCCTTAACTGATGGGTAGAGAGGGATGCTTCAACTGCATTAACAAAAACATGAGGAATATCCAGCTAATGGGAGCAATCAGCAGCATTTCTGATCAGAGGAAGATAGTGAGAGATCTGGCGAGAGATCTGATCAGCTCTTCTGATCTGTCAGAAGGATTCTTTAATGGGCAGGATGTAGGGATGTATATCTTCATGTTCTTTGTTCTCTAAGGGAAGAATGAAAAAAATCCTACAGTATTCTCCCCACTACAACTACCATGGTGTAGTGGTCTGACATTGGACTATGGCCCTGCAGACCAGAGTTCAATTCCCCACTTGACCATGGAAACCCACTGGATGATCTTGGACACATCACATACTCTCAGCCCCCAGAAAAACTCTATGATGGGTTCACCTTAGGGTCACAATAAGTTAGAAATGGCTTGAAGGCACACAACAACAATTCTCCCCACTAGTTGGAAACACAAAGATTTCTGCAAAGTTCCCAAAGTTGTGCTTTGGGAAATATTGCTCTGTGAAAAGTACACTTTTTCTTCTAAATAGAAATACATTTTTGCTTTTCTGCACAGAAGTACAAGTATTTTTTTTCTGTGCAGAAAACACTTTCTATTCAGAAATGCACAGTCTAAGAACCCTCATGAGTGTCGTACAACCCACTTTTTTCCATTACCTGGAAAATGTGAAAGAGACATTTTCATGCATTGGAATCACATGTATGTTGCCATAACAAAAGTGATGGAGCACAACCAGCCATACCATTAGCCAAAGTGAGGCAGTTGTTTTACATGGAAGATGCTAGGAGAAAGCAAGAAGGCACTGCACTCAAAGGTAGCCTGCCCTAAGGTATGATGGATGAGGACACTCTTCTGTTGCCAGTACAAGAGAGCAACTAAGTTGCTACTGTAGAGGAAGATGTTGTTTCCTGTGCTGAAAATGCTATTTTCTGTGCAAAGCACCCATGTGTGAATTTTGTGCAGAATAAATCTTAAACTGCAAAGATTCTATGGAGTTTTTCTTATCAGAGCTTCTCAATACTTGAAAAACATGTTTTTCAATGATTTTGCAAATATTTTTGAATATTCTTTCCCTGTCTGCTTCTCATAGGGCAGTTGCTCCAATCCCTTCATCATTTTGGTTGCTCTTTCCTGTACTTTTTTGCTCTCTGAAATATAGTTTTTAATGTGTAGTGATCAGGTATGGTGCATGCAGTATTCCACATGCGGAGACATCACAGATTTGTATACAGTATGAAAATTACTTTTTTGTTTTCATTCTAATTTCTAATCATGTTCAACGTAGAATTCATTTTTTTTACAGCAACTGTACAAGGTATTAACCTTTTCATCAACCTGTCATAATCTCTTGATCCCTTTCTTGGTCAGTCATTGCCGGTTCAGATCCCATCAGTGCATGAGTGAAACTGAGATATTATTATTATTGTTGTTATTATCATCATCATCATCATCATCCCTCTACAGTATGCATTCCTTTACACTTGTTCAAATAGAATCTCATTTGTCATTTTACCATCCTTTCCATACCAGCTCATCCTTAGGATAGTTCCCTTAAGGACTCTAAACTTTATCCACAAATGCAATGTGTTTCTTATGTCCCACTCCCACCCCAGAGGTGAGCCCTGGTATTCTTGCAATTATTTTTGCCTTTTCATGAAGCTTTACTCACATGATCCCTTTTCATTATCCTTGTCTGTTCACTTGTGAATTCCACCCTGTGATATTGAAATGAAGGTCAATATTCAGAATTCTACCATAACATGACAGAAGTAGAAATTTCTACTGACAGGATTCTAACATTGGCAAGTTTATACATAAATGATTTACTAATACCACAAGTGCATTTTATGCTTCAGAAAAATTGAAGCCAAAGAAGGAAAGAGTGAAATGAAAGACAGTAGGAGGCTGGGACTGATCAAAAGACTTCCTGACATTTCTGTCATCTTCCAGGAAATATGAATACCATACAAGAGGGACATCATTTCATGTTGTGCTGTCTCAGGATCAACATATATAACCTTTCAATTCACTGAAAACACATAGCAACTTTTCCTTGAAATTACAATTAAATTATTCTCGAAGGTGAGATGTGGTTGAAATTTGTAATCTTATTCTTATGGATCTTCAGTGTTGTTATCCAGCCTCTAGTTGGCATCTGCCCTTGTTTAACATTAGGTTGCAAAACAGTGTGTATGTGTGTGCATGTTTCCCCTTCATTCAGATTCTGGTATATGCCAGTCCTAATCCACAGCTCTGGAAGCTTGTGGCTTCCATGTCAGTCAAATGGTGAATCTATTCCAAGGTTTTATTCCAAGGAGCCCTGGTGGTGCAGTGGTTAAATGCCAGTACTGCAACCACAAGGTTGTGAGTTCGATCCTGCCAGGCTCCAAGGTTGACTCAGCCTTCCATCCTTTCGCAGGTCGGTAAAATGAGTACCCAGCTTGTTGGGGGCAATTAGCTAAAATACATTGTAAACCACTTAGATAACACTAGTTGATAGGTGGTATAGAAATAACTGCTATTGCTATTATTTTAAAATAACTGTCCAAACTACTGAAATTATTCTGCGGTAAGATTCAGCATCTTAAATTGCCCCTTTAAAATTCAGAGTACAGCCTACAGCAGATTCATCATCCTACTGAAAATGAAGCCACCAGCTGCCACAAATGCACATATTTTCAGCAAGGTTGTTTTCACTGTTCAAGTTTCTTAGCATGTTCATATTCATCTAATCAAATTTGTGCCTAATAGTCAAACATATAGACTTCTAGTTGTACATATGTATTTCTGCAGAATTCTAAAGTGGTCGGGGGGAATCTGATGGCTCAGTGTTTGTTCTCAATGATGGAAAATTCAAAAATATGTTTGTGCTTTCATGACTAGTCTTGCAAATTACAAATGAAATAAATTTGTAAAAAGAAAAGTTCTTCCATTTTTTTTTCTTTTCCTCCTCTTGTTCTGCAAATGTGAAATGAATCAGAAGTTTCACTTCAGTGAATGGATAGCATGTATTGAATTCAGAAATGCTAGCAAAACAATTGGAATCCATTTTACCAGACTTTATGAGAAAGTAAAAGGTGCTGAGGGCATAAGATTATATTCCAGTTTCAGTCTTACAGAAATACATTTTTTTCTGAGATTTTTAAACTGTCCTATTGGCAAAGTCTCATTTTCTTGAGTACTGGTGTACCTATGAATGAGAACTGGAAACTTGATTTGTTCTGAAATGCTAATGTTCACCTGAGTAACGAAAATACTTTATTCTTTAAAAAGACATAACATTTCAAGTACCAAGTGCAAAGCTATGTAGGAAAATAATGACAGCATCTCCATTTCTTATATAAAGACCTAAAATAACATAATCTTGAAAATAGGCAGGCTTCTTAAATTTAAGACCATAGATTTTGATATCTCTTTAACTCCCTCTCACAGAAAATGCTTAACAAAATGCTTTATTTAACATAGGAACAAAAAGAAAAGAAATTGCTTGAATTACCAAAATTTACAGAAACTGTTGTAATGCTTCAGGCTGTTCTATGTATTTCTATGAACCAACACTCAGTTTTACCTGTGTGTTTATTGTCCTGTCACCTAATTGTGTGACAATCTTCTACAGCTCTCTGCAGTTTGCTTTGATCTAAATTGAGTTGAATAATTTAATAGCATCTGCAGATTGCATCATCTCTCAATTGCCTGCATTTTCTACATTATTAACTATCATATTAAATGTAAGTCCAGATCTTTCAGGCACACTACTGTTTTTCTTCCCTACCGTGAAAATGACCCACTTAAAACAACACTTTGTTTTTTAAAACACTGAACTAATTAATGAACTATACCAAAACTAATTGATGAATTACATCAGTGATGTTCTCAGTTTCTCAGTTCATCAGTCCACCCCCTTTGTTACATCTAAAAATCTTCTAGTTCCATTAAAAAAAAACAACTCTTAATCCAGTCTGAATACATGTACAGATGCACACAGTTCTGCTACCAAAAAAAAAAAAAAAGCCTATGAGTCTGGATAGGGCAGGTCTTTCATGACTAGCCCATGGCACCCACTCTAAGCTCACAGATCCAGGGAGAGTGCATTAGGCTGGCATGCACTCTCTGAACTTAGTCTTCCATAGCCCATAGCCCTAAACTAAGCATAACCTCCAACATTTCACAGATGAAACTGGGACACATATGGCCAAGCAACATCAGACTGTGATCAAGATGGTAAAAGGAATGAATGCAAGAGCTAGGAGAGGCTGTAGCAGTTTCCTTTTGCCTGAGCCTACTGGAAAGGAGGAGATTGTGCCCCCTTTTCTCCTCTGAGTGAATTGAGTGCAAATTACTTTTGCATTTTAAATTCAGTTTGCAGCAATTGAAATAAGTTGCAGACAAAGGGGGAAGAGAGGAGGAGGAGGAGAAATAAACTGGGAGATTTGTAGAATAGCTGAAAAACTGGGATGATAGAGTTTTAATTGGAACTGTCTCTGCCAAAACAGGACAGTCAGAGGTATATCAGGTGTTTTGCAAATGGCTTCTTTGTGGAGTCATGTGTAAAGGAAGAAAAAAGGAAGGATAAGTCTGAAGGTACAAGATATTTATTTATTTAATCACTACAACCTCTGTTCTGATTTATGACTCAGCCAAGTTGTGATAATGGGGTTTCCCATTATCCAGGTAACAGTTCTTAAGGGAGATAGTTCTCCCTTTAGGCATATAAAGGGTTAATGAACTGCTAGAGTTAGGTTTTATTGGGGTTAGCATCATAGGTCATGAGAGATAGCTGCCCAATCAGGGGGAGAAAGGTGAGAATCTTTGAGATGCTTCGATGGGGAAGTTAGAAAAATCCTCGAGAGACCACAAGGAGAGCCAGAGCAAAAGAAAGGTTCAAGACATCAACAAAGGGGCAAATATGCCAGTGGCAGACAGGCCAACAGGCCTGTCTTCTGGCTACCTCAGCATACCATCTCAGAAATGACCAACTGATGTGAGTAGCTTAGAATGTTATCTAGTTAGCTGCGTTAGGTTTTTTCTGTTATTTTGGAAGTTTGGTGATCTGAGGAATCTATCTATATTTGTACCTACTAAGCATATCTGAGAGGAGGAGCCTCTCGTGAATAATATTTCTTTTGTTTATCTTGCATGTCTTAGAATAAATACTTGTCTGTAAAAACCTCTCTGTTTCCTCTCCATTCCCACATGTTCCTCAGCAACATGCATAATTAGACTGGCTCACATCTTGGGGGAGGCGGGGAGGAAAGGGATCTTTAAGAATAGAGATTGGCAAATCCCAGGCAATGACCCACTGCGTTGCTGTAGATTGGGTTAATCCAGTGGGTGGTGGCAGCTTGTAACTAAGAGAATTTGGGGGAAGTTTCTATCTCCTGTTCAAGGGCAGAAGTCAGCACTGAGGGAGAGAGGAGCCCCCCATCTCCACACAAGGTAGGGAAAATCTTTAATTATTTATGTCTTCATCATCTACTTTACAGTTATGTAAATCACCCATGGTAATTATTTTCATTTTCTTAATGTGAACTTGCCTTTGCACTTTCTTCCTTGGCTTTTTTCAAAACTCATTCCAAGTCTTTGCTCCCATAAAAGCTCCTTCCTATATAATAAAATGAACAATGGTTCTGTTTAATCCTACTCCAAGTATTTTGTCGTATTCAGAACCCATGTGAAATTTTAGTTTGTGCAGTGCACTAAGGAAGAAGCTACAAAGCAAAGGATCCTTTCCTAACAAAGTTCCTAAATGCTGCCGTTGAAGACAGGATTCCTAATTATCGTGATATCGCATTTCATGTCAAAAGAAGTAGTATCTGAAAACAAGGACCTTTGGGGACTAGTGGTGATAGCCTTGACCGAGGCATATGAGGGTCAGAGTCATACTGAAGAACAGATATTTAGAGGTAGTCATCTGAAAGCATCATCTGTTCATTCAGTCTTCCTACATCCTGGAATTTAACTGCAGCACAGACGGTAGCAGGAAGAGTAACTAAAAAGGGAGCTGAAGAGCTTCATGTTATAAAGTGACAGAAGAATCTCATCTATATTTTAAAGCACACACAGTGGGGTAGTAGCAAAAGCACATAAAAATTCAGCTAACAATTCTGCTAGATAGCAGATGTCATGACCTAAAACTGAAGTTAGTGTTCCTTACTTAAAAGATTGTGGCAAAAGCCTCAGAGATAAGGCTGGAGAGGTGATGTAGATTCTTCAAATAGAAGACTGTTGCATCTGATTTGAACATAAGTGGAATTATTCTACCTCTCTCTGAAAACTGGGCTACATCTTTAGGTATGAACTTCTCTTTCATTCAGGTATTTGGCTTTGATCTCTGGCAATTGTTTTGAGGTGCTGTACTTCATAATAAAAAGTCAAGAATGCTTAACTTCTTCTACAATGGCTGCTAGCAAATTAAACTACTAAGTTCAATTGTCTAGAAGCTAAATAAAATTGATTAATATTGTTAAATATTCCACAAATGTGCATGTCGTGTTCAAATCAAGTCATATGAAATATATGCCATATATGAGAGTGGCTACATTTTTACTTCATAGGTTGCTCTCTCTCTCTCTCTCCCCAATGGAATTCAGATCCAGGAACAGTCCAAGATAACTTTGTTGCTTGAGGAAAAGAGGTCATAATGTTTGAGACTGTTTAACTTAGAGTAATTGCAAAGTGAAACAAAACAGAAGTCTACAAAATTATGCACGTTGTGGACCTTTTCTCCTTGTCTCATAATACGAGAGCTATGGTCATCCACTGAAGCTCAGTGATAGGGCATTCAGTACAGATAAAAGAAAGTACTTCTTCACACAGCAAATAATTATAATATGGAAGTCTCTGCCACAAGATATAATTATGATTGTCAACTTTGCTTTAGAGAGGGATCAATTTATGTAGGATGAATCTCTACACCAGCATCTATTTGTCAAGGAGGCTGTATGATACTTCAACTATCAGAGGCAGTATGCTGCTGTATGTTAATTGTCAGGTAACACAAGGTGGAGGATGCGTTGCTGTCATGCCCTGCTGTTGAGCTTCCCATAGTCAGTGTGTGAACACAATGTTGAACTAGACGGAACTTCAGTCTGATCCAACATGACAAGCTCCTCTTGTCATGGAAGATGTGTTTCATTCAAAGCCTTATCAGGCTCTTGCCAGCTTGGCACAAATATTGGTGGGGCTTCTTTGAGGAATTGTTTTCCCCTCTGTGGGGCATCTCTCTTCTTTTAATCATACCAGCCCTTTACTGCTTACAATTAGATGCATTAAAAAAGTTCTGTGGCATGACTCACTTTCATTCTATAGTGGGACATCATCAGGGATAGGAGGTCTTTGGATCTTTTCTCTCCCCACTCACTGCCACTATAAAGGTCTCATTTCATCCTGGAGGGGTCAGCATTTTGAATAGGTCAGGGGATACTGCAGAAAATACAATGATGGCTGAGAGGCCCAGGAAAGAGGATCCAAAAATGGATGTCCCATTTGGCAGAGACAGCATAATCAAACACAGTAAAAGAACCTGCAGGGTTAACCACTCCTTGGTTTTAGCTGGGATGCCTTTCTGGGACTACAGGATTGGACTGTTATGGTCTAAAGAATGTAAGATCTTTAAAAAACATTCCTGGTGGTTAATCTCCAGCTACCAAGCACAATTGCAATGGAAAATCTTCAAAGCCCAAGCATCTTCTGAATTCTGATCTCATATTTTGTATCTTGTTTTTGATTGCTTTAATTTTGAAATCCTTTTTTTGAAGAAAAAAAAACCCTGCAACTTTGATCACGTTTAAGACTCAGTATATCACACAATCCTCATCCCTCATTAATATTATTGCTTCTTGTGACAGGGCCTGCTTCTCTCTCTCTCGACTGGCATGGCAGCTTCCTCGACTGATACAGCACTCTATCACTTCACACACACCTCTGCCTTCCCCTTTAAACACCACTTCTGAGTAAAGAGTGAGATGTTGCAACAGTTGTTTAGAACCCCTTTAGAGTTTTATGGTAGTGTGTTTTCTGTTGGGGTTTGAATACTGTATACCACTCAGCTCAGTCAATATTTATAAAAATAAACTATAATCTTTATTAAAATAACAAACAAAACAAAGAACTGGGGTTCATATGCAGATCAGAGCCAATACAGTTCTCCAAAGTTCTTTTAGACAGTTTCCAGATGTCTTGAAACCCTCATCATAAACAGCACTTTGGCTACACTTTCACTAAAGGCTCAAGCCCCAAATCTGGGTCATATTTTCTGACCAGATTCTATAACGTTTTAATTACTCTTCTGCCTCTCTCCAGGCTGTCTCTGAGAATTAAACCCACTTCCCACTTAGATAACCTTCCAGGTTGACTGAGGAACTTTATTCTAGAGCTCTCTCTGCCTGAAGGACTAACTAGAAGACACTCAGTGATTGCCTTTTTATATATTCTCTTCTCAAGCCTTCAGGCCCTCCCACACACAAATGGGCTAAGTTTCTTCCCTGAGTAGCTATTCTGGTTGCCTGGCGATGTGTTGCAGGGCTGCTCTGACACTCAGGGTAGCCACACACCTTTAATTCTGTCTTGTAAAAACATAATCCTTTGAAAATGCCCCTCACTCCAGGAAGATCTTTTACCTGTGTTCTGCTCATTTTCTACAAAAATGGGGGAGATGGGGATGGAAGGCTATGAGAGACATGGTTAACAGCTGTTTCTGTGTCATTCTATAGATTTAGATATGGGGTTGAGCTTTTAATTAGAGATGAATGAAACACGTGGCTAGATGCCAGTGAATAAATTCTGGGTGGCAGAAAGGTTGCAATTTATGAAGAATTTTTAGAAGAATTTTTAGATCCTGATCATGTTCTTTCCAAAGTACAGAATAGTACTAGATTTCTGAAGCTTTTCTGAAATCCCCAGACCTTGCTGCTCACTGATAACTTCTTTTCCATGCTTCTCAAATTATTCCAAACATAATTAGTACAGTGAGGGGTTTTCATTTTAAAAATGTGTCCTTCCTCCACACACACACGCATACACACACACACACACACACAAATGCAATGAAAATTTCCAGAATTCCGTTTTGAGTACCATTTCCTGGCGTTTCTTAAGTACCTCACTCTGGTTAGAAAAATAGATTCAGAAGTGCAGAAAAGCAATAAGCGTTTGGTTTCCTGGGGGGAAAAAAACAGCATCTATCAAGTTGCCCTTTTTAGGGCTGAGTCTGTCTCTTTTCAATGGCTTTTCTTTTCTTTTCTTTTTTTCCCAAAATGGTTTCACCCATGTCATTTTTCCTTCAGAAATGTGAATCAAAGGGCATTCTGTCATCTTGCCATTTTGTGACACGAGTTTATATTTTTCCTTTATTCAAAGCCGAATGCTAAAAGCTATTACCATGGAGAGTCAGGGCTGTATTCATTTCAGAATCCTGGCACAATTCTAGATTATTTATAAGTAACTCCAAAGACTCACTCATGTGGAAAAATAAGTCACTCAGTGCCTTCTGAAATGTGTATCGTTGCAATACATAAATAAAAACAGTGGAAAAGAACATGATTCAAAGATTATGGAGAGGGCTTTGTTTTAATGAGATTTTTTTTTCCTATTTGGCATTTTTGAAGAATTATCTACTCATATATTGCACTAGCAAAAGTTCATCGCTTTGCCTGGATTGGGAACTTGTTAGACTTTATAGTACTCTGGTGCTGTCTGCCTTCTGCCTCTCCCCTGCCAACTTATTTTCATTCACTGGTTGTTCACTCTTCTATGTCTCTAGTTGTTCAGACTGTAGCAGCTTTCCCTAGGTCAAAACAGGAATGTAAGAAATGCTCATAAATGTTCTCATCTTGATGTGAAAGGAGTGCTGACACCTCCTCAAAAAAAGAAAAAGGGGGGGCAACCACTACAAGATTTTTGTGTGCCCACATTTTGGGGACTTTGTGAACATTTCAGTTCTACAAAAAAAAAAAAAAAAAAGTGTTGGAGGATTAGAAGATAAAGTAATTTTCTTTCACTCATGATATAAAATATGTAGGCTTTGCTTTATTCCATATTCAGATAATTTAAGGTCCATGTATTTTACATCTTCAATATGGAAGCATACTAATTTTGATTTTTTTTTACAAAAAATGAAATTGAAACTTCCCCTGCAACATCTGCCAAAATAATTAATTACTTTACAGCTGTCCCCACCACAAGGAAGACCTGTCTACTGTACACTTGTCTTCTCAGACTTTTAAAAAAAATGTAATGACTCTTAATACAGCACTAACATAGGCCCTTTCCACACGGGCATATTGCCCACGCTAGGGCGACCTCTCCAGGAGGTCTTCTTCACCGCAGGGTGCGCTAGAGCAGTTTGAAAAAGTGAGGCTCTACACCTCAAACAGCTCTAGCACAGCCACGGGGGTGGCGCTGCGAGTTTTATAAAAACCACCTTCGCAAGTGGTTTTTACGAAACTCGCCCGCACTGCTCCGTGGCAGCCCCCAGTGAAGAACTGCAGAGACGCGGTAGCACATCCCTGCAGATCTGCCCGGGGGCGGGCTTCCGGTTGGCACGCTTCCCTGATTGGCGGAGCGCCGCCGGAAGCCGCTGGCCGCCATTTTGGGCGCCGCCAAATGCCGCCGAGCACCGCCGAAATTCGGCGGTGTTTAGAATGCCGAATCTACGCTCCCCGCAGGGACGGAGCAACCTGCTACCAGGTAAGCTCCGCCCCTGCGTGCGCCACCCCATTTCGCCCCCCCCCCGTGAGGAAAGGGCCATAGGAGAATATGTAGGGATTCAACTGTAGATGTTTAAGAATTAAGCAGTCAAAGTGCTGGACATGGATGACTCCATCAGTTTTTCCAGTGTTCAGATTTTTAAAATCCCAAGGACTTTCCATTCTGAATACAGAAGAATTTGTAAATGTTGGTAAATTATTATTGCAAACAATAGAAACTAATTCCTTATCCATCCCTGGCTTTGATCAGCAGTTACCTTCTTCAGCCAATCATTATGAGCAGGAATGTGAGAGATCAACATTTCTGCCATTTGAGTAAGCATATTCTCATTGCTACAGTCCAAGGTCATATTTAACAAAACTACAAAGGAAGCTGGTGAGAGAAAATTGAGCGTGTAGAGACAGTGCTGGACCTTAGCAAACCATTTCCACTATCCATCACCTTTCCTGCCACAAGCCAGGAAGATACAATTGAAAAGTTCTCAGGGATTTGAAACAAGACAATAAAAGAAATAGTTCAATTTTCTCAGCTTTTTTCAACATACTGGTTTGTTTGTTTTTCTACTTGCCCTATTTGCTGGCATATAAGACTCACTTTTTTCCCTGAAAAATACTGTTTGAAAATGGAGTGCACTTTATATGCCAGTGCATCTTATACACCAGGAAATAGTATTTCCCGGCATAGAAATGGGGTGCATCTTATTTGCTGATGCATCTTATACATCTGCAAATATGGTATCCATATTTGATAGCTGACCCTCCACCTGTCCCAAATCACCCAATATATGAGTGTATATTGGTAATCACGGGTGATTTCCTAATGTCAGAAAATTAGGAATTGCACTCTGTCTGCTGCATATGTATTAGACTTCAGCTAGCTTTAAAAATCATGCATACTTGTTTACTGGCACAGGCACATCCACCCATTCCTTAGAGAATCTGACAATCTTTCTGACTGCCACAGAAGTCATTCCAGCCACATTACCTTCTGTCTGGTTACTATTTATCCATAATTTCTAAGTAAAAAGCACCTCACACTCTTTGGTCTAGTTGTCTTTACAAGAATCATGTGAAGCAAGTCATTCTTTATCCAGTTTTACTATTGGGATGCTTACTTGGCTTAAGTCACTAAATCCTCATGTCTGAATGTAGTTTGGAACCTGATCCTGACTTTGAAATCTGTAGTAGACCCATTTCATTACAGCTTCAGGCCTACTTTCAGGAAGGACAACCATTTTCCCCAATAGGCTACTTCTGTTAGTAGTGTATCCATGTTGTCTCAGCTGGGCCTCCCAGTGGCTTTCTAGATTATATATTCTTGTAGATTATATATTGGCCAAGATTCTACATTACAGTAGCAGGCTATAAAGTTCTGTCAGACATATCTTGAGCTGCATCCCTGCATGCTTGACCTATCAACTTTCTGACTGGGTGTCCCCCAAAAAAGCAGAAAAAGATAGGGGAGGACAAAGGAAAACCAGATAGGCAGCCCACTGCAGAAAGACAATATCATCTTCTTGGACTTTTGGATGACCTTCAGAGGTCTAGGACAATGTTTTTTTCTTTCTGCAGGAAGCTGCAGAAATAAAGTTGTCTAGATGCTTGGAATTCTCTCATACTCCCTCTATCCTGTCACAGGCCACTGAATGGCCATGAAGCAGGGTACTCATCCATAAAACAGATAGGTGGCTCAAGGAGAGAGTCATAAAAGATGGATATGGTAAATTACACACAAAAAAAGTTCAATACACAGGCATAACTTTCAGCTATACATGCGTATGTCACTAACAGGATGCAAGCCATTATATATGACGTACAACTAGATAAAAATCTAGTATCATCACTCCCTTAGACTCCTTTCAGGAAGCCAACCCATGCTCCTATTCAATGTCTTTTCTATAATTTGTTTCCTCCAAAAACAAACTCATGCTTGTATTTTTATCTTAACAGAAGGCAGATTATCAGACTGTGTCTTTGGAGCTATACTATTGCCATTGATCTGGGGCCACAGGAAAAGGGAGAGAAGTGGTAGACATCTGAGAGCATGCACATGGCTTTTAAGGGTTTTATGAATCGAGATATTCCTGCCATTTTCTGAAGGAGGAGGATATGTGTAATATGATGATAGATGATACATCCCACTGAGAGGAATGGAAGTAGTGGTCATGATAGGATGCTTTGAGATTCATGCTGTCTTCTGGTGCAAAAATCCAAGATGTGACAAAGAAGTTGACAAAACTTATCAGGCCCACTGACTAGAATTCCTTCCTTCTGATCCATCTGAGGACAGAATATATTGCCAGACACAGCACCCATATGGCAAATCACCATGAGGTTCTGGGTAGGAAAATGAAAGACTTTGGTTGATTATTTCACCTTTGTTGAGAAAAGCACTGGAAGTGAACATCTGGCTCTGCAGCTGATGTCACTGGAAGGGATTTGGCTCCTTGGACCATGATCTTTGATTCCCTTCTGATAAGAGATTACTTGTATCTCGCAGTGGTCAGGAAAAGCATGCTTTCTAAGTCTCACAAACTTCAGCAGGAGGGCTTAAACTTAATCCTACAGAGATAAAAACAGTATTTCAGAGAACAGGAGAGAGTAAGAACTGAAGTCAGTAATGTCAGTGATGTATGGAAGACTGAAATGGGCAAGAGAAAACAGTAAGGAAGCAGCTAAAGAGAAAATGGCCCTTTTCGCATGGCATCTGCCATGCGAAAGAGAGTCTGGAGCCTCGCGCGATTGCGAGGAGCAATCTGCATGACACCCTCGCAATCGTGCAAGGCTCCAGGGGCCAGCAGGCAACGATCACTGCATTTTCAGCTTTAAGCCAAAAATGCTGTGCGATCGCGTATTGCTCCTGGGCCCCGCGTGCACTTACCTGGCATGCGGAGCCTCGGAAGCCGGGCTGGTCACGCTTCCTGTCTCAGTGCAGTCTGGGAAGAAATAATAGGAATTGTGTCTAGAGGAGACCATGCCTTCTTCGTAATCAACATACAGGGGAAAGCTCAGTGTACTTGAATACACCCTATGGATTTTAGAAAGTCAGTTTCAACAGCCTTAAGAAGATACTGTTTTCCTTCTTCAGAAATATTCAGAGAGAAGAAAGCTTGTGAAGGACAGGCGTTTCTTCACACTGAGTAACTGAAGACAAAAATCACAAATAATTAATAATGAGAAAGAAGGTTATAAGGAGAAATGGGATGGCTACGTGGGAACTTTTGAATGATCTGAGAAAGAGAGAAAGGGAAAATCTCAGAAGAAGAGTTTGTACAGGCGGCTGATATTTCTAGGGAGAAGGCAGAAAAGCTAAGCTCAGAATGACCTCAGACTTGGTTTTTGGCTATAAAGCAAGGGGGAAAAATAAGAAAATCTCATTTACTCTGCATAGAGATAACAGAGGGACACTAATGGGTGACTGGAAAGATGCAACTGTTCAATGTCTCCTCTCAGTGGTCTTCAACCAAGAGGAAAAGAATGTTCAACTTGGTGAAAATATAATAAATGACGCAGTGGAGAGGCTGCAGCTCAAAATGGGGATAGAGGTAGTACAGCAACAAACCCAGAAGAATTGCATCAACAGGTACCAAAGTAACTTTCCGATGTAATCTTAAGAGTCTATGATATTTGAAGCTTGCTAGAAGTCCCTGCGAATTGGCAATATAAGGAAGAAGTGCGCAATGAGTGACTAGTCAGCTTGACATCAATAACAAGGAAAAGTTTTAAAACACATCATTAAATAGCATGAGCACTTACAGAACAATGTTTTGCGTACTAAGAGCCAGCCAGAGTTTCTCAAATACAATGCATGCCAGACTAATCAAGTGGGATGAAGAGAGCATATAGACTGAGTCCAAATCATGGCAAATAATGGTACTCATCTATCTAGAAGGTAGTTTGGATTCAAGTTATAAGAACTGAGATTCCAAGTAGGAATCATTAGTAAACATGACGAAGAACTTCTTGATAGCAAGAGCATTTAACAGTGGAATGGATTGCCGCAGACAAACAGAGGTTGGTTAGCCATCTCTTAGGGATGCTTGAGCTGTGGATTCATGCATTGGTTGGACAAAGTGCCGCTTGGAATTCCTTCCAGTTCTATGGTTTTATGAGTCTTTGATTTTATGAATATTACTGAATTCTGCTAAATATAAGATATGCAACAATATCATAACAATGATGATTTTAATTCATAACAATGGTTTTAGTTCAATCTATATCTTTCCTGATTTCCTGGCCAACCCTTTTTCCTGACTCTCTGAATTCTCTTGTTTATTGAAATGTTGCAGATGATGGCTAACCCCCTCACAATTTGTGCTTGAGCAGTTCTAATTGTGGCTCAGGGATGAAGGATCTTTTTAACATTCTTTCTCTATAATGAAAAGGAGAATTACTCTATAATCATCAGTTGATGGATTACAATCAGCACATCTAAACAAATTGAGCTCATGTTTTTTGCTCTGGAAAATTATCAACCAACAATTACAAAGCTTGTACTTTTTGTTTTCACTTTGTGTAGGAGTCTCTCTGTGTGTGTGCATCTGTGTGTGTGTGTATACATATAAGCATGCAAAAGAAAAGCTTCCTGTGCTTCAAGGCACACAAATGTTGGGATGGTCCATAATGATGAGGAGATTTCTGATGTTGCCTAATTTATAGCTAAGTAATTTACCTTTGCTCTGCAAAACAAGAATGACATGTTATCAAAGCATGGAGTGTGGGGGTGTGGGGGTGAGTGATTAAAAAATGAACAAACAACACTTCTGACAAGTTTGCTCTGGAACCTAGAAAGGCGCAGTTAATCACATGTATGTGTGTATATGTAGAAGATACAGAACTTTGATTAACCAAACAGAACTTAAATCAGCAAATGATTTCAGCTTCTGCCTTCTTAAGTGGGCGAAAACAAAGGTGAACTGCATAAAAGGTGGCAATATATTTAATTGCCGGTATTCTTTGAAGGGAAGATGATGATGGTATTATATGCATTATCCTCCAGGCTGAGTGCTCTCAACCTGTGGGTCCCCAGATGTTTGTGGACTTCTGCTCCCAGAAGCCCCAGCCACTATGGTCAATGCTCAGGGCTTCTGGGAGCTGAAGTCCAAAAACATCTGGGGACCCACAGGTTGAGAACCACTGCAAAAGATACAGCTTACTTTTGTTTTCAGCAACTGAGGAAAGCAGATACAGAAATGTATCCATACGCACAAACAAGCAATCTGGGCTGGATATCTGTTATTACTGCTCATCATTAATTTAGTTCTTTGCTGGTCAATGCTATCTTAATGTTTTTACTGTGCGGAGGGGTTTTTTTGTAAGCCTCCCTGAGATAGCTTTCTCCTATAAAGGAAACCTATAAATATTTTTAAATAATAAGCATAGTGTTGGAAATCAAGAAATTTGCTCTGATACAGAATGTGTATAGAAACTCTAAAGTTCACATTATGGCTGGATTGCTTTTCTTTTCTCCAGAGAACCTACTGTTGCATTTGCAACAGCGAAGGGAATGACCTGAAAGTTAATATTAGCCCCCCAAAAATTGTCATTGTAAACCCACATATTTATAATCTTGAGATATGATTTGCATAACCATGCATACACACACACACACACACACATGCGCGTGCATAATTTAAAAGTATACATCTTAAAAAATTATTTAAAAAGGAGTTTGAATTTATGTACAATGTATTTTAATCGATGGAATGACTTTGAAAGTAGAAAGTAGAGAATCTCAATGAGCTTTTAGTCCTACTGATTCTCACATCTCTAATTTTTAGACTCCTTTCTGTTTCCAAAATGTGATCAGTGCAAAGAACAGTTCCAGTCATGTGTTAGGGATAAAATAGGATGAACAGAGGATATAGACTCAGTCCATCTCATGGTGAATGGGGAATGGAAGAAGAATGGGGAAACCACCAAAGAAGAATTCAAACAAATAGCCAGGATATGTAGGAAAAAAGTCAGAAAAGCTAAAACACAGAATGAACTCAAGCCTGCCAGAGAGATTAAAAACAATAAAAAAGGGCTTTTTTAGATACGTCCACAGCAAAAGTTAAAACAAGGAAATGATAGGGTCGCTGCATGGAGAAGATGACCAAGTACTAAAAGGAGGCAGAGAAAACGCAGAACTACTCAGCACCTTCTTTGCCTCAATTTTCTCCCCAAAGGAAAAAAGTACTCAACCTGGGAAGTGGGGAGCATGGACATCTTATTTCAAGAAGCATATTGACAAGCTGGAACATGTCCAGAGGAGGGTGATCAAAATGAAGAGTCTGGAAGCCATGCCATATGATGAGAGGCTTAGGGATCTGGATGTGTTTAGTCTGCAGAAGAAAAGGTTAAGAGGGGACATGGTAGCCATGTTTAAATATTTGAAAGGACGTCATATTGAAGTGGGATCAGGCTTGTTTTCCAGAGACTAGGACAAGGAGCAATGGATTCAAACTACCGGAAAAGAGATTCCACCTGAACCTCAGGAAGAACTTCCTAAAGGTCAGAGCTGTTTGGCAGCAGAATATACTGCCTCTGATTCTGGTGGAGTCTCCTTCTTTTGATGTTTTTATACAGAGGCTGGATGGTCATCTGTTGGGAGTGCTTTGATGTATGTTCCTGCATGGTAGAGGGTTGGACTGGATGACCCTTGTGGTCTCTTCCAACTCTGTTATTCTGTGATTCTGAATAACAATATCACTGTATTCTGCTTTGATCATTTCTGACCTTGAGTATCCTGTTCTGAGGTACCTGGGCACTGCAGTTTAAGCAGTATACTGAAAAACTGGAATGTGGCAGGGGGTAACAAGCTGATGATAGTCTTGAAACTGAGGCCCTTTCCATACCGTACCTCAATAGCGGGTTCTGTTACAATCCCAGCATTGCCGTTTCTGTGATGCTGTCAGGTTAGGAACACTTTCTTCTGTACTCTTTCACTTTAAATGAATGAGTAACCTTATCACCACTAGTGTTCCTTCTGCACTACAGCATCATTGACCTGTCCCTTTCCCCACCTTCAGTCTGCCCCACAGCTCCTGATTGGTTGAGGGAGTTGTTTGTTTGTAAGCCATACTAGTGCAGCCACATTGTAACCTCATGACACACCAGTACACTATGCATTTGTGTGTGCTATAACACTAAAAAATATATTTAAGAATTTTAAAAAACTCAGAAATTTAAAATAAACATAGAGAGGTTGTAGATTCCAGCCTTTCCATGCCATGAGAGTCATTAAGGGAGGAAGAAGGGAAGGAGGAAGAGGCTGGGCATGCCCACACCCCACCCATTCCTGGATCCGCAATGACAGGAAATGCTATCAAGCACTGCTACAGAACCACACTAACACGGCTGACAGGATTGTAGTGCTGAAGGAGGCTCTTGACAGATTTTTTCTGGAAGTGATCTTAGGATGATTTGCAGTGCTTGAGAGCGGGAGAGCGGCTGGATGGCAATGACGTCGTGCGATAGCACAGCTCCTGGACCCGGAACAACCTGTTGCTGTTGCAGGACAGCAACACCATGTGTAAATAACCTGAGTCTTATATGGAAAAGTTGAGGAAATGTGCATGTTTAGCCTGGAGATTATATAATTAAATGGTGACATGGTTGCTATCTTCAAATATTTGAAAGACTTTAACATGGACTGTATAGCAATTTTGTTCCTTATTGCTGCAGAGATTAGGACTTGAGCCAAGATGTTCAAATGACAAGAAATGAGATTTGAACTAAAGGCTGAGAAGAACTTCTTGATAGCATGAACTGTTTGACAGTAGCACATACTGCCACAGAAGGTGGTGCACCCTCCTTTGTCAGAGATTTCTAAGGCGAGATTGAGTGATCATCTGTCAGTGGTGATGCTTCAAGTGATTTTCAGCATTGGCTGGGTGTTGGACTAGCTTAACTTTCTAATCCGTTCCAGCTCTGTCATTCTATTAGTTGGAGGTTTTAATCTGCTGCTTCTAAAATGCTTTGTTGTACAAACTCTCCTGTTTTAATATGGATGGTTTATTGTTTGAATGGTTTTTATTCTTAGCCTCCCATACAGTATCCCTACAGTGCATGTGAAAAGAGTAGAGGAAAGAGGGAGCATTAAAATAAACATATCTTATTGGGTGTTAGTCTAAGTTGTAAGGGTTGTCTGCTCTGGCTGTTTTTATTATTTAAATAGTGTCTCCTCTAGTTGTTTTTAAAACCACTTTTAGAATTATTTTTAAAGAGATGCCTGGAGTGTTTTAATTGGTTTTTATTTATTTAATGTTCCAAAAGTGTTTTCATCTATTGGGCATCAAGCTGGTTGAGAAGCAATAAATGAAGAAACAAATGAATAATCTCCAGGAGGCCGACATCTCTGTATTTTAGACTCTTCTGTATTTCCACAGTAAAACCCAAGGATAGATATTGACACGTGTCCATTAGGAAGTGAAAATAACTGCTTCTCTCAGCACAACAAAGCCCCAACCCACTCCAGAAAGTGCAGTGAAAATTAGTTTGGAGCATTTGTGAACTCCTGTATATACTCTACAGACTTCCTCTCTTTTATTTTGTTTGCTCTGTCCATGCTAATGTCTTCAAGTCAGTGATAAAATGCTTCCAGGGGAACTCATAGTTAGTATCTGGTGTTTGCATGTATCTTTCATTTTAAAGATGTGGATCACTTTATTTGTGTTTTTGGCAAACTTCATTCACTTCATCTTCTTGGCATTTCATTATATTTTACGATCACAAAGTCAACTCTCCAGCAACAAAGAGAAACACGACTCTTTGAAATAAATGTTGTCATTAACAAGCCATGCCAAACACAGTGACAGATTTGCAGCTGTAATGAATAACATTTCCAGCAAAGTTCTCCTGCTTGACAGGAAAAAAAAGCTGTGACATTTCTTCAGGCAACAGTATTGGGAGCTAAAAGATTGATTGATGCAAGTGGATAATTGAAACCTCAGTACTGTCACATGCGTGTCAACCTAACAACCAAACAAGTACCCTAAGATAACATCTATCATGGAATAGCTTTGCCCTGAATTTGAAAGGCTATGTAGTTACACACATAATAGAAACATGAGGAAATTCTTGGTCAAAATGGTATGGTGCCCATTGCCCTAAATTAGTCACTGATACTGACATATCAGTATTGTCATCACATGTTGATTGATTAAAGTTGTACACCTTTTCCGACTCAGTCTGAATATGCTGAGTGGATGGCAGGAAATATGGTGCTTATTTCATAGAAATCTTTGCTTTTATCGCTTTGGAACTAATTTTGTGTCTAGCTGTAGTAAGTGACAGGAAACTAGATGACATTCAACATTGTCTATTGATATAGCCTTGCATTACATGTTTAAAAATTACATTTGCTTTCCATACCTACTTCACATTATGAACAGAAGAAAGTTTTAAAGAGTAAACTTCAAGTTACTACCCTCCCATTGGAGATTTGATTGGTAATAACACTGGTGCCACTCCTGTACCTAGTAAAAACATGGCCTTTCTGCCTTTGGGGCATAATTCATTCCATCCCAATCAGCACAGATTATGATTTCAAATTGTTTTGAGTACTTCTAACTGCTTTGAACTGTTATGTTTTAATTTGTTTTATTGTTTAATAAGAGAGCCAGTATGGTCTAGTTGATTGAGTGTTAGACTGCAACTCTAGAGCCCAGGGTTCAATTCCCCATTTAACAGTAAAATCCCACTGGGTGACCTTGAGCACATCGCATACTTTCAGCTCCAGAAAACCTTATGATGATAAGGTTGCCATATATTAGAAACAGCTTGAAGGCACACAGCAACACAAATTGTTTAATATGACTTGAGCATATTTGAATTACTTTTTTCTGTTTTATGTTGCTTACATTGATTTAACTGATTGGATTTTAGGTGGATGGGATAGAAACATTTAAATAAATAAGTAAGTTTGGCGCTGGAATTAAATAACTTCTCATATGAAATGAGGCTAATGACAAAAACCCTATGAAGGCTGAATTAGGAAAACTTCTGTAACTAGGAAATAGGCCAAAAATACAGGGCAAAATGTAGTATGATTGTCTGTGGGTTTGTGTCTGCCAAACCAGTAGCTTTTCCTTTGAACTTGAAAGGGACATGGGTTTGCAGCATTCCTAAGTGATTACCAACAATGTCCCACAACAAATACGCCACAAAAAATAAATAAATAAACCTCTTACACATACTCTTTCATTTTCACCTGTGTGAGTGTGTATTTGTATAAAATATACACCAAAGTTAGCACAGAGTAGTTGCCACAAAATCAATGATATGAAAGTCACTAGTATTGAACAAAATATCTAACAGTCCTGTGAAATAGCAAAGGAAGCTGAATAATAAATAAACTATATGAGAGGATTTTCAGAGGCTTATAATCATATTAATCTTCCAAGAAGAGATGCGTGAATTTGACACACTGACATTTCTATTGTACAAGGTCTTTAGGTTTCCCACTAAAACAAATTGACAGGCAAAGATGTTTATTGCTTTTAGTTTGAAATATAATATTCTACCTTGTGCTTCTAGTTCCTTGGACTAGGAAATTGTGAGAAATATACTCCATCAAGGGGTTGTTGTTTTTTTCTCTTTTAATGGACTTGCCTGATTTTGTACCTCCCAGATATACCCAAATGGGACATAGCTAATGGTCTAAAATCTGTACATTTCCAAGGCTTTTGATGCATTCTGCAAAGGAAAGAAGTATGTTTGCACTTGGTGTGTAAGTCTGTATTTATTTCCTTCTTGAAAATAAGAATGATTACTATAAAAAATGTTCTCCCCAGTTGTAAAAGAGTCCTCAAAAACTGCTCAGTTTTCAAGGACTATTTGTAGGCCAGGAATTAGGGGGAAAACCCCAAATGAATCTTAGGGTATTTTTGCGCTATGCTGTTATAGTGCTATTATTCCACTTTCAATATCCTGTGGAATTCTGGGGCTTGAAGTTTACCGAGGCCAAAGATCTCTCTGGCTGAGACTTCTAAATACCTCTCCCTAAACTGCAAGGCCCAGGATTCCATAGAATGTTGAAAGTGGAATAATAGTACTATAATAGTGTAGTGCAGAAATGCCCATAGTATCACAGAGTGATCTTCTCCCAGTTGATCTCAGGGAGCAGAGGAGCTGAGCAAGGGCACACTCTGAGACACTCTAGACCTGAGGGGTGCACTTTTACTTTGGTTCTTCTCCTTGCTTCAGGCTAAGGAAGTAACATCCTTCTTCATCAGGGTCTGCAAGGAGACAGAAGGGCCACTGTTTTACCTACTTTGCATTGCTAGGCAAGCACAGCAGCATCACCCTTGCTCCCATCCAAGCATTCCAGGAGACCAATAGAGGAAAGTGAAAGAGGTGAGCCTCTCTCAGGGAGGAAAGTAAATGTTCACATGGACTCAGAGTTGGGCCAAGCTGGGGAGCTATTTGTCCTCCTACTCTCCACTTCTCCTTCTGTCAGCTAATGGCTTGTCTCGCATGCCCACTTGCAGTCTATGAGCCCACTAGGAGAGGGAGGAAGAAGATGAGGGCTAGAAACAGCCACCTGCAACAGATGGAGTCCAAGGTCAGGGGCAATGACAGAATGCATAGCCCTTGCCATATGTTGGTCTGCTGGATATGTTCTATTGTAATCTATTGTAGTCTATGTAGAAGAACTGCTGTAGAACTCCATTAAGCCTAGTGCTACCTGATGCTAATTGATGATTTCAACTATGTATCTGTTTGGAGCCTGCTTGTATTATTACAAAGTATCAATTGGTTAATTGCTTCATTGCTTATTGCTACAATGTATCCGGTGAGGGGGAGAGATCAGAGCTGGGCAAAAATGAAAATGTAAAGGCTTGTGTTTTGAGAACCTGCTTCCTCTAAGGTAAGAGGCAGGAAATATGTGCTTGGGTCAAAAATTATAAGTGGGTCCGGGAACTGTCTCAGAATTTGTGTGATGCTAGATTTATGATCCTCTCCAATCACAGCTTTGCACACCTAAATTTTGGAATTGTATCTAAAAAGGTGTGAACTCCATGGCTACTTTAGTCTCAGCAACTTCAAAAGAGGTGTGCTTTGTTGCCTGCATTTTCTACAAATAAATACTGCTGTCTACCTCAGAGTAGAGTTTGTGGTGTATGGGTTATCCAGTGCATGATAGGCAGTGCCCACCTCATCTAGTCTGTTGCTGCTGTTCCAAGAACACTTAGCAATGCACACAATGTGCCACCAGCCATATTAGGTCCGGCTGGGAACAATCCATGTCTGAAAATGCTGGGGGAGACTTGCCTTCACCTTCCGGTCTGTCATCAATCTCATTTCAGCAAAGGCAGCATCATCAGTTGAAGATTTCCTGAGTGGGGACTCTCATCATGTCTAGGTTTTCTCATTAGGGCATCCCAACAGCCAGAAACATCCCTTCCTTTGTACATCTGAAAAGTGTACAAAAAGCACTGTGAACGGTTGCAAACAGTATACAGATATTCTTTAGTTAACAGAAGCATGCACGCATTTGAGAGTAAAATACATATCAAAATATGAATATGTACATATTTTTTCTGTTAAAAAGTATCTGCCCAGTACTGCAGGAAGAGAAAATGCAGAAGTCTCTTGTTACCTGACAGACCTTTATATCCCTACCTTCTTTTTCTATAAAGTAGATATGCAATTCTTCAATAAGATTCTTCTCAAAGGTAGCAATAAGTAATTTCAGTAGTTGTTCCCACTGTGAGAAAGTCTTCAAAAAGCACAATTTTTTTGAATGCTGTTAGCAAACTTATTCTGTGCAAAATTCACATGTACTTGTTTCGCACAGAAAATAACATGTTCCATGCAAGGAACAGCATTTTTGACATGGAAAATAACATTTCCACACAGAGATACTAATTCTTGCATGGCAAATGCTGTTTACTGTGCAGAAAATGCTGTTTTCTATGCACATCAACTGTGTGCAAAATTTATGCAGAAAAGTATGTCCAATTGCAGCATTTTCTGTACAGGGAAAAAAAACCTTTTGTGCTAGAATTAATATGTTTGCATTGAAATATTGTTTTCCACACAGATAATGACTTTTCCTGGACAAAAAAACTATGTGTGAATTTGCACAGAATAAGGCGTGTGTTGCAAATATTCTCACCAGTCCAGGATTTTTTTGGGGGGGGCGGGGGCGGTCAGGATTCATCAAAACTTGGAAATCATTTTGTTTACCATTTTTTAAAATATTCTTTTCACTAAGGAAACTATGATTATTACAGGAGTTAGAAAGAGTGAGAAAGCTGGTTTCTTTCTTTATCTGACCACAGGCATCTTTAGCACTGTTGGGGGTTTTTTGGGGGGGGTTGTTTTTTTCCCTTCATTCTGGGCCAGTTATGTGGCCAGCACAGTCGTTGGAGGAAGCAAGAGGACTACCAAACCCGTGTTTGGATCTTGAACTGCTTAGATCATGAACTTCTCATGTCTCTGGCTATTGTGAAAGCCTGAGTATTGGCCAATGTGAATTATCTGTGGCAGAAATGTAGAGCAACTTAAAAGGAGCACTTAGTTCATAAATGTTTCCATACAATTGTCAACTAAAGGCTCAGTCTGCATTAATGAGGTGACTATACAATCAGTACTTTAATAACAAAACAAAACAAAAAGGTAAAAGAATAACTATATGAAGGGTTACTCCCACATGTGTCCTTCTTAAAAGCTGCTGTTATTTTAAAACTTTTGAAATTGCCTACCACAGCATTCTGAACCAAACATTCAGGAAGAATTCCACCCCTGGAAATACAATATACCAGCAGCTGTTTAAACAAAACTATTTTTTAAAAAAACCAACTGCCCTTCCTCCTTAGAAAATTCTTAGTATTTTACAAAAATTAAATCCTTGTAATTTTTCTATTCCCTTTGGGGATGTGGCTGGGGACTGCCATTGAGTACTTGTACTATAATTTTTATCTCAACAGCACTAGAAGATACATGTAATGTCAATACCTTTTTTTAAACAAAAAGGAAATGGAGTCTTAGAAAAGTGCTGTCAAGAAGAGCAGAAAAGAAAATTATGATTTACTTTTTCCATTGATAGCTTGGCTTTCTTAGTCATGCTTCCTTTCCCCAGCTACTTATTTTCCTATGGGAGAAAAAACTCTTTTCTTTTCTCCCATAAAAGGAAAAGTAATGGGGCTAAGACAAAAAAATGACCTATAGAAAAGGTCAGTGCCTCCAGGCTTTCTTTCAGTCCTCTGATCAAATACAGAATCCCTTGAAACTGTGTTTCATCAAAACAAAAAGAAAAGAGAAAATTAAAACACATATTCAGGTTATGTCTAGTCTGGACCTAAAACAATAAGGTTGAGGAGAAGAATGTTTGGCTTTAAATTAGTATTGCCCACCATAGCAATGAAACCTCTGTGGAAATCTCCATAATCCGCTCATGCTTCCAGATCCATTATATGTGATTATTCTTTATTCATGTGGAGTTCAGTTCCTTCCTGCTGCATTATAAGTATTTTTTTAAAAAAAATCAAGGTGCAGCACGTTTAATGGAGTTCCTCTATGGTGGAGAAATAACCTGTGCATGCTTATGACCAAATCTATTTGAAGCCAGAAAGTGTCTTTCTTTTCCTTACTCTCTCCTTTGCTCCCCCGTCCCAAATTTTAGAATGACATTTTAGGATGCTTTTGTTGGGGGGGTGGAATACCTGGAGTTTTAAATAAATTAAAATAATTAAACTAAAAATAAACTGATAGGTACAATGTGAGTGTGTCCGTGTGTGTGTGTCTGTGTGCGTGCATGTTTTAAGAAGAGTTACTGTAAACAGAAAAACTGCTGACTTTTTCTTTTATTGTCTTCTGTTTCTTTCTAGAAAAATGGTGGGCAACAGCAACAGGCCCAAGGGCTAATTTGCTGATCCTGGGTACCTTTGGAGACTGCATAGTTTGCCAGAAAAAAAGGCCCCAACAGATAATAATAAATCCGGAAGTGGACATAAATCTATCTCTCATTCTGAGGAGGCGGACAGAACAGAACAAAACAGATGTTTTTATTTTGTTTTTTAAATTGTGCTGTGAAGGTGCAGCTTGTGTAAAAAGTGAATTACTCCTGAGGCCTTCCACATAAGTCAATTAACCTAAATAAAGGTCAGTATGGGAAAAGTGGAGGGCCTAGGGGCCACAAAGGTAGCATTGGAGGGCCACACTTTGTATACCCCTGCTCTAGAAGGAAACTGTTTTAAGCTGTTCCGCCACATACAGCCTTGGAAACATGTCCATCACACACTGGTCACTGCTCTGCTAAAATAATCTAAATTTTAAAGGAAATATTTTCAAGGTAACTAAAGATGAACATCTGATATATTCACTACTGTTGCCAGGCTGTGCACTCCCCACACCTTGATATGGTTTAATTGCCAAAATATGATTTAATTGGGAAAATATATTAATTGGCTTTGATATAAAATATGCCCTGCTATGGCTATGTGGCCAAGCTAGACAAGAGGAAAAGACTGGCCAAACACATGCGCTTTGAATTAGGTCAGAAAACACCTCTAGGCATAACCAGGCCATTGTCAGGAAATCACTAGGAACTTGAGAGATAATACACTTGCAGCTAACCTTAACAACTCTGCCTTTCGGACAATAGCAACTAGGAAATTCCCACCAAACTGCTGATTGTCTTAACCCCTCTTCGCCTGACCATGCAAGCCTCTCCTTTGTCCTAAAACCTGTCCAACAAGCACTAAGCTATCAGAGCAACCATTTGCCCTTTGTCATCTAACACTAAGATCATTAGCCCATTCTAAATCCTACTGTCCACTCTACAAACTCCATTGTTTACTAGGCCGAAGTGCCATTCACACCCTTGCCTTCTAGGCAAAAGTCAGGTATATAAAACCCTAGTTTTGGGCAGTCAGCTGGCAGTACTGGTCACCACTCTGCTGCTCCAATTCTCAATTGTGGACTGTCCTTAGATGCATGTCTAAGCCACATTGCTGCTTCTTTGCTGCTCTTCTAGATCAGTAAATATCACCTACTACACCCTGAAATCTCACTATCTAAAAGTTTCCTCTCTTTTTCCTTCAGTTAGCCTAGTATGATTGCATGACTATTTGGATCTTGTATGTGATTAATTCCCCCTAATAAAACACAATTTAGCTTATTTTGAATCTCTAGCTGGTTCTTCCCTGCAGAAGTACTGTTAAATATTGGTGTAAAAGATCTCATTAGGTTATCCCCACCCCATCTCAGGCCTCCTAATCTGAGCTAATAGTTCTTCAACTTTGCACAGAAGTACTGGCAATGTATTAACACTATCATGTCACTGTCATTAAAGACTGTAAACTTGAGTCCCAAAAGTTATGAAATCTTCAGTTCAGCTTAGAGTCTTGAAAATACTGAATAGGATGCCAAGATGATAGGTAATGTTCATGTATGTACTGTATGTTCATATAAAATTCACAGATAAAGAAAGAGGAGAGAGAGGGAGAGAGAGGGAGAATCATAGAATCATAGAATCATAGAAATGTAGAGTTGGAAGAGACCACAAGGGCCATCCAGTCCAACCCCCTGCCATGCAGGAAAACCCTCAAAGCACTCCCGACAAGTGGCCATCCAGCCTCCGCTTAAAAACCTCCAAAGAAGGAGACTCCACCACACTCTGTGGCAGCACATTCCACTGTCGAATAGCCCTGACTGTCAGGAAATTCCTCCTGAGGTTCAGGCGGAATCTCCCCTCCTGCAGCTTGCATCCATTGCTCCTTGTCCTGGTCTCAAGAGCAGGAAAAACAAGCCCACTCCCTCCTCGACATGACACCCCTTCAAATATTTAAACATGGCTATCATGTCCCCTCTCAACCTTCTCTTCTGCAGACTAAACATACCCAGCTCTCTAAGTCTGTCCTCATAGGGCATGGTTTCCAGGCCCCTCACCATTTTGGTTGCCCTCCTCTGGACCTGCTCCAGCTTATCCATATCCTTCTTGAATTGGGGTGCCCAGAACTGGACACAGTATTCAAGATGAGGTCTAACCAATGCAGAATAAAGTGGTACCAATACCTCCCTCGATCTAGACACCATACTCCTATTGATGCAACCAAGAATTGCATTGGCCTTCTTGGCTGCCGCATCACACTGCTGACTCATGTGCAGCTTGTGGTCTATGAAGACTCCTAGATCCCTTTCACACGTACTGTTAGCCAGCCACGTGTCCCCCATCCTATATTTCTGCATACCATTTTTTCTGCCTAAGTGTAGGACCTTACATTTCTCTCTGTTGAAATTCATTTTGTTAGCCTTGGCCCAGCTCTCCAATCTGTCCAGGTCCTTTTGAATTTTGATCCTGTCATCAGGCATATTAGCAACCCCTCCCAATTTGGTGTCATCTGCAAATTTGATCAGCGTGCTCTCTATTCCTTCATCCAAGTCATTGATGAAGATATTGAACAGCACCGGGCCCAGGACAGAACCCTGTGGCACCCCACTAGTCACTTCTCTCCAGGATGAGAATCTGCCATTGGTGACCGCCCTTTGGGTACGGTCAGTCAACCAGTTACAAATCCACCTGACAGTAGCCCTGTCCAGTCCACATCTTACTAGCTTCTTTGCAAGAATGTCATGGGGAACTTTGTCAAAGGCCTTACTGAAATCAAGATATACTATGTCCACAGCATTCCCTTCATCTATCAAGCAAGTAACTCTATCATAAAAAGAGATAAGATTAGTCTGGCATGACCTATTTTTGAGAAATCCATGTTGACTTTTCGTAATTACGGCATTGTTTTCTAAGTAATTAGAAACTGACTGTTTGATGATCTGCTCCAGGATCTTTCCAGGTACTGATGTCAGGCTGACTGGGCGATAATTATTTGGGTCCTCTTTTTTTCCCTTCTTGAAGATGGGGACAACATTTGCCCTCCTCCAGTCTGCCGGAACTTCTCTGGTCCGCCAAGAGTTTTCAAAGATTATAGCAAGAGGTTCCGCAATGACCTCTGCTAGTTCTTTTAAAATCCCAGGATGCAATTCATCTGACCCTGGAGACTTGAATTCATCCAGTGTGGCCAGGTATTCTTGTACTACCTCTCTATCTATTCTGTGCTCCACTTCCTCACCTGCTCCCCAACCGCCAGGTTGAGTGTTTTTATCCTTTTGTGAAAAAACTGAGGCGAAGAAGGTGTTGAGGAGTTCTGCCTTTTTTCTTCCTCCTGTTATTAATTCACCATCTTCCTTGCGCAGTGACCCTATCGTCTCCTTCTTTTTCCTTTTGCTGCGGACGTATTTAAAAAAGCCCTTTTTATTGTTTTTAATGTCTCTGGCCAACCTAAGTTCGTTCCGTGCTTTAGCCTTTCTGACCTTCTCCCTACATCTCCTGGCTACTTGCTTATAATCTTCTTTGGTGATTTCCCCCTTCTTCCATTTCCTGTACATGTTTTTCTTAATACTTAGCTCAGCTGAGAGCTCTTTAGTCAACCATTCCGGTTTGTTCAGATGCCTTCCATTTTTCCTCCTTAATGGCACAGTTTTAGCCTGTGCCTTCAGTACCTCCCTTTTAAAGAACTCCCATGCATCCTGAACTCCTTTCTCATTGACTATTCTTGACCACGGGATTTCAGCCAGCAGCTCCTTCAGTTTACAGAAGTCTGCTTTTTTAAAATCTAAGACGAATGCCTGGCTACACTTGCCTTCTCTTCCCCACTGAATGCCAAATTCTAATAGGGCATGGTCACTCTCTCCTAAAGATCCAACCAGTTCTACGTCATTAACAAGGTCTTCCCTGTTGGTCAGGATCAGATCCAGAATATTTGATCCCCTTGTCGCCTCTTCCACCTTCTGGACCATGAAATTGTCTGCAAGACAAGCAAGAAACTTGCTGGACCTTACCGCCTTTGCAGAGTTTGACTGCCAACATATATCCGGGTAGTTGAAATCTCCCATTATTACTGTATCTCTCCTTTTTGAATGTGCAGTCATTTGGTCTACGAAAGCGCCGTCGAGGTCCTCCGTCTGGCTTGGAGGTCTGTAGTAAACCCCCACTATAATATCCCTATTGTTTCTCGCTCCCTTAATTCTTACCCAGATGCTCTCGACCTGGCTTCCGGTGTTCAAGTCATGGATCTCTTCACAGGTGAAAACATCCTTGACATATAAGGCTACTCCTCCTCCTTTCTTATTTGGTCTATTTCTACAAAATAGGCTATACCCCTCTATTCCTATATTCCAATCGTGAGACTCATCCCACCAGGTCTCAGTGAACATCTCAGAGAACATCTGGTCCCTCTGATGCTGTCTCCAGAAGTAACTTCTAACTTTAGAACAATAAACAGTAAAGATTGTTTTATTATTTAATATGCAACTTGTGTTAGCAAGTTAGGACAGACTCACAAATTACTTCATTTCAATGTAAAGTTGAAGGCTTTCATGGCCGGAATCCATAGGTTGTTGTGGGTTTTCTGGGTTTTGAGGCTGTGTTCTATTAGTATTTTCTCCTGACGTTTTGCCTGCATCTGTGGCTGGCATCTTCAGAGGATCCACATCAGGAGAAAATACTAATAGAAATTGGCCTAGAAGCCCAGAAAACCCACAACAACCTACTTCATTTCATTTTCAAAGGTTTTTCCTGAACGGCAATTGCTATCTGCTCCTTTGTTTCAAGTGTGGTGAGGATTTTTCATGCTATTTGAGTCACTCTTCTGCTGTCCATTTTTTCAGATGTCAGATTCTCAGAATTTCTACCTTTAGCTCTCCCTCCCAAGGGAGTTAAAAAGGACTGAAGAACCACCAGTAACAAAAGGGCAGTACATGGACAGATAACAGTCACAAAATGGCAGTAGCTGAAGTTGGCATAATCGGATAACAATTACCAATAACGTTACAATAAAATATAATATTATATTGGTATGTAATTCCTGCCTGGAAATTGCCAAAAGATAATCCATAGTGATTTTCTCCATAGTTTGATTGGCAATCTAGTAAACTACAGGTGAGAAGAGCTAGAAGGAAGCAGATTGGGATGAAATTTGGCTAGTGACCTGGGGAGCTGAACAATGCAAATGAAGCAGGAATTGTATCATTAAAGCAATCGTGCAGGAAAGAGTAACGTTTGGAGGCAATATAGGAACATGATGTGAATTCCACTATAAACACACTCCTATCTTGTCTAGATTTAATCTCTTCTTGTTCATCCTCATTATCCCTTTGAGCTAAGGAACGTTCAAGATTATTGCCCATTCCTGTTCCTTAGTCTGAGGTGGCAAAGAATAATAGAGTTTGGAAATATTAGCATAGTAGTGGCACCTCACTGTGAATTTCTATATGCCCTCTAGCAGGTGGTTTTGTGTGGGTATTTATGCCACACTATTATGACAACATTATTCTTTTATCTGAAACCATGATAGCCAGAAATGTACATTCAAAAAATCATTTTTTCCAGATACATCCAGCCAGATATGAGACAATACCACTGAGTAAATTTAATCTTATCTTTATTATGCAGCTAATAAGCGTAAGCTCCCTTCTCTTATTTAAGCATTTTCTTTTGAACAGAAGTGCAGATGCCTGAATATAAGACAAAAATGAAGAAATTCAGCTTTCTCATAGTGTCTTCTTTGCTCACGCAACCCCACTTTTGCTTTAAAGATCTATAGCGTCATCATCACCACCACAATCACCATCATCACCACACCACCAATATGGGTGCTCAGTGATGGAAATGTATCTATTCAAATTGTTTCACTGGTTGTTAATTTCTCCATCCTCCTTTCCAAGCAAAAGTAAAGAGCTTTCATTTCTCCACTGCCTGTGAAGGGGAAGAACAGGCAGTGCTTTTGCAAGCATTGTTCCTGAATGCTTGGAAAAATCATCTGATTTTTCAAGTAGTCACAGAGAATGCTCTGCAAAACCCTATTTGTTTCTGAAGCAAATAAAAACCACTACTAGCCCATTCTGCCCCAATCCCCCTAGAACTCCAGTGGGCCCCTGATCTTCCAGCTGACAGATGTGCCCTATGGGATGGGATGTAGACACATGGAATGAGATTCTTTAGTGTCTCCCTTTTCTGGAGTACTGGAGATGATCATGAAATATAAAAAGTTTGGAATCAGAAGAGTCGAGCCCCTCTGGCACACTACAAAAACGTACTTTTTGAGTACTCCAGCTGAATGCTCATAAGCACATTTGTGCACTTCTGAAGCCTTTGCAATGAACACTCAAAATGCCCAGCTATTCCAGTCACTCCCCCTTTACTGCCATTCCTCCTCCTCCACAAAACTAAAAGTAAGAATGAATTTGAAAAGACAGATGACCTGATGTGAGAATAGGGAAGTAGATCATAAACTCACAGGAACCAAATTAGCACCAACCCAAGATATCAATTCAACTGCACCAAGCAGTATATTCATTGGATGGATGGGTAGATGGATAGAATTAATAGTGTACACTTACAAAAGAAATGGATACAGAAACTAGATAGATATTACCAAAATGTGGGTACCCATTCTAATTTTTTCTGGGAGGTTTAACAATTGAACAACAAAGAACTGTGCTATATCATTATTTCTTATATTTGCACATATACAGTAGATGAGATCTAAATCATTCAGTTCTTGAGACAATTTTGAAGAAATGGAGATATTCACTTTCAGAAGGACCTCTTTAGAAAGTGCAATTCAAGTCCACTTGATATCTTACAGTTATTATCATATTATGCACATGGGCTCCCACTCATTCAGTGGGATCTCCCTCCCTGACCCTGGACCCTCTGTGCATGGTGGACACAAAAGTGGACATCTACAGAGGGAGTTGGAATCCATTCCACTAACTGATGTCACGCTGTGGCTGACAAGCACAGTTCCAAATCTGCACTCCTTATCACTCGTATGCTTCCATCTCTAAGGTACATTCAACTGTGGCTTTGATGCTAGGGCCTGCTGACGTATAATAATGCAAGCTAGTGCTTCTACAAGCAAATAGTGTCCCAGCAACATTCCATGCCTGCTAAACTAAAATCAGGAACAAATTCATCCTGTTGATATAGTTTAATTAGTGTTTTTTTCCAATATTGAGCCCCTGAAGGAATTCCAGTCCGTCTTCCTGCTCTGCTGGAGAAGTAAACAGTGACTAACTCTGAATAGTCAAAGGTCACCAAAGTCACTGGTGTTGCCAGTTGCCAGTTTATTCTTAACTTCTCCAGTACTACAAATTGGTTAAGGTTGTAATGCTTAACTGTGGACTGGGTACCACTTCCACCAGCAATACTTCTTCAGCCTGGAATGCTTGGTGAGGCTTTGGGCTTGCATAGCCATCTGTCAGGCAGGCTCACTCTACAGTAGAGATGCCATAAGAAGTCAAATAAGGCTGCTCATAAAAGTGGACGAGTCTCAAAGCAGAACTAGTCTGAGAAACATAGTTTACCTCAAAGATGGCTACCACCACATTCTGCTAGCTGTATTCCAACGCAGAAAAGGACAATGGTAGTGCCGTCTCTTTCCATGTACCTGTTTCTCTGTCTCACAGGCCAGCATGAATACAGAGCTTTCCCCCATTCCTGTAGGAACTGGTGGTGCCATTCATTCCTATAGGAATGTAGGAAAGAAGCTTTCAGAACAAAATTGGAGAGTGGAGGTTTGTTTGTTTGCTTGCTTGCTTGTTATATTTATACCCCACATTTCATCCAAAAAGGCTCCCAGAGCAGCTTACAAATCATTAATCTGACAACTCCCTGCTATCAGGCCATAGCACTGGCAGCTGGAAAGGAAGGAGGGGCTCTTGCCAGCTGTTGGTGTCAAGGCACAAGGGAGCTATGCCATCTGAAAAACTGCCATCACTAGATCATAAAATGGAGTAGCTTTTCCTTTATCAGGTTTGGATCTCCAGTCCAATGTAACCAGTGGTAAAGTATCACAAATGCATCAAGTAGTTTATTGACATACAGTTTTTCAATGCAACAATAGTTGAGAAATAATATTGCAGGCTCATAAGACAGGAACAGTAAAACATAAAGTCTGGACAGTACAATATTACCAGAGGAAGAGAAATAAATAATAAAGCAAATAAAACAAAGACAGCAAAGAACTGAATAGAAATAACATAGCAAATAGCTAATCAAACAAATAATGCTGAGCTTTCTTGCATCCATCATTCTAAAATCCCCGAAGCACACCTAATAACAAAATGTATGACTAGATGATGGTGACAACTAGACATGCCATTCTCTCTGAAAATTCCATCATTTCTTTAAAAACTTAGAATTTAATCAATGAATTCATTAACAATTAAAGCAGAAAATTAACTCACACTCTTCCCAAGATAGACAGCAACGAATTCATTTCCCCCTTCCCAACAATCAGCATTAATGAATTAATGATTAAGCTTGATGTTCAATTTTTTTGTACCCTCCCCATTCCCTCAGCTCTTTTTTACAGCCCACACAGAAATTTATGCAGCCATTAGTTCCTATGCTGATGGAGAAAATGTCCTGTGAAGCAAAATTGCAAGGTGGAGGTGAAAGCCAGCCTCTTAAGGGATATTCACAAGATTCAACCCCTCCCAAAAAATAGTATTTATTTACTTATTTACTCATAGAATAGGCCCTCTTTAAGCAGCAGATCAAGCAATGACACACTCACCTTAAAAGTTTTCATGTTCAAAGTAGCTGCTTAAAGAGACAAGTTTTTTTTTTCTTTATGTGCACCTAAGATCTTTACCAGTAGCCCCTTCTTCTAATGAAACCAGTACTGGTTGTGATTGCTGGTTGTGAAGCAACATAAACAGCAGGATCAGTAAGCACTTGAGCAGATTCTCTTCACTGGTTTACCTTCTGTGAAGTTCTCATTGATTCCCTTGAGCTACATGACCAGCTTGCCCAGACGAGCAGACTTTCTGTTTAGTAGCTTCTCTATCTTGTGTCATTTTTGAGTGCTTTTTGCAGACATTGGTTTCAATCCAGAGTGAATCAAAATTCACCTTGACCTATTGAAATAAATGAAGCTTAAATTTAATCACAACTATCTTAAGCATCACTCAGTTCAACAGCTTGGATCTGACCCCATCTGTATACTAGTTATTCATCATTCAGCTGAGTATGTCTGAGCTTTAGGAGTGCATGTAAAGGATTTCCAGGCATTTTCAGTGGCAACTGGTGGCTACCATATCATTGAAACAACAAACCTATTCCATGTTTTTTAATTATAGCAGCACAAGCAATAATTGCATATGGATGGAAAGAAAAAGAAAGATGGAATCATAATGGATGGGAGCAGTACATATCAGAATATATGATGTTTGATTATATAATGGAAAAAAGAGGGGTATATTTTGGTCAAAGGAAAGAGGAGGTCTGGTTTAGTAATTGGAGATTAATGATTGAGTTTGTTTAGGAAAGGGAGGGGTATGAGAAAGTAAACAAAACAGTTGAAATGATTTTCCACATTAAAAAAAAGGAAACTGATAAGCTACACCGTTCCCTGGGTGAGGGGTGGGGGGTAGGAGAGGGAGGAGGCAAAAAAGAAGGAAATATTGTATGTATATGAGTGGTTTATTAAATGTTGAGTACACTGTTAAGATGTGGTGTGTATAACTTTTTGTTTTGTAAGATATTTTACTTTAATAAACATATATATATATATATAAAATTTAAATATTCCATGTTTTAATTCAGACTTTAAAAGAGCTAAGGTGCTGAACATTATTCCCGCAAATAGGTTCAGCACTTTGGATAGCTTCTTCCAAGATCAGACTAAAACCCACTGCAGCCACCAGCCACCATTGGAGAGTTCTTCATTAAGACCGGTGTTTGGCTAGATGCAGCTCATGTGGAACGAAGCTACCTTTCTCCAGGACAATACAATAACATGTATACATAGATCTGAAGCCAAAAATAGAATTGTCAGAAAGTGAACAATCTTTTCCCGAATACTCACAAGAAACCTCATAAAAACTGAGCTGATTGAAATGAGAGTGAAGTAGGATATGCCTTTCATTAGGCAAGGCCAAATTAATACATTGACTGGCATTCTGTCAGTAATTACAAGACTGTAAGCTGGACTTACAAGCTTGTAACTACTGGGGATTCCCATTTACAGTAATTAATGATCAAACATGACTCGAAAGCCTACCTTTGCAAAATTGCAGCTCCACAACAGTAGCTTTTCGTTATTGTTGTTGTTGTTGTTGTTGTTGTTGTTATGAAGTTTTCGAAACACATTTAAAAGTACAACCATTTTTACAGGGGAAAAAACAGATACAGTAAGAGAGAAAGAAAAGATATATGGATAATGCACATGAAGTATATAGAAAGAGATATGAAAATAGAAAAATGACATCCAACTTTTTTCTTGGTGGTTATAAAAAAAATAAGTATTATGATCCTACCCATCACTTTAAAAATTACCGGTTACACTTCTGGTAAACCAATCCTACCAGTTCCCAGAATCCAATGTTATCATCTCATTTCTCTTTTCTCTTTTTCTTTTTCTGTTTGCAAAAAGTCAACCAGCAGTTCCCAGTCCTTTAAAAATGTCACATTGATTTTTCTCTACACGCCTCCCCCACTTATCTGACAGGTTAGGGACCAAAGCACTGTCAGAAAATGGAATTGATTGAAAAGTAGAACCCATGTACTGTACTGTAGGGAGCATGAAGGACTTACGAAGACTTACTTGCAACTGACCACACACACACATAGCTTGCAAAGTTTCTCAGCCAGATAACCACCTTTTCCCTTCTCTTGCCTTGCTTTGCAAGCAGTGCGCGTATGCAAGTGGTTCCAAGTGAGCCTCTGTAGGCAAGAAAAAAATGATGAAATATGAATGAAATGATGATACCTGCAAGGTCTAGACTGAACTAGCCTTATCTCTGCCCTAAATTCATTGTGTCATTTTGGACAGATCAGGATCTCTCAGATTTGTTGGGAAGATGTCTAGAATGATGTTGCAAAATTTAATTTACTTCTTTTCAAACCACTAATCCTCTTTCACAGCAAATACAGAATACACTTTAAAACACACTGCATGCCACCCAAGACATTTCATAGATTACAATTTAACTATAATTTTTGCAGTGAAGACATTTGTGCATGATGCTCCTCCCCCTAACACACAAATCTATTATAAGCTGGACATTATATTTTCTACATGTTTTGCAAAATTTCAGGCCTTGAAGCCAGTATACTGGAAGAAAGAATAGAAATAAGTGTACTCTGTGATGACTGTTGGCTTCATAGAGTTACCTGCATATAATGAAGCCAGTTCGGGACATTTGGCCACCACTGTATCAACAAAGTCTAAATGTAGGACAAAAAAAGAGACAGTCTAGCAAAGAAAGAAAAAAGTTACTTAATTGGTGCAATAGTCCTTCATCATGTTTACCCACAGCAGGTAGCAAGAATAACTAGTTATCAGTTAAGTTCTTATCTAATTGGATACTTAGTGGTTTTGTGTGATTTTTAGATGAGTGGTGACTTGTACAAAAGTCAAGGAAAATTTCACTTACAATTGGATGATAGGTGACCTTGAAAAAATGAACTATTGCAAGTCCTCATTGGCTGGGGTGGGGAAACCAGGAAAAACTCATTTCTAATTGGCTGATAACCAGGGAGCCCTTGTGGCCTGTGAGGTGATAAAGAAATACAATCAATCAATCAATACCATGCTCCTACTAGATGGACATGTAGATAAAGAGGGGCTTGAGATACTACAAAAAACAGTGCTATACTAGATAGTGCAAGTGGATATATGGCTCTTCCCTAACAGCTGCTTACTCAGCTGTTCATGACTCAATACCATACCTGATAATGCTGGGTGTATCTAGGCTTTTCAGTATTGTAAAATGCAATGTGATACTGCAATGTGCTACAATGCCTGCTACAGCAAATATGATGTAAGATATTTGATTCCTTCCTTGAAAAGTGAGGTATGAAAGGAATGTGCCTAGACTGAAAAATCTATGTTCCTCCCAAAGGGAAGTGAGTGTGTGTGTGCTGATATATTTACATTAATAAAATAGCCTGAAAGAGTACCAAGCCACCTGCTTATTCTTCTAAAATTCCAATACCTAAGGTTACTTAAAATGAGAGCTTATTCTAATCTCCCTGTCCAGACAATAGTACTGTCCATGAGCTGGAATCCCATGTAACCAGAAGGTGACTAGAGGTAATCCCAGATGCATACAGTTTAGCTGACAATTGGCAAAGAACCCTCTATCTCTACAATAAAAGAGAATCTAGAACACAGAAAGTATATACTAGGCAGATATGCACGCACTTGCAGAAATGAGGCTGCATCTCACACGTTTCAGTAAACTCAGATAGGACTTTCACTTGAATAGATGAGATGCAGCCCTCAATCTAGGCTAGCAAAGATGTGGAAAACACAGACCTCCAGATGTTGTTGGCCCACAATTCCCATCAGCCCTAGCCATCATAGCCAATGATAAGGGATTATGGAACACGCTGTTTGCAGCATTTGAAGGCTCATATGTTCCCCATTCTTGATCTGTAGCCTCTAGGTACAATGTGATATAAATTCTTTAGAAAAACTGTGTAGAGAGAAGTGCTTGTCCCCTCCATCAAACTTGAGAAAACCAGTATCTCATATCCATTTATCACCTCTTATTCTGTTATCAGTTGCTACCTCCTATGATCATGACTGTGATACTTGCTATAGAATTCTCCCAGAGCAGTTACGCTCAGAGTCACAGCTCCCATGGTTGATGTGGATTAGAGGATTCTGGAAACTGTTCTCCAAGAAAGTTATACTTCTGAGCTCTGGATCTCCCCATAATTTTGTAAACCTTCTCATTCTACCCACCAAGCATCATTATTCTCATCCCACAAAGCATCATTACTCTCATCACTAATCAAATGACAAACAACCTCTGATACTCATAAAGTGTCTCAGCCTATACGGCGATCACTAGAGCAATGGATGTGCTCTCTGAGAAAAGTATCATATTTTCCAACATAGCAAATATTACTCTTTCAGTGCATAGAAAATGTGATACACATATCCTCTTAAGGGGTACAACTTTCAGTAAAGACATGGGCACTGTGGGTACACAATAATTAACACATTTATTTATTATGAACATACACACACACACACACACACACACATAGACCAGCATAAAGGTCCAAGGAAACAAAGTTCAAACTGACATCTTTCTATAGGTTGTTAATTTGAAAAAGAACATTGATTTTTTTAAAAAAAGAATCTTCTACTGTAGTATGTTTGTTCTTTATTTTAGTAACTTACATCCACACATACATAACACAGATTATATTTCTGTGTGCGTGTGTATACTGAGATGCTATGATTTTCATTTATAGATGTGTGTAGTGTATGAGTATAGTGCGTGCACATGCATGTGTGCATACATATTTCATAAGTCACTCTGAAAATGCTGATTAACCAATGAAGGCTGAAATATAATTTTCAGAAATAAATAACTCATAAGCAAATAAATACAAAATGAAGCTGAAGCATTTTTACAAAAATCTACGCCATTTCCATCAAGGACAAAAATACAAATGTAATCATCCAAGTAGATTTTGCAGATGAGACATTCTGAAAACAAATTCTGTTCTAATGTTAAGGAGATACGGATACGGATCTCTAAAGTCCTGATGGAGCAACTGTTTATTAGCAAAGCTTGAGAAGTTATTTCAAATAAGAATCAATGATAAAATGACATACTGCAAGCCATCCATGACTATGCTGTTACGAACTCTAGAAGAATAGTGCATTGTTTCCATAGCCATTTTGGGTGACCAGAAGTGATGTTCTATTCTGGGTTGGCTCTTGACTATTTCAGAGTTGAGAGCTCCCAGAAACAACATTTTACAGCCATGAAAAAAGAAGTTTAAACCAATATATTTTTGTTTTAAAAAATGGAAAGGTTGACAAAAAATGGGGTGCCAAGGCTTCAGGTAGTCTGAGTGGGGCTCAAAGGCTGCACTAGACACCCCAAAGTCCCACATGTGGCCTATAGCCTACCCGATTCACACCCCTAATCTAAAAGATCGCCCTACCATGGTTCAGTTATGTATGACTTTTGTATGTCATTATATGCATTCTTCTTATGTTCTACCAATCATTCATGTAGTTCCCCCACTTGGAAGAAATTTATGCAGAGATTCTTCATGGAAAGTTAAGAAGATTCCATGTGCATATGATGTGCATTTGTGTTCAGCAGTAGCTGGTGGCTTCCATGCCCTTAGGTTGGTTATTATATTCAAAGTCTCAGCCTAAATTTGAAAGAATCTATATAAGAGGCTGAGTTCTATCTTCAAAAATAGGTTCAGCACCTTGGATACTTCAGACAAGTTCAGACAAAAGCCATTTCCTCATGGTGTCATGGTTCTGGGTTCGGAACACAATGTCAGCTGTCTGCTGATTGTACTTTTGCACAATGTTGTCGCAGTCCCACTGCTATCCCACCCTCACCTGTTGCGATTGCGGGATATTTGCTTAACAGAATAAATCCCTTAAGCACTCATGATCACACAAAACTCCCATCCTTTCTGGCCATGAGGAAGGACAAGAAGCAGGATGGATGTACTTCCTTCCCCAGCACAGCATGGGAAAGAGCCTGGCTGCACTGTAGACGTCAGGCATATGTTACTTGCACTCCCTTCTGCAAGGAGCCAGCCAGGTGCAGAGGTGAGTGTTCCTATCATGCTCTCTTCCCAGCAAAGGCACTGCCAGGATTGTGACAGGAAGACAACAGGATCAGGTAAGCTGTGGAACTGGCCAAAGACCCAGAATAGATTCAGCACCCCAGTGACATGGAAGCCAACAGACACTACTGTGTTTACTTCTGTCTCTTTATTAATGCAACATGGGAGGATGCACACTTTCTTCCTAGAAATTTGAGGGCTAACTTAAAATGTGGAAATCTAAGTATCAAGATGATGAAGAGGCTGACTGTTCGCTGTTTTCAGCTGTAAACTCCAGCTGAGCCCTCTGTTACAGATAACTATTCAAATGCCTTTCATGTGGCAAACTCTTTCCTTTAAAAAGAGACCTAGCATGGTATAGTGATCTGAGCACTGGACTACGACCTTGGAGGCCAGGCTTCGATTCCCCACTCAGCCATGGAAACCCACTGGGTGACCTTGGGTGCATCACATGCTCCAGAAAACCCTGTGATAGGTTCATCTTAGGGTCACCATAAATCATAAATGACTTGAAGGCACATAACAACAAGGACAACAACAACAAATCTTAAAATACGATGTCAGGAATAGACTGTTCCACGGAGTACTTTTAAATATGGTTTAGATTAAGTGCTGGACTCAAACAGCTAAGCAACAGTCCATTCTGCCTATCACTCAGTGCTTGCAGATTTATTTGAATTCTTGGCCTCTGGGTTGGTTTCAGTTGTACATCTTGTTGTCTTTCCTTTTTAGCTTTGGTTATTATGATTTCTGGTTTCTTGTGGCAGATTGTGGAATGACTGAGACACTGAGATTACACTTCTCTTCTTCTTTGGTGAACTCCCAGGGTCACCCATGTATGACCTGGAGTGATTTGATTCATCTGTAACTGCTTCCCCCGACTATAGCCTGCCTCTCCTGGCACGTGGTGCCTCTAGGCATAGAGCAGGAGCAGTCAGCTGGTATAGAAAAGAAAGCCACAAAAACAGAGTATTGACAGATGCACAGGGTACCATATCTCAGTTATGAAGCAATTTAATTTTTGGGTGTTTGTGTGTGTACAGCCTACTTCTGCCCTTGTAAAAGCACTTCCACAAAACAGAGCACAAAGAGAGAACCATATCAGTATAAATAATAAATTACAGATGCAGCCAGGCTATTCAGGTGAAACTTCCAAGTACATTCAGAAAAAAAACCAAGTGCCTGAGAATTCAGAGTCGTTCAGAGCTGAGGCTTTGCTGTCTTCTCATTACAGACTTGATGCCAGCTGCAAAGCTTGCTGGTAAATCCCAGATTCTATGAAACTAAGGGTAGTTTGTTCAAAAACTGCTATGCATATTGGTTACATACAAAGCACACAGAATTGTTTGCTCTCAGCTTTCCCTACTGATTAAAGGATTACGTTAATTCTCCCAAAAGTTCAAGGTGTGACTGGTTATTTACTCTTTTGATAAACAGTTCTGCAGCCATACCCCAGCGCGCGCGCGCACACACACACACACACACACACACACACACAGAGTCACGGTACTAGGCTCAAATGCATCACAAGCCTCGAGTAACCCTATTGAACTCTTCCATTGGGACTTTTGCACAATTTCATAACAAGGCTCCAAAATGAAGGCAGCTGTTGTTGCTTAGAGTCACTGTAGTCGGTGTTTACCTCATTAAGAGAGCTTGGCCAGGGTTTAATTTGTGCTGGTCTGTTTCTCTTCTAAACAACAGCCGCCAATCCTGCACCCTCCCCCAGATGGCCCTATTAATATTAAATGACATACTGAAATAGAAACATGTTGCTTCGAAACTGTTCCCCAGTTAGAGTGTGCTGTCATTTATCACATTTCAATATTGACTTGGTAAGCACTTTTACCAGCTCAGCCATCATCTTTCTTTTTTCCCCATGTTTTGTGCTGAACTGCAATGTTTAGCTTGGTTCCCAAACTGAGCACGTAAGAGGGACAGCCGAGGGCAGTTACAGAAGTGCTAACAAAGATGCACCATTTTAGAAAGTGTGAGGCCTGATAGCCATAGCATGCTGTCAGAGTTGCCATAAGCAATTGCATATCATGATACAACTGCCTTAAAAATAATCAGAGTGGATTTAAAAAAAAAAACACAAAAAAAACTTCTTCAAATGATTGAAACAATTTGGTACAAATGAATTGAGACAGCAAGGCATTTGAGGAAGAATTTTGCCAAAAGATTGTAAGTTACTATGGAAATCATGTCCCCCAGAGCTATCAAAGTTTACAGAATGCTCACAATTTCCTTTTTTGCATCATTAACAATAGTAATAAAGACACCATGCTTTCCATTTCCAAGACTGATAGATGATGTTTCTTTTCAGTGGCGTGTTTTTCTTTTTGTGAATCCATTTGTAGGCAGATTTGCAATAGGATTATGTGATTATTCTTTTAAACATCCATCAAAGTCCTCATCAAGCTGTTTTATAGTTTCAGTAAAAGATCTAATATAGTGCCAACCAAAAATGTAGTTTAGCCTTACGTATTTCCTTGTTAGTGGTTCTAATTTTGAATTTTACTGTTTTCTGTTTGCACTAGGCCTGCAACCACGACCAGCATTTTGAAGTGAGTCAGTGGACAGACACTTTCAGCCATGGGACAAGGTGGCAGTTAAGAAGACTCAAGTATTAGGACCAAAGTCGAATCAGAAGGGGTCAAAGAACAAGATAAAAAGCAGGATCAAAATGCAAGTCAGTACCAGACCAGAAGACAAGCAATAATGGAGGAGAAAAAATAGCTAAGGATATAAACTAGAGTGGGTGGGGTCAAGGCCCTCCCCCCAGACTAGGGCAAAAGGACTGAGCCTCCCTCATGAAATGATCAATCAAAATTGGACCCCCAATACTCTCATGTAGTTGATACCCACTAAGAATTATCAGAAGTATATTTACATAATTAAGAACAAATAGTTATTAAGACAACAATTGCAACTGAGTCCCCCAGAAATAACAAAGGCTGCATGTAATCTATGCTATGTACACTTACACAGGAGTAATTTATACAGAAAACATGGAAGAGACTTCAAAGACATCAGCCATGACCCTCAAACCCCTTGGTCATTTTGCGTCAGCTGACATACAATCACTGGATATGTGAAATGGGAGGGGTCCCCGATAATGCATGACTTTACATTTATTTTCACATATTTTTCATTTCCCATTTTAGAATGCATTCTCCCAGCTCAGAGAGAACATTTTTGCAATTCTTTGCAATTTCTATTTATTCCTATCACTCTAAATAATTTATTCTCATCATCATCAAATATTTTGGGGTATATAGTGCCACACACTCTACACCCCTAATTTCAAGTTTTGTAAAAAGATTCTCTGCAAACATACATATTTTACATTTTCTTTTGATAGTATTATGTGTGTGATCCAGTTATCTTTTAACATGTCTCCTCCACAGCTTTTGTTTTTAAAACAATGTAGTTAGGGGTGTATAGTGGACAGAAGGTTGATGTTTTCATACTTTTGTTTAAAGATTCCTGCAACTAAGCAAAATTAATAATGTACAGGAAAAAAATGACTTCCTGCCAATGTTGGTGGGAAGAAGTTTACAAAGAGCTCAGGGTCCCTGACTATGTATGCAGGAACAGGCTGGAGAAAGAAAGGAAGAGGAGGACCCTTGCCCTTCCCAGTAGGCTCAGGCAAAAAGCAAACTGCTGCAGCTTCCCCTAGCTTGTGTGCTCTCCTCCATTAATAACTTTTGTTAGCTTGATCACAGCTTGAGGTTGCATGTCTACACATGTCCCAGTTTTCGTCTGTGAAATGTTGGCCCACGAGTAGCTTATAGACCTCCAAGCACAAGATGCAATCTCTGGAACTTGGGTTTGTAGGGAATCTGCAAGAATGCAGAACAAGTGTTTATGTAAGCAAGAGCCAGCTATAATATTTTGATGGACAAGGCCAAAAGTGCTTCTCATGCAAAGTCTAAGCCTCATCTGGTAATTTTAACAGTCCTATCACACGGTGCCAGATTTACACATAACCTAACAAAGATACAGATTGCAACACCTAACTCACATACACGCATACAAACACACAAAATTTCAAGTTTTGAATATTGCATACTTTTGATAATGTTGGAGCATTTTAAACATGACATGGCTGGGCTTCAGCGTTTCTCAATCTAGTCCTTCTACCAAATCAAGGTAAACCTATCAACTACTTGGGTCTTCCTAGAACCTAGTAGAATGTTACAAGCTTAGAAACCTGTGACCCTACAACTCCAGTGGTTGGCCGTGATATCTGTAATACAGATTGGAAACCACATAATCTGAGGACATTTCCGCACTAGATTGTTATAGTGCTATTTTTCCACTTTCAGCATCATATGGAATCCTGGAGTTTGTAGTTTAGGGAGGGGTGCCCGGCCCCTCCCTTAACTGTAAACCCCATGATTCCATAGAATGTTAAAAGTGGAATAATAGCGCTATAACAGTCTAGTGTGAAAATGGCCTGAAAGCCATACAGGTTTGTAACTTGCATTACATCATGTTTTGAAGAGACCCTTTTCTAATTTATGCCCTCCAACATTTGGATATAGTGACAGTTCTGGCAAGATATTGCAGCAGATGGGATCTTATTAAATTCCCCACATCTCGTGGGTCATAATAACTCAATAGCCCTGATTTAGTCTGTTGGCCCTATAATCCATGAATTAAATATGCTTGAAATACTATAGTCTTGGAACGGGTGATATTCCAGAGCATCAAGGGAGCTATTAGAATCTAATTTGCTAAAGAGTTCAGTCAGATCCATCAGACTCAAAGCTAATGTGCATATTAGAAACTATGTCCAAATGTTCTGGTGAACAGCATTTTAAGGTGACTCACAGATTTACATACAAAATAAATAAAACAGAATTTGGGAGTCATATTTGTTTGGAAGTAGCTTCTTCAATACATTAGACATGTACAGAAAATCGCATCTGCAGTGGTAAGCTGGAAATTAATGAAACATTTACTGCCCATGATTTGATTTAGGACAAGGTTGTTAACTCATGTGTTGTACTAGAAAAACTTGGCTAGGGAAGGCATAGGACTGTGTTGGGGTAGACCATAGTGTAAGGCCCCGCTTTGGAGGTCCCTGAAAGTAGTATGATTTGGATGGGCGCCATACCTAATTGGCATCATATATAATTGGCAGTACGTTTTATTGGCTCTGATATCAAATTCAAGCCTGAGAGGTGACAGAGAGGTCAAACTGAGCGAGGGAAAGAATTTGACTGTAAATGTGAGAAGGATAGGTCAACCCAAAACTTCCTCCAGGTAAGACTGAGTCATTTGTCAGGCAAATACACACCATTCCTGTGGATAATAGGCTGAAAAAGAAGCTGGAATTTTCCAGGGAATCCAACTGTGAGGAGCCCACCAGGACACTGATTGACAGTTATTCATCCCTAGTACACCTGGATTCTTTTGTCTGTCTTCACAGCGCCCACAATAGACAGCTATTGCAACACCAGTCATGTCTTTGTCAATCAAGCCTATCAACAGGTGAAAGGCTCATTGTCCACAACAGGTTCCCTTTGTCTTGCATCTGGAAACTTCACTGCTACAGGCTATTTTCAGGGTACAAATACCCCTGATTTCAGGATGCCCAGTACAGTCTCTTGAAGGTCTACCCGTCACTCTGTCTGTCTGGCTCCTGAAATAAGAACTGTCCTTAGGTCCTACCGAAGCCAAAACACATTTCTGCTCTTCACTACTCTTCTGGACTGGTAATTATAAATCCCCCAAGCCCCTCAGTCTCTCTATAATTTTTTCTCTCTTTGTCTTTCAGTCAGCTCTTGTGTGAATGTGTGATCGTGTGTATCTTGTGTGCATGCATGAGTGAATTCCTCTCAATAAAACACATTTTTAGCTTACTTCTGAATCTCTGGCTGGTTCTTTTCCTGCATGTGCCCCGTAAACACTGGTAGAAAAGATCTCGTTAAGTTGCCCCCCTCTCGCAGCATCCTGATTTTGAATTAATTAATTCCCCATTTTTTCAAAGAGCTATTTAGCATTGCACGGTGGTCCTTGTGGCACCTATGTTTTGGGGTAACAATAGGGACTCATCAAACTCTGGAACATGTTACTAAAGGATGGGAGTGGGCAGCAGATGTTGGCAAAAATTTTATTGTGATCTGTAAAGATGTATTGGGATGGATGAGAAATTTGGAGGGTTCATACTGTAATGTCAGAATACTCAGTTCACAGCTGCCAGAACTGAACACCAGTGGTAGCTAATGGCTTCCCTGTCAATGGGACTGCAAATATGCCCTGTGTTTTAGTCAGAACGTCAAAGAAGCTATCTAAATAATTTCAATGCTTTTTGTAGCTCCTTGGCTTTCCCCATTGATACATGTTTTCCAAGTATTGTCTTCATCTCTTCCGTTGTGCTCTATCTTACATTCACTGGAGAGGGTGGAGAAAGCAATTCAGAAGAGGCAACAGGAGCAAAGCGGTGAATCACCTGATTCAACAAATGATAAATTTGGTTGATTCATCACACATGAACTAATACAGTATAGGACTCTGTTAAAACATGTCTGCCATCTTAAGCTGTTTACAGTTGGACTTCCACATTTGCTATGATTAGGGGCACGGGACTCTTGTAAAAGTGGGAAAATTGCAAATACCAAAAAAGGTGTGTGTATGTCTGTAGGAAGGAAGGCAAGGCATGGTGGAGGGGGCACCCAGCATCCAAACGGGATCAAGGAAAGGAAAGGGAAAAAGAGTGAACCGGCATGGTGACCCTATACTTCCCCTCTCACATCCATCTCCTTTGTTGAGCATTTGGGGGGCATTGGGAGAGGATTTGTGGTGCTGAGAAACTGTGCTGTGAGCTGTCCTTAGCTGGCCAGGTAGCAGCTGGTGGAAGAGGAGGAGGAGGACCAGAGGTGGGTTTTCAAAGGACTGCATAGCCTGATCGAAGCCATTAAGAGGGAATGTTCCCCCAGAAAAGAATTGCCTGAGGTGGTGGAGCAAGAGTTGAAGAATCTCACAGATAACCAAATCCATGCAAGTCAAACCCACAAATGTGGAGGGTATCAAGTGGAGGGCATCAAGAAACCTGCCCCTTCAATAAGATTTCCAGAGATGGCAATGTTCAAAACCATTATCTGAACATGAAGTGTCACTGAGGGGAGAGGCTAGTCCTGAACATTCCCAATGACCACTTCGTGCCTTCAGAGTAAGAGGAAGCCATAATCTGAACAACAAAGAGCACTACACCCCCAAATACTTGAATGAACTCCCCACCTCTCCATGCATGGACGAGGAGTGGTAATAGGAAGGTGGATGCTTGAAGACTTCTGGATTTGAAGCAAAGTTTATTCAGATGTTCTGTTCTGTTCTGTTCTGTTCTGGAGGAGGAATAATTTGACAAACATAACTGTTTGTGCTGAAAAGATAAAGGAACAATTGCTTGGGTGTTTTCTAAAATTGGCTTGGCTAAAGAATTTCTAAGTTTAATGAGAGTGACAATTCAGAGGTTCAAGAAGTTCACCAATCTAGTTTTAGAGTAAGTTAAATAAACAAGAATTTTACCTCTAATAATGAAGAACATCATGTTAAACACAAACCAGAATTTAAACTCATGTTTTGTCCCAACAAATTGATCTAAAGGATTTTCTTGACAGTGTCTAACTTTGTTGCTTTTGCTGTGTACGTTCAACTTATTTCCAATTTATGGTAACCCTAAGTGGAATCTCTCATGGGATTTTCTTGGCATAATTTGTTCAGAGAGGTTTGCCATGGCTTTTCTCTGAAGATGAGACACTGTGGCTTGCCCAAAGTTGGCCACTGGGTCCGATGGCTGAGCAGGGGTTTGAACCATGGTTTCTAGAGTTGTAGTCCAATAGTTAAACCATTACATCTCACTGACTTAATTTATATTATTATTCTGTCGTTTACATTTTATGCTTAGCAAGATACCCTAAGCCTTCCATTTATATCAGATTAACACACACACACACACACACACACACATATATATATCAGGGAAGAAACATTTGTAAATCCTACTGTGTATTTCAAATTCATTAACAGCATTTAATAAAAAGACTTACAAGCTGTGTACTAAACATGCTGGATTCAGCACCCTTGTACTCTGCTTACAATTGAAGACCTTGGTATGGGAGAAAGGGATTTTAAAACCCTGCAATTACAATCAGCTTTATAAATGATCTTCTCACCTAATTGCAAATCCTGATTAGAGTGCAAGTTCTTCCCTGATATGAAGATTTAATAATGAGCATTGTAAAAGCTGATCTTATACAAAATTGCTTCTAAATACCAGCCCATAAGAGTGCATCTTTTCAATGCCTCTTAACTCTTTGGAGCTAAGTGGGTCACATGAATTCTATTAGTATCGTGGCTTGTCTTCATTTAATGAAATAAAGAGGGAGCATTTCCATTCTTACGACTACTGTCTGGATTTGAAGTTTGTCCCCTTGGACAAATGGCATCATTTATTCAGTAACTCTTTCTTATATGCATCACATACACTGAACATACACGGGATGGGTCAAGATCAGAGGAGCAGTCCTATATATGCATGCATGCATGAGTTCTTTTGACCACAGGTGGGAAAGCAGTTGGGGGTTGCATAGCATTAGCGTGTAAACATTTGTTATACTGACAGAAAGAGTCAACCTATTTAAGTTTATCTTAGCATTTTAAGAGCCAGAGCTCTTCTGGTATCTTGCCACCTCACCCACCCTATATTCACATGCAGAAGAAATTAGTCACCCTTTGGAGAGAAAGTAGGAATTTTGGTCCACCAGCCAACTCAGCAATGAAGGTGTAAGCATCTGGATATTGGTATTAGCTAGAGTTGCCTGTCAGGGCAGGTTAATTAAATCACATTTGGCTGAGATATGAAGCTTTTTTCAGCAGGGACATGAGTAAATGAGCACGTTTATGGCATATTTATGATGAATGATTGTTCCCCAGTCTTCTCCTTCAGAGTTCCAATGATCAGAGCTCCAATACGCAGACCATGGTTGGCACATGTAGTGGATACTGCACATTCCTAGAGGCTCCTTCACATGGATGGAAGCAATAAATTCAAGGTGTCAATCTGCAAACAACATAATCTTTTGAAAGACTTTTATGTTTCCCTTCAGAAGGACCAGAATAATTATTGCATGATCTTGTAATGGCATTTTGCTAATTTGTTTTGTAATGTATTTGCAACTTCATTTTTAAAAAAGTTCTATATTGATTTCTCACTCATTGTCACTCAAGGCCATGGGACCCATGGGCAAGATAAGGATGGCCTTCGTGTCCTTTGCCCACAGTTATGAGGACAGGAAAGAATGGCTCCAGAAGTCCACTTCTGTTCAGCTTTAAGTTGAGAGTCAGGATAAAGAATTATTTCCCATATCTTGCTCTGGGTAAGTTAGGATCCAAATAAATCTCAGGCAAGATGCCTTCAGGATCTTGAGTTACTTATGTCTGCACAATCAGTCCCCGTGCTGATCATTTCTACAGTTGAAAGTAATGTGTCCCTTGTTCAGTCCAGCTTCTTGTCTCTTGTATCTTCTTGTTTTTCTCTGTTTCTGTGAACAAATGTCAGAGCAGAGTCCAACATTCATACAACTGTACACATGAAGGTTCTGATCTGACCTTCAACTGTACATGCCACCTATGGGGTATGATTCCACTTCCCCGGGAGCGCTCACTATATGTACTTTGACAGAATGAAAGAGAATGAATTAATCACTGAATGTTACATTAGCATCCTAGTGAAGAACTGAAAATCTGGAATCCTGTGGCTAGTCTGCAGAAGCTGTGCTGTACTAAACATGCAAGTGTTTAAGGTGTTGCTAGAGTGTGTCATTGTTTTTTGCGACAAACAAACACAGCTTTCCCTCTGACTTCTGAGCTGCTTTGGGTCCTCTGTGGGAGAAAAGCAGGATATAAATTACATAAATAAATCTTGCTCTACCAGGGTTTGTTAGGTGATCATTTCACTAGCTTTCATCCTGAGTCTGATACACACAAAACAAAATAGGAATGAACTTCTTTCTTTGGGCAGTTGTAAGAGGAAGAGAGAGAATAGCCAGTACCTGACATAGTTCAAACGGCCTAATACTTCTGGGAAATATTAGGTTTTTCTGTTTCTGGATCCCATGCCTTGTAATGGTTCCTACAACCACTCATACCTTAAATATACCAGGGTTTCATCCATTTTTTTTCCTGCTTGTGGTGTGGGTGAGGTTTCCTTCCCTCTTTGTCGTTCCCTCCATAAACTCAGCACTTCCTCCTGTGCTCCCCAAATATCCACATTCCCTGTCTTGCTTATTTCTTCATTATACTTATAGTGCTGAAGTGGTGTAGCACTTTATGGCTACACCACTTTAGCACTACAGCTGTGGATGAAAGGGAAATGGAATGTTCAAACTGGCAACAAGAAATATAATAGGGAGAGGAAGGTCAGAGGGAAACCTCCATGGCGAAGATCATGCTCCCCATTCAACATATCATCAGTGAGACTGCTCAGAAGTACAGGAGGAACTAAAACAATCAGGACAGACATGGGAATTTACCTCTACCTCTATCAGAAATTCCAGAACAAGCGGGGAAGAACTACACCTTGTCCTGAGTATAAAAAATTGTGGCTGCTCCCAGAAATTCATGAAGGGTACACTGGAACAGGAGGATCATCACTTAGATCTTTTCATAGATGTCATTAAGTACAGATACAGCTTCCACCAAATCCTGAGGCTCGGGGAAAGGTAAATCATAGAAATCATCACACCACCCTCTTCCTTTCTTAGAAAGCCTCCATTGGATCCCAGTTCCCTCTTTGAACAAAATGAGCCTTTCTATTTGCAAGTCTTGATCCCATTGAGCAGAGATATTTTAAACTTGACAGGACCCTTTTGCCTAGGAATAATATACAATGTATGTCCATAGAATTCTCTTTCCACCTGATGCAGGACCAGAAAAGTTGTGTGGAAAATAAGATTTAGTAAATCATCCGTTATGTATGCATTTTTTCCATTTATGGATTCATAAATGATAATGCACTACCTTTTATAATGATTTGAACAGTATCTGGTTGTATTGTTCTTCTTTAACCATCATTGCTTGATTTTGTATGATACTTTTTTAATGACTCTCCTGCTTTAAATTAAAATCACATGTATTCGTCTGTGATTAAGCAAAAAAAGAAAAAAACAATTTCCTGTTAAGAACAGGGTTTGTTTGTTTGTTTTATATTTAACAGCTAAACTAGGTACTAAAAAGATGTTTAGGGAACAAATGTTTTAGCCAGCAAGGTGTCCTTTTTGGTACTGTCTCCATTTAATTTAATCACTTAATGACTTGACCAGTGATTAATTTTACTTAATCGAAGCTGTAACAACATCCTTGAATAGGTTCTCTGCTGACCATTGAGATTATGGCTACATTAGAAAACTGCTCCTATTAACAGCATTCTCTGTATTCCCTACCATCCACACTTGTTACATTAGGCAGAATGGAACACAAATAAGAAAGGGTAAAATTTTAAAAAAGATATGAATCCTAAGATGAACTTTTTGGTTTCTCTACCTCTTATCTACCTTTTTGTTTCTTGGTTCTTGCACAGAATCGTGTGCTCTTGACCAAGATTTCTTTCCATTTTCTAGCACGACTTCCATCTCGAACTAATCTAGAACTTCTCAGCAGTGTGTTTAAGGAAAGTCAAGTGAGTGGGACCACTTCTTTCTCTATCTCTCTCTCTCTCTCTCTCTCTCTCTGGATAGCATCCTGTTAGCAATACCTGTGTGCACAGCTGAGGTTTACACCCACTTATGTCTCTTTTTGGATGGGGCAGGGAGCTATTTTCTAGTCCTTTGTACACCATCTAGCATGTTACCCTGTCAAACAGGTATCAGCCTCTGAGTGATAGTTGTTCTGCTGTTGTTTTCAGATGGGGTAAGGAGAAGGAGACAATTCAGATGATAAAGATGTTGTTCTGGGCTCCCAGGGGAAGGAAAAAGAGAGGTACCTTCTTTCTCTGAGTGCACCCTTGTTTCTTCCCCTCTCTGAACCAAGACCACTTGCTTCCTCACTGTTTAAATTGATTTCCACCTTTCTCCCTCCCCTCCCACCAATAAACAGCAGCAGTAGGGCCTCCTCCTGCAGAATGACAGCTTCTGGAGTGAGGGGAGGACACAGAATTATCTGGATGGAGCATTTTACTCCACCTGCTGAAAGCAGGAACTCTGTCTCTCTTTCTTACACTCTCTTCTCTCTACATCTGTCTCCCTTCCATTTCTCTTCCTATCCTGTGGGATGCTAGAGGATGGAAAATCGGTTGTGGCCAGGTGTCTGGACCGACCACTTGGAGACAGTTCAAGAAATTAAGCCAATGTTGTCTACTTTGCTTTATATTCTAGAACAAGAGCATCAGATTCAATTTCAGTTCTCAAGGGCCACATTCTAGTGATGGGTGGGTAGCAAAAGGGCATGTGGAGTCAAAAATACATAAACATTGTAGCTTAAATTCTTCTGCCAGTCACTAAGCCTTAGGAGAAACACTTCAAAGATTCAAGAATAGGGAAAAGCTTGTGCAAAAGCTAGGAAGTCACTGAACAATGGATTCATAGGGGAAAGGTGTGGCCAAGATGGCAAGATTCAGTTGTATGGTCAGCAATTCCTTATCGCTGGTCTAGAAACACTTGGCTTTCCTTTCCAACTCAGTCTTGTACTATTCTCTCATAATTGTTCTATCTCGATCTATTTTCTGTATATTCAGAAAATGATCAGCACTGTTGCCCAGCAAACTTAACATGTCCTGTTGCATTAGAAGTGATGGTGATGGTGATGGTGATGATGGTGTTTATTTCTATCCTGCCTTTTTCCCAGATCAGTACTCAAAGCAGTTTATAATAATTTTAAAAGGCATCATTAAAAATCCACAAGATAAAAAAGTTAAAACAAAGTTAACCAATAAAAAAAGATTAAAACATACATGATTAAATGCACACACATACACATGCACACACATGCAAACACATACACACATCAATCAGCAGTGTCCATGCTGCAGAGGGTGATCCATTAGGAATCTGTGAAAGGAACAGTCTCATTCAGGTCAAAACCATTTGGGAAAGATACCTAATAGCTTTGTCAGGCTTGAACAGCTTACCAAGCCATCATTGGATGTTTATCAGGCCCTTAATAGACTAACATACATAACTAATATGTTCACTGAGATTTGTGGGATGCAGTTGTGCAGGCCTTTCTTGTATGAAAACTAACTTGGGGGGAAAAAGGAAAAGAAAAAGAAAAATAGCACACTTCTTCCATCTTAGATTTTAGGAAGAGAAATAAACAAAATATTAATGGTCAGTTCTGAACCTGTAAAACAAAGCAATAAACTTTTTCCTATCCAAATGTGCTGGCTGATTTGATTTGGCTGGTGCACCAAATCAATACTGAGACATTTTTCCCCTCTACTATTCAAGAAGGCAATTGTGGTCTATACTATAACACTGTGATTTGTTCTGTGCTTGAATGCATTGAGAACATGAGATGAACAACTCTAATAACAAATGCTGTCAAACTGCAGGGAAATGTCGGTAGTACTTCATTTCATTTTATTTCACTTATATCTCACTTTTGCTTTAGGATGCTGAGAGGAGTTTACACAAGACTCTGGGCAGGGACCAAACTCAAACACAACCGATCTGCTGAGGTTTAATGACTTAGCAGTATCATTCAGCCCCTCCTGATGTGTCAAAGCTTTAAATATTTCAGGTGAGTTAGGACAGGACCATACCTCCAACATTTCATAGATGGAAACCAGGACATGTGTGGCTAGGCAGCATCAGAACATGGTCAAGATGGCAAAAATTATTAATGAGGAAGAATGCATCATCTATGAGATGCTACAGAAGTGTTACCACCGTGTCCTGGCCTGGCCTTTGGTGAACCAAAGATATCATTTTGGTATCGCAATTCGGCCCTACTCTGCCACCAACCAAGTGTTTGTGAGGCCCGCTGAACAAGCGCAAAGCTAGGCATGGCTACTACTTGCTGCTCTCACCAAACCAAGCCAAATATTGCCAGATCTGCTTCAGGGGACCTCCCAAAACAAACACCTGCATTACAAATGCACATTACCACAAAGAGATCCTCTGCCCTGAGAGGACACCCTGGCGAGCTAGGTACTTAACTGCCGAGCTAGCCGCATCTACATACTGGCCATACCATTATCAATTCGGACTCTAACTCCATCATGCAAATTTCGGAGGCTTTGTCTCCAACCCAAAACTTATTGTTTTCACCCGAGACCAGACTAGCCTGCGGTCGTTCTTTCCCCTATAAAAATCCCCCGCTCTGAGAGCTCTTCGGAACTCTCGCCGGATTGCTTGGACTTCATTCTGCCTTGCTGCTGCTCGGTTCAGCAGATTCTCCTCGGCCGCCACGCCGGGTTTCCTCTTCTACAATTGGCTTCTCCAGGACTGCAGGACAGGTGGCGTATCACCCATTCCGCTTGAAATTCTATTTCCTTTTCTAGTTAGGAGTGTGTTTGTGCTTTTCTTTAATAACTGTTTAATAAATCTAATTGTTATTTGAACCATTTGCCTCCTCACTGACCTGACGCTGTAGACATAGGGTAAAAGATCCTGCTGCGTTGCCCTGCCTCTCATTAGCCAAGAGAGTGCTCCAGCTAATTTCCCCATCTGGTTTGTTGTTGTTTGGTTGTTTGGGCACCCCTCCCAGGACCCCCAATTCACAGGGTGACAGAAGTTTGATTTTGCCTGAGTCTTCAGGAAAGGACAAGATTCAGTCTCCTTCTCTGCCCTGCTGAGCTTATTGAGTACAAACTACTTTTGTACTTTGCACTTGGTTTGCAGCAACTGAGGTAAGCCAATATGGAGAGGGAAAGTGGGAGAACGAGAGAGAAATTGAGACATTTTAAAACCAGCTGAAAAAGTGGGATGAGAAAGTATTATTGAGGACTGTCCTTGCCAAGTTGAGACAGCTGGAGGCTCTGCAGGACAGAAAACTCTGCTCTGTGGGATATTTCAGCTGCTGTCTAGCCTGATTGTTAATATTTCAAATAGTTAGGCATCCCTCCTCCAAGCGATCATTCTGGCTATGGGATTCTTGGAGCTGTGCTGCACAAAATTAACATTATTTGTGCTCTAGTCCCCACCTTGTTCTTGCACTTTCCTAATATTAGGACAAGCCCTGATTGGTCTAGTCTTACCACTAGGCAGAGCAAGGTGACCAGCTCAGGTGGATGATGGTGGAGACCAGTAGGAACAAACTCTTGGTCTAGGAAAAGACTCTACTGATGTCCTCACTGCCCCAAAACCTGTCCTAGAATCCCTAAACCAGCCAGATGGCCTTTTATTATGTTTACCAAACTGAACAACCTTTCAGGACAACCTTTTTATTCAGAATTAGAGAGGAGTGTCCTCTTATCTTTCATTTCAGGTAGAAAAATTCGGGCTTGCAATCTGAAGAGAAATCAGGAATCTTTAGTCTGTGCTATAATACAGTCAGTACACAAGAAAGGAATACATTCCAGGTAGAGACGTATTTAGGGTGGGGCAAGTAGGGTATGTGCTCCAGGTGCTAATGCCAAGGGGAGCACAAAAAAGCCATGTGTGTAGGGGTGGGGTAGGAGTAAGAAGGTCAAGGCTCAACTTCCATGCTTGCCCTAGGTCAGTGGTTCTCAACCTGTGGGTCCCCAGATGTTTTTAGACTTCAGCTCCCAGAAGCCCTGAGCATTGACCATAGTGGCTGGGGCTTCTGGGAGCAGAAGTCCACAAACATCTGGGGACCCACAGGTTGAGAACCACTGCCCTAGGTGTTGTTTAGGCTTGATACGCCACTGGCTCCAGGACAACTGGCTCTAACATATTGAAGGACAGAGTACGGGTTCTTGATTGTGCTTTGAGCTGACTGCATTGGAAGTAGGCTGTAAAGTTATATGGAAAAATATTTTGCTATCATGGATCTCCCAATACTGTTGGACTACAACTCCATCATCCCAAAGCAGCACAGCCAATGGTCAGGTACAGTAAGAATTCTAATCCAACAACATCTGAAGACCTGGGGTTAGGTACCACTGCAGACCATCATGATTTGAATGTACGGAACTATGTTTGATGACATTTATAATTTTCAATGATATTTTTATAGAGATGAGATGATAGAAGAGGCTTAGCTGACAGGGATATACAAGACTGAGCCATAAGAAGAAAAGAGTTCTTTTTGTCAGAAATATGTTGTTGCTGCTGCTGCTGTTGTGGCTGTTGTTGTTGTTAGCCTTTAGGCCATAGCATCCTATTATACCAATAATACAGCCCAACTTTATAATAATTGATAAATATATGGCATAGAAACCCATAGTAGTGAAACCTTAATAAACAGCAACTCTTGATCTCCTAGTTTTACTACCCCTTTGCAGACCTATAGTAGGGTCTAACCTACACCTATCTCATTAGGCTCAAATACCTTTTAAGTTGCTTGTTGAAAAGTCAAAGATTCGCCATCTGAAGGGCAAGACTAGATTTAACAAGCTTAACATAGAGGAAGGTAAGTTTCAACTGAACATCAAGAGTAACTTTTTGATAGCATGAACAATTCAACAGCACCAATTACTTGGAGGCCAGATGATCTCACTTCGTGCTGGAGGTCTTCAAGCAGAGGCTGAACATCCACCTGTTGAAGATTTCCTCCATCAAACAAAGGGAATATCCTACACAGCTCTCTCCAGGCCTGTCATTCTACCCCTTACCAGAATATAGAGTTATTTAAGGTCTGCTTTAAGACAAGGAGCTGGTAAGGGGAGAGTGCATCATGATTTTGGAGGCAAGTGGAAGATATAGAGGTCTCCTCTGGAATCTGCATTCTTAGATAAGGGCATTGATACCTTTTGGATTTGCCCTGGAAGCAAAAGTGATTATTGATTTCTCTGTCTTCCACTCTGCCAGAGAAGGGTCATCCACTAGAACAGATTTAATATAAGTATCTTGTCAGCTGAACTAGTATTTTGCCTGAGGCACTCAGAGGCTGGATGCAGTCAGCATTCTTCACTGTTGCCATATCACTGTTATCAGCTTAGAACATTTCACTTATAAACATTTCACATAATCTGGGACATTATGACTAAGAGCCAGTCGATATAGACATTCTAATTCACAAAATACTTAATCCATCTACAGGTACACTGTAATTGATCCAGCATGCTGCTTAATGCCAGGTCAGTAACATTCGTGGTCCCAGACCTGATCCTGGATAAGCATGCTAACCTGGCTTGTATTACAGAGACCTGGCTTGATGAAGCTGGAGGGATTAACCTCTCCTAGCTCTGTCCACTTAGATTTTCTATACAGCTGCTGATGAGGCCTTGAGGGACAGGGAAAGTGAATTGCAATGGTCTGTTGCGATTTCATATCCTCATCAGCTTCCTCTTCCTGCAGTTTGCTGGGTTTGAGTGTGTTTATTTGAAAGTAGGTGTTCAGGACAGAATAAGGTTTCTGCTGGTGTACCACCCATCCTTCCATTTAGCGGTTTCCTTTTCTGAGCTGGCTGAGTTGGTCTCAGAGGTAGTGTTGGAGTCCCCCTGGATTGTTGTGCTAGAAAATTTCAACATCCATGCTGAAACCACTCTGTCAGAAGCAGCCTTCATGCCATCCATGACAACTACCTGAATCCACTCATGATGATGGGGATACTCTGGACACTGTTTTCTGTGCTGAAGTGAAGTGATGGTGAAGTGTGCTGAGGTGAAGTAACGATGATCTGGATGTGGTGGAGTTTTCCACAGACAGATCACTTGTTGGTAGAGTTCAGACTTACTGGGACTTGGAATTTCTACAAGGCTAGGAGGTTAATTAAGAGCCTTGTGGATCCAGATGGATTCCTGATGGTTCTTGGGGAGTTTTTGTCTCCTTTGGTAGAATATGAACAAAACAGATAATGCCTCTGTACTTAATTTGAAAATTGGCTCTGCCAGATTGCTCGAGCTTTTTCATTGTTATAACTACCACTACCGGCATCACCAATACCACTTAAAACCACTCAAAAAGTTCCCAGATTAGCTTACAGATATTAGAAGTGAGATATTATCCCTGCCTTGAATTTTACAGACTAAAAATTATGACAGAGGAAGAAAAAGGCAATGGTGACAGAGGAAGAAAGACATTAGCTCAAGAACCATTTCCTAAAGTGTCAGTTCTTAACATTATCAGCTGGGATAGAAACAATTCAGGTAGATGGATGGCAGCCATTAAGTGACAGCTGGGAGGAGCCAAACGTCACTGATCTCTCTGCAGAGGTAACAGAAAAGTTCTGCTTCTTCCTCTGCTTTTCAGCTTGCTAAGTGACCATATACTGTGACATTGTGTCTTCCATCTTGTTGCAGGCATGTGACCACTGAGTCACATGGCTGGAGCTTGGGGGGGATTTGGACAGTGAGAAATATCCTTAAGTTTGGGAAAGAAAGATAACACATTGGGAAAGAAGTATAACACAATGATATTCTCATGAAGAGAAGTGTGTAGCCAATGCTTTCTTTCCTTCATGGATGGTTTTTTGATCCAGTGGAGGTTTCTGTGAATAGAAAATATAGAGTGTACCTGTACCTGAGGATCCCCCAAATAGCCATCAGCATCAGTTGATGGCAGGGCAGTTTTTGCTAGCAGGGGACAATGCTGTCTTAACATCCAACATTGGCCTCAATACAACATCCCCTCAGCATAGCATAAATATCTGGATGTGGATCTATGCTATAGTGAACCATATATTCTTCCCCTTCCAAGACTTACAATAAAGCCTTGAAGCCATTCTATATATCCATTCCATGAATCCTGGATTGCAGGCAGGATGGCTTTGGGGCCTTACAATAAATCTGAGAGAGGAACTATAGATACTACAGAAAGAAGAAGAGAATACTTCTTCACATTTTGCACATTTTGGTGGGCTTGTTGTGCCACAAAGAACCTGGCCAAGGCTCTGGCTAGAGTTTTGGCCAGCACTTAATTGCACAGTGCTGAAGCTTTTGATGGTGCAGGCAGGAGCAAAGTGACAAGTGGAGTGAAGGAAGGAGGGGGAGAAAGCTAAGCAGTTGAGGAAGAAACAAAGGAAAGCAGCCAGGGTAGGTGGAAGGAATAATATGGATAGCAAGCTGCATGCGGAACAATCCAACTGGTAAGCAGGAGGGAATAGCCACTCACCCTGATGATATGTTGGACAGGACCTCTTCAGGCGTGGCAATAACCCAGCTTTTTCTTTTCTTATTTGCCCTTCCTGGTGGCCTTCTTAATCTGTTCCAATCCTTTGAACTCTTAGGAACAGTATAGGTATACAACATTCTTGGATCTATTGGGATATATTTAGATCTACTGATCGGGGTATCTTTCAGTCTCCAATGTTTGGCTGGTTCTAGGAGGCCTGGTATTACAGTAGTATTGTTCTTCCCAAAGGATAAGAACATATCAGAAGGTAATGGTAGTGAAGTTCTGCTCCATTTCATAGACTTTGTCCTCAGTGTCCCATCCTGTTCTCCATGAGACTGCTCGGAGAGATAATTCAGACTTCACTGTCTTCAAGGCATTTCAGTATCATCAAATCAGGCTAGGAATTGTACTTTTTTGCCTCCCATTGCTTGACATTTCTTTTAATTCAGTTGTTGAGTTTTATTTTAGTATTATAACCTACTGGTCAAAAGTCTATTGGTGCTCAGAACTGTCAGATTTTATCCGCCTTTTGCCACCATTGCACAAGCCTGGGGAAAGCACAGCCTTCATCATATTTCGCCAAAAAGATTCCAAACATTGGATTTTTAGTGGTGTTTATTTTTCAACAGCTTGGATTTCAATGTAGGGATAAAGGCAGGACTTAAATCAAATAAGGAAAGGAGGGCAGGAGGAATGGAGGAAGGAAGGAGGGAGAAGAGGGAGACAGGGAGAGAGGAAAAGAAAGTGCCTGGCAAACCATTGAACAGATTCTACTGGAATAGATAAGAAAGGCAAGATGAAACCTGGTGAAAGTTCTTTGGGTGGTAACGCGGTCTAATCTGAATGGTGATGTCCCAAATGGAATTGCACTGTTCTTGAAGGAATAGCTGGGCAACTTGAAGGCGCTCCTGCATTTGTTTCTGACTGGAGAGATACAGTTGGTAGTAGTAGCAGTAACAATGATTTCTAGAAATGCTGACTTGTATGACACCTGCCACCTTATCCAAAGTGGCTGAGCCTTGGTTACCTTTGTAAAACTGATGTACAAAAGAGGTGCACTTTGCTTTGGGTTGCATCTGAAAACAGTTTGAAAGCTACAGCTGCTTCAAAATGTGAGTTTCTAGATCTTGGGATGGGGGAGTCAAAAACTCAGACTCCAGTTCTGTGGCAGCAGCATACTGCTGCAAATATGTACTGTATTGTAGATACACTCCTAGTCTTCCATGTTCCAGAGCACTCTGTCTCCCTGCCTGGTGCAGTGAGGATACAATAAGATACATTTGAGAAAGGATGGTTCACTTTCCGAGGTGAGTTTAGGGTAGCTTCAGTTCAGTGTAGTAAATTATTTTGAAATCACCCTGAGGACATATTCTTCCTTGGAAAAATTCAATTATATTGAATGGTTGGCCCCTTGCCTAATCACACTCTAGCTAAAGTATGGAATTACTTTCAGTTGGGTTCATTTGTGTAAGTTTTCAAGATATAGGGCATGTATAGGAAATATGAAAATATTTCCATTTGGAAAAGAATAGCATCCACTCCCCCCCCCCAAAAAAAAAGAATGTTCAGAATATATCATTAGAGTGTCAGCATTCCATTTTGTTTTGGTTTGGTTTTTTTCCTGGATGGTACCAGTTTTCAATTCCATGGAGAAGCAGGAATGAACAGAATTGTCCTTAATTAATTAATACCCTGTCCTTCTCCTAACATAAGATCCGAAACAGGTTGCTGTTGTTGTTGTTGTTGCTGTTGTTGTTGTTGTGTGCCTTCAAGTCATTTCTGACCCTAAAGTGAACCTATCATGGTGTTTTCTGGGGCTGAGAGTGTGTGACGTGCCCAAGATCACCCAGTGGGTTTCCATGGGCAAACAGGGAATCAAACCCTGGTCTCCAGAGTCTCATGCTCAAACCACTACACCATGCTGGCTCTCCAAAGTGGTATACAACCTTTTGAAAACAGTGTACAATAAAAGAAGCTTTCAGTACAGAACTTAAAACTCAATTCAATCAAATTTCTATTTAAAAAACACTTGTTACATATACACATTAAAAACAGATTTTTAAAAAACACATACAAAACATAATAAAAGAGATATAAGACACACCCCCATTAAAAACTCTGTCTGTCACATCATATTCCGAAGGAGACCAACTGGACTCCCATAAAAGAGAGCTCCACAGACTGGGAGAAGCCACAGGGAAGGTTCTCTTCCATATCTTCACCAGGCATGCCTGAGATGGTGGTTGAATCAAAAGAAAGCCTTTCCTTGAAGATTTCTGAGCTCAGCTGGGCTCAGATAAAGAGGTGTGTTGTTTTTTTAAAAGTAGCCTGGATCAAGGCCATGTAGGGCTTTAAACATCATAACCAGCGCTTTGAATTCTGCCTAGAAATGGATCAGCAGTCAGTGCAGCTGTTTCAACAAGGAAGCCACATGATCTCTATAAACTGCCCAGTCAACAGTCTGGCTCCAGCATTTTGGACCCAGAGTGTGTTACAATGATCCAAATGACATGTAATCAAGGCATGTTTTACCACAGCCAAATCTGACATTTCACAAAAAGGGGCAGCTGGTGTACCAGTTTTAGCTGTGCAAATGCCACTGTTGAAACCTGGTCATCCAGCCTCAGCTCTGAGTCCAGGAGCACACTCAAGTTGTGAACCTAAGATTTCAGGGGGAGTGTAACTCCATCCAATGCAGGCTGAATCCGTATTACATGATCTCCCTTTGGACTGACCAAGAGTATCTCCATCTTGTCTGGATTAAGTTTCAGTTTGTTTGCCCTTATCCAGTCCATTATCGACAGCAGATGCTGGTTTAACACAGGGAATGCTTCCTTGGAATTGGATGGAAAGGACAGATCTCAGTGTCATCTGCATTCTGGTGAAATCCAAACCCAAAACTCTAGATAACCTCTCATAGCAGTTTCATGCAGGGGACAAAACTGAGCCTGAGGGACCCCACACACCAATGGCCCCCAGCACCATCTTTTGAGTTTAACCTTCCTAGAAGAACTGGAACCATTGCAGAAGAGTGCCTCAAGTTCCATCCCAGAGAAGTGCCTCAGAAGGATACAATGGTCAATGGTACTGAAAGCCACTGAAAGATCCAGCAGAATCAACAGGAACACACACACACCCTGCTCAGTTCCCTGCATAGGTCATCCATCAAGCTCATCACCAAAGCAAACAAAGTTATGTTCTTTCCATAGCCAGGCTTGAAGACAGGTTGAAATGGATATAAATAATCCATTTTATTCAGGAATCTATGGAGCTGGGAGGCTACCACACACTCCATAACCTTGCTCAGAAAAGGAATATTGTAGCATGCCCAGTAGTTATCCAGTGTAGTTGAGTTCAGGAAGGATTTTTTAGTAGAGATGTCATCACAGCTTCTTTTAGACAAGATGAATGCAAGATTGAATGCAATGAGGCATTCACTACTTCCACTACCCACTCCACCAGTATTCTACCTGCTTTTATAAGCCAGGAAGGACAAGGTTCCAGTGCACACGTGGTGGCCCTCACCACTCCAAGGATCTATTCCACATCCTTAGGCTGCACAAATTGAAATGTATCCACTAACATGAACCTGTATCAATAGCAGCACTGGAAACAGGTGCAGTGACACTCTATACTATTGAGTTTTTAACTGATTAAAATTCATCAGCTTCAGCAACACAGTTAATTAACTAATGACCCATTTCTATAAACTAGTACACTAGCAAATAAGTGTGTGATTTGTACTGGGAAAGGTGGTATGAAGTAATGGCTAGAAGTGTTTGATGCATGGAACTTTGATGCATGGAATTTACATACCTGACATTCCACTGAAATGGATGGATCATGTTTTGTTTGTTGGGGATGCAAATATTTAATTCTTCATCCTCACATTTCTGCAGTCCCTCTCCCCACAAATATTTATCTACAGTTCCCACCTGGTATTCACACATCCCAAAGTGTTTCAGGAATTTAGCCTGCCAAGAAATACATTTAGAATTGAGCTCTTAAGGTGAAAATTGTGTTTCTAGACACCCACAAGTGTGTTTTGTGCAAACTGCTGATTTTTTGCTCAAACCCCAGCAATTTTACCCACAAAGAGAAAAATGTAGGTTTCTGGAAAGTATTTTTTGCATGAAAAATGTGTGTGTTGTGTAAGCACATCTTTCATGCATATTTTTTTCTTAAAAAAATACACATTCCAGAAATTGTAGGGTTTTTGGTTGAAACCTAGTGGAGAGCTTTTGCACAAAATATTATTTTTCACAGTAACAGTGTCTTCTGCAAGAAAAAAAGTATTTTTTATGTTTAGAGAACATATTTTTGTGGTTTTCTGTGCAAGGTTTCTGTCCTATTTCTGCAATAAAATAAAATAAAATGCACAAAACATGTGTCTATTTAAAAATAGTTCATCTACATGAAAATGTAGGGGAGGGTTGAACAAAAAAAATGTGTATTTCTGCATGGAATATTTTCCCCAAACATTTCAGGATGTGCAAACAATGGCTAAAAACTACACAATATTCTTGCCATTATGCTGTTCTTCCTGACTGTCAGGAAATTCATTCCAGCAGGAAGTGAATAGTTGTGAATATTCTTTCTGTCACCAACCTATATGCAGTATTTTTCTTACATGAGCAGCGTAACTTGTAAATCTGGTCCTAAGGCTTGAACAGGAAGAGTCTGGTCCAAATCCAGACTCAGCTCAAAAATCTGCTCTCATTTTTCAGCCAGTGCTACTTCATATAATTATAGTAAAGATGAACTGGATAGAGATACTTGTCTGAGCACTTTAAAGAAGCACAAAGATATAACTGTGTGAAAGCATGTACCTTTCAACTAAGGACTCAAGAAAAATTCTTACATTTTCTCATCTCTGATGAAATACAAAGTCTTGACATCTTGAGACAACCTGCCACCGAGTAGGGGGAAACAATCAATAGCTTTTTTTTTTTTACATTTTATGAATTTTTTTGGTGAAAATTTCATAAAGTTTTTTTTCTTTTCTTTTTTTTTTTCTTTATTCCAACTTGCTTACAAAGATTTTGTGCAAACCCCCTCCTTCATTTTGCAAAATGTTGGATTTGGCACAAAATGCAATGGTTTTCATGGGGAAAATAAGCCTCTTTATGAATTTTTAACAAAAAAATTCCAAACTGTTCTTTCATTTAAAAAAAAAACCAAAATAAAAACATAAAAACACATGATTTCTTCCCCCTTCTCCTCCCTCTCTTTCCTTTTCCTTCTTTTTTTTATTTTTTGGTATTTTAACAACAAGAAAAAGCTGACATCCCTAATTTTCAATCAGTAGAATACAGTGGTAAACAGGAATTTATGTTACTGTTACTGTGGTACCGACAGCTTTAATCCATAACACAACTGCATCAAGAGCAAGTGGAATGAGGATAAGTAAAACTCAAGATGCCTCACTTGTACTCTCTTTTCATGGGACTTTCGACACTAGGAATGAAGCCGAGTGAATTTCTGCAGCACTGTTTTCCTGGAAGAGATATGTTACAATTTGGCTTTCAGGGCAGGTTTGCCTCACAAAGGCTGCTGCTGTGGCAACATCAGAGTAACCTGCTTTGTTCTGGCTACAACAAGATAAATTGACATGAGGCTAGACATGAGGTATTTTTGACTGATCAGCAGACTTATTTGTTCTCCAAGTATAGGCCCCAACCTAAATATTTGCACAGACTTCTTTTTAAAAGAAAGCAGCAGGTGGAATCTTTTTTGAAACCATGGGAGAAATAGAGTATAACATGGTGGCTACCATAAATAGCACCTTCCAATGAATACATTACTATTCTCAAGGCAGTTTAAACCGTAGGCCCAAGCAGTGACCAAGATGAATAGGCAGCATAATGTTAATCTTCAAAAAGTACTTGCTCCTCATGTCATCAAAAATTCCTTCTCACAAGTGATGGAGTTTACCCTGTAAATTAAATTTCTCAACTAATGGAAGAAATAACCCATGACACCAGTGAGGGAAATTAAATTAGAGTCACTAATAGTGGGTCAGCACCATCTGAGCAGTGGTAATAGAAGTGACCACATGAATGATAAGCAGGCCTCTCTGAGTCTGTGACAACTGTCTCCCAGCGATGGTGACAAACATTCATCTGTGTGGCAAGCAATTCGCAATCTAGACACTAACATGTTTATAGTGTAGTCTGACATTCCAAGCGAGTCAAAGAACGTCAGTCTCTCTCTGCAGAACACTGTAATTCTGTAATGAAGGAAATCTTTGATCTTCTTCCCTCGTGAAATCAATTTGTCACTGCTCAGAACCCTTTCTTGCATTGCTGGGCAACCTACCGAACTGATCCTTACTACCAATCAGGACTTTGTACTTTTAGATATTACAGCCATTCTATTCCAATGTCCTAAAACAGAAAGAAGAGTAGGTCATGTAGAGTTCTATAGCTTGAAATATGTAATATATGACAGTAGTGGTTGGCAAGACAGTATGGGAGGGATGAGCAAGTGTGGCTCTCCAGTTGCAGCTGGACTACCCTTTCCATAATCCCTGCCCATTCACTATGCTGGCTAGGGCTAAGGGGAGATGCAATGCCGCAACATTGGAGGACAGAGTTGCCCACCCCTGCAATAAGGCATTACTAAGTGGGGTTGGCAACAAAGTGTCATAATGTGGAGTGTTCTTATTCAGGGCTCTAGTTAGCCAAGTGAACAATTATGCTCTTTTCCAGAATACTCCATTCCATCCCAGTTTTCTGCCCCATCATAGATGTTCTGAATTACTGAGCCTTGTCACCTCTGATTAGGCTGTTAAGAATCCTCCCCTTTTTTTTTTTTTTAAGAAAACCTCCTATAAATCATGGAGTTTCCCATCCATACCTGATAATTCCAACTGGCATCCTGTTTTGGAATTTAGAACTGTTGCATTGTGCATTGATCATATTCACAAGAGGGGAGCACTGTTGTAGCTGTGCCAGCTGGACCATTGCACAAGCAGGGAGAGCATCATGGCAATGGTCATGATGTGCAGCAGTATGGCACTTTTGGGGACAGGCTGCCCTTGAGCAATGACAGCACAAAAAAAGGGGGAAACAGCCCCCAAATAGAGCCATGAAGAACTTGCAATCCAGAATGAAGGGCACCAGGTGAATTTCCAGCCGTAAAAATCCCCCTACCTTTTGTGGTGCTCCATTGTGCACTGGGACATTTTGTGAAGTGCCCTGTTTTGTGGGGGAGGCCTTGAGTGTCTACAGCATGACATCTTGCACAGCGCCTTGTTGTAGATCATCACATTTCTCTAACATGGTTGTGCATCATGTCAGTGACCTAGGCCATTTCTTCCCTATACTGTTACAGTGCCACTATTCCGCTTTCAACATCCTGTGGAATTCTGGGGGTGGTAGTTTACTGAGGCCAAGGAGCTCTCTGGCTGAGAATTCTAAATTCCTCTCCCTAAACTGCAAACCCCAGGATTCCATAGGATGTTGAAAATGGAATAATAGCAGTGTAGGATGGAAATGGCCATAGCTTCAGCATTGTAAAGTTATACACTGCAGCCCATGATGCTGTGGTTCCTCTTATTTCTCAATATGTCATTTTGGCTACACTGCCATCATAAAACAGCAGCTGAGATCACCATTTGTATACATGTTAGTGGAATAAAAATGGAATTTTTGTGCTCCATATCAAGTTGCCTTTGAAACCTAGGATGTGAGTTATTTCTTCACGTCCTACTATGAGGTGTAAACTTGTTGTATATGAAAGATAATAAGGTAATAAATAGTAGGTGGACTTGAACAAAAGACATTTCAATAAAAATATAAAGTGAGAAATGTGAACATAAGAATCCTAAAACAAACCAAATGTGATGGATTATTACCTCTGTAACCTGAGCATAGCCTGACTTGGCTATGAACTCAAGGCTGCTTTCTCAGTCATAGAGCATTTTCGCAAATAATGTAGAAAACACTGAAATGAATAATGATATTGTTTGGGAACACTGTTTTAAAATGTCTCTAGTGTCCCAAACTTCTGTTTACATAATTAAAAAGCAGAAAAGAAATGTGTGTTTACATTATCAACAGGATATATATGGCTTTAACCTTTTAGTCATACTGTTAAAATGAACAGTACATTAAAATGGAAATTTCCCTTGAGTTACTGATTTGCAAAGTGAACTAATGAACTTGACATCCCTTGTTTATTCAGTCTAATGTTTCCATTTAAATGATCATTTAGTGATATTGCATCTTTGAAAAAATGAAAAGCATTGCTGCAGGGATTACACCACAACCATAAGGAATACCTTCGTGGAAATTCTTCATGGAAATTCTTTATTTATTTATTTATCTATTTATTTGTTGACTTATCTATTTAAAACATCTGTTTATTACCTCACAACCTACCAGGACCACCAAGGTAACATACAATGAGTAAAAGCATTCAGAACAATAAATATATGTCTTAAAACAATTGAAAAATCTCAGCTGACATTTTGCATTGCAGTTATGGATTCATAACCTGGAGTTTCAGATCCATAGCTGCTCCATATTCAAGCTATGCTATGTATTCATGATCATGGCACTATTGCCACAATTATAAATATGTCCAGAACCAACCTTAAACTCAAGGGAGACACTCATGTGATGGAGGCCTGCAGCACAGTCAAGTGGGACACATCAGAGTGAATCAGCTAGCCCCTTCCCCCACTTGAGATGCAATGCAATGAAAAGAACATTTTATTTGTGACACTACAGAAGGAGTCTCATTGTATTAAGTTGCAGATACTGATGATTACTGCTGCAAAGCAGTCCAGAAATGTTATCCCAGAATGTGGGTAACTCAGGGGTCCACTTGTGATACCAGTATCTCCATGCAAAGATGGGGAATTATTAGCTCAATATTAGGAGTCTGCCAAAGGTGGGGTAGCCCAATGAGATCTTTGACACTGATGTTTATGGGGTCTGTGCAGGGAAGAACCAGCCAAAGATCCAAAACTAAACTAAATTGTGTTTTATTAGGGAGAAGTGATCACATATACAAGATCTCAAACAGTCACACAATCACATAAAGCTAATCAAAGGAAAAAGGAGGGAAAGTTTTATGTAGCAAGATTTCAGGGTATCGTGGATGATATTTAAAGGTCTCAAAGAGCAATGAAAGAAGCAGCAATGTGACTTAGACTCACATCTAAGGACTGTACACAATCAGGAATCAGAGTAGCAGAGTGGCAACCAGCAATTGATGTATTGTCAGTTAACTGGACAAAAGTGGAGGATGGGGTTTATACACAATTTCTGCCTGGAGGGCAATGCTATGAATTGTTCTCCAGCTGAGTAAACAATAGAGTTCATAGAGTGGACAACTGGGTCCAGAAGGGGCTAATGGTCTTAGTGACAAAGGGCTAATGGTTGTCTGATAGCCCAGTGCTTGTCAGACAGGTTTGAGGATAATAGGGAAATTTGCAGGATGAAGGAAAAGGAGGTGAGACAATCAGTGGTTTGGTAGGAATCTCCCAGTTGCTATTGTCCCAAAAGGCAGAATCATTAAAGCCAGCTTAAGCCTATTATCTCTAGAGTTACCTCGTGATTTCCTGACTATGACTTGGCTATGCCTAGAAGGGGTTTCTGACCTAATTTGCAGTGCACATGTTTGGCCAGCTTCTTCCACTTGCCCAGCATGACCATTCAGTCACCTCAGGGTACAGTTTATATTGAAGCCAATTAATATATTTTGTCAATTAAATCATATTTTGCCAATTAGACCTTGTCAAAGTGTTGGGGTTTATGGCCTGGTAACAGCAGCACCAATGAAGATGTGCTCCCTGATCAAGTTCACAATACAGGTCATTCACTATAGTGATCAAAACTGTGTCTATGCCCATAACCAGGCTTGAATCCAATCCCATAACCAGGCCTGAATCCAGTTTGTAATGCATCCTGGTAATGTGCCTCATCCAAGAAAGCCTGGGCCTGTGCTGCCACTACTTGCACTAAAACTCTACCTTTAAAAGAGAGAGATGTGTTACTTTAGGAACTAGCCAATAATTATCTAGGCTGGGGTGGAGGTGTCCACTCTCTGCAATGATGGCCTTATAATTGCTTCTTTTAGAGAGTTGGAAGGTAGTCCTGTTTCAACAAAGCCTTTACAACCTCCATCTCTCTATTGACCAGCCCTCTTCTGGTAGTTCTAATCAGCCAGGATAGACACGGGTCTAAAGAGACAAGTGATTGGCCTCATTTCTCCAAGCAACTCGTCCACATCATTGTGTTGAACAAATAGAGAGTCGTTCATCAAAACCAGACAAGTATGTGCCTCAGTTACCTCTCCAGATTCTACCTTCACTGTAGAGTCAAAGTCAGAATAGTCAGAAATCTGAGCAATTTTCTCCACAATATATTTGGCAAATTCATCATAGTGCATTTCTGAATGCTCCTCACAATCTTAGAACGTAATCACTCGTTTACTACATGAAATTAAAACTGTTTCGGGCAAGATTGTGATATTGGAAGTGAAGGAGCATTTCTTTCTTGCCTTCACTGCTGTAATTTAGGCTCCAAAATGAGCCCTAATCCAGCCTTGCTTTAGTCATCTGACTAAACATTTCATTGCTCTGCAGGGAAAAACATGGCATAAAACAGTTTCATGTTTTAGCACCCTATTTGTCATCAAGCCTCTTTGTTATATACGTAGCGCATTCATAGTGGTTCACTTCAATTATGACAACAAAGGATATCTGAACATTTCATACTCCTCACTCCTCTCACTTAAAGAGGCATCATTGGATCCTGAATCAAATTCAGTGAAAGAAAAGTAATTCCATACATCCATATATTCCACAGATTTCCTATTATGTTTCTGACCTTGAAAGTAGTGAGTTGATTAATAACTACATATTCCCCAAGAATTTACCCTAAGAGCAAGGAAACTAATCCTTCCTTGAAAAGCTAGGGCCCATTTCACAAGACAGCAGTTACATGATCATAGATCAAATCATTGACAGGTTTTCCCCATCAATGATCCATGATTGCTCCACCATCCTGCACTTATCTCATGTGCAGAGGGTCTGGAAGCACAATGGCTGCAGCTTGGGACAGTACCCTGCTGTGCTGCGGCAGGAAGAGATAGGGCCATCATGCTTCCTGGATCCCAGAGGCAGCTAGTACAGAGGGGAGTGTTCCCTTCACACTCGCCTCCTGGTAGAGCCACTGCTGGGATCCCCACATGCTGCTTCCAGGAACAGGTAAGGTGCCAAAAGGGCCTAGGTCATCTTCTTTTCAAGAAAAAGATGGAAAGGTGTTTAGCAAGGAAGATTTAGATTGGAGTGGGAATCACAAAGCTTTCAGTCATTGTTGGCTTGCACTTGTCAGCGTTCCTCATGACTGACTATGACAGCTAGGACTATTGGGAGACATAGTCCAACATCTGGAGAGCCATGTGATTCCAAACCCTACTTTAAATATTTTGCTAGGACAATGGCGGGCAAAGTGCAGCTCACTCACTTCAAGTTTGGAAAAAAGGCCCTATTAGCTTAAAATAGTTGAGGAGATAACGATGCACAATCAACTATTTGAGGACAAGATCATCACCATTGGGCAATGCAGTTATACTTAAACATGTGTAGGGTTATTTCCCATTAACAGATTGTCTGAAGAGCATAAGAAATATTTCAGATGCAAGTCTATTGGTTCTTTTCTCAGTCCTTGATTTCTCAAATAAGACCTCTGTTTGGGTAACTTGTATTTGGATATCAATGCATAGTCAGGAAGACCGAACCACTTGTCCTGATCTAAGTCTCCTTATTACAATGAAATACATACATCTTGTACAAATGTGAGGTTTTATGCTTTAAAACCTTACAGTTACAAGCATTAGATCTAGGGTCCTACTGGATATATTCTATTTAAGTGAAAAATACTGTACACCGCCCAAAGAATTCTGCTTAGTGGTTTATTTAAAAGGTGAATTAATCTTTCCTTCAACTGGTAGACATCTCAAATACAGTAACACAACACAATTGATTCCTTCAGTTTAGCATTTCCACCTGCATGTATGTTACCTGGTTAGGGCTTATATTAACTTTCCCGACTTGGTGCTCTTCATGACCACTGGCCTATCAGCTGGGAATGATGGCATCTGCAATAAAACATATATGAGAATGTTGAGTTGGGATGATCTTTACAGATTAACTCATTCATCGTAAAACACCATTTGTGAGGCTCTGATTATTTTATTTGTGGCAGGAGTTTTGTTGGAGTTTAACTGAGCCTGGCTCAGACACAAACTCCAGAATTTGTAAAAGCTCACTTGGATGGAGAAGGCAAGATGTAGAACACAACCTTCACAAAACAGTCTACAAAATCCTTCTCCAGCTTAGGTCAATAGAGAAAGGCCTTTCATCAGCAAAATTCTGGCATGCATCAAAATGCATGAAGTAGCCCCAAAGCTGATAGCCAATGTGGTGTAATGGTTTGAGTGCTGGTGTAGGACACTGGAAGACCAGGCTTTGAATCCCCACTCAGCTAGGGAAATCCACTGGAGGACCTTGGACAAGTCATACTCTCTCAGGGCCCTTTCTCACTACATTGTTACAGTGTTATTTCAACATCCTGTGGAATTCGGCGGTTTGTAGTTTACTGAGGCAAAGAGCTTTCTGGCTAAATGCCCCTCCGTAAACTGCAAACCCCAGGATTTCATAGGATGTTGAACATGGAATAATAGCACTATAACAGTGTAGTGCGGAAAGGCCCTCAGTCTCAGAGGAAAGCAGTAGCAATCTCTTTCTGAACAAATCTTTCCCAGAAACCTCTGTGATAAGACCGTTTTAGAGTCATGATGCATTGGAAAAGACTTGAAAGCACGCCATAACAATAGCAGCAACAATAGCAGCAACAGCGACAACATTTTCAAAACATGATCTCTCTTTTACTTATCTTTAATTAAGGATGATGCAGTGGCATAACATGTGTGCGTACATATTCCTAATGATGGCTATGACTTTTCACATCTCCAGAATCAAGCGAGCTTATCTATCCACAACAAACAATTTTCTTCCTCAGACTAGATGCACATGGCATGGCTCTGCAGCTGATTTTTCACAACTGCTGGACAACCAGCATTTTCTTTACATTAAGATTTCTTCTGACTGTTAGTGCCTATAAGGACAGAATATAGATGTGATCAGCCAGCAACTAATGTATCGTGCATCTGCTAATGTCTCTCATCTGATAGGAAAGCAGCAAAAAATCAACTTATCAGCAAAATTCTGACATGCATCAAAATGATCATGGGTAAAGTACTCTGGAAGACCTTTCAGAAGATAAATATTCTGACGAAAGTATTGATTTTAGCCTTGCAGAGCCATGTTAAAAAGGTGTATGAAACTTAACTGGAAATTGAAAAATGATATGGAAAAACAGGAAAAAGTCATTCCAGACAACTAAAAAAGTTTCTCACATTTTTCTTCGTCAGAGATCCAGTAGTTCTTTGCATATACTTGCCCTTCATTTTTTCCTCCTCCAGAAAAGTAATTCTATTTCCACAATTGCTATAAACTCTATATTCAGATTCCCCTCCCCACTTTTTATGACCAACTGGAATACAATGCAAAGGCTGAATGTCCAATCACATTTACTTCAAAAGAGCAGAGAGAGCCAATTGAGAAGCATTTTCACACTTTTCTTCTCTTCTTCAGAAATCTTAAGAGGAGGGAAGAGAACACAAGTCAGGTAAGTAGAAAGGGACAACCCCTTGCACTGCATCATCTGAATGAAGAAACTGGACCAAAGAATAACTCACAGTGTAAAACCATCACACAGAAACTCAGGGTCAGCACTGTTTGCAGCTAAAGATAGCAAGAGTTTACTTAGGCTTTTGCAAATTCTAATTAAAAAAACAAAAAACAAAACAAAATTAAAAGTGTTGATCAGTATTGAACATTACTGCTAATTGCCATCATTTCAACTTTAATTTATGGTGATCATATGAATGAGAGACCTCAGTTTCACCTGTTATCAACAGGCTGCTGAGGTCTTGCAGACTCAGCTTGTGGCCTCCTTGATTGAATATATGTATCTGTAATACTATCTTCCCCTTTTCCTACTGCCTTCTCCCTTGCCAAGCATCAGTGTCTTTTCTCCTTAGTCATGCCTTCTCATGATATGTTCCAAGTACAACAGTGTTTAGTCATCTTGGGTTCTAGGAAAAGTTCAGACCTGACTAGGCCATTTCTGCCCTGCACTGCCATAGTGCTATTATTCTATTTTAAACACACTGTGGAATTCTGGGGTTTGTAGTTTACTGAGGCCGTAATTGCTCTATGGCTGAGAATTCTAGATGTCCCTCCCTAAACTGCAAACCCCAGGATTCCATTGGATGTTGAAAGTGGAATATTAGCACTATAACAGTGTAGGATGGAAATAGTCCTATTCTTGAAACAGTGATAATGGTGGTACCAGTGGGGTAGTAAGAAAGAAGGGGGATAAAAGAGCACCTTATAATATCTACTTTTGCTTCTTGTGTTTCTTGTATCTGTGTGGTATAACTGCGTCATCTAGGGCATGAATCCTATTAGTTAGCTCCAACAGTAAACTCCATTGAATTAATTGTTGAAATGTGATTAGACCCATGGGTAAATCTGATTGACTCAGCTAGTCTACTCTAGTTGGGATAAGCAGTAAAATTCAGGTCTTGGAACATAAATAATGCTGACCTTTGCTGTAAAAGTTAAAATTCAAGCTATCCAACATATCCCCCCCCTTTTATATTCAGAGCTATTCAAAAGAGCAGAAGAAGCCTCATTCAATACTGCTTGTTATTCTTCATTATTCGTTTTTGTCATCAAGTTGAATTTATTTGGAAACTGTTTAAATTGCACATATACGGAAAGCTGTTGAAAATACTTCGTAGAAGAAAAGTAAAAAATACTTTTCTCCACAGCCACATCTAGTTCTAGAAATAATTATAATGATGTATACAAACCTTCTTGCAAATGACCAACAAACAACTAATCTTTATTATGCCAGCTAATGGTTTATATATGACAAGAGTCAGAATGAAAACAACAGATCAGCAAAGTTTTGACATGAGTCAAATGGTTATTAGGTAGGTAATGGATTACAAATGGCCAAAAGACACTTAAAACCCCAATGTTAATCACATTTATTTGGAAGTCAGTCAAATTGATTGTATCCACATAAACATTCTGAGTCTGCCCTGCAGTTTTTTGAACACACACACATATACACTCACACACTTGAAAGTAAGCTGCGTAAGAGTAAAAGGTGACAAAAATGTGCACTGTGTTGGGATGTAACTATCATATCTCAAGCCAAAGATCATGATTTTGTTCAAATTTAATGTAATGTGCCTTCCAGTACTCTGAAAAGGATTTAACCATAGCTAGTAATGGAGTGGAATGCAATGTAACAGATCAGTTCTGTAGAGTAACGTGCAGAAGGCACAAATGCTAAGAACTAGAATCCCTGAAGGAACAGCTGAAGCCCCTGGGTTTGTGCTAGAATGAGAACAGAGCAAGTATGACTGTTTCAATTCTGCATTGGTTTGCAATTTTTTTCAAAATCTATATGCAAATTTACACACATTTTTATGTACCGTTGCCCTAATACATGTCTTTTGTGTATAGTTTTGCCAAATATATTTTAATTGATTTTACTTGATATAATATTTTTTTATACATTGCTTTCATTAAAATACACAGTCTATGCATGCTAGCCCCTAACATGCTTTTTCCAGTCAAGGATTTTGGAGAAAGGGTGAATAATGATGTATACTTGTTTTTACTTCATGTATTGGGAAACTTGGTAAGTACACATATGAGCTTAACACATTTGTTCTCCATACCTAACTAGAATTAAATTCCAGTTCTGTAACTGCACTATAAATCTGTTCACAGATGCGCATTAGTTTTATGTAATAAATAAGTCAGTTACTGAGCTGGAGTAATTACATATGTCCACATGACTTCATTTATGTTGCTGTCCAACACGCAGAGGAGGCCGTACAATCAGCAATTCTTCCCCCTTCTCTAAAATCACACACCCAGCTGAGCTTACCTGTTAACATGTCAGAAAGGGGAGCAGTGCGCTTCTCTGGAGAGAATACAATGTGGAACACCATTTTAAGTGACCCAAGTGATGTACCATCACTCCCGGTCATGTTGAGGGACATTTGGCTCCATAAGGGTCTGTTCTCCCTGACAAAAAAAAAAAAAAGTTTCAAAGTAGATTCTGCCCCCAGGGATTTATCATTCATTCATATATATATATATATATATATATATATATATATCTATATCCCCCAGGGATTTGGACTAAATATTTCATGTGAGTGGTGTTGGATCTGGAGGGTCCAAAGATTACACTGGTTCTCTCAAAGGGCTACGTGCAGCCCATAGGCTACTCAATACCTTCCCATAGTTTAGAAGAATGTCGATTAACACATTTCCATGAATAATAATCACAATATTTTATTATAGATTATAAAGAAACAGCTTAAAACAGCAGAGAAGATTTTGTTATTTACCAGTAGAAAGCCCCTCGGTTACTAGGTACCATTGTTACCAGAGAACAATTCCCCATAAACTGTACCCTACAGTAGGATTGTGTTTTCTGCACAAAAATTGTTGTTGTTGTTGTTGTTGTTGTTGTGTGCCTTCAAATCATTTCTGATTTATGGTGATCCTAAGATGGACCTTTATTGCAGTTTGGTCCCCCTTGTGGTCTGTTTTGTTCTACTTGCTAATGGAGTCAGATGTTGTAGAAATGTTTGAAAAGTGTATTTTTGCAAAACACAAGAGGCCATCTAACATAGAATGGGTTGATCCCCACTTTTGATTAAGGGACCTTTCAATTACACAATTGTAGTACTATGATACCGCTTTCACTGCCATGGCAACATCTACAAGATCTTGGGGTCTGTAGTTTGCTGAAACACCAGAGCTCTCCCTAATATTCCTCCCTAAATTCCAGATCCTAGGATTCCACAGGATGGAACTATGGCAGTTAAAATGGAATCATAATGCGAGAACTGTAGAGTGTGAAAGTGTGCCAGGAAAGCAAGCTTTCCTTATTTTCAATTATTCTCATTCTTCAAACATTTCCACCTAGACAAGAAAAATTTACTCATTTTTTCTTTCTCATGGATGATCAGGAATCTTGGATGACTGATGAAATGACTGCATTTTTGTGCAGCCACTATGGTAGTCATTAATTCACTCTCATACTGCGATCCACAAATCATGGTGGTGATCATACTATTATTGTAATATATTGTAGATTTGAAATGCTGGTCTTTGACAGCAATATATTTTTATTGGATAGTGTGTGATGTTTTTGTCTTTCCTGAAATACCCTATGGCTTTGCTAACAGGCTCTAATGAGAAGATTCCATGATATCTAGAAGTAAGCATAAAATGAAGTTGAAAACTAAGCAGAAGTACACATTTAGCTTTGTAAGGTAATAGATAATTGCCTAGCTATTACACTGATTTCTTGTATCTCCTGGTAGGTGCATTTAAATTTCATATACCAAAGTAAATCTTGAGGATATTATGAGAGGTTTCTCCAGGTTACTTTTCTTGTGGTTTCTGAGATGCAAGTTGCTAACTTTGGTTTCAAAAGTTTTGGGGGCTGTTCAAAATTTAGTAGCTGGTGAGTACAATATAACTAAATCTTCCATTTATTATCTTTTCAGGACTCAGATCTGATTACTTGATAAAATATGTTTGATTGTATTTTTCCCCTGGTTAAACCAGTAAAAGTATTTGCTAGCTGATGACCTAAACATTAGGAAGAAAGTCTTTACTGTAAGACCTATTCAATAGTGAAACAAACTGCCCAGAAGGTAGAAGACACTCCTACTTTAGAGGTATTTAAACAGAGGCACTTTCCTGATGGATATGGTGTCCTGGCACGGAGATGAGAGAGGAGAGGAGCAGGACCACAACGGTGCCTGTGCAAGATGTTGCTGCAGTTCCAGCTTTCTCTCATCACCAGCTGGTGCGACAGTAGGGTAAATCATTGACATATTTTCTCCGTCAATGACCCCTAGTCACATGACACTTCCACACTTACCTCCATGTGGAAGGGCAGGATGCATGATGGAGACGCTTCCTGCCCCAACGCAGCATAGGAAAGAGCCTGGCTGCACTGAAGAAGGAAGAGGCGTGTCCCTTGTCCTCCTTTCCACAGAAAGCTGGTCCAGTGGGGAAGGGAATGTTCTCATCACACTCCCTTCCTACCAAAGGCGCTGCTGGGATTGCAACCAGAAGATGACAACATAAGGTAAAGTGTGGAAAGGGCCAGAGACTGGATAGGCATCTTTCAGGACAGCTTTAACTCTATATTGCTGCATGATAGAGGGTTAGATGTATCTTGGGTCTCCTTCTGGTTCTAAGATTCTATTGTTCTATAACCTTGTTCTAAGAATAATCCATTGAAAGGAAGTTCAGGATAAAATTTAGAAGAATTGTAGATTAAGCTCTTCAAAATTCTGATTTTTTAAAAGATGTTTAATCTGTTGGGAAGTCTTGGGAACTAACCATCTAGAAAGTCCCATCATCACCACTCATGTATTTTTCAAGAGCCTAAAATGTTCCCCCTCCCCCCAGTAGGCAGGCTAAGCTGTTGAGAAGCAAGTGTGCCTGAGTAATCACTTTAAAGTAATTCCAAATGGTTTGCCCCCAGTAATGTTATCATTTAGGTTAAATCTTGGTTTGAAACACACTTGTGCCATTTCTCTGAAGTGACTGGCTTTGACATACTGTACTGCCTTTGTGCTGTGCATCTCTGAGCACAACGATAGGAGACAAACACCAGCTGGGCAAATAAGCCTATACCAACAGGCTCAGAGCAACCAGCAGCTGGGCAAATAGTCTCTACCTTTTACTGTATACCCACTCGGCTTCCTTTCTACATCATTTTGCACTTAGGGGTGGAAACTATAAAGCATCTCAATTACAGTATGCAGCACTTGAACAGGTGCCTTGCACAAAAGTATTGACAGCTCTTCTGACTTTCTTTAGATGGGTTATCTGGAGTGATGATTCTGGAAACTTTGGAAACATACAGCTTTAGGCTGATTATGGCAGAATCATTTATCATTCAGCGCTTTTTAATCATTCCCCTCCTTCTTCCTCTCTCTCATACACAAACACAATCCCTTTTTTGGCTTTGGCTAGGCATAATAATGTGATTTATTTCATGGTGTTGCGCTACCGTTAACGAGATTTACTAAATCATACAATAAAAATGGTTGATGTTATTTAAAAAAAAATACCCCAGATCTCTAAGAAAAAATAAAAACAGGCCAGAATGGAAGCAAATACATACTAATAAACATAAAGCTGTCAGTAAGACCATCTAAAACAAATAACAGCACAAAACAAAGTCTTTTAAGTTCAGTGGAACTTTCTTCCAAGGAAGTTTGTTACCCAAAGAGATGGAAGACTTTGAGGTCCAACTGCAGTGCCAGTGGGGGATTGTAGCTCGAAGGACGCCTGCAAGAGGAGAGTAACAGCTGTCGAGAGGACTCCAGTTTAAAGTTAAACAGAGTATCTTATTCAGATCTAGTATATATACCCAACATTGCCTGGGATTTTATTTTCTCATAGGTAATACTTGTTAGAAAGATTTGAGATCCTGTTTCTCTAATTCCTCAAACTGTCTTGTCTAGTATCTGTAACTTTTCCCCATATTCTCCAATCCAATCTGTATTCAGAGTTATTAACATACAGAAGTTGGGTTCCTGAGGGAATACACTGCCCTCCTCCTTGCTGCTAGGCCTCATCTCTATAGCAACCAGCCAGGCCCAATAGCTCTCTGGCTGAGAATTCTAAAGGCCCCTCCCTAAACTGCAAACCCCAGGATTCCATAGAATCTTCTCAGGCAGACAATCATACGAGTTCTTCACCTGACACAGCCAATCATATGGGGTGTTCTCACCTGTCACAGACAAACAAACTTTAACTTTTATATATTAATAGATTAACAAACATGAAGAAATCAGATACTCCGAAGAACTATACAAGGTTATTGGAAAGTGGTGCAACAAAGACTGGATAAAGAGAAATTGGGTGGAAAGGGTATTAGTTATCAGTCCTAAAGCAGAAGATCAAAGGGGGATGGCTCAGACAGCGCATCTGAGGATAGCAAGAATGAACAGAAGTCAGGGCACCATGTATTATGTCCAAGTGTTACCCTGTTAACTGGGGGTCCCGGGAGGGGAGCCCAAATAACAAAAACACAATAACGCAAGATGGGGAAATTAACTGGAGCACTCACTTTAAGCTAACGAGAGGCAAGGTAACTTGCGGGAATCTTGTAACCCTGTGTATACGGGGTCAGGTCAGTCAAGCAGTCAAACAGTTTTGAAATAGCAAAATGATGTTTTATTAAAGACAGACAAACACTTAAGACAACACAAGCACACAGCTAACTAAGAAATAAGAAATGAGAGTTTTCTGGGGAAATGGGTGATACGACACCTTTCTCGTAGTCCTGAAGAAGCTGAAGATGGTAATGAAGAAACTCAGCGTGGTAGCCGAGGGGAGCTCGCCCAACAAAGCGGCAGCAAGGCTGGATGGAAGTCCGGAGAGATCCGAGGAAGCTCTCGGAACTGGGGGTTTTTATAGGGAAGATATGACCGTGGGCTAGTCTGTACTTGGGAGAGAACAATGAGGTTTGGGCGCAAGACAATGTCTCCAAAAGACAGAATTTACCATGATTGAGTTAAGTTCGAATAGACAATAGAATGGCCAGTATGCAGTTGCAGCTCGCTTGGGCAGTTGAGCTTCTAGCTCGTCAGGGTGCCTGCTCGGGGCAGGGGGCTCTTTTGTGTCAGCATACATCTGTAATGAAGTGTTTGTTTAGGGAGGTCTCCTAAAGCAAGAGTCTGGCTGAGTCTGGCTTGCCTAGGTGGAGAAAGGAATGTTTCAGCATTTAATAGCCATGCCTAGCTCCGTGCTTGTTCGGGGGCCTCACAAACACTTGGCTGAGGGTGGCAAAATAAGACCGAATTGTGATATCAAAATGATATCTAAGGTCTACCGAAGCCAGGCCAGTTCACGGTGATAACACAAGTACTACAATTTACTGGGGCTGGATCTAGGGTTTTTATATCCTATTTCCTGCCCTGAAGGAGGGTACATGAACAAAGCAGCAATGGTTTTCTCATGGGGTTGACAAAGGAGTCTAGAATGGGCTGATTGCCTTAACTCTAGATGACAAAACATTGTTGGGAGTCATGACAATCTCTTAATGTTTTGGTCAGGTAACATGAGTAGGGAAGGTGGCCGTCGAATACACTCGTAATAGAATCCCGGATGGCTTCATCTGGGCAATTCCGCCTTTCATTGTTTTTGGGAGTGCTTTTGTAGCTTGCAGTTTTTGAAAAGATTATTAGAAGTATTAGCACTGGGCTTTCCCCCTAATCCTCTCTGAACTTATGACCTGATCAGGTTTGAGGCCATCCTGACCTAGCATATGCTTCCATCCAGCCCTCTTTCTAACATGTGTTTCAACCATGAATATGTCCAATTAAGAAAAGAGCACATCCCACAGACTAAGAGTGTATGGCGCAGTAACAAGTTGTTTTAGGATCTTATTATCCACATAGAACAATACAAGCTGCAACTCTATACACAGATAAAACACCGATCACAATGGAGCTCACTTCTGAGTAAGCATGCATAGAGTTAGGGAGTAATCATATGCTCCTGTGAGGATAAATGAGGGGCCATTTGACCTTTCAGAAATTCATTAAAGTTGCAGAATGTGTAGCTTTGAAAAGTTACTTTTTGGACTTCAGCTACTCAGATACCATAGCCAGAATTGCCAGTAACCATAGTGGCAGAGGGATTCTGGGAGCTGTAGCGTTTTGTTGTTGTTGTCTGTTAGGCCATTTCCGCACTAGACTGTTATAGTGCTATTATTCCACTTTCAACATCCTATGGAGTCCTGGGGTTTGCAGTTTCTGTACAAGTTTCTGTGAAAATGGAATAATAGCACTATAACAGTCTAGTGCAGAAATGGGCCCGGTTAATTATTCCAAGAACTGGAGAAGCCTCCTTTCTGTGGAAACTCCAGCTGCATTGCTGTTGCTGCTTAAGCTGTGGTGGAGTCAACAATGGGGTGGTGGTGGTTGTTGTTGTTACATTTTTTTTTTCCCCCAGCTCAGGACACAAGACAGCTTACAACAGATTTAAAGAGGACAGTTTATAAAAAATCATATATTAGAAAAGTTAAAAAGTGACTAAACTATCAAAAAAGCTAAAAACACAGGGTCTTTAAAAAAAACAGCACAACAAAAATAACAGGTAAAAAAATCCAGTACATTCTTTATGTGGGACAGGCCTATTAGACTCAGTCCTCAAAGGTCTGTCAAACAAAAACATCTTTGCGTATTTTTGGTAAAAGAGTAAGGGAGGTACCAGACTAACCTCTCTGGGGAGGAGTTCTAGAGCTTGGGGACAGTCACCAAGGAGGTCCTGTCCTGTGTTCCCACCAGATGTACCTGTGAGGGTGGTAGGACAAGGATCAGGGCCTCCTCAGCAGATCTCAAAACACAGGAAAGTTATAAGGGAAAATACAATCATTCAAATAACCTGGACCTAAGGCATACATAGTTTCTGGAGCATGTTGTAGGGCTGCTTTAGGAAGCCATGGATTCCTCATACCCCTAGGTTGTCTTTAACAAGGTCCAGGAACTGCAAGGGCTACAAACTGACCTCTGGTTAATTGCTGGCTTTTTGCCGTAATAAACTTGTACGCTTGACCTCTGATTTTGTGGAACCCTTTTGTGGGTAAGGGGGTGAGGAGAAAACAAGGCACAAGGGGCTGCACTTTGTTTTAAAGTAGACGTGTTGCTCCTAGGGACTTTCAGAAGCGCCAATTTAACAACTGGATTTTTCAAGAGGAGGTATGAAAGATGGAACCCAGAGGACTGAAAATAGCGACAGGGCTGCATACAGCCTATAGATTTTGCCTCCCATCTCCCCCTCCCATGGTTTATGAAACCAAAATTAGATTTGTGGGCCACTTGCAGTTTCATGGAGGGACATGATGTGGTCCAAGGCAGCTTGCCCATCCCTTCACTACTGGAATGCAGATTGTGGATCCAACCAATCGAGTTTAATTTTATATAGTCTTTTGTGCTTACATATACCCACACAGGCTGATCATCATCCTTCCATAACCTCCCTTGCCCTGTCTGCCCTTCAGGTAGAGTGGACTTGGAAATCTTGGCACAGATCAAAGGACAGATCTTGCACAAGCATGGTGGTTTCAGAGTCCAAAGAGTTAGCTTCTTTTCCCATCAGAAAACACAGATTGGGTCCACACTTCTTAGTATCTGGGAAATAGATATTATTTGCTGAAAAATCTGACTGCAGATTCTGTAACATGTTGTCTCAATGGTGAAATCATTGTGAAATCACTTAAGTGCTGGAAAATCATGCGGGCAGACCGTTGTGGGAAGCAAGGGAGGGTGGTAGTTACAAAGGCAACTGAAGCCCCCATAACTATTTTTCAGAGAGCTCCTTTTCAGATAAACACAGACCAAACAAACAAAAACAAAATCTCTTTCTCAGAGATTTTACAGAAATTTTCTCAGAGATCTGAAATTGGCAATATTGTGTCAACATATAAGCTGAACAAACCAATGGCCAACTGGCATCACATTTAAGGGGGAAAAGGGTTAGTCTGTCATTCTCCATCATCCTTCGATGCTCATGGAACTTCCCAAATAAACTGGTAATGCTCATAGCAGATAATCTTCTCAGAAAGCATACACAGAGAATGGAAATGAAAAAAGGCCCTAAATCCTGACTCACTGCCAGCAAAAATGAATTTCACTGAGAGAAACCAATTCATCTAACATATATTTCATCTCCCCAAAACTAATTAATGTTTATTTTAATTTTTGGTAATCAGTTGGAAAAAGCCAATTACGGGGGTTGCAATAACCTGTCTCCTCTCTTGCCCCCCTCCTTTAATAATTGTTAATATCAGTGCAGGCAAATGCTAATTGCATCTAGCCTGAGTTTCCTCTCTTTAACTGGTGTTTAAGTTTTAAGGAGGAAAAATGGCTTTTCAAATTCATATCGACAGCATGTGTCCTTTGTGCTTTTCACAGCCTGTTCCTGTTAGCAACAAATGAAGATAAATATTGAACATAGCCTGCCCTGTATCACTCTAGCACAGGAGCCCTTTTTAAATACTCTGTTGCCAGCAGCACCTTGGAGTTGACTGGGTTATTTATTTATTTCCCATTATTAAATCCTAATTTTCTAGCCCATTTGACCACTTGCATGTAACTTCCAATGTATCGGCCCAAGAATAATGATCAGTAAATGTTATCTCAATGGTTTACATCGACGGTAATTGCTTGTGATTTGTGGGTGTGTGGTGACAGTAATGACAAAAGAGGGTGATGAAGAAGAATGTTTTTAAATTGGCACTAAAGGACACCATGAAGACACTTCTCTGCATTTTATAATACGTTAAGTGACCCAAGCTAGATCTCATCTTTTAAATCAGCTTTTGAATTATTCCCTTTTTGACATTTTCATGATAATATAGCCAGGATTATGTACTTACAAGGAATAGCCACAAATACTATATCAAGAACAGTGACAGAAGAATATTCCAGAAATTCCTAGATGACTTACAGACTAATCTTCAGAATGTTTGTGTCAGCAGGAGCACCATAAAGATGAGGAGGGCCCCTGCCAGCTTAAGTGCTTTAAGAGCCAGGCTGATGGGAACATATGTCCCCATTTTCAGAAGAAACATTAAAGCCAAAGATCCTCAGTGCCTGCCAATGAGAACTGTCTGTGCTAATCACACTATTAATGACAGAAGAGGCCCACGGGAGTCCAAGGATAAGTCCTCATGATGATCTTATAAAGGGCTGAATGTGGATCACCAGATGCATAACCAGTTGCTTCAGTACTCCGATTGTAGGAGTAATGTTACACATACAAGTAGCAGTACACATGTGGGAGTAATTTACACATAGAAAAATCTGTTTGTGAAAGCAAAGGTCCCACAGAAATGTAGAAAGTCCATATGTAAAGCACCAAACTAAGGTGACATGAGGTATGGCAAGAGATAAGAAACTCCTGTTGTTATCTTTCTCTGCTGTTCAGAAGGGACGTGTGACCCACCAGACTTTGCTTAATTTCTGCTTCCATCAGCAAGTGTGAGAGGTGCTGAGACTCGCATTCAACTTACCTAATCTTGAATAATGCAATGTAAGAGCAGCAACAGTTAGTGCCACCTGAGAGAAGCTGTATCCATAGATCCTCACTCTCAGCTTATGGGTTGTTAGGGGTGTTGTTTCAAGATGGTATCCTTTAATCTCAATATCAGATCATTTACCATGTGACCAGATGGCTTGTGCATCTGATACTACATCAGGCCAATCTTTATTGTAATAAATTTATTTTCATAGTCTTCCTAAAGGTATTTCTTTAGTTTACTCAGCCACACACTGAAGATCAAATCTGCCTCTTGATCCACTGTGTCTTCTCCTGCCATGCTGTTGAGATCCATTCTTTTGCCTCACTCTCTGTGGCTTCCAGCTTATGCAGGATGAAAGTTCAGCCTGCTTCAGCCAGCAAATGGAGAAAATGAGCAAAAAGACTGAAGGAGAAAGAAGATTAGTGAAGCCTTGTCTATGTGGTTTGGTTTGTTTGCTGCAGTTTTGTGGCCCTGTTATGGAGGTGATATGACTTTCAACCCAGCAACCTGTCCTATACTGGCAGCCTGCCAAGGCTTCCCAACTGTGTAATCAGACAGATAGCAGCAACTAGCCACAGCATTTGTTAAAGTGGTACAGATCTGTAACAAGCTTAGAGTAACCAACTCCAAATTTACCAATAGTTCAAAGAGTGAGCAGCCAAGAACAGAATCTATAGTCCAGGCAAAGGTTCAAGATCTGAAGAACACGAGCAAAGAATGCAAGCATCAGAAAGGCTGTCACTACCAATGGAATCAGTAGGTTCCAACAGCTTTCTGCTATCCTGACCTCTGGTTATATAGTCTCAGCATTTTAAGCAGCTGTGGTCTAATCAACAAGCTCTTCCTATATAAACACTGCCAGAAGCATGGGCTCTATCTTTTCCACCTGAACTGGCTACTGTAAGTACTGTTTCTCTCATGTCTCTAAGGTGTGGCTGTTAGGAAGAGTCCTGTCTGGGTTCTGGAAGAGGGGCATGACACAACTCTTATCAAGTCTGCTCATATGCATGAAGTGGCCTCAAGGAATAAATATTTCTAACCCACCTTTCATCTTGAGAATTCAGGGTGGCATACACTTAACACAATATAAAGTTGCTTAAAACAATTCCAGATTTTTGTTTAAAAGAGAATAATTATAGAATAGAACCTGATTTATTTGGCAATTAACAAATGGCCAACAGAAGTGGATTTTCCATGCCCTTTTGACTGCTAAAAGATTTATGCTTCATTGTTGGAAAGATAATTTCTCTCCACTTGTGATCCAATGGTTAGAAGATGTAACACTTACAACATTTGAAAGAATGAGTTACAGCATAAATGATAAAATGGATTTACATTTGGATATTTGGTCAGCTTTTGCAGAAAATTATTACTAAGATGGTTATTTTTATCTCTTTCATGTTTTTATTTTCCTCCTTCTGTTATAGTGGAACATTATTGTATGTAACTAAGGTCCCCCCTGAATGTAAATAAATTTACTAAAATAAAGATTTAAAAAAGAATAGAAGCATACGAAATGAATCACAATGTTAAAACAGCAGAAAAGGCTAAAACAGTATATAACACTTTACAGACTAATAAGATTAGGCTCCAAAGGCTTTTATAAAAATCCAAGTTTTAATGTTGCACTTAAAATACACGAAATATTCATGCCAGCCAAGGGTCAAAGGGGAGAGCATTTCATAATTGGTGTGCCACAGTATAAGAAGGCCCTCTCCCATGTACCTGCATGACAAGCCAACTAGTGAGATGTGGGACAGGACACTACTAGCAGATCTCAGATACTGGGCAGGTATATACAGGAAGAGGTACTCTTTCAAGTATTGAGGCTAAGGCTTTGACTATCACCACCAGCAACTTGAATTCAGACTAGAAGCAAATAGGCAGCCAAAGCAGTGCCTTTGAAACTGGTGTTATGTATTGTCCACTCATACTCTGCTCAACAAACTTTCAATATATAATAAATTGCCTGCAGCCTGACTTGACAATATGGGCTCCTCACTGAAGCACAGGTGGCTGAAGACATTTCACAGTCTGAACTAAAGCTGCAAATTCTGCCCCCTCCCCAGCCAAATCAAGGTGCATAATACCTCAATTCAGCCAAATTGCTTTAGGAAATGAGGCAGAAAATCCAACAGGTCACCTTTGCCAAGCCCTGGCAGTAAAAACGCAGCAATTACAGATAAAATAACCACCGTATTCTGCCCTTTCATGATACCCAAAGTGTGCTTTATGAGGAGGGAGCCACATTCTACCTCCTGTAGGCCCTAGCTGCAGATTTCATTGTCAGGAGATCAGGATATACATATATTTCTCCTCCTGTTCTCACAAAGATACATTCCATTCTGGAGGAAGACAGAGAAATAAATTACAATTATATGGTCTATGTTGTTCTGGGTATACATAGGCTCTCAGATTATAGAAGCCATGGTGATTGCACCTACAAGAGGAAGGGGGAAAGTGTGATTTTCCAGAGATTCTTGAACTGCATGGGCCTTTCTCCACTACATTGCTGTAGTGCTATTCCACTTTCAACCTCGTATGGAATCCTGGAGTTTGCAGTTTATGGAGGGGCCTTTAGAATTCTCAACCAGAGAGCTATTGGGCCTCAGTAAACGATAAACCCTATAATTCCATTGGATGTTGAAAGTGGAATAATAGCACTGGAACAGTGTAGGGTAGAAAGGCCCTATATCTCAGCATCCTCACTATCGGCTGGGCTGGTAGCAGCTATGAAGAGATGCAGTACAACAGAACATGAGCTTTTTTCTGACATGAGTATTGTTTCCAACAGCGCAAAAAAGGACTGGTATGTCTATTACATAGGTGAATCTCAATTAGTGTGGTGATGGGGCTATTTTTTTCAAACACTGACATAAATGGCTTTGTAGGTAAATTATAGTAGGTTGTCAAAAATGAAATCTGTGATTACAGATTTATCCACATTATTTATTTATATATATATATATATATATATATATATATATATTAATATATAAAATATATAAAAATATGAAAATTTTCAATGTGAACCTAAATTGATGTATTGATGTTTATATATATATAAAAACATCAATACATCAATTTAGGTTCACACTCAAAATTTTCAAAGGTTCCATGGGATAAACAAGTAAAACCTGCAAACAAACTTTCTTTCCTTGTTACATTTTGGCAAACTGGATCTAGTGAGATATGAAAGTGCATACTATCCTTTAGACATACTCTCTATCAGTTTCTCTGTCATGACCCGAAGATTTTGCCCTACAGTCAAGTGTGCCAAGAGACTTTTTTGTACTGTGGGCCTGTTCAACTTGAAAATCACCCGCTGTCTGTGCAGAGAATATCTTTTAGGAAGGGGTGGGCAATGGTAAAAACGATGAGATGGGATCAAGAGAATACATTCAAAATGCAGCTGTATGACTGAAGGTGCTTATTTTTTCCCCTCAAGTAAAACTCAGTCAGGGCTTACTGCAAAGCAGGCTCAAAGCACATGAACAATCTGAGGAGGTGTGGGGGAGGCCCGAGCAAAACAACTCTACACAGTACACTTATTTACACTAAACAAAAGAAGGAGATGCAAACAGATCAGTGAGAAATTGAGGTCCTCAATTTGACCTCCTTCTTTGGAGGTTTTTAAAGCAGATGCTGGATGGCGATCTGTTGAGAGTGCTTTGGTGTGGGTGCCTGCATGGCAGGGGGTTGGATTGGATGGCTCCTGTGGCCTCTTCCAATTCTGTGATTCTTACCCTTTTTGCACGGCACTGCCAAAGCGAAAGGGCCCCTTGAGCGTCGCATAAATGTGAGGAGCAGTCCACATGACGCACTCACATTTGCACGACAGTCAAGGGCCTGACGCAAACCACGCACACATTTTTTTATTTTCGGCTTAAAGCTGAAAATGCTGCGCGGCCGCGCATCGCTCCGGGGCCCCGCACTCACTTATCTGGTCCCAGGCTTCACTGCAAAAGGAAGAGGTGAGGCGCTTGCACGACCAGGAAGCAGCTGTGGAGCCCAAGCAGGAGGGATGTGAGTGCATTCCTCCGAAGTCTTTCTGCATGATCCCTGCCGCCCAGCACCAGGAAAAGGTAACGTGCAAAAAGTTCTTCTGTGCCTACATTCCAGAAGGCTTGTTCAGGTGATCATCATACCCTCCAACATTTCACAGATGAAAACTGGGATGCACGTGGCCAAACAACATCTGAGAGTGTTCAAGGCACCAAAAATTATTAAAGAGTAAGAACATACAAGCTGAGAGAGGCTGCAGCAGTTTGCTTTTGCCTGAGCCTGCTGGGAAAGGCAAGACTACGACTCCTCTCTGCTGCTTAGTTAATAGAGCACATTAACATTTTTACACTTTGAACTCAGTTTGAAGCAACTGAAATAAACTGAGGACAAAGGGGGATGAATGGGGATATTTTAAAATCATTTTAAAAGTGAGATGGCAGTGGAATAATTGGGAGTGTCCATGCTAATTTGGAACAGATGGGGGATATGCACCAATATATGGATGACAGGAACTTCTGATCCCAGCAGCTGAGGACAAAGGGGGAGACAGGAGGAGGAGATAGAAAGTGGGACATTTGAAAAGCAACTGAAAAGAGTGGGATAACAGAAGATTAATCAAGACTGTCCTACTAAATCAGGACATTTGAAGGGTATAGATTATTACTGTAGTCTTATGGAAGGGGCAAAGTCCATCTCCTTCACGTCCCATCCCTATGTTGATGGGAAGATCTGAAAAAAGATTATAAGCATATGGTGGTAAACACAGCGACAAAGCTCAACTTGATTGGAAGTCCTCTCTTATCAGGGCTTCCAGTCATGTGGAATTCTGTAATAGGGATTAAAGAATACTTCGTTTTTGTTGTTGTTGTTGTCAACACATCAAAACACCCCCTCCAAGAATTTTAACATTTTTTATGAAAAGATCTTGTTTGCACCTAAACCTTGGATTTTATACAAGAAGTGCAAAAATGATTCTTTTGTGTCAAACAAGCATTATCTGCATATTTTTTTAAAAAAGTCCCAAAGCATGGAAAATTATCCAAAATGCACAAAAACCGTTGCAGTCTCACCCAGTGTATGCATCTCTACTCAGTAATTACATTTAGCCAAACACGGCAGCAGCTATCATATTATGAATGGCTATTATATGATCTGAGACATCTGACTCTGTCTTGAAATCCACCAAGATTAGAGATGTGACATCCAATGTGTATGTAAGGGTACGATTTAAAACACCTTATGACCACTTAATACCAAGAGCTTTTACTTAATTTTTACCATCAAGATGAAACAGAAAAGAAGAACATAATCAAAGTTTGGAAATGTTATTTTTGGGTCATAACTTCCAGAATTTCCTACCCAATATGGACATGCTGGCTGAGTGATTGAAGGAGCTGTAATCTAAATATGTCTTTTCTAATTCATTGTGGTGGAGTGGTTTTAGTGTTGGGCTAGGACTTTAAGAAACCAGTATTCAAACTCTCTAGTCAGCCATGAAAACCCACTGGGTCCCATTTCACACCTTATCATTTTCTGTCGCTGTCCCGTGACGATCCCGGCAGTGCCACTACCGGGGATAGGAGAATGACCCGAATGCTCCCCTCCACACCTGGCTAGCTGCCTGTGGTAGGGAAGCATGAGGGACATGCTCCTTCCTTCCTGCAGTGCAGCTGGCCACTTCCCATGCTGCACTGGGGAAGGAAGTATGTAGATCACACTTTTGCTGTTTCTGCATGGCCACCAGTGATGGGAACATCATACAATCAGGGGCCATTACTAGATTTTTTCCAGTAATAGAATATCCCATGATTCTGATGGCTGAGGATGCGCTGGCAATAGGGCTGCAATGACATCATGTGAAAGTACAACTCACTGACTGGCAGCAACATGTCCCCATTACAGGACAGTGGTGTCATGCAGAAATAGCCTGGGTGACAATGGGCAAGTCAGACTTTCTCACCTTCAGAGGCAGGGGTAAGAGCAAGCCTCTTCTATATAAATTTCATCAAAAAGTCCCATGACCTTAGTGTTGCTAAAAGTTAGAAATGACTTGAAGGTACACATCAACAGCAAAAAGCAACCACATTCTCCAAAAAATTGTAAGCACTGTCCATGTTATATAGTATGTTATAGGTCAATATAACCACTTAGATTTAAGTATGAACATAAAGAAGTTGCACTGAAGATAAGAGACAGGTTCCTTGTATCTGAATGAAAATTCTTCCATACATACAGTTACTTTTTTTTCTTGTACAAAAGGTAGTGTCCTACATCTGACACACAGAAGTGTGTGTGTATGTGTGTGGACTTCATCTTCCCCAGGGAATATATTTTTCAGAACAAGAAAACCTGCTTTGCATTCTGCCTATTTCTCTCCCCTGCTCAACATCATCCTCCCTCCCTCCCTGAAGATAAAGGTTAATATTAAACATTGTCTTAATGGCTGTCAAATCAATCATGATTTTTCTCTGAGTTGCACCAGGCAGAAGCAACACACTTTATAAGAAATCAGAGACAGGAGTGGATGAGATAATGTAAAATCACTTATGTAGGCACTCCAGAGACAGAGCCCGTTAAATATTTAATAAAGTCATTAACCTGAGAGAGGGAGGAAGAGGGTAATGGATGGCCTTTTGCTTCTGCTTATAGAACTAGGTTTGAAAAGTGCACCATTTTCCCCAGGGCAAGTATCACAAATGCCCAAAATCTATAAAGAGGGTCACAGATGAAAAGACTTAGAGCGGTCTTAAAATTCCCATTTGGGTTCTTTCAAAACTGCAGATGGGTTTGGGATAAAACAGTGAGATGTTCTGTGCTGTACATGCAGCCACAGGCCATGGTGATCCAAATGCTCAATTAGTTTATTATGGCAACAGACACAGTGTAACAGTAAAATAACCAACACCTCTGGAGAAACTACAGCAAACAATCAATTATTGAACGAACCATCTATAATCCAGGAGTGTTACTCTTTTTTTTTTTTCTCCCCCTGACTACTTGTGAGACTTGGTTTGTTTTTAATTCTGCATAGAAACCCAGCTGTTATCAGTTACTTTAGGAAATCAGTTATCCTTGCACTAATTCCAAATATGAAAAATCTGAAGCTGTTTGACATAAAAAGGAAGTACTGCACATAAAGATTTCAGAGATTACACATCTACCCAGAAATGGATTTGTCATCAACATGATTGGGGAATCTATCACACCCTCCTTCAACAGCATGCTAACATTAATCCAATTGTTGTACATATCCCAGTTTGATGGCAATAGATGATATGAGGGGATTGAAATGTGAAGTGATCCTATCTTGTATATGGCTCAAAGTGGTTGTTCTCAGTTTTTAGCCATCCAAATGTTTTGGACTTCCACCTACAGAAGTCCCAGTCAGCATAAGCAATGGTCAGGGGTTGGGGAGCTGAAGTTTGAGAACCACATATGTGTTTCCAGTTGTGAGAGGGAGTGACTCATGTGCTTGACTCAAGTATTTCCAGTTGTGAGGGGATGATATCAAGGCTTCCTTTGCTGGGCCTTGCTCTCTCCTCTATCATGCCTTGTCACTCATGCCTATATAGCACATGAATTATCAGTTTTGTTCCCATGAGTGCAAAAACTCCAATGAATTTACTGCACTTACTTGTTCAGATCAGAAAGAGAGAGAGAAAGAGAGCTGGAGAGGAAAGGAACTGCAACTGCCAGGCATAAGAATTAGGCCCTTTCTGATAGGAATGTAATTCTTCACTGAGTTTCTTCTTGAAAGAAGAAACAATTTTTACAACTTCCTTCCTATTGTGAGAAAGTCTTTGAAAACTACACAGTTTTTGAAACCTATTCACAATTTAGGACTTACTCTGTGCAAAATTCACACATGATTGCTTTGTACAGAAAACAATATATTCCATGCAGATATATTGGCCATTTCTGCACTACACTGTAATGGTGCTCCTGTTCCACTTCTAACATCCTATGGAATCCTGAGGTTTGCAGTTTCCTGCACAGAAAATGCTGTTTCCATTCTTTAAAATGTTGGTTTTATGCAAATCAATCATTTGTGAATTTTCCACAGAATTGTCAATTCCATTTTCTGTGCGAAAACAGGAAATGCCATTCAGCCATTTTCCAGTCACCAGCAGAATGAACCTCCTTCTGCACATGCAGCTGGTGTCCAGTAAAGTAGCTTGGGAAAGAGTTACAATTGTGACAATAGTGTTGTAATCATAACTAAGGCCCTTTCTGCGCCTTACTGTCTTCCAGTGCTGGGGTGTGGGGATTGCGCGAGCAGCCTCCAGCAAGAGCCATTCACATCCAGGGTCCTTCGGCTCCTCACAAGCTGCCTGCTTGCACTAGAGCCCTGCCTCTTCCTTCCGCAGAGCAGCCTGGGACCTTCCCAGGCTGCACCGGGGCAGGAAGCACAACCAGTGCGGCTCCGGAGACTCTGCACACCAGGTAAGTGCACGCGGGGCCCGGGAGCAATGCACGATCAGGCACAATTTTCAGCTTCTAGCCAAAAATGGAAAGGTGCGCGATCAGCGCCTGCTGGCCCCTGGAGCATCGTGTGATTGTGAGTGTGTTGTGCAGATCGCTCCTCACAATTGTGCGATGCTCCGGGCCCTCTTTTGCATGGAAAATACCATGCAAAAAGGGCCTAAGTAATTATCATGAATACAGAACAATTACTTAGAGCTACTCCTTGATGACTATTCAGTATTCATGATTGACAGCAATTGAAGCATGGGTGAATGATGTTTCCGTCAGGTCTGTTGGGGCAGGATGGGTTACTTAAGTATACCTAACTAAATATTTTGTAGAGAATACTGGCTATTATTTTCTGCACAGAAAAGACTGTTTTCTGCACAAAACAACCATGCACAAATTCTGCACAGAATAAGTCCTGAAGTGTGAAGACTGTTGTCCTTTCAGGATTCTTTTTGTCAAGGTGTCTTGGCCCTTGAAATGCATGTTTTTGAGCAATTTTTCAATTTTTTTTGAATATTTTCAAAATTTTTCTACTTTTTCACCTCAGATATGGTAGTAGAATTTTGAATTACAAATTTTGGAGGTGATAAAAGGCACATTCCTTATAGCTGAATTTCTATAGTTGAATAGTTGAATTGTGTTTTGGGACCCATTTTGTGTTCCTACTTAGGACTTAAAGGTTTGTATGAGCAGCCCATGTACATTCAAGTCCTGCACAGGCAACTCGTGAAACTTTGGAGCTCTGCATATGTGTTCAATTTAGTATTTAATATGTTGTATTGTTATTAATTTTTAAATAGGCTTGAATTTTCAAATTATTTATATTGTGATGGTGTTAACAGTATTAATTTATCTTTTGCCACATAGAACATAAGAAATAAATACACCTGCCACTCTCTAAGTCTGAAGCAGGAAGACCTGCAAGTCTTCTGCACTACACTGTTAGAGTGCTATTATTCCACTTTCAACATCCTATGGAATCCTGGGGTGTGCAGTTTAGGGAGGGGCATTTAGAATTCTCAACCAGAGAGGTCTTTGGCCTCAGTAAACTACAAACCCCAGAATTCCACAGGATGTTGAAAGAGTAATAATAGTACTATAACAGTGTGGGGCGGAAATGGCCTAAGGCTTCTCAAATTATTCAGAGCCTTGCTAGCAATTTAAGATGTATCTATACTGGGACCCTGATTCTGCCTCTTGCACCAGAGATCTGGGTCCTGCCTACTGTACCAGATTCAGTTTATATAACAGTTTTATACAATTTTAATTGTCAAAACTCCATCCTGAAGATTTCTGAGATTTGAAGTTTAGTTTTATATTCTGAAAGTACCAAGAAATCTTGAGAAAAAGATACTGAGGATTAAATCAGTTTACTTATGTAATTTAGATATGCACTCTCTGGCACAAAATTCCAAATCCCTACAGAATCCTAGGATTCCTCAAGATCAGTGGTTCTCAACCTGTGGGTCCCCAGATGTTTGTGGACTTAAGCTCCCAGAAGCCCCAGTCACTATGGTCAATGCTCAAGGCTTCTGGGAGCTGAAGTCCAAAAACATCTGGGGACCCACAGGTTGAGAACCGCTGCTCAAGATGGATCCATAGCAATTAAAGTATTTTGAAACCTGATATAACAGTATAATGTCATGGATCCTGAAATGACAGGATCACTGAGGATATGACAGAGAGGATAGCAAGACCCATTACCCTCCCCAAACAATTTGTTGGGGAGTATATAGGTATGAACCCACCCAAACAGACTTCAAGGTTTTTGTATTGCATGTCCAGAGCTGCATTTCCATCTGCCTGGTCCTTGATAATCACTTGCTGATCTATACTTGGCTGCCCCTCAGCCAGTCATTTATCATTCCATATCTTGTGGCTGAACTTGTCAGTTGCTTCCACTGGAAATACCTAGATCTGAGACACTCTGATAGCACATAAAGTGGAGACCACAGTAGTGTTTAGAGAATTGGTTAGAGAAAGACTAGGATGGCCTTAAGATAAATGCAGACACTAGTGAGAAACACTTTCAGTGAGCTGTAGCCACTCATCTCCTTATGGTGCTCTCTTTAAAAATTATCTATAATGCTCAGGCTGCTTACTCCTTATACTGCTTATAAGATTTATTAATATGTTCCCAAGGTAAAGACATGTTCCCCCAGTGTTACTCTAGAATCAAAGTGGAAAATGAATAAGCAATAGCATTTTAAATTGATTTAAATTGATACAGGATCATTTTTATGTGTAGTAGTACCCAAAATGAGCCATAGAAATGTGAGAGGGAAACATTTCTAAGTCACCTACTACCCCTTTTTTTCAACCTAGTTCATTACCAATAGCACATTCAATACTGAGTAATCCATCTTAGCTTAGTACCTTGCCACATAGTGGTAAGGGCCCAGTTTGTCTGCTAGTCCTGGAGTTAGAGCCTGGTCTCATCATGTGTTTATTATCCATATATAGCTGAACATGAATCTAGATTTCCCACAACTATGTTTGTCACCAAAAGAAAAAAAAAGTGGATGGATTATATGGGCAGGATGCATATGTGTGCATCATAATAAGAGCTTGGAAAGCTACCTGTTCAGATTATAACTTTCAGAATTTGCCTACTTGTAATTTAAATAAAGTAACTTTCCAAGCATTATTTACGGTGTTGATATTGTTATTGTTGTTGATGACGGTATCAGCCCACATTCTGAACTTACATTAATTTACAAATTTAAAACAGATTCGGGTACAAGTATATAAAACCATGCAAAAAATATAATCAAACTGTACATAGAATTAAGAACAATGCATAATATAGCTATTAAACAGGGAAGAAATAACAGTAGTACAGCATACCATTAAACCCCTTTTCTTAGAATCAAGTCAGTTCCCCAAAGCTTGCTTGATTTTTTTTTTAAGAGGTTTTGCCTATTGCTAGAGGGACAACAAGGAAGGGGCTTGTCTACTCTAGGAAGGGAATTTCTGAGCCTAGTAGCAACCACAGAGAATTCCCTCTCTCACTTTATCACTGCACGATCACTTTGGGACCATGTGTGCTTTTAGGAATAATTCTTCCTAAACACAATTTCAACAGGTATTCTTTTAGACATGTCTCAATAAGTAGCACAGCATATATTTAATATCATTGAAGAATGACAAACAATAACATTAAACAGATCATTCCAGTTATGGTCAGTTTTTCTCACCCTACCTTATGGTTAGCGATAAAAACATTAAAATGAAATACTAAACTTTATAAATAGCTTAGTGTAGGGGAGAGCAGGACAATATTTTTATTAAGCAAGGCAACTTCCATGGCATGTTTTATCTTTTTATAAAAGTGTTATATTTGTAATTAATAGGAGCTTCCAGTGCTGATAAAGCAGTGTTGCTTTTTTAGCTTGCTTTGCTCTCTGTCTCTCAGAAGTTATGACTAGTTGTGGTCCAAAAGATATGATGAGCCATTTGTAAATATGCAGTGCAGTGCTGAAAAGAAAACAGAAAAGAGGATCTTTTGGAGGTACAGGTAACAGCACAGATGCTCTGAAGGTATTTCAAGGCATTTCATTTTCAAAGTCAGTTTTTTTGTTGTTTGTTTGTTTTTTATTTGTTTAGCTGAGGAAAATATTGCCTGTTTGATTCTTGCTGGATTTCAGAGTTGTCACACATTGCCCTCCCTAAATGTGAAGGGGAACAAAATGTCAAATTGCATGTTTTCTTCTAAATTGGTTGCATTAAATTTAATCCAATTGTAGAGTTTCCAAGGTTGGCACAATTATGGATCTCAGCTACAACTCTTGATATTAGGCATGCACTGATGACTTGCTATAACTTGGAAAAAAAGTGGATTTTTCTGGCTTTATCTATGGGTCATTGTCATCATAACCCAGTCATTTGAACTAGAGCTGGTCTCCTGTAGTTTCAACTAGAGTAGACCAACTGAATCAGTTGCTGAACAGTGAGTCAACATCCAGTGATTTAATTGTTCTATTTTAATTGAGACTTACAATTGGCTCCAGAATCCATAACCCTATTGAAGAAGTTGAGAAATTATTCTCTGTCTTATCTCTCAATTTTATTTTCCTTTTTCCAAGGTCAGTTTCACTATCTGAGATATTTCCTGTAGTCTATAAGAAAGCAATGCCTAAGGCAGTTGGGCAATAACAGTTACAATCAAGGCACATCATGAAGATGAAAAGGGCATGAGAGGCAAGCATGACTTTACTGCCTCCTGAGCTAAAGAGCTGAACTGTTACTGAAGAAGTAGTTGGGAGCTTTTTAAATAGGGTGAGAGGTCATCATTTAGAAAGACTTACTCCTCAAACGATCAAAAAAAAGCACTTGTTCACACAGAGTATAATTAAGCTGCAGACTTCGCCCACACAAAATGTGGCAATGACTTAGGCAGTTTCAAAAATTAATGAAGGATAAGTTTATCATTGGTTATTTGTCATGATATTATCTGAAAGACAAGTAGTATGCCCTTGAATACTGGTTGTTGAGGATCATGAGCAGAAGAATGGGCTCATGTCCTGCCTGTGAACTTTACATCTGTGGGCTCATTCACACTATATAATTACAGAATGCAGCACGATTACAAAATTCCACTGTAACTGCAATGGTAATGTCCTATGGAATCCCGAGGTTTATAGTTTCATGAGGTATTCAGAATTCTCAGCACAGGAGTTCTCCTGCCTCTCCAAAGTACAAATCCCAGGATTCCATAGGAAATGCCATGACATTTCAAGCAGAATCAAAGTGCTATCATTATGTAGTATGAAAGGGCCCAGTATCTGGTTAGGAAGCTGGATGCTGGGTTGAACAGGATAGAGATGAGAATTGTGCATACACAAGCCACCAGCACCAATGTTCACAGCATTTCCCATAATTGGCAGTGATAGATAGTTGTATTCCATTTGGAAAGCTGCATGAATTCCCCCTGACTAAAGATAGGTGTTTAATGTAATCCTGAAAGTAGGAATGAGAGATCTTGAAAGTACAGTCAGACCTCCACATTTGCTGGTTTCACGTTCACAGATTTGATTAGTTGCAAGTTTCTCCACCCCCTCCCCTCCCCTCCCACCTCAAGTGCTTCTTTTCCAGGTGAATTTTCCCTGTCAGTGGCTCCAATCAGCCCATGCAACCTTTAAAACCCCACCTCTGAATCTCTTCCTCCTCCACCAGCCACTGCCTGGCCAGCTAAGGACAGATCACAGTCTGATTTCTCAGCACCCCAGACCCTCTCCCAATGTCCCTCAAACACCCAAGAGATGAGCAAGAGGGAAGAGTTATGGTGCCACCATGTCAACCCACCTCCTTTTCCTGACCTCATTTGGACTGTGGGTACCCGCTCTCCACACCGTGCCTCGGTACCCTTCCCACAGATACACACACACATTTTGATATTTGCATTTTCCCCGCTTTTGTGGGGATCCTAACCCTAGTGAATGTGGACTGGCAACTTTTTAACTATAAAAAGAAAAATAGAACCAAATACAAGCTAAAAAAATCAGTCCCTCTCAATAGTTTCTAAATAATATATTTTAAAAAGGAACCTGATATATGCAAAAATAAACATAAAACATACAATAGGGTGGTTCTAAGACACTAATTGGTTCTTGTCTTCCTTTAACTTTAGTCTGGTTCTATTGCTAGGCATCAAAAGGGGCAAGGCTTGGAGCTGATCTTAAATCAGCCTGGGGCAAGCCCATAAACTGTAGTGTTTTCCATGATATGTAGATTTTGCTCTAGCATTATGGACTCACTGGTGTGTAAGCCGTAGAGTTGCCAGGTAAGATCATCTCAGGTATTGAGATTTGAGAGCCCAAAGCTGAGACCTCAGGCAGCTCCTGTTGAAGTCAAAAGGAACAGGTCTTGGAGATGTCATTAAATATGATACATTCAACATTGGCCACATTTTTCATTCAAATAATCCACCCTAAATATAAAAAGTGAGGAAAATATTCCTCTGATTAGAAAAGAAGTTTTCCATATTCTGCAATGAATATGGAAATGGGGGGTATGTTTTTAATACTTTTCAAGCACTGCTTTTAAAACACATGAGAGTTGTGGTTCAACCAAAGAAAATCTTACAGGCTTAGCTTTGAACAGAAAGCAGCCTATAACAGTGAAAGCCAAAAACACACAATTATGGGATGCTGTGTGAAGTGGGGGTTGACATATGTAAATTTTTCAAAGCAATGCTCTCACCCTGAGATTCCTCTCTCTTGCCCTGATAACTGGAGAAGAAGATCCAGATCCCAAGGAGTCAGGGCCAGGGCCTGAGGTCTAGGAGCCCTAGTAAACCATTATCAAATTACTGGCATTGTGTTACCATGTCCTATTATACAACAGTGCTTATTCCACAAGCTATCAAAGTAAAATTGCAGGACACAGTGTGCCCATCCTATATGTGAGAGTTTGGTTCAGGAACCACCCCGTGTGAAGCAAAAAACATGAGTGCTGCATCCCATTGTAATCAATGGATACAATGCCACATCTATTTATTATAATGGGATACAACATTTCACCCAATCTCACCTTTGTGCATATGGAGGTTGTGACAAAAGAGGGAGCACTGTACTGCAGAATACATTCAACTCTCCAGTCATCATCTAGAGTGGAAGGTAACAGAAATGTTAAAATACATCATCTGTTACATGGTCAGTTACAAATGAGTAACCTAGAGTTACTCATTCATGACTGTTAAATATTCATGATCGCTACATAGCCCCTAGTTCAAAGGATACACAGGCTCTTTCCACACGAGGCAGTTAAAATGGGCCAAGGTGTCCTGGCATGGAGGTCATCCGCACCTTGAATCAGACTAGGTGCGGACTATTTAACTTAGGCCCTTTCCACACGGGGTAAATAACACGTAGTAGCATGACCTCGACCGGAGGTCATCTACACCTTGGAGTGCGCAGGGTAGGTTTACAATTTGAGGTTCCACACCTCAAACCGCCCTGACGCGGCCGTAAGGGGTGGCACCACGTGTTGTTTAAAAACCACATGAAATGTGGTTTTTATTAAACACGAGCATTCTACCCCATCGCAGCGCCCCGTGTAGATTTGCAGGCGCGCGCAAGTGCTAGGAGGCGGGCTTCCGGGCTTCCGGCTGGCGAGCTTCTCTGGTTGGTGGAGAGCCTCCAGAAGCCAGAAACCGCCATTTTGGGCACCGCCGGATGCCGCCGGACGCCACTGAAGTGTGGAGCGGCGAACGCACGCTGCTTCTCACGGCGATGGAGTTACCCAGATTCAGATAAGTTCCGTTTCTGCGTGCGCTGCACCGTTTCTCCCCCCGGGTGTGAAAAGGGCCTTAGTTCCACACCTTAGTCTGATCCAACCTGCCCCCAAGTGGTCCTCCCCCGCGCTAAGTAAAGACTGGAAAAATCAGGTCTTTACAGTTTCTGGAACGCTCCATTGCATTCCTGCTTACCTGTGCAGATGCGCAGGCTCACACCAATGCGGGCCTGCAATCAGTGGAGGGCGGGCTGTGGGCATGGCCAGCGTCAGTGGTTGGTCCACTCCCACGAAGACACCGGAAGCCACCATTTTGAGCTGGAGCAATGTGGATCTACAGACCTTGCACTGCTCTGGTTCGCCCTGCACTAATGGAGGAGCCCTGCGGAAGGGCTCAAGGGAAAGTCTGTGTTACTTCGGACCCAAGAAGAGCCGGTAAGTAACGGCACGGAGCGATTCACTCGCCTCATGCGGAAAGGGCAACAGAGAAAGTGAAAGTCCTCCAGTCTCCACCTGCTGGGCAGCAGCTACTGCAAATAGCAGGGGTCTGTTCCACTGTTGCTCAGGAAGTGGATAAATGATGCTGTCTCACACACACACACCCCTTGTGTAAGCAATCTTTGATACAAAGAGGAATTGTAATAGAGACCCTGATTCTGCCTGTTGCGCCACAGATCATTCATGGGAGGCATAGAAATGGCAGTCAGGTGCTTCCCAAGCAACAGGGGAACAGACCCCTGTCAAATACAGAGGCTGTTTCTTGATAGTCGGGGATTGGAATGGAATGTGTAGCACCATAACAATGGCACTTAGAATCATAACATCATAGAGTTGGAAGAGACCACATGGGCCATCGAGTCCAACTTCCTGCTATTCAGGAACACACATCAAAGCACTCCTAAAAGCACTTAAATCACATACAGGATTCTGCTAATGTCTGAGTATCCAGCATTGCTTTTTCTATTTACATATATACATTAACTGGTTCTCTGATTCCTTTGTAGATTTTCAGCCTGATTTTTACATTTCTATCTATTCTTATTACTGAGTAGAATGCAGACCAAATGCTGGACAGATAATACAAATAAATGAAAAATACTAAGTTTAGACAATAATTTTAAAAAATTGTTGCACCCTCCTGTTAATTATTAATTAATTCAAACTGCATAAAATGTTTCCTACCATCATCGTGCCCTCCTTGGACAATGAAAATTTCAGGGCATGCTATGGTACCACAGTTCTTTTAGAAGAGAAACTGTGGACTCAAAGGTTTCAAGAAGTATGGTTTAGGCAGGTTAGTTCCTAAATTAAACCGAGATTCTGAAAGCCAAGTAACTCCTTGCCTCTATGGTATATTATGGCAGTGATTGACAGAAGGAAGATAGGGATCTCTGTGTGATCTGATGTAGGTCAGCAAGCTTTTGTAACTCTGGAAAAAAACAACAACTACAAAGTTATTGTTACCACTGTTTTCTCTCTATGTGTCTGTCTCTTTCTATCTTCTAAATTAGGTTTCCTAAAAAGAACATTTGGTGGGAAAAATTGGAAGTCTTCTCTCTCTTTCTCTCTCTCTGTGAAAGGAATTGTAAGCTTGGTTTTGACTACTCATAACAAATTCCTGGTGTAAGCCAGTCTTTGAAAGTAACAAGTTAAAAATAACTAGTTAACTGTATTCAATGTGATGACTGATGTCATCACCTTGTTAATGTGCTGACCCAAGCTATGCCTCCTTTCACTACCTCATGTTTTGTTATGAGTTTGAATGGATGACAAAGTAGATAAGAGGAGACTGTGCTTTGTACCACCAGCCAGTGGTTGTGAAGCATTCCAACTTTTTTCTTTTTTTTAAAAAAAAGTAGCAACTACTACTTTAAGGCTTTGATGAAATGAGGAAATAAAAGGTTACTTGCTAGGGACAGAATTCTATTGGGCAGTTATGAATGCGTAACAGAGAATTACACATTTGTGACTGCTTCATATTAACAATCCCTATATATTCCCTAGTTCATGGGATGCATAGGGACTGTGAAAGTCCTGCAATCCCTGCTTACCAGTCAGCAGCAGCAGCAGTCTGTTCTATCACTCAGGAAGTAGAAGACTGACGGTCTCATTCCACCTTTGTGTGAGCAATCTCCACTGCAAGGGCAGCTTGTGACAAGGACTCTGTTTCTGCCAGTTGCAATGGAGATCGCTTGTTGAGGGGATGGGAATGCTAGTCAGCTGCTACCTGACCAACAGGGAGAGAGATGTCCATCAATTGCAGAAGCTGCTGACCAGTAAGTGAGAATTGGGAGGGGGGGTGTCAGGCTGGGATTCACTACATAGTGGTTATGTAACAATATAGCATAACAATATAGTGCATCAAGGATTCTTTATCTGAAACTATAGTGATAACTAACTGCTATATGGGCATAGACTTGGTATTATAATTGCCACTTATTACTTTTTTTAAAAGCAGCTCTCTGAGCTCCGATCTCAGCATATGATCAGAGGCACCCTATTCCTTAATTCTTCACATATGTGCACCCACATGAGACAATATTTTGCATGTGGCTTCAGTTGGTGGATAACAATGTTACAGAGCCCATTCACAATACACAATTAGAGTGCTATGACTGCATTTTAACTCTCATGGTTCCATTCTATGAAATCCTGGGATTTTCAGTTCATGGAGGGACATTTAAAATTCTCTGAAGTCCATAAATCTCCTCTAGTGCCTCACAAAACTAGAAATCCCAAAATTTCATAGGATGCAGACATGGCAGTTAAAGTTCAATCCTAGTGCTATAATTGTGTAGTGTAAAATAGTCCTAAAGAAGAAATACAACTGTTCTCATCCTGAATTCTACCCTCCCATAAGTTATGGTGATGAGAGAGGTCATCATACAAATCAGCCCCATGTTAGATCTTATGGAATCTGAAGAGGAAGAAAAAGAATCCCATGGCTGAAAGGAACAATGTGTTTTGAAAAAAGAACACTTGGGCCATTTCCGTGCTAGACAGTTATGGTGCTATTATTCCACTTGCTATATCCTATGGAATCCTGGGGTTTGCAGTTTCGGGAGGGGCCAGTCCCTCCCGAAACTGCAAACCCCAGGATTCCAGAGGATGTTGAAAGTGGAATCATCGCGCTATAACAGGCTAGTGCCGAAATGGCCTATGTCGAACAAACAGACCCCGAGTTCCTGTGCCCTGAAATCTGGAACTCCCTAGCCAGAACCTCAAGAGATTTGCAGTCCTGCATCAAGAACTCACCAAAGAAACAGTATCCTTGCCCCCAAAGACTTTGCAGGCCTATCTGCTCACTACTACAAGCTCAAATACTGACAATGGAAAAATGAAGTCGTTCTAGGTCATTGAGCAAATACTCCTTTTAGGTTCTACATTTTCATGCAAAGGAATGGAGGCTTGAGAAGGTCAATGACACTGAAGGATACATAAGGGCAAGTTATCTTTTCCGCTGGACTTTTCCTGGATTCTGAATGATCTGTCTCTGCACGCTCTTGCTTTTTAACTTGAGACCTTTGAGAAGATAAGAGCATTTTTCTTGACAGTCCCCAGGTCCAATTATTTCTTCCAGACTCCCTGCCAGGACCAGACAACACCATCTCACCCATGAACCACTATAATCACTTTTTATATGAACAGTCTTTAAATGCTGGGTTGGTTACTTGAAGAACCTATGGAGTATCAATGAAATCCATGGTGAAATCAGCTGCAATAAAGTCAGAGGTGTTTCCATTCATGATAAAAGAGTATGCATTCATAAGCCTGAGTAACTGCACATCATTGCTGCAATCTCACCTCCACTGCTCCCCAAAGACAAACTGGTTCAATTGTATTAGTAAGCATGTGGCTGATAGAATGTAATCTCTGTAAGATGCATTCCACCCCGCCCCCCAAACACATACATACAAATTCCCTTTGTCCAAACGCTGAAAAGGCTCCATATGATAGTAAAATATGATTAAAAGACAATAAAAGATAATTAAAACATCTCTATTAATATGTTTTGGCATAAATTCAACAGGACAATAGTGAGTGGTGAGGTCTATAGGAGAACAGTAAACCTCAGGCCAACAGTAATCATAGCAAAACACACTTTGAAATAAATTTCAGTGCAAGAAGAAATTACTCTTGCCACTTCAGGACATTACAGTAGGGCATTAGCACAGGATTACAAAATTAAGGTTGCCTCAGCAGGCTGATCTTCTTTTTTCAAAGGGAGTTAACTGAGCCCTAGCATAGAGTTTTCTATTCCTTTCCATGCCATGTCCCTTCATTTCTACTCCTTTCCAGGCACAACTGCCTTATTTGCTACAGATTCTCTTCTTAAATCATACAAATTCTGACCAAGCAGTACACTTGCACATAGATCAGGAATGGGGAATCTTGGCCCTCCAGGTGGTGTTGTTGTTGTTATTAACTGCTGTCATGTCAACTGGCTTATGGAGTCTCTTTGAATGAGAGATGGCTAAATCACCCTGTCGTCAATAGCTCATCTTGGGTCTTACAAACTCGGGGCCATGGCTTCCTTGATTGACTCTATCCATCTGTAATGTGGCCTTTCTCTTTTTCCACTGCCTTCTGCCTTATCAAGAATTACAATCTTTTCTAGTGACTTATGTCTTCTTGTGATATGACCAAAGTATAACACCTTGAGTTTAGTCATCTTGGTATCTAGGTAGGCTTCAGCCTTGATTCTAGGACTGATTGGTTGGTCTTTTTAGCTGTCCATGATACCATAGAGCTGTAGAACTCTTCTACAACACCACATTTCAAAGGACTTGTTTGTCTTCCTATCAGCTTTCTTCACTGTTCAGCTTTCACAACCAACATAGAAACTAGAAATAGAATGGCATAGACAATCCTAATGTTAGGATTCAATAATATATCTTGACACTTTAGGATCTTGTATAGTTCTTTCATAGCTGCCCTTTCAATACCTGTCCATTTCCATATTATGGCCCCACCCCGACATAGGGATGCGTTGAAGCCAGTCTGCAATGCATGCTACTGAACAATAATGTCACAATCCCATTCCTGTCATGTCCCCAGCCATCACAATTGCATGTTATACTATTACCAGGAAAATCTGGTAACAGGCCCCTGTCATGTCAGCTTGGGCCGTGCAGAAAGGGAAGAAGAGCTATTTAGGTGCTTCATTCCTCAATGCAACACAAGAAGGTAAGGTGAGGCCTTAATCTGCAGTCTCCATTTTGATTAATGACTGAGCCAAGGTACGGGAAATCTTTGAACATCTTGTAATTGCCATTGCCATCCCGCTTTTGGAAATAACATTGAATATCATTTTCAATATCAATAATTTGGCTTTCTTCCACCACCCTTCTCCATGTGCTTGCGTGGCCACCGAACAAGCTCGCAAGACAGGCACGGCCGATAATCGCCGCAATATTCCACACAATACAGGCTGGCCAGAAATAGCCAAACTGCCACTTCAGGAGACCTCACGGTAAGTACCCTCATCAGGTATGCACGCTACGTACAAAGAACTCCCTGCCCCAAGCAGGCAGCTTGATTAGAAGTGTCCTCACCTGTCAAGCACTCTGTGTTTGCATACTGTCCATTCCATTGTCAATTCAGAACCAATTCAATCATGCTAAATTCTGACCTTTCAGAGGCTTTGTCTCCAGCTCAAAACTCATTGTTTTTCCCGAATGCAGGATGGCCTGTGGTCACATTTCTCCCTATAAAAACCCCTGATTTGGTGAGCTTCTTCGGATCACTCCCGACTTCCATCCCGCCTTGCTGCTGCTTTGCTTGGCGAGCTGTCCCCTCAGTCCATGGACTGAGACTACGTACCTTCGAACTTTCACAGTGATCTACCCGGGCTTCAGGATAGGTATAGTATCACCCCAAATCAACAATCCCTCTTAAAATTCCCTCTGTCCCACTCACACCTTTATTTTCTCTAGTTCTCTGTGTGATTGTGTTGCATACATCGTTTGTTTGTATTTGAATAAAAGATCACAATTATTCTTATAACCTGGTGTGCTTCTTGGCTTGGCCTGACCCTGTAGACATTGGGTAAAAGATTCCGCTGCGTTGCCCTGTCTCTTGTATTGCTAGCTTGTGCTCTTGGCTAATTTCCCCACCTTTTGATATTTTGAGAGCACACTTCGGTGTCCCTCACAGGACCCCCAGTAAACAGGGTAACAATCTCAATATCTTCATTGTCTACTTTAAAGGTGTGTAAATCATCGGTCATCATTAGTTTTGTTTACTTAATGTTCAACTATGAACCTGCATTTGCACTTTCTTCCTTGACTTTCTTCAGAAGCCATTCCAAGTCTTTCCTATTTTCTGCTAGTAGTATGGTTTCACCTGCATATCTTAAACTACTAATGTTCCTTCCTCCAATTTTCACATCACTTTCCTCAGAATCTAATCTAGCTTTGTGTGTGATACTTTCAACATACAAAATAAAAAAATGGGGTGATAAAATGAAGCCTTGCCAATTGGAAACCATTCTGTCTCTCCATATTCTGTCCTAACAGTGACTTCTTCTCCTGAGTACAGGTTATGCTTTAGGATAACCAAATGTTCTGCTACACCCATTTCTTTAAGACTGGTCTATAGTTTTACATATGCAACACAAAGACTTTGCTAGTCTACAAAGCATAGGCTGATTTTCTTCTGAAATTCTTTGGTGTGCTTCATTATACAATATATGTTTGCAATAGGATCCCTAAATGCCTCTTCTTTTTCTGGATCCAGTTTGGAAATCTAGCATTTCTCAATCTGTGTATGATAAAAGTCTTTGTTGTAGAATTTTGTGCATCATTCTGCTTGCATGGAACATAATTGTAGTGGTCTGATGGTTACTGAAATCCCTAGTGACCCCATTCTTGGGGACTGGAATGTATATTGAGTGTTTCCAGTCTATGGGACATTCTTTTGTTTTCCATATTTGCTGATAGATTTTAGTTAGAAGTTGAGTGGATTCTGTCTCTCTTGCTTGAAACTGTTGCACTGGTATGCCATCTGTTCCTGGTGATATATTTCTCCGAAATGCTTTGAATGCAGCTTCCACTTCACTGTTTAAAATTATGGGTACATCTTCAAATGGTTCTTCCTTTAAAGAATTTGTTATCCATTCATCTCTTTTACATAGTTCTTCAGTGTATTGTTTCTATTGGCTTTTTATTTTGTCTTGATGATGCAGTGTGTTCCCTAGCTGGTCATAGAGCATCCCCATTCTTGGTTTACTTTTACTTTGATTTCTTTGATCTTGTGGAAGAGATCTCTAATTCTACTTTTTTTGTTGTCATCTTCTATTTATCTGCATTGATAGTTATAGTAGTTCTCTTTGTCCCTGTGCACAAGTCATTGAACAGTTGTCTCCAGAGCTCTGACCTTAGTTCTGTCCCCATCTACTTTTGCTTCTTGACTGTCATTAATTGCTTGAACAGCTTCATCTGTCATTCAGTGAGGTTTTAATTTCTTCATGGCTACAGGTAGTGTCTTTTTGCATTCCTCCCTGTCAATGCCCTTGGTTTCAGTCTTGAGTTCTTCTGGTTTCTGGTCAAGTGGGCTTAATAGGGCAAATCTGTTTTTTATATTATCTTTAAATTCTACAAGGATGTTCTCAAGGTTGTATTTTGGCACAGTTATTGATTCAGTGTTCTTCTTTAGCTTTACTGATTTTTTTTTTATTAGCAGGTTATGGTCTGTGCCACAATCTTCTCCTGGTTTTGTTTTTTCAGAGAGAATGGAGCTCTCTGCTCCAATAAACTTTTGCTTCCAATTATGTGGACTATTTGATTTCTGTATTGGCCATAAGGTGATGTTCATGCATATAGTCACTTCTTTGGTTGCCTAAAGAATGTGTTTGTGATAAATAAAGTGTTGGCTTCACAAAATTCAATCTGACACTTTCCTGATCTTTCTTGATGCTAGGCCAAATTCTTCTATGATGTTTACTTTTGCTCTGTTTCCCACTTGTGCGTTCCAATTACTTATTATTAACAAGAAGTCCTGTTTTGGTGTGAGGTCAATTTCTTCTAGGACTCCAGCACAGAATCATTTTTTTTTCTTTTTCTGTCTCAGTACTAGGAGTATAAACCTGCACAATCGTTATATTGATGGGTTTTTCCTAAAGTCTTGTTGATATTACTTGGTCAGACTTTGCAGTATGTCTTTTGACTGCTTTTGCAGTATGTCCTTTCCCTGCTAGCAGGGTGCCACAGGGTTCTGTCCTGGGCCCAGTGCTGTTCAATATCTTCATCAACGACTTGGATGAAGGAATAGAGGGCATGCTCATCAAATTTGCAGATGACACCAAATTGGGAGGGGTTGCTAATACGCCAGAGGACAGGATCAAAATTCAAAATGACCTGGACAGATTAGAGAGCTGGGCCAAGGCTAACAAAATGAAATTCAACAGAGAGAAATGTAAGGTCTTACACTTAGTTAGAAAAAATGGAATACAGAAATATAGGATGGGGGAAACGTGGCTGGATAGCAGTACATGTGAAAGAGATCTAGGAGTCTTCATAGACCACAAGCTGAACATAAGTCAGCAGTGTGATGGTGGCAGCCAAGAAAGCCAATGCAATTCTCAGTTGCATCAATAGGAGTGTGGTGTCTAGATCGAAGGAGGTACTGGTACCACTCTACTCTGCTTTGGTTAGACCTCATCTTGAGTACTGTGTCCAGTTCTGGGCACCCCAATTCAAGAAGGACATGGTCAGGCTGGAGCAAGTCCAGAGGAGGGCGACCAAAATGGTGAGGGGCCTGGAAACCATGCCCTATGAGGATAGATTTAGAGTAAGTTTAGTCTGCAGAAGAGAAGGTTAAGAGGGGATATGATAGCCATGTTTAAATATTTGAAAGGATGCCATGTAGATGAGGGAGTAGGGTTGTTTTCTGCTGCTCCAGAGACCAGGACAAGGAACAATGGATTCCAGCTGCAGGAAAGGAGATTCCACCTGAACCTCAGGAAGAACTTCTTGATGGTCAGGGCTGTCTGGCAGTGGAATATGCTGCCTTGGAGTGTAGTGGAGTCTCCTTCTTTGGAGGTTTTTAAGCAGAGGCTGGATGGCCATCTGTCGGGAGTGCTTTGAGGGTGTTCCTGCATGGCAGGGGGTTGGACTGGACGGCCTGTGTGGTCTCTTCCAACTCTACATTTCTATGATTCTATGATTCTATGATTTTGCTACATATCTCCTCACTATTAATGGCATCCTATTCTTCTTAGATTTTTATTTCCTGAGTAAAACATTGTGTAGTTTCACTCAGAAAATATAGCATATGGCTATGCTTGCTATACTTCCCATTTTAGACCCTGTAGGATTGATCCCTATCTTGCAATCAAATCTGTTGTGAGTAAAGGAGTTTGAAATAACTCAACAGATATGTGTTTTAACAGCTTGTATGGTACTTACTCTTCCATTAAAACCTTCCATTTACTAAAATTCAAAATAGCATTTTATCTTCCACTGGCATATCTCAGAGCTTTTTCACATCTTCTGGGGCTTAACTTGGTTTGCTCACAATCTTGAAAGCAAAAGTGTTCCTAGGCTAGATTGTGCATTTGAATTTTCTCCCATATTCTATCTTATATTAACAACGTTCACATGGGAAATACTTTAATGTCAAATAGTCTCTGGGTTTTTTTTGTTATTAATATTACCTGTATAGCACTCAGATCTAAGTGCTGTTCAGAAGAGAAACAAATGCCTCTGCTTGCTTTCAATTTTTTGAATCACACATGAAAATAGAAAGAAAACTGAAAACATGCACTACAATGGAGCACACTAAAACAGTGGACTAACTAGTGCAAGACTTTTGGGGGACATTTGAGAGGTTAGTATTCCTTTTCTCCCTCCACAATACCAGACCGTACCCACCCCCACCCCATCATGGCTATTCCATGTCTTTTGGAGACTGGGCAGGATTGGAGAAGCATCAGGCTATGTCCCTGTAGCCAGACATAAAATGGTACAGCAACACTGAGACTTCTGAAGGACTCTAGGAGATCTCAGTGCTGATGTCATCATTTCATGTCTGGCTAGAGATACATAGCCAGATGCTTCTTCAATCATGTCCATTCCCAATGGGGCACAGAAGGGCCATGTGGGAGACAGGGCAGGGGACTTCATAGGTTATATGGTAAATCTGGGGAAATGGTATATGAAATAGCCTATTTAGGTCCACACGCGGATAGCTACTAAGCTATGCTGAGCCATACAAGATTTCAGCCTATGTGTGTGTGCTTTGCTGCATAAAGGAGAAATGTGACACCTTTGTACACAGACTTTTTGTCCAAATTTCAGAAGGTACGACACACACTCCAAACACTTGGTGGTTTGTTTGTGTTCTAGAGGTGAGAACTCTGAGGAGGCTTGGAGAATCTGCAATAGGCTGTTTCGGTGTACCACGATGATCCATCTCATTCTAATTTCGCTAAATGCAAGATTTTTTGTCCGCATCAAAACAATGGTAATTCATTTTTTCATGACCGAGGTCCTTTCACACAACACAATTATAGCACTATGATTTAACTTTCCATAACTCTATCCTATGGAATCCTAGGGTTTGTAGTTTGGTGAGGCACTGATGATAAAGTGGAACTGGCAATTTGTTCAATTTCTGCCTGTCCATTACAAAATATTCTGTTGATTGAGAGTTTTATTACTAAAAATCTCTCAGTTGCCCAACATAAACTACAAATCCCGGGATTCCATAGGTTATTGTCACAGCAGTTAAACTGGAATCATAATGCTATTATTGTGTGGTGTAGAAAGGATCATGAAAAGAGTGGTTCAGGAGTCTGGAAGGGTCAGAGAGTACAAGAGCAGAAGCCACACTTTGCCCACCCCATTCTAAAACAGCAGAAATTTAGAAGTATTTGTAAAGCAAGGAATGACAGCAAGGAGGGAAGAAGAGGAACATGGTTTGTGGGCTTTACAATGGAAGTAATACACATGGATATCTAAAAGGGGCAGCATTCAGTCCAGGGTCTAAAATTCCCTAGGGCTCATTCACCCTACACAATTATAGTTCTATGTTTCCATTTCAACTGCCATAAAAATGCCCCATGGAATCCTGGGATTTGCAGTTTAGAGAAGGATATTTAGAAATCTCAACCAGAAAGTTCTAGTGTCCTAACAAACTACAGACACCAGGATTCCATATCATGGAACCACAGTTAAACTGCAATAATAGTGCTATAATTGTGTAGTGTGAAAGGAACCTGAATTGTGCTACTGAGACCAAAGTTCTATCTAGTCTAGCATGTTGTTCCCTCTGTGACCAACTTGATGGCTATGGAAAGAATTCAGGCTCAACATGCATGCAATTAGAGCTGCACTCAGATTTCTATCTGAAGTGCAGTTCAAAGCAACTATCTGCCTTTTGCCACAGGAAAAAAAATAGTCAGAGTTCGGAAAGTTACTTTTAAGTAGAATGATTATACAGACCTGTGAAACCCATCTGTAACTGAACAGCACCCTGGGGCCCACCATTATTGATTATTTCAGTAAGTGTTTATATTCATTCCTTACAAATGTAATTTGCCAGTTTCTGCATTTGACAAACCAAAGATGTCTCCATATGATTAGCAAAATTTCTTGAGGGAAGTTTGCATCACCATAGCTGGGATATCTTCTTATAATATAAGAAGAAAATTGCACATGAGCTTTAACAACTGACAACTTATGAAAACAATGGCATCTACTTTTCCAACAGCAATTCTCTTATAAAACTTCATAGAATCTCATCATTCATATACTATACACATGAAATCTAAGAAAGCCTATAATCCACATTTTATAGTAAATCTTAAATCAGTGTCATACAGCTATTTGTGTGCTAAGCAGACACATTTCCTCTGCTTGAAATACAAGTCTTTCTCTCTGTGTTTTTTTTTTCTTTTTTCTTTTTAATCATTGGGGCTAGACTCTATTACAAAAGGCCTACAAATTTCTGTTCTTTCTTGCCTAATCTTTTGCTCCAGAAGTTAATTAAGGCAGAGAAAAATAAAACAGTACTCCAAAGAGCCAATTATGTTCTGTCTCCTGATAATATAATATAATGGGGAAACAGTTCAAATTGTATACCTTAAATAGTATTTACAAGGCAAGCATAACAACCAGTGCTTTTGACAACTTTTATACCAAGTGCAGCACAGCAGACAGAAAATAAATAGTAAATAAATAGTAATTGAAAATTACCAGCCCATGAACAACATTTGTAAAAAGGAACAAATGCATGAATAAATACATCTTCAGAGCAAAATATTATGGTGAAGTAGTTCAATAATTTAATATTTGTATTTATTTATATATTGAATTTATAGCTCACTCTATCCTGAAGGATCTGCATGGGCAGCTATAGATTAAAAATGCACACATATAAAATGCCCTGTTAAAATTCAATTAAAATAACAGTGGCTATAAACCTCCAAACTTCTGCTGATTTAACCTTGCCGGTGGGTCACAGAAGCCCAGCCATATTACCATCTCCAGGGCTCAGTGGGTGGGGTAGGAGGCAGGTTTCTATATTTTTCTGATTCTATCATTATGTGAGGGTTACTGATAAGAACTAGTAAACAGGGAAGAAACAGATCTTTTGTTTCATTGGAGGATTTCTCTGACCAAAAACACTACACCTATCTTAAATACCTGTTTTGTTTCAGTAAGAATGTTAACAGGACCAACTCTTCCATTAGGCAATGTGAGACAGCTTCCTCAGGCAGCAAATGATAGGGGTGGGGAGAGAAATTGTGTGAGAGATGGAGTGGTTTGTGGCTTCCATGTCAGTAAGGTGGTGAATCTGATCCATGTTTTGGTCCAATCTGTAAAGAAGCAACAGCAATAGCAGTTAAATTTCTATACCGCTTGTCAGTGCAAAGAACTCCCTAAGTGATTTACGACATGTTTAACTAATTTCCCCCAACAAGCTGGTACTAATTTTTATCAACCTGCAGAAGGATGGAAGGCTGAGTCAACCTGGAGCCCTGCAGGATCGAACTCACAACATTGTGGCTGCAGTACCAATACTTAACCACTGCGCTACCAGGGCTTTTTGGGCCTACCCAAGGTGCTGACTATCTTGAATAGCTCTTTGGAAGATCTACTCCACTGACACAAAAACTGTCTGTCAGCGCGGGCTGGGGTCAAGCAGGGGCCGGGCCAAGGCAGCCGGCAGCTGTGTCCCAAGCAGACCTTCGGGAGGGCGGCCACAAGCAAGCAGCCAGGAACTAAGGATCGCCTTAACAGCAGGCACACAACAGAAAAGAACGACGGGTTGCCTCACCCTAAACACAAAGCGGTTGCAGCACCAGAACGCAGGGAAGAGTCGTGGGGAAACCACACAGCAGCTCACAGGCACGGACCGGACGGGGCCAAGGCACGGGCGACAGACGCACGGGTAGCCGACGGTTGTTGCTCCGTGCCTTGCCCATCCCCGCGCCTGCCTAAAAAGGCCTGCAGCTCGGCCCGCAGCCAATCCGGGCGGAGCGCGTGGCTGGGCTCGCAGCTGAGCTACAGCTGGGAGCTCCCCGCCTCCAGGTGTTTCTCCTGGAGACGCCGGGAGCGGCGGCTGGCCTCCTTGGCTCACCGCCGCTGCAGGAACGTCGGCGGCAGGGCGGTTGCTTCGGCCGAGGCCTCCTCACGAGTAGGCGGAGCCCCGGGATCAGGCCCGGGACCCGCCTCCTCCCGCGGCGCCGCGTCCGCCACGCCCCGCGGCCCGGGAGCCAGGCCGGCAGCCTCCGTAGCGGCGGGCTCTCCCGCGTCGTCAGCGGCAGTCTCCGCGGCGGGATGGGCCCTCGCCGGGATCGTCGTCCGCCGCGGCGTCCCAGCGGGCCCCCCCGCAGCGGAGCCCTCCGCGACGGCCGCGGGGCCGCCGCCGCCGCCGATCGCGGCCCCCGACGGGCCTGGATCCGTGTCCTCCTCCTCGGAGGTAAGACCGGCATCGGCCTCCGCGGCGCCTGCCGGCACGGCCACACCTGGGGCCCTGACACTGTCACTAGTGGATGGGTGCTGGTATAGGGAGATATAGGTGATACTGAAGGGGGCAAATCACATCCTCCTTGTAGTTTTCTTAGGGGACCATCACAAATTCCCTTCTCCAGCCTCCCTGCACTGAGAAACTGTAATCAGTCCTAATACATAATACAAAAGCTAAATCAATTTCCTTGTTGTGTGACATCCTTAGATACTCAAGTTGTTCTTGTTGAAGAGTCATTTTGCTTTAAAGAGAAGAGTCTATTCTTACTCTTCAGAGGAAGATTTTAAAACAGTTTTTCAGCTATTTACCAATTTGGCCATAGCACTGCTTGCCACTGTGCAACCCCCTTAAAAAAACACAAACACTTAAATCAGCAAGAGGTTACAAATGCAACCAAACAGATGGAGTGCTAATTTCACCTGTTCAGTTTGCAAAGTCAGGGCCACCCTTAAGGTGTCAAGTGTTGACACAAAGTTTTAAAAAAGGAAAGCTGTCCTTGATAACATCATGTGTTTCTTGATGTAACTGTATAATGACATTCATTCCCTTCCTGCTAAGTATAGCACTTCCTGCATATTTTCCCTGTGCCCCAGTTTAACTAGTGAGCCAGTCTTTGTTTTCCAATACCTCCATAGGATGGAAATAAGGTCAAGTGTGGAAGAATAATTTATCTCTGGTTAAATTATTATTCCATACTTGACCTTATTTTACAATCTATGGAGATAAAGGGGAGACGGTGACTTTTAAGATGTACAAGGAAGAGGTATGCTTGGCACAAAGCAGTGGCAGCCTTCAAGATGAATATGACTGAACACAGAGGAATTCAGAATTCCTCAAAGAGCTTCCATAGATAGAGAAAGCTCTCACCCAGAATAGTATCCCTGTTTTTATTTGCGAAATAATGGAAAATATAGAATTTACAATAGCCAAAGTAGATTAGAGCTTGAAAAGTCTGTGTGTTGTGTTGTTTTGTTTTGTTTTTAACTGCAGCAGCTTGAGAGGTTCTGAAAGCTGTAGTCCAAAAATGAACTTTTCTGACCTTTTATATAGTTTTAGGCTGCATTTTGACATGACATCCCTTCAAATATTTAAAGATGGCTGTCATGTCCCCTCTTAAGCTTCTTTTCTGCAGACTAAACATACCCAGATCCCTAAGCCACTCCTCATAGGGCATGGCTTCCAGACCCTTCACCATTTTGGTCACCTTCCTCTGGACATGCTTCAGCTTGTCAATATCCTTCTTAAAATGAGGTGCCCAGAACTGGACACAGTATTCCAGATGAGGTCTAACCAAAGCAGAATAGAGTGGTACTATTACTTCCCTTGATCTAGATACCATACTCCTATTGATGCAAACAAGAATCACATTGGCTTTCTTGGCTGCCACATCACACTTTTGACTCATGTCCAGCTTGTCATCCACCAAGACCCCTAGATCCCTTTCACATGTATTGTTATCCAGCCATGTGCCCCACATCCTATATTTCATTTCATTTTTTCTGCCTAAGTGTAGGACCTTACATTTCTCTCTGTTGAAATTTGTTCTGTTAGCTTTCACCCAGTTCTCCAATCTATTAAGGTCATTTTGAATTTTGATCCTGTCCTCTGGCATATTAGAAACCCCTCCCAATTTGGTGTCCTCTGCAAATTTGATCAGTATGCCCTCTATTCCTTCATGCAAGTCATTGATGAAGATATAGAATAGTATTGGGCCCAGGACAGAACCCTGTGGCACCCCACTAGTCGCTTTTCCCCAGGAAGAAGAGAAGCCATTGGCGAGCACCCTTTGGGTTCGGTCAGTAAACCAATTACAAATTCACCTAACAGTAGCATTGTCTAGCCTGCATTTTACTAGCTTCTTTACAATAATGTCATGGGGAACTTTGTCAAAGGCTTTACTGAATCAAGATATGCTATGTCCACAGCATTCTCTTCATTTATTAAGCTTGTAATTCTATCATAAAGAGAGAAGATTAATCTGGCATGATTTGTTTTTGGGAAATCCATGTTGACTTTTAGTGATTGCAGCATTTCTTTCTAAGTAATTAAAACTGTCTAATTATCTGCTCTAGAATCTTTCTGGGTATTGATGTCAGGCTGACTGGGTGAAAAATTATTTGAGTTCTCTTGTTTCCCCTTTTTGAAGATGGGGACAACATTTGCCCTCCTCCAGTCTGCTGGGACTTCTCCTGTTCTCCAAGAGTTCTTGAAGATTATTGTGAGTGGTTCTGAAATTACTTCTGCCAGTTCTTTTAATATCCTTGGATGTAATTCATCTGACCCTGAGAACTTGAATTCATCTAGTGTAGCCAGGTGTTCCTGTACTACTTCTCTATCTATTCTGTGCTGCATTTTCCACTCTTCCCCACCTACTGCTCATCCCCCAGGTTAAGTACTTCTTTCCTTTTGGGAGAAACCTAAGGCAAAGAAGGTGTAGAACAGTTCTGCCTTTTCCCTTCCTCCCTTAGTACTTGGACATCTTCTCCATGCAGCAACCCTATCATTTCCTTGCTTTCCTTTTGCTGAGGACATATCTAAAAAAGCCCTTTTTATTCTTTTTAATGTCTTCGGCAAGCATGAGTTCATTTTGTGCTTTAGCTTTTCTGACCTTCTCCTTACATACCTTGGCTATTTGTTTGTCCTCCATCTTGTCTTGATGACTGGGCAATCAGTTCTCATGATCTCTGATATCCTTCTGTGATGCTGACCTCCAATAAATGTAACTTAAACCTCCACATCTCATTAATTTCTTATTTACCTGGAGAGGGAGCTAACCCCCTTCATCTGTGTTGCCTGGATAATGGGAGGAATTCATTATCACACCTCCTCTTTTCCCTTTCAAGATAAGTTTGAAGTTGAGAAGGTAGAGTGACAGGTAACAAGAAAAACATGGAAGTGTGGGCCCATTCTTTTTGAGCTTTCAGAGAATTTGTAGGAAATGTACATGCATTTTTTTTCTGATAATTTTCTGTAAAGGTGAGCACATCCTCAACTGAGATGCTCAGGTTTTGGCTGCAATCCAACATCCCCTTGACACAGTGGAAATATCCACATGATGAGATATGCTGCCCCAGCACTGTGCACTCCCCCCCCCGGCAGAACAACAACATGGCACAAAACATGCCAATGACCAGGTGCTGTTTTGCATTGTGCAGTGCACAGCCACAATGCCCAGTTTTGCATATGTCACTAACAGAATGCCAGCCATTGTCTGTCATCTCTTGAACAAATGAACTTATGGCTATGTTTACATCTCTAGCTCATGTCTCCTTAACATTTCCAGACATCACAGCATGTTTCAATGAAGGAATGTAAGAGATGGCACACATCCAAGCCCATTCATCTTGAGCTGATTTCAAAGCACTGTAAAATTACAGTGGAACAATCCTTCAAAAACAGGCCCAATTTCATAGAAAAAGATACAACAAGAATTCTGATCAGCAATCCAAAGTGTAATTGGTGACCTGGAGTATATAAAGCCAAAATATAATTTCAGTATGCCATAAATGTTTAGGAAAATAGGAGATAACTGGACATGAAAGTGGGTCCATGATGCTTTCTGTTAAGTTTGGAAACACTATTTTTTCTGCCACTTTTCCGTTTGGGAACCAAACAACTTACAAACATTTTTAAAAAATTTCAGGAGTATAAAATAGACAAGTAACAGTATATGAATAAGGAAACTGAGATTCTTCAGATGTTGTTGGTCTGCACTTCCCATCAGCCCACAATTAACTGATGGGAGTTTCACTCTAACAACATCTGGAGAGTCACATGTTCCCCACCCTAAGACATAACATCTACCATACTTTTGATATCTTGTTGTCTAAAGGATCTATTATTTATATAAGATATCTGGTTGTCATGGAGATATATTGTGGTGGGCAACAACTTATGGGAGGTTGAATGTGTGCTATAAACAAGTATAATTATTCAGCTAATACTGGACTGGTACTTTCACTCAAAACAACCAGTGTGGTATAGTGTTTTGAGCATTGGACTATGACTCTGGAGACCAAAGTTTGAATTTTTGGTCAGCCACAGAAACCCACTGGGTGACATTGGGCAAGTCACACTCTTTCAGCCTCGGAGGAAGGCAGGGGCATACTCCCTCTGACCAAAACCCCATGATAGGGTTGCCTTAGGGTCACCATAAGTCAGAAATGACTTAAAAGCATACAACAGCAACAGCAATAACAACAACCTTTCACTCATATTGAAAGTTTGTATAATCTGCATATATTCTGCACAGTACCATGCCATAGGCTAGAAGCTATCACATGGAAATTTCCCCAAAAGCATGGCACACCCAGATGACTGTGTGCAGACGGCATGTCTTGGCTTTATATCAATGACTATCCAAGTTTCTGAAAGAAGACTAGTTCATTATCATCAAACCAAAAGGCTCTTCTTTGAGAAGTCACCCTGTTTCACATTGCACCACTGCCAACTGCTTAAACCTGCATTTGGGAACAAGTTGGCTCCATCCAGTGTCTCCCAAAGAGCACTGCAAGACAAAGATTTTTTTAGGGATTTATTTTCAGAAAACCTGAGTACCATCTCTCGTGTACAGAATATAAAATGTCCATTCTCCCAGGCAGTTTCTAAAGACAGTGAACAGAATATAGCTATATTTTTCATATGCCAATGTGGTTGCAGTGTCACATACTCTATCTCCCCTCTGTAATCTAAGACACCCTACTTTTTTATTCCAGCATTTTTTCTTTTCGAAGGGAGCCCTGTGTGTTCACACTTGAGCATCCAAGCAAGCCACTTCCCAGTCAGTACAGAGAAGGGTTCAAGAGGCAATCTACAAGCTGTCATGTCCCTGCAGCAGCATCTCTACCCTTTCCCAACTTAAGCATCCAAAATATTCATCCATCAAAAACCACAAAAAGCACAGAGAACATTAGGAGGGGGGGACCTTTGTCACTGGCTTCAAGTCAAACATTGTTCCTAGGGGGATCCTGTGATCCAGACCCATAAATCAACGCCACACACTTTGAGTATGCAGTAATTGGAGCACTAAGTGATTTCGGTGTTGGTAATTGGCATGTCATTGCATAATGCGAGTTGAAAGTACTGCATAAATAGGAATAATCTGAAATTATTCTCTATAAATTTTACATATGTTAGGCAATGAGGCTGCAATTACCTGTACTACAACTCCCACTTGCCCCAATTACATGCATTCCCACTGCTTCTGCTCTAGTTTCAAGGTTTAGTTGAAACAAACTTTTCTGCATGCTAGTGGGCTTATCTGATGGCTTTGGCATGGCTGCACCTTTCTTACAGAGCTGTGAGTTTTGATGGCTGCTTAAATTTTTATTTCCTCAATGTCCTAAACTGACTGGAATCTCTTCTTGAATAGTATGTGTGTCTAAGGTGGAGACAAAATTTTCACAGGCAAAACAAATACAAAACAATGAAAGAACTATTAGGAAGCTTTTAAATGCAGCCTACCAGTTGTCTGACAATCTCCATATACCTGTCCTTTAAAAAACAGAACTCTTCTGATTTCAAAATTATTGGTAAATCTAGAAATATAGCAAGCTTGTCCACCTGCTCACCTAGGTCATTGCTCTCTATGTTTGACTAGAGTTGGCTCTCTTGTATTGAAGGAATAAGACTTTCTTGGCAGTACCTGAAAATGCCAGGAATTGAGCACGGGACTTTTTACTTTCAAAGCTTACACTCTGCCGCTGAGCTATAGACACTGAGCTACAGAACCTTAGCGATGTGCTTTAAAGATCCACTAATCTCCACAAAGTGCATTAGTTTCTCTGAACTGGGCCCAATGCATGTAAAACATGAAAAAGCCTGAACTGCCTTTTATCGGATTGGAGTAGTGGTCATCAGCCTTTTCCCAGCCTTTCTGCCTTTAATGTTTTAGACCATACCTGCTATCTTTATTGACCAGTAGCTGTGCTGACTGGAAATGATGGGGATTGCACTCCAAAGCATCTGGGGAGCACTATTTTGTCAAAATGTTCAGCCCTAGGGATTAAACCAGGGACTTTTGGCTTGCAAAGCACACAAATACAACCCCTGCCATACTGTGTACAGCACAACATAGAGAGTCAACAATTTAGTGACTTAGTGAGTGGAGAGCACATAACCTGGATCCAAAAACATTAACTTTCAGCTCTTGACATATCTAAAAAAATGGACTTCAGGTAACAGGACAGGGGAAGACCTGTGCCTGAGACCACGTTGCAGCATTGCCAGCAAGAATAATCAGATGAACTGGTAGTTTAGTTCAGCAAAAGTAGCTCTGTGTGTTCAAAGGGATATCTCAATCACTTGGGAAGTGGAGGCAGATAGGAGATTCGCCCTGGGTGTCAATGTTTTTGGGGTGTCCTGGCCCATAGCCATGCTCCTGCGTGCCCTGGCAATGCTCCCACATACCGCAGCCATGCTCCTTGTGCCATAGCCCTGCCCCTCCGCCCCACTTCCACACACTCCACTGTCTTTTGAAGCTTCTGTTGTTTCTCCTATTCTACATGCACTTTTCCTTGCTGCATTTCAGCAAGCCTATCTCAGTAAAAGAAGGACCAATATATGCTTGAGCTAACCCATGCTTCCAGATTAGCCTTCAGTAATAACTGGAAGCTGTCAGAGAAGACTTTTCTCACACAACATAGATCTGTGCACTGCAGTTACACAGTCACACAGAATTATCCCTTTCTGCTGGGCACCCTGTGCAATGCCCACTTATTTCCTCACCTGCAGATTAATTAAAATGATGGTTCAGGCCACCAGGAGTGATGGTCAGCGCACCAGATGGTTATAACAAGGCTTTTGGAGAGCTAGTGCAGGGCCCAGGACATGAAAAATGACCAGCCCCTCTATTCTGTAAGATTAACAACAGACTTTGTAGCCACTTTTTTGAACCACTGAGATATCAACATCTGATTTGTATTGTACTATTTGCTTTTTTCACAGTCCAGCCCCCAGAGACTCAACTCATCCAGAGGTCCAGGACCTGTGGACTCTATTTGTCACCGTGCTCTTTTTCTCCTCAGCCCTGGGATTTAAAGGTGGAGTCAAAAATTCATGGATGAATGAGCTCTGAGTGGCTTCCAGTCATGATGGCTAAGTATTCCTTGCAGTGGCCAACACAGTATTCTTCTAGTTGTTGGAGAACAATAGTAGGTGATGTCTACCATGTCCTGATGCTTGGCTTCTAATATGCATTTTATTGATTACTGTGGGGACAGAGTGATGGGCTAGATAGACATTTGGTGTGATACAACATAGTTTCTTTTTTATTTTTGTTTTTATCTTTTTTCCCATCATATCAGCTCTCACACTTCCTGAGCAACAAACCCAGTCCTACTGAGTGAATCCATGTTTTGTCTGCTATTGAATCTGAAGCCTCCAACAGCTGCCCAGAGTTGACTAGTGGGGTGGCCAGTCTTTCATGTCACAAAGAGCCATAAGCCACTCTGACTCATTCTGTTCAGGAGAAATGATGCACAAACATTGCACTAGAGAGGATATGAAACTTAAGATTTGCTATGATTTATGTTACAAACAACCCAGCAATTACTCCAAAAGAAGTAGCAGCAGAGAAACAGTAAGCAGGAAGCCATCAAGAAGATGTCCCTTCAAGAGCGCACAATGACCTTGAGGATACAAACTAAACTTACTTGGATAAATATATCATCTTAGAAAGTAATATCTATATTAGACAAGAAGTTGTTTTAAGTGCTGCAAGGACACAGTCTTGCTGAGGAAAGATGATAGTGCCAGAAAGACGAGAAGTAAAGAAGTTTGCAGTTAGGTTGCCCACCGTTTTCCATTTTCACCACTTATGCAGACAATTGTGAATAAAATGCATTAGCAATAGTAAACAGGGAGCCTGCAACAAAATGTTGACGTCAGGCATGAACATTTCCAGGATACAAGCCAACATCACACCAACATTCAAAATGCTCAATCTCTCAATATTTTTTTCTTTTCTCAAGAGTCCTTTCTCAACTGTTAGTCAATGCTGCCTGACTATGAGCATGTTCTCTCCTCACTGGAGTCTTCAGGGTATTGGGGCAGAGGGTACTTTTACACACTTTGAGTTTTCCTCAATCCTACCAGTACCTTGTTCTTATGCATGGCTAGTATCTCTATGGATACAAAAGCATCCACACCAATACTGAAAGAATGAGTGAACTACTGTTTTATAGCAAGGGCAGGAAACCTCAGTTCCAACCTTCCTGAGTCCCTAATTGGGCTCTCTGGATGTCCCTCCTTTCCCATGACATCATCCAATTTCTCTTTCCATGGATTCTTTCACACCACACAAACATCGCACTATGATTCCCCTTCAGCTGCCATTGCTGCATCCTATGGAATCTTGTTTTGTGTACTTTGGGGTGGCACTAGGGACCTCTGGCTGAGGACTATAAATACCCCTTTCTAAATTGGAGAACCCAGAATTTCACAGCATAACGGTTAAAGTTGAATCATAGTGCTATAACTGTGTAGTGTGAAAGGGTCCCATATGATAGCACCATTAAGTGGTCTCTCAACTTTTGTGTAGGTTCTTTCCATTCTAAAAATCTGCAGTGCCTCTCCTAAGGCTTAGCTGCTGTCAGTAAGAGCTTTAAACTGAAATTGCTTGTATTGTGGTTCCATCCCTTCCTTTTTAGCTGCACATACCACTAGGATGCACTCCCCAAGGACTTGAATTGGGCCATCTGATTCACTGTAGATGGGGGGTCATCTAGAATCCCAGTTATAAATACAAAATTCTATATCTTGAAAGGATGCATGCTACAAATAAAATAGATTGTGCAGATTAAGGAAATCTGTCATTATTTTTGTATGGTTTGTTTTAGTACTTTTATAGATTGTTTTATACCTAATGGATGTTTATTGCATTTCTTAAAAACAAAGAAGCAAAAAAATCAGTACAATATTTAGAAAATACATGCAGACTCAAAAAGTGTTACATTTCTTCTTGTTCTTGTTACTAGTAAACTGTCTCATGTTGATACTGCAGTCAGAAGATGCATGCAACACAAACTTAAGAAACTATGAAAAATAGCTGTTGTCTTATGGTAATGTTGGCTTCCCAATTTCTGTAAGGATTTTTACTAAAATCAATAGAAACCGGTGTAGGTACAGCTCAAATACATATTCCAAATGTCCCAATTTACTTTTCCAGTCTCAGATATACTAAAATGTAAAAAGTAATAGTTTTGGGGGGTATGTAGTTTTATGGGCCAACATATAAAGATTTGTTACAGATAGCTTATTCCCTGATGATATTTGTTGGATGAAACTTAAAACTGAATTTGATTACTTTCAAAGGAATTTTAAAAGAGATACATTACCTTACGGCATCTGGGATACAAATTTGATCTAGGGATTATTTAGTTTTGATTGTCTTGATTTGGTGGATTTATATGCTCAAAGGACTTCCAGTGGCTATGTTCTCCCTATCAGACTAAACACTGGGTGTATAATTGGAAGTGTATGCGTCTTCAAGTCACATGTTGACCTATGGTGATCTCATGAATTTCATAGGATTTTCTTAAGCTATGAATATGCAGAGGTGGCTTTGCGAGTTCTTTCCTCTGAAATACAGCCTACAGCACCTGTTATATGTTGCTGGTCTCCCATCCACGTACTAACCAGGGCTAACCCTCCTTTGCTTTCAAAATTAGATAGAATCTGGTGCCTTTAGGGTATTTAGGCCCAAATGTTCTGCATACATCTTTAACAAAACATATAATTATCACTGCCAGTTCCAAGCTTCAGCTGAAATACACTTTCTCACAACATTTCCCAGACTGCTTTGTTTTCAATGGTAGCACTTTAAAACTTTCCCTTACAAACAACTCATTGGGGAGCAACTGTAGAGGGCATTTGGATCTCAGTTTTACCATATGGAAGAGAAATGTTTGATGGCAATTAAAAGACAGTGGCAGCTGTTGGCTCCACATATGTCTAAGTGATGCCCATTATGACAGTGTATGGTGCAAATCTAAGGTCAAAACTTGCCCCATTAGGAAGTTGCAGCAATGAAAAAAGAAAAAAAGCAACAGCGGTTCTTCAGTGGACTTGAAAACCAGAAATAATTCTTTGTGTATTCTCTGTTTACCATTTTGAAGGTTTCTTTTCCTTTTTAATGGGAGATGCCACCATTAGACACATCAAAACACAATTCATTCCGGATTCCTCCCTCCTGAAAACTTGCTTATTCCCCAGCATCCAAGTCTTGCTTGGTAGGGAAGCACTGCCAAATTGGTCTGATCAGTAGCCATCTTCATGAGTCACAACACAGCAGCTCCAGATGGAAGACACAGTAAACTGCTCCCTCTAGAGTTATTACCAATTCAATCCTATCAATCAACCAGCAGCTGGGAATGAAGAACCATTCAGAGCTTTAGCCAACTCACTCATGCCAACAATTGAGCACATTATGGCCTTCCTATGCCCATTCTCTTCTGGGAAAGGAAAAAAGACGAGTGTACTTATCATTTCCCCCATGAGATACTGAAGCCCAGTGTTTACAAGTATCAGTCCTGTCTCAGGGTAGAATTGTACATATGTGTGCATGTGTGTGTGCATGCACTTATATGCACTGGTACATGTAATAATTATAGTCTTTCTTAGTGTGTTTTCTTTTGCACTACAGCTTGGTACTCTTCAGAAATAGGTTCCTTGTCAATTCAAGTGTGTGTGTGTGTGTCTGTGTGTTTAAAAAAATCTCTTCAGTTCCATGAATGTGTATAAAATGATAAGGAAAATAAATATTGGAACAAGGAATTAGTGTGTGGGGTGGAGCCATATTGAATAAATGTGATTGCTCAAGCTTATTACGTAGTTGGTAGGATTTGGCTTGTGATTTGCAGCCTAAACGTAGTTTTTACCTCTGGAGTAAAAGGTATGGCAGGAAGGTGGTAAAACCATGAGCCAAGATTTAAAAAATGGAGAGTGAACAGTTGGAAAGCTCTGGCAGTGCTATGCTGGTACATGGCTGCCAAATTAGCATGATGTGTTGCCACAGAAGCCTGTTGGGCATTTTGCTTGACTGTTCCCTGCCCAAGTAGACCAGTGTCAGAAAGCCCCAGTGCCTCTGTCCTGTGCCTACATTGTGCTAACCTGACGTGCAGGGGAAGAAAGGCTTTGGAAGCAATGACCCATGCTGTGGCAGAAGAACAAAAAAAGGAAGCTAGGTACATTTGAATGCATTAGACAGTATTAAACAATAAACAACAGAAGACATCTGAATTTTAAGTTTTTCAATATCTCTTGAGCAGATGGTTTTCATGGCATCAATAACTCTGGCGAGTTTATGTGCTACACTTGTCACAGAACTTCACTATGCAGTGCCACTCAAATTAACAGCCTGACCAAAGTATGCTTTTTTCCCCTCTGTACTCATTTTCCTTTCCATAAGTGTTGGGTTTTTAAATTATTCTCACTCTAGATAGAGAGTGAAGGGTCTCTTCCAGAACTCAAATTTCAGGATGTACCCTGGTTCACCAGTAGAGCATAGGACATGTGTATTTTAAGGTCATGGGTTCAGATCTTTCTCTTTCCAATTAAAGAAAATGGTAATATTATTGACAATGGCAATAATCACAGAAGGTGGAAGAGGAGCTGCAAAAGGGATGGGAAAAATTGGGGAAGCAAGAGAAAGAGGAGGTGGGAAAAGAAGAAGAAATATCTATACAGTACTATAAGTGGTTCCTGCAATCCTCACAACAATATTGTACGGTAAGAGAAATGTTATCATTGTCCATATTGCAGATGGAGTTAATAACGCTGGGAGTGAGTGGCTTGTGTAAGGAAATCTAGTAGCATGTTCGTATTAGAGGTGAGATTCAACCCAAGGACTTAAATGATGTGCAGCACAGGGTTTCTGGGGACCCTGTGCTGCACCAGATCTGCAAAAATTCTGCTTGGATTCTGGAAAGCTGGTGCTAATAACCTTTGCAAAACCAAACTAGAAGGACTGATTGGTTTTTTATACGAGCCAGCATATGGCTTTTAAAATTAATAACAAATTTGAAATTTTGCCATTATGAAATTTATCAGACAGTTTTTAATAACCTGACTGAACAACAGTTTAAATCTTTGGGGTGGGGCTTAGAAAGGTTCAACAGATCAAACTGAAACATGGAAGAATAAAAGATGTTGGTTTATGTTGGATGTGCTTTTTTTGAGGTAGAATGGCTAGGAAATGGCTTATTTGTTAGAGTTTAAATTTTGACAAGTATCATCAAAAGATATTATCTATTGTTTCACCTGTATACTGTACTAAAGTTTGATTTGCTACCTGATTCTTCCATTTGTATAGTGCCTTTCATGAAAGAGTTATGTTAGAGAAAAGAGTCAACAGTATGCCATGTCCTACTGGCCATTATATTGTTGTTGTCAAAAATTTAATATATTTCTTTTGCCCATTTTGTCAGGAGGCCTTTCTCCCTACACTGTTATAGTGCTATTATTCCACTTTCAGCATCCTGTAGAATTCTGGGGTTTGTAGTTTACTGAGACCAAAGAGCTCTCTGGCTGAGGATTATAAAGGCCCCTCCCTCAACTGCAAACCTCAGGATTCCATAGGATGTTGAAAGTGGAATAATAGCACTATAACAGTGTAGGGCGGAAAGGCCCAGGGACTCATAAGTTCCAGTCAAACACACTCAGTAGGAACTCCTGTTGCCTGTCTAGACAACTTTAACTGGAGGGGACCAGAAGTGTAAGCAACTGTGTAACTGTGATTTAGGCATAAACTTTGATAGCACTAGATATCCCTTTGTGATATCAAATAATTTGACCTTTCCATGGCACCCTGGCTCATGTGTTTGCAAAGGTCCCGAGGAAACACAGACACAAGGAGCAGCCATTTAATGACGGGAATTCCAACTTCCCCTCTCTCAGGCGGGCATTCCAAAGCCTTGGTTGTTGTTCCGGGATCAGAATGACCTATTCCTTTCATCTCACAAGATACCTGATTTGCCCCCATCAATAACAAGACCATAATAAGTGCCCATTGATTGGCACTTGGGCTGCATGATTGATCTACCACGGATGTTTTGATCTACTTCTAAGCCTTTTGGTGCATTTCAAAGCTAACTTTGTTCTCAAAGTTTATGACATGGATCACAGGCACAATTTCTGTTATAAAAACCCCTAGTTCTGATAGTTGGGAGAGCCGCCTTTTGAGTTTCACCCCGCTTTGCTGCCAGTCTGTATAGCGAGCTCCCCAAGGAATCTTACTAAGTCTCATTTTCTTCAGCTGTTCAGGACTACGCAATCAGGTGTCGTATTACCTATTCCTAAAATTCATTTCCATTTTCCTATTTCTTATTTAGCTAGTGGTGTGTTTGTTTGTCTTATTTGTTTACTTTTCAATAAAACATTAATTGGCTTACCCTGAATTTGTTTGGCCCACTGGTCTGACCCCGTATACATTGGGCAAAAGATCCTGCTGGGTTACCCTGCTTCTAGCTAGCCTTTGAGTCTGCTCTAGTCAATTTCCCCAATAGTTGGATATTTGGGCGTCCTTCCCAGGACCCCTGAGAAACAGGGTAACAACTGGAACTTGGAAACTTGCCATTTTACTCCACAGTCCCAGAATCCCTACCTCTTACTTAAGTAACTTGAATATTTTTGTGCTGCCCTTCTATAAAATTCCCCAGGATGTCTCAGTGGTCTAGAAACAATGATAAATATATATATTCCTTCTGGTTGCTCATATGCATCTCGATGCCCTTCTTAAGTATCATTAGATGTGACTTCTGATGCAGAAAGAAAACAGATTGCCATCCATGCAACTGGATCTTAATCCAGGCCACTTAATTTACCAATGGAAAATTAGAGATTTGACCATCTTTTGTGGCCTGAAACATATTCAAAAGGCATAAAGGAAATGACCAAAAAAGAGTAATCAAAAAGTATTGGCCCCTTTTTTGGTTCTGAATGAGTCATTAAAATTTTAATGTACTTTGCAGTATTGTAATTTAAATACAGCGCAAGCATCAAATATTGATTTTGATTTAACTTATGACTGGGATCTAAATCATAATGATAGTTTTTCCTAAAGGAAAGCACTGCTGACCTCCATACTTTATTGTCTTTTATATTTTATGAGCAAAATTAAACTGCTGTCTCAGAATTAAGGTGCACAGTTATATGCTATGATTATAAATGCATTTATCCTGATATGAAAAAAATATTTAGAATATTTCCCTAAACTCTCTAGTGAGTTTCTATACATGTGTGTGTGCACGCGCGCGCACACACACACACACACACACACACAGTGAGAAAGTCCCTGTTTTTCTTTCTGTGATCTTATGTTCCACATACAATACACATTTTTCAGAATATTCAAGACTGCAGCCTTGGTAGGGAAGTTCACCTGGAAATGGATTTTTGGATTTTTTGGATTTTTAAAGCATGATTACAAAAATAAAAAAAGAGGAAACAGCAGGAAAAGAGATATGAAAAATAGGGATGGAAGGAATATTTGAAAAACATTCCCCCAAAAAAGTCAAAACCCTGTTTTTTGAGTGTCAAGAAAGCTTAACAAGAGGAACCCTGGACTGACAGTAATCTTCACCATTCAGAATTTATTCTGCTTAAAATTCACATGTGGTATTTTGCACAGAAAACAGCATTTTCTACATAGGAAACAGCATTTTCTACATGTAAAGCAAGATGTCATTGCTGTCCCATCTTTCTTGTGTCACCGACCAGTGTGACCATGGGGAGTGGTCTGGGAGTGTCATGCAATAGGGGGTCATTGACAGAGATTTTCTCTGTCAATGACCTCCTGTTGCATGACACTCCCAGACTTACCTGCCTTGCAGAAGGGCTGGATGCGTGATGGAAGCGCTTCTGTCCCCAGAGCAGCATGGGAAAGAGCCCAGCTGCACTGCAGAAGGAAGAGGTGTGTCCCTCGCGCTCCCTTCCATAGGGAGCCAGTCCAGTGTGGAGGGGAGCATTCCTGTCATGCTCCCTTCCTGCCAAAGGCACTTCCGGAATTGCAACCAGAGGATGACAAGATAAGGTAAGGTGCAGAAAAGGCCTCAGTGAAGATGGTCATCTGTTGGGAATGCTTTGATGTGCATTCCCTGCATGGCAGAGAATTTGACTGGATGGTCTCTGTGGTCTCTTCCAACTCTATGATTCTATGATTCCATAAGAATTTCATCCCTAATGCAAAAGTGCGGGAGGAAGGGGAAGCATTTTGAATAAGAACATGGGATAGTGCAATCTAGAGGAGGGGTGGGCAATTAAATAGGAGGTGAGTACCAATTTCCAACCCTTGACTCCAACGCAGGATGTACCATCATATTTGGGTGAGCCAGAAGTGCCATCCAGACACTATTTTAGCTGTGTGTTTTTTTTCTTGGCTTTTTAAAACTGGGAGGGTCAGGAAGTTTGCAACTAGTTTAGGCTCATTTTGGCCAGTTTAAAAATAGGTTTTAAAATAGTTTTTTTTAATAAGTTCAAGCAGCTTGGGCGGCACAAAATATTTTTGTAAGTTGGTTTGGGAGGTACAAAATATCTGTATAGGTTGGGGTGGCCTAAGGGTCACAAAAGTGCGTCTCAGTGGCCACACTTTCTCCACTCCTAATCTAGAGTATCAGCATTCCAATTTGCCAAGATCACAAATGACATCAGCCTGAAGTTCCAGGATGTAGACACAGACAGAAGAAGGCATTTAGCTTCTTCAGTCTACTTTCAAGGCATAAGCAGGCAGACTTCAGGCTATCTTTTTTGGGAGAGAGGAGACCAGTTCTCATTAATGGTATCAGTGGAATGGTCAAGGTGTGATGGATGGAGAGAGAAGACATATTAGCAGAGAGATAGCTGTTGTCATCTCCATTCCCAAAGAGTACTACTGCTTGCCATTAATGGAACTCACTTTAGTTCCCTTCTTTATTTCACCCAGAGCTTTCTCCTCCTGTTGTAGCGCTTTCTTGACTGGGGTTTCAAAGATGTGGCTGGTATGCATGACTCTATCAAAGGCCCTGATAGAAATATGAGAGTGTGCCCTTCTCTCCTGTTCTTGAACCATTCAGCTGTCTATTATTCTATCAGTTCAACCCTTATATTCTCCTTTGATCCCAGCAAAACCCACCCTTCTCTGTCTGTGTCTGGTGCAATTCTCCACCTTATGCTCCTTCAAGCAGTTGGATTCCAGATTCCATCAGCCATCCTTTGTCCAGGTTCCTATGGTTGGTCATATGTTTTTCCTCTGCAGTCCTGAGGATGCCAGACAGCCATTCTATAAGGATTCCGAAAGGGTCTATGTTAGCAGCTTTTTTTTTCTTTTTTTTAATGAGGATTGTATAGTCACTGTTGATAAGTCAGTCCCTTGCTGTTGGTGTTATCATGCGCGTTTTAAAAAAAATACTAAAATAGAGGTCAGATTCTAGGCATGGATATGTGTTGGAAATTAAAGCATCAATGCTAGTAAGCAACATAAAATTGGGGGGAGGTATGTAGACAGGAAGCCATGAGTTTTCCTTTCTTGTATTTCCTAAGTGCATGTACAGATTGCTAGACTGTGGTTTTACTTTCTTCCTCTCAGGTCTCTTTCTGTAACCACTCCCAACTAGAGAGTGGCAGGCAAGATATATGTCTCTATAATGACTACCTGAATCTCCATAATGACTGCCTGAACAGACTTGCACACAGAAGACAGTTTAAGGCTCAAATACTGCTGGTTTTGTTTCAGGGTAACCACATATGGAAATCCAATGAGGGAGATCAGCCCAGTCCACCTGAGAACACTTTTGGCTGTGCCTTAGCCTAATCTCCTCCCAGCCACGTAGTTGACAATTAATGCAGTTAGTCCTCATTTTTAATTCAGTCTCCTTCTCCTTGACCTGACCTCCCCTCTGTTTAATATTGAGGAAGGTTTTTCTGTCAATTTCTCTAGATGAGGAGTGGGTGTACAAAGGTGTGCAGGCAGACAAATCACCAGTATCCTATTTGAATCCCCACCCAATGCTTCATTGCAGCCTAAAGGGGCCTGGAGAAAAGTAGAGCAGAAACATACTGCTGTAAATTATTCAAGTGATTCTGCCATTTCTGGAAGCAGGCAGTATGGTCTGCCCATAAAACATTAACATGACATTTCCAAGTAGTGACAGGTGGTTTGGGAGAAGGCTTACGAATGAACAGAGCTGTGCTTTGTGGGCAGAGAAATGTGTTCAGCTGTAAACAAACTCATATCCCATCGCTTATTTCCGCACAAACACCCTATTGAATTTTGAATAAGGGTGCAAGGACTCTAATGCCATCTTGCACGTAAATTAAAAGTGAATTGTTTAGCACAGCACTGAATGGCAATTTAAAACTCAGCTGGAACTATCCATGCCTCATCTTTAGAATGACGAGTTGACTGTCCTCTTTCGGAACAGGAACATCCTAAAGAGTGTTAAAGAGCTCTGATGGAAAATATGGAGCTTTGGTTCAGTTACACCTGCTCCTTTTATCATTGGTGCCAGTTAAAAAGGGCAGATACAAGGGAAGATATATGCCTTGTTTTGTTTTGACCTCAGCGGACAGTAGAGGGTTGCCCAGTTCCCTAGTCTGATAATCACATTTAGCAAGAGGTCACCCTCTCAGCTATGTCAGGTGCCCCTCCATTTAATGATGTTTCATTTTTTAGAACTAAAATATTACATTAGACCAGTGGCGTACCCAGGCTGAACAGCACCCAGGGCAAGGGGGCGGAGTGAGCAGCAGGGGTGGGGCAAGCAGCAGGCAGAAGTGGGCAGGGCGAGCGGCAGAAGCGGGTGGGGGAAGAGGCAGCAGGCAGGGGAGGGGAAAGTGGAGGTGGGCAGGGTGAGCGGCAGGGCAGAAGTGGGTGGGGCGAGCAGTGGAAATAGAGAGGGTGAGCGGCAGAATTGGGCAAGGCAAGTGGCGGAATTGGGAGGGGTGAGCGGTAGTGGGAGGCAGGTGGGGGATTCCTCTTTTTTGTGTGCTTCCCCAACATTGGTGCCTGGGGCACAAGCCTCAGTTGCCCCACTCTAGATCTACTTCTGCATGACAGTCTTAAGATAGTTGTGTAGGAACCCTCACAAGCCTAGCAGTATCAATGAAATCTGTTGACTGTTGACCGTTGTGAAAGTTTAATAGATCTTTTGAACTTCCTAAGTTAAAACAATTCTGTAGAAAGGAGGTTGTCATGGGTGTCTCTATCCAAGTCCTGGGGGCGGTCTTTACTCAAGGGGCCTATACAACACTCAAGATGACTGATAGCAACAAGGGTGTCCTTTTGTGTGTCAGTCCAATGCAGCAGAGAAAAGAATCATTTTCTAAGATCTTTCTGGGGATCATTCACACCACAGCATTATAGTGCTATTATTCCACAATTTCATCCTCTGGAATCCTGGGGTTCATAATTTGGTGAGGCACTGGAGGAGCTTTGTGGCTGAGAATTCTTAATGCCCCTCCCCAATCTGCAAATCCCAGGAATCTATAGTATGAAGCCATAGCAATTAAAGAAGAATATAGTTCTATAACTATTAAGTAGTGTGAAAGAGCCCCACAGCAGTTTGTGCCCATTACAGGTAATGCCAAGAATGTCAGTGGGCTTCATTTTACCAAACAGAGCAGAAAATTTTGTGCTGCACTTGAGGACAGTGCAGGAGCTCAGGCCAGCCATTTGTAAGGTAGATTCAACACCAGAACAAAAGTCACACAAAAGTGATCTTTTATTCATAGCTTCTTCATTTAATGTTGCAATTATATTAATATCACTGCTTTGGATCGCTATCCTTGAAAGTGCAACTGTTATAGAATGGAATAGTTCAAACGCTTGTGGACATCATATTACAACTATTCCATGTCTGGCTCCTTATTTACTTCGACATCCACTTTGAGGTACTAAATCCATAGTAGGCAACACATGGCCCATGGTCTAAAAACCTGTGGTTTGTCACAAAAAACAAAGCAGAAAATGCATATTTTCCTCTTTCTTTCTTTCCTAGAATCTTAGAAGTCAAAAGCTTTCTGTACTGTTTATTGTGTACATAAGCTTTCTGCATTTATTCTACCTTAAGAATTGAGGGTGCATATTTTTATACCCTTACAAATGGTGTCATATCCTTAGACATGCAGCCATGATATGAGTGTACCTTTGATCCTTACTGAGTGTGACTGTAATCACACCTGCTGCATTCAAGTCTACTGGAACATCTGGATCTGTCTTGTTGGTATGTAAGACAGGTTCTTCATTTTCCATAGCAATTTGATTTTAGATTGGAACTGGTACCTATGACTTTCTATAATGTCCAAGTATTATGGTTTAAATATAAAGTCTGCATATTACTTTGGCAGTAGTACTTAAACTTTCCACAGTTGGTAGTTTTGAAATTATGCAAGTGAGCGGAAAGAAACAACATTAGAGCGTCTAAGTGAACTATATTCTCTTTAGTTGATTTTGTTATCATCGAAGGTGAATTGAGGCAGCAATCTGTACCTCCACCTGCTGGCAAGTTTAAGAATTGCGAATAGGACTTTAGTAGCACTTCAGGTCATTTACTGACTTGAGTGATGTTTATGCTGTAAAAAAACAAAACATAGACACATGTTTATTCTTTCTGAACCACAAAAATTGATCTGTCTTTGAAGTGACCCTTTATAGACATATTTTAATCTTCTCATCTCTCACCTCAGTATGGAAATAGATGTTTACATAGTAGCCATCCCAATTGGTCTACATAGATCCAGTGCAACAGGATGTTTCTCAGTACTAGAATGGTTCAGTTATGCCTAACAACTGTCTTCTATATTCCAAAACTATACTTTATGACTCTGCTACTACTACTACCATTACTGTGGAGAAGCAACTCATTTAAAAAACAAAGATATTGCCACCACTGGGTCAACATTTGCAGAACAAGCCAGCAAAAGATATTTGTGCATTGCAATCAGTGATTCAGAAATTAATTGTGACAAAGTTCTATTATTTCTATGGCACTGAGGTATCATTATTTTTTTCTCATTATCTGCAATCACTGGATGTTATTCAGAAGGTCTCCCTTTGTTCAGGAGTCTGATCAAAGACTGAGAAGTTAATGGGAAAGTGCCATTGTGTTACATGGACACTTAAAAGTTAAAACAATAAAATTGGCTAGAATCCTGTTGGTTAATCCCAATAAGAGTAGATGCTTTAAGCCAATTGTTGAATGGTAAGTCAACACATAAGGAAATCCCACTGATTCAGTGGGTCTGCTCTAATCAGGAGTAACAACAGAATGTAGACCCTTAATTTTCTTTACAAGGAGAGAAAGACTACTAGCACTACTAACTTGGGTTTTAAGTTTACATTATATTACCAAACTACAAACCTTATTGGAATCCACCTAGGATTTTCTTCCTCTCTCCCCTTATTTGAATGGACAAAATTATGCTTTGTATATATATAATTATATATACATTTTATACATATATATATATACATTTTATATACATAAAATTATATATACATTCTATACATACATTTATACATTTTAGAAATTTTTTGTCTATATATAATTATATAATTATATTTATATTGAACAGAAATCTTCCTTAATCACACTCCTAGCCAGCCACAAAACCTGCCATTTAATAACAGTCAAAGCAGTTTTATTACTTGGGTGGAGGAACTAATCATATTTCTCCAAAGATAAGTGTAGTTATCTGCCACTATACAGAACATTTTAATATACTAATCTCTATTTCTTATTAAAAACATACTTGCAAAATTTTTTCAAATTATTTAGTTCATTCATGAATTAAAGTACTTCAAATATGATCCCTGATTGTATGAATTCCGCTACTTTTTTGGTCAGGCCACTTTTCATTCCCTCCTACTTGTTCTTTCTTTCTGTCTCTGTTTTATATTATCTGCTCATCTAATCCCTTTCAAAGTCATCTTCTTCTTTCATCTTCTCAGCAATATCTGTAGCCATTTCCGCACTAGACTGTTATACCACTATTATTCCACTTTCAACATCCTATGGAATCCTGGGATTTGCAGTTTAGAGAGGGGATTAGGGATTTTAGACCCTCTAAAATCCAATTACAGGGGTAGGGAATCTGTGATCTTTTGGATATTCTTTGACTCTTCCTTCCATTATATCTGATCATTGGCCATGGTGACCCTGGGCTGAAAGGATTTGAATTCAAACAATAGCTGGAGAGCCACACATTTTCCTGCGTCCACTTTTCCTGTCAAAGCTTCTTCCTAAATATGAGAGGCTTGTCTCTTTCCATGGTTGTTGCCTTCCTATATTTTCTAAAGTCTGCTGTGTTTTGATTACAAACTTTTTTCAGTCCATTCTGTTCTTCTTTTGCTGCCCTGGACCTTTAGCCCTTCCTCTTTTTAACTGTCAGCCAGCTTCTGAACTTTGTTTGCTGCAACAAAATGTAATTTTAGGTTGTTTTTCACTACAGATGAACTAATGGTACATTAAACAGCCTTTCTCCTTTCTTATATAAATCAGCTGAGTGAAATTTGCTGAAAAAGAATTATGTAAGCTAAGGTGAATCAAAGTCCATAATCTAAAGTTAGAAGTGTTGCCCAGATACACTTTGGTCAAGGGTCTGATGCAATAAAAAGTTCTTCCTTCCTCTCCCCACCTCTAGTGATGTATATCTTTGCTTATTTTGTACTTGTTTCCTTGTTTTGAGTACTTCTACCCAGCTCTTCAGCCCAAAAAGCTTCCAGAAAAGCTTACAAATTGTTAATTCAAGAGTTCCTTGCCCTCAGGCTTACAATCTAAATAAGACATCACAAACAAGGAAAAGAGAATGGCAGTAGGGGAGAAGAGAATTATGTCCATGCACTTGCATGTACAAATAAAGATTTTCCAAGGGTTTTCTCCCCAAGAGGGGTTCCAAACTTTTTTGTGAATTTTCCAGCATTTATTTCATATCGTTTCACTCTTTTACAAATATTATGCTTGTGCAAAAATGCTGCAGAATTTTTTTTTCTGCACAAAATACTCTTGTTTATGCATGCACACACTTTTTTTGATGCAAACAAAATTTTCACAAAAATGCTGTAATGAGGAAAATCTAATGGTGGTTGGCCATTTTTTTCCACAGGGCGTCTCAATGTGTTGAAGCACCCTTTCCCATCAAGGATGAGGAAAATTGTATTATTTACATTCCTGATCTTTTTCTCATCTGCAGATCATGAGCTGTGAGGCCATTGTCTGCATGGGCACTGTGCAATGGAATCTATGCAATTAAAACCAAGAACTGTGTTAAAGCCATTTATCATAAAGTTGGTGGCGAATCAAATGGCTAAAGTGTTGTCTAGGTATGATCTCTCCCAGACAGACAGACAGACAGACAGAGAGATGGAGCAGAGAAATTGACATGGAGAAAATCACATCTCCAACACTTTCTTGGGCATAGATCTCACTAGAGCGGATGGCCATAATGATTTGTTTTCTCTAAGGCAGTGGTTCTCAACCTGTGGGTCCCCAGATGTTCGTGGACTTCAGCTCCCAGAAGCCCTGAGCATTGACCATAGTGGCTGGGGCTTCTGGGAGCTGAAGTCCACGAACATTTGAGGACCCACAGGTTGAGAACCACTGCTCTAAGGTGCCTCCCTGCCACCCTCCTGATTCAAGAGGGAACAGGAGCTTTGCTTATAAAGAAACATCCCCACAGCTTAAATACCAGAAAAATCCATTGTGATGATCTCAAAATGACTCAGTGTATCTGTAACTTATGCCTCAAGTATTATGGTTTTATGTTTGTGTGGAGTTCAATCTATTCTTCATCTTCTCTACTTTGCTCCTATTCTTGTTACTGTTCAAATACTTTGTTACTATTATTCACTGATAGGTCAATTTAACATTTGCCATATATGTTAATTGACGCAGAAGGGAAGGAAAGAAGGAAGGGAAGGACGGAGGGAGGGAGGAAGGAACAGCTGCCATAGCAAAAAAAAAAGCAACAACTTGGCAGCCTGTTCACCATTTTGTAGCCTCCCCAATGTTTCAGAGCTAACATAATTCCAGGCCATTGCCAGGGAAAATGAGTACCACCACATAAAAATGATGGAAAATTTTCTGAGAAAATGCTGCAAAATGGCCATTTTCTAAAGAGATAAACAAAAGCAACCAATGCCTACATCCAATTTAGGCTCAATGGCAGTAAACTCACCGAATCAATGGGAACATGGTAACTTGACACTTATGTAAGGTCCATTCTTTTAGTTGATCTACTTCGTTTGGAGCAATTGGATTTATCCCCTTATCACTTACCTGCAGTAAGTTACACACTTATTTAAAGTAAATTCCATCAAACTTAATAGAACTTCGAACTGGCTATGTACAGGACTGTGTTGCTGGTATATGCTCTAACAGTAAAGGATTAACTTTCATTTTATATTAGATAATAGGTACCTGTCATATAAAAGAGACATTACTAGAAAATGAATTGAAATAAAAACCTAATCTGATAGATCGATTTCAATCTGCATTTACTTTTCATTGCAAGTATGCAATCTTATTCTATAATGTTCTGGAGTTTATCATGACAGGTCTGATTGCCTATAACTCCCTTATGAGAAAGAAATAAAGGAACTAATTGTGTTAACAGTCTTTAACTGCTATATATATATGTATTTATGAATGAATTCAAAGTACTTTTTATATTTTCAGCCTTTATCTGCTGTGTTTATAGAAGACCGTTCAGCCAAAACTGGCTCTTGAGGGGGTTGCCAATAAAACAAATCGAAACAATTTTCTATGTCTCTCACACTCTTACCTAAATATAAATCTAATAATCAATATGCAAAAAGTATTTAGTGGAGCAGGACAAAACAGCTGTCTTTAGAGAATATTGCTATCTTACACTAGATTATTTCCACATTCCCTTGGGTACAATTGAAACACTATAAGTAGCCACTTCATAAAACAAGAGCAGGAGATGATTAGCCAAAATCCAATTGGCATTGTTGCAGGTACTAGCAGCTTGCTTGGATTGCTGTTGTCAATAGCAAGTCCATGAAGGGATAAAGAAGTTGCCTGGTCAAATAACAGGAGAAATCTATGTCCGAGGAATCAATGGGTAGAATTGTACTTTACTCGCAGTGTTTCTAAACACTGCTTGGAAGGAATGCAAAAAAAGAAACCCACTCTTCTGCTAAAGTAAATTGAGGATCTACTGCACAGATATGTATATGGCGGGGTTTTTATAGTTTTGTAATATATGAATTACAAAGAAAAATGCAAAGGATATTATATACTTGACAGCTATCCCTCATCATCTCCTGTGATAAGACAGACACTCTTGCAAGAATCACTTTATTTCAAAAGAATGTTCATACTTCTCCAACATGCTCCATCATTTTTCTTTGAAGTGAATATACATCCACTCTGTTTACAAAGTCATTTAATGCAGCATTGCCAAAATTGTAGCAAAAGGGCATTAAGAGAAAAGGGGGGGGGAGAGGAAAGAAAAAAAATCTTTATGCACAGGTCCTGCTGTGCAAAACCACAATCTAATTCCTTCATAATAACTGACTGATGAAACTTAGCAGATAAGCAGTAGAATCTAAGAGTAACAAATAGCCAGATGTATACATTAAAAGTACAATTTAGCAATGCCTATTGTGCAGCAGATATCTGTTGATGATTTGTATCCATTACCTGCTTAAATAATAAATAGAAAAAGTATCTGCATTGTACAGCCAAAAAAAAAAAGGATTAAAATCCTGTTTGCTTAATCATACAAGACAGACTATGGCCATCAAGATACTGTCAGAGATTTTAATACGCACACATTCTTTAACAGCATCCCTACTTTAACTTCCATGTTTATTTGAGGTTGGGCTGATCTCACAATTCAGAGAAAACTGTAGAGAAGTAGCAGCTTCCGCCAGTGGCAACCTAACAAATGTATAGTTCTTGCAGATGGGGATGTGATGGAATTAGATGGAATTGGATTAGAGTCTCAATAAAAGGAGCCTTTCACCACCTCTTGAGACCTGCTGAAAGAAGAAATGTACCTTACCTCATGAATTCATACATTATTGAGGTTTCCAAGGCATTTTGGAAAAAATAAAGGACACTCATAACAATATGAATATTAAACATGCAGACAATTAGGTGAAAAATAGTCAATGTGGGGAAGTGATATGGTCTTGGAAGATCTTTCATCTTTGAGGAAGACAGACAAAAAATGACTATGAATTTCAACGTGGGGAGAAAAAAAACGAAATCTTGCAAGCTGATATGAAACAAGGAGATGAGGGGGAAATGCAGGCGAGATTTAGAGAAACATAACAAAATGGAAATGGAAATTTTCACAACTCATACAAAGACTTGAGTGTTGGAGTACAACTTCAGGCAATCAGGATTCAAATCTGTGCTTAGCCATGGAAACCCACTGTTTGAGCTTGAGGAAGTCAATCTCTTTCTCAACCTCAGAGAAATGCAACAACAAACCCCTTCTGAACAAATCTTCCCAAGATAACCCTAGGAGAGGGTTGCCATAAGTCGACTCAAAAATACATAATAACTCAATCTATAAACAAGAATCTGTTTCACTCAATCCATAAAGTGGATTGTGAAGATGATAGAAATATATAGACACATCAGGGATGTTTTTTGTTTCTATATATATCCTACAATTTTACATGAAATAATCAAGCAACACATTTGCTAAAGGAATTATTTGAGGTGGTTTTCATTGACATTTAATTATCAGTAGGCATAAAATGTTGTTCAGTGTATTAAAGTATTTGCATCTGCATAAGATATAGAATCCATGTCATAATAATCTTCCAGTTTCCAGTGCAATTTTTCAAAGGATGGCCTTTCTTTGGGGTCAGCATTCCAGCATTGTAACATGATGTTATAAAGCTCTTGAGGACAGTTATCTGGCTGAGGGATTCTGTACCCTTGATCCAATCTTTGAAGTACTTGAAAGCCCATCAAACCTGTAACATAGTGTTAAAAAGATAGATGCTAGAGCACTTCTCAAGTGATAATCCACATTTTCTTAAAATAAATGACGATCTGTAGTGATTGTACAAACATCATCCTTCAGTCATGAATTCCTTTATTGAAACTTTCAGTTAATTTCTCTGTGGGTATTATTTAATTCTAGGAAAACAGCCAGTTGGCTAGGAAACTATAGAACAGCTAAAATGGTTTTTGCTAAGTAAATCTAAGACAATGGAGTCCATGAGTTTTAGACTGCACACAATACATTACTGCCTGTGGTTAAGAATGTGACTGCTTCCCTTGTCCACTGTCCCTTCTATGTACACAACCGGATTGGCATTTGAAGGGAAACAGGACTGTGTCCTCCACTGTACCTGATGACATAAGACCAAGTTACAAGGTGTAAAGCAGGCAGTACCCAGAGGAAAGGATCAAAATTCAAAATGACCTTAACAGATTGGAGAGCTGGGCCAAGGCTAACAAAATGAAATTCAACAGAGAGAAATGTAAGGTCCTACACTTAGTTAGAAAAAATGGAATGAACAAATATAGGATGGGGGACACGTGGCTGGATAGCAGTACGTGTGAAAGGGATCTAGGAGTCTTGGTAGATCACAAGCTGAACATGAGTCAGCAGTGTGACGTGGCAATCAAGAAAGCCAACACGATTCTTGGTCGCATCAATAGGAATATGGTGTCTAGATCGAGGGAGGTAATGGTACCGCTCTATTCTGCATTGGTTAGACTTCACTGTGAACACTGTGTCCAGTTCTGGGCACCTCAATTCAAGAAGGATAACAACAAGCTGGACATGTCCAGAGGAAAGCAACCAAAATAATGAAGGGTCTGGAAGCCATGTCCTGTGAGAAGCAGCTCAGGGAGCTGGGTATGTTTAGTCTGCAGAAGAGAAGGTTAAGAGGGGAAATGATAGCCATGTTTAAATATTTGAAGAGAGGAGGGAGCGGGCTTGTTTTTCACTACTCCAGAGACTAGGACAAGGAGCAATGGATTCAAGCTGCAGGAAAGGAGATTCCACCTGAACCTCGGGAAGAACTTCCTGATGGTTAGAGCTGTTTGGCAATGGAATTTGCTGCCTCAGAGTGTGGTGGAGTCTCCTACTTTGGAGGTTTTTAAGCAGAGGCTGGATGGCCATCTGTTGGGAGTGCTTTGATGTGTGTTCCTGCACAGCAGGGGGTTGGACTGGATGGCCCCTGTGGTCTTTTCCAACTCTATGATTCTATGATTCTAAGTCACTGCTGCCACCATTCCAGATCCAGGAGTTTCAATCAGCCATGTCATTCTGCCTAACACCAAGATCACGACTAGCCTCTCCTAGCCAGTCGCTATGGTTTCTGTTTCAGACAGAAATACTATGGGTGGAATTAAACTTGTTGTGTCAGTCTTCCAAGAGTTTTAATTCCAACCATAGTATTTCAAGTTGTTGCCAGAATTGGGGGGAGGGTGGAAAAACTCACTCAATGAGTTGAATAGACTGTTTCCAAACAAGCACTCACCTGCATAAGGCATCTTTCCATATGTCACTATTTCAAAAAGCAGGATTCCAAATGACCAGACATCAGATTTAATGCTAAACCTACTGGAGCGGATTGCTTCAGGGGCCGTCCACTTCACTGGCAGCCTTGTTTCATGTCTGGCTTCATACACATTTTCATTTTCTAGCTATTAAATTAAAAAGGAGTAATGAAGGAAAAGAAATTCTTAGTTTATGACATTACACTGCTACATAACATGCAGGATCTTTTATATCTAACATATATTTTTGTTTTCATGCCAGATGAAATATCTCAGAGAAAATTTGAAATGCATTTAAAAACATTTAAACTCAATGAAAATACCATGTCTTCGTTTACATTGTATAATCTTAGTTTTATAGCATTAGAAAGAACTCCAAGAGTCATTTAGTCCAATCCACTATCCCAGTTATCACTGAAGGGCCATTGCTTAAATGACTAGTAAAACGCTGTGGAACTTTTGCTTCTGCAGATGTTTTAGCCTTACAGCACATCCAGATTGAAAGAAAAGCTGCAGAATTTGTTCCCATTCTTTCCGATTTTATACTGGGCCAAAATAAACTGACTTAGGGAAAGGGTACAAAAAATTCTGCGGTCCTACTGGGAACTGACAAAAATATTCTAGGATAAACAAAATAAGCATGTATTTCCAAAATAAAACAGGAAAGAACAGGAGAAAAATCTGGGACTTTCTGGTCTTTTTAATCAGTTTGGATGCATATTTAAAATACCACAGTCCTAACCAGGATAATTAATGGTGAGTGGACATGGAAGCTGTAGTCCAAAACATTTGGAAGACCAAAGGTTCCCCCACTCCTAAACTAGCACTTACAGCAAAGTATAAGGACAGAAATATGCAGGATGGGATGAGGAATGAAAGTAAACACAAAAGGATCATGGAAGAAAAAGTCATAAGATGTTGTCTGTGCTGTGTGGAAATAAATCACTGCCTTCGTGGTAGTAAAGGCAGTGTGTCTGGTTCATGTGCTACACTGAATGAACTTGAGGTATTTCACAGGAAACTTTCTCAGCAAAGCTTCAGTGGTAGTAGTGGGGTCTTCCAGAAAGATGTGGAATGAAGTAGATAGGACTACTGAGGGAAGGAAAAGACAGGAATGGTTTTTTTTCCATGAACCTCCTTTAGAAAGGAATCTTTGATGTAACTACTTCGAAGTATATCCCATTGAGTTCAGTGAGGCTTAATCGCACGTAGGATGGAAGCCTTAATTATCATATGACTTAATCCTGAGTTACATTCTGATTCAATCCTCTTTCACAAAGAACCAAACAATCATTCAAAGAGGTCCGGGGAAGCCACCTACAGGGCAAAGGATGGGACAATTATCTATTCTCTAAGCATTTTTACTGTTTCACAAAGTTGTTAGATATTCTAGGAATGGGTTTCTCATGGATAAACTAGACTACACATTTAATAACAAAGATATTTAACCACACTGCTAATGTTGCAGACCCACACACCTCCCAGGCTTGATATGATTTAATTGGTGAAATACATTAATTGGCATTGATATAAAATGGATCTTGAGATGACTGGAAGATCAAGCTGGGCAGAGGAAAATTACTGACTGAACACGTGTGATTGCAAGGCATGTCAGCAGATCCTCTCTAGGTGTAGCCAAAGTCATTGTCAGGCAGCTTACCAGGCAGCTCCAGAGATAATAGGCTTAAGATGAAGCAAGAACATCCTGGACAGCATACAACAGCCAAGTCAAGTTCCCTGTTTCAGCCCTGTTCCCTCGCACCTGCATGTTTCCCTGAATTGTCTCTATGCCTCGCCAGAATTACAAAGCTATTACAACAGCTATTAACTCTTTGTCACCTAAAGACCATTAACTCTGTGTGAACCCCATTGTCCATGTGGCAACTTCCATTGTTTCCTCAGCCAGAGAGTCACTCACACCCATGCTCTCAAGGTAGATTTTGGGTATAAGAACCCTCTCTTTTGGGCATTTCAATGCAGTGCTTGGCTTGCTGAATGCCACGCTGTTGCTCTGATTCCCAAATGAGTACTGTCCTTTGGTACCAGTCTAAGCCACATTGCTGCTTTCTTTACTGCTGTCTGGATTGGTAGTTATTGCCCATTCCCTGAAAACTCCTCTATCCACAACTTTCTTACCTTTGTCCTTTGCTTAGCTCTCGTGCAAGTGTGTGTGTTTGGATCTTTTGTGTGCATGAATAAACTCTTCAATAAAACACATTTTAGCTTATTCTGGAATCTCTGGCTGGTCCTTTCCTGCAAGAACGCATAAACATTGGTGGAAATATCTCATTAGGTACCCCCCATCTCATAGGCCTCCTAATTTGAGCTAATTAATTCTCCATTGTCACATAGAGGTACTGGCATCACAGGTGGACCCCTGAGTAACCCACGTTTCAGTATAACAGTTGATATCGATGATATTTGAAAGTTGTATTTGATCAAGCAGAGCCAGGCAGATGGAATCTTTTTCCATTCATGATAGGCCTTGTTTTGCCAAACAATCTACATGCAATATTGAAATGTCCAGGATTAACTGTAGCCTAGCACTGCAAATTCTGTATTTGGCAATGACAGCAGCGCAAGCCTCCTGTTGGCATCAGAGGCACAGGACTTGTGTCTGGTCTTCAGGAAGAAGACAAGGCGACGGCAAGGGTTAATGCATTCAGGAACCTTTGTTTTGTGATTAATTACTGGCACTGAAGGGCTACTGACTTTGATAATCATCATTTAAACAGTTCCAGGCTTAAAAATGCAGACTCCAAGAGATTTAAATTAATATATTAGTTCAAAGTGGCACCAGTTAATTTAGGCAAAGCAAGCCAACAGACACTGGAGAATAAATGGAGAATTATTTACTTGTAATTGAGGTTTTCTGAGGTTAGTTGGCTTCCTTCCTCAGACCTACTTTCTCAGGGTTTTTTTTATTACACATACTTCTAACCCTTGGGAATGTGTTAGGATGCTTCTGTATTTTTAAATGAAGTCTGCAAGTGCTGGTATAAAATGATCACATTTTACTGCAGCAGTTCTTTATTTTCTTTATTTTATAGATTTAAAAAAATAAACCAGTGAACTTTCTACATTTTGAGTTTACAGAACAGAATGCATCTACCTTTGACATAAAGAAATGCCATGCTTCTTTAGAGAACATATAGGTCTCTTTTAATACTCGTTGATTCTTTCAGGATCCCTTGCTGCATCTATGGCTGGAATCTGTTGGTGCTTTGTGCTGGTGTACCTTTTGGAGCGGTGCGTAGCAGTAGGAGAGGAGAACAGAAGAAAATGCCATTTTTGTCCCCAAAGAAGGCTGCTCTGCCAAAGATTTTGATAGAGACAGCTTTCACTGCTACACTCAGCAAAACTGTAGTGCCTACAACTGTTTTACCTCTGCTGCCTCATTTTCACTTATACTGTTACCCCCAAAACATGGGTGACTCAGGGGTCCACCTATGATTCCAGAACCTTCACATGACAATGGGGAATTAATTAGCTCAATCAGGAGGCCTGCCAGAGGGGGTAATCTAAAGAGACTGTCCTAGCAGGAAAGAAAAAGCCAGATATTCCAAAACAAACTAAAATGTGTTTTATTAAAGAACTCAGTCATGCACACAAAAGATCCAAGCACTCACACAGCCACATAAGAGCTAACTGAAGGACAAAGGAAGGAAAGTTATTGATAGCAGAGTTTTACAGGATGGGCAGTAATTACACATCCAGAGAGCAGGAAAGAAAGCAGTGATGTGGCTTAGACTTGTGCCTAAGGGACAGTACTGGTCCAGAAATCAGAGTGACAGCATAGCATTCAGCAAGCAAGATACTGCATCTGACTGCTCCAAACGGAGGATTTTTATACCCAAAATCTGCCTGGAGGGCAAGGGTGTAAATGAATCTCTGGCCGAGTAAACAATAGAGGTTGCAACTTAGGCCATTTCTGCACTACGCTATTATAGTGCTACTATTCTACTTTCAACATCGTATGGAATCCTGGGGTTTGCAGTTTAGGGTCCCTGGATATATCTAAATACTTTCAGGCATTAATTCCAAGCAATATACAACTCCAAACTACCTTAAAAACCCGTGCAAGTCCAAAATCTGCCACTTTGTAAACACTGTGATCACCAACAAGAACATTTCTGGCTGCCAAATCACGGTGGATATAGTTCTGAGATTCAAGATATGCCATTCCTGAAGCAACTTGAGCTGCCATGTCTACCTGTTGTGGCAAGTGAATCCTGGAACCTCCATCATCTGTAAAGAAGAAAAACAACTTGTAGAAATGGAGAAAAATCAAGGTTTGAGATAGCTAATTTCTAAAGGCAGTAGTATGATTTTGGACAATTAAGTGAACGATTAAATCACAAACTGAACAGCTGATGCTGATTCAACAACTGGTAAAGAACAGACAATATAGAAAGGGCAATGGAGACTTGTAACTCTCTTAAATAATGAATACACAGTATCTATATTTGTTTTGGTGCTGTTTCACATTGCTATATGTACTGCTTATCTTAATTTAATATATTGTAAGCTACATTGTGCATTCAATGGGTGGAAACAGGCCTACAAATAACGTAAATGATTTTAAGAAGTAATGCAAAGTCTGACTCTGTATTTGCTATACACGTATCTCAAATGGAAAAAAAAATACATCAACAAGAATGCCCATCTGGAAAAACATGTCTTTTATATTTTCTGGTTACACAAGTGACACTTGTCTAGCCAAAATGTTAAGCTGTAAAACATTAATTTCTATGCATATCTACTTTGAATTAAATCTAGCTGAGTTAACTAGGCCTTTCTCCAAGATAATTGTAAATGAGAATACATCTTAAGATAATGACCTAACTCCACTGGGAGATATGTGTTGATAGAATTGCTTCTGTCAGGAGAATCAGGACAGAGCTAATCCCCCCCGTTTTACAGCAACCTCCGCCAACCCAAAACATTGGATCTAAGTCAATCTTAGCATCACTTATGAAAACTGCTAGCACTATGCACACCTCCATGGGAATCAGTCCAGCGGGACTTGCTTATCGATCAGATTGGTCAGCACATTGACCGTTAAGATTTATGTTGAAATTTAACTGTGATATTGTTGTTGTTGTGTGCCTTCAAGTCATTTCCAACTTATGGTAACCTTAAGGTTTTCTTGAAAAGATTTGTTCAGAGGAGGATTGCCATTACCTTACTCTAACACTTGAGAGAGTATAACTTGCCCAAGATCACTCAGTGGGCTTTCTATGGGGTGAGTGGGGATTCAAACTTTGCTCTTCTAGAGTCCTAGTTCAACATTCAGACTATTATACCACACATTCTGTATTTTGGAAGGTAACATCTATTATCTGTAAACTACCCTTGATACCCATTATCTGACTCAAGAGTAGTTGTTCTACCATTTTATTAATAGCAATAACATGAAATGTTACATCTCTCAATGTATCTTCACTAGTGCAATTTGTTTCACCCAGAAATGCAAATTACTATTTGCTAAAGAAGAAAAATGATGTGTGATCCATTATCCACTACTCCTGAAAGGACAAAGAATGTCCATGGACTTCTACGATCCAAAATACTTTTTCCTCTTCTCCTTCTGTACCAATAACTTCTTCACATTCACAAAGTGTGTGTGTGTTTTCTTTGCCCAACTTACAAATCACATGCATAAATCATGTCTTTCATACTGTTGTTAATGTGATTTGATGGCTTGGGCTTTCAAGTAGGGTTTTACAATATTTTTGTGCACTGCTATGACACTCACTGTCTACAAGCATGAATGTTAAATTTCCCTTACTCACACAACAGCACAGCATTTCAGCAGTGCTATATTATTTTGATCCTGCTCTTAAATGGATTCCCATATGAAAACAAATGAAAAATATGTCTCAAATATTTTTACCCTGTTTGGAAATTCTTGAAATTTCCTCAGGAGAGATGAAGGCAAGCACTGAATGGGGTAAGCCTATCTTTGTACTTTCTTCCTTGGCTTTCTTCAGAAATTTCCCAAGTCTTTGCTGCTTTCTGCTTTTAGTATGGTATCATCTACATATCTTAAATTGCTGCTGTTCCTTCCTCCAATTTTCATGCCTCCTTCCTCCAAGTTTAATCCTGCCTGATCCCCTGGCCAATTGGAAATCATTTCATTTCTCTGTATTCTGTCCTAACAGTAGCCTTTTGTCCTGCATACAGGTTATGCATCAGGACAATCAAATATTGTGGCACATCCATTTCTTTAAGAGTGATCCATAGTTTCCCATGATCTACACAATCAAAGGCTTTGTATGTTTGTATGTTTACAATATGATCCTGAGTACCTTTTCCCCTCCTGAACCCAGCCTGGACATCTGTTATTTCTCACTCCACATATAGTAGAAGTCTTTGCTGTAGACTGCTGAGCATGACTTTGCTTGCATGCGAAATTAATGTTGTGTTCCTGTGGTTGCTGCAATCCCTGGTGTCCCATTCTTAGGGACAAGAATGTATATTGAACATTTCCAATCTGTGGACCACTTTTTGTTTTCCATATTTGTTGATAGATTTTAGTTAGAACTAGAATAGATTCTGTCTCTGTAGACTGAATCTCATTTCCACAATCAGTTTGGGAATGCAGCTGCAAGTTACAATTGCCTTTCTTAGTCCGGGTATGGATGTTACGTGTGACACAGGGCATTATGCTACCTGAGGTGGAAAACACAGACACTACCCAAATCAAGGTAGTTCAACCAAGTTATTTTGCACTTGATCCTAAATATTCCACTAAAACCTGCCCTTCTCCCTGGCAGTAAAGATATGTCAGTAATAAATTAAACAGCCAGCATTGTTTTCACACTGCCCCTATCCTAACATATCCTAACATATGTATCATCGAGCTTTTGCCACCAAAGCATCAAAAGACAGCCCAGCAAAGAAGGTTCCTGAACTGGAATAAACAATAACTGAAAATGAAGTAAGGACTGAACTACAAGATTCTATCAGGCTTGCTCTGGTTTCAGCTACTTTCTTGAGCCTCATTTTGGGCTCATATAGTCCATGCCATATGGCCATTTAGCCACTGTCTCCGATTTACATCACTGTCTAATCCATCTGCAACTGCACTTTCTAGTCTGGAAGACACAAATTTGACAGATTTCATTTTTACAACCTCATCAATCTCTAAATCTGTGATTGAGAATGTGTAGCCTTTCAGGGTATTGTTGGATTGCAATATGTACCAACCCTGGTCAGCACAGCCAATGGTAAGAAATGAGGGGATTTGCAGTCCAATAATACCTGCAAAGAGAGGAGTCACAGGCTGCAATCCTATGCAACTTACTTGAGAGGAAGTCTCCTTCCTAATACTCAACACCTACATGATGTTGTTGCTGTTGTTGTGTGCACCTTCCAGTTGTTTCTGACTTATAGTGACCTTAAAGCAGTGGTTCTCAACCTGTGGGTCCCCAGATGTTCATGGACTTCAGCTCCCAGAAGCCCTGAGCATTGACCATAGTGGCTGGGGCTTCTGGGAGCTGAAGTCCATGAACATCTGGGGACCCACAGGTTGAGAACCACTGCCTTAAAGCAACCTTATCACAGGGGTTTTTTTAGGGCTAAGAGTATATGATGCACCCAAGGTCACCCAGTGGGTTTCCATGACCAAGCAGGGAACTGAACGCTGGTCTCCAGAGTCATAGTCCAATGCTCAAACCACTACGCTATACTGGCTTTCCTCGTACCTATGTACCTACTTCCAAGTAGACTGCAAAGATGTACAATGACAGCAACTGCTTCAGAGCATGTTTATTCATCCCTTCATTTTTTTGTTGCTGTTGTTTTGCTGCTAGCTGAACTACTCTTATGTAATTTGCAAGGCCACCGCCACTTGTCTCCCAATACTGTGTTCATAAATCAATGTTTATGAAGACAGTGACAGTGTGCACTTCTCTGATATAATGCAGATAAGAGAGTAAGTCCTTGATAGCTAAAATAAGAGATGTCAAGGCCCAGGCCTACCTAAAAGCAGCAGCCTATAATTTGGGACTACTTCTTCCTAAACTCTCATTTGTTCCCTGATAAAACAACAGCAACAATAGGCAGAACTAATCTTCAACCAATATTATTCATGAACACTCACCACCTAAAAACCTTCATAAATAGCAGGTAGAACGTCTGCCACTTCCTTCACTTCTTTTCATTGTGAAGACTGCTTGAGGTAATGACAATGACATTTTCAAGATAATGATTGTTCAAGTCAGAATGAACAAACACAGGAGAATGAGATATGTACCAGGAAAACTCAAGTTCAAAACCCTGCTCAGCCATGCAGTTTACTCTGTAACCTTGGACCAACTCGAATCTCTAAACCTAAACAACTTTACAGGTGCAAACTCGCCATTGCTTTCCCACTGAACTACCCTAAAGGGTTGTTGTGATAAAATGGAGACAAGCAGACAGATTAAAATATGGATAAGCAATTTAGTGCAAATTCCAAATGATTCTTCCTGTAGATTCTTTCCTGCTATCCATTTTTAAAGTGATGGAGATGAAAAGAAATTAGCCAATCAAGCTATACTTAAATGTGCATACGTTTTACATATATTACTGTTAGACATGGTAACCTTACCATCTTATTCAGTAGTTGATTGTTTGCACGTCTCTCTAAGCGTTTGGGCACAGCACATATTCATGTCATTTCCTATTGGCTGCTCTTAGACACCCCCCTATATTAGGTAAAGTGTTTATCCCCCATTTTTTCAGTTTGCAATTTTCTCTCTCTCCTCTGTTTACCAACCTCCTCATGTGATGTTATGAAACTGCTAGAATATGTAAATAAATTGCTTCAGACATTTTTAAAAAGAAGACTGAACTTGCCTTTGTTCTCTGCTAGATCATCTATGTGGTAGTGATGGTGTGGGACTGGTTGTTGTCCAGCTTCTGCTTGTGAATACTAATTACTCTGCTTGTGAGATACATTACTACCTCTTAAGTTTCCCAACAATTCCTCCATGTATGGAGGTAACAGGGCCATTTTAGGATCTCTTAGTCATTGCTGCTGCCTTCCTGTCCAAAATGTATTGAGCTGTCTCCTCTTATTGTAACTGATACCACATTTGCCATGCTGAATCCATAGCCATGCTAGCCAAAGCATTCTGAGGATTGTACTCCAAAAAAGTTTGTTTTTTTTCCAAGTTTTGACTTCGGCCTGCATACAACCTTGCCTGCATACAACCTTTCAAAATGAAATGTCGCCTACTCACTTTGGAGGTATTCAAGAAGACTTCCATGTCTCATGAGTTCAGTAATAATATAAATGGGATCCTCTAGAGTGCAAACAGCATATAGCTGTATCAGCTTTGGGTGTCTCAGATTCTTCATTATCTGTGCTTCCCTCAGGAAGTCCCTTGGATCCATCGAACCTGAAATGAGAACAGTCACAAAAGACAGTTAGCCCATGTCTAGCAGTTCTTGCCTGCCCCCACAGTTTTGTGTGTTAATGATTAGGGATGCTTTGCCCTTTTTGCCTAGTTGTATGGACATCACTTAAAAAGATAAATAGAAGTAAACAACCAACAAAGGTTCTGTATTATTACTTTTCTCAAGTTAATGAAAAAAGATAACTATTACTGTTGCTCTATTCCCCTCCCCTACACCCCCCATAAAGCCTATTTTTCCTTTTATGACTAAAGCTATATGGGTGTTTTATTGGATTCTCTGTAGCTCCTAGATGCTGGAAAGGTAACCATGATTAGAAACACTGAAGTAATTTTCAACATTAGTTGTCTCTATCAATCCTTCTAACTTACAGCCCAAGCCATAATGATTCACTTCTTCATCACCTCTGAGCCACAGTGTTGCAGCTCATTACACCTTGGAACAGAGTTTGCTTATTACTTAGAATTTTATTGTAATCTTCACAGCCAAAGAGTGAAATACAATGTTCTGCTGTACTTCAAATGCAGTAAGTTTACCAAGTTCCTGGAATTAGTCAGACTTCAGAAGAACTTATAAAAGGTAGTCCAAATATTCATAGTACAGTACAGTCAGCCCTACTTTTTTGTGAGTTTAACATTCACTGATTTGCTTATTCATAGGTTATGTTATTTTAAATATTTATTTTTTAAAAAAAAATCGTACTGTATTCCTATCTCTAGGAATCTTTAGGTCCTCCAGCATGACTCTATGGTCCACTTCCACCAGACCACAGAATTGCACTGGAGGAGAGATTCCTGGAGAAATGTTTTCAGGTAAATAACACCTGTGAAAGTGGAGGGGGTGACTGTAACAGAAAAATTCATGGACTAAGTGGCCAAATGCATGTTTTTCCCCTTCTCTCCAAATGTTTTCACAGCCTGACACTGGTGAAGCATCCTCATATGGGCTGGGGAACACTTCTGAACCACGAATTAGAAAATAATTTTCACTCTTCTCTTTGTGTACCAGAGCCAATGCTGCCATGCTGAACAGTTAAAGAGGGGGCATTAGGTGAAGATAGGAACTGGAGTCCTATTGTTTATTTAAGTTAGGGTGGGAATTATATGGCCCATTTCTTGACTTTAGCTTCCCCAGCCAGCCAAGAGGAAAACTGGGAGTGGCAGCCCGCATCTGGAGGGCCATGACCACCCTTCCCAGGCTTATTCACTAACAGTCTTTGGAATACAATCACACATTGTCTTAATACATATGATTGTTTTCATAAAAGTATCTTGTCATATGAGGTCTGAAAGAAACCACAGTCATCAACTGCCCTGAATGTAACTTTTTATTGAAAGATTTTTGGTACATAAAAACATGCATGCCTAGCTGTACGGACCACTATCTTCATCCTTGCAGGTATGGACAGCTGCAACAACATGAACCATGCTCTGCTGTTCTCAGGTAAAGACACAAGGATGGGAAGTATATTAGCTTTGTCCCCTTCCTCACCACTCTGTTCATGTAGAAAGTGACTTTCAGCAAGTGAGAACCTTCTCTATGCATGGAGGCACTCCATGAAATGAGGAACATATGATTCTCGATCACTGTGCAGTCCTTTATACACAGAGGAAGATTTCCTTTCTACATGAGGAGCAGGGTGAAGGTAACAATGGAGAGAGTGGGATAATGTGCCCTCTCCCCACACACCACGTCAAATGGTGGCTCCCATGTCACTGGGACAATGAATCTGTTCTGACACTGGTTGTCTTGCTTATTCATAGCTCTTGCGAAAAAATTTCCCAGAGCCCTTTCAAACTACACAATTATAGTTTTAGGGTCCCACTTTAACTGCCATGACTCCATCCTATGATGAGACATTAGAGCTTCCTGGATGAGAATTTTACATAGCAAATCCCAGGATTCCACAGGATGATGCCATGGCAGTTAAAGTAGAATCATAGTGCTATAATTGTATATTGTTAATTGTATATTGTCTGTTAGCCTAGAAGACATCTGCTCTCATAAGGCATCTTTTCCCATTGCTACCCCCTTCTTACAAGACAACAAAATTTGGCAATATCAAAATCCATCTTCAGAGCTGGGGCCAGAGAACAGAAATATAGCTGTGAAAACTGTTAACTACATAGAGTTTCAGCTAGACCTACAAATGTAGCTGGAATCATTTAAAACACACACCACCACCACCCCAACACTGATATTTGAATAAAAGACATTAAAAATACTCCATGGGGCTGCATTGCATTTATGAAGATTACTGCCGGCTTAATTAGAAATCTTGTGCCTCTCTCTGTAAGGTTAATTGAAGCCCTTTCTAAAATGTAAAGGCTGCAGACTAATCATTTGGACTTTTAATCCAGTGATAGCAGGATCAAAGACCAATTTCTAACTGGTCTGGGAGAAAATAATGTGGAGTAAATGTACATTTATCTTCTGAGCTACTTAAGTAGTGCAACACTGCACCCTTCAATATTCCCAGAAATATTGTTTTCTATACTATCTTTTATTAAACAAATAAATTGTTTCCTTCTCTACCTCACAATAAATATTTTATCGCACCTTTATAATAGACCAATATTTTACACACTAAAGGACATATTTCAACAACCTTTTGATGAGCACATGTCCAATCAACTGCCAATATAAAAATATATACACAGTTCATCATATATACACAATTAATCATGGGATATGGAAAGGATTTTAAATGCTTTAAACACAAGTTGGATAAAATGATATGAAATTAAATCTAAATAAAATGAAATTAAAACTAAATAGATCTCCGGGCAGTTAACAGAACAAATAAAAAACAATATATGTAGTTTGAACAAATACATTTGCTATTGCATTCAAATTTACTATTTACTGTACATTACCAAGAGACTGGCGGCAAATCTTACCATTATCCAGCTGATTATTCTGAAAGGACATTGACTATTTGCTTTCTACTTTCATAAAAATAGGAATTAAATTCTACAGCTACTAGCTTTGTCCACAGCCTTCTGCCCAAAATGTCATGCCAGCAGCTATGCTGAAGCACAACAAATAGACCTAGGCGGATTTAGGAATGGCAGGAAATGGAATAATGGGGGGGGGGACAAGAGCAGATGCAAAGGTAAACTCTGGTTGGCTGTTACCAAAACAAACAGCTCTGGCACCAGCAGGGGACTGGACTGGATGGTTCGTGGGATCTCTTCCAATTCTGTGATTTGAAGCTCAGGTTCATGCTCTCCCTCCGTGTCTTTCTCCAGAAATCTACATGTGAGAGGAGGCAGCGGAGGTAATTACACAATTTTCATTGGGAAGGGAACAGACAAAAATATTGGGGGGCAGAAGAGTTTTGGCTTGAGTCACTATAAAAGAGGTTTCATAGGTACTGAAAAAAATACCACCCAATTAACGGACTTTAATTAGAAAGAATGTTGTTGACTCTCCTAAAAAAAGGAAATCAATTAAAACACAATATTTTCCACATGCAAAATAGGTAAATTAAATAATGATTTGGAAGTAAATGCTTATTGTCATTCTGCTGTAATGCTCTGAACTGTTAGTAAAGGCTAACACACAATGATTTCTGTGCAAACCTGTAAGGAAACTGTCTACTTGAAATTCCTTGAAATGTTTACTTTCCAAAGCCACATTTACTAAATTCGCTTTTCTTTGATGAACAACTGAATACCTGTGTAATGTCAGTATATACAAGTTGAGAATGAATTTTCTCACGAAGCTGTGGATGCACAAGAGATGAGACCTGCAAAGCACATGCGCATGGAAAAGCTTCCTTGTACATAACCAATGTTTTAGTAAGTTCCTAAAGTAAGCAGTTAGAGAGTAGTAAGTTCATGGGGTTCTGCAGGATTCTATCACACCATTTTTGGCATGTCTATAGATAGTTTAGAAAACTAAACTCTCTAAATGCTCATCTGCAATGCTAGAAATTTGCAGACTGAAGGACAATTTCATTTGTGGGAGAAAATGTCCTCATTTGCATGTGTACATGCACACACGCACACACAGTTGTTACAGCCCTGGATTTGGCAATGTAAATGCAGTCAGCCCTCCACGTTTGTGGGTTTCACTTTTGTGGATTTGATTATTCACGGATTATTTGCTGTCACCTCTGCTGCTTCCCTATGCCATTTTTAATAAGGACTGCAAACCTTATGAGACTGAGAAACTGTGAACAAGGCTTGTAAGTCCCTATTAAAAATGGTGCAGGTAGCAGTGGAGGTGGCAGTAAGCTCCACCAGCAACCCACTTCTGCCTTGTGAAGGAATGATGATGCCTCAAAGGAATCCATAGTGGGTTGAATATGGTGATTATACTTTTTGTGATTTTGTGTCCCAAAATCAATAAAGATCGCTAATAAAGACAGGTTGACAGCAATCTTCACAGGGCTGTAGCCTGAAATCAGGAGGTAAGCTGGCTGGATGATGATGATGATGATGATGATGATGATGATGATGATGCAAGTTTTCTTCCATTGTAAGACTCAAGGAGGTATACAGGTTGAAACAAACATAGCTAAAAATTTACCTTATACAGAAGTTAAAAATATAAATAAGTGATCAAAATTAAAACCAGCTAAAGTATAGTCCTCAAAAGGAAGAGAAACACAGGTAAATGAAAAGTAGCTGAGGTATGATATTTGTAAATAAATTATTAAATAGACTCTACATCCTCCACTACGAAACAGAGGGGCATTCTCCAGATGGGGGTTTTGTTCCTATGCAAACTAATTTTATTTTGGAGTTTTGTGTGAGATTTTCTTCATTTCAAAGTGTTTCTTGCAAGATCTGGTATTAGCAAAGCCTTTTCATTCACACTCCCCAGTGTGGTTTAAATCAATCCAGTGCTTTCTAAAATGAAATGTATGTGTACTTGATCAAGAGAGATCAAGAGTAAGATGGCATCAGCATGATAGGAGGTATTTTAATGAGCTCTGCTATAACTTTTCCCCCTTCCATCCTACTTTGATTGTTTGGTCATTTATTTGGTTATTGCACTTGAGAGCTCTGCAGAATTGTTTCTTCTTCCCTTGTTTTAGACACTTAACATTGCTTGTTTATGCTATTTTTTGAATTTATTACCAGTCATTCTGCTAGAGACTCCCCTAGATTGGAAACAGAAGCCAAGAACTCCAAACTTTTGGGGACAGAATACTTCACTGTTTTGAATTTACTATTTCTCTCCTGTGATAATTAGTGATAATCTTTAAATGGTGAAAAAACAATGTTCTAGAACAGTGGTTCTCAACCTGTGGGTCCCCAGATGTTTGTGGACTTCAGCTCCCAGAAGCCCCAGCCACTATGATCAATGCTCAGGGCTTCTGGGAGCTGAAGTCCACAAACATCTGGAGACCCACAGGTTGAGAACCACTGTTCTAGAACAAGCTCAGAGAAACACAGGCACAACAAGGCCTTCAAACAGTTCAAGAGTGACAAATTGTTTGCCCGTGAGGAAACTCTGAGTATCCCGAACCTAAACTCAGTGTTTGCAATTTCTACTGCTAGCAATTTCTACTGCTAACAATTTCTCAGCTTTGGATATAGAAAATGAGACTCCATCTGAGCTCTTCAAAATCTCTGGCAATGATTTGGCTGCTTATCAGGAGGGAAAGTCCTTAGAGTCAAATGGAGCAGATGAGCCTGTTCTTCAAAAATTGCTCATTACTGAAAAGAAACAACACATTGAACAACAACCGTCCCTGCCAGATTTATGACAAAACAGTGTCTTTTAGCAGCCCACACTGCTGTTGCAATTTATGAACATTTAGAAAAAAATCATTAAACAACTTGAGCTTCTTAATCTCTCCTTTGATAATATTATGCAGAAACACGCAGCTTTAATACAGAATTTGGCTAAATCTAATAGCACAGGATCCTAAAAGAAGGAAAAACTGGTGAGCAAATAAATAAATAAATAAAATTGTAAAAACCATAAATAATTCTATGCATAGTCCACTAGTAACACTAAAGGAGCTAAAAAAGGGGAAAGTGCAACAGGATCTTACAGGCAAACCAAGTCATACTGCAAATTGCTTACAGCAGAATAAACAACATAGATGGAGGTTGAACAGAGTTATCAGATTTTTTTCTAATCCAACTTTTACATATTCACCCTCTTAGTAGTGGTATGCTTGCTATAGAATGGCTTTCCAGTGTATCCACACATAGGAGAATTTTATAACATTTGAACGCTTTTGTTGATGAAAATGTCCAACTTTCAAATAATACCAATATGGGTTTTTCAAAACTTAATTATTCCTAAGCATTATTCCTAACCATTACTAAAAAAGCCATCCCTGGATCCCAGCATTTTGGATAATTATCAGCCAGTCTCTAACACTCCCTTTCTGGGCGGGTTCTGGAGCGTGTGGTCATCTACGAGTTCCAGGGGTTTCTGGATGAAATGGATTATCCAGATCCATTCCTGTCAGGAACTGAATTCACACACACACATAGTACAGTGCATAAACACTATTTATTTGGAGTGAGATACATCGTACAAGACTTCAATGAAAGAACTAAAGTTCAAAAGCAAAAGCTAGTGCATAACATTCCCATCCTTCCCCCTCCCTCATGCAAGAGACCTTGAAGCAGTGAGAACCTGGCAGGGCTTATCAGTGCATTCCTAGCTTTTGTTTATCTAACAGTCTCTGGTTCCTAGACTTTCATTTCAAGCAACCTGCTACCTTACATTAGACTACATATCCCATTAGTATAATATGGAGGGCATCCTGACTATTTTAATCTGGATTCAAGTCTGGCTGTGGGACTGAGACCCCCTTTGGTCACCTTGGGGATGACCTACGCCAAGAACCAGACGGGAGGAATGTGTTCCTGTTGGTTCTGCTGGACTTCTTGGTAGCTTTCAATACCATCAACCATGGTATCCTTCCAGGTCACCTTGTGGGGATGGGACTTGGGGGCACTGTTTTACAGTGGCTTCATTCTCTTCCTGAAGGGTTAAACCCAGAAGGTAGTGCTGGGGGACTCCTGTTTGATTCCTTGGCCTTTGACCTGTGGGGTCCCTCAGGGCACTGTTCTGTCCCCCATGCTATTTAACATCTACATGAAATCATTGAGAGAAGTTGTCCAGAATTTTGGGGTTCGGTGCCATCAGTATGGGGATGGCACACAACTTTATTACTCCTTTCCATTATAAGCCAAGGAAGCTGTTTTGGTCCTAAATCAGTGCCTGTCATCAGTAATGGCCTGGATGAGAGTGAACAAATTAAAACTTAATGCAGACAAGATGGATGTTTTCCTGATCAACTGAAGGGCAGATCAGGGAATAGGGATTCAGCCTGTGTTAGATAGGATTATACTCTCCCTGAAGATGCATGTTCACAGCCTGGGGTGCTCCTGGATTCAGCTCTGAGCCTGGAAGCCAAGGTTTCAGCAGCAGCCAGGAGTGCATTTGCACAGTTAAAGCCTATGCATCAGCTGCATCCATTCCTTGAGATATCAGATCTGGCCACAGTGCCTTGTTTACATCCCAGTTGGATCACTGTAACGCACTCTACGTGGGGCTGTCCTTGAAGAGTGTTTGGAAACTTCAACTGACTCAAAGTGCCACAGCCAAATTGTTAACTGCGGCTGGCTACAGGGATCACACAACACCCCTGTTGCAACAGCTCCACTGGCTGCCAGTCTGGTGATGACCTTTAAAGCCCTAGATGGCTCAGGTCCAGGTTATTTGAAGGGACTGTATTCTCCCTTATGAATCAGCCCAGGCTTTGAGATCTGCTTGAGAGGCCCTTCCCCCGTCCCACCACTTTCATGGGTGCATCTGGTGGGAACATGGGAGAGGGTCTTCTTAGCGGCTGCACCCAGGCTTTGGAACGTTCTTCCCAGAGAAGTCAGACTAGCGCTCTCCCTACTTTTTTTCTGCAGTCAAGCAAAGACATTTTTATTCCAACAAGCATTTAACGTGTGATTATGGCCTGTCTGATGAAAGGTGTTGGCTATTGTTAACTGTGCTGAATCTATGAATGTTTGAGTTTTAATTATGTGTTTTAATTTTGTTTTAATTCATATTTGATCATTTAATTTGTGTTTTAATTTTTATATTCTATGATTTTTAACTATGTTTTTTAAAATTATTGTAAACTGCTTTGAGTCCTTACCAGGAATAAAGCAGGGTATAGATAAAGATGATTAATGATAATAATACTACTAATAATAGTAATAATAATAGTAGTAGGTGCCTACAGAGAAAGGGAATACCTGTTTGTTAATTTCCAAAGAAACTTCTTGCAAGACCATGCTGAAGTCTAGTCCAGCCAAAACTTTCAACACTGTAACAGAGAAGCAGCTTATGGGCCTAAGTGAATAAATTACCATATTTGCCAGCATATAAGACACACCTGTGTATAAGACTTACCCCATTTATACACTGGCAAATACTATTCGCCGGCGTATAAGACACATTGGCATATGAGACGCACCCCATGTCAAACGGTAATTTTCAGGAAAAAAAAGCAAGTCTTCTATGTCAGCAAATACAGTATTAGTGAAGACTATAAAGATGTCACTGCATTTAGACTGGATGACCTTAAGAACATTCTGTGAAGACACCACTTAATGTGAAAAATGAAACTGGAGAGATCTCTTGGGCAGGGGCAGGGCTATGACACTCAAGGTCTGCTATATCTCCACCTTCTTAGATAATGCAGCACCCTTCTACACCTTTGTTTCCCACTCTACTGTTTTCCCTAAATCCACACCCTTTCAGAGATAGAGCAAAGCGTGAATTTATTTATCCAACTACTGTGTCACTGGTGGTAGCATGTGTAACCCAGATCCAGAGCAGACACTCTATTTAGACAGCTCTTACAGAAACATAAACAATTCTTTATTTAATAGACTGTCAGGGTAAAATGTAGTTGGTAACTTAAGGATTAGCAACCAGCACAACATGGTTTACATGTATATATGTAAACCAGCCAACCTTTCTTTTCTCTCTCACACACACACTCTCAAATGGATCTTTCAATCTCTCTCAACTCCAAGCTCTCTCTAACTATACCCTCCAACTCTGTTTCAGTTAAATTTCCGTTACTCATTTTTCCCCATCTAGCCCCTCCCTCAGGCTATCCTGGGTTCCATTTCAACAGCCAATCACTTTTAAATACTTTTGGTTGCTAGGATGGCTCTGTTGCTAAGTCCCTCCCCCAGGGTTCGTCATACGTGCTGTCTACTATCAATGACTTGGTTGAAACACTGGTGAATCTAGTGTCCAGTGAAAAGATCCCTCATCCTGAGAAGGATCTGGATAGAGCTCTACTGATGCTCTACGAGCAATGAACAAGGATTACTTACAACCCTAGCACAACTCTTGGAGCCAAAGAGAGTTAACAATATACCCCCTCTGCATGAGATGTCTTCCAAAAAATAAAGCCATTGTTCAAACAGAATCCTTGGATACTTATGATGACCTATGACTTATGATTTGGCAATATCAGTTTGACAGCTACACTTATTATTTTGGAATATTATAGTTTGGGGAAATAAGCTCCACAATGCAGATTTTGCAATTTATTTACAAAAATTCAAAATTGTTTGGTAACAGGAAACATGGGCCCCTGAAACTAATTTACCATCTCTTCGTGGAGTTTGATCATTTTCTGTTCCAGTTGTCAATACATATACTAGAGGTCACGGTAATGGCAGCATTAATTTTCCTTAGCAAGTCAATGTTCAATCAACAGCTGGTTCTCTTCTCCTATGTATACATGTCCTCTTCATTAACAACATGCGTTTTGGTTCTCTTATTTATATAAATGTCCACCTAGCTTATTAAAAAATGTAGGTCCTAACAGCACTTGAAACAGTTTATTTGAAACCCTTATCCTCCTGGAGAGTCAATACCCCTCAACAAGACCCTTGCTGTGTGGGGATTTTAACACTAGAACTGAGAGCAGTTTGAAAGAAGTGGAGGGTATTAATTTTGGACCAGACTCTCAAGGCACATCTGTTGCTAGGGTTTCCCAAGATACAAGCATAAACAAGCCAGGTCTGAGGTTTTCAGAGATTCTCTCTTTGCACCATTTGCAACATCTTAACAGAGCCCATCATGGTATAATGTTAGGTGCTATACCTATGTCACCAATAGGAGAGCTAGCACAATTTCTGACAAATGGCAGTTTCTGACAATCTGCTTTCTGATATTCACAGATTTGAAGATAACAACAGAATTGAAAGTGATCATCTTCTGTTGCTGCTATTTAATTTTGAAATGTTTTGTACACACACCTATGTCCTTCTCCAAAACTAAATGGAATTCATTTGGGAGAACAGAGAATACAGTGGTAGATCAAGCTGGATACTTCCATCCTTCATATATTTGAGAGCGCTACTTTTCAATCCTTTCATCAAAATATTTTAGACTCTAATTTAGAAGTTTATCAAACCATTATGCAAAATCTTAGGCCCCAACTCATCTGTAACAAATAATTTAATCCACTAGGGTAGTAACCAACAAATAGTTTGATCTTCAATATGGAGATGCCCCAAAAGTCTTAATGGATTATTCTCAACAAGCACTTAGAAATAATGATACTACTTCTCATGACAGTTTGGCTTCAGTGACGGTATCTTATAAGGCATTTGAAATCAGAAAAAAAGACCTAAATGCTAGAACACAATAGAAACAATTAGCTCTAGCTGCGATGGAAAAGAATGAGAAACAGGTTGGGGATATCACTTCTATTAGAATGCCCATGGTCAGACCTGTAAATTTCATCATAGATATCTTCACATTAGCAGGCTTTACAGAGCCTAGAACTTAAAGGAACCACTCTTCTGATGTTTCTGAAACTACTTGTCTTATTGGTCACTTCTGTCAATGTCTGAGATAAAGAAGTAGATTACAGCTCTTGCTTTGAGTGAAGTTCCAGGAGAAAATATGATGCCTCCAGAAGTATCCAAATACTTTCCTGAATCTACAGTTTGTAGATTCAATTGTAAAATGACTTAGAAGTTCTAAATTGTTACAAATCAAATCCCATTTTCTAATCTGATTTGCACGTATAATTTTTTTAATATAAATGTTGTTCCAAATTTAACTAATCCAATATATATTGAAGTTTCACCTCCCATTTCATACCTGCTGCTTTAGTAGGTTACAAGATTCTATTCTTGTGTTTGTTTTAAAAATAACCACATAAAATATCACAATGCTGGGATATTGCTCCTGAACTAATAATCCTATTGCAGATGTAAAATTCTTCTAAGTCAGGAAACAAGTTGGGTGAAAACAAGTAGTACAGCTAAGTTATGCTTTTGTTTTGATTCATATAAGAGGCAGTGGCAGCAGTGGTTAAAATGTGAGGTTAGGACAGGGTAACTAAGGCAAAAGCCCAATTTACTTATTATGTAAGCATACTGACTCAATACGCAAAGAGAAAAAATGTACTAGCTCCATTTTTATTTCCATCACTGTTAGCACATAGAGAGTGACAAGTCTGAATACATGAGTTTCCCCTATTATAGACAGTGTTCATGGATACTATCCACATAACTGGGAACACTGATGTGTGTCCATGTATCTGTATCTCAGTGTGTGTTTGTCCCCAGCTGTATGGAGAGAATCCTTGGGTAGGTGGAACTCCCTCATTCAGAAATGAGGTTATCCATGTGAGAACAGTAACTGAACAATGGAGCAGGGGAGTGGGGTCTTCACATATTGATATAGGCACCCTCCACTTATATAACAAGTGAATATTGGAGAGGGAGTCCCAGGTTCTAATCTTCACTCAGATATGAAGTTTTCTAACTGAGCTTAAGCTAACCAGTATAGCTTCATATAGGTATTCATCCCTTCCTCAACATGATTATCATTCACTCACTGCTCCTATCACTGCATTCTCTTTGGCCTCATCCATGTGTTGGATAACAGGCAACCTGTTGCATGCATATGTGCTTGCCAGACAGTTTCCCTGCTGCACTTGAGATCTTACTCTTCCGCTGCAACACATGAATGGAAGGATTGGGAGAGGACAGGATGGCACAGAAGGGGATAGACATAATGACCATGTTCTCTCTCTTACAAGATGTATAAGGAATACAGGGCTCATAGTTTTCAGCACAGCCAGCTCGATTATGGTTCTTGTGAGGATAAAATGAGGGAGGAAAGAACCATGTATATTTCCTTAAACTTGCCACAGGATGTTGCTGTGGCAATTCAAGTAGAATCATTGTGCTGTAGGTGTATAACGGGAAGACAACTTTGGTGTTTCATTGCTTCAGCCATGTGACTCAAGAATCTACATGCTGTGGCCCACAAGTACCTGACATATATGCCACAGGAGCTCATTATTCTACAGTGGTAATCCAGATACTTGAGAACATCAATGTGGCAGTGTAGCCAACTAATTAAAACAAAACTCAATGTGTTTCTATAGGCAATATGTCTCTTAACTGGAATGGGTAGAAAATATTGTTCATTTTTATATACATTTACCAAAATTGCATATTTCTTAATAAAAAATAAAAGGACAAATAAGAAAAAAAGACGTGAAATCTTAGAGACAATCATGTGAGCAAAAGCAAAACTGATAGATTCACCCACCAGGGCTCTGACTGCTTAATTCTTGAAAGTCCGTCTTAAGTTGAATCTCTGTGTATTCAATCACATTAAAAGATGCTCATCTCCTTTTTTTGAGATGTTCCTCATTTTTATTATCTATATAGCAGGCAGGTTCTATGCAGTTATCTAGATACCACAAAATAGCTGTACCTAATTAATTTAGCTGGTACAAATGAGCAAGAATTTTTGAAAAATTAGCCAGAATCCACAGATCTATTAGTAGCCAGAAGGGAAAGAACTTGTTTTGAAAATGTGAATACAGAGGACTGAAAAGCTCAGAGTTTTTTTTTTCTTTAAGTCCTGTTTCTTTTTCTAGACCAAAATCTTCATTGCAGAACATTTTGCAACAGCCTTGATTTGTTGACAAATACAAATGCCAGCTCCACTTTCCTGATTTCCCCACTGGCCCTGAAAAGGTGATGAGACCCAAACCCCACCCCCATGGTTATAGGCAAGGCCACCTGACAGGCTACACTTTAGGTTCTTTACACTAAATAATGGAGCCGGTAATCAATATGCTGATTCAGAAATTTTAAACCAAAAACCAAACTGAGAAAACATAAAATAATTACATGGAAATCAATCAGTCAAACAGAAAACTCAGAGATAACCAGAATCATCTAAAAATTAAAAATCCAAAATGTTCAAATGTGGGGCCAGAGAAGTCAATGTTTCAAACTGAACGGTGAATATAATGCATGTCTGCAAGGAACTGAGGTTTGTGAACTCCATGTTCTTGGTCACTTCATCTTTTCTGTACTCCACATGCCTGTTCTCAGTTCTTCTGGCAACAGATGGGACCTTTGGGGCTATAATTCTACACTGTAGCTGCCATGTAAGAAAGCGTAGAGAAGCACATGTGATAATAATGATGTTGAGGAGCAAGAGGCACAAAGTGACTGAATATTCAAGGGATGAACTGCCCTGGCCCACTATTTATGTCATGTTGAGGGAAAGCTGTAAAACATAACAAGTGTTAAGCACTGAAGGAAGTGCCAGACTGAACACTACAAGATTAGAAGTGGTGAGGAGGGATGGCACAATATTTTAGCAGTTCTCAGATGATAACATCATTATGTTATTTGTATTTTTAATCAAGGCATTGATTTATCCAAAACCTGATTTACAATTATAAAAAAGTCCAAGTATGAAATAATCAAAGAGGCATTCAACATACCTGGTTTTAGTGTTTTAACAGCCACTGGTGTAGTATTATTCCATAAACCTTCCCAAACCTCACCAAACTGACCAGAGCCCAATTTTTTCAAAAGCTGCAACGAATTTCGGTCTATCTCCCACTGATCAACAGTCTGGTATGACAGATCGTAAGGTTCTGGTATCTCTGTCTGGGTGAGAATAAGACAACAACATGCATAAACTTTATGTTCATTCAAGAATTATTGTGTTTTTCATTGAACACCAAGACGACAGTTCTTCACACCTTTATTGAGCAGCAATGGGCCAAAGAGAAAGTGTGGCCAGTGAACAAAGCCACAATATTGGCAAATATTAATTTGAGCAAATTTCTTCATAAAGGTCTCACCAGGTGTTTCCAGCTATGGTGCCTTCTTCAAGGTTCCATATATTTGAAGCAATATGTAACAGCCACTTCACGTAATAGACTCTAAAAGGAATTGCATTATCTTACGTAAGCTGCATTATAATTTGTGTCTTTTTATTTTGGTTTACTGTGACAAGTAAGGTAATGGGTGTGGAGACTGACTAACAAGTATAAAATATTCGGTGAAGAGTGAATTTGGATATAGATGGTGGTTGGTTGAAAGAATGAGATGTGGGAGGTTTTGGAGCAATGTGATGAATGTGAGGAAGAGGAATGGACTTCTGAAAGGAGACATGTGAGGGAGGCTCATTTTTGTGAAGAGTAGATGAGATTTGTGAGAGGAGAGAAGAACAAGGCAGACTGTGTTCAACTATTTAAGTGTTAAATGTTTAAGCCAGAGATGGGCAACTGTGGGAGGCTAGGCGGTTCATTATCCCCCAGAAGATCTGGGAACACCCCACCACAAAAAATAAAAAAATATTTTCCCCTCAAGTGTCCTCAAATATCCCCTCAGGCTGTGAAAGGCATTTTGCCATGTTTTTTTTCCATTATTTTTATTAAAATAAAATAAACAAATGATAAAAAAGAAAATTATATAAATTTACAGACTTGTTTGCATAATATAGAATTTTCATATGTATATATATTCCTCTTTAGTTAAATTTCACTTAAAAAAATATAAAATTGAATTTTTGACCTCCTTTGCCAAACCCTGGTCTAATATCTTCCTGCTATCATTCCACAAATGAAATTCCCTTATATTCAACCTTTTCTATGTTGAGTACACCTTATTTTGCACTTTCTTGGCTTCAAAAGAGAGCTTATTTAATCAAGAAATCTTTCTTTAGTAAAGAAATGCAATAATGTGGTTTAACCTTGGAACTTTACTCACTTTTCCATAATCTTTTAAATTACTATAGTCATTTAAAAGATTTTGCCATGTTTTGAGCTGCCCCTTCCTCCCAGGAAGCCTTTTTCAAAACAGGAGATGAGTGGAAGGGCCCTTCCTGGCCCTAATATTGACTGAGGAGGAATATGGTAAAAATGTCTCCCCGCCCCCTTTTTTGAAATTTACCCCTGGGGGCCCCGATGGTCACAAAAACAGTTCTGTGGTTGCATGTGGCCCACAGGCTGCACTTTGCCCACCTCTCCTACCTGTCCTATCAAAAAAAAAAGCTAAGAAAAAAGGGAGAGAGATATCTCAAAGTACCCAGTAAATAGTTTTTTAAAAAAATTAGTCTATTTCAGAACAAGACAAATGCATTACACCCTATGTATATATGTTTCAATGACCTTTTCAGGGCCTTTAGGTATTAAGCAATTATACAAAAAAATGAAATATATTATGTTTTATATAGATATTATGGGATAATTACGTGTTGTACTTCAATTTTTAATTTAACATTTCTATTTGTCTTTGTTTTTATGTAGCCCCAAAGAAGGCAATCGAAATATATACATAGGCCATAACACGTTGGGCTTTGTTCTAAAACAAAAATAAAAATAAAAATCATCCACTGAGCACTCGGAGGTCTATCTTCCCTTTTTTCCTTTGGATTCTGTTGGGTGGTATTTGCTCCTTGGATCCAAAAAACTTGAATAGCAATCCAGTGATGAAATCAATACTTTCCATAGAAATGGAAGAAAAACATCAAAGTAATAGTGTATATAATCTGTAGCTGCTTTTATTTTATTTATTCTGTTTTTGTAAATTCTTCAATACTTTTCCATTGACATTATCCTTTCTCACTGAGAAATGTATTACAAGACTATGACTTTTTTTAAAAAAAGCCTTGGAAATTGTTTTGTTTTGTTTGTACAAAAGACACATCTTTCCTCCTTCCTCTACCAAAACCTCAATGCACTGAATGTCATGCCTTTATTTGACTTTGCAGGAGGTTCAGATGTGATGTTTTTGGTTTGTAAATAAACTGAAGACAAACTGGAACCTGTTCAATGGAGGGTTATGAAGATGAAAATAAAGCATGAAAAATAAGAAAGGTTGGAGCAACTAGCTACATTTAGCCTGGAGAAGAGAAACAGGGCCACAATACTACTCTTCAGATATCTGCAGATCTATTCCATATAACTTCTAGAAGAGGTTATTCACTGGTATAGACTAAGAAATCACCATTATGCAGATGACACCTAGCTCTGTCTCTTCTCTTTATCTAATGCAGGTGAGGTCCCAAACCAGTGCTTTCATTTAATGAGTCTCAGTGCAATAGGAGTTTATCTATACTATGCAGTTATAACCACGTGATGCCACTTTAATTGCCATGACTTCACCCTGTGGAATCCTTGGATTTGTAGTTTTGTGAGGTATATAGAATTCTCTGTTCTATTCTTACTCCAGCACTAGAGCTCTCTGAAAGAAAATATTAACCAAAATGCATCAGGATCTTCTAGGATGGAGCTACTGCAGTTAGAGCTGTATCAAACTTCTAGTACAGTTTAGAGCAGATACATTCTAAAACTCTGTCTAGACAAGTCAGAGACACTGTTTGTGAATGGTGCATCACCTCAGTTGGGTACCTTGCTTAACCTGTTCTGGAGAAGATGGGCTGTATTCTGGCTAAAGGACCTTGGGGATAGTTTGAATGTGCTCTAAGATCCATAATAATCCTTAGAAGCATAGAAGATCTCTGCAGCTTGGAGTACTTTTTGTCAACTTAAGTTAGTAAAACTGACTATAGCACTACCTGGACAGAGATAGCCTATGGCAGTTACACATCTCACTCAGATTAATTCCAATTAGATTATTGAGACAATATTTAGGGCTGCTTTGTAAATATAACAGAAACTTCAATCAGTTCACAACATGCAGCCAGACTACTAATAGAGACTGTCCACATGATGACAGTACCTTGCCACCCGCACTGCTGCCAGTCCATTTGTCAGCCAAATGCAACATGTCATTTTAACCTTTAAAGCAATGTGTGGCTTGGAGCCAGGGTACCTGGGGGAGACATCTGTTCCATTATTTACTTAGATGGGCCTTAAGGTCATCAGTTAGACGGGCCTGTCCTCCTGGTGTCCCACTAAATGAGGGAAAGTGAGTGGCTACAACAAAGGCTTCTTAGCAGTGGTGTCCCATCTGTGGAATGTTTAGCCCAGCGGGGTTCTTCTGACACCACCTAAGATATCCTCAGCATCATATGAAGATCATTTCACATCCTCAGGCATTCTAGGATTTATTTTAATGCTTTTTAGATCTTAGCCCTTGTTATGTTCCTGTTTCTGTTTTCGTTTGCTTGTTTGTCGCTCTGGTTCTGGGGCCCGAATCTGTGCCTCTTTCACACTACACAGTGATGATAGCACTATGATTCCATTTAACATGGAGGCATCCTATGGAATGCCAGGGGTTGGAATTTGGTAAGAGGCACTATGGCTACAAACTCTAAGTACCCCTTCTCCCCCAAAGCTGCAAAAGCCAGGATTCCATAGGATGCTGCCGCAGCAGTTAAAATGGAATCACAGTGTCATAAATGTGTGATGTGAAGGTGCCCCTGTTAAAAGCGGGTATTTCAGTGATTCAAATGTGTGTACTACAGGTAGCTCATGAATACCATGCCGCTCTTTGGCAATTTTGTATCCCTGGTAAAACCCCTACTACTGACACTGCTACTCCAAATTCAGCTGCTGCTATTAAAATTGAAATTTTCAGAAGCAACAGAAAAAGGGGACCTTTTCCGTTGTCCCTTCCCTTCTGGAAGGGGAGTGGTGTTTCTGTCCTGCCTGTTTTGAGGACTCTGAGATCTGCATTATAGAAAACTGCCACAGCAGCAGGAGTCTTGGTGGTGGGGACAACAGAGTTGGGGGAGGTCCAGCATACTTACCCCATGGTTACAGCTATGGGAGGGCAAAATGAGAACATTGACCCCCCCAAAAAAGTAAAAACTATGTCCCCCAATGAAATGTTACTTCATTCCTCAAATTTCTAGTATTGCAGAGAGTGAGACATTGAAAAATGTTCACACTTAGAATTCATAAATATGCTGTGTTTGCATTTCTTTGTTTGCCCCTTAGAAACTGCATTTCTAAACGCTTAGGTTTTAAGAAATTTAGACACAGAATGCAGATTTCATTTGGGGTGGCGGAATTCTCATTTGAGGAGGCAATGTCCTCACTTTGCCCCCCTTGGTAGCTACACCCCCGGCCTTCCTCCATGTTGGGAAGTGGCCTACCCCATGATATACCTTCACACACTATGGCCATTTCTGCACTGGACTGTTACAGTGCTATTATTCCACTTTCAACATCCTATGGAATTCTGAGATTTGCAGTTTAGGCAAACACCAGGATTCCATAGGACAGACTTGCACAACTTGGCAGTAGGTAAGGGCCAAAATTAAATAGGCTAAATTTCTTTGGGCCGCAGATAGGTTTTTAGCACCTCACTTTCCAAGTAAAGTTATAATAAAGCTTTTATTTGAAAAAATAAATTATAGTATAGTTAATGATTAAACTATTTTGCAAATAAAATAAATCATATTAAGAAATGGAAATTAGGGAAGTTTTCCCTAATGTTTAGGTGGAGCTTCTTTTCCTGAAATTTGAAGCCTTCTCCGTGTCCTAGGACCTTTCCACACTACATTGTTATAGTGCTGTTATTCCACTTTCAACATCCTGTGGAATTCTTGAGTTTGTAGTTTCCTGAGGCCAAAGAGCTCTTTGGCTGAGAGTTCTAAATACCCCTCCCTAAACTGCAAAACCCAGGATTCCACAAGATGATTAAAGTGGAATAATAGCACTGTAACAGCATAGTGTGGAAAGGCCCTAATCTCTTAAGCAGCAGAAAACAAGCTTGCTCCATCTTTTACATGACATCTTTTCAAATAAGAGCTTCACAAAAGTTCCTTTTGGTGAACTACAACCTCCCAAAACCCCAGGTAGCATGATTACTCACTAGGGAATTATGGGAGCTATAGTCTTAAAAAAACAATGCTTTCAAACTCTGGATAAGCTTTTATCTCACCAAAGTAGACTCAGTGAATTGTTGCTGTTGTGTGCCTTTGACTTGTTTCTGACTTATGGTGACCCTAAGGCAAACCTATCATTGGATTTTCTGGGGCTGAGAGTGTGTGATCCGCCCAAGATCACCCAGTGACTTTCCATGGCTGAAAAGTTCAAATCTTGTCTCTGCTACAAACTCACCCAGCAATCTTAGGGAAACATCCTTCCTTAAATTTCACCCACGACCACCAATATACATCATGGAAAATTACAACACTGGCTATTTCTGATCTACACTGTTATAGTGCTATTATTCTACTTGCAGCATCCTGTGGAATTCTGGGGTTTGTAGTTTCCTGAGGCCAATTGCTCTCTGGCTGAGAATTCTAACGGCCACTCCCTAAAGTGCAAATCCTAGGATTCCATAGTATGTTGAAAGTGGTATAAGAGCACTGTAACTGTGTTGGGCAGAAATGGCCACTGTCTTACCCTCTTGATCTGCTGTTACGACGACTGAGATAAAGCAGATGTGGCAAGTTGTGATTATACAAAACCAATAAATAGGATTATTGGAAAGAGAAGAGAATTATCAGTTAAGAAATATAGCAGTGTGTAATTTGCAAAAGATTTGCAAAAGATCATAGGGGAGGGGACCAATTTGGAGTGACAGAAAAAAAGTATTATTTATGAGGAAGAGGGAAGAAAATAAATTAGGGGGATAAACAAAGGAATCCAGATGGTGGTGGGAGGGGGTAGAATTTATGAGGGTGCACACCAGAATAGACCTAAATTGCATTTTAAAATGCAATCTTTAAATGCAATTTAATTTTTTCCAATGTAATTTAGGAGGACACTGACCTGTAATAAGCTGCTTCCCCAGAGGGTCCCACTTTGCTGTGTTGGCTTGCTCAAGGAGCAGGAGACCACCTCCTTTCTTGTCCTCTCCACCTTTTCCTGGGCAGTTCCACTCTCACTGCCCATCCAAGGGAAACAGGAGGAGATGAAGCAACTGCCACCATCTTGCACAAGGGGAAAAGGTAGCATCACATCACCTCTCTGCTGCCCCCTGGAGGGAAGGAGGAGGGAATGGTCCAGCTGGGTTCCTTCAAAACCATCAGCAACCTAATTGCTGCAACCTTTTCTGGCCCTCGCGGTCACAAGCAATGCAGGTTGCACAAAATCCTTTGGCGGGCCACATGCAACCCCTGGGCTGTATATTGTGCAGGTCTGCCACAGGATGTTGAAAGTAGAATAATAGCGCTGTAACAGTCCAGTGCGGAAATGGCCTATGTATTTTGTGCTATTGCTCTTAAAATAAACCACGTTACAGAGAAAGCGTGAAAACTCCAACTAATAGTTATGTGATTCTTTTAGAACCTGAAAGATAAAAATATCCCTAGATTAGGAAAACAAAAAGGAAAGCTTTTAGTACAATGAAATACTATCTATAAGAACCTGATGGCTTGGATTGTTATTTAGACAACTAGAATTATGAGCTTGGTGATTTCATCTCAATACAGGTTTACTTTTTACTGTGACTTCATAAATCACAAACTGGCATGCTTCTTTTCTTTTGCCCCCTGCAGCCACACAATTATTTGTCTAAAATTGCACAACATATTTTTTATTGATACGCTACCTCTGAGAATGAAATGGGGCAAGTCATGTATGATTTCCTAAAGTAATCACTGCAGGCAGTTGGAGGATTAAGTGTTTTATCAGCTGAAAGCCCCAAAAGGTTCTTTGTATTGTGAAAGGAGGAAAAATGTCCTGAATGAACCCTACCTTTATACATGGCTTCCCAAGCCTTATGCACAGCCCATCGCTGGAAGTGCTATAGTGTCTGACAAGATCACTCAAATTCTCAAAAGGTTTCCTTCTGGTCACAAAAAAATTGCCATTTTCCAGCCGCTTGATTCGGTAGTGCTTCACAGTGCTACCATCCCACACTAGGAAATTAAAATAAGAAAGGAATTTCAGACCCACAAAGATATCACGTTGGGAGACAGCCAGCCAAGTATGTTGTGACTCACTTCTAGGAACTGAACAATGAAGAACCTGTTGGCTTATTGCACAATCACAGGTACAAGTCCCATAGCTTGCAGCCTCACTACAGGCATAGAATCATAGAATCATAGAAATGTAGAGTTGGAAGAGACCACATGGGCCATCCAGTCCAACCCCCTGCTATGCAGGAACACCCTCAAAGCATTCCCAACAGATGGCCATCTAGCCTCTGCTTAAAAACCTCCAAGGAAGGAGACTCCACTACACTCCCTACACTCCATTACATAACTGAAGCTATCTGTTGTCCTTCACTGAGAACTTCTGGCTGAGAATACCATAGTACAGTTTTAACATAGGGGACCATGTGAGTATTTTGGATGGGCACTTCATGCCCCTTTACACTGTGCAGTTACAGTGCTATTATTCCTCTTTAACTATCATGGTTCCATCCTATGGAATCTGAGTTTTGCAGTTTAGGTAGAGGTATTTAGAGTTTGTCAGTTAGAGCGCACTAGTGCCTAACCAAACTGCACATTTCAGGATTCTATAGGATGTAGTCATGGGAGTTAAGTAGAATCATAGTACTATAACTGAGTAGTGCAAAAGGGCCATAAGGAAATTCATGTTTGGAAAATTGATGCTTGAACAAAGATCACCAAGCCTTTGTTTTTGGTTAATAGCTTGTGACCATGAAGTACAAATCAATACTGAATTGACATTATTGATTTGAACAAAGGCAACTCTAAGCCCTATTTGCTTATCTTTCATTTATGTATTGAAGGGATGATTCTATTCATACTCTTCAACTCAATGCACTAGGCAGAATGAGCAAAGGTATCCAGGCCATGGAGGTCCAGCAGTCCAATATGTGGGCATGATAGTATTACCAGGTTCTCAGTCCTGTATCTTATCACTTTGGGCAGAAGCCTTTTGGGGCACCGGGTTGTTATGTGACTTTGTATTTTTTTTTCCTGACTTATAGCAGCCCTAAGATGACCCTATCACCGAGTTTTCTTGATTTATTCAGTGGGAATTTGCTACTTCCTTCCTCTGAGGTTGAGAGAGTATGGCTTGCTCAAAGTCACCCAGTGGTTTTCCATGGCTGAGCAGGGATTAAGACCCTGGTCTCCAATAGATTTAGTCCAACATTCAAACCATTACTCCACATTGGCTCATAACACTATGCTAACATAAAAATCATTTATGACTAGTTGCACTTTTTCACAAGTTGCGTACATGTCAACTGTAGTGCTGTCAATTGTTACCCAAGCATAGAGAGTCAACTTTCTTTCTTTTGATCTGATAGGTGAGGTTAAGTTAACCAACTTAATTGTACAATGGAAGAGCTCTAGGTCATAATGCCATTTATACAATTGGTTGCACAACTGTGGTATCCACTGTAACTATAATGGCATACATTTACACCATGTTAAATGTATACAGGATCAATGTTCTGCAGTCATGCTTATATAGGACCTTTCTTAGATTGTAGGGGACATAGGTGAGCATGAAGAAAAGCCATCTGTTCTAGAAGTTTATCTAAGCCCAGCTACTTAGATAAAACAGATAGTTTATTTGCTGTTTGACCCTATCATCGATTTGACACTTCTCATGCTGGTTCTGAACACAGACATTCCCTTTTGGGTTATTGTGGCTAAGAACTATCCTTCTTGTGATTTTTTTAAAAATCTTAATCTAAAAGTCTGCAGGATTTCTCATGGGATCAGCGATCAGGCTTTTATTTCCTTCTGTGCCATCATATCTCCCTTGCAAACAGTACCCCATTGTACCTGAAAACATTCTATTTTTATTTAGGTACATCAGAAAAGCAGAGAAAGAGGTGGTTACATTCGTGCCTGGGAACAAAAATGTTAAAAGTTCTACACTTAAATATAGACCAGAATCTTGTATCAGATCTACAGATGTGTAATCACTGTTGTGAATCACATACAAGATTTACAGAATGGGGTTTACAGATGCATAAGCACTGTAGTTACAGTGTACTGTACTGTAGTTACAGTGCTAGGCAGTGAATCCAGGCCTTACCCCTCCCCAATCCCCCCTTATTGGGAAGCAGCTGCTGAGATGGACAGGGATCTGTTTCTTTTTTGCTCAGGAAGTCTCTGGATGCTGTTTCCACCCCCCTCTTGTGAGAGATCTCAATGTCACAGGCAGAAACAGGACCTCTGTCACAAAGCCCCCTCATTCCAGGGAATGCTTGCACATGGAGTGGATGGAACCATCATCTAGCAGCTCCTGACTGACAGGGGAACAGACACCCATCAGTAACAGCGGCTGCTGCCTAGAAGTGGAGATTAGGGACTTTCCCAGTGCCTACATAGCCTCTAAACTAGGGGTGACATAGGGATCATGAATATAAAACAATCATGGGTACATAACTCTCGATTATGCATTTGTAACTGCATAGAGGATTCTGGTCTTAATTCATAATGACAAGCTGACTGTTATTGCACATGCTTTTTCCAGGCAGAATCCTTAACACATCAAGGGTGAAGCCTATGTAGGATTGCTATGGGAGTTGCAGATTACAAGGTTAATATACATTCTGTTTTTCATCATTAGCAATCCTCTGTAATGCTGAATTCTTTGAACAGGCATCATTTATCAAAATGCTGTTTCTTTTAACATACAGTGGCTCCTTGAGTTTTGAGAGGGTTCAGGACACAGAATCCTCGCAAAAGTAAAAAAAAACTGCAAATAACTCCCTCCCCCACCGCCCATATGAGCGCTTCCCCTCATTTCCCCTTCCAGGGCTCCCTCTCCATTTGCTTGCATTTTGCCTGTGTGCACTGCCTTCCTTCCAAGCAAAAGGCAAGTGAATGCCCGGAGAAGGCACATGCGCGCACACCCCCATTCACTTGCATTTTGTCTGGGTGTGCTGCTTCAAGTGAATGGGAAGAAGCAGCCAGGCACATTGCCTTCCAAGTGCCAGGGCAATAGGCAAGGAAATGGGAGAGGGCAGTGACACAACTGGAGAAGGCATACATGTGGGATTGCCCCTGCCATTCACTCGCCTTTTGCCCAGGTCCATGGAAGGAAGACACATCTGCCTGGGCAAAAGGCAGGGGAGCGGAAGGGAGAGAATGGAGGGAGGCAAGTGGGCACCTTGCAAATAATCAAGTTCACAATGGTCAAACCCATGAATGTGGACAGAGGACTGTATTCTTTTCTACCTACTACCATTAGAGGGTGCATACATGGCATTATTCTAGATGCCCCCTTGAGTCTTTAAGCGCTGCACTATGTTTCGATAAATGTGCATATCTGTGTGTGAAGACAAAGGTAAATATTTGTACTTTAGCCATAAACCTTTTCAAGGTATCAAATAATAGAACAAAGGCTAAGGTTTTTCTAAAAACAAATCATTTCATTCATACAACACATTTGGTTAAAATAAGTGAAAGGGTTTGGAGATCTGTGCTGTTCAGGTTTGTATAAGAGAGATATATTCTGCCACTGAGATATATTCATTCCACAAACCTGACTCTTTTTCAGAAAATCAAGACAACCATTCACACTATACTATGGTAAGGCTGTTACTAAAGAGGAGGGCAGACATTGTCAAACAAAATGTTTTATTTACTGATATTATTTTTTATTCATTTATTTTATTCATTTATTCAGAAGTGGATAGGTTAGACTTCTGATAAATGGCCACCACGTACAGTGGCATACTACAATCATAAAATCATAGATCTAGAAGAGACAGCAAGGGCAATCTGGTCCAAATCCTTGTCATTCAGGAGTTCCCCTGCTATGCAGGAGAGTTTCACAATCCAGAAAAAGATGATATAAAAAACAAACAATAAAGAAATAGGCTATTTCTGCACTCGACTGTCATAGTGTTATTATTCCACTTTCAACATCCTATGGAAACTTGGGGTTTGTGGTTTAGCCTTTGAGGCCCCTCCCTAAACTGCAAACCCCAGGATTCTATAGGATGTTGAAAGTGGAATAATAGCACTATAACAGTCTAGTGTAGAAATGGTCACAGATAAGTAACTCTAACCACAGTTCCACATACAGGAAAAAGAATTACTGGAATAAAAAAAAATCATTTTTTTAAATAATAAAGGGATATACCCCATGAGGTGAGGTTTTTGAAATACGTGGCCAAACACTGAGGAACAGGGACACCAAAATATCACTGGCTTGATATTGTTGCCTTTCTCCAAATGTGCATTTTCTTCTTGTCCCTGTTTTGTATCAGATTGTGACAAGCTGTTTTTTTAATACTCTCATGGACATTTAACACATATTTTGGAATGCACTTTTCTTATAAAGTTTTCTGTGCATTTCCTACACATTTTTGTTCATAAGCACTTTTGTACACCATTTTTGGCCTGACCAAAGTGTATTTACATTTTTTAAAAAACATTGTTGAGTGCATTTATCTGGGCTGAGTCCATTCTGAGCTGAATGCATTTATTTATGTATAATTTGAAAAAAGGAGAAGAGGGCATTTTCCAATGACTGCAAATCTAAATAGATGAGCATTATCTTGTTAATAGTCTTGTGCTCACTAATTAACAGAAAATTGAAAAAAAAAATAAGTTGCTTAATACAAATTTCTTTTCCATCCCTCTAAGAAAGCCCTTTCTTGCATTCTCACCCTCTTATGTCATCTCCAGAACTGAGACACAGTTCTTGATGTGTATAACACATTCTGTCCTACAGGACTCAAAGCAGCAAACACCATTTAAAAATTAAGAATAATTACAAATCTTCCATTAGAAGTACTTAGTGCTCACTTAGTACCACACATTGCCTTCTAGGATTAGGAGGTTTTTCCAACTAGTTTTCAAAGATAACTTAGAAGGCTTGGTTCATACATCTAGCTCTTATCTCTCTATCTACAAACAAAAAACAAATAAAAAAGATTTTTAAAGTTTATTGGGAACCTGGTATTTGTTGCCCATTTGCATTCATGTACCTTTATGGAAAAGCAAGTACAGATTTTAAATGAGCAAATAGAGGAAGAAATAAAATTAAAGCATTAAATATTTGTCACAAACGAGGGAAATAGTAATACCTGAAAGTGAGAATTCACCCCTTTGACTTTCACTTTCTCTAATTAGGAAAGCCCCTTCTTGGTTGTCAGGGTAAAGCAGTTGTTTCTCAGCATCTGCTCGTCTAATAGCTCCAAAAAACCACCTAAAACAGAAAGAAGTATGCAGAATTAATCAGCAATCTAGCCTAGATTTGCACTGCTAAGCATATAATAAAGCAAAGAAGCAATTTGATACTAACACAATGCTCTCATTAGTGGGCTGCTAAGGTTAAATTTGCCACTAAAAAGTGTATTACAGCAACCAGTTTTATGGTATAAGTCTTATTTATCAAGACAATTCCCCACAAACAGGGGGCAAACCACAAATAAATTCACAGAGTGACTTTAGAAATTAGGGGAACTGAACCTATCTTAATTACAGAATATACTACTGTTATTAAGTATAATTGCAATTACAAATTGTGAGAAATTTATTGCCTTTAATATAGGCATACACCATCCTAGCAACACTATCCTTAGAGGGCAGCAGTTATATGTCTATTGCTCTTACCAAAGGGTACACACACAGTCTAAGAAACAAATACAAAATGGCAGAGGAAGCAAAGGATGCCTCAAAATTGCTTGAAGTAGATCTGTACATGCCCCCTATCCCCCCTCCCAACAAGATGTAAAGTGAAGAAATTTAGCTACTTTATTCTGGAACATGAGGTATAAAAACTCTGAAGCATCTGTCACAGTCTTAGGCAGGAACTAAAAACAGTACAGTCAGCCCTCCATATCACTAGGGTTAGGGATGCAGGGCCCCAAAAGTGGAAAAATCACAAATATCAAAATATTGCATGTATCTGTGGGAGGGGAGCCAAGACATGGTGGGGAGAAAAGACACCCAGGGTTCAAACCAGGGAAAGGAGAGGGAATGGGGTGGGTTGGCATAATGGGCCTATACTTCCTCTCTCTCTCATCCATCTCCTTGTTTGGGTGTGGGGGGCATCAGAAGAGGGTTTATCGTGCTGAGAAACTGGGCCACAAGCCATCCTTAGTGTCAAGGTCAGAGACCTGGGCAGCAAGCCAGCCCAGAGAAGACAGTGGGAGAGCCAGCAAAGTCCAGCCGGAGGGAGACAAGCAAGCACTTACTCAAGGAAGTTCATTTACCAGAGCGCCAAGCGAAGCCATAGTCAGAGATCCAAAGCCAAGGGTCAAGAGTCCAGAGATCAATTCAAGGTATCAGGAACTGGGTGCTGGGAGCAAGGTACAGGCAAGAGGAGGGCTCATAAAAAGTTTGCCACAAGCAAAGGGAAGCTTCCAGGCAGGCAGTTATATAGCCCCAGGCACAGGTATGTCCGGTCACCGCTTCTTAAACTTAGCCAAGGAAGCCTCCCTTTGCACAGCCCTCTTGAGTCTCTGCCTTGATTGGGGGCTTATTGAACCAGGCTCCAGAGCCTCTTCAGAATCGGATCCCTGTTGCTCCAAAGGAGCAGGCAGAGGAACATCCGAGCCTGCTTGGTCCATGGCAGCAGGGGGAGCTCTTCAGCTGCAGGACTCATCTCCAGCCAGAGCCACAGGGACCAACAGCTGCTGCTCCTCATCTCCACTCTGAACAACAGGGACTAACAGCTGCTGCTTGTCATCAGCAGCTGTGACAGGGGCTTCAGTGATCACACTTAGCTGGCCATGCAGCAGCTGGTGGAGGAGGATGAAGGCCAGAGGCAGGTTTTTACAGGGCTGTATGGCCTGTCCAGTGCTGTTGAGGAAGATGATTCCCCTGGAAAAGAAGTATCTGAAGTGGAAGGGGCAGGAGTTAGAAAAATTCACAAATAAACAAATCTGTGAATGTCAAACCTGCAAATGTGGAGGGTCAGCTATAATACCTTACAAATCAGTTTTCTATTCTGTCTTGAAATGTCAAAATTGCTCTCTCAGGCAGTAACCTCATTCTACCTAATGGCAGAACTGGTCCTAACCTTACATGCAAAAACAAATTTTCAAAAAAGTACAAAATACAAAACAAAACTAATTTTTTTTTTTACATATTCACCTTTACTTGCCTACATACACCATTATACAGACCTTGACATTTTTTTCTTTCATACATACATAGACACATTTTTGGCAAGGCTGAAAAGTTCATGCAGTTTTACCCCCTTTTTAGAACACAATGTTAGAAAAACATCTGTGAGTTCTCATTCTATTCTCTCTTTGTCCCTCTCTTGAACACTGACTGTTTCAATTGTTGGTACATCTCGTTCTTACACTGTCTATTTTGAGATGCAGTGAACCTAAGAGGTAAAAGAAGCAAGTAGAACACAATGAGAGAGATCAGATGGACTTCAAATTTTTCTGCCTCTTTTTCTTGCCCAGCAGACAGCTCTCAAATCAGTGGCTGCCAGGTGGGCTCTAGTGGTACAACAACAAAAGATTGCAATGATAGCAATGTTTTCCTCTCCTGCCATGGGTCTTTAAACTGCTTGTTCCACTTTAAAAGAATGGGATTCTCTCAGAGAGACTGCAAAGTTTTGGTTAAACCAGATTTCAGTACTAAAATAGAACAAAAGCTTACTGGAAACCTTTGGCAGTTAATTCAGCTTTCATAATGCCTCCATGCAGCTGCTATATGTTGTTTAAAGTTATTATTTCTGCTTCTTAAGTAGCAATACCAATAAAAGCAAAAGGAATGTAATGTAATAATGATAATGTTAAATTTTTCATCCTGCCCTTCCTCATGAGATCTCAGGGTGGGTAATAAGAAATATATAACTGTTGTTTTTCCTGTTTCTGCTGAGATTCTTGCTTCCTTCCTCAAAGGACCTCAACTACAAGGTTTTAACCCCTTCTTTTTATCCTTTCTATCTAAGGGTTGCAACTAGCTCAAGGTCATTCAATAAGATTCATGCTTGGAAATTTGGACCTGTTACCTCCCTGGTTCTAATCCAGCTCTCTAATTACTACACCACACTGGCTCCAAGCTTCACTGCACATGTAAGGAGATCTTCTGGGTCTTCCGTGGATTAGTATCATTAAAGCCAGATTTTGGAAGCAGTATTAGAAAATCAGTAAAAACCCTTATAGAAGTCCAATTCTGTCATTTAATTAGAAGTTAACACCCTGTCCTTGAAGTTGCAAATTCCTTGTTTTGGGGTACAAGTCTTTTAAAAGAAATTATCAAGGATGTACTTCATACAGGTCTATACATCAATATATATTACCAAACATGGATTCATAACAAATAAACCTCAGTGCTGAACAATCAGGTGGAAGGAATGGAACTTGTACGATACTGACATGAATAGGGATCTGGAAAATTAAAAAAACTATGAAGAACTGAAAGATCTTCTACCACACAGGCCAAGAGATAAGAGCACATCTGCTATACTGGCACAGTATTTTGTTTTAAATTGGGCTAGGCAACTGTGGAAAGCTAGGAGAGCACATTAGTCCCCCAGGAGACCATAGGGGGCTGAATTCCCTACAATACACCATTCCCCAAAAAGTAGAAGTTTCATCCTGTTCCCCTGCTTTTTTTATTTTTTTAAGTCTCTCCTGGGCCTAAAATGGCAGAAATGTGGAGAAAATCTCACATACCCTTTAGAAGGCCGGGGGGGGGGGGGGGGGACAAAAAAAAATAAAACAGTAAAAAAAATGATCCTGGCACACCACAAAAATGACCCAAACAGATTGCACCCCCCTCCCAATTCAAGTGCCACATACACATGCATACCCACTTTCTGTTCTGAAAATTAAAGCTGAATTACTTTGGAACTGGATAGTGCTGCACTGGAAATTAGCTTTTACAAGCTATTAGTTTATCACAAGCAGGCTACATAGGACTGGGCACAAGACATTTTTCTGCCTAAAGGTGAGCAGCAAATGGTGTTTTCCCCTGCCCCCAAGTAAAGATATATATTAGCCAGCCCAGTTATTTTGGTACCTGAAGTAGACAATCTCATGCACATCTACCCTATACCTAATGGTAGCAATAAAACAATAACAAGTTAAATTAAATGGAGTTTTCTTCCCTTTTCAAGGTACATAAAACCTGCTGCCTGGTGTGGTTGTGTCACTCTTCCTAATGGCCCAGCCCTGCTGTAATCCAGAAATTCTACAATCCCATGAAAGCGCAACTAAATCCCACTGAACTCTTGTTGGATTTTGTTCAATCTGCTCTATCCTATGGCCTACAAGGGCCTAGAACAACAGAGCCATAAAAACAAGGTGCTGTTCTGGTATGTAGATAATGAAGGTCAGAATGATCGCATGATAAATTGTGAGAATTACTTGCAAATATGTCAGAGCTGCATAAAAAAGCATCAGGAAGTCTGAATCTAAACAAGATTCCAAAGTTAAGCTGCTGAAACAACAATGATTTATTTGTTTTATCAAGTGCTGGATTGTGAGTACGTTGGCTAGGTAGAGGAATGAGGAAACAGAAATAGGCCAGGTGAAGCTGGAGTAGTCCTGACTTTTGAGTTAAGTGTATATTCATCCTTTTGAACAAACAGGAAATGCTTCGCTTGATGCCTCCACAGAGCTTTCAGCCTCCCACCTTCCAGGTCTTTATGGCCACTTCCACACTAGACTGTTACAGTGCTATTATTTCACCTTCAACATCCTATGGAATCCTGGGGTTTGCAGTTTAGGGAGGGGCCGGCCTGTGTCTAGGGCCAGCCCCTCCCTAAACTATAACAGTTCGGTGTGGAAATGGCCTGTGATTCACAGATCCAACTCGTTCTGACATATACAGAACTATAATCTATAAAAGGCCTTATTCCTCATTTACTTTCTATTCATGCAGCTGTTGATTCTCATGCCCCCAGTACTTTTAATGCTTCTCCTTCCATCCTGTGTGCTTTTTGCTTCTTGTCATTTATCCTTTCTTCTGCACACATCTTTTTGTTCCATAAGTGGCTAATGTAGCCTATCCCATCTACCAAATCCAAAGATAATTCAATGTTGAAAGACAGTTGGGATCCTGACAACACTGCTGCCTTCCAAGTACACATGAAAGAACAGAAAAATTCAGGACAAAAATAATACCACATACAAGGCTAATACATATGGATAATGTGTGCAAAAATGTACTAACTGTTGTGCATATTACAAGCAGTATGGTTCCAGTCCTTAGTCTAGTGCCTTCAAACATGCATCCAATTTTGATAGAATGTAGCTCTCCAAATAATTCAGAAGTTGATTAGAACTACTAACCCAGATGCTGTAAGCTTTTACCATTAACTGGGGCTTGATTCTGAAACACAACCAAAGCTACAGGGTGAGTTTATCAGAATATGATGCCAAAGCTGAAGGCAGTAAACAACCAGCCAAAATCAGATGAGAAACTGTGCCCTAAATTCCATTTTGTTCCTTCTCTATTCATGACCTTTCTATACATCAGCATGATGCATGGATGTGTGGAGGGAGGGGTGGAGCTACAGCACGAGGAGTATGGCCACTGTGCACGGGGGCATTGCTGCGCTGCATGGGGGTGTGGCCAAGACATGCAGGGGTGCGGCTATGGGCTGGGACACCCCAGAAACATTGCCGCTGAGGGTGAATCTCCCCCCGGCTCTCACGTCTCTACACAACCAGTCAGACTGGTACTCTCCCTACTATCTTTCTGCAATGAAGTAAAGACATTTTTATTCAGACAGGCGTTTGATGTGTGATTATATGTGCCCTGTCTGGTAGAATGTGCTGGATATTGTTTCGCTGATCAGTGTTTGAGTTTTTAATTATGTATTTTAACATTGATTTAATTCTGTTTCATTGTATAATTATGTTTTAACTTTTGCCTTCTGTGGGTTTTAACTATGTTTTTTTAATTGTTGTGAGCACCTTTCAGTCCCAACCTGAGAAAAAAGAGAAGTAATAACAATAAGAACAACAACAATAATAATAAATATCTCTGATTAGACAGATCAGCTACCAGTCATCCAGATTACTAGTACAATTCAGTCAATCATGGTCCCCACTCACCCACAATAACAACATCAATCTATTTATTTATATTCCATCTTTTCCCCAGCCCTGGGACTCAAGATAGAATACAAAAATTGAGAGGTATAGGTGAAAGATCACATCATGGAAACATGCCAAAGTTGAAATACAATCAAGCTGTCAATAGAATAAAAGCCAGTTTAAAACGTATCCATTAAAAAGCAACAAAATAGCATATTATTAAAAGCCTTTTCCCATTTAAAAAAAAATAATCAGTTTCTAGAGACCGATTAAAGAGAAAACAAAAAAACAATCTGAAACTGGATGGGCCAGTCCAGTCTTCTTTGCAAGGGAGTTAGTATTAATTGACTCCCTGAACTGAGTTCAAAAGTCCAGGGTCAAAAAAAGAAGAAAAAAGGCACTACCTGGCTTTGGTATTTGAGGAAAGATCTCAACTATTTTTCCCAAACTAGATTTGATGGTTCCTCTATTTCTGGAAGCATCCATAATTAAAGTGATCAGGAAAGCTTTCTAATTTGAAGAATTTGCTGGGAAATCATGGTAATCCTTCCCCTTTTTTTTATCTAATGCTATTATTCTTGTCTATAGACTTTAGCAAGTACCGTAAGTTATTATCTCTGCTCGTAACTAATTTACACCCATTTATTTGTGGACTTTGTTCCTCTACTTCGTCATCACTGATAACAAATATGAACCTTAGGAAGCAGTGTTTTGCTGGGTTTAAGCTGTGGATGGGAAGGCGCACACATAAAAATCAGGCAATGCCACTTGTAATTCCAGAAAATACATTGAAATCTCTTCCATTTAGCATTATCAAAGGAAAAGAAAGAGCCAAGAGTAAAGACTCATTAAAGGGACAATTCACTTTGAGGCACACAAACAGGTCATATGTTCTGTTTTGATCACTTAATCCTCATAATCAAAAGCAATTTCAGAATCTGCAAAAAAGTGGCACATCAGGTGTTCAGAGACAGCTCTCTTGGTCTGCATAACTTAGCATTCTTTGAACACAATGTACTTGATATCTAAGGTCAGTGGTTCTCAACCTGTGGGTCTCCAGATGTTTGTGGACTTCAGCTCCCAGAAGCCCCAGCCACTATGGTCAATGCTCAGGGCTTCTGGGAGCTGAATTCCAAAAACATCTGGGGACCCACAGGTTGAGAACCACTGTCTAAGGTTATAAATCATGCTTGTTGATCCAGTTCATGCCCTCAAAATGTTTCTGTGCATCCAAAACATGGAATCTAAATATTATTAATCTCTACCACCCACATCTCAATAAAAGAGTTATTTTGGTCGCAAAGGAGATGAAGAAGGGAAATAAAAGGTGAAAAGAGAAACAATGCATACATCGCTAGCATGTGTGCATGCACACACATACGCACACATCAATCTGTGGTCCTACAGAGAAAGAAGGAAGTTGTATGAGCTGGACAAGTGTGCTGGAATTCCTCGGCACTCATCCTGGTCTGTGCCACAGTCTGGAACCTAACACACACAATAGGAGGTCTTATGATGGCCAGTAATCACAGGGATTCTGAAATGTCAGAGGCTCACAAACTTGAGAAGATGTGAAAATTGAGGGCAGCGACTCAGTATTCTGGCCAAGTTAGTAATATAACTCATGCATCTCCTATTTTCTTCTCAGGTTGCTCCGGTCACGTAGGGACAGAAGGCAATGAGGGCGGTTCACCCCCGGCGGCAATGTTTTCGGGGCATCCTGGCTCATGGTCATACCCCTGCATGCTGCAGCCACACACACACACAGCAGCCACGCCCCCATGTGCTGTAGCTACGCCCCCTCCCACGCCCCCTCCACGCACTCCAAGGTCCGCCGCTGGGTTGCTCTAATCATATCCTGGTGATCTTACTGAAGGCCAAGAAGGATTTTTTTTTCATCAACCAATGCTAATCACTGAGAAAGGCAGAGTCTTCAATACTTCACCCTGCCTTTTCCATCACATTTCAATAGTCTCTGGTATATGAATGTTGTCATGTACTAATGTGCAGAAGCAAGACCAGATAAAGCTGGTTTTATCTTCAGATGTGATAACACTCTGAACAGGATATGTTCCTGGAGAAAAATATGACCTTTACTGTACTGCAGGGAGTGTTGGTAGGATTAGACCTCACAGACTGTAAAGCAATATCACACCGTTTAAAAGGATTTCCTTTTTGGCAACTGCTATTATGCTCTCAGCCTAAAATTAGTATAACAGTTGTTATACCTGTACCATAATTTATCCAGTTAAATATCCTAAAGGTTCAAGAACTTATCTGATTTTGGAAGCTAAGCAGGGTCAAGACTTGTTAGTATTTGGAAGGGAGGCTCTCACAGAAGACTACATACTGTAGGCATTGGGAAACCACCACTGAGTATTCCTTTCCTAAATAAATTTGACAGGTGACTGGAAGGCACATATGTTTTAATGAACTGTATGCTATAATTTAAACTGCTTCTATGTCACTCTGTTGAGCTATACAAGTCAACATAGTTGATTCCAAGAAGCACCATACTTGGTGTGTTATCAAATGGGACCAAAATGAAATTTTGCACCTGCTCCATTAACTGCTTTGGGTACTTCCCAAAGCACTTCTTTAGATTTCTGGTTTGTTTGGGGGTTACTTTGGCACTAAAATATACACCTATGGACCAGTTTTAACCAGACTTGGTACCTGAATTTAGGTTGCTGTCCCAAGCTATTTAATGCAACTTTGGAACTGGTTAAGAACCTCCATTTTAAAAAATGACACTGATGCCTTGGGTCCATTTTGCAAGGAACTGCATGTAAAACAAATTTTAAGGATTGTAACTGCTGTTGGAAATAAAGAAGCATTAACTCATTTATAAAGTGAGCAATGGGAAGAGAGCAGTGGGGATAGCATCTGTTTTTCTTCCACTTGCTTTCTCCCAACCTGTTCAAAGTCTCTTCTCCATTGTTCAAGATCTGTTCGTTTCCTATGTTTAAGACAGGAGTGATGATGAGTGCTCCAACCCCAATAATGGTTACTAACTCACCCCAACCCATGATAGTCAGCTTTTGAAATATTTATGACCAAATATAGATTTTTTTTTATCTCCTTTTCTATCCTTGGATGCATTTCCTGAAACAGTAAGCATAAGTTTTCTTTTTACCTTAGCAGAACAACTTGAGTAATTCCTCTTGCTTCTACCATAAGCTCAATTGTATTGGTCCATTGCAATTGCATAATGTAAATACTAAGTATTCCAGATAGTACTACCAGTCAAACTTTTGTTTCATTCAAATCATAAATGAAATCATCACTACCAGGTACACTTCCTATTCCTATATATTAACAGCATATTCATTCTTCTTTGTAGTGGTCCTTTTGAAGCCTAAAAATCAGCACACACATACAAAAAGGAAGTATTGGCAGGCATGGAAGAACTCCATGCCTGCCATGCTTTGCAAGATCACCAAAAATAGTTTAAAGAGGGGAAATATTGTTAAACTTCACCTATCCATCTAGATAGTCTATAAGGACAGATCATGCTGAGTTACTACTAAACACTGTTGCTGTTATCCTACCTCGCCTGCTTAGTTACAATATGAATCTGTATGTAGTGTTACTGAGTACAGAACAGTTACAGATCCACAACTCAACAAATCCATGCAACACAGGATGCCAGCTGGTGTCTGTTGAATGGAGATGGAAAGCTTGAGTTGGAAGGGAAATGGATTGGTACATCCTGGAGGAGCGCATGGCTGGCTAAAACCATTCACAGAAATATGTCAAACTATCATTTTTGTTGTAGATCCTACTTTTAATTTAATCATCATAGTAATAGCAGTAATAGTTTTCCAAATATTCCGACATAGGAGACATAAAAGAAAAAAAAAGATCTGGTATTTGAAAGGACTCCTAAGGATAGAGTATGCTTCTAAGCACATATTCCCATGCCTTTTGCCATACTGCAAAAGCCAAAAGAGCAGTAGTTTCATTGTTCTTCAGGAAAATGAGTAGCAATCATTCACTCAAAGAAGATAAAGAAAAGGTGTTACCATTTATTTGGAGATACATGTAACTGAGCCCAGGGATGTAAAGTATACATGCACATTTTCTCATCCTATCTGAGAAAGTGTGTTTGGGCACACAAAATGCCTTGCTGATAAAATGGTCACCTAAGGCAAAATCAAAACAAACATCCCCCCCCGTCGGTGTTTTGCACAAACATTTTTTTAAAAAATAACTAGTTGCACAAAAACTTTTTTAAAAGTACTTTGCACAAAATAGATTGTTCTCAGTGCAAAAATGTTCCTTGCACAAAGCAAGGTTTTTTTGTACAAATCCGATGTTTGCAAAAAAAAGAAAAAATTAAAAAGAGCTAAAAATTGTTTTAAAATTTGCAAAAAAAATCCTATAATTTTCCACAGAAGGGAGAAAACATTTGCAGTTATTCCTTTATGTATGCAAGGATAAAATAAAGAAAATTTACATTCCTACCAAAGCTTTCTTAATCTTCTGGCTTTACCAAGTCAATATCAAGTTTGTTTATATCTGTCCCTTTATTTCCTTTGTCTTGTTCCAAGTTTCTGTCTTCTTATGCAAGATCAGTTTTTTTGAGGTCTGTACACTCATTACAACCACATCATTTCCTCATTATTTGTAGCCTTTTGTAGGAATATTATTTTGTATCAATGACCGTTTTCCTTTTTTTGCAGAAACAACTGTAAGACTATTTAGGGGGTACTGTGAGAAGGGGTCTGGAAGGAGGTCTACAGGCAGTGAAGAGGAGAAAAGAGGGGGGTAACAGATGACAACGCAGATTCTGGCTGCTACAGATTCCATGCTTGCAGATAAATTAATTTGAGTTAATAGAAAGTGTGTTAAGAAAACACTGGATTCAAACTGAACCCAAATGCATCTCTATGGTCAATGTAATAATGCATCCTCTGGAAATGGCAGCCCTAAGAGTGACTTGACCCAAAATTGCACTTGAATTTGAAGGAGATGAAAGGGAGAACAGAACCAAAACAGCACAGTTTAACGTAGCTGGCTCCCTGGCTCAGTTCTGCTTCAACCCACTTTGCCCTCTGTTACCTGTCCCCTTAGCTGTTTTGGACCATGGAATGAGCAAGGTAGACCTCATTCCACTATTACAAGATGAGGCTCTCCTTCCCAGTCTATGTGCTCAGTGGTGAGAAGAAGCCTCACTCTGGGAAAAGCAGCAGCTAAGAGTCCAATGAAATGAAGAGATACAGTTGAAGAACATTTCCTGAGGCAAGAAATAAGCTCCCAATTCCCAAAGTGTATCTCTTTGGTTCACTGGAAACCTTTGCTGCCTTCAGCCTACTTCCTTAAGGCTCTATTTTCCTTGAGAAAAGTGGAGGAGCACAGTGGGCTGACCAATCATTGCATCCCATGAGCGTTACTGGATACCTGCTGGCAACAGCCCCCTTGTGGGTATGTGGACATTTATCAACAGTGCTGATAAAGACAATGGATTTTTAAGGAAACCACTCAACCTGAGTGATTAGAGCTGGTGATTGTTTGTATAACCAACAGATACAGATCCACAACTTGGATTTATTTTATTTTTTTTACCAGAATCCCCAATCAACTTTCTGGCCATGCTCAGTGGGGACCTTTAAGTTGTGGATGGAAAAGTAAAATTTCAATATTCTGAAAATGATAAATAGCAATGGTGCTTAAGAAGCAGAACTTGGAAAATTCTTACTCTCAGCTCTCAGCATCCACAGGGGATTCTAGGAGTAGTATTGCTCTTCAATAACTTTTCCATGACTTTATTAAGAAATTTCAAATGAGTGCAGTGATCAAGCAATGTACATTTATATTGTTGCTCCAGACTTTAGAAAAGCATCTTCTGAGAAATCTCTCTTGGTCTTTTGTGGTTACATAGTGTATTCTGTGCAGTCTGACTTCCTTCACCAAATCATTCTAGCATGTCTCATTACATTAATCTGACTTCATATATTACCCTCCTTCAACAGTCAATCACATTCTTAATGCCTTTCTTCCAGTCATCTGAATAATCAGATTTAACATCTTACATTCTTCAAAGAGTAATCTCTCAAGCTATTTCATTTGATTTAAATGCTTTCAGCCTTCTAAAAAGAAATATGTAGATAACTTTTTAAAAACCCTGTTTACATGGCAGGACAAAATACATTTGGATACATTACTAATATGCATTTACATTTAGGAGCTGACATTTATTGTTACTTGGGTATACAAACACTGGTACTTTTTTTCCTTTTTGTTATTAAGGTATAATATATGTATATAAGCATATCCATAACATGTATATTTTTTTAAAAGTTATGACAATATTCATTTGTAACAATAGTTGATTATTGTTGCACTAAAAATCAGTTAACATACGCCATCTTTCAAAGTCTGTCTATTTAGTCATAACTGTGTATTTGCATACTTTAATCTCTCAGTTCTGGGAATCTCCCTTCCCTCTCTCTCTCTCTCTCTCTCTCTCCTATGTACCATAACAACCACTAGTACCTGTTATTATTTTTTTCTATGTCACTACAAATAATATGAAATCAAAGGATATTTCTATATCAATCATTATTTTGGTACATTAAACCAGTGACTTTTATTATGAAAAGGGCTATCATAGATGAAAAGGTGTGTCTTTTATTGTTTGTCACTAAACCTTGGGGGGGGCTAGCGACCCATAGGAAACATCTGCCCCTGCCCAGATATTGATACTCTTTCAAATATTATTTCTAGGTATTATTTTCCTCAAATATCATAACTGAGGAATAGCTTAGATTTTACATCCAGGTTATTCCGTCTTTTTTCAGTCTTTCTCTTTTACAGTGATACTTCAACATTTTTTAACAGTATGTTTTTATTAAACATTAATATGTTACCATGGATCCATGGAAATCAGCTAAGTGGGTAGATCCTAACATAAGTCAATATAAGGGAGTTCTCAGTGTTACTGCAGCTTCTAGGCCAGTGGTTCTCAACCTGTGGGTCCCCAGATGTTTGTGGACTTCAGCTCCCAGAAGCCCCAGCCACTATGGTCAATGCTCAGGGATTCTGGGAGCTGAAGTCCAAAAACATCTGGGGACCCACAGGTTGAGAACCACTGTTCTAGGCCACCTTGGCGATAACATAAAGATATCCTTTTGATATCAATAATTCGGCTTTCTTCCACCACCGCTCTCCACGTGTTTGTGAGGCCCCTGGACAAGCACAAAACTAGGCTCGGCGGCTGATTGCTGCAATATTCCTAAACAATACAGGCAAGCCAGAAATAGCCAGATCGCAGCTTCAGGAGACCTCCCAGCAAACACCCTATTATGTATGTGCGCCACCTACGAAGGACTCCCTGCCCCGAGCAGGCAACTTGACTAGCTGAACCAGCAACTGTCAAGCCTCGCACATTTGCATACTGACTGTTCCCTTGTCAATTCGGACCTAACTCAATCATGTTAAATTCTGACCTTTCCAAGGCTTTGTCTCGCATCCGAAATCCATTGTTTTCACCAAGTACGGCATAGCCTGCAGTCACATTTCTCCCTATAAAAACCCCTGATTCTGAGACCCTCCTCGGATCGCTCCCAAGTTCCTAACCACCTTGCTGCCGCTTTGCTTGGTGAGCCTCCCCTCAGCTCCACGTGCTGAGCCACCTCGAACCCCAGCATCACTCTCTATTCTCCCAGACTTCAGGACAGGTTTCGTATCACCCAAACCAACTATCCCTCTGAAAAATCCCTCTATCCCACTCTCACCTTGATTTTCTATAGTTATCTGAGTGAGTGTGTTGCATACACTGTTTGCCTGTATTTTAATAAAGACCTCATTTACCCTTTCACAACGGTTTGCTTCTTGACTGGCCTGACCCCATAGACACTGGGTTAAAGATCCTGCTAAATTACCCTGCCTCTCGTAACACTAAAGCAGTGCTCTGAGCTAATTTCCCCCACCTATAGTTGAGCACATTCAGGTGTCCCTCACGGGACCCCCAGTAAACAGGGTAACAATAGAAGGAAAATTTCCCATTCCTTCCTCTGCCTCACAACCACATGTAGTATGCTTCCCCAAAACCTCTGATGAGGGCTGCGCTCTTCAACAATTTGAGATAGGATGGGGTTGGCTATACAGGTACAGCAGGATTGGCTATATCCCAGTCTTTTTGCAATGAAACTTTACTGAATTGTTTACTGCAGACACACAGCTGCAAACGAACACCAAAAGTCTGTGTTTCTTCCGCTCTCCCTTACCACCCTTCCAACCAAAAACTTTTAGGTGAACAGAGGTCAAGGATGAAAAGGGTAGGCTGGCTAGGCATAAAGGGACTTTGTACAAAGGAGCTTTGCTGTCAGAACTTTGCTAACTGAGGCATGCTTGTAACTCCAGCTCAAGTTCTTGCCAACCCTGTTCACTGCTCCTAACCTACCTTATCAAATCACATCCCATACTTTCCTAGCTCTCACACTGACAGACTGCTCTGCCTGTTATTTTCTCCCTGACTCTGGCACACGCTCCCTCATCAGCTAATCAGCACTCAGCAGATCCCAACATGCTATCGTGTCACCTCCCCTCCTTGCTCCCACACCTAACTTATATATTCCAAAGTTCCCACATACAAATCATTCTACTACATATTAACACAAACATATACAGATTCATTAAATTGCCAAACCTCACAGCTGTCACCCTTGTAGGACCAGATATGCAAAACAGATCTTTAACCCCAACTCCCATTGCCTGGGCCAATGAGCCCCTAATGGTATTCCAATATGTTGAATGTCCTTGACCCAAAAAATCAGACTGTATAACTTAAACTTAGATTTATATCTTTGTATTCACAAGCAAGACACTATGATTCCCAATTTGCCATCTGCAAAGTACAATCTGATTTTATTTTGGCACTTGTCACCCAGCCTACTCAACATTTACAATTTTTCTTCTTTAGTTTGTACTGTCCCAGGCTTCTACAAAAGAAATGCAGTAGCCTACAAAAAGAATATCCTGTCAGTCATCTGCATTTGCTAGGGTTAGAGGTCCAGGACCCACACAAATATTCACACAAATATCCACTCACAGAAACATCAAAATGTGTGTGTCTGTGTCTGTGGGAAGGGGACCGAGGCATAGTAGTGAGACCAGGCACCCAGGGTCCAAACCAGGTTAGAGAAAGGAAAAGGAAAGGGGATGGGTCAACATGGTGACCTAGACTTCTTCTCTCTCACCCTTCTTCTTCCTTGGATGTGTGTGAGGGCATTGAGAGAGGCTTTGTGGTGCTGAGAACTGGGCTGTGATCTGTCCTTAGCTGGCCAGGCAGTGGCTGATGGAGGAGGAGGAGGACCAGAGGTGGGTTTTTAAAGGGTAGCATGGCCTGACAGGAGCCACTGAGAGTGAATCCTCCCCTAGAAAAGAAGTGCTTGAGATGAGGGGAAAGGCTAGAGAAATTCACAAAAAATCAAATTCACAAAAGTTAAGCCTGCAAATGTGGAGGGCTGACTGTAATCACCTTCTGATCCCTATTTAAACCACTTTACAGAACCATACTCTTTAAACTATAAAATAATTCCTACAGTATAATTCCCATCTCTCCAGTCCTTTTTTCCTCCTGAAAAGCGAGGCAATTCCCAGTCTTCTCTTCAATTGCTCCTTAAGCTAATAACCACAGTATCACTGAAATCCTTTAACAAGTCCTCCAGTTATCACCCCCTGTTGCTTCTTTCACCAGGATGGGAGCACTCCTGCTACTCTGGAAAAAATTCTTTTGGAAGGGAGCAGAGGGGGCTGCAGTTGTGGGAAGGGGATTGGATGGTCCCACTGCAGAAGAAGTTTGGCTACCAAGATGTTTGGTTTTGCAACAAAATGCTTTATTTTGTGTTATGATAACTAATGGAACAGAGCATGCTGTACAATAAAAGTTCCTTGTAATGTTTCATAACAGAATGGCTTCACTACATCAGTACATTAAGTCATGTGGTTGTTGTCATTTTCTTCCATTTATAGCAAAATCCTGTTCATATGCCTACTCTGATATAAGTTCCACTGAGTTCAATAGAGCATACTCCTGGCTAAGTACAGCAGGAATGAGGTATGTTAATGAGGCCATTAACAAAGCTTCATCTGTTGCCATTTCTGCTTTATTTCTGTCACTTCTTCTCTACTACTACCACTGGGAAACATTTCTGGAGAGCACATGCCCTGTGTATCGGAAGTCAGCGTGTAGGTTGTAGATAGATAGATAGATATTGGGACCTCAGAGCAAGGATGTGGGATCAGACCTTCTTAGCTATAGCACTGCAACAGTGGAATGTCCTCCCCTTGGAGGCCTGACTGGTTTCATTTAGGTCCCAAGTAGAAACATGGCTTTATATAATAGATTTTGACTCAATGATTAATTTCTAATTTATTTCAAATACTTTGTAGATGCATGAACTGGTCCATTCTACTACAAGCGATCTTTTGTTTTGTTTTGTTTTTTTGTTTTATATGTTTATTTATTAAGTTCAACTGTCATTACGAATCAGCACAATAAATAGAAATCAATATACAATAGATCCATATGAATATGTTGCCATACACTCCATAAGAAGGCGGAGGTGAGGAGAGGAGACCACGCACTGGCAGGAGGGGAGAGGAGGCGTGCAGCTGGGCACAGCTGGGCACTGCATGGATGCTTGCGCGTGCACCACACACACACACACACACACACACACACACACGGAGGGCTTCCCATTCAGGGCTGGAGCCCCCTCAGGCCCTCTTTGCGCCATCTTTCTCGGGTGGGGGCAGCGGTTGGGCCAGATCCGGGTGCGGAGGAGGAGGAGGAGGAGCGGAAGGAGCCACGGCCTGTTCGCCCTGCCTGTTGCCGCCTCCTCTCCGTCCCTTGCCAGCCATGGATGCTCCAGGCGGAAGCCCCCCACGGCTGCCCCACCGCCTCCTCCAGCCGCTGCTGCTGGTCATGGCTGGTGCGTGGGAGGGCGCGCGGGGTCGGGGGGAGGATGCTTGCAGGGGCAGGAGCTCTCCTCTCCTCTTGCTTGGGGAGGGAGCTCTCCTCTCCTCCCCTCTCCTTCCCTGAGGAGCGCACGAGGCCTTTGAGCCCTACCTGTCCCCTGTCTCTTCTCCGCACCACACTTCCCCTTCAGTGTTCCCCTTCCCCTTCATGCCGGCTTGCAGAGTCAGAGTTGCTTGCCGGAGTGAGTGAGCAGCTGGGTGCTGCTTGGACACTCACACCACACACACACACACACACACACACACACACACACACAGGGCTTCCCATTCAGGGTTTATGGCGCTGCAGTGGGATGTCTGGAGCCAAAGTTGTTGCAGGGCATTTCCTGCTGGTTATCTTCTTGCCTGGCTGTGATCAGCTGTTTGACGGAGAGCATTCTCCCCACATGTGCCTGCCTTAAGTATTTTTACAGGAGCACATGGCTGTTTATAAAGGGCTGGGAGGGGACCCATAGCCCTGCCCAGTCTGCTTAATGGACCTTGAGCTTTCCAATATCCTGAGTCTTTTAAACCAGACTTCTCTTCATCCCCAGTAAGCTAAATGAAAGGAGGTTTTTTTGCACTTAAAACAGAAACACCAGACTGTAATTGGACACCATGAAAAAACCTTATCCCACATTTCCCTGCAAGATTTCTTTCTCTCTCTTTTTGCCAGTAGCTGAATTAAATTCTGTACAATGGTTCTTACCCCTTTTAAAGGTGCCAGTTTCCTTAAAACTTTGGCCTAGCTGGGCTTATGGTTTCCAGTGCCTGTCATGTTTGTCTGTCACAGTATATTTTATATTGGATTTGTACAGTTGGAGAGAATAAGACAAAGGCATACTGTGAAAGAATTTTCTCTTCAATGTGTTCCATTTCCAGCTGTGATGACTTCTCATTGTTTGAAAAAGAAATTTCTGGCAGTGAGTATCAAGTTAAGAATAGACTCTGCTTGGTACTCATCCACTACCTGTGGGTTCTGGGAGATATAATCCAAAAAATAGTAACATTTCCAAGTCCATTATAGTTTATGTATGTTGAAAGGGCTTCTTCCCCAGTTCTGATTGCCAGAGGGAGACTATAAAAACCTGACATGTGTGAGGCTTTTGTTAGAAGCCATTTCATGATTTGTACTTTAGAAAGACTACACTTGTCAGTAAACTTGTCCACTCACCACGGAGAGGGGCGTTGCGGAAGGGCCCGGGGGCCACAAGGCGGCGCTTTTCTGGGGGGGTGAGCTGTGCCCAGCGCAAAAGACAAAGGCGCTGGGATTCCTCCCCCCCCAGTCAGGGTTGACACTCTGGAAACTTTTCCCACACTGCCCCCCCCAGCGGAAATGAGAGCGAAACAGAAGCAGAGCCTGGGGGGGGTTCTCGGAGTTTTTTCCCAGGGGAGACGTGCGGTTCCTCTTTCCCTCCCTGCCCACCCCCCCGTTCCTGGCTGGCGAGGCAGCCTTTGCCCGGGGGGGGGAGGCACTGTAAATAATAAATAAATAATTTTATGGTTGGGGGTCACCACAACATGAGGAACTGTGAGGGTCGCGGCATTAGGAAGGTTGAGAACCACTGGTCTAGAAGAACAGTCGTTATTTTACCCTAACAATTATTAAACCCCAACCAAGACCTATTCCATATACTCACTATTTCTTATCCTAGAGTATTGTTATGAAAATCTGATATAAGAATCTAATTAAACTTAGATTTAACAAAAAAAAGGAAGGAATACGAGAGAGAGATAAATATAAGCAATATAAGAAGTTAAAAAAAGGGAGAAAAAGAATAAAAAGGGGAGAAAAGAGGAAGGAAAGGGAAAGGAGGAAAAAAGAAGAAAAAAAGAAGGGGGGAAAAGAAAAAAGAAAGTGGAAAAAGAGAAAGCAAGTGATCTTGACCCTTGTCCATCTTGGCTTTTAAGATCTAGTGGACATGAATTGATTGGGTGGATCTGAGCTCATTATATCAAAGAGAGGTGCCTGCTGCTTTGAAGGAAGCTGTAGTGCACCCTCTCCTGAAAAGGATCTCGCTGAAGTCAGAGGTATGTGACAGCTAGCATCCTACAACTAACATCCCATATTTGGGCAAGGTGTTTGAACATATGGTAGCCTGGGTAGCCTCATTGTGACCCATTTAAGCCTGGTTTCAGGTCAGGAAACAGTACTGAGACAGCCTTGGTTGCTCTGACTGACAACTTCCTCTGGGTGAAGGATAGGAGGAATGCTACTCCTGTTGATGTTCCTGGATCTCGCAGCAGCTTTTGATACTATTTCTGGTGGTATTTTACTGCATTGGAAGCAATGTGCTACAATGGTTCCACTCCTATTTGCAAGGTCAGTTCCAGACAGTGGGATGGGGAACTCCTGCTTAGCCCCATCACCATTGGGCTGTGGGTGCTACAGGAGTTCATCCTGTCTGCCATGCTATTCAACATCTGCATCTGGCTGCTAGAGAAAGTCATAAGGAGTTTTGGGGTTGATTGCCATTAGTATACTGGTGACACTCAACTCTGCTTCTCCTTGTCATCCAAATCAGCTGGGGCTCTGAAGGTGCTGGAGCAGTTCCTGCATGCTGTCATGGGCTGAACAAGAGCCAATAAACAAAAGCTCTATCCTGATAAGATGGAAGCTATGTGGGTTAGCAGTTCTTGGGTCTAGGAATTAGATAGATTACCTTCCCTGAAGGAGCAGGTTTGTAGTCTGGGAGTTCTCCTAGACCCATAGCAGTTTGTACTCAATTAATTCACTAGAGGCGGGAGAAGAGCAAGACATGTGACCTTGCTCTTCTTCGGAGGCTCAGGCAAAACCACTGCTGCACTCTTTCCTAGTTTTTGTGCACTTCCTCATTAATAGCTTTTGCCATCATGATCACAATCTAGTATCACCTGGCCATACATTTCCTGGTTTTCACTTGTGAAATGTTGAAGGGTAAGGAGATGTACTAAAACAACTACCACTGCCAGCAACAACTTTTCCAGGCTCTCATATCCTCAGACATCATTGCAGAATCTATCATATCATGAAGAAAGAAGCATGCTCCTGGCAGTTTGTGCTGCATGCACCTTGTTTTCCACTGAAACAGTAGGATTGTTGTTGTTGTTATTTTTCAGCAGCAACTGTACTAGTGCAGAGGGCCCAGCAAATTTGGCTAAGGGCCGACATACAGCCCATGGGCTTTATATTACCCACCTTTGGAATATAGAATTCCAACCTTAATTCTGTAGGCCATGAACACTTTTCTCCCCTATCATTGACATGTCACATTTAATTGACATCACTGACATGTCACATTGAATCTAACTAGTGTTTCGATCACTTTTCATAAACAGTGAAAGGAGTCTTTATCAGAACACTTAAATGAGAAAGTAAGCTTGAAAGACTACAAGGATTTTTGGGGGGTGAGAAACAAAGGAGGATTTGTTTTCATCTTGAGTCTTCCTACTTGGTGAGGGTTATTAATATCAATAGTACAGCTGAGCAGTATCTGTTGGCACAGGGTCATTTTCATGTTTAGGTAAAACAACTGCCACTAATAAAAGCAAGGACAGGTGATTTGTTAGTTTCCATGGTTTCTGTTTGTAGTGCAGAATATAATCCGAAAGAAGAAGAATGAATGGATGCACAGGAACAAGAGAATGACGGAGACAAACTGTACTTTAAAATTAGGAATACTGCTATGTGCTCAGAGTTCATATGCTGTTGGGTTCAGTATATTCAGTAAGGATTTACATATGGAGTTAAAACTTTACTTCAGATGTGAAGAATTTCACCTTATTTATTACTTAGCTCCACTAAAAAACAGATTTATAAATTAAAGTTACTTTTATAGAATTACAAACTAATATTAATCAAGAAGAGTTTAGAAAGTTTTTTTTGGGGGGGCTGTATAACACACACACACCCAGTCAGTACGGTCAGTGGCAGTTGTAGTCTTCCTAAAATAATTTTTCCTGCTCTGCAATCACACCATGAAAAAGAAGTTCTCTGTAGCCAATTCATTACAAATATGCAACGATGCCTAAACACTTCAAGTATTCTCTAAAGGGGAAGAAAAACAAAATAGTGTTGTATTCTCTGAACAAACAAAGTCTGTACTAGACTAGGAGAAAAACATTATACAGCATCCAAACTACCCAAGTCTTACCAGAATTAGTTGGTAAACTGACTCCAAGCTGTCATTTGCTGTAAGAGACAAGTGTGTACACCGGAATATCTTTTTTCCAAAGAGTAAAGAGCACTGGTATTAATGATGTTGACAGGCTTTGCGTTTTTAATCCTGAAGGAAGACATTCACCCAATTATCATGTGCAATTCTGCCTGAAACAGCTTGCAACTGTATTGCTTGTCTTGGTAAGATTTTTTAAAATTAGAAGTGTCATTTTAAGAAGCAGTGTTCTATTGTGAAAAAATATGGTTATGTACTTTAGGTAAAATAAAGTAACTGCAAAGGATAATTTTCACTATACACAGTTTTTACTACTTTTGTTGTATAGTTTAAGAAAATGAATGGTTTTTTGATCCTTCCAATGAATTTTGCCCATTCCCCTGAAGTCTAGACACTTTGCTTTCCACTTCATCCCACCTCAAGAAATGGTACCTTTGGATGGAGGAAAAAAACCTTTTTTTATTACACACTAGGAAAAATATATCCAATTGCTGATAAATGCCTGAGCTACGTTCTTTCCATAGAAGATGGTTTAGGCCGAATAGAATCAAACATCAGAATCTGTGCCAATTTTGTAGGAGATGTGGTCATAGGTGGGAGTCTTGTATTTCCAACTGATCTTTTGTAAGTTTTTTCCTTCTAAAATTATTATTAGTATTTTTGAATCAGAAAACTTGGCAACACTTCCCCTACTCTTCTAATATGTTTCAATTGAGATCTCTTCACTAAATTGCATAGCAAAGGATTTGACCACCACTCCAAAACTGGCAACACAGTTTCAGTCTGCCAGATGCTGAAGGACACAGCTAACCGTCTGAGAAAAGGGAAATGTTTGCACATGGAGCTGAAGACACAACTTATGAGGGCAATTTAAAGAAAGAAAGGAAAGAAGAAAGGAAAAAAGAGATTCTGACTAGATTTAATTAATTCTTATTTGACATACATTTGGGACTTACAGAAGCGGGGCTCTCTTCCATATGTATAACTCTTTTGGATTTTCTGAGTACACATTCTGGGAGGCAATGGAATTTTTAAACTCCAAACAAAATGGGTAAAACCAAAAACATCAGCCTAAGCTGTCCAAGTGTGCTCCCTGTGCCACTGTCTGATACCACCAAAGAAGCCCTTCTTGCTCCCTGCTCTCCCCACACTCCAACTCACAGGCCCTTTCCGCATGAGGCTGGTGAATCGGTTCATGCCGTTTCTTACCAGATTTTCTGGGCTCAAAACAAGGCGGACTTTCCCTCATTTCCTTCCGCACACCTACTGTGTACATTCCATTCTGATTTGGAGGAGTGTAAGTTCATGAATCCACACTGCCTCCGCCGTGGCCACTCTCACTACTCCCCTCACCCCGCCCTGTCGGCTGTGATTGCCCCCCTTTTTTTTGCATGGTTTAGTATGTCATTGCATACATGCATACGTGTATAAGTCTATACTACCCCCGGCCCCTCCCATGAGCCCTCCCCTGACCACCAATTCGCATTGGCACGAATGTACGTGTCTGCACCACTGTGAAAGTACAAATCGGATCAATCTGCAAAATTGGAAAACCGATTTCTTCTGGTTTTCAAATAGTGTGCTTTACCACCACATGGGAGCGCATTTAGTTGGAATTACGTGTAGAACGAAAGAAAATAAACCAAACCTAGTCCGCTCCAATGTGCAGAAGACCTCCGTGGCAAGACATATTGGCCCGCCTTAATAACCACGTGTGAAAAGGGCCAGAGTGACTCTTTCTTCCTGAAAGCAATAGCAGTGTATTTCTTTTTAACAAAATGGAGGAAAGCAGAAAGGGCAGACTGGATTTAAAAACAACTAAAAACATTCTCCCCTGCCTCCACTTTCATTTTTGCGGCTGGTTCATATCCTCCTTGAAATTTGAACTACATATGCCCAAAAAAAAAAAAAAAAAAGCAACTCAAGGCTGCCACACTTACAACCCCCCATCCAATTCCTCTGAATTAGTCAATTCCCACACCATAAAAAGGAGCAGGCAGAAATTCCATTACATGACAATGAAAGGCAGTGAATTACAGTCCAATCCCTAGAGGTAAAAAAAGTGACATTGTTCCAGGTCATTATGGCAAAAGTAACTAGATATGAAAGTAACTTGTTACAAGTAAGATTACTTCCAAGTTCATAGCAGCATATACGGTAACATATACTGTACTGCTTTGATGGTTTAATGTTTCAAAATTCCATAATTTTCCCATCATACAGTATAACCAAGAGAAAAGTAGAAGATAGTATGAAAAGAGGAAGGTCACATTACAGATCGATTGACTCAATTGAAGAAACCACAGCATTGTGTTTGCAAAATCTGAACAAAATTCTTAAAACCTGGGACTCATGCAGGTCCCTCTTTCATAGGATAACCATAAATCATAGTCAACTTGACAGCAAATAACAACAATTTTTTGTGTGTAGCTACAGACATATTCAATTGTACAGCTTATATAAACTGAATGAGTTTCTTCTAAAAGAAAGCAACAAAATGTGCTGAGAACTACATGTATATCATAATATGTGCATTTCTTCTTATCAAGCAAGTGTTCATCTGTGCATACTTCACTTGGCAGCAAGCATTCCAGAAACACCCAAGCAAGTCACACCAGGTGTGTTTCCAATAACACTAGGTACACCCTAGTATGGCAATGAAATCAACAGGCTGCCCTTTGTATGTGAGGCAGGTGCATAAATGAACAACAATCAAGGAATGGAATGAAAAGATACAGTGAACAGGTTGCTTCTACATTCTACATTTGCATTTCAGAAATTTTGCATTTTACAAATTTTGCATTTACACCTATTTAACAATAATTAGAAGATGGTTTACCATCTGATTTTCCCAAGTAGGAAAATGTGTGAAACATTTTATGTAGATCAGGCCTGCACAGCTTGTGACTTATGAATCCAAATGAAGCCCCCAGTTATTTATTCTGTTGTCCCAGTGTATGAAAACCACCTACTGCTGAGGTTTGCTAAGAAAGAAGTTTACTGAGTCTCTGGAAGGCCAACTCATATTACTCATTACTCATTACTTATTATTCATAGCCAGTATTTTTTTATTATTATTATTACTGAATAGTCCAGATTTAGGGGAGAAAATACCAGCATACCCTAGCCAGACTGGCCACTTTTAAAATTGTTTTTCATCTGTTTTTAAAAGAATTTTTAAATTGGTTTTTAATTATTTTTATTTGCTTTTTTCAATAATATTTTTTATCTTTTTGTAGTGCATCACTATGAGAGGCAGGATAGTGATAAATATATTGATAAATAAATAATGTGTCAAGGATCATTGAGACACTGCATGCAGTTGTGCTCACATCCCCTACAATGCATAAGATGTAACTTCTTCTCCCCTCCCCTCATGCATCCGTATTTTATCCTCTCAGCCGAAGCACAGGGCCTTCCACTTTTCTAACTGGACTTGTACAGCACATTCAGTTTTTCATGAATGTTTTCAATATAAGATAAGATGTGGATGGGAAATATATGTCCCTAAAATGAAGCAGACCTGTGCTATGGAACCACACCTGCTTGCCACTCTATGGAGTGGTACATCTCCCTTTCTACACGTGTATCACAAAGTTCAACTCTGAATGTAAATCACATTAAGGAACTGTCTGCAGCACATATTACTTCTCAGACGCAGGTTTTGCTGTGAAGTAAATACAGGACAATAAAGCTACAATTAAATCTCACCAGTCTTCAGTGCCATCAAATATAGCTCGAAGTTTAGTCTTCTAAATATCTGAATAAATAAAATAACAGTCCCGAAGTTCAATATGTCTAGAACAACTAAGAAGAATTTTTATCATCTTAATCCTCTGAAAGCTACCCTTGATTCTGTGGAAATTATTGAATTTGCACACTAAGCCATGGGATCTCCACCTTCTCAACCAAATATCTCCAAGTCAAATATGAATTTAGGGTAGGAGAATCTCTGGCATTCTAGACATCTACTATTCCCATGATCACTTACCATTCACTATGTTAGGATCCTGGAAGTCTCCCTACCCTTAATTTAAATAGTCTTTAGCCTTCTCTGGATCGCTCATGGACTTTGTTGACACTTTGATGAAAGCTGTGGCCCCCTTATCCAGAAAAATGAACAAAAACAGGAACACACACACACACTTTTGTTAGTATTATTACATTGGAAATTGGTTTCCTTCACCCCGACAAGTTTAGAATTTTAAAAATACAATTAACATATTAAAAGAATATGTTTTTATTATTCAAATTATCTGTGATAAAAAAAATCAGGAAACCAAAAAAAATGTTTTGTATCCATTTCATGGACTCCCTGAAGTGCATCTTTTGACCTTGGAAGGTTCCAGGGAACCCAGAGTAAGAAACCTTGAAATTTGCAATTTCTTTCTACTAATCAAGGTACTGCAACAGACTAATCAAAATTATTTTCCTCAAAGCTCTATGACTGCCAGATTACTGTTGCTTATAACATGTAAAATTACATTTTCAGACTGTTTATTTATTTATTTATTTTCTATCCCATCTTTCTCTTTATACAGGATTCAAGATTTTAAAATAACATGGGATAGTTTAAGAATTATTCATAAAAATTTTTAAACAATCCATTCTATGCCAGTTTAGTTAAAAAAACCCACAAGGTTAAAACAATATGCAATCAAAAAACAGCAAAAAAAAAAAAAAAGATAAAACAGATAGAAAACAGATTAAAACACCACTCCTTTACCAGCTCTTTCTGTCATATAATTTGTAAGCCAAAGGCCTGCCTAAATAATGAGGTCTTAGCCTGCCAACGAAAGAAAAGGAGGGACAACGCCAACCAAACCTGCTGTAGGAAGGAGTTCCACAATCTGGAAGCAGCCACTGAGAGGGCCCTGTCCCGTGTCCTCATCAAACCGACCAGTGATGGTGGTGAGACTTACAGAAAGCCTTCCCCCAAAGATCTTAACACTCAGGCTGGATCAAATAGGGAGATACTGTCTTTCAGACAGTATGGGGTTTTAAAGGTCATGTCAACATTTTGAATTCTGCCCAGAAACACATCAGACTTCAAAACGCAGAAGCTCCAGCCAGCATTGCCAACTTTTCCAAACTCTGGTCTTGTCATTCTTAGAGTACTTCAATTGAAAGAAAAGTAGTAAGTGCACATGACCAAGGGAAGAGGAAGACTTTAGAACTTTAGGGACTACTACAATTCTTATCAATCCTGTTCAATCTTGCGGAAGGAAATGAAGCTCCCCAAAGGTTGATTTTCCATATTTAGTACTACACTTCACACTTGAAAGTAGAGACCTCATATAATGCATGGTCAACATTCTCTCAAAAGTCAATAGACTGGCAGAGTATATGGGAGAAGGAATGAACACATACAGACATACAGTGACAGTTGTTGTTGTTGTTGTTGTTGTGTGCCTTCAAATCATTTCTGACTTATAGCAACCCTAAGTTGAACCTATCTGGAGGGTGGCAAGATTTGTTCAAAATGGGGTTGCCTTTGCCTTCCTTTGAAGCTAAAAAGAGCATACCTTGTCCAAAGTCACCCAATAGGTTTTCATAGCTGAGCAGAGATTTGAACCCTGTTCTCCGGAGTTGTAGTTGAATACACTACCACTATACTACGCTGGCTCGCAGCATATAAATAGTTTGAATTTCAGTATGTTCCTTTCATTAAGGAAAAATTACTATTCCCGCTCTCAAAAAGTTATTTTAACATTATTTATGGAAAATGTACAAAACAAGTACAAAATCAGCAATAACCTCTAATTATTATTTTTCTCTGATGCATTTCCTGGTTGCCCACCTTTCTGGCAATCCATGTGGTTAATCAAATTAGAGGGCAGACCTTCATATAGTTTTCTGCCTATATTTGGCTAAGATTATTTGTCTATATGGTGGTTGCCCCACATTACATTATATGCAGAACAGAACTTACGGTTCAGCTTCAATGCTCTGGTAAGGGGCAACATAATTGGCTGGGATGTAGCCTTGCTGTTTCTGTCCAGGCTTGGAAAACCCATTCTCTACAAGTAGCCTTGCAAACCACCAGCTCTCTTGAGACCTATCCAGCACTTCAAGCCTATCTCCAGCTCGGAAGCTCAGATCTTCTTCCGTACGGCCTTGGTAATCAAACAAGGCCACAAATGTGCATGTCTGGACTGGTAGAGGAAGAGGAGGTGGTCTGGGTCCTGTAGAATCATCTGATCCATTTGTGGTGCTTGTGACGGTATTAAGGTCTGTCTGTCCACCTGAATTCCCACTCTTTTCTTCTGATCCACAATCAAATACCTTGAAAAGCCAAGGTACGTAGGGCTGCAGACAAGCACAGTACTTCTGACAGCAGTTTCCCATGCTGTCCCAAACTTCTTTGTGTCTACCTTTGCACTGCTCTAGGCATCCACAAATACTTTAAATATGTCTTTTTCATCAAGTATCATTTCCAGACTTGTTCTAAAATCTCCTTTATAGCAGAAAAGGAGAGAAATCTTGCTGTCGTCTAGGAAGTCCTCAGGTAGTTTCCTGCTACTCCAAAGTATTCACAAAGAGATTCCTCTTTGCCTTTCACCTCCACACGCTGGACTGAAATCTGAGCACTGGAGCGAAACTCTTCAAGTCAGGGGAATTTTTCACTTCCTCTTTTGATCAGATTTAAAGACCTGGGCTTGTTGGTGGGGTGGGGGCAGAAAATCTAGAAGCAACAGGACACTAGAGAAACCCCACAGAAGACTCTTCCCAAAATTCCTCTTCCTCGCTTCTTTTATTCTCTTTAATTGTGTTCCTCTACGCAGTGAGAGCCTGCAAACTTTGTAGCTCCTAGTAATGAATAACTAACCTGGCTACCCGGTGACTTTAATAAGGTGAAGCGTGGAAGAAATGTTTATTGTAATTACTTCCTGGTTTGCTCTTTTTTCTCTCCCTCCCTCTCTCTCTCAGAAAAATAGAAGGGAGGGTGGGGAGCGGAAGAAAGAGAAAGAGAAAAATCTTTCCTTCTTTTCTGAGGATTTTCCCCAGGAGATTATTTTATTGCACTAATAAATGAGCACTTACTATCTGGTATTTGCAAAGAACCCAAAAGTTGTCCTGGATCAGTGAGTCTCCTATTAAAATATTCCATTTCCTCTGAAATAAATGACAATATTTTGTCAAGAAGAAAAATATCCCTGCTGTTATCTTTCCTCTCATATATGAAATATACACCTCTTATTGTCCTTTGTGGTTAATGGCACTACAGACACCTATTTAATATATGTTTGCCCCTGACACACACTTTGTATTTTGACTGCCTAAAAATGATTTAAATTGCATTTTAGTATTTTTTTCTAACTTTTAGAGACCAAATTCTGTTCTGTACCATTTTTTGTACTTTTTTTTTAAAGCACACACAGACTAACTGATGGTTTGTTTTTTTCTCAGTCATAAAATAAATTCAGGCATGCAGAAATCTTCCCCCATCTACAGCATGTTTCCTTTCACCTTTTTCTCCTAGGTAAGCTCACTACTGGTCAAGAATAAAACATCTGGAAGGGGAGGAAGGTTCTGCTTTTGGGTATTTTTTAAAATTACATTCACATTATTGTTATGTGGAATTTGCTGACTCAATTTAGAGAAACATTACTCAGGTAGCAACCCTTAAGGAAATTGGGAAGCGGTTCTCCCAGTTTATCTGCATTTCAGACATACAGATCACCACAACAAAGCTAGGTGTTCAATAGAAATTTATACAGGTTTCTCACATAGACACCTCACTGAGCCTTCATTCAGCATCTCGCCTTACTTTGTTTTCATAAGAGATGTAAATGATCTCACAGCAACTGGGAACATTCTAAGAGAGCCACACAGTGCAGGATATCCAATGGAGAGACTAAAATTCTGTTACAACAGTTTCAAAACCAGGTGACGTAACCTCTGGCCAACACGGTAAGAAAATACATGCTAAAAAGATTAAAAAGAAAGGCAGGCAACTCAAGATCATTTGTCCAGTTTGTGGTGTATGTGCCCACAGACCTTGTTATTCACAAGACTCAACATAGCTACCAATCATATCAGATGGCTTCCACTGATTTTGATACCAAAATGGCAAAAGGCCTAGAAACTATGCTCTATGAAGAGCAGCTTAGGGAGCTGGGTATGTTTAGCCAGGAAAAGAGACCGTTAAGAAGTGATATGATAGCCATATTTAAGTATTTCAAGGGATGTCATATGGAGGATGGATCAAGCTTGTTTTCCGCTGCTCCAGAGACTAGGACATGGAGCAATGGCTTCAAACTACAAGAAAGAGATTCCACCTACACATTAGGATGGTAAACAGTGGAATATAGTGTAACTAGCTACTTCTTCAGTAACAAGCTGGGATAGCAACCATGATTGTAATTCATTAATTTTCTATGGAACAAGAATGGGCTGCCCATTTATAACAGAGTGTATGCCAACTCAATTTGAGCAATGTGGGTGGCTCCCTCCTGCTCTCTCTCTCTCTCTCTCTCTCTCTCTCTTTACGTGCCTTCAAGTCACCTGCTAATTTATTGTGACCACATTGAATTTCATAGGGTTTTCTTAGGCAAGGAATAGCTGGAGACAATTGGCTTGTAATGTCTTTTCATTTTTCTCATAATTTCCACAATGCAGCACTGACCATTTGGGGCAACCAGAGAGCCTATGTTTTCCTATGGCATAAGAGTAATAATAACAGCAATGTGTTTGATGTTGTAAACTGCTGTCAAATCAGCTTTGACTTATGGGAACCTTATTAAGGAGAGACGTCCAAGTTACCCTTTCATCAACAGCCCTGCCTCAGGTCTTGCAGATTCAGGGCCGTGGCTTTTTGAATGAGTCCCCCATCTGTAATGTGGTCTTCCTCATTTCCTTCTGCCTTCTATCTTAACAAGCATTATTGCCTTTTCTAGTGAGTCATGTCTACTCATGATATGCCCAAAGTATGACAGTCTCAGTTTAGTCATCTTGGCTTCTAAGGAGAATTGGGTCTCGATTTACTCTAGGACTGATTCGTTTTATCTTTTTTGGCAGTCCATGGTATCTGTAGAACTCTTCTCTAGCACCACATTTCAAAAGAGTTGATTTTCTTTCTATTAGCTTTCTTCACTGTACAGCTTTTACAACAACACACATAAATTGGAAATATGGTGGCACAGGCAAATCCAGCTTTACTATTCAATGATATATCTTTACACTTCCAGATTGTGCCTAGTTCTTTCACAGCTGCCTTTCCAAGTCCTAGTCTTCTTCTGATTTCTTGATTGAAGTCTCCATTCTGATTAATAACTAAGCAATCTGTTACTAACCAGTAATTCAGTGAGTTATCTTTCTGGGCTGTAGTAAAAGTAAATATGTCAGATAGCAGGCAGCTACTTTTAAAAAAGTGACATTCCAGGCTCTGGAAATCTGGCTGTCTCTGGAATAGTGGATCACAGGGAATGTGGGTGTGATCATGTACTTTGTGAAGAGTTTCTCAAAAATAAAAGATAATATTTTTCTGCTTTCTTGCCTCTCACTGGAATGAGTATTTATGAAGGGGCCAATCTGATACAATCAGAACATATTAAGCATGGTCATAAGTTGCCTCAGAAGTCTCAGAATAAATTTGCCTCACTTTCTCTGAGATGAAGATCTGCACATTTGGAGCCCTATTCAGTTATCAAATCTGTGCAGAAGGATAGCTGAGCTTCAAACTTGGGATAAGCCTGAAGTACTGAATATTTCTAGGGATAGCTTGCAGTCTGCATGTCTGCACAGTGAGCTCGGGCCCCAGAATTAAAGCCAAACTTCTAAGTTTATATTATTATTGTTGGAAAAATTACCAGCATTCTCTCTCCCCCCGCCATCTTGTTATTAGAACAGATAGACAATAGCAAGATAGGGCCTCCCTTTCTGTTGCATGCCAGATCTTCTCCATTTGCCTTTCTCTGTCTTTTATTGCATGATCATAAATACCTTTGGTGCTCAGATCATGTGACCCAGGACAGTTGCTTGGGTCATCGGTCTTATAAAAGTTAAGACCTCCCTCTCTCAAAAGCTCTCTCTCTCTCTTTGTTCTCAATGGCTGCTTTCCCTGAACTCTTCGCATGTTCCGAGTTTGAGTCCCATCAAGGAGGATGGTGAGTTAAACTGAAGAATCTCCTATTCACTAGATTAGACAGGTAGCAGGCTCTCTCAATACAGATGTAAATGAAGAGTCATTAGTAAAGTATTTAGTCTTTTATTCAAAGCTACCTGCGTCTGTGTTTATTCCAAGTACCAGTCTGAAGCCACAAGTCATTAGATAAAACTTCTACCGCTTCTCTGTGTGACTTTGCTAAATGAAGATTGGATCCTGACAGGTTCAGTCTCATTTTCCCCTACAATTATACATACTACTAGTAGTAGTATACATATTACATAAATGAACATTATTATACCACATTGCTCATTTACTGTCTATCCTGTATTAATACTAATCACACATGGTAAAGTAGCAGTACTGAGACTCACAGATTCTTTTCACTGATGAAACGCTATGTAACTGTTCAGCTATTATCAGCTATTTCTTTGTCCTAGACCCTTTCTGCTGCTTACCAGGTTCCGGCATGGGCGCACAGGGATCACGCAAGCAGCCTCTTGCGAGAAGCACTCGCATCCCCTCTGTTTCTTCTCCTCAGCAGCTCCCTGCTGGCCAGGAGGAAGTGTAAGGGTTCCGCCTCTTCCTTCTGCAGCGCAGCTGGGTACTTTTCCAGGCAGCACTGGGGGAGGAAGCGCAAGGGCTGTGTCTCTGGAGGTTCCGCACGCAAGGGAAGTGCGTGTGGGGCCCTGGAACAACACACAATCTTACATCATTTTCAGCAAGAAGATGAAAATGATATATTGCACGATCGCTGCCTACTGGCCTCAGCAGCGTTGTGCAATTGCGAGGATGTCATGTGAAACAATCCTCGCAATAGCGCGATGCTCCGGAGGCCCTTTCGCATGTGAAATGGCATGCAAAAAGGTCCCTAGTAATCCTACATGGAACTGAGAAGTGCTTTGAAAAGCCTAATGCAGTTAAGACTGAAATTCTTCTGTAAATATATATTTACAGTCCTATGATGGAAGGGACATGCTCATAAAAAGTGGGTGGAAAGGAACTTGTAACTTTGATGCTTAGAATACACCTTACTGCCAACTTCTGTAATGGGTATTTCTGTCATCTAGTGATGTAAGATGGTAATATAGGCTTGTTGTTGTTTATCTTCAAGTCTTTTCTGACTTATGGTGACTCTAAGGTGAATCTATCATAGAGTATTCTTAGCAAGATTTCTTCAGACAAGATTTTCCATTGTCCTCCTCTAAGACTGAGAGTAACATGCCATAGTGGGGATCTGAACTTTGGTCTCTAGGGTCCTAGGATTCAAATCACTCCACCACATTGGCTCTCTTTAATGTGTCTGGCTTTATAGGCTTCAGGCACATGAAATGAGTCATAATCAAAGGGGTTTAAAAATCACATAACTCAAGGTACACCCTCCCAGGTCCTCTTATTATCCATGGCAATTTTCAGTTTTCAAACTCTTGGATATATGGCTCTAATAGACATTCCCTTTTATTATGATAGATTCAGAAGTTGAACATAAGGGAAGCCCAAGCATGTAGAAAATCAACTGACTTCAGTGCTGATGTTTCAGAAAGCACATGTGTGGACTTCCCCAAAGCAGTCATGTTGCTTCCAGTCAAGCTAAATTCACAACCTTCCCTCTGGGCACTGAGTCAAACATATTAGAGTTTTATCTTCTCTCTACCATGAGTTGAAGGGGATCATTCGCTCAAGACAAGAGAATGAAATTTTCATACATCAAGGAATAGCACTGGTCTTTGGCTACATGACCAAATAGGCTGTTCAGTACTAATTAGTCATCTTATTCTTCTCACACTAATTAGGACAACCAAACTCATAGCTTTCCAGATACTCTTTCATTCAAGGTTACAGCAAATCTTCATCCCAGCCTTCCTGGCCTCTCTAAACCTACTTCAAGAACTTTTAACCTCAGTTCCTTTTCACTTAGTAAGAACTATGTCATATAATGAAATATAATAAGACTTTTTCTCTCATGCTTGCGCTGAAATCATTGACATTCACTAACCTTGCACAATTCTCACATATGCATTTAAGAAATGTCAGGATTTCATCTTTACTCAAAATATTGTTGTAGTGCCAGTGTACATAGATTGTAAATTCTGATCTATAGAGCAAAAATTCCTCAAATCCCTTCATTTACAGAAATTACCTGATTGTAAAAAAAGTTGAAAGTTTTTATGCCATTTTTCAAATGCTATGAATTGTTCATATGCTCCTTTATCTCAGCCAAATTGTTCATATGAGTATATTAAACATCATGATAACAGGTCTGGGAGAATTTACAGGAATAGCATGATAAGGCACAGTTCTTAAAATACACAAATGTTTTTGCCTTCCTCATTCACTAAATATATCAGACATTCTTACCACATACCTCTTGCCTTAGAATTTTCACTTCCTAACGTCATTAATTAACCCCAGTACACAATAAGTAATAGAACATTTCTGAAGAATTTTGCACATTGTAAACAGTAGGGAAATCAACCTCATGTCTTTTTTCTAAAATGTAAAGTGATGCATACTATTTTTTTAAAAAAAATCCAAATTCTGTATCACAAGATCCAAATGAAAAATTGGCAAGAGAAAAAAATCAGCAAAAGCTTTCCTGAGCAGATCAGCAGATAAAACATCGTCGTCCTTCACAAAAAGCTAGATCTTGATATGACAGAACCAAAATAAAATAGGCATAAGACAGGCATCCCGTGGAAAGCTTTTGCATCATGTCAGTGTCACATGGAGGTCTGGGACATCCAGGACTGTGACGACGAGGCCTGCATTTATTCTCCCTCCCTGGAGAAGCAAGCACCCTTTTATATGATTACCACCCCCTGGCTCCTTCTCCACACTTACTCACACTTCTGCTTTCCCTAAGCCCACAACCCCTGTGGATATAGCACAAAGCATCTTCATGTGTATGAATGTGTCTCTTGTGGTAGCATATGTGACTGAGCTCAAATTAAAGAGACACTATACGGAGAATTGTAACTGTGATTTAGTTATGAACTTTGATAGCACTAGATATCCCTTTGTGATATCAAATAATTTGACCTTTCTATGGCACCTTGGCTTATGTGTTTACAAGGGTCCTGAGAAAAACAGACACAAGGAAGCAGCTGGTTAATGATGGGAATTCCAACTTCCCCTCTCTTAGGCGGGCATTTCAAAGCCTTGACTGTTAATCCGGGATCTGGATGCTTTATTCCTTTCATCTCACAAGATGCTCGATTCACGCCCATAGATAACAATACCATACAAGTGTCCATTGATTGACACTTGGGCTGCATGATTGATATGTTTTGATCCACTTCTAAGCCTATTGGTGCATTTCAAAGTTAACTTTGTTCTCAAAGTTTATGACATGAATCACAGGCACAACTTTGCTATAAAAACCCCTGGTTTTGATAGTTCAGGGAGCCGCTTTTTGAGTTTCATCTCGTCTTGCTGCCAGTTTGCACAGCGAGCTCCCAAGGAATTTTCATTTTCTCTCCAGCTGCTCAGGACTACGTGATCAGGTCGTATTGCTTATTCCAGTGGTTCTCAACCTGTGGGTCCCCAGATGTTCGTGGACTTCAGCTCCCAGAAGCCCTGAGCATAGACCATAGTGGCTGGGGCTTCTGGGAGCTGAAGTCCACAAACATCTGGGGACCCACAGGTTGAGAACCACTGGCTTATTCCTAAATTCATTTCTATTTTCCTATTTCTTATTTAGTTAGTGGTGTGATTGTTGTCTTATTTGTTTACTTTTCAATAAAACATTAATTGGTTTACTCTGAATTTGTTTGGCTCATTGATCTGACTCTGTAGACATAGCGCACAAGATCCTGCTGAAGTTACCCTGCCTCTTGTAAAGCTAAAGCAGTATTCTGAGCTGATTTCCCCAATTTTGTGTTAATATTTGGGCGTCCTTCTCAGGACCCCAGAGAAACAGGGTAACAGGCTGCTCTTAAAAAAAAATAGAATAAAATCTTTATTAAAAGAACTAACAAGGGAAAGGCATTGGGTAACTTAATATGTCAAACAGAAAACAACATCCAGACATTCACAGGCAAACACTTTCTTATGTTAATACATATTTAACTTTTCTCCCTCCCTCTCTTTCTCTCTCACTGAAGGAACTCTTTTCTTCCCACATCCCCAGTATATATCTCTCGGTTGTCATCCTCCACACAGCGGCTCCCTCTGGCTATCCTGATTTTCCTTAGTCACAGAGCCAATCAGATTAAATCCGCTCTGTTGCTAGGGTGGCTCTGCTGGCTACACCCTGCTAGCATTCATCACAGTCAGTACCACAGTTGAAGAGGTCCTGCTGCCCCTTCTTTGGGGGAGGAAAGATTTCTCATGACATCTGGGATGCATAGGACGGCATACTCAGAAGAGACAGATCTTAAATTACTCAGGCTTGACATAGGTAACAATTGAAAACTGTGCCAATAAGTAGGAAAAATGGCAGGTGCCTAAAGAAACTGGAATGGTTGACTGAAGAACTCTCAGCTGAGCTAAGTGTTAAAAGAAACATGTACAGGAGATGGAAGAATGGTGAAACCACCAAAGGGGAATTCAAGCAAATAGCCAGGAGATGTAGGGAGAAAGTCAGAGCAGCTAAAGCGCAGAATGAACTCAGGCTTGCCAGAGACATCAAAAGCAACAAAAAGGGCTTTTTTAGATATGTCTGCAGCAAAAGGAAAAACAAGGAAATGATAAGATCACTACGTGGAGAAGATGACCAATTAATAACGGGGGGGGAGTGAGAAAGTAGAACTACTTAATACCTTCTTTGCCTCAGTTTTCTCCCAAAAGGATAGAAGTACCCAACCTGGGGTGTGGGGAGCAGGTGAGGAAGCGAGGGAAATGCAGCACAAAATAGGTAGAGAAGTAGTACAGGAATATCTGGCTAAACTAGATAAATTCAAGTCCCCAGGGCCAGATGAATTACATTCAAGGATATTAAAAGAACTGGCAGAAGTCATTTCTGAACCACTTGCAATAATCTTTCAGAACTCTTGGAGAACAGAAGAAGTCCCAGCAGACTGGAGGAGGGCAAACGTCATCCCCATCTTCAAGAATGGGAAAAAAGAGGACCCTAATAATTATCGCCTGGTAAGCCTGACATCAATTCCAGGAAAGATCCTAGAGCAAATCATTAAACAGTCAGCTTGTAATTACTTAGAAAGCAATGCCATAATCACTAAAAGCCAGCATGGATTTCTCAGAAATAAGTCATGGCAGACTAATCTTATCTTTTTTTTATGATAGGGTTACAAGCTTGATAGACAAAGGGAGTGCTCTTGATGTAGCATATCTTGACCTCAGTAAGGCCTTTAACAAAGTTCTTGCAAGTATGACATTCTCACAAAGAAGCTAGTAAAATGAGGGCTGGACAGGGCTACTGTTAGTTGGATTGGTAATTGGTTGACTACCGCACCCAAAGGGTGATCACCAATGGCTGCTTTTCATCCTGAAGAGAAGTGACTAGTGGGGTGGCACAGGGTTCTGTCCTGGGCCCAGTGCTATTCAACATCTTCATCAATGACTTGGATGAAGGAATAGAGGGCATGCTTATCAAATCTGTAGATGATACCAAACTGGGAGGGGTTGCTAATACCCCAGAGGGTAGGATCAAATTTCAATACAACCTTGACAGATTGGAGAGCTACACCAAAGCTAACAAAATGAATTTCAACAGAGGGAAATGTAGGGTCCTGCACTTGGGCAGAAAAAATGAAAGTCACAAGTATAGGATGGGGGACGTGTGGCTGGATAGAAGTATGTGTGAAAAGGATCTAGGAGTCTTGTTAGATCACAAGCTGAACATGAGTTAGCAGTGTGACGTGGCAGCCAAGAAAGCCAACGCGATTCTTGGTTGCATCAATAGGAGTATAGTGTCTAGATCGAGGGAGGTAACGGTACCACTCTATTCTGCATTGGTTAGGCCTCATTTGGAATACTGTGTCCAGTTCTGGGCATCTCAATTCAAGAAGGATGTCGACAAGCTGGAACATGCTCAGAGGAGGGCGACCAAAATGGTGAAGGGTCTGGAAGCCATGCCCGATGAAGAACGCCTTAGGGAGCTGGGTATGTTTAGTCTGCAGAAGAGAAGATTGAGAGGGGACATGATAGCCATGTTTAAATATTTGAAGGGATGTCATGTTGAGGAGGGAGCAGGCTTGTTCTCTACTGCTCCAGAGACTAGGACAAGGAACAATGGATTCAAGCTGCAGGAAAGGAGATTCCACTTGAACCTCAGGAAGAACTTCCTGACGGTCAGAGCTATCTGGCAGTGGAATATGCTGCCTCGGAGTGTGGTGGAGTCTCCTTCTTTACAGGTTTTTAAGCAGAGGCTGGGTGGCCATCTGTTGGGAATACTTTGATAGGTGTTCCTGCATAGCAGGAGGTTGGACTCAATGAACCATACAGTCTCTTCCAACTCTATGATTCTATGATTCTAAGTAGTTAAAACTGGTAGAAATATGTAGTGAAAACAGTGGAATTAATGCAAAAGATGGCAGTGAAGTTTAGACTACCAAGACAGAAGAGGTGGAAGCTGTTCAGATAAAAGAATGTGGTAGTGTAACAGAAGCAAGTGAAAACAGCATGTGGTGAACAAAGAGTTATGAATTGCAAGTGAGCACTCAGTACTTGAGGGGAAGAGGAAAAGAGTGGCTTAAGGGTAGTGCTTGATTATTTTGATGGCCCTCGAGTTCATTGGATCCCCTGTTGTAACAAAATTGTGTATATGTGTTAACCAAAATGTTTTTTGAATGTGAATTGAAGACCAGCAAGTTAATCTCAGGCATAAGAACTATATGAATTGTCTACCAATCTAAACAGAAAGTACCTGGCATAATTACACAGAAAAATATGTTAGTGGTTCAGTTTTCCAGCATTGCCCCTGCTGCTATTAGCATTGTACATACATGTCCAATTTCTGGAAATTATAGCATTTTAAATTTGCTTTAAATGCATAGCCTGTAGTGTGCTGGTGCACATCCTTTTGCAAATAACAGTTTTTCCTGATAAAAAGTCTGCAGTTACTTCTAATTCCATTAAATTCTATTTTATTTAGCTTAGTATCATGTTAGGTCTTGTTTACTTGCACAAAACAATTGTAGTGATTAAACACAGCTGTAAAACACTTTTTTATGTGTGCTAAGCAAGGGGCAATCATTCCATGAACAAATTAGGAGTTGCCGTAATGCAGGGAAAACCTTTACTGTAATATTATTTTATGATTTCTCTTGACTATTTTATTATTTTCTTTGCACTAGGTAATTAAATCACAGGTTCAATACAGCTAGAATAGGTGTAACCTATCATTTACACATTAATTGGCAGCATAGTTTATAATGATGTTTTGGAAGGTAACAACAAAATGGCCTCCTGTGCTATAGGCTGGAATTTGCAATTTTATGAAACATAGGTTAAGTACTCATTAACAGTTTATTTGTACAAGAGACGATTCAGAACACCTTAGCACACTTTCCAAGCAAATTATGATGTGCTTCAAATCAGCTTTTTATTTCTCTTTGCTTTCCTTTTAATTTAAAATGTATACACCATTGGGGAAAAGGAAAAATAATAACAGAATAAAAATTAGCATCATACAATTAAAGTCTGTATCCTTTCATCATATCAAGGTGCTATTGGAAAGCCTTAAAATATTTTTCTTTCCCCTGAAATTTCAGTTGATCCACAGAAGCGTCATAAGAACCTGAATTGTTATTAGCAAACAAAATGAAAGGATTTCAAACATTTACAAATACATATTTGCTGCCAGACCATCTTATACTTTGAGGACTTTCAAATCAGTTAAGGCAAAATACTTGTGCATTTTATTTAAATACACAAGTATGTTGGCTTAACTGATCTGAAGGTCCTCAAAGCTTGAGTGAAAGTGTTCCATTTGAAGACAGAATACAAATCCATTGATTATCCCTAAGTCTAAGAATGAGCACTGGTGGACTGGGAACGTTGCTTACAGGATGTCCATAAAAGGCTGCGAGTGGCACAAGCAGGGAGACTGAGGAATACGCAGGAAAATCTAGAAGTGAAATTATTTGAAAAACATCTAAAGGCCATACAAAGAAGGTCAAAATCAGACTATTTTGAACTGGGTTTCAGCTGGAATCATGTATAGTAGGAGTAGAGAATCTTTGGGCTTCCACATGTTTGGATGACAGATCCCACAGATTTTTAGTACTGGCTATGCTGAATTGGACTGATGTCAGCTGCAGGCTAAAACAGCTGGAGAACAAAGGTTTTCTCTGTCCTTGATTTAGAGACAGTACAGGTCAATAGCAACAAATAAGATAAGGAGCTGGAGTTATGATGAAACCGGGAAGGTCAGTACAGATGTTGCTACTCTCACTTAGTGCAACCTGGACCAACTTTCCATGAGAGGTCAGGAGAAGACAAATGTGTGTTCCACAACAATGATTAAGGGATCATTTCCCCTTTTCAGAGCATAATCAGGCACCAGTTATTATACAGTGGCAGAGTGAAAGAGTACTGTACTTCCACCTTCCCCAGTGAAGGAAGGAAACATGGACTAGATACTGTATTTTTTTTTAAAAAAATCATCTTTTAATAGACTTACCCCTGAAATCAATTGCTACTATGTTGCCTGGTTGTGTGTTGCAGCATTTGTTGTTGTTGTGCACCTTCAAGTCATTTCTGACTTATGGTGACCCTTAGGTGAGCCTATCATCGGGTTCTCTGGGGCTGGGAGTGTGTGACACACCCCATGTCAACCAATGGGTTTCTATGGCCAAGTGGGGAATTGAACCCTGGTCTCCAGGGTTATAGCCTGACGCTCAGGCCACTACACCACTCTAGCTTTTTGTTGCAGCATTTGTTTCCAGTTTTTTAAAAAATGATTTAGCAGGCTCTATTTTTAAATTGCTGAGCTTCACCATCTAGCTCAGTGGTTCTCAACCTGTGGGTCCCCAGATGTTCATGGACTTCAGCTCCCAGAAGCCCTGAGCATTGACCATAGTGGCTGGGGCTTCTGGGAGCTGAAGTCCACGAACATCTGGGGACCCACAGGTTGAGAACCACTGATCTAGCTAAATGCACGTATCAACATAGTTTGTGACTACAAGCTGCGCATCTGAAGCACTTACCTATTGGAATGCTAAATCTTGTGGCTCTCTTGGCTCCTAGTTTTTCATTTTCTGTGTACTGCAAAGAAGAACTATTTTATTATACCAGGAAATATTTGTTTTTCAACTGCAGGAATTCCCAGTAACATTTGATTATTTCACTGCTGTTAACAGATTGTAATTTTAGCTGTTGAATATGTTGATCTTTTGCATGGAGAATTTGATTTGTGGTTGGCTCGCGAGTGGGAAATGTGTAGGTCAGAAAATCCACAGTTAAGTTCTCTGTCCTGTGGCTATCTAGAGCACGGGACCTATTGTGTAAGAACTGTGATTTAGCAGAGTCAAACCACAATTAAGGAGGGACATGTATTTTGAAGAATTGTTTTAATGCCTAATACTGGAAGCTTTGGATTTAGAATACTAGAAAACCAGGGTTCTAAATCAGACAGGGACAGTAAAACACATTCCTGATTGTGCAATTTCTAGTTAATAGAGGCAATGAGAGGGTAGAGCTAAGCATAGTACAGTCAGTCCTCCATATCTACAGATTCTGTGTTCATGGATTCAACCATCCATGGCTTGAAAATATTTTTAAAAAATCCAAACAGCAAATCTTTCAGTTGTTCACTATTTTATATAAGGGATGCCATTTTATTACACATTTGTATATAATGGGACTTGAGCATCTATGGATTTTGGTATCCATGGGAGATCCTGGAACCAAACCCTAGCAGACACTGAGGGCCCACTGTAGTTCCCATTCACTTGTCTAGAATACATGAATAGAGCTTAAGGGGGAACATGATACAGGTTTATAAAGTTATGCAAGGTGCAGCAAAAATGGATGAAAAGAATTCTGTCCCATTTTTCATCATGTTAGGACCCAGGAATCACCTAATGAAATGTATTCAGGACCAGGAAAGCATGTCTACACAACACATTATGATGTTGAAGAATTCAATACCAGAAGATGAAATGACTGCTCATATATTTTTAAGAAGGGATTGATTACACAAAGGCTTATGGAGATGTGACTGGCTATTGGCCATGTTAGTAAACATTTACCTTTTGGGAATGAAGTTCATTTCTGAATATCTGTTGCTCAAGTCAAAAGACAAGGAAGAGCTGTCTGGTTTGCAGGATTGGGCTTTCCAGATCAATCTGACAAATCACCATTGGAAACATGAGACTAATCTGGTCTAAGGGGGTCTCCTTCCTATAGGGGAAAATTAAGCTGAACCTGTTTACTTATCACCACTTTCCAGTTCCTTATTTGCATGACAATTCAAAACACAGCTAAACCCTTCAGATGAATCAAGAAACAAGATGTCAGTGCTCCTGAATGGAAAAAAAAATCTTCTAAATACCCCATATTGCATATTGCCATAATCAGGAAACTGTCCCCTTCAAGATTAAAAAAAAAAATCCACTGTATGAAAGCATTCTTGAAAATTACAGGTAAATGGATGACAGCAGAATACAGCAAGAATCAATAAAGAAAAAACACTCTGCACCCTAAAAGAAACTGTGAGTTGCAACAATATACCCTCATGTCTTGGGGTTTGCTCCTCTCTCAAGTGGAACTAATTTTGGTATGGCCTGGAGTCATTTCTAGGTACAAAGCATATTCAAATGAGCCAGCAACAAAGAGAGAAGGAAGTGGTCTCTGTATCTCAAAGCAAGCCTCAGGCCAACCCAGCTTGTACACCTGCACATCTGGTGGATGCTTCTCTCTCAGATGGAACTGATTTCAGTCTAGTCCAGAACCGTTTCTGTGCACAGGACACATTTAATTGGGCAAACCTCTTCCAGTTAAGGTAAAAATCAAAGAAACAAACAAGGAACTGAGCTGGTGTGCACTAAAACAAGATTTGGGTCATCCCAGATCATATGTCCTCACATCCATTAGAGCTCTGTTTTTTGGATTTGATTCATTTCAGTCTGACCCCAGGTTCTTTAGTACTTTCTGATGTGCAAAATTGTGCCAATCAGGACAACAATCATCCTCAAAATAAGGAAGTAGCAGCTTGCACTCTGAAACAACTACTCTGCTCCCCCCCCCAGCTCATGCACCCTCACATCCAGAACGGTGCCTTCTTTCAGATAGAATTATTTCTTTCCAACTGAATTATCTTTGTATGTGTAGCTCACAGTCAAATGTGCCAGCTTCTGTTTGTTAGCACCAAAATCAAGCTAATAGTGACATGCATTTCAAAATCAAGAAACTCATCTTATGCATCTGAAAGCAAGTAGTGGGTAGGCCCAAATCATCTACTTTCACATCCATGGATGTCCCTCTCTGAGGTGATGTTCAACCCATCAAGCCAAGTGCTGTTTCCATCTCCACAGAACATTCAAATATCCAAAGCTGTGCCTATTAGCACAAGATTTGATCAAAAAATAAAGAACTCTGCACATCAGAACAAGCAGTTGGTCTTGCTAAATAATTCATCTTTTTTTCTGTGGCACTGTGTTCTCTCCAATTGTAGAGTCTTCAGTCTAACCCAAAGCTTTTGCTACACGCAAGGTGCTTCCTTACTGATAGCCTGGAAATAACTTGTTTAGTAATTAGTTGATTAACTTATCAGATTTTTAATACATTCAATTCCCAAGTAATACTATCCTGAGGGGAAGCGTATGTTTTGTGTTGTAGAGATGATAGTTTTTTACTTCCTTTTGGACACTTTCTTTAGTAATCATCATACACTAACTGTGGCATGAACGTGAACCAAGAGATTTGTACAACAATACACAATACAAACTGTTACCCCAAAAGTTAGAGGACCTTGAGGTCCACCAGCAGTGCAAGTGTCTCCTTAAAAAGGTAGGGAATTAAAGCTCAAAGGAGGCCTGCGAGAGCGGGGTAACTACAGGATCTTTTCACATGTGTACCCCAATGCTAACTGCGAGACACTAGTTGAAAGTCAAAAGAATGTTTTATTGGGGAATTCACAGACACACGCAAGAAATCAAGCAATCTCATGAACCATAAAAGGCTAGTGAAGGGAGAAGCAAGAAAGGTTGGATAGAAAGCGATTTTGGATGTATAGGGGGATATTTACTGGTCCTCGAGCAGAGTATCAAAGAGATATGGCTCAAACATGAGAATGTGGGGGCAGCATGGAGGAACAAGAGTCTGGCGTGCAGCATGACATCCGAAGTGCTAGCAAAAGCCAAGGTTAGAGGTCGAGTTAAATTCTCTTTTTCTTACTCTGAAGGCATGTTAATTATCTTTGGCGGGGATTTTCATACCCTTTTTCCTACCCTAAAGAGCTGATTGTTAATAGCTCACTGGCAGAATAAACAAAAGGAGTCCAGAACAGACTGATTATCTTATTTTGGGTGACAGAAACTTTGATGGGAGTCCTCACAGCCTCTTAATGTCTTGGTTGGGTAAAATAAATAGGAGAAGTTTTGGTAGGAAATGCACACAGTAGAGGTGCTTCCCTGCCACCCTTGGGTATTTCGCTGACTATTGTATTCAGATTTTGTGTCATTGATAAAATTACTTGAAATCTGTTTACTCCAGGTTTTCTTGCTTAATTTTTCTTGACCTTATGACCTGGCCGTGCAGACCTAGCTCAGAAGTGTCCAATTTTTATATAATATTTCATGCCAAATAAGTGATATTTCTTGCCAATCATGCTATGGCATATGATAGGGCTTTAAGGCATGGTAACAAAACTAGTCCAAAATATGCTTTATAGAATCTCTAATCCATTCAAAGAAATTATAATATTTTCTTTTATACATGACTTGGCTCCCCTTTAGAAGTCTTGAAACAGAGTTTGCATGGGCATCTTTCAGGAGTGCTCTGGTTGTATATTTCTGTCTGGTAGGGGGTTGGACTAGATGGCCTTTGCAGACCCCTGCTAACTCTAAGGTTCCATTAATCTATGATTGTCCCCATTGCTATCTTTCTTTCTTCTTCCTGTGCTGTTCTGCCTATCCTGCATATTTCTAACTACAGGTTACATGTGCTGAATTTCCAACAATCCAAAACGTTCTGAAGTAGCAAGACTTCCTGTTTTTCCAAAACTGACAGAGACAGAGGCAATCCATCCTACCAAATTCCACCAAGTCCTCACAAACTATACTAAAATAGTATACTTTTAACTTCAGTGTTATTTGGAGAATTTCTGCAGTTAAGTGAAATTGCTAGAAATTAAAAAATTAGTTAACTAGTTATTTCTTGGCTCTTAGCTGGTCTGTGTCGTATTGTTACCACCGTGTCCTGGCCTGGCCTTTGGTGAACCAATGATATCCTTTTGATATCGCAATTCGGCCCTACTCTGCCACCGGCCAAGTGTTTGTGAGGCCCGCCAAACAAGTGCAAAGCTAGTTATGGCTACTACTTGCTGCTCCCACCAAACCAAACCAGATATTGCCAGATCTGATTTAGGGGACCTCCCGAAACAAACACCTGCATTACAAATGCATGCTACCACAAAGAGATCCTCTGCCCTCAGAGGACACCCTGGCGAGCTGAGTGCTTAACTGCCGAGCTAGCCGCATCTACATACCGGACATACCATTGTCAACTCGGACTTTAACTCAATCATGCAAATTCTGACCTTTCGGAGGCTTTGTCTCCAACCCAAAACTTACTGTTTTCACCCGAGACCAGACTAGCCTGTGGTTGTTCTTTCCCCTATAAAAATCCCCCACTCTGAGAGCTCTTTGGAACTCTCGCCGGATTGCTCTGGACATCTACTCTGCCTTGCTGCCGCTCGGTTCAGCAGATTCCCCTCGGCTGCCACGCCGGGTCTCCTCTTCTTCAATTGGCTTCCCCAGGACTGCAGGACAGGTGGCGTATCACCCATTCCCCTTGAACTCTATTTCCCTTTTCTAGTTAGGAGTGTGTGCTTTTCTTTAATAACTGTTTAATAAATTTTAATTGCTGTTTGAACTATTTGCCTCCTCACTGACCTGCCGCTGTAGACATAGGGTAAAAGATCCCGCTGCGTTGCCCTGCCTCTCGTTAGCCAAGAGAGTGCTCCAGCTAATTTTCCCCATCTTGCTAGGTTTGTTTGGTTATTTGGGTGCCCCTCCCGGGACCCCCAGTTCACAGGGTAACAGTATGTATAGAAATAGCTTTGGCATGAATGGAAGCCATTGCCATCTCAGACAGGAGAGGGTCACAGGAATACAACTGGAGTAGTACACCACTTGTTTTCAGGTACACCAGTGTTTTGTTTCATTTATAGGTCAATTTTTGTGGTGAATGGCATAGGCTGCCAAATTTGAATGTGTTATGTACACAAAATAGGTTTTGAGTGAAGCAGGAATAAAGGCCATCTCACAGAGAATGTTTTCCTAGATCTAAGAGTATACAACTAAAAATTATCAGCTGCTTGTTTAGGGTATAGTGGGCTGATCACATATTCTCTATAGCAAATTTTGTGCCGGTGGGCACAGGTCATCACACTTGAATGCATTCTGTGTATAGCAATGTTTTTGTTATGGACTGAAACATATGGCATTGCACAGAAGAGAAGCCCCCTCTATAAGATTTGAGGTGACCCTGGGGTCTGTTTTGGAATACACAGATCCTGTTCCTTATTTGTTACGCTGGTTTTTGTATTTACTGGGAGAGGTTTGCATATTTGCATTTGCTCTGTGCATAGGATTGGACCAAAATCACTTCCAGTTGAGGAAAATGTTCCAGACATGAGGGTGTGTATCTTGGGTTGGCCCAAGGGTTGTGTTAGGCTACAGAGGCCCAGTTCCTTATTTACTTGTCCCATTTTTGTGTTAAGTGGCAGAGATTGGCCCTTCTGAATGTATCCTGCTCGTGGAAATGGCTCTGGACCAGAGTGAAATCAGTTCCCTACGAAAGAGGAGCAGCTGGCAGAACCAAAGGTGTATCATTTGCTGTGATCCACAGCTACTTTTTAAGTTCAGAATGTTTATTTTTTCTTCATCGATTCTTGCTGACTTCTGCTATCATCCATTTATCTGTCATTTTCAAGAACGGTTTCGTGGAATGTCTTTTTTTTTCTTGAAGAGGACCATTTCTTGATTATGGCAGCATGCAGGATGGGGTATTTATAAGATATTTTGGGAGTTCAGGGTAATTGAAACCTTGTGTCTTGATTCAGCCAAAGGATTTAGCTCTGTTTCGAATTTTTGCGCAAACAAGTTGCTGGGAAATAACCTCGTTAGGGAACAAGTGTTGTCTCCTTCCGTGGGAGGTACAGCCACAAGGCTCCTCACACCTACCCTGTAAGTTTTGGAACACTGTGAAATCTGTGGTTAACTGAAGTAAAGTGCCCAAGACATCAGATTGGCCTCCACCCAAACCCTTCTGTAAATACAGTCAGCCCTCCACATTTGCGGGTTTCAGTTTTGCTGATTTGATTATTCACGGATTATTTGCTGTCCCTCTGCTGCCTCCTTATGCCATTTTTAATAGGGGCTGCAAGCTTAGTTCCACTCAGAAACTGTGACCAAGGCTTGTAGGTCCCTATTAAAAACGGTGTGGGGCAGCAGTGGAGGTGGCAGTGAGCGCCACCTGCCCCCCACTTGTCTTGCGAAGGAACCCCCATGCCTCAAAGGAAGCCATGGTGGGCTGCATATGGTGACCACATCTTTTTCGTGTGGTTATGAACAGCTTTTTTTCATTTTAACGGGGGTCCTGTGTCCCTAACTCTGGTGAACGTAGAGGGACGAGCGTAGGGCGCTGCGCTCGAGCTCGCGTTGCCGTAACAACTCTGGCCTTTCTTTGACCGTCCAAGGGCTCAAACGAAGCTTTGCTCCCCGCGCCCCCATAACGAGACCCACAGCCGCTAGTCTTAGGCGCCGACTAAGCAGCACTGAGAGGAAAATTCCGGCGAGAGAAAGCACCGGCTTTGGCGCTGGCGCCCGCGCGTGCCCGACGGCGGGACCCCGAAGGCAGAAGCGCGGGAAGGGAGGCAGAGGCGCGCTGAAGCTCCGGCTGACTCGGAGCCGCGGGACACCAGCGGCTCGCAGCCGGCGGAGCAAGAACTGCTGCTGGAGGAGGCCGCTGCTGCTGCCGCCGCCGCTCCCACCCGCCCAGCCGCGCCGAGAGGCCGCTTCCTTTCGCGGAGGGGCAGCTGGAGCGCCATGGCCCGCGCCTTCTGCCTGGCCGACTGCGAAGCGATGGGCTTCGACCTGGACCACACGCTGTGCCGCTACAACCTTGTGGAGACCGCCCGGGTGAGAGAGAGAGAGAGAGAGACGGAGACCGAGAGACGGGAGGGAGGGAGGGAGCCCGCGAGGCCGATAAAAGGGGGAAGTGACTGGTGTGTTGCTGGGCGAACGTATTCGCACCCAAGACCCAGCTTCGCCAGCAGCGCCGGGGGAGGTCCGGGCTTGGGCTTGCAGAATGGGCTCCCGCGCCAACTCTCGGGCGGTTGGGAGGCTTGGGAGGAGCGGGGGTGGATGGGTCGGTGGCGGGGAGGACGCCGCGTCCGTGCCGGCGAGCGTGTTACCGGCGGCTAAAAGCGGCGCTCTGACGTCTCTCTGCTGCTAAAACAAGCCCCGGGGCGGGGGCCGGGGGCCGGGGGCCGGGCCGTGCGCCGCGCTGCTTCAGGGAACGGGAAGAGGCGGCGTGTTCTCCGCCAGCCCGACGGGCCCTCCTTTGGCAGGCCCGCTGGGTGCTTAGGACTCTGCAAGTCCTCCTCCCAGTTCCTGGGCCGTGGCTCTCTTAAAATGTACTCGCTAGGAGAAGGAACGGAAGTGCTTGACTTCTAAGTTAATACTCCGTAGCTTTTGGCACTCGCAGGTTGTAATCCTTCATGGCCTTATTTGTTGGAAAGACTCTGATTGAAGGCGTTGGGACTGGATTCTGAGCTGCAAAATGCATGTTTATTCAGAGGATTCGTTCTTTTGTGTTTTGCTCCCAGGCAAGAAAGTAGTGGTCCCAGTGTTTGTAGTTCAGGGTACATAGTGTTGTAAATTTCTACATTAACTTTTATTTATTTAAAAATATTTGTTGTTTGTTGTTATTTTCAAATCATTTCTGCCTTATGACAACCCTCAAAGCAAACCTGTTACAAGGTTTCCTGGGGGCCGAGAGAGTGAGATATGCCCAAAGTTTTCCAGTGGGTTTCCATAGCCAAGTGGCAAACTGAACTCTGGTCTCCAGTCTTAGTCCAACACTCAAACCATAACAGTGAGCTGGCTCAAAAATACTGTACCCATGTAATAATTTATTTATATTTAAAGCTGATTATCATACACGTGATAAAAATGTTTTAAAAACATGACAGTGCTACAGTGCACTTTTCTACTTTTGATTCTGAAAAAACATGTTTGCATTTGCTTGGATAAAATACGTTCTTTTACCAAGAAAATAAACTTGCAGGCAAGCAAATGTCCTTGACTATGCAGTACATCAAGCATCTTTCTCTCACTTGTTCTTTATTATATCATCTCACAGCTCCACCCAAAGGAGTTCAAGACTTGTGGCCTCGCCCCAATTTAGCTTCACAACAATCCTATGAGGCGGTTTATATTTGGACAGTAACAGGGCCAATGTCACCAATGAGCTACATGGCTTAAATAGGAATTTGAACTCTGGTCTTCCACATACTAGTCTAACATGGTCCAGCATGCACTGAAATCCCTTAATTTGTTGTGTGCCTTGAAATGATTTCCAACTTATGGTGACCCCAAGACAACCCTATTCAGGGGGCTAACTGTGTTGATGCGCCAAAGGTTACCTAGTAGGTTTCCATGGCTGAGTCCTGATTCCCAGGGTCATAGTCCAACGTCCAAATCACTATAGCACACTGTTATAGGTTCAAAAGCAGCAAACCTATGAATTTAGCCACCATAAAGATCCATATGTACATCCTCACCTAAGTAGGCTTCCGTTGTGAGACAATTACCCTGTAGGTTATTGTCTTGTAGAAGTATACATCAGTTGGAAAACTAGTTGGAATGCTTCTTCCAAAATGCATCCAGGAATGACTTTTCCTTTCACTAGCCATCATTTTTCTTATGCTTTCCATTTTGGTGGCCATAGTTAGAGATCTATTGGTTTAGTATTTTTTAACATGATGGGATAACTGCTGAAGGCAGGCTTACAGTCTGTCTCTCTGTTTTGCTGTTCATGCATGCTCACCAAGGGATTTGGAAGGCAGCTGTTGTTCAGCGTACCTATTGCGCCAAGCCCCCCCCGGTAACTATAGTAGGACTGGGTAGAGTAGAAATCTCATTCTTTCCCAGCCCAGACTTTATTGACATAATGTTGCAGTCAAACATGATTTACTTACTTACTGACTGCATTGAGATGCTGCCTTTCTCCAAGAGTGGGACCCAAGACAGCTTCCAGAACAGTTAAAAATATTTACCATAAGAAATAAAAACAATTAAACACGACCATATATAAACAGTCTAAAATCATTATGAAAATATACAGAACAGCCTGATAAAAATATAAAGGTCTCCTGCTCACATATTAAAAGTATGTTTCTCCAGACTGCTTTCAGTAATCTTCTAGTTGCAGTGCTGCTAAAACAAAACAAAACAGCTAGACAGAGGGCAAGGAGAATAAGGGGCTAAACGGGGGGGGAGGCTGTAAAAAGGAGCTTTTCTACCAAAGCCTTTGGTAGCTGGGGTTTGCCTGTGCATACTTGCATATGGTACTCCAGAGAACTCAGAGTGACCTTCTTTGACATGGTGCATAGAATAATGCTGCAAATGTCACTGCATGAGGCTGTAGTCAAACAAGGGTCTCACAAAGTGAGAACGTTGAGCTTGCACCCAAGAAAATGTGAAGAAAGGTCATAGTTCCTGTTCATACAGAAGCAATAATTTTTATCCCATCTTTTAACTTTAAAAAGTGCTCAAGGTGGCTAGCACCACTAAAAATAAACAACCGAGCTTTTAAAATCACAGTAATTAAAATCATTCAAACCATCACAATAATGAGTAAACTTCACAGATTTAAAGGGACAGATTGAAGAGATGACAATGAAAATACTTATATTGAACCTTTTTCATCTGACAGGAAACCTTACAGCAAATGCCTACTGACAGGGACAGGTGAGGTGCTGAGGTGGTGGTGAAGTGCAATGACAGTTTCCTCACCTTGTTCCTATACTTAACTAAGATGTAAGTGTTAAAGAGTAATTATAATTGGAACCATTATTAGAAGCTGAAATCCTTGAAGCATGGAAGGGTGGCATTTCTGTGAATTTCACTCTTCATTCTTAAATTGTCACATTTTGCTAAAGAATCTATTAACTATTAATCTGAATTACTGACACTTTTCTATGCAGAACATTTTTCTAGTGCTAATAAGCTGGATCGTGACTTGTAAAGTAACAATGTATTCGAATGTCTCTGTAGGTCTCATTTTTACGTAGCTTGTTGTTGTTGTTCCCTTTTAATTTGCAGCTTATATATGAAAGCTTTGCTCAATACATGGTAAAAGAAAAAGGTTATGACAAAGAGCTGCTGAATGTAACACCAGAAAGCTGGGATTTTTGGTAAGTGAATCTCTTTTAAAATGATAACTGGTTATTCTCAAGTTTCTTGTCAGCTTACTAGCTGAATATGGAAAAAGAATATGGCTGTCTTTCAGGGTTTCTTAGGGTAATACTACTCACAGTGATGGTCCCTGGACTGGTGCCAGTCCCTGACAAGTTTCCAGGAAAAAAAGAAACCGTTGTACGTAGTAGGCACACGTTTAGAAATGGTCCCTGGTACACTGGAAAACAATTATTGCTGGCTCCTCACATCTGATAGTTTGAGAAACACTTTCTTGTCGTTGATGTATGTCTTCAAGTCATGTCTGACTTACGGCAACCCTAAGGTGAACTTATCACAGTTTTTTGGGGGGAAGGGGCAGAATTCATTCAAGGAAGGGTTACTCTTGCATTCCTCAGAGGCTGAGGGCATATGATATATCTAAAGCCACCCAGTGTGGTTCCATGGCTGTGTGGGGATTCAAACTCTGGACTCTCAGTGTCCTAGTCCAACTCTCAAACTGATATACCATGTTGGTTCTCATTTAGTACTAACCTCTTATGTATTTCTTAAATTTACTGTGCATTAGTAATAGTTATTATTTCATCTTCCCTCTGATGAGTTCAAGAATTTACATAACTGTCTTTATCCTCACATCACAGTACCCTGTCTTCACAATAACACCATGAGATGGGTCAGGCTTTGAGCAAAGGTTTTTAGTTTCAGTTTTTTAGCTGACAAGGGATCTGAAATTGGATTTCCAAAGCTCTAGCTCAGCACTAACCAATACATGCCACTGGTTTTCAATATATCTCACTGTTTTACCATGGGATATGTCTGCTAAAAGATTGAGATCTGATTGAGGGGCCTTCCATTCCGTCCCACCAGTAGAAGCAATACATGGCAGAGACACAGGGAAGGGGTATGACTTCGCTGTGGTGCCCTGGTTGTGGAATGTCCTCTCTCTGGAAGCCCAGTTGGTACTAACATTGGCTTCATTTCAGCACCAAGTTAAAATTTGGCTCTTTTTAAAAGATCTTGTGGGTTAGAGATCAGGGCCTGATGAGGCTGTGAGTTTCAGATTCGGTACACGTGGTTTGATGGTTTTAAACCACTGCAAAATGTTTTAAAACTACATTTACATTTTTTAAAGTTTGTTGTCTGTATCCTGTCCTGAAGTCTTTTGAAACAGGCAGGATGTAAATACTTTAACAAAGATGACAGAAATAAATAAAATATTTTGCTTACCTATAGCCTGCTCCCTGCTGCTCCGGTAGTCATCCAATTTCGTTAGTTCCATGGGGCCTTGGTTCACTTATGACACACCATCATCTTCAAACTGTTAATGGCTGCCAAAACTTCTAGTTTCCCATCATAATCATTAGGCTGGGTGGCTTGTTTTTTTAATTATGTGTTGTTTTCCTGGGCAGTGTCTGCTTAATAATGTTTAGTCAAGCCTTTCTCTGAATCTACTCCAAGACTCTTCAGCCTCTAGAGCAGGAGTGGAAAAGTTATGATCTATCAGAGGTTTTGGCTGACAGTTACCATGAGCACATTTAGTGTGGCCAGTACTAACAGATTATGGGAGCTGTAAACCAGAACCTATGGAGATCTAAAGGTTCTGCACCCCTGGCCTGGATCCATGGCATTTTGGTTTGAATGTACAGCTGGAATGATAACTGGCTCTCCCCAGCCACATAATACTGGTGATATTGAATTGCCAGGCCTGTCTCTATTGCCATAAATGTATTTAAGATTAAAGTCTTTAGTGTATGCTTTATCATTTGTCTATATATTTAATGTAGCAATATTCATTACGTACATTTTTCATTTCCTTGTTCCTGATCTCAAATATATTTAGCTGTAAAGGCCTGGTGCTAGATATGGAAGATGGGAACTTCCTTAAACTTTCTGAGGACGGAACTGTTTTGAGGTAACACTTCAGTTTCTTGCAGCTCAATAATTAGTGTGTTTCTGACCATTTTTTGTTTTCATAGTTTTCATGTTCTGTTTTCTGTTATGTGTTCTGTATCGTAGGGTTGTAGAATTTGAGTCTCTCCAAATGCAATTTCTACCATAGTTGACCATTGGTATGGCAGATGGGAATTAGAGTCCAACAGCATTTTGGGGGCATAGGTTGCGCTACCCTGCTCTTAAGTACTGAATGTATTTATGCCAGCTCCTGCCAACCCAGTGGTCTCTTGATGTATTGGGTATTACCATACTGGCTTGGAATGGTGAAAAATTTAGTCCCTGGAGAATACCAGACGCCAACTTGAAGAAAGGGTGATATCTTTCTTATACATGTCCTTCTCTTCTTGCACACCTATAGAGTTATCCCTTTCTGCATTGCTTTGGAATGGCAAAATGTATCAGCTTAACTTGGGAGTCTCATCTCTCAGGGACAGGCTTCGAGTTGTCTAAAGACTGAAACTGACATACAGGTGTCATGCACTTTAAAGGGACACTAGCATGAAAGTCAAGATATTCATCCTAAGACTCGTGTTTGGGGGAAAAAATTAGAATCATTCAGTTACAAGATGCTAAACAGAAGAAAACTTCATACTCTATAGTGCAAGCACAGTTCCTGTAACTAGTACCCCATGCTACACCTAGTGACTCTGTCAGGAATATAACAAAATCCATTTATCTTTAAACATTGTCATAAATGTGTTGGTGGTTCCAGTATATATACCATTTGCACTTCACGTTCTTGCTGTGTATATAACTCCAGTGTTTTCATAGCATTCTTGTTTGCTAAGTAAAGTGTTCTGTAAAGCCACCTAAGGTTGATATTATCTGTAAGTATAAACTAGAAAGACTGTACTAAGAATTTCAGCTAATTCATTCAGTTAATAGCATCAGATCATACACTTCCTTACCTACCAATGATTGTGTGCCATTAAAATAAACATCTACTTCTGCATAAATATGCATAGAATTGCATTACCAAAGACTAGTTCAATAAATTCCTCAAGGAAAGGAATTCAGGGGAAAAAACAGGGGTAAGGATAAACTTGTAGTTTCTACATTAAACTTAATAAACTAAATTACTTGGATACCATTCTGTAAATACCCAGTCCATTTCACAAATTAATTGATCCAACTATGTAGATGTGATATAACAGTAGGAATGTACTTCCATGAGACATTAATACCAATAAAGTTAATCTGCTCAGAATTCCCTTGGTATCAGTTCTTTGTAATACGTATAATTGTGATAAGTTAATAAATGCACTTCACGTACTAAACGAAGCTGCTTTGAGTCCCCTAATAAGAAAAATGTGTGATATAAATGAAATAAATAAAATAATTGAACAATAACGAAATTGTCCATAGAATAAATGCCTTAAGTAAAATAAATCAGATGAAATTCATTTCTAAGTTTCTTGAATTCATGAGTTAGTTCATTTTTTCCTGAATATATTAATTCAGTACAAGAAGATTAATAAGATCAATCAGATCCTTAAGAAAATCAGCAAATATAAATTATTGATTCTTCAGAGAAATATGTACAAGCAGATCAGCTGGTATTAGTTTCCAAGGACTCTCAGGAGATATTAGAAGATCTGGTGAAACTCCATACACTGTGGTTTCTCCAGTCCTCTAAAGCACCCAAAATTAGATTAAGCAAGTTCCACAAGAGTGCACATTTCCAGTCTTTGGCCCTTTTCACACCCTGGCTCGATAGCGCGATGAACTAGAGCCCTCACGCTGTTACAAACATCGCAAAAGAGCCCATTGCACTCCGCACACAGTAGGGCATTTGCAAGAGAGCACCGGTGCCCGCCCGGTGCCTCTTCCGCATGTCGGTGTCTTGGACCATGCCCAGGTCCCACCCTGCCCCGCCCCACCGGCCCTGATTGGTCAGTGGGTTTTCTTTTTTTTCTTTTTTTCGGCCTATCGTGCTAACGTTAGCGCGACAGATCCTGCCAACAGGCTGTTTCATACTATGTTAGTAACACGCTAACATGCTAACGATAGCACCAGGTTTGAAAAAAAAATACAGTTGGCTGGACCCCGGGAGCTACTGTCGTCTCAAGTGTGAGTGGCGACGCAGCCCCGGGGTGGCCTCTCGCGGTGACACATTGTGCAGTGTTCCCTGCTGCGATGGGGGCAGCGGCCAGCCTGCTGCTGGGTGGAGTGTCCCCAGGAGCTGCGGCATGAGGGACAGGCAGCAGGGACTGCCCACACCCTGCCCATTCCCGGGCCCTTGCCAGAAGCACACCGGACGACGGCTCCGCAAGCCTTCTGGTCGCGCGACTGATGTGTGAAAGAGAGGTTATTTTCGCCTTTCAGGCGCCTTTCAGGCGAAAATAAGAAAACGCGCTATCAGCACTATCCGTGGCTGTGATAGCACCTGGTTGGCCAGAACGTCATACGGTACAGCAGCTCGTGAAGTGGGGAGGGAGCGTGCTTAATACACTTTAAAAACGCCATGCGAAAAGGGCCTTAGTCGAGCACCTAGTATTGACTGTTAATTAGTCTTGGTCAATCAGCAGTTCCTTTCAAGCATTCAAACATGTCTACTCCAACAGTTTGTATGGAATTAAAATGCCAGATAAGGATAAGTTGTACAACAGAGCTGAGAAACCTCTTTCCTTTCAGTTGTTAATGAACTTACTTTGTCACCAGACTTAGCTGTCCTGGTCAATGATATGGGATGATGAAAATGCATCAGCATTTGGGGAATGACAGCTTCATCATCTCTATTGTAAACTTCATGATATCCGAAGTCTGTTACAAAAGACTCCAAATGTAGGGTTTTTTCTTGATGAAGCATGTAACAATCGATTTGTGATTTTTAAGTCTTAATCTGTATTGTTCAAAGACATCTTAATGTAATTTTGGAGTAGAGAGATTGAAGAAAGTTTATAAACCTGGATAAAAAGCTTGTTTTTAATTCTTGGCACTTGCATATGTGAAACAGGGCAAGTCATGGAACAAAGAATATGACTCCTGAAGAGATCTTGGAGACATATGGAAGGAAAGAATGGAAACATTTCAAGACAATGAGTAGAATGGTTTCTCGTTCAGGTATAGAGATATAAATAAAGATATAAAATAACATTGCTTGGATCTCACTGACTAACTAAAGGTCAGATGGGTTCAATGAATGGATTCTATTTAGTCTCTTTCACACATTATTCCATGTGAAGAGGCTCCACCTGATTAAAGGGTAGTGTGATGGTGCTGCTGGCCACACCTCCAGTGTTGTGCCTAATCACCTGACTTCTCCTAATCCTCAAAGCACCTATGGTGTGCCTCCAGTTTGGGTGACACCTGCAGAACCAGAGTGGATTTGGGCATTTTCCTCTTCCCCACATGCTACAGTCAGCACATTTGTGGGTTTCACTTTTGTGGATTTGATTGTTCACAGATTATGCCATTTTTAATATGCCATTTTTTTTGTGCAAACCTTATGAGACTGAGAAACTGCAAACAAGGTTTGTAAGTCCATATTAAAAATAGTGTGGGGCAACAGTAGGGATGGCAGTAAGCCCCACCAGCCACCCATATCTGCCGTGTGAAGGAACCCTGATGCCTCAAAGGAATCCGTGGTGGGTTGAATATCACGATCATGCTTTTTTTGTGTGTTAAATATGGTTTGGGAGGGCCTAGAGTTATTCACAGTTTTTTCACTTTCATGGGGGTCCTGTGTCCCTAACCCTAGCAACCCTAGTGGAGGGTGATTGTATTTTAAATCTTAACTTATTCCACATCATATTTTCCCCTACATTTCCACTGCAGAAGCAGCTGACTCTCCTGTGTTCATGTTAAAAACAGCTGGAAAATCAAAACATTTACTCAGGGGAGTAGTGAGCTGTCCCATATTGGAGGTTTTCAAACAAAGGCTGAAAAACTGGCTGATGCTTTAGCTCTAGATTTCTTATGTCATATGATTAGACTGGGTACCTGCAAGGCTCCCTATGGCTTTTATGAGTCTGTGACATGGTAGTATGGGTCTCATATACATACCTCAATACATTCCTGACCAGTCATAAAGATCTGTCCAAGATGTGGAGAGGCTCCTCTTTAGTCCCACCATTGAGAAGTACACCATGTGGCGATGCATGAAGGTTTTCTCTTATGAAGCAGTTGTAGAAAGCCTTCCCTGTGGAGGAAGGTACCAATATTGACCTCATTTCCAAACCAAGTTAAAACTTGGCTGTTCAGCCAGCCTTTTTCCAAGTCATGTATTGTGACTTCATTTTTGGTTTGCTGAGACATTATTTGTTTTGGTGTTGTTGAATTGTTTTATTGAATTGTTGTATTGTTTTAAAGTTGTTTTATTCACTTGATTGAGAATTTCAGAGACTGTGTGACCAAAATAATGTTTGCAGATCAGTTTGCTGCTAAAAGGCATAGGAGCAAAGGTTGGTTTTTGAAGAGAGAAAAAAAGGGGGGGTAATCTTAAAGGGTTGTGGTCATTCATGGAACAGTAGGAAAGAATAGTTTACCAAAATAGTTCTCCAGGCTAACAGATTTTTCTGCTTTTTCCAAGTAAATTTGCATTCTGAAGTTCATATTTTCTGAACTTCTGAAGTTCATAGTTTCATGTAAGAAGTTGAAATTAGAGCTTTCCTAGCAAAATACCTGATATAACATTACAATTTTTTTTCTCCTCTTTGTAGCTAAATATTATGCCTATGACAATTATTTTGATCTGCCAGGAGCTCTTCTTTGTGCACGAATTGTCGACAGTTTAAACGAAGTAAGCATTAACCTGATTTGCAGCTTAATTAAAAAAAATTGCTATAGTATAACATAGTTTTTTGTCATGTCCCTGCTTCCTCTGCTTCTCGCTTTACTTATGTTGTTCTTAATAATTATGCAACAAGTGGAACTTTGTTTCTGGGGTGGGATTTTACATATTTGTGGTATTTGTTGTTAACTGCTGTCAAGCTGACTTTGACATATGGTGACCCTGTGAATGAGAGAACTCCAAGTCACTTTATCATGAACAACCCTACTCAGTTTTTGCGGATTCTAGGCTGTGGATTCGGTGATTGAATCTGTCCACTTGTAACGTGGTCTGCTATCTTTTACCTTTGCAAGTGTTACCTGTGCTTGGTATACCTGTGAAAAAATTGTACCATGGAAATCATAGGAGTTTCTAAGGCAGACTTCACACACATGATACATAGATCAGAGGTGGGGATTGTACAGACCTCTAGATATCATTGAACTACAACTCTTATCAGACCTAGTCAGAATAGTTAAGAATTCTGCAAATTGCAGTTCAACAACATCTGGAGGGTCACATGATTCCCATTTTTGATGTAGATGATTAAGTCTTAGACATGATATTAAATGCATCTCTGGATTTAACATGTGTTTCTTTAAAATGCAAATAGCAGTTCTGGCAGCTGGGGCTATTGATAATTGTTAGGATTTTAGAAGAAGGAAGGAGGTCAAGATTTAAACACTCCACCACAACTTTCTTTCTTGCGGATAGTCTCCCCATACCTGCTGTGGCTCTGATAAGATCATTCTCATTTTGTGAAAAAGTATGCTTTCAATGCCCAGACCCATTTAATATCCTATCTTTGGACCTTAAATATGTTCACAGTGGTGGGTTCACACTTTTGTTTTTGAGTTATGCATATTTGCTAGCAATGATGTCTCCATACATATAGAGTTAACCCTGCACTTCTCTTCTTTGAGACAGTCACAGTTCCCATATTACAGCTGGTTAATTTCTAAAGGAGGACTACATTAATTCATATCGTATTATTCTAGCAGAATACGTGTATCCTTTCTGATCTGCACTGCCCTAGCCTTAGCTGCAGAGGACTCGGCCTCTAGACAGCAAATTTTGTAAATCTTTCTGCCTGCCCTAAATCCAAACAAGTTTTCTGTGACCTGCACTGATAAATCTCCTGTTGGTAGGATTGTTCTGAAAGCAGTCACTGACTGCTCAACTTGCTTTTTGTTATCTTTATAATTACTTTCCTTTGTTTCTCTGGTGAGCACGGACACACAGAAAGAGTCTCCTTCAGCACCTGATGTAAACCTCCTGCAACACTGGGGTGAAAAAATTAAGTTTAAGAAGGAGAGGTGGGATCCATCACTCCATCACTGTTTTGCACAGTTAGGATAGGAGAAAGGTGGATGGAGTGAGGATGGCAAGCACAGTTTGGCTTCATGTCACTAAGAAGAACATGTACCAGAACAACTTAGCTGTAAGCAGAGTTGTTAAAATGATGAAAAGAAACCACCAGCAATCAGTCTGTGTTATAAATAAATGCAGCCTGATGTTGTGGTAGCATTTCAGGATTTTTTTTTTCCCAGCACAGAAGTATAATCAGTGATGCAGTGCAGACTTATCCATATATTTCAGGATTTCAGGATCAGTTATTACATTTTGCTTCATGGTAGGCTATTGACAAATAGGGAAATAAAGCATTCTCTTATCAGCTAATCCTTAAACTGAATCCTTACTCTTTTCTGAATCTCCACCACTCCCTCATTCTCAGACCTGGCATGTACATACAGCACCATGACAAGGCAGTTAGCAGTTAGAGTAGACTAAACCATTTTAGATATCAGGTGGCGACACTGAATCTTGGAAGATTTTCTAAGACGAAACTCTCTGCAAGTACAGAACCAGGATAGCAAATCAAGTATTAGAATCTTTCTCTCTTACCTTGCTAGTTTTATTTTTGCAAGGTCTTTAAAAAAAAGTTCCCCTTTAAACAATGATATATTACATCTGTAGTCTGAAGTGGAACATAACTTGTTTATGCTTATAGTAAACTCCTTTTCTTAATGCATCTAAACTGGTATTGTTAGGAGTCTGTCTTTTAAGAACAAAAACTGAAGATGAAAACAGGCTGAGACATCTCAGTGATGGTTGGCAATATTTAGTTGATGTGGAATCCTAACCATATGTGCCGGGGGAGGGGGAGGGTTAGAAAATGGGGTGATGGCAGTAATGGAATAGAGTGTCCTGGAAAGGGGCATGACTATATTTCTGAATAAGAACACTTCTCAGAGATACATAATGTTGCAAGTTCCCCTTTCCCAGTGCTCCTACTTCAGAATTTGGAACCAGTTATTTCGAAGATGCTCACAAGATTTCTTTTTACATTTATAGCACAGTCCTAGGCAAAAGTATGATTTTTGGAAGGATATTGTTGCTGCCATACAACATAATTATAAAACTTCTGCATTTAAAGGTGAGTGAATACTCTGTCACATAATAGCTATTTTTTAGAAAACCAGTCTTTGTGCATCTGCCACAACATAGCTAATCCCTAATGGCAATCAAGAGTCTAGGCCTTGGATGCTAACATTCAGAATTAAAAAAATTGTTATGTTGACTGAACCATACTTTTCTGTAGATTTGTGGTACTAGTGGACACTTCTATAATGGTGAAAGCCTTTTCAGTTTTTATGGGTATTTAAGGTTGAAATTCTGTACAGATTTCCCTAGAAGCAATTTCCATTGAACACAACGGGACTAGCGTCTGAACAAATATACAATACAGTTGTGGTAAAAGGAGTAAAGTTAAGGTTAGAGTGCTGTTTGGAAGACTAGTTGGTTCTCAAAGTGGAATAAGGTATTTGGCAGCAGACACACAAAATTCCTAATCCTCTGTTTGAAGCATACCATCAGGGGCTTTTGCAGGAAAGAAATAGAACAGCGGTTCTCAATCAGTGGGATGCACAATGTGCCGCTAGTGGTATGCAGAAGTAGTCTAGTTGGGAGGCAGGGTTTTCAGTAGAATTCTCAACTGCAAAGTGAATTATTCTTTTTCCTGTTTTCTTTTTTCTTTGTTCACTCCAAACAACAGTACTGCAGTTTTCTATGGTCATTTCCACACTATAGTGCAATTATTCCACTTTCTACATCCTGTGGAATTCTGGGATTTGTAGTTTATGGAGGCCAAAGAACTCTTAAGAATTCTTAAGTCACCTCCCTAAAATGCAAACTCCAGGATTCCATAGGATGTTGAAAGAGGAGTAATAGTACTAGAACAATGTAGAGTTGAAATGGCCTTTGTCTTTAAAATTTACCATACATATTAAATATTATGACAGAAGTGTTGTAAACATTAAGTAAGTCTTTCTCAGTAAAATGTTTATTGGTAGGATCCAGGCTTTTTGACAGAGTGATTGGTGGGACCTAAGAAGTGAAAGGCTGAGAACTGCTGATGTAGCTTCAACTGATTCTAGTGAAGCTGGGAAAAGAAGACTATATAATACTTTTCCTAGCCTGCTGCTTTTCCTTATGTGATTAGGAGACCTAGTTTTAGAGGCATGCTGAGACAAAGTAGTTGAAGAGGAAGGGCATCAAGGAAGACTGACCAGCAGGGAAGAGTTATGCTTCCTTTCCCATTCTTCATGTTTTCGCTTCCTTGCAAATGCCCACTTTCTGCTCTCACTTTATACGTCAGAGACAAAGACAGAGCTGAAACTTCCTGTGGTTTCCTCTAAATATCTGCTTCCAACCTAAGCCCTAACCAGGCCAAAGATGAGCATGCAGTAAGACACAAGGCAATGAAATAAGAGTACCGTTTTCATGTTTGTAGTGCTTGCATGTATTCAGGTTGTGAGGGAGCCTGACACAGAGCTCTTTCAGGCGCAACTGACAGGGAGCAGAGGTGGCAATACTAAACTTGTGATTTCAGCACCTTATATCATAAGATGTCATGGCTGATTGAAAATTTGCCAGAGAAGTGCTTTTTCCTGGGAAGTGGATAACTGCATATAGCAATTATCTCAAATATTTTTATGGTCTGAAAGTATGCTAATCCTATTTATTACAAGCAGCTTTACTGTTTTTTTCCAGAAATTTCCAAGGCAGCTCAGAATATTTAATGGAATGATTTACAGGCCAGTTATTAGTTCCAACTACAATGGACAGTAAAAGCTGGGTAACTTCACATTCAGGCAAATTTAATTGATTCAGTGATTCTACTGAATTTTGCAGAGCCTTGCATGGTACTGAAGTGAGCGTACCTGCTTTTCTGTTCAGAAATACGTATTCAGGCTTTTACATAAAGACCTGCATCCCCACGACAAGGACCTCTCCTTAATTTGTGGTTGTCTAAGTTAAAACAATAGACCTAAGAAAATAGCAGGTAGAGAGCTGGGGAAGTAGTACCTCAGATGTCAAGATTTTCCTTGCAGTACTTTTGTTGCTTGTGAGAAAGCTGCATTTATTTTACTTTAAGTAAAGCTATTAAATTGAATTCAGAAATGAATTGTCTTGTGAAATGTGCATAATGTATATTATCTAAAAGTCTTCATTGGCCTAGATATAAGGGAAAATAGGAGAAACTTTGTGTAGACATGTACCCAAGAAATAATTGAAAAATTGCTAAGTGAAAACAAACCAGATTCTAAACATACACTTCACTTTTTTTATTTAAATATTATTTTTAAATTCAGTTTAACAAACACAGGTAGGCATTTTAGAACAATTTGTAAATGCTGGCTTCAAATGAATATAGGATCATATATTTTAATTTCAGAAAAAAGTTATGCAGTTAACAACTTAGTGTACAATTAAATATTAACATGATTTTTCAAAAAAAATTGGTCTCATCATAGTACAATAAGAACTGTACAAGCACCATAGTGTAAAACTAACCAACTTAATATTTTTCTAGTTACGCAGCTGATGCATATCATTTTGTGAATACCACATGCAAAAAGGCAACTTTTTGTAGCAGATAGCAGTATAACATATTTAACTCAGGCTGAGTTAAAAGATCAGTCAGCCAAAACTGCCTATACAAGAGTGAATTGTTTCAACTTAGTATCAAATATGGGTACAGTGAATACAACCATCCAGTCCTAGCTTGCAAGAAAGATTTGCCAATTACGATTGCCTTCTGCTTGTGCAGCTGACATGGCTGCAGCTGCACAACTGGATGGATATGTCCATCCAAATTGCAGGGCTCATCTGGGTCTTAGCGAGACTGACTATATATATCTTGTGCTGCACATGCGGCTGTAATTTCCCTCTAGTACCAGTAGCTGTTGCATTGGATAATTGTGCATGATGAGACCTGCTGGACTAGGGCCAAGTTATTGAAACGTTAAATGGCTGGTGACCTGGTTTTTAGAGTATGCAGTGTTTGTAAGCAAGTGCTTTGGCTAGAATTTACGCCTCCGCCCGCCCATGGCAGTACAGTGCCAAAGAACAGCTGTTGTGCTGGTATTACAGACAGTGAATTCACTGCAAATGCATAGGAATTTAGGCCAATTTGGTGTAGAACGTTTGGTATGCAAAATTTACCATGTAAATTATTCAGCTTCCTTATCATTCTGAGCCATGTTTTTAAAAGAGGTATTCATGATTCCAGAATGCTTATAAATACTCAAGGTATTGTAGTATGTCACAAAGATATATGTAAGGGAGAAAAGGATTTTGGAAAGTACTGGATATGTATATTTTTAATATTGGAACAAAATAAGCTAATTTTATTTTTAATATGCCAGTTACTGTACAGTACTTTGTATTATATAAATCCCAATACATTTTTGCTAATTGCCTGATGTGAAAAAGATTATCATTCATATTGAATAATTATAATGATTTCACACTGGATTAGCACGTGATCATTACAGTTATAATGTAAAAGTCATTATATGTGAACTTGCCATTACACTTTTGTGCTAAAATGATTTTAGGTAAATTAGCCCCTTGATTTCAAAAGGAAAAGAAATGTTATTGTTATTGTGTGTTACTGCTATGGGTTTCTGCCTCTTTTGCTATGGGAAGTAATATTCCAAACTGAACACCCTGTTAAACTGTAATCCTATACCTCGTTAAAATGGGTTTTAAAAATAGCACCTAAGATATGCATCATGAAACATTTGCCTTAATTCTGTGTTCATTTAGTAGTAGATATCTAGCCGTGTAAAAATACATAATAAGATATTCCTTGAAAACCATGTTTTTGGTGGTATATTATATCTGTGCAAATAAGAAACCTGAGAAAGAGGAATGGACATAATCAGAAGAAAAGAGGCCATTTGATTCATTGTCGGGTAGTTGCAGCCAGACTTGGTCATTTTCCATAAGATCAACAACAGCACTACCAGAAGCTTGATCAAGGTATCCTTTCTTATACTCATCAAATGTGTACATGATGGGTGAACCATTTTTGTACAGGCCAACCCAAACATTTGTCCCTTTCACATGAACATGGTAAGCAAAGTAGTAAAGTCCTGGTATCCTGCAGGTGAAGATGCCTGAACTGGGATCATAGTGCTGTTGTCTGTTGTACAGAACCTTATCAAATCTGATGGGGGCAGCTGATGGAGGGTAAGCTTTTGAAAGGATAACACTGAACGCTGAGACAGGCATGCCAGTTAGGCCTTGAATTGCGCCAGCTTTCATAACAGGAACACCTGCCAGGGCCTGACCTTGTGGGATTGCTGGACCAGGAGGACCAGGTGGGCCTGGAGGGCCTGGCAGTCCAGGCTGTCCCATGTGGCCCTTGGGACCTGGAAGCCCAGGAGGTCCCATAGCCCCATCTAAGCCCTTTGTAGCAATGCCAGCTGGACCTGGTAAGCCTGGTGCACCTGTTTCCCCTTTGCTGCCAGGGACTCCTGGGATACCTGGGGGACCCACTGGTCCTATTGTACCTGGTATTCCAGGTGGCCCTCTTGGTCCAGGCTCACCATTGATTCCTGATGTTCCTTTAGGCCCTGATGCACCCATTGGTCCAGGAAGGCCAGGTGGCCCAGCAAGACCAGTGTCCCCTTTAGGACCTGGCAAACCAGGCTGCCCTTTGGGGCCTGGAAGTCCTGGCTGTCCTGAAAATCCTGGCTTCCCATCTGATCCTGGTAGACCTGGTTCTCCTTTAATGCCTGGTAACCCTGGTTGGCCTGCAGGCCCTCTTTCACCCTTTAGGCCAGGGATGCCGTTTTCCCCGGCTATACCTCGGAGTCCTTGAGGGCCTATATTCCCTGGGGGTCCAGCTGGCCCTGGCTTCCCAGGAGCTCCAGCAGGACCTTGTTCTCCCTTGGCTCCTGGGATGCCGGGAAGACCTTCTGGCCCACTGTTTCCCTTCATTCCAGGCAACCCTGGTTTTCCAAATCCTGGGAGACCAGGGGGTCCAGTCAAGCCAGCAGGCCCTGGGAGTCCTTTTTCCCCAGGAGTGCCTGGTAAACCAGGTGATCCACTGGGCCCAGGTTTTCCTATTCCTGGTTCTCCACGTTCTCCAGGAGGGCCTTGGGGACCTGGAGTGCCAATTGGCCCTGGGGTGCCTGGTAAACCCCGGTCCCCTTTAATACCTGGCTGACCTGGAAATCCCCTTTCTCCTGGCTTCCCTATCCCTGCAAGTCCTGGTGGCCCTGCAGGCCCTTGTGGTCCTGGCAGACCTCTCTCCCCTGGGCGACCTGGAACTCCATATCCAGTTTCTCCCTTCTGTCCATTTATACCAGGAATGCCTGGCTCACCTTTTTCTCCAGGAGCGCCCCTGGGACCCTGTGGCCCTGGCAGTCCTTGTTTGCCAGCAACAGAAATTCCAGCAGGACCAGGAATTCCAGGAGCCCCTGGGGGACCTCGTGGGCCAGGAAGACCAGCAGGTCCCATGTCTCCCTTTTCACCAGGTAGTCCTCTGTCCCCTGGTTTTCCTTGTAAACCTGGCAGGCCTGGCTTTCCAACGGCTGAAAGTCCTGGTGATCCTGGGGGACCCTGTGGCCCTGGGGGTCCTTGGGTCCCATATCCTGGTTTTCCTGGAGCACCTGCAGGGCCGGGGAGTCCTCTTGGGCCAGGAGGGCCAACTGGGCCAGCTGGTCCTTGTTCTGCTCTTGTCTGTACAACTGTAAAACCAAATTAAAATAATTGATATTATTTAGCAGTTGAAATGTGCACATGGAGATAGTAGTAGGCATTTAACATTTTTTCTAGTAATAGCTTTGAAAACATTGAGCTATAGCATATGATTCAATTGGAATAATTTCTTATAACATAGAGGGAAGTGACTTTCATTGCATTGGTAGTCTGTTTGAAACAAGTGAATCACCTCAGTCCCAACATGGAAACAGCTTGTTTACAAATGCTTTTATGGTTCTGATATTCGGATCTTGGGAAACAAAAGCAAACAAAGTTGAGTGGATGGTAAGAAAGCTAAATCATATAGGTTTAATTAGAGCATCTTGAGAAGAAACTGGGAGCATATCATTAGCTTCAACAGGTATGCACCTAAAATGATTTTGAATGTTTGTTTGGCAGTCATTGGTAGCCCTAAGGTTGACACCTGTTCATGATTTTTGTTCATATTTTGGAACTTTTGTTTACAGAATATGGAACATGTATTATCACTGGAGTCTGCCTGTATTACATCATAAGAAACAAAGTCCCACAGGATGACAGTAAATATCATGCAAATAGATTACAAATAATGAAAGATGCATCTTCTGTTGACAGAATGCAGTCTGTATCACACCAGTCACATATTTCTTGGGTTTTCTTTATAGTCTTTGCACAGGGAAATTGGAGGAATCATTTATACAGAAGGGAAGAGACACTGAGTCCCTGTTGCCGTGAGTCCTTATGCATTTCACTGGTACAAAGGAAGAAGGCACACTGCAAACCCCTTGACTTCATATTTCTCATCCTCTGTAGTGTGCAACGTTAAAGACTCACAGTTCTAACCTGTTCAGAACAAATTAGTTACCTAGATAATATGCATGCTTATTCAGAAGTAATTCTGTGTCCACTAGCTACAGAGCTGTGGTTACAACATGTTAACCACTTACTGGCATATGGTTGCATGATGTTTTGAAAACCAGCAGATGGAGCCATTCAACCATATGTCAGCATTGGAAAGCAAAGACCCATTATTAAAGGACTGGATTTCTCAGACATCTATCCATTTTTCTTTCTTTTCTGAGAGTACATAGAAAGTTTTAGAGCCTTAAATGAACATTTGAACATGAACATGATTTTTATCTGTGAAAACTTACCTATGAAGAAGTGGCAAAAAATGTTTAATACTTCAAGTGTCACAATTTGTGTAATATAAACTACACTTTTTTTAGTACAAATACAAATTTTATCACAGGGAACTGAATTTGTTTCAGTTTTTTTTTATTCTCTAGTGGAGGTATCTTGTCTCCTGGAATGCTCACCGTCTTGTGCTTTATATGGATAGAAGAGCACAGCCTCACAATTTCATACATGAATCACAAAGTAGCAGAGTCAAGGTCATACCTATGAAAATCTTCACAAAGTTTGGATGATTTAGGCTTCAGGACAGATAATTGAACCATCGTGTTTCTTTGGCCTGTGTGCCAATAATGAAGTGGGGCTCTTGTCATGATATGGTTTATAACTTTGTTGCTTTGTTTTGTTCTTGTGTCTGAATTGGCCATGTGAAACTCAGTCTGCATGTACCTAGCTCCTCCACAAAAGTAGGAGTTCAGTTTTTGAGTCCAGAAGATAATTAGGAGTTAAACATATTAGACTTGTTCCCTTCAGAATGCAACCTAAAGGTTGACCTTTAATGAACCTCAGGCTGCAATTGGTTTGAATAGCTTTCAGTGTCTCACTTAGGTAATTTCTGCCCTAACCGTTATAGTGCTATTATTCCACTTTTAACATTCTGTGAAATTCAGGGTTTGCAGTCTACTGAGGCCCAAGAGCTCTCTGGCTGAGAATTCTAAAGGCCCATCCCTAAACTGCAAACCTCAGGATTCCATAGGATGTTGAAAGTGGAATAATAGCACTATAACAATGTAGTGAAGAAACAGCCTTCGTGTCACCATAAGGCAAAGTCATCTTGATGGCAAATAACAACAAGCAATGTCACTGTTGAAAAATACATTCCATTCTCAGAATATGTAAATAATGTGTTTGAGGAGGAGGAAGACCACACTCAGAATTTTTCCACTAACCAGATTTACCCACTTTTAACCATGTATTATTTTACTTAAGGGGAAAAATACTATAACTTTTAAATAATGATAAGTGTTCCTGTAATGTATTCCAAACATTTTAAACACTTGGACATCTCAGAATTCCTTGCAGCATTGTTATTATTATGCAAATATTACAAATAAAAGACTGAGTGAGTTCATGACTGGAATGGATTTTTAAACCAGGGCTATCCTAGTTTACGTTTTTAGGCTGCAGTCCCAAACCTGCTTAAGCCAGTGTGGTATAGTGATGTAAGTGTTGGACTAGGACTCTGGAGACCAAAGTTCAAGTTCCTGCTCAGCCATGGAAACCCACTTGGTGACATTGGGCAAATCACTCTGTCTCAGATTTAGTGGGGCAATGGCAAACCTTCTTGAACAAATCTCGTTAAGAAGACCCTGTGATAGGTTCATATTAGGGTCACCGTAAGTCAAAAATGACTTGAAGCCACACAATAACAACAACCTAAAACTATTTACTAGTAAGTAAGTCCCATTGAACTCAATGAAGTTTATTTCTGAGTAAACCTGTTTAGGATTGTACTGTTAGCCACTAATCTGCACCAGACAGTTTATAATCCTCCATATCCTTCATGCTCAAAGTTGACTGTGATTCTTATTTAAATCTTCATGCCAGCAAGTGTGGGGGGGCTCTCCTTATCTTAATCTTTATGGAACCTTGCAAAACAAACAAATTATCCTTTTGATTATTCCTGTTAAGTCAAATGCAGAGGATGCATACATATTATGAAAAAAGTTGCACACTTTGCTGATTTTTTAAAAACAGACATAAACACAGATTTGGCCATTAGTGACGGAGAAAAGGTGGGAAAACTACTGAAGAAGCTTGGAAAAGTGGCCTTTTTGTACTAAAATTCGCAGATTTCCCAAGCCAGAATGTCACCAGTTTATATTCCAAGCAGTATTCCCTTTCCTAAGCTCTGGTTAGACTGAGGAAATTGAGATGCCAAAGTGGCTCAAGGACAGGAAGAATGAAGCTGCTTTTTTATTTTGGTGAGTAGTAAGCAAGGAGGTCTGCAAACAGTTCTCTCTTTAACAAAGTGCCAGTTGCTAGCACATAAGAAGTACCACTGAGGTAAAAATATGCTTCTGATCCATGCTACATGCCTATAGCAGGGTGTTCTTGGAGCAACTTCATAGTCAAGCCAGTCAGTAACAGAATCTGAACCCATCAGAAAATCTAGATTGTTTAGGCTTGGTTCAATGTTTCTGAAATGCTGTTCTCCCAGATATCATTCAGGCAATGTATTTAAAAATGAAATAAATGAGCTTTATTTTCTGGAATGTACACATGGCTTTAAAAATTGTCTGGACAAAGAGCCTGGCTGTACAACACATTCAGTGTAATGGAAACGTAGCTTAGTCATGATGGTCAAAAAAATTCTGCAGACTACTTGTCTCTGGACAGTTGACACTTCTAAAATGCTTGGAGGCATTTGCCTTGTGACCAGGCTGAGAGTGAAGAAGTCAGTGCTAGCTGAAGGACTTTTGACTCTCATTGTCTTAACTGAGCTTTTTTCCCCTCAGCAATTGAGAAGTGAAGAGGGGGAGATTTTGCTGAATAAGATAATGAGCAAAAAAATGCCCATGCCTTAGCAACATCAGCTTCTTTTTCAGAGTGATGTTGATGAACACCTCAAATTTTGCTTGAGTGTTTTTGTTCATAGAACACTTTGAGGCTTCTCAACAGCCAAAACCTGTTTTTATGCATGTAGAATTGTCACTCATCACTTGTGAAAAGGTCAAAAGACCATTAAGCCATGTATAGATGTAACTGATGGTATGTAAGGAATACTTCAGCTGGGCTCAACTTCTGCCTTAACTCTTACTACCCAAGAAGTGGGAAACATGAGGCGCTCCAGATGTTGCCGGACTGTAGCTTTCATTATCCCTATCCAGCATAACCGGTTGTGAAGGATGATAAGAGTTGCAGCCTCACAACTTCTAGAAAACCCCATGTTGCATCCATGCTCTACAAAGTTCAGAGGCCCCAGTGACCCTTGACAAACTTACATATGAATTAGCTGTTTATCTTCAATAAAGGGATTATGACAGCAAAAGCAGATTTGTTATATCTGATAGAATAAAGTTTATCATTTTTACAGAAGAATAATTTTAAATGAACAAGACCTATGTAGCTAAAATTTGCTGGAATTCCTTACATGTATAAATTGGGACAGTCAGATCAAGATTATTGTCTCAGGAACCTGGAGTAACAATTCTTGAATATTAGTTATGGTGCTAATTCCAGTTATGGTCTTCAAATAGCAAAATGCCCAGTTCTCAATTTTATAGGGACATATTCTTCAAACATGAATTGAATTAGACTCCGTGTGTCTTTTTTAAAAGAAAAATAAATTTAAGCAAAACCTTAATGTCATTCAGTTTTATGGGATACTAGTGTATATACTCAACGTTGCTCATAGGTGATACTTGTTAGAAAGATTTGAGATCCTGTGTCTCTAATTCCCCAAACTGTCTTGTACAGTATCTGTAACTTTTCCCTATATTCCCTAATCCAGTCTGTACTCAGAGTTATTAACCTAGAGAGGTTGGGTTCCTGAAGGAATGCTGTGCCCTCCTCCTTGTTGCTAAGCCTTGTCTCTATAACAACCAGCCTATTCAAGACAGACACAGTTGACTGAGGTCCAAGAGCTCTCTGGCTGAGAATTCTAAAGGTCCCTCCCTAAACTGCAAACACCAGGATTCCATAGAATCTGCTTAGGCAGCCAAACATATGAGGTCTTTGCCTGACACAGACAAACCAATTTTGACTTTCATATATTGGATATCACCAGAGAAGGAGCACTTAATGCATTTAAGCTGGATTCTTGTGCTATCTCATCAGGTTGGAGTTAGAAGAGTACTAATTTTCTGCCTGGTGCTATATAAATAAAAGATAATGATGATGATAATAGTAATAATAGTAATAATAATGATGATGATGATGATGAAATTTTAGAGCTGGAGGCAACCTTATAGGTAATTAATGCCTGCTGAAGGAAATCAAGAGCCACAGAAGATGTTTTTTAAATGTTCAAGTGAAACCTGTAGTCTAACAGCCTGAGCACATTCCATTTCTGTCAGAGTAACCAAAGATCAAATATTTGCCCCCTTCTTTGCTACAAGGGTAATAAACACAGGACCCCATGGCTCATCCTATGCTAGTGTGTCACTGCTATGATAGGAGGAGCCACACTGCTTAGATGTTTTCCCTGTGATTATGTAGTTTTCCTGGCACACTGGTAGTCTGAGAGAGGTGGTATAGTAGTTCTCTAAGCAACCAAGTCATTTGAGTATCATGTCTATGTTTCTGACACAGGGAATATACCTCCAATCTTGCCTTACCATTCAGATATTAAATTTCACACAGCTTTTCTTTAAAATGTCAATTCGTTCTAGGATGTAGCAAAAGTAACATGTGAAATTGCTATAAGTGAAAACTGAATCACAGCTTGAGAATTAGGAGGAAAATCCACTCTTGAGGAAAAAAAAATACAAATATGGCTTTTTTCATTCCCCACCTTGTCTACATATTAGGTTCCTATAATCTTGTTTTTACTCTGCGTTAGATGGTGCAGCACATTAAATCCACTGTGATTCCTTAGCTAAATAAATACAACTCTTATAAGAGTACCTACATCTATATCATGTGTGTGATACATGCTACATGCAAAAGGTAGCTCTCATATCTTGATGAATCCATACCAGGATTTATTCCAGATTTTAAAGGAGCTTTCTAAAGTGGTATGCCTATTTGGGAGGAAAGGGTTCAGCCCCTTAGATAGTTCCTTTAACATACAAACTAAAATCTAGAGTGTATTTACCATCCAACTAACATTAACACAACCAGCTACAATTATACATTGCATTGTAACTGTGATGGCATACTGCTTAAGTTTCAGGGGAACTATAAATTTATTGACGAGATTGATAAAAATGATTTCTTAGAATCATTTCTAGACAGTTCTTATACCACTTTCTTCTAGGTCAGCCTTATTGCTGAGGGAAATACATTTCAGCTACAAATTTGGACTGTGTATATTCACTAGATTGTTTTAAAATACATTGAAATATGTGGATTTCAGCCCAGGCAAATCCTCCTAGGAAGTTAGTTGTGCCTTAAGGTACAATTCAGCAAAACTGTTAAAAGTTACAAGTCAGAGCTCTTCCAGCAAGAGGAAGAAAGATCATTCAAAGTACACATTTTACTCTCATTGAAGCCGTCTGTTACTGAAACATAGTGTAGAAACTTTAGCATTATGCTTGTGTAAGGATTTGAAATCATTTCATTTTATATTTTAGCTCCAACATCAGTTTCTTTAAATATTTAAAGTCCTATATTAGTGTCAATTTCTTGTAACATTATATCTTAAAATTAATGAGCTCATGTCCCTTGGACTGGGTAGAACAGAAATCTAAACCAATCAGTGGATAAGCTTTCATTTAGAGGGACAATGGCCTATGGGCTGCTGATTTCTTTGTATTTCCTAGCACTCACATGGAAGGAAAGCCTCCTTTCAGCTCTTGTTTCTTTACTGTTTTCTATCAAGATTGTCTTGACTTTATTTTGGAAAAAAAACTTTTTCCCCAAAATACTAACATTATGAATTCCTAGAACTTCCATTAAGCTTTAATAATATATATCCTGACAAGTTATCTGTACAGTATTTGGTAAGGTTGATTTATCTTTGTCACAATTTCTTTTTTAAAAGAACCTGTGTTTTGTTTTGTTTTGTTTTGTTTTGTTTTGGATCTTGCTTTCCATCTTAGAAGGTAACATAACTGTTGTAAAATAAATACAGCTAAGTTGTTACACTGAGAATCTAAAGTAGTTCTACTTAAGATCTCAGCTGAAATTCTCTTGAGTGTGATTGTATGTTGTGGTTGTCTAGCTAGTGATCAGTCATCACTGTTGTGCATCTGTGGTCACTTGTGAATGCAGTGGGACTCTATTGTGAAGAGGAATTGAGGACTGGTACAGCTTCTTTGGGATGAACCACTTCAAAATGCAGGTGGGAATTTTTGTTTTCAGAAGGAATCCCCCTTCCTATGGAAGGCCAGCATAACTAGAAAGCTCTCCCTGACACTTATTTTTTTTCTGCCCTAGGCTGGAACTTTTTTTAGGTAGAGAGCATACTGGCATACATGAAAGCCAGTGTGGTGTTTGAGTGTTGACTATGACTCTGTGAACCAGAGTTTGAATTCCCACTCAGCCATGGAAACCCACTAGGTGATCTTGGGCAAATCACACTCTCTTACCCTCAGAGGACGGCAAATCCCCTCTGAAAAAAAACTTACTAAAAAAAAATGATAATTTCACCTTAGAGTCACCATAAGTCGAAGGCCATTTCTGCACTACACATTATAGTGTTATTATTCCACCTTCAACATCCTGTGGAATTCTGGAGTTTGTAGTTGACTAAGGCCCAAGAGCTCTCTGGCTGAGAATTCTAAATGCCCCTCCCTAAACTGCAAACCCCAGGATTCCATAGGGTGTTGAAAGTGGAATAATAGCACAATAACAGTGTAGTATGGAAATGACCGACAGTGACTTGAAGGCACATGTAAACAACAAGTTCTAGCATGCATCCCTATGTGTTTCCTGAAGCAGTACAATCCCAATATGGCTCTGCTATGTGCTTCTTGCAGAATATAGAGCAGTTCTTAGTTATATTAAAAAAAAACAGCTTCACTAACTGTTTCCTTGCTACTATTCTTCAATAGGTAAATATTACAATAATGATAATTTTTGTAACTATCTTTTAAAAAACTCTGTTTTACCAGTCCACAAAACCTAATTTGTTTGTACTGCCAAACAACAGTTAGAAGATATCCTGGCTTAACATTTTACAGTAAGAAACATTCCCAGCTGAACTATTCATTGTCCATAGTTTTAAAAGGAAAATGTTACTTACCTTGGCTTTTCACGCCAAAAGGTAGGAAAGCTGGCCCTTTCATTGGGAGGATAGGTTGTTTCTGAAATCGTTCAGGATAAGTGCCTTCTCCACCACGGACCATGTTCATAGAAAGCAGCATCAGCAGGAAAGATATTTGTGACTTCATTTTCAGAAGTCCACACTGTTGAAGGGAGAAAAAAATGTGTACTATAGAGCTGAGTTTGTGTGTTTCTCCCTGCCTTCAAAAAATAGCAATATTATCCATAGTCTTCTTTAGTACTTTTCTAGTTTAATAATTTTTGATGAAGAGCATGTTTGAAATGCCCAGCTTTTTAGGAAACTGCAGACAAGCTATTGTGGCCACTGCAGGTACCAGAAATCTAATCACATTCTCTAGAACGGATACTCATCTCTGTGTGGTAGCTGTCTACAAAAATGTTCAGAAATAAAAGGGCGGAAATCACAAAGCTAGCTAAGTGCCTCACTTCTTTTCTGCCTGTATAATCCCGTTAGAGCTTCCAAAAGAAGGATCTGAGTCCTCCTGTTTCAAAACCAGTAGCCTGTAGAATCCTATGCATATACAACAAGCCTTCTGCAGTTACTGTAACCAGACTACCCTCAAGTGCCTTTAATGAGCCCCTGGAAACCTCTGTCCCACTTAAATGTATGTGGAAGCCAAGACAGAAGGAATTGCAGCATACCAGCATATTGTAGGATTACAAGTGTCCAGTAGAGCTGACTTCAGTCTTGGCTCAAGTGTTCTTCTGCCACAGGTGTGCAGAGTAGAAGAAGCTGTTTTTCCAAGTGTCATCCTGAGTTATTTATACTGTTTGTGCCTTCTGACATGAGGTTGCCCTGGGTTGTAGCACCGCCTCCAAACCAAGAAAATGCTAATTATGGTGGAAAGTTTTCTTGGCAAGACATTTTGTGTCACGTGGGATTTTTATTATTTTAGATGTTCTTCTCCATTCATGAACATGCTTTCATTGTACTAGAACTGAGACAGGTTAATTTGTCATCAGGAATGACCTGAAAATAGACAAATGTAAGATATAATAGAAATGATAGAAATAGTAAGATACTTTAGAAATGGATTTGTTTATCTTATTATTTTGATAGGAAATCTTATTAAGGAAGGGCTGATAAACCCTTACCAGTACGCAAGGAGTAGAGAATGTATATTCCCCACATATATAGGTTTGCTGCACAAATTAGGGAAATGCTTCCCATTTTCATTATCACTTTCCCCAGTTCCAAATTTTTGTGTTATGGTTTGTCCTCCTTCTGTTTTTTGTTTTTTTTTCCCCCTTTCTGATTAGAGATTTTTGTTTTGACAACTGATAATTGTGAAGATTTGGCACTGTGTTAGTACAAATGCAGAATCTCCTGAGTCACTGGATGTACTGTCTTGAGCTGCATTCCCCAATCAAGCAGCATGCAGATGTGATGGAGTCCAACTCCATTATCTCCAGGAGATATGGTCATTGGCCTAAGGTGATAGATGTTATAGGCCTTTGGGAAAAGTTGGTGTTGAAAGATCTCAAGTTTCTTCTTCAGTACACCCATATCTATCCTCCGTAGTTACAAATCATTTTTGGGAAGTGTTTTACTTTGACCTCTTTGTCTTTCTGTGTCTGCTCTATCAGTTTTTAGTTGCCTCTCTATCATGGATGTAGGAAAGAGTTAAGCTCATATGTGCAGTTGCACCAAGCAGCACTAAGGCATATCTTATCAGCAACTGAACTCTGTTGCATCATGGAGTTACCTGCTTGGAAGCATTTTTCCCCTTTTATCTGTTTACATTTCTTCATTCTATTAAATTTTCTCTATTGGGGCATGCTGTGCATGAAGCATTCCACATGCCCGCTAAAATGCCCATTTAACTTAGGCCATTTCCGCACTACACTGTTATAGTGCTAATATTCCACTTTAACCTCCTGTAGAATTCTGGGGTTTGTAGTTTACTAAGGCCAGGGAGCTCTGTGGCTTGGAATCCTAAATGCCCCTCCTTAAACTGCAGACCCCGGGAATAATAGCGCTATAGCAGTGTGGTGCGGAAAAGGTCTTAGTTTCTGGGCTTCATTGGATCATGATTATATCATTCCTTCTTTCAGTGTACATACAAGCCTATTTAATGTCATGTAGCTGTGGGTGATTCTATCTCTGTGCAAGGAATGTCATACACCTTGGTTGTTTGAGTGTGAATAGATTGACCCTTTCTGTACCAAAGATTTAGTTTCCCTCAATGTATTCAGGTTGTTGTGGGCTATAACATCAGAGATGCAAATGCATAAGCTCCGTTGCAGGCATTCTAATATTTGCAGATAACATCCCCACCTGATACTGCTTCTTAGGGCATCCGTGCATGGGGCATGAGATTTGCATAAACTCACACTATGATTTCAGCACAAGATCCCCATTATGTCATTATAGATCACATAATTGAGGCTACTTACTTTAGGGTCTGTGTGCACAATAGTCTCATGTGCAAATATGCTATCTGATAGGTGCTGTTGGGTATATCAAAAGGTCAGGGCTGGTTTCAACAGTCTCAATCTATCATTAGCTATCACTGATTAACTGTTAACAATGATAATTAATATGACATTTGGTATTGGTGTAACTAAGTCAGTAAATGCAACTGCCATAGCATAACTTTCATAGCTGGATCACAGCAAGAACAGCAAAGTCTGTTCTCAAGATTACCACTCATAGCTTCAAAACTGGCCCTTCCAGATGGAGTTAAGTGATTGCCTTGGGTAGCAAAGTGAGAGCAACGTGCCAAATGAGAGAGCAGTGTGCTGTATGGCTTATGATGCACTCACCCCCTTGCTGCCTTCAGATGCGGTAGAGGATATTAGCCCATCATTCATTGATTCATCAACTAATCCACTTTGATTTTTGTAAAGTGGGAGAGGATACCATCTTCTTCTTTGCCTCAAGCAGCAAAATGTCTTAGTCCAACCCTGGATAGCCTAGTAATCTACTTCACAGAAGCTGAAGAGATTGGCACTAAATCAAATGGACAATGAACTAGTAGTGTATTCTTGGATAAAAAAAACCAAAGAAGAAACTCAGTAGTTTCTTAAAGATTTCTTGCAGGAAAAAAAAATCAATAGCCCCTGTGTGGTCAAACATATGTTTAACTAAGAAAAAAGTACACAGAAATGATGTTGTAACTTACAATTACTCCCTAGCCTGGAATAAATCTTGCTGTCTGACATAGATATATTTCTATTGTAGGCATGCATATGAATTGTGGGATTACCGTATTTGTATGTCTCTTCTGCTATTTGTAGTAATTGCTTGCTTTAAAAATGCACCTGTTTTTCTTTGACTATCTGACCGAAGACACATGCATATTTGAATATCTGACCAAAATCAAATATGTTAAAATAAATTTGTACCTTATTGGAGCCAGAGTTAGTAACAGGGGTGTGATTTTGTTAGGTCTTCTTTCAGTTTATGACTGTGACTCTTGTTGTCAAGGCTAACCTTAAACTACACAGGACTTTGAGGAGCAAGCACTTACAGGTGTATAAGTAAGTCTGTGCACGGAAAGGGTATCCTCAACAGTAAATGCAGTCTATACTGTCGTGTGCTATGAAGCAGATGGCTAAGGAAAAAACAGCTTTAACCAACTGATACAAGCACGTAGAAGTCTGTATTAAAGCACAGCACAAATGACTTTGGGTCTCCTCAGACAATCTCCTTTGGGGAAGATATATCTCTTATCCCAGATATGATACTCAGTCTACTAATCAGCTAAATTCAGTCACCAGGGATCAAGAAGGAAAAAGAAATATAACTACTGCAACAAAAGCAGTGACCTTCCTGTAATGGTATCAGCCTTCTAGAATAGTGTTGGGCAAAACAGAGCCATCAAATGATATTGAACTTTCATCCCTCACCATTGGCAATGCTGACGGAGCTAATGGGAGCTGTAGGCCAAAAAAATCTTGGCGAGGGGAGCTAAATGTTGCCCACCCTTCTCACAGAATCTTTTTGCAAAGGAGGCATGACAGATCCAGTTCAACTTTTCAGAAGACTGGTAAAAATGTTCACCAAGCATTTAGGGAGACTGATGTAACTAACAGAAAGTTGCTGCTGCCTTTGTATTAATTATTGTTGATATTAACATTGTTACTGATCTAGGTTTGAAATTGATCGGTATTCTACTTTTTATCATAAGCTGCTTTGAAGATGTGTTTTAACCAGAATACCAGTTGCACCTCAAAACTTATCTTTGGTTGTACTGTAAATTATAACAGCTATGTGAAGAGGCCCTTAATTCAATGGGATTTTGTAATGCATAGTGGCAGCTTTTCCAGAGAGAGAATCTGTGGAGAGGTAGCTAGGTAGGAAGGCAAGAAGGCAAAGAGGGGATAGTTGTTAAACTAAATATGATTAGAGGCTTGAGAGAATAAAAAGTCCTCACATGAGGCCAAAGGTTTACTGAGGCCATGCCTGATAAGGTTTCCTGAGTAATGAGGTGGGTGGGTTGTTGTAACTAAAGGTGGGTTGTTGTAACTAAGAAGGCCACAATTTCATTGTCATGAGAGATACAATTAAGGGTTTCGGAGCAGTTTGAAAGAGCTGAGAATAAAAACTGAGGCAGAAGAGCTTGTTTGCCTAGTGAAATAGATTACATTTCATGCTGTATGATTTCATGGGGAAGAGGGAGGCGAGAGCTGAGATCCTCTTTGAAGCTGGCAAAGCCAGCCAGCCAGCCAGCCAGCCAGCCAAAGGCACAAGGTTGCTAGGGAAAGCTGAATTTCATCTAGGTGTCACAAGGTAACTGTTGTGGAGCCTGGCAGATAGCGGATCCCCCCTTAAACAGCATTGATTCTCCTTCACCAAAAGGATTCTTGACCATGACTATATACATACATTCATTGCCTAAGAGAGCGCCTTTCTCTGTCCTCACTTAAAATTAAAAAGTGAATAATGTGGACTGTCAATATACTTTGTGCATGTGTACATATATAAAAGTAAAATATAAATATTTTTACCGCAGACACTAAGGTTTCCAAAGTGGCTCATGGTTAAAATTGCTAGAAAGCTTTTAAAAATATCCATTACTCCAAGTTTAAACAGTAGAAATTGGCAGGTTACATGAATTTATTGGCATGAAATATTTGCGGATACATGCAAAGTACATTTTTGCGTCACTAAAAAAATCCAAAACCCTCAGGGCTTACAGGACCATGTTATTTACAGTCCATGCTATCTATTTAGAATTATTAATTGTGGGGGAAATTATTAAACTTCTTGTTTCGAATTATTATTTTTTAAATCATTTTTGCGGGGAACTGATCTTTATCAAGCAACTTGTATAGAATGGTGCTTCTCTATATTAGGTAAAACCTAATTTGTCTTGTCTGAATTCATGAGGTTAACTATACTTGAATTAAATTGACCTTATCCTCATTATAATGAGGTTAGTATTGCTCATTAGTATTGTATTAAATACCATGTTGTATCCATGGGCTAACATTATTGAGACTGTACTAACATTGTTACAGCAGGATAACTTAACCTGGACAGTGAAGAAAATTTACAGAAAAGATAATAAGTCATTTGAAGTACAGTGCTGGAAGAGAATTCTTTGGATACCATTGACAGTTAAAAACACAAATGAATGGGTCTTAGAGCAAACCAGGCATGATCCCTCTGATCTCTAGAGGCCAAGATGAGTAAATTGAGGTTGTTATACTTCAGACATACCAAAAAGTGACATGACTTACTGGAAAATACAATAATGCACAGTAAAGTGGAAGGCAGTAGGAAAAGAGGAAGACAAGGTAGGTTTATTCAGTTAAGGAAGCCCTATATGTGAGCTTGCAAGACCTGAGCAAGGAGATTGAAAAGCAGGGTTGTGGGGGTGCCCCTCACTCATGTTGTTGTCATGGGGTTGTTATAAGTTGACTTGATAACAAATACAGTCAGCTGTCCACATTTGTAGGTTTGGCTTTCGTGGATTTGATTATTTGCGAATTTCTCCAACTTCTGCCCCCTACACCACAAGCACTTCTTTTCTGGGGGAACCTTCCCTCTTAGCAGCTCTGATCATACCCTTAAAAAGCAGCCTTTTAAAAATCCGCCTCTGGTCCTCTTCCTCTTCTACCAGCTGCTGCCTGGCCAGCTATGCATGGATCGCAATCCGATTTCTCAGCATCACAAAAACTCTCATGATGTTCCCCAACACTCAAGGGAGCAGATGAGTGAGAAAGTAGGAATGTGGGGTCACCGTGCTCACCCACACCTGGTTTGGACCCTGGTTGTCCATTCTTCTCACCATGCTTTGGCTCCTCCCCCCCCCCCCCACACACATTTTGATATTTATAATTTTTTCCACTTTTGCAAGGGTCCTGTGTCCCTAACCAGTGGTGTACCTAGGCTCAGCAGTGCCTGGGACAAATGCAGAAATAGTACCCTTAGGCGCTGCTGCCGCTGCCACCTCCCCAAACAGGAAGGACGGGGGTGGCGGTGAGCAGGTACAGAAGGGCATGGGTTGGTGGCTGAGTGCAAAAGTGCATGGGGAGTGGCAAGTGAGTGCGGGAAGGTATGGGGAGGTGGCGGACAGGTGTGGAAAGGGTGCAGGGGGTATCAGGCGGGCATGGAAGGGTGCAGGAGTGGCGGGCAGGTGCGGAAGGATGTGAGGGGTGACAGGCGAGCACAGAAAGGTGCAAGGGGGTGGCCAGCGGGCATGGAGGATGGCAACTTTTGCCCCCCAGAATGGCACCAGTTGCCCCATGCTAGATCTGCCTCTCCCCTAACCCTAGTGAATGTGGAGGACCAACTGTAACAACAAAGTTTTACACCATTGTAACTTGTTGAAGTAAGGAAGAAAAGAAAATGGTAAGCGAATTGAGCAGCATGGTGGGAAGAAAAAGAGCTGACCAGTTTAGACCATGTGTTCTTCAGGGATAGATTCTACATTTCTGCCAGTACAGGCCTACTCCTGGAAGATCACTGCTGTAACTGCATATATACACCCACAAGTCATCTGAGAACTTCTTCCACAAATATCCCCTCCTCACATACCAAATCCCTTATCTTTTTCTGCCTGAGGCAAAGAACAGAATCTCACCCTTCACCCCTTAGAATCCTTCCACACAGCTAACCATACTGGTTGTTGAATATTATTTTACTTGAGTGCAGCGAGTTAGCAAGTTAGCTCAGGGGGCACAGTGCAGGTTGTGTGGTGACCAATTTTCCAACAGCTTTCTGCCACTCCCTGTCCTCCTGGATGTGCTGCTTTGGGCAACTGCTTCATTAGGCCAAATAGTAGAGTGGTCTGCCAGATGCATTGAGGAACAGGATTTTGACCTATTTTTCAGCAAATCATGGCTCAGCAAGATACTGAAGGAAGGGAATCAGCATCACATACCAAGATGAATGGAATGGGTCTGTGTCAACTTTCTTCCATGTCTGTGAAAGTGTGAGCACACAACTGGAATAATACTACTAGGGCCATGCAGGTCTCAAATGAGATCTAAATGAGTAGGTGTGAAATCAACTGTTTCTGCAAGCTTTGACACTGTCCTCCCTTTTAGAGTCTTTGTGTCTTTGAAAACTGTGTGATGGACAGAAATGTAGGAGAGCTGATGGTGTTCATCATGCAGCTTTCAAAGACACTGTGAGCCCAGTAATGCTACCAGAACCTTCTGAAAACTGTTAATTAAATGCTGGTTTTTATGGAAGTTAATAGATCCTTTTTTCCATAGCTTAGCTGTCTTTATGACAGGATGCTTCACATGGGGAATAGTCAGTGGGCACCAGCAAACACTGGCAGACAACCAAATAAACTTCAAAGAAGCATGACTGAGTGGAATTACAAATATTCTGGGGTTAAGACTGGATCACACAGTTACCAAAATGAGACTGTATGCCTATCCATATGGCTGTCGCCGTAGTGCCAGGAGATATTCCTGGCCAACTCTCCTGAGACTCTAGAGCCGGTAATGGAACCTTGGATCTCTTTTTATGTCAAAAGGTTGCATTGCACTGAGCTGTACCTCAACATAGAGCTACTCTTACTCGTAGGTTCCTAGTAAGTTCCAGTAAGTTTCTGGAAAACTATAAGACTTAATCATGAGTCCACTATTTATTGACTTCTGTGACTGTAATTACAGTATAGTTTTCTGGATTGAGTGGTTTGGTGTTAATCATGTTACATTATCCTTTTTCCTCCAAAAAACTATTATTGCTAGTAGGACGCTCAAAAACTAGGTTTTGACTTGTGGATGTCTTCTCAACAATACTGTCCCACAGCTGGCTGATACAGACATTTCATGCTGTGCTTGCATGCCAGGCTAATATGGGGTTGTTGGTAGCAGGCAACTTAGTGTTGGGTATGTGTGTTAAAGTATATTTATTTCTTTATTTGGAAATTTCTCACTTTTCTTAGATCTCAAGGTGGAATGCAATCAGTAAAAAAATAATAATAATTTGAATCCATTAGAAATAGTTTACAATCATCAATAGTAATAAATCAGAATTGTACTACAGCCAAAAAGAGTAAGTCACTTGAGTAAAGAGCCTAATCTTAAGTGTAAACACGGGAGATTTATTTGAAATGTTGTAGCCTACTGCAGTTGTTGTTGCTGTGGGACTATGGAATTCTAGCTTGTTTGATTGGTATAAGCTTTAGCACAGGTGGCCATCTTGACTGACCTGTAGGATTTCCTTGCAGGGCCATAATCCTAAATCTATTTATTGCAGTAAGGTCCATAAATGTAGTAGAGCTTAGGTCTGAGTAGAAATCTTTTGGCATTGCACTGAACTATTCTTTTTTACTGTTTCTAGTACTTCTCATTTTTTTATTTTTTCCCCAAAATATTTATTAAAAATTGAATACAGAGAATAGTAGGATTTCACTGTGACTGATTCCTTCCCTGAATGCGTTCTCCAATGAAGGGGTGGCTTGTTTATTTTGGCTTTAGATGAGTGATAACTAGAGTGGTCATTTAGGGTGACTCTTGACCAAACTACCTTATTTAGTACAAGAATATTTTTATTTTCTCCAGGCTACTCCCAATAGCATAACTATGTTTCTCTTGTTTACCTGCAGTCAATTGTGATGCTTGTGGTTTTAGCTGAAAGAATGTATACATTATAGTCCTACAAAAATGCAATGCACTGACCTGAGTTTACCAAGCTCTCTAAATATGCAGTTACCCTGTTAAAAATATGTTTATTAAGGTTTCAGTCAATTAGTGGTGGGTATATGCACATGGATAGTCTGGGTTCTTCAAGATGTCAGCTTTTCCTGTGTTGTTAGCTGAAATAGGAAGTACCTTAGTACTAGCTTCAGGTTTTGCAAAAATACATTAGTGGCCCTATTTATTTCTTTTCACAATCATGGCTTCCCATTTATTAGCTTTCTCTCTCTAGGCCTAATCCATACAGCTGCCAAGGGGAGATTGCAAGGCAAAGAGAGGGTACTACTTCATCTTAGTTTTGCCATTCTCATCTGGAAAAAGAGGGCAGGTTAATGGGCACCATCAGCAGAGAGAGGTGACAATGGGGCTGTGATGCTTGGGATGCATAGTAAGTCACTTCCTTTAAGTGAGCCTTGGCAAATGCACAAGAGTTTCAACCTGTGGAGGTAGTCCTGGAGGTTTCTAACAAGAAAAATGTGTTTGTGGGAGTTACTGAATAGTAACTGTTCCATAGTAGTTAAACATACGGTGATCCTTTAATTGTGTTTCAATTTTGTTGTGTTTTTTTTAAGGTAATTTTGTTTTATTGTTAGTGAGCAACCTTGGATCCCAGACTGGGAGAAAAATGGCACATAAATGTGATAAATAAATGATAATAATAAGATAAATTTTGGGAGACATCACCTAAAAAGCCTTTGTGGGCCTGGAGGTGGTATATAAATGTAATAAATACAGTAAGACCCCCGTTTCCATGGATTCATGATCCGTGGATTCAGTTCTCCATGGTTGGCCAGGATCGGCTGGGGGTGGGCATCAGGAGGTGGCGAGGAGCATGATCTCACACTCCCTGCTGTTTTCCTGCTGGCCACTGCTGAGATTGGCCCCGGTGGCTAGAGGTGTGAAAACAGTGGAGATCATAGGATTGCACTCCTCGCTGTTTCCCACCTCCAGCTGCCAGCTCTGGGCCCGATTGTGGTGGTGGGTGGCAGGAAAACAACAGGGATCGCGGGATCGCACTCCTTGCCATTTTCCCACCTCCTGCCTCTAGCCCCAGACCGATTGTGGCAGCAGCCAGTGGGAAAACAGAGGGGATCACGGGATCGCGCTCCTCACTGTTTTCCCATCTCTTGCCTCCAGCCCTGACCTGATCACAGCAGCGGCTGGCAGGAAAACAGCGGGAAACATGGAATCACACTTCTCACTGTTTTCCCACCCACTGCAGCCCCAGTCAGGCACAGGGTGGGCAGTGGGAGGGAGCGTTCGGTATTATCCGTGGATTTCAGTATCTGCAGGGCCCCCTGGAAACAATCCCCGCAGATATAGGGGTCCTACTATACATGAATGCAATAAAGAATCCTTATAGTAACAATTAAAAGGCATTTGTTACAGTGATTCAGGCTTTTTCTCTCTAATGGATTTTCCTGGTAAGAGGAAAGATGGAAGAAATGGTGGACAAAGACAAAGGACAGTTTTCTTCCATTTCTTCAGTTTCTTAGCTCTGGTGTCTTTTTAGCTCTGGTGTCTTGCTTTCTTTCATTTTGTGTACTCTGACAGGATCTTTAATTAGAGCTGTAGGAGGGGTAGAAGCAACCCAGTCCCCTCAGAGTTAAAAAAAAATGTTTAAGATGTTCTCTCCCAAATCACATCATTAGAGGAATCTTCCACAGCAGCTTAGTAGCTGTTTTGCAGAGTGCACCTTCTACAGCAGGTGGCAAAGTTCATGAATACAGACATTGATTTGACAGCTACCTGGCCCTGGGTGAACCTCTGATTCATGAAGAACTCCCTGTGTGTAAACAAGTGTTCAATTAAAAAATATAGATATATTTTTGGATCTTTTCTGCTGTGTCAAAAAAAATAAGTGTCTGAGCTTTTTTTTTTTTAAAGGAGGATGGACAATTTTACTAAAATGATGTTTCAAAACTTGTTGGTTTTTTATGTTGCATCTTCTCTGTTCAGCTATTCCTTATGCATTGGAAGCTCAATTGTATCTTAGAAAATCGAAAGTCGCCTATAATTTAGAAGTCGTCTGTATATCCTCTTTTCATCAGTAAATGTAGCAATAATTGCCTGAATCAAGGTTGTGTAATATGTGGCCCATGGACAGTATGCAACTTCTGGTCATTTTCACAGCTACCCAGTAGTCTTCCATAGTCCTCAAAATTCCTGCTGATTCTGCAGAAAAATTGGAAAAAAATCACCATTTTTTTGCAACTTCTCCATTAAAACATGGTGCCAAGAGAGCAGAAATCTTTTTGTTAACAAGCCATTTGGAGCCTAAAGGAGCCATCCAATAAACGCTTAATTGGCTCAGAAATTCACAGTTGTTTTAATGTGGAAGTACCTGTTTTAAAGATAAAAAAATACATATTTTTATCACTGCTATAGCAAACTACTGAATTTTATCAGAATGGTAGCAGGGAATGCAGGATTTGATGTGTTGGTGGCATTTCAGTACACACCAGTGGCCCTTAGAAGTTACCCACCGCAGCCTACTGGCTGGCAACTTGCGTATTTTCTTCCTTCCCTTTCCCACAGCCCTCTGTGCCACACCAAAAACTATTCCTGAGTGTAATCACCCTACAGATCAGGCTTTGGATGTATGTGGGAGCTAATGTGAGAAGAGAGAATTGCTTCCCACAAAGATCTTCTGTCAGAACAAACTTCATCAGCCAGATAATTCCATTGGATGTTGGCCAATGTAAGCAACAATTCTGATCTCAACAGTAGTGAATACAGAGCCAGTTCTTTTTTCTTTTTTTTTGAGCTGATAACATTGATTTTTGTATTTTGCTTGTGTCCTGTGTCATGCCATTTATTGCGACCAGAGTGGATCATCCAAGATAAGTACTTGGTCAGGGCCATAGGAGTCAGTATTGATCGCATAGTCAAACTGAGACTTCTGAATTACCATTCACCAACTAAACAACACTCAACTGTGATAGCCACAGATTAGAGGTGTAAATTTTCCCTTATTTATGTCTTGCACGCTAGAATAACGAATTTCAAATATTATCTTTGCACTGGACGATGAGAATTTTTATGCACTTTTAATTTTTCTCCTTTTTAAGATTTCATTTGCAGAAAATTCATTTGCATAAAAATCTGATCTTTATGTAGGAAACAGTATTTTGCACAACATTATATCTTTTTTGCAAAAATGTTTGTGCACAAAATGCGATGTGCTTGACAAATGATTTTTTTTATTTATTTGTTTACGTAAAGTCCCCAATGTTAAAAATCCCACAGTAATTAGCTGTCTTTTCAATAAGGTGAAAGAGGAGGAAATCTGTGAGTATTCTTTACATTCCTATAACAGACATATCAAAGATTGCCCACATGAAGGACAGAGTTAGATGTGAATTTCTTCTCTATATACATAGAACTTGCACTTGCTTTCACTTAAAAGTACATTGTAGAGTTTTTAGAACAAACAAGATTATAAGAGTGTGCTTTTCTACAGAACATGAAGCATATTTGGGGCAACATTGCACCAATAAAATCTTTATTTTTCTGCACCACTGAGGTTTCATATTCTTCTTTTTATTGACATTTTCTGATTTTGTAACACAGTGATGCTATACAGAAAAAGAAAATGATATGGTAAGGCTGTAACTCAGTTATTTGAACGCACTTTGCATGCAACAGGTTAAGTGGGTCCACCATGTCATTGATCAAGCTCAGGGGAAATCCCTGCCACAGATCTTGGAGAACCACTGCCAGCAGCATAGATTGTGAAGGACGAAATAGTCACATACAAGTAGGCTCAGTTTCAGTTCACTGGTACTCCCAGTGAGTTTTATGGGAGAAAGCAGATGAAGTTTAATTTTGGATGCAGTTGAGAAATTTGCTTCAGAAACTGAAACTGAAATGAGATATCATCAGAAATGAGAGGCAGTGTGGTGTAGCAGTTTGAATGTTGGACTGTGGCTCTGGGAACCCACAGCTCTGGAAGCTTGAATCCTGCTCAGCCATGGAAACCCTGTTGAATGACTTTGGGCAAGTCACGCTCTCTCCGTTTTAGAAGAGGACAATGGTTTACACCTTTTGAACAAATTTTACTAAAAGAACCCTGTGATAGTTTTACCCTGGGGTCACTATAGGTCAGAAATGACTTGAAGGCATACAATACCAATTCCATGTAATGTACACTAACAGTTTCTTGATTTTGAGTGAATGACTGCTAGTATTAGCCCAAGAAATTTTGTTGCCCAAGGAAAATAACAGGTGGTGTTTCTCCCATCCTGTTCTTCATACAGAACATGATTCTCTCTCTCTGTGTGTGTGTGTATATAATCATAGAAATGTAGAGTTGGAAGAGACCACACGGGCCATCCAGTCCAACCCCCTGCCATGCAGGAACACCCTCAAAGCACTCCCAACAGATGGCCATCCAGCCTCTGCTTAAAAACCTCCAAAGAAGGAGATTCCACTGTGCTCCAAGGCAGCATATTCCACTGCCTGACAGCCCTGACCGTCAGGAAGTTGGTCCTGAGGTTCAGGTGGAATCTCCTTTCCTGCAGCTTGAATCCATTGCTCCTTGTCCTGGTCTCTGGAGTAGCAGAAAACAAGCCCACTCCCTCCTCTACATGGCATCCCTTCAGATATTTAAACATGGTTATCATGTCCCCTCTTAACCTTCTCTTCTGCAGACTAAACATATCTAGCTCTCTAAGTCTGTCCTCATAGGGCGTGGCTTCCAGGCCCCTCACCATTTAGGTCACCCTCCTCTGGACTTGCTCCAGTTTGACCATGTCCTTCTTGAATTGGGGTGCCCAGAACTAGATACAGTATTCAAGATGAGGTCTAACCAAAGCAGAGTAGAGTGGTACCGGTACCTCCCTCGATCTAGACACCATACTCCTATTGATGCAACTGAGAATTGCATTGGCTTTCTTGGCTGCTGCATCACACTGCTGACTCATGTTCAGCTTGTGATCTATTAAGACTCCTAGATCCCTTTCACACATACCGCTATCAAGCCACGTGTCCCCCATCCTATATTTCTGTATTCCATTTTTTCTACCTAAGTGTAGGACCTTAACACTTCTCTCTGTTGAATTTCATTTTGTTAGCCTTGGCCCAGCTCTCCAATCTGCCCAGGTCATTTTGAATTTTGATCCTGTCCTCTAGCGTATTAGCAACCCCTTCCAATTTGGTGTCATCTGCAAATTTGATGAGCATGCCCTCTATTCCTTCATCCAAGTTTTTGATAAAAATATTGAACAGCACTGGGCCCAGGACAGAACCCTGTGGCACCCCACTTGTCACTTCTCTGCAGGATGAAAAGCAGCCGTTCGTGATCACCCTTTGGGTTCGGTCGGTCAACCAATTACAAATCCAACTAACAGTAGCCCTGTCCAGCCCACATTTTACTAGCTTCTTTGCAAGAATGTCATGGGGAACTTTGTCAAAGGCCTTACTGAAAACGAGATATGCTACATCCACAGCATTTCCCTCATCTATCAAGCTAGTAACTCTATCATAAAAAGAAATAAGATTAGTATGGCATGACTTATTTTTGAGAAATCCATGTTGACTTCTCGTGATTATCGCCTTGCTTTCTAAGTGATTAGAAACTGACTGCTTAATAATCTGCTCCAGGATCTTTCCGGGTACTGATGTCAGGCAGACATCAGGCAGACTGGGCGATAATTATTTGGGTCCTCTTTTTTCCCCTTCTTGAAGATGGGGACAACATTTGCCCTCTTCCAGTCTTCTGGAACTTCTCCTGTCCTCCAAGATTTCTCAAAGATTATAGCAAGCAGTTCCGAAATGACCTCTGCCAGTTTTTTTAATATCCTAGGATGCAATTCATCTTGCCCTGGAGACTTGAATTCATCCAGCATGGCCAGGTATTCCTGTACCACCTCTCTACCACCTCTCATTTTGTTAAGGCTAACAAAATGAACTTCAACAGAGAGAAATGTAAGGTCGTACACTTAGGCAGAAAAAATGGTATGCAGAAATATAGGATGGGGGACACGTGGCTGGCTAACAGTACATGTGAAAGGGATCTAGGAGTCTTCATAGACCACAAGCTGAACATGAGTCAGCAGTGTGATGCGGCAGCCAAGAAGGCCAACGCAATTCTTGGTTGCATCAATAGGAGTATGGTGTCTAGATCGAGGGAGGTATTGGTACCACTCTATTCTGCATTAGTGAGACCTCATCTTGAATACTGTGTCCAGTTCTGGGCACCCCAATTCAAGAAGGATATGGATAAGCTGGAGCAGGTCCAGAGGAGGGCAACCAAAATGGTGAGGGGCCTGGAAGCCATGCCCTATGAGGACAGACTTAGAGAGCTGGGTATGTTTAGTCTGCAGAAGAGAAGGTTGAGAGGGGACATGATAGCCATGTTTAAATATTTGAAGGGATGTCATGTCGAGGAGGGAGTGGGCTTGTTTTCTCCTGCTCTTGAGACCAGGACAAGGAGCAATGGATGCAAGCTGCAGGAGGGGAGATTCCGCCTGAACCTCAGGAGGAATTTCCTGACAGTCAGGGCTGTCCGGCAGTGGAATGTGCTGCCACAGAGTGTGGTGGAGTCTCCTTCTTTGGAGGTTTTTAAGCGGAGGCTGGATGGCCACTTGTCGGGAGTGCTTTGAGGGTTTTCCTGCATGGCAGGGGGTTGGACTGGATGGCCCTTGTGGTCTCTTCCAACTCTACATTCCTATGATTCTATGATTCTACCTATTATGTGCCTCATTTCCCCTGCTTCCTCACCTGCTCCCCGACCTTGAGTGCTTGTATCCTTTTGGGAAAAAACTGAGGCAGAGAAGGTGTTAAGTAGTTCTGTCTTTTCTCTTCCCTCTGTTAGTAATTCGCCATCTTCTCTGCGCAGCGACCCTGTTGTCTCCTTCTTTTTCCTTTTACTGCGGACATATTTAAAAAAGCCCTTTTTGTTGTTTTTAATGTCTCTAGCCAGCCTAAGTTCATTCTGTGCTTTAGCCTTTCTGACCTCCTCCCTACATCTCCTGGCTACTTGCTTAAATTCTTCTTTGGTGGTTTCCCCCTTCTTCCATATGTATATATATGTGTGTGTGTGTGTGTGTGTGTGAGAGAGAGAGAGAGAGAGAGAGAGAGAGAGTTTTGTAGTAGACCTGGGGCTTTGACGCATTGATGAGGCCTACTGGGGGGGTATAGAGATGGAAATTAGCCCCCTGCCCCATCTTCAGTTGCCCACATCTGCTATAATACCTTGAAACTTAGTAACAAGTTACGTAGTAATGATTTACATAGTAAGCTAGTTAGTAGCAATTAATTATTTTAGGGTAACAAGGCAGACACAAAGTTACATTTCAGAAGTAATACAATGAGTAAAAGTGAAGTTACTTTATTGGTGTAATGAATAAAAAATTTATTTTTGAGAGCATTTTTAGAGTCATTTTGGCAGGTATTTTTCAGTTCTCTTGTCAGTCCTAAGGTTTTTCTTCTCAAGTATAACACAGTTAACGTTTTCAATTTTCTGACAAGTAACAGTGACAGGTTACTTCTTGAACGTTGTATCAAGTCTCAGGAACAAACTGACTTTAAAAAGTAACTTTCAAAGCTCTGTTCCCTGGCCCACAGAATCTTTTGTCTGGGGCAACTACCCCATCCTGTCCAATGCAGTTCGCTCCTTCTGTGCATAAGGGAGAAGTGAGCACTGTAGCAGGATCAAAAACCACTCAGAGGAGATTTCTGTGAGCTCTAAAACAGAAGCCAGTTCATTTTGTTAGTAATAAAAGTCTATGTAAAATAAACAGAACATGGCCTGGCATGTTTGTTTGTTTGTTTGTTGGTCTCATCCTTTAGTGTCAGTTTACAAAATGTAAAACATAATGCAAGTATATTTGTCATTCACTATATATTTTTAGTTTTGACATGAGATTGCAGTTGGCCTATATTGTTAAATAATTCATTTATTGCATTTATAATAGGGGTGAGATTTATCATGTGTTAAGACAACTTCCTCTTTTGGTGCTTCTGCTGTTGTCTTACAAATTGTTGAAAAATATTTAAGAAAGCTTTCTTTGGACTAACATAATTAAAGTATTTTTACTACATTGTCTGTTCTTCATTAAGATATGCTACAAAAATTGGTTTGAATTGGTCCACTGCGATTTGTGTTAATTTTTTAGTTCCTCTAGATATCACCACTTCCCCTCACTTCCTTCTTTTTCCTATGTTTGTCCATCCAAAATGGAAAAAGGATGGCAAAAGTGTTGGGTTCCAAACCAGTTTGCATCTCAGCTGCTGGAGCCAGAGGAAGGCTTCCCACCTCACCACAGTGTTTGGCCTGCATTTAGTCAGCTGCCTGAAGGGATCAAGACAAGCAGCTAAAACAGCAGTACAGTACTATAGTCTGTTTATTCACACATTAAGTACAAATGCCTAACACTAGTGTGCCATACTAACAATTTATGAAACTCTACTCATATTATTGATTTTTGTAGGTCATTGAAGATCAGCATGTTTCAGTTTATATTTCTAGTAACATATTTACTTGCTCTGCTTATTGGCTCATTAAATATTGAAATCTTTCTTCAACATTGGTGCTACACTGTAATTTGATCTATTTTTCTTAGAGCATCCCAAGATGCTCTTCAGTGTGAAGAATACCCTTTGTTTAACAGAATTTGCTTTTCCCCTCCAGAGGAAATAAGTTTGTTTGACCAGGTTTTGGCCACAAACAAAATGTGTCATCACTGACAAGGGGTTTGATGGTTTTCACTCAGTATCTGCTAGAATTCAGTCTGTTCTTAATATAAACGGTTTTGGTAGATTTTGCTTGTCATTAGGGGATTGGAATGTTGTGCTACTTCTTCTCAGCTGACAGAATCAGGAAGCCTGAGTATTATAGTTCATGGCCACATTGGTGGAACCACCGTATCTTGCAGAAGTAGTCTCTCTCTCTCTCATACACACACTATTTGATTTTTCTACCTTTTGTTGTGCTACAGCATAGAATTGCAAGGGATTAAATTGGAATTGTTACTGCTTGAAGTGCACAAGATATACAACACTGTGCAGATCCAACATATTTTTATTGTGGCACACAAATTAAGTAAACAAAATAAACTGACTTGTTGGTTGTCCCCTTTTCTTTAAGAAGCCTAAGTAAGATCTGGTACCACCCTCTCCCTACAAAAGTCAGGTAAGTAGTTGAGTGGAGTCCACCTGTGAGCAGTTCCAGTGCTATGTGAGTTCAGATTAAATACACCTGTTTCTGGAAGACCCAAGAATTTGTTGAAATACATATCTAAGCAATCAGCATCATGAAGATCAAGAAGCTATCTAAATTCATTTGAAATGAAGTTATGCAGAAGTAGCAATCATGACTGAATTGTCTAAAAAATTCCAAACTCTGATAATCTCCTAGATTACTATTAAATCCATTCTTAAAAATTGGAAATCATACAATCCAGTTGCAACTATGCCTTGAGAAGGCCATCCACCAAAACCTAGTGACTATGTAGGGAGGGCATTAGCCAGAGAAGCAACCAGGAGGCAAATGGAATTTCTCAAGGAGCTTTGCCACAAGACAGTATGTGTGATGCAAAATCAGTAGTGCTTATTGCCCTCAGAAACCATCCCCATAGTGAAGCATGACTCTGGTGGCATCTTTGTGGCATTCCTCACCAGGCACTGAGAAACTGGTTGAGATTGAGGGCAAGATGGGGAGGAGACAAATAGAGGGGAAAATCTAGAGGAAAAACTGTTTTAGTCTGCAGGAGACCTGTCACCAAAATTGATTCAGGTGTGTGAATACTTGTGCAACCAACAGATACCAATTTGTTTTATTTTTTTATTTCTCTGCCCCAGTAAAACTATTTTGCACTTTCTCAGTGGTGAGTGTCTTGTGTATATCAGGTGGTAGCAATGCCAATGAACTCTAGATAACACAACAAAATATAGAAAAGTCAAAGGAAAGTGAATACTTTTGCAAAACATGGTAGTATAGAATGTGCCTGAGTGCCCAAGTAAGTGAGAAATTTCTTGTTTGTGTCTCTGTGTAAGCTTTTACTGTGTGTCCCTGATGCCGGAGGTCATCCAGAACTTGTTTAGCAATAACCAAACTAGTTCCCCCAATAGGAAAATAAATAATATTTGTATTCAGCTGTAGTTGATATTTTCTTACAAGGACTAAAAGATCCTGCATCTGGTGCCAGGTTCCATAGGAAGTGGTAGAGGGGAGTGAAGTTACCCATGCCTAAAGCATAAAGTGGTGTTTGAGTTGAATTTGATTTTACTGTTATTACTGCAAGTCTTATGCTGCTATTTAAACTTTTAGTAAGTGGAAAAATTATATTCTATGCCAGTTTGTATTCCTTGAAATATGTAAGAATCTAGCCTGCTTGCCTCCTGAATTTTAGTTACGAGGTATGTGTGCTGCTGTGTGCCTCAACTGTTTTCACTAAGCTTGTAATGGAAGGGTGTAAAGGAATAGAACTGGCCCCCATTATTATTATTATTATTATTATTATTATTATTATTATTATTATTATTAATATTAATATTTTCTGCCTATCTCTCCCTGTGGACTGGGGGAGACAGCAAATTAAAATACAGCAACAGACACATGACACAGTTAAAGACACAAACACAATTAAAAATACACAGTCAGTTAAAAGGACATAATGTCAGTTTAAAAAGTGTAGATATTAAAGAAAATGAATTCATAGTTTAAAAAATCACAATTGAAAAACCAGGTAGATAGGCCTGCCAGAAGAGATTGGTCCTTAATGCTGTTTTGAATTCAGACGACATATCCTGCTGTTGAATCTCTTCCAGCAAATTATTAAGCAATTTGGGGGCAGCTGGGAAAAAAGGTCCTCTGATTAACAGTTGCCAGCCTAGTTCTGAATGACTGAAGTAATTGTCCCCAGCACACAGGACAGATTACATGGAGAAGACAATCCTGTAGGTAATCTGGATCCAAACCTCATAGGGCTTTAAAGTTAACTACCAACATGTTGTAATTTGCCTGGAATTAATTGGCAGCATTTGAGTGATTTTAATTTAGGTGTAATATGATCAGTCCTGATGCAGCAGTAACCAATCTGGCTGACATGTTTTACACTGACTGTGTAAGGGAGGACTGTAACCTCATCCATGCCTAGTTGACACACCTCCAACTCCAAATTAGGTCCCTTAACAATAGGCAGTTCCATCTTGTCTAGATTCAGTTTCAGTTTGTTTTTACTCATCTGGTATCTCTTGCAGGAATTCATTCAGAGGAGACACACTGTCCTCAGCCAGTGCTATTACTGAAGGCATAAAGAAGTATATTTGGGTGTCTACTGCATACTGATAGCACCCAGCCTTTGGATGGTATCACCTAGTGGTTTCATTTAGATGATAAACAGAATTAGGGATAGATTGCCTTGTGGTATGCCATATAACAGCTTGAGTTTTTGTTTTGTTTTTTGTTTTTTGAGATCCGCTATCCCCAAGCACCACCATCTGCAACCTTCCTGATAATTATGACCAGAACCACTGAAGCACAGTGCCTCAGATTCCCTAATGCCTTAGGTGTTCCAGAAGGATGCTATGGGTGATGGTACTGAATGCTGTCAAGAGGTCCAAAAGCATCAATTGAGGCATACTCCCTCCATTGATGCTCAGGAAAAGATCATCCTCTAAGGCAACCATAGCAGTCTCAACTCTGTATTCTGCTTTGAAGCTGGTTTGAAATGGGTCTAGAGAACTTGTATCATCCAAGACTGCCTGGAGTTGGAAGGCAACTGCCTTCTCAATCACTTTGCCCAAAGAAGGAAGATTTGATACTTCTAAAGTCGAGAGGGTCCAAGGAGGGCTTCTTTTTAGAAGTGGTGGTATCACCACTTCTTTTAAAAAAGATGGAAAACTTTCCTTCCTGAGACATGCATTAATAATATATTGGAGCTGAGATCGAACTGCATCTTCTCCCTGAGAAGGACAGAGGTCGAGGGGACAGGTTGTCCTCCTTACACATCTTAGCAGTGTGTCTACCTTTGTAATATCATCAACTGAAACTGATCCATTGCGGTCCTACTCATAGAATTGCTGGATATCCCATTGTCATCTTCTGCTATTTCATCTGTGAAATGATCGTTAAAAACATCACTGTAAACTGCAAAAGGCTCTAGAAGTGGATTCAGGGGGGAGGTGCTTGAGTTAGACCCCTCACCTCTCTGAAGAAGTGAGCTAACATGAATTCACAAACACAATGCATGCAGAGAAGAAGGCTTTATTCACTGTTCATATGGCCAACTTATAGGAACAAAGATGTTCTCTGTATTGTGACTCATCAAATACAAGTTCAGTTTTCCTCTGTCTGTAATCCAGCCATTAACCTTACCGTTTCAGCTCACTGAGGCCTTCTGTATACCAAGGAGCCTGGTTAATAACAAGTTGAAGAGGATATTTAGAAACAATTGTGTCAGTAGCCTTACTCAAGTCTTGATTCCATCTGTGGACCAGGGCTTTGACGGAATTGTCAGTGACACCAGCTGTAAAATCCTGTAAAATGCTTTCTGAAATCCTGAAGCGTCCATTAGCCTTTGAGGATGAACCATCTCAATAGGTCCACTGTTACGCCAAAAGGTGGGTGACTGAGAGGTCCACCCACAGTGCCAGTGCCTCCATGGAATGGTGGGGAATTATAGCTCAAAAAGGGAGGGCTGTGAGATAGGGGTAGCCTTCCAGGATCTGTCTGCCTTTGTATACCAGTACTAATGCAGGGATACCAGTCAAAGATTAAAATAATGTTTTTTTGGGGGGGAGTTAGAAGCACGTGCAAGATTCAAGCAGTTTCACAACCAACAAGGCTAACCAAAGGAAAGAAAGGAAAAATTGGATGGTGAAAAGTTGGGGCGAAGTAGACAATATTTACCTATCTGCAGAGAAGAGATGGAGCAATGTGGCTCAGACTAAGGGTCCAAGAATAGCATAAGAACGGTAATCTGAGCAGCAGAGTAACGGCCTATGTCCAGCATACTGTGAGTTTTCTGACTCAGAGCCAATATTTAAATACCCTTTTTCTGCTCCGAAGGGGAAGGTTTTAACAGCTCTCTGGCAGAGCAAACAGTGGGGTCTGGAACAGGCGAATGGTCCTAAAATTAGGTGACAAAGCATTGAGGAATTGTGGTAGCTTCTTAATGTCTGGAAAGGTGAGAACACTGTTGGGAGTTAGAGTTTCCCAGGGTGTTAGCCCTTTGGGTGAAATTCTATGAAAGATAAATTCTAAGAATCAGTCTTCTTTTAGCAGAGTAGCAGAAGAATCATGTCCCAATCTTTCTGTGGTTTCCCTGAACTGGGACTGACTTAGAAAGCAAGACAAGGCAAGCAGTTTCAGGTTACAAACTTGAAAAGTTGGTTAATGAATTTTACTATCACTTTTGCATTGGAGAGCCTAGATCCTAACTAGATAGCAAAAAGATTAAGTAAGATAGTAGCGTCATTCTTAACTCACCATCTTCTTGGTGGAGAATTGAAACATAGTCAGAGGGAAGGAAGTAGAAACAAAAATGGCAAAGAGGGCAAAGAGAGAGAGATCTGAGAAGTATGGTCTTTTACATAAGACCAATGATCCAAGGATCTGTCCTGTGTCACATGGTATGGTCACCTTGATACCATAGCCATGCATTTAAATAACACAAAAAGGAATGAGGCTTTAGGTAAGAAAGCAAAGGCTTCAACATGCAAAGGAAAAAGAAAACTCTATGCTAGCTAAGCCCCACTTGCCCCAGAATAAGAGGTGAGGGAGAGAATGTTGGAATTTTCCAACACAAAGGAGAATTTCAGCAGGAAGGGGGAAAAGGTTGATGACCATCAGTTGCTGTGTTGAGACACTTGTGTGCTATTGTGTTTGAATGTTGAGTTGTTGAGCAGATTATTGCAAGCTCATCAGTGCTGGAGTTTCCTGACTAATACCTTGAACTTATGACCTAGCTATGCCCTGAGGTCCCATCTGACCTCCTTTCACATGTGTTCACACAGTCCTCTTTGCCAGCATGGCTTTTCAGCCATAACAGTGTATGATTTATATGTAGTGCCAATTAAATCATGTTCGTGGCCAGTTATGTCATGGAGTGGAGATGTATGGCATGGTAACGTTCACCACCTCTGCAGGGACAGACAATAGCTGTGATGCTAACTCTGACCAGAAAATGATCTGTTCTTGACAACTTGGAGGTATTAATCACTTCATCCACAGATCCATTTGCTCAGCACTGAAAACACTGTAAAAAGGTGTGACCTGCTGAATGTGTGGGCTCTGAGACTTAGTGTTAAACATGTTTGGCATGGATGCCATGAACTCTCAGCTGCACCTGACAGGCTGGCCTGAAATTGAATTTTAAAGTTCCTCAAGGCCAAAAGTCTGGGTAACTCCCACCATCTCCAAGACCAGTTCCATGAGTTCAGTCAGGGAGTCTGATAGGCAGTATAGTGGCTGGCCAGTTTAGAGGTCAGAAATTTAGTTTAAGTTATAAACCATGTTTATGACTTCAGGATAGGATTCACCTCAATGTGCAAGGAGAGGTCTAGCTCTGACCAACTGCATTGTCATTCTTTTTGTGTCAGGAACAGTAGTCTGTTACACAAGGAAGAAAACCAGGAGTCCTGAATATGTGGAGAACCTACATGTGAAGAGAGCTCCTTCTTATACATCCAAGTTAATCTGATCCCGAATGACTGAACAGGACTATAGAAATTAGGAAATTTTAACCTAGAAAGCAAGAGGTTAAAAAGTTCAGCAAAGGTAAAAAATCAGCCAAAGAAGAAATATGCTATAAAGTTCAACAAACATTAAGAAGGATTAACACAGAAAGCAGAAGTTTAGTTGGCAGAATAAGCTAGAAATCACACCTCTGATTGACTGGATTTGGAAAGAATAGTTTCATTTCAAGGATAAAAGCAGGAAGAAGAAAGACACAGAAGATGGGGGGAAGAATCTTAAAAGGACTCAAAACTGTTTGAACTGGATAACCAATTGGAAAAAATGGATATACCAATTATAATAAAATACCGTTTAAATAGAGAAATAGGGTAAGATTGGGCCGGTTTAGTTAGTTGGAGGTACTTCTGTCTGGTTGTTTTATTACTGTTTTACTCAGAATGGGTGAGAGGGTTATATATTACTATTAACAAACGACTTTCATTATTTCAGATGTTATGGTCTCTTTCTCTACATCTGATAGCCAACATGCATTATGTGAACTATGTTATTTGAGAGCTAAAGTGTTTTCTTTCTCTTTTTTCCTCAATTAAAGTAAGGAGGTTACTTTATTATATTCTGTACTGTTCAAACCGTGCAGCTCTGAATATTACCCTTCTCAGCTCTGTCTTTTCAAGAGGTGAAACATATATTTAACACCCTGCTCTCATATTGGCAGTCACACTTGTTGCTTTTCATCTGGACCATGTCTTTCAACGATGGGATCTTCTTTGAAAGAATAAGCACTACTTACACAAGAGTATATATTCTGAGGAATTGCCTTATTGGCAAACCATGGAATTCATACGTTTCTTGTCGAAAAGTTATTACACATTTACAGTAACCATGTCCTCAATTCTGAAGAATTACAACAATCAATACGTTGTAAAGGAGTTGCAAGCTTTTGAGTTGTCTAAGTGTTTTATAGTTGTAGGAGGGAAGAATTACCTGGTGTTAAGGTTGTGAAAGATGAAGCTGAATGTGTGCGAAGAGGTAGCAGACATGCAAACCAGGTTATGCCAGGTGCTGTGATATTTTTAGGTTGTACCCTCGTGACTACTGGGATAAAGAAACAAACAGTAGTTTATTTTAAAAATAAAAAAAACCCAGATGTCACTTGGATATGTTTGCATCTTAGGTAAAACATGCAGATTCCTTGGTAGATAGAAAAAGAAGCAGAGAAAAACTAGGCAGTTATTAGATTAGGAGGAGGTGCTGGACAGGGGCAGTTCTTGAGCTTGGCTTTCCTTTGACTGTTTATTCTCAGCCTTGCATCCCAGTGCGTGGAACTCTTGGTAACTGCTGGGAGCAAAGTGAAGTTCTGGTGCTTTGTTTTGTCTGAAGCAGGAGGAGAAGATGGAGCCACACAACCCTACCTCCTTTCCTGTTTTTATTTCCCCATTTTATTAAGGGGCGATTATTTCACTTGTGCTCTCTCCACATCCTCAACACTGCTCACTCCCACCCCATTTTCGACCCTCTCATTACCCCTCTAACTGCAGAAGGTAGTGATGGCAGTGAGAGCTGGTCTTGCAGGGAAAGGTCTTTTTCATTCTTTTCTGGGCTGAGCCAGGCCTTGTCCAGTAGCATCAGCATCACCAGGTGGGAAGTGCAGGGATACAGACACTCCAGGAGAACTGAGATTTATCAGTATTATTATTACTTCTCCATCCTCTATGGGAAGGAAATACCATCCTTTCAGCCCCAGTGAGGGGGAACAAGCCTCTATTGAGTGGAAGCTTGAAATAGTTTTGGGCTGAGCAGCTTGTGCAAGTCCACTGTGCTTGGAGGGGGGATGAGATAGAAAATGCTGGCTGCTCTATGGCTAAACGGGCTGAGAGTGGCATTTCCTGCTGTGAGGTGGCAGCAGCAGGCTGGCTGGGAAGTAAACTGTATATCTGTGCCTGGATCCCAATCCTGATAGGTGCCAGAAGCCAAGTGCTGTTAATCACACATACACACACACACACACACACACACACACCCCACACACACACTGTAGAAGAGTGGAGGAAGGATCAGAGTTTGCATGCAAACAAAATTGGGAGGTAATTCTTGGCAGTGACACATCTTGTAAACTGAATTGGCTCAGAAAATGAGGGCACACAGGCACAAACTGGTGGCACTGTGTGTGGGGGGATGCTTTTAAAATGAGGGAGTTAACAGGTTAGCTTAACATGTTCTCTACTTTTTAACCTTTTCTTTTCACTGTCTGCATTTCTTCTCTGGCCATTATTATTTTTCATTTTATTTCATATTTATTACTGAAAATAATTATGACATAGGCAGGAGGGGTTGTTCCAAAATGATCAGCACTGGATGTCAAATATGCTAGGTATGCCACTGATTAAAGGTGCTGCTGGAATGTGTTGATTCAAACGTCACTTTTATGAAAAACTGCACATTTGTTTTGTTATTTTTTGTAGCACTATAGCCTAATAGTTGACTCAGGGTTAAAGCAATTAATAACTTTGTGTGTTTAAAAGAAAATACTAAGGAGTCAGACTGCTATACATACTTGAAAGTATGAAGCTAAAATATGTGAATTAAAAATTAGAATGTAAATGAAGGAGATATAAAAGCAATTTATCAGTAATAATATGAAATGTGCTTACTTACGTCCATTTATAATTTGGAAACGTACTTCTGTTATCTGGAACCAGTTTGAACGTTTGGTAGAAGTAAGGAAAGCAGAAATGCAAGAAAATTTCTTTTCTATTTTTTTTTTAATGTAACATCATCAGAGAAACTTGTGGAAGGAATCTGTATCACAGAACATTGATTTCTTGACCTTTAAATGGGGATATTGGCATCTTATTTTTCTAGAGAAGTACTTTTGTATTTTTTTATTTTGGTTTCTGAAAATATATAAGGTTTCCTCTTGCTTCCTCTTAATAAAGTAAGTGAATAATATGTAATGGGAAGTGCAGCTGAATATCAGGCCAAAGAAGTGTTCTCAAAATATATCATCCTTAGCAACGCATCTTATGTTAATTATATACTTGGCTTGGTGCTTTTAGAAAATAGTTTTTACATATTTCATCGTGTTCTAAACAATACAGACAACTTTTTGAAATGTGTTAGTTATGTTCCTTTAATCATATGAAGGGTTAAACAAAAGTCTGATGATTTTCAATGCAAAATAGGAAAAGTTCATACCAACACAAGGAAATAATGTGCTCTCTACCACTGATGTCTAGACTCACCTCTGTTTTTCATAGTAGGGTCAACACAGCCACTCCTTTGCTTTTCCTGTATTGACACAAAGTCCTCCCATAATCAAAGGTTTCTCATCGGAGCAAATAAGCTAGGCCATCAAGTATAGCTTTCAGAATAGACAGCAAGTCCAAATAGTAAAGTCTATGCTAGAAAACTGACTGTGGTGACAAAATGAGTCATTAAAGAGGTGCTCCAAGAAACAGTAAGCCTAAAACTTGACCTACATTAAATGTCACACACAGCTTCCATTCATAGTCTTGACAACCTTCATTTTTTAAAAAAAATTATCTAAAACCAGGAAGAACAAAATAGCATTTCAAAAATGGAAAACAAAACATCTGCTGTGAAACTGCCAGTCAGGTAAAGAAACAAACTCAGGGTGCAAGATCTATTTGTAAAGGCAAATATGCCCGTCCCTTCATTCCCCTCCTTGTAACCTCATTCAGGTTTTCAGAAATATTCCAGAGCTCTTCCGGCACAAACGTGAAACTTCAAAACACAAGAAGAATTTGTTACAGCCTTCTTAGAAGGGGAAACAGCTGATGACACTAACATGTATGCGTGTGGTGTATATAACATTGCTAATGTAATTCAAAAAGTCATACCACCTGAAGTGAATTTGGGGCCAACAAAACATCAGATTTCAGATTTCTTCTTGGCCAATACAGCATTTAAATTTTCCTTTTGAAATCATCAAGTTCCTGCATAACTGTTAGGAATTTTAAATGTGCTACATCTATGGCAGCTGGTTACAGTTGCTGTAGATGCAGAACAGATGGACTTTGATTTTGAAGGAGCCTAATAATAAATGGCTGTTTGCAGAGAGCACGGGTGTAAACTAGTAGCCCGTCAATTGAGTCACTTCCTCTGTCCTTTGCTGCTTTTCCTCTGCTGTCCTTTAACAACTGGTTCCCAGAGCTGTTCACAATAAAATAATGCAGTAAAAACAAAGCAGGTCAATAGGTTCCAAAGAAAACTTAAGAAATTAAAAGCAATAGAGTAAAAGAGCCAGAACTCAAAATGAAAATGTCTCACAGTTAAAATATAGCAAGCTGAATACCAAGCATAAACTGTGGGCAGGGAATTCTACAGATAGGAGGTTTACATACATTTGTTTCCTGCCTCACTTGATAGTCTCAGTATTGTCAAGATTGATACAGGAACGGCAAGTCCTTTCTGTACCCAGGTCCCAAGTCATATAAACAATTTAATAGTGACCCAAAAAGTCTGTTCCTGCAGAGTATGTCAGCCATAAAAAGATGTTGCACTGTGGTCCAACATTATGGGATCAGAGCATTGAGTGTCAGAAGGAATTTATTTGCCAAACCAAAAGGTCAAACGTCTTATCAAATATGTATGCAAACGTTTTAAGACCTAAAATGGCAACAACATAAAGAGCCCATATGATTTCAAAAACTTACATTACATTATAAGGAAGAGCTGGGGGAAATAGAGGACATTAGTTATGATGAAACTAGTCAACTAACAATAGTGTAAAGCTCTGTTATCACGACATGAGTGGAGGAAATAAACTGATTATCTGTTTTTTTAAATTAGTTTAAAAATATTGATACATGGGTAAAATGAAAAATAATTTGATCACAGAATCTTATAGTAACAAAAATTAAGTAGGAACATAATTGGGAGAACTTGGGAATGGGAGCTTTAGATGATGAACCATATTGTGAACCAATGAATTATGTGTGAAAAGCAACTTGAATTCTGGTGAAAACTTTGGAGATTGCTGTCTGCCTTCAAGTGGTTTCTGGCATGTGGTGACACTGAGGCAAGCCTATTGTGGGTTTTCTTGGGCTGAGAGTGTTGTGTGATGTGCCCAAGGTCACCCAGTGGGTTTCCATGGCTGAGTGGGGAATGGGGAGTCATAGTCCAGTGCTCAAGCTTCTACGTCACACTGGCTCTCAAAACTGGAGGGGTAAATGTGAAATACATATATTTGCTTCCTCCTGATATTAGCAAAATAACAGGTTGCCCTTGTTGCCTTCTAAAACAATAGAGGTGATGACTGAGTGTATGCTGTGCTTTTATTCTCATTGTTATGTTTTTTAAATGCTTTTGTATATGTCTGTGTGCCTTCAAGTTGCTTGCTGACCTATGGCAACCCCATGAATTTCATGGATGTTTTTATACTTTTTCTAAATTAGAATTTTATTTCACTTAGTTTAATTTTTTCAACTTTCTTTTAATGATTATTTTTAGCTGTTCTTTATTTTAATCTGTGGAATCTTTGGTCCCATGTTGGGAGAAAGGTCAGATGCTACACGCTTGATCTTTGTCAATAGGCCGAGAAGCGAAGTGAGAAAGGTCAAATATGTTAAAGGAATAAATAATTGAGTAAAACAGGCAGCCTAAAATGAAACAGGAATCACCGACATAGAAAGGTAAAACGCTAAAGAATCCAAAACTACTTTAGCACAAGATTGCAAATTTATATAAAGCATTTAAAAGCTTGTGAATATAAAAAGATATTCATGTGAAACTGAAGGTACACACCAGGGAGATCTCTGTGAGGATGGCATTCCATAATTGAGAGATTACTAAAGAAAATTCCTGCTCTTGAGTGGCAGTCTCACCGTATCTCAGCTTGAAGGTATTTGGAGCAAAACTCTGATTAAAGCCTCAAGATTAATCTAGTGGTATGTGGGATGAGACTGTTAGATACTGTGGCACCAAGCCAGGGGGGCTTTGTGAGTTTACACCAGCATTTTTTGAATTGGGTCTAAAAATGAATCAGGCTTCTAGAAATGAACAAGAATGATATAGTATTGGAGTAACACAAATGGAATGCCCTATTTCAATTAGCTTTTTCCATACTGCTGACCATCTTCACGGGCTGCTTCAAAGCCATCCTGAGTTTATCTTTGCTTTTAAAACAGAATACCCCAAAGATTTTTATTTTCCATCCTAAAGAACAGTGTCTTTACAGTTGAATTTGGGACCAGACCAGAGCTTGGAAATAACTACTTACTTAATTCATTAAATTATTAACTGAAAGGAACTTTATACCTGTGTGGTTTAAGTCACTGGACTTTCTGAAGTTACAGTATGTCTGGCAGACTCAGTAAGAAAGAAAGTCATAAGGAAAAAAAGGATTGGGTTTCGAAGAATGAAGAGCTGAGATTAGGCAACAACTGAAGATGAATGAGAAGGAACTAAAAATGAGACTTAGAATGGAGTAGGGGACTAATGTATTTTCTGAGCCCTCAGTCAGCTATGGCTTTGACAAGTGCCAGACTCTTTACTGTTGGTTTTGTGCTTTATCTCCCCCCACCAGACGTATTCACACTTATTGGTCTGTGTGTCTTTATGAGGGTAGAAGGGACATGCACTGTGATGCTCTTCTGTTCTTTCCTTGTATTGACTGTATACTGGTTTCTATTATATATTATTGTAGAATGTACACAAATAGAATCCTATCCTATCCTATCGGAGTTTGCAATCCATGCAATCCATGTCTTCTGAGAAGTAAATACTATTGCATCCTTTTCAGATCTTTAGCATGTCTACTATTACTCATACAGTGTGAGGCATTTGATAATTAAGTGGAAGGTTTTCTTTACTCTCCTTTAGAGTATACATGGCGAAGCCATAGGTTTAGGTAAATGAATCTTTTGGCTCCAAAGTAATAGCTTTAACCTCACCAAACTCTTTTGGCATTTCCTTCCCTCTTGGCTTTTTACTCTCCCCTCCCACATACCTCACATTTTGATTTTTACTCACCTTCTTTTTCAATAGGTTACACATTTAAAGATTGAAAGTTGGAACCAAAAGATACAGATAGCTAAATTCATATCCTCCCATTCTCCTGCTTGCTTGCTTGCTTTTTTAAAAAAAATCTACTCAGAAGTAAATTCCACTGAGTTAATAAGCAAAACATGTGGGCTACTACTGATCTTTTCAGCTTATGCTTTTCGATAGGGTTGAAGATGCAAAGACGATCAGTGATTCAGTTATACAGAAAATTTTTATGTATATGCTCAGATATATTCAAAACATTTCTGATTTAAAAATTCTGCTTGATTCACTGACTGATCCTTGTAGCTTGTACTTGCAGTGGATTGGTGACTTCTAGATGAAATCAACATATTTCTTATGAAGTTTCCATATCGCTTCTTATTAACCTTTGATAAAGAAGGCATTTAAAAGGCAAATGAACAGAGTACATGTCGGAAACAGAGATAAAGATCGGCGGCAAAGCTGAAGTGATGAGATCTGATGAGATGAAATCCCTTAATGTAGGATATGCTTTCCTATGATGGTTTCAAGATGCATTTCCACCATAGGCAGAAATTCTATTATGAACTTTGTAATCCATCTGGAGGGGGAAAATATCCAGGTTGGAGGAAGGCAGTTTTAAAAGAACATAAACGCTCTTCTGAAGATGCCAACAATGAACCATGCCCCTAGAATCAATGGTGACAACTCTTGTGCTGTTCTCCGTAAATCCCATGGCCAGCCCCAGAATGAATACTTTAAAGCAGTGGTTCTTAGCCTTTTCTTTACCAGGGACCCCGTGCAAATATAATTTTGTGCTGATGACTCCAAGACTTAACTCAAGATTTGAATATTTAAATTTATATTTAAATATTCAATTATTTAACTTTTCAATTTATTTATTTAAGACTTCTGGAGTCTTGGATTCAGATCTCTACTCAGACACTGGGTGACCTTGGGCAAGTCACATTCTCTCAGCCTCAGAGGAAGGCAAGAGCAAATCCCCTCTGAACAAATCTTTCCAAAATAATCCTGTGATACGTTCACTTTAAAGTTACCATAATGCAGAAGTGACCTGAAGGCACATAGCAACAAAATGCTGCTGACAGGGAGGTTCATTCTAGCCATCATGTCTCTCCCCTTGGAAAACTGACTTACGGCAACCCTAAGATGAACCTGGCATGAGGGTTTTCTTGACAAGATTTGTTGCCTTAGCCTTTCTCCGAGGTTTAGAGAATGTGATACCATTGCTCAGAGGGGGTTCAAACCTGGATCTCTAGAGTCACATGCACACTGCCACATCTCTATTGTGGTAGTAGTGTCCAGCAGCAGAGCTTTGTGGACCCCCATGAATCTCTGGACCCCAAGTTAAGAACCACTGCTTTAAAGCACAAGCTAATTCATAATAACTGACATGATTAAATGTTATTAGTGTTGGGAAAATGAATTGATTTCTTAATTTCAAATGTTTAACAATTTTAAAAGCTGGTGTATCAAGCTCTTGACCAGTCAACTGTTATCTTAGATTTAAATAAAATAAAATAAAGGTAAAGCCTCCACTTGATCAAAAAGCCTTTTGTCAGTAAGATATAATTTGTCACTCTTTCCAAAAACTTTTTGTGATGGATAAATTAAAACATAAGGCTTGCATGAACTTTATGTCATACTTTTCTATCTTAGAGGTGTGTATCTGTGTTTTTATGTGCCTTCAAGTCACCTGTTGATTTACGGCAACCCCATGAATTTCATAGGGTTTTCTTAGGCAGGAAATACCTCAGAGGTGGTTTTGCTAGTTCCTCCCTCTGAGATGCAACCTACAGCACCTGATATTTGTTGGCAGTCTCCTTTCCAAGTACTAACCAGAACTACCCTGCTTAGATTCCAAGATCTCACTTACAGATTATTTAAACCACATCATGAAATGTGGTACACTATAAATATATATCCTACTATGTATGTGCACAAGAGGAAGCAGTATTTAGCTGAAAAGGTTGTAGAGAACCTAAATTAGCCAAAACAGTTGTGGAATCTAGACCATGATTTTAATTGCCTATTTTTAAAAAATGTATTCTTACAAATGATGCAGTTACATAGAAATCCTTAGACCCAATGTTCACTTCTTCACTAATTTCTAAAAGTAGCTCTCAGTTTAAAAATAGTCATGACCGTGAAACTTTTTGAATAATGAGGTATTATAAATATGTTCCCATTACTAATATAGTTACCCTTTTATTTAGACTTAATAAACTTATAAATGTCTCCTTCAACCTGATCTTTGCTTATGAAGCGTGGTATGTTTATTTTGCTCCTGCTGCTTTATAAGGAGTTAGTATTTTCCAAAGTTAAGTGCTAAATAGCTTTTAAGTAAAGCATGGTGCCTATTTTTATGACAGAGAAAGCAACTCCCATGTCTCACCACCACCTCCCTTCCAGTTTTAAATTAGATCTTGCCATGTTTCAGATTTTATCAAAGAGGGTTTCACAGATGAAGGTAAATGTACTCAAGCCACAGTATGTGTGGCCATCTACATTTTGCCATGTGGTATTACAATATGATATCAAGATATGGAAAGGTATTGTCAGATAACACACAGAATTGCTTGCTTAGACCTGTTTTCATGTAAATTCAGCCCCTAGGAGATGACCTCCCATATTGCATGTCATCCTGCGCACATTTATAGTTGTTGCAAACCTATTACACTCCTTGAAAACCAATCATTTTAATATTAGTACACAATTTTATAGTCTGGAAATGCTTCATTTTTGATAATGCTAAATTTTCTTTACATTATCTGTTATTATATGTCTTCATTTCTAATTATCCTTATTGTTGTCAGTAGCTGTGTTCGTGCAGGTGAAGCTAAGTGCACTTTCAGAAATTTGAATGACAGCAGTCATTTAGCTGATCTGACAAAAGGGTTACCTTGATAATTATTGCTGTAGTGGCAAGTCTGTTCTACTATGCTGATTTTTTCTTTTGGTTAATTCAAAGAGACAGCAACCAGATGTTTCACACAGATCACAGACTTTGTCCTGTAGTACTGGTATTGTACAGCTTGCTTATGTTTGATTCTGCTCCTTTAGATGCCGCAGTTTTGTGAGACGTTGATGAGGACTGATATTTATCCCTCTAGCATTTTCCATTATGGAACGAAAGTGTTGCCTGCTTGCAGTTGCTTCCTGTTCTATGCTGGCCCAGATTGAGAGTTCAATTCTTGATGGGCTAAGCCATCTTTTAGCTCCAAGGCATAAATAACTAGAGCATATTCCCCTTCCATGTCCCTTCCTTGATTTCTTTAGGCCATAACTAGATTGAAAATGTGGGACTGTGGTTTAATATCAGTTTACTAACCAGGATCTAAAAACACAGATGAAATCTATCCACTTTGAAAAACATTCTTTACTTTGTAAGAGTATCTCATTTTTTTGCTTTTACGGCACACTTTCTAGTTTGCTTTTTATTCATTTATAGTTGTTTCGCAAATGAATGTGCAGCAGCAAAGGGAACCGTCAAATGCTGTTTTGTAGAAAGAAACTATAGTCAGGATCCAATCACACAAGTAGTTTTACAGGCCCAAGGACACGGTTTTAATAACCGCTAGTACTGAACAGCAAACAACTCTGTTAGCCAGAATGCACTGGGAGAAGTTACAGGAGAAATTTCAGATTGTATATGAGGACCTGCTCTTTAAATTTGAAAAAGTAGATAGACAAACAATTTACATACCCAAGCTCTTGGGTGGCAACAAAATATTTCTTTCTTTACATCATCTTTTTTTATTTTAGAACACTCCTGGTAGGCCTAAGCTTTTCTCCAAAAACAAGTCTTTTGGCACCTTAAAAACTAACAGACTACATTATGGTATACACTTTTGTGGACTGCACTCCATTTCATCTTTTGCAACAGGGACTCAATAATGTTTTACCATAGCATCAGTCCTTTCTTCTTCTTGTCATTTTTGTTATTTGTTTGTTTGTTTGATTTATATTTCATCTTTTTTTCCAAAATGGAGCCCAAACTGCATAATACTTAATTGTTCCCTTCCCAAATTAATTTCTTAATTTCTTTCTAATAGTCCCCACCCCAAATTAATTTCTTCCACATGTGTAACTTGAATATCAGTAATTTCATTGGTGCAGGTAGTCATACTACTAGTGCAGAATGCAAATATTCCACACTGTGATTTCGCTCCTGGTTGCTCTGGGAAGTTTCTGAACCTTCTCATCATGAGCCTCTCCATTATTAGCTGGTGTTATTTTCATACAGCAGACATGCAGTCTGCTACTATAGCTGCACGCAAAGCTCTACAATCTTAATACAGCAGACATGCAGTCTGCCACTAGAATTGTATGGAAAGCCTTACCAAATTGGTAGAAACTGGCAGAGCTTGCATTCCACAAATAAATAACCGAGGAGCCCAGGATCACCACCATGCTGTGATGGGACAAGAAAGTGAGACTTCAAATGTATGACTGTTTTGTAAGCAGAGGAGCAACAGAAGGAATGAAAGAGGGAGAATAGTGTTAGCATGCTCCACTTTTCTCACATGTTTACTATGCTTACTTAGGATTAATTGAAGAGTGCTGTTGATTCCAGAAAATCTGGAATCTGATGTAAACTGATTCCATGGGAGCTAGAAACAAAGAGCAAAAACAGACAAGCATTCAGTGAAATACACAAGAAGAAAAAAGAGACATATCTCAAGGTTCAAGAAGGATCGTCTTTCATTTCAGATTATCTTTGTTAAAAACCCTGATGTATATCATTCTGTGAATACTCCTAAGACCTTTTTCAGAAAGGTGTATAAGAATAACTGGACCAGAAAAGCAATGACTGGGTTCTATTTTATTCCAGAACTCAATGATACTTAGCTCTTACAGCTTAATGATAGAGAAAAATCTTCTCACTCACTTTGGGAGAAGAGCTAAATCTGCAAAAATGTTTTTTTATCATTCCAATAGAAAAATAGTCTTAATTCATCTTTATTCTATTAAAAGGCCAGAGGGGAAAATAGAAGAGAGTGTTTCACGTTTTACAGAAAGTCATCACTAAGAATAGAAAAATCAAATGATCATTAGCATAAAAAGAGAAAGAGAGAAAAATACATGGTGGTTATTTTCAACATGTTTTAAAAGATTTCAGTGGATCTGCTTTTAGTAATGTAAATTGAAGACACAAAGAGCCTAATCAGGATCACAACTGCAGCAGGTCCCAAAGCAGTGAAGTTTACCCCCTTCCAGCTCATATATGTTCCTGACACATATGAGGAGCCCATGCTGGCAATTTGCTTTTGTTTTATGAAGTAATCTGCATTGAAAATTAGTACTGTACCAGAATTTTGTGAGTGGCTGAAATGTTTACCTTATATAATCTTTCTTATACCTCTTCTCCCTCTCCCTCCTTCCCTTCCCTGTTTTAATATTCTTAGCCATGTTAGGTAATTATGATACTTGAATCTTTCAACCTTTTATCCAAAAATGAAAATGCGATCATAAACCATATCAGTCTCAAAATGGAACCAAAAACTTTGGATCAGGGCCAAAACTAATTTGACCCTCCAGATGTTTAGTGACTGGAACTCCCAAGTTCCAAGTATAACTAATGGGGATGAGTAGCCCAACAACATCTAGAGAGCCTCACAAGAAGCACTCCTGCTCTGAAGAATAGGAACAGTCTAAATGTGGTTTTGCATAACCCTTTTTTCTATCATATGCTATATACTTGAAAATTCTTCTTACACCTAAGATCGTGTGAGAATGAGATTGCCTAAAAGTTCTCGCTGTGAATCGTAAAATCAGATCTGCTGAGGACAATGATTCCAGCAGCAATCCTCTACCATATTTACCTGGGAATGAGTCTCGTGAACTCAGTAGGTCTTCTTTCTAGGTAAGCAAGCAAAGGATTGCACTGAGTGTTGTTGTCTGAGGGTGTGGGGAGTTGTACAGATGTATCTAGAGTTCGTCATTAACCAATGTTTCAAAAACTATCCTTGTTATGGGGAGAAAATTCCATTGAGGACAGTGAAGGGTAAATATTGAATGATGAAGAAACAGGGAGGTTGGTTATGTTGTATGTCTTGGACTGAAAGAACACATAAGTTGAAAGAACAGAGAAATCAATCACAACAGCACATTGACAGAATTAGGAGAATATTTCTTTGAATAAACAGGACAATGACATACATGTATATACTTAAAGCTGTCTTTTAATTAAGGGATAATAATACCTAAATATGAGTAGTAAATATAAGTAGTAGTATTGTTACCCTAAGATGTGGGAAACTCTAAGGTCTACCTGCAATGCCAGCATCTCCTTAGAATTTAGGGAATTACAGCTCAAAGGAGGCCTGTCAGAAAAGGTAACAGCAGGATCTTTTCATATGTTTATACCAGTAGTAACTGTAGAGAGGGCTCCAGTTAAAAGTTAAACAGATAATTTATTTTGAATTAAGGAGACACACAAGACATCAGACACTCAAGAATTATACAAGGCTATTGGAAATTGAAGCAAGAAAGGCTGAATAGAGAGAGATTGGGTGGAAAGGGTGATAATTACCAGTCCTGAAACAGAAGGCTGAGGCAGAGTGGCTCAAACTGCATCTGAGAGTAGCATGAAAAAATGGAGTCTAGGGTACCACATGCAATATAATTTGCCCAACAGACTGCAATTTTCTGGGACTGAAGTTGGGGTTCTCATACCATTTCCTACCATGAAGGATGGTGTGTTGAGAAAATGGCAATTGCTTTCTCACAGGGCTGACAAAGGAGTCTGGAATGGAGTGATTATCTTGACTGATGGGAGTCAGGACAATCTCTTAATGACTGGCTGGGCAGGTCTAGGAAGAATTTCCATAAGGCAACATCTCAGGATGGTCTCTGATTGCTTCACTTGGGCAGTTTCAGCTTCCCTTGTTCTCAGGAGTGCTTGCAGCATGCAGTCTTGAAAGGGTTATCACAAACCAGTTGACATTGGGCTTTCCCAACTAATCTTCTTTGAACTTACAACCTGGCCATGTCTGAGGTCATCCTGACCTGGCAACGCACTTCCAGCTAGCACACTTTCAAATATACTTTTCAGTCATAAATATGTTCAATTATGAAAATAGCACATCTGGCAGCATGGGGGTGTAGGGTAACAACATTTTGTTTGAAATCAATGGATTTAAAGAATTGTCTTGAGTAGGGATGGGCCAACCAAATCCGTGAATCCTTCACAAGAATTCAAGATTCGCAAATTTGAATCCCTGTGTTAAAACAGGCAAACCGAATTTTTCAAATTCATCAACCAAATAGCTTGTTGGAGACTGGGACACGTGAAAACCTGGGAAACCAGACACACAAAGGGAGATGGCAAGTAGGTGAGTTTTTCCCTTGGAGTAATAATGGCCTTTGCTAACAATTTCAGAAATTACATCTGGAGTTGTATTCTAATATATTTAAATTGAATATTTAATCTTTAAATTCAGCACTATTTTTTCTGCTAAAAATCAACGGCATGTATAAATGCTGGGGTCAGTGGGTCTGACACCTATCAGAAGCAGGGGGGCAAAGGGCAAGGTCACCACAATCTCATCCAGTGATTGCCACATGTAGGCCAGTGTACCTCCTTCCACAAGACCAGTGCCTGGTTGTAAACCTATAGCTAGAATAGGATGAGAAGTGAAATGTCTGTCATGGTTTCTTATGAACCACATGACAAACCACGTGTACTTAAAATGAACATTGTTTTTAAAAATTGGTGCCACCGGGGCCCACCAAAGGTCTGATTGGCTGGAAGAGACAGTCTTCTTGAGATTTCAAGGACAGCTGAAAGATTCCTTTGCATAGCTGCTTTGCAAAGCTCTTTCATACACAATTCTGGGGTTTGTAGTTTTACAAGGTGTCACAGTCTTCTCTGCCAAAGTGTGCTGGTGCATCATCAAACTACAAACCCCAGGATGCCATAAGGAGATATACAGAGAAAATCCAGTTTTAACGTGGATTATTTCTGTACTGTAGTGGTCCTGTTTACACAGGCAAGAAAATGTGAGATTAATCCACATTTTCCTGCCTGTGTAGAAAGGGCCTTCATGTCATTTTCAATCTGGGGAGATCCTGAGGCAAAACGATGACAATTGTCCTGGGCAGATTTCTTCAGAGGCAGGTTTGCCTTTGCCTAGGCTTTTGCTAAGGCTGAGAGAGTGTGTCTTGCCCAAGATTATCCTTCTTTCCCTTGCTTTTTAAACCCTTTTTAAAAAAAGGATTAGGAAGATTTGAGATTTGTGAGATTTATGGATTCCCAGAACCTTCCAGGGATTTGGATCCGGATCATTCTGGTTTCATCCCATCTCTAGTCTTGAGAGTGTATCACTGGGTTTTATAGTATGTGGATTTGGAAATATTTTTGTATCTATGTATAAATATAAGGGTTGCCAGTAATTTCATAGTAGATTTAAATACACAGGTGACTTTCTCATGCTCCTTATTTTTTTCATAAATGTTCTCACATAAAATTTTTAGCAGTTTCACTGATGATTGAGGGTGATGTGAGCAAAAATTACCATTATTGAAAAACTGATGAAAAAGAGTTGGTTTTTTTTTTTAAAAAGTCAACAATTAAGGCCAGTAAAATTAGTTGCTGTAATGAAAGCAGCCTTTCTTACTTTGTATTGAAGGAAATTTTGAGCCTTTTTTTTTTTTTAAGAACTGGATAGAATGTGTGGAGAATGCTGCCCTTTATAAAGGATTTACACCTTGCAAATACCAGAAAAACGTGTGTAAAAGGTTTTCATGACATGTGCCCTTTAAATGCTTTTTTTTAAAGAAATGAAGCTACTAATTAGCTTATTCTTCCTCAAAATTGGATAAAGTATCCAGGATCAGTTGCTCCTTTTGAGGAAGCTAAATCTGCCAGTTCTCAGAAACACGTGTGGAAGCCAATGTGGTACAGTGGTTTGTGTGTTGAACTGTGACTCTGAGAGAGCAGGGTTCAAATCACCATTCAGCCATGGACACTCATTGGGTGACCTTGGGCAAGTCACACTCTCTCAGTGTCAGAAGAAGGCAATGGCAAACCTTCTCTGAACAAATCTTGCCCAGTGATAGGTTTGCCTTAGGATTGCCTTAAGTTAGAAACAGCTTGAAGGCACACAACAACAAAAATTATGCAGTCCTTCAGATATTGTTGCACTGTGACTCTGATAAACAGGTATGAGGAATGCTGGGGACTGCAGTCCAGCAATATCTGCAGGACAGTGTGATTTCTACCACTTGTTTATTTTACAAGAGCAAACTACCCTCCCCTTAGTTCAGATGATTCCCTGCCTTCCTCTGACATGCTCACAAGGAAATCAGTGGCTAATCAAGTTTAGATTAACCACAGTCTAGTCTTGTGTCTGAGCCCTACATTGTGGTTAATCTTAACCATAGTTTGTTGTAACAAGTCAACTTTGGTTTCAAGCAAACCATAATTAACACTATACCAGTACTAGTTGGATATGGATGGCACAATGAGCTGCTGTTAAAAACAGAAGTGAAAGTTCTGTAATTCCTTCTGGTGGTGGTGATGGAAGGTGGAGGATTGTATAAGCCTGAATTGTAATTAACTATGTTTTCTGTAACATACAAAAATAGCTGATATCTATATCTCTATCCATCTATCCATCTATCTATCTATCTGTCTATCTATCTATAACACAGGATACAAAACTAGTTTCTTTTACAGTTACTGGTCAGGGATCCGTTATACTTTCTTGGGGTCAGAAATTATTTCTTGGAGTCAGAAGTTACTTCCTGTTAGAAAACAAATCAGTATTTTTGCTTCCTGGTAAAATTTGGACATTGTGTCTCAAATCTTCCTTTGCAGTAGTTAAAATTGGGTTAAATGTCCATTGCACTAGCACAAGTGCTCTAGCACAGCAGGATTTTCTCACTCTCTGTTCTCTCCTTTTATTCATCGTGACTATCTGATCCAGAAGATTTTCATGTCATCCAAAGCAGATTTTAAGGACTCAGAGTGGGCTGTGGCAGAGCAGAGGGAATCGTTGTCCTTATTCTGCCAAAAGAAGCTGAATTGTCAGCGTAATGGCAGCATTGGAACCAAGCCATTATTTATGATAAAAAATTTATGTCTTCTTAGCACTACAGCCCATAATGACAGTGTTGCCTGTGGTCCTGATAATGTGGTTCTAGGATCTTATTTTGTCTAAGAGGCATTTTTCAATTTTTAAAAAACCAGTAGTCAGATACAATAATAAACTCCCAAGATAAAAGTAAAGAGAATCAAAAGCTATCCAGACTTCAATTCAAAATGAGGATCAAATGCTGATAAAATTAATATTTGGAGAATGAGCTCTTCTCAGTAGAACATGAACACACATGCAAAAAAAAGTGTTTAGACCACAAAGAGTTCCTTTCCAGCCCTTCTTTCAGGCTGCATTTTAACATAAAACAGCCAAACTGATTTAAGAAAAAATGTAGAAAAAAGGTGGGAGTGGGAGAGATTCAATAATTGCTTCCACTTCCAAGCAAAATATTTTCTTTTAATGAGGTTTTAAGAGTCTGATGTACTTGAAAGTTTATTCAGTGATGCAGTGTAATTTTTTGATGCCTCTGACTAGTAGGTACAGCAGCTTTTTGCAGGCATTTCCATCCTTCCATTGTATTTTGGAGTGTTAGCTTTGCCATGACTTTAAATAGAATGAGTTGAGATATTGTTTTTTACAGGTATTAATAATAGGCTTCCTTTTTGTATGTTACATATGAATTTATATGGTAACGTTTTATGTTAATAGGCTAATGTTTGAAACTGTGATCCATTCTATTGGTAGGGGTTTCATTTCAGTAGTGCCTTTCTGGGGAAGCCCAAGTTATTTACAGAATGAACACAGTTAATTTGAAAGAACAGTAATGGAATTTTATACCATGAGGCATTGCCAGTTCTTTGCTGATCTCAAGCCCAGTGGAAAGAGAGCGTGGATAAGAACATATTTTATGTTTGGATTTTTTCCCCCATTTTTGTTTTAAACAGATACATTACACAAAATATGAGAGCTTTACTATCCAGATATTAATCTTCAAACAAATGAAACAGAATACTTAGTGTATTTGTGGAGGACCTTCTGTTTTTTTGTTTAAAGAATAGAATGTACTTTTTCCTACTTGCAGGCATGGTTTTAATGGTGCTGCTCACTTTCTGAAATATATAAAACAGTATCTCTTAGTCATGGCATACATGGTACGTTGTCCTACAGATATCACTTTGTTCTGAGATTGACTTTTTTTCCAGCAGACTCTTCTGTTTGGCATTAATTTTGTAAATAATAACTACTTTCAAACTGTTTAATTAATCCTTAGTGATAGATTCTTTTTGCACCTTTAAGCATATGCCTTCATGTATTTCATTTGCATTTCCTACCTTATGCTTGGATAGAAGAAGTCCACAGGTAGAGGGAATGTCACTTGTTAACAACCCCCACTTTTCAGTTTTCTTAAGGCTCCTTTTCCAATCATTCACAAAGGTTTTGAAGAGGCATTTCAGGAAGGCTAGAACGAAGCACTCCATTTCCTCCAGAGAGCCCTTCCCTTGCAGTTAGGTTTCAGATTCTCCCCCCAACCCGTAAAACTAAGATGAAGCATACACTGGCTCTAGAATGATGGGTCTGTCTTCTGAGTCCATTCCAAAAGAAAATAGCTTTTGTTTTTGTTGCTTCTCCTGCTGCAGTTCACAAACCAGCCAGTAGCTTCATAAGAGGAGTGGTATCAAGACAATTCTTTTACATCAGATGCAATGCCTTCATTTAAAGAAGGATATAACATTTATTTTGGCATTTCTGTTGCCAATGGAATAGGATTACTGTGGCTAAGCAAACATTTTCTTCCTTGTTTGAACCCATACTATATATGTACGCTATATGCATGTCAAGAGGGAGGGGGGAATGCTGGTAAAAATCTCCCGCATGTGGTGATTTGTTTGAGTTACAGAATCAAATTTCAGGTTTATTTGGGTGTTGGGCATAGTTTTCATGTCAACCAGCAATCTCAGTGCAACACAGGAGCTTGTAGATAAGCCACCTGCTAGGGCTGAGCAGTTAACCTCTTGCAGTTGAATAGCTGCCAAGATTGCAACCTGCTGTCATCTCTGTGACATGTGTATCAGGCGGGAGTGGGGGGGGGCATTTGGCCTTCTAGAAATTTTGCACCAGAACTCCCATAATAATCCCTTGGCCTTGGGTATGCTTGTGGAACTGATGGGAGTTGTTAGTGAAAACACCTGAAAGGCCAAAAGTTATCTAACTTTGCAGGTTCTCTTTTTATAGATTTCTGAACGTTTGTATTGCTCAATAAAGCCTCTCAAATGGAGTACCTTTGCCTAGTTACCCAAAGCTTTTTTGTATAGTAGAACTGCCTTTTTCATCCTGTCCATTATCCACAAAGTGCTATGGTTTACCCACATTGGTCTCTTGCTTTGAATACAATATTCAGATTTGGCACATGGATCTCCACCATGAATCCCATGTTGAGAGAAAGGTGAGATAAGAATTAAATAAATAAAAATAAATGCATCTATAGCCTCTTTACCTTTCAAGGAAGTACTAATAATTAACCACATGATATACATATGTACACATCACAAAATTAAGGCTACATGGAGTAGGTTAGAGGCAACAAACACGGCCTTCTTACATAAAGCACTTATATTTTGGAATGAATTATGTCTGTAGTACTGTAGACTTTTATGGAAAAACTTCCTTTAGAGTTGCCCTTTTAGTCTCTGATACCTCTTGAAATGCTACTCTGTTTGTGTTACTTGTGGCTGACAAGCATTTGGTAACCAGAACAAGAAAAGACAATGTCATGTTTAAATGAAGTTGAGTCATTCCAAGCTGATTACACAGGACAAATGGCTGCTTTTCAAAATCTTTCGCCAAGTATGACCATAAGAAAAACTTTGGATTACCTTGGGTATAAAATGCAATCTTGTTACAGGTTTGTGGAAGCGTCTGAGTTTTACAACATAGTTTACAATTAATTAATTAATTAATTAATTATGGAAAGAGAGGTGTATGTGAGCAACAAATTTCAGACTGTGTTGGATGATAGCTTCCAGGTCAATGAGACAATGAGTATTCTTTGCATGTTATTCTGAACTTTAAAAAAAGCTGTCCAGAGTGCTGAATCTTATCCCCCAAATAGGAGTTCAACAACTGGATATGTCCTTTATAATTTGTACTGAAACCTGGAGTGGATTTGCCATCTTGTTAACATAGGAGTGGCTGGGTGTCAGAGATTTCTGATGTACACCTCTATTCCCCATCTCTGCCTCTGATGCCCTTTGCCTCATCGTTTTCATTCTCCCTAACAAAGTACCTAGCTGGAGATACTATAAGCATATGTGTTTTACTCAGGCAGCCCACACTTACTATTGCAATTGCTAAAGCTCTGAAAAACATTTTGGGCATTTGAGAAGTCCGGATAACTGCTGCTCAGATGATGGATTCCTATGAGTTGAAGAAGGATCCCAGATAACTAGTGAATAGGCAGACTAATCTTGTGGACATTGTTGTGTTTTTGTTTTTGTTTTTCTATTTACAAAAAGGTGCTTCTTTCTTCTTGATTTTAAACACATGGAGTTTCTCACCATTTTTGCTCCCCTTACTGTAGTTCATTGGGTTCACTGAAAAAGCCATTCCAAGAATTCTTGTTTCTGCCAGAGGAGCACTCTGAGGGGCTTCTGTTGAGACACAGCACCAGCACTCCTTCAGTATACCAGCCAATATCAATATACTACAGCACAGACCATGTTAAAGAATTGTGCTACACTGTCTATGAACCTTCCTCTGAAATCAAAAGTTATATGAGATTGCAGATATGTTATTAAAATCTTAGCGGGGTGCCACAGGGTTCTGTCCTGGGCCCGGTGCTGTTCAATATCTTCATTAATGACTTGGATGAAGGAATAGAGGGCACGCTGATCAAATTTGCAGGTGACACCAAATTGGGAGGGGTTGCTAATACGCCTGATGACAGGATCAAAATTCAAAAGGACCTGGACAGGTTGGAGAGCTGGGCCAAGACTAACAAAATGAATTTCAACAGAGAGAAATGTAAGGTCCTACACTTAGGCAGAAAAAATGGTATGCAGAAATATAGGATGGGGGACACGTGGCTGGCTAACAGTACGTGTGAAAGGGATCTAGGAGTCTTCATAGACTACAAGCTGAACATGAGTCAGCAGTGTGATGCGGCAACCAAGAAAGCCAACGCAATTCTTAGTTGCATCAATAGGAGTATGGTGTCTAGAATGAGGGAGGTATTGGTACCACTTTATTCTGCATTGGTTAGACCTCATCTTGAATGCTGCGTCCAATTCTGGGCACCCCAATTCAAGAAGGATATGGATAAGCTGGAGCAGGTCCAGAGGAGGGCAACCAAAATGGTGAGGGGCCTGGAAGCGATGCCCTGTGAGGACAGACTTAGAGAGCTGGGTATGTTTAGTCTGCAGAAGAGAAGGTTGAGAGGGGACATGATAGCCATGTTTAAATATTTGAAGGGATGTCATGTCGAGGAGGGAGTGGGCTTGTTTTCTCCTGCTCTTGAGACCAGGACAAGGAGCAATGGATGCAAGCTGCAGGAGGGGAGATTCCGCCTGAACCTCAGGAGGAATTTCCTGAAGGTCAGGGCTGTCCGGCAGTGGAATGTGCTGCCACGGAGTGTGGTGGAGTCTCCTTCGTTGGAGGTTTTTAAACAGAGGCAGGATGGCCACTTGTCGGGAGTGCTTTGAGGGTTTTCCTGCATGGCAGGGGGTTGGACTGGATGGCCCTTGTGGTCTCTTCCAACTCTACATTTCTGTGATTCTATGATCTTCAGATAGTGCTCCATGCACAATAGTTGTTTGGCTTACATTTGGATGGGGATGTGGGATGAGGTACTCCCCCCAAATGTTATCCGTGACTAGTGGTAATGCTGGATAGAATTAATGGGAATTGCAGTCAAGTAACATCTGATGGGTCACAGATTCCTCACTCATACGGTAGAACAGCTAATCTTTATCTTCTTATATTAAGTGACTTGGCCCTTAACAGTTATATCCATTACTGGAAAACTGCAACTTCTGGCTCTAGTTCTTATTTTTACATGTACAACTCAAACAGATGACGGTTCTCCATTCCGGGAAAATGTGTTTTTGGTAGTAAAAATAATTTCCCATACAAATTATCCTCCTTCACCATTTGAATAGACTGTAGCAAAATATCAGAGAGCCAGCATAGTATAGTGGTTTGAACATTTGGACTATGATCCTGGAGACCAGAATTCAATTCGCCACTTAACCATGGAAACCCACTAGGTGGCCTTGGGTGCATCACACACACTCAACTCCAGAAAATCCTGTGACTTTAGGGTTGCAATAAGCAGAAGTGGCTTGAAGGCACACAACAAAATATCAGTAACATCGACTTATCTTTAATCTTTAATTAAATTGTATTTCCTTCCCATTATGTGGTCTTTTGTACCATATTGAAACAAAACACTGCTTTGCTGAGGGCTAGCTGAAGTTTACAACCAGGTTCCTTGCTTTATTATTATTTTGAAATTATACTCACAATATATAGGGCTGAACCGCAAAGCCCGTATCAATTTTAGTACCTTGTTTGAGTAAATTTTGGGGACAGGCTTTTGGCAGTTATGGGAGTGGGTGTAGGAAGTGTGGGCTGAACCTAGTAGTAGCAATGATGTCCCTCTGAAGTGGTGGTTGTGGTTGTGTGAAAATGTTCTGTAAAGAGCTTGAAACTAAGCTGACGTATATACAACTGAAGAAAATGCATTTCCACTTGCTATCTTGCTTCCATCTTCTTTCTCTCACTTTGTAGCTTCCTTTGTGTCCAGTTTTCACTTGTTGATTCTTCAGATTCTTTGTTAATCTCTAATGTCCTATGGATATTGATGGTGCTTATACATCATAATCCTAGATCAAAATGAAATAAAATATTTTGTTTAGCTCCACTGACTCTATATGGAAACTGTGTTTCAAACTTATTTGGGGGCGGTGTTGTTTGTTAGTGGTTATCAGTTGCTGTTCTATATGTGGCTATGTGCATGAAACACAAGAATGGTAAAAGTGGCCTTACCTGGGTTCTGATGTGGGTGACATAGCTACCTGCCCGCTTCTAGTAAAGCATCTAATACAGGATTGAGTGTTTTATAAGCTTCATAGTGATATAAATACAAAAGTACATGCATACGAAAGTCTACTGCAATTCTGAATTTGAGCTAATGAGATCAATTATTAATTAAAGTAATTACTGATGTAAAATAATTAGTAATTAAAGTAATTACTGAACTAAAGTGGGATTATCTTCATTACTCATAGTCATTAATATTTAATTTATGAAGGAAAGTATCTGAATTAAAAATGGTACATAACAAAGTGATTTCTACATTAGGCTGTTTGAAGCCTTGGTGTTTAATCTTGGCTTAAAACTCATTTTGTTCCCAAATCTATATAAAGACCACATCAATAAGGAGACATTGTGTGATGCCAGTTTTATTATATTCATATTAAGTGACCAAAACCCAACCCCTCCCCACCCACAAAAGAAATATAGGTCTCAAAACCATAAATAACAATTATTATTAGATATAAGCATCTGCAGCAAAGGAGCAAGTAGCAGTTTAATCTGATTTATGTGGAGAATGTCATGCTGGAGAAGGCTGTTATAAGACATCCAATTCAAGTAGTTAAAATTAGTAAGGACCAAGAAAAAAATCACAGGGGAAGGTGGAAATCTGTGTTGAAGAAAGAGTCCCTATAGTCTAACTTTAATTATGTTAGAAAAAGCAATTTTCTAAACCTTGTAGAAGCCAAGATACTAGGCAAAATGTGCTCCATTGTTCTGCCATTTGTTTTGTGTTTTGATGATTTAGACAATAAAATATGATACTAGTAATTGAGACATCCACTATCTGGAGCACAAACTTGCAGTTCATTTTAAAGCTTTGGTGCCACATGGCCTTCTCAGTTAAGAAAGAAATTCTGTTGCCCCACCTCTGGCCAATCTGATTTTGTTAGTCTTCAGATGATGAATGAGAGCTTCCAAATGTGATTTCACAACATGGAAAGGTTGGTGAAGGAGTAGGTGTTCCTTTGTTTATCTTTTAGTTTTATTTCTTCTCTGGCCCTGCTAGAGGTTATCTGTTTTTATATTTAAAATGTATAATTTATTCTGCCTTCTTCTCAAATGTATTTTGTTCATTATAGTCTCTTCAGTTGTCTCAAGAAAATTCTTTGGGACTAATAGGGCAGGATTAGATATCTTGGAAAAAACAAACAAAGAGTTGTGGTAAACAAGGCTTAGAAAGTATGTCAAATGCCCATACTATTGACTACTAACTCAGCTCCTCACACAGTTGTGTTAATTGTCAGTAACACAGGACATACAGTAACATACGGCCAGCATTCCTATATGGCCTAAGGCCAGTGTGTCTGAAAAGGCATTTATCACTTTCGAGCCTCCCAGTGTATTGAAGTAATTATTCCAGGGATTTGGTGAGTCTGCCTTCTCAGTTCAGTGGCCAATTATGAAGGACCTAACTGAGGATGTAGAGCAATCTCCCCACAGACATTTGTTTCCCGTGTGCGCTTTGTTCGTTTTGGTGCCAATTGGAGCTGTGTTCTGTTTGAGAAGGCTTGTAATGATATAATGACTGGAGGGCCCTTCTCTCCAGGTTATTAGGTGTGTGTAAGGAGTCAAAGTTCCTCAAGTAGTGGTTTGTTTTTCAATACCAGCACCACATGACCTAACAGTATAAAATAAGAGATGGGAAGCAAAAGAGCACCTGTTCTGGCTTCTGGTAAATTTACCAAAGGAGGTGAGCATACTCAAGCAGTATAGGGAGGGGAATCAGTCCTCCATCATATCTAGCACCAGCTGTATGTAGAAACATTTCGAAGCTTTTTTTTAAAACGAGTGGATTAGAAAAGAGTAAAAGACTATATCCCAAAAATGATAAAACAGTTCAGTCCACCATTGCCTGCACAGAGAAATAGCAAGCCTCATAGACTTGTCCGGCTGTCAAAAATGCAGTAGTTTCTAGGATCCATGTGGGATGTGAAACTCCTTGGATAAATTATTCTGCTTGGGGGACCAGGGGACCACCGCTGTATAGATGTCGAATGAAGAGGGGCCAAAGATCCTGTTTCAAAGTTTTGAGATAGTAGTTAGGGATTATATATTTATTAGGTTCGTCTTCTAGGGTCAGACAGAGTACAAGTTCCTATTCGTGTTAGTCCCAGAAACTGTGACTTAATTTGAAGGAATGTAATAGAATGGACAGAAAGGGGAAGTTAAATTGATCACAGAAGGGAGCAGGAGAATTGGGCGGGAGGGACCAATAGGGGGAGCTGGTGCTGTGGGTGAAGGGTCCTCAGGATGCAGCCATTCTTGGCCCTCTCATTGGGCAGATGAGATGCATACCTCAGAAAGCATAAAGGTGGTGAATATTTCCCTCACCTCAGCCAGAAGGTCTTCTGCTGTTGGTTGAGATAATCGCTTGGATGCTTTCCATCCATGACATATCCAGTTGGGAAACGGTCAGCCCAACTCTGGAGAGAAACAGCCGGGATATGGCTCTTTTGAGCTGGCCAAATCCTTAAATGCTTTGCTTTGTGGATGAGATGAAATGCTGTTGGTGGAGGTGCACAGTCATTCTCTGAAGGAATTCCACAACTCTTGCTTCTGAGCCAAGCATTGCTGTCTGACTGGCTCTGCAGAGCTGTGCTATGCAGCTAACACTGCTTTCCACAAGACAGGAAAAAAAGGTGATGATGGGGAGGGCAGTGAGGTAGGCACCACTTATCTTCTCGCTTCAGCTGACACAAGAACTGCAGCTGCCGTTGGATGCAATAGCTGCCTACTAAACTGTGTTTTTGCATGTTTCCTTCTGTTGGCTGACAGTAATAAAGAAGGCAGGTATAACTTCTGCTAAAAGAAACTTATGAAATGAACTTCCTGACACAGATTTGGTATATTTTTAAAGACTTCCATAATTGGTTACCAACAAGGACAGTTCACCATTTGTCCCTTTTAATGAGGTAAAAACCTGGTTCTGAAAAAAAAGAAGAAATAGAATCTGATTATTGGATGTGGCATGTTTCTTCATTTGAAGCATTAGCAGCAGATTGTATGCATTCTTAATTGTGGGTAGTTCTTCAGGCTTGGGACAGAAAATAGTATTAATTATTGTAGAAACTGTGACATTTCCACACAAGTTCTCTTTTAATGCAGCTTGTACCCCCTAGTGGTGGTTAGTAAGAGGTTTAGACTGACAAAAAACCATTTACAAGAGTTGTAAACCAAGATGTTAATTAAATCTGCTTCATGTGGAAATGATCTGCATTGAACAGTACTGTGGGTACTAGGTGATAGTGTACATCTGTTTTGTGTGCTTGTTAAAACTGTATGTTTGTGTGGCTGATGGGAGAAATTGAATGAATTAAAATGCAGACTGTATGGTACAGTGGTTTGAGCACTGGACTGTGACCCTGGGGAGCAGGCTTCAGTTTCCTGCTCACTGACAGAAGTTCACTGGGTGACCTTGAGCACATCACATACTTTCAACCCCAAAGAAGGTTCATCTTGGGGACTCCATAAGTCAGAAGTGACATGAAAGCACACAACAACAGTATATACAATTTTTAAAAATTCTGCAAGGCTAGACAATATTACTAATACCTATTTTCATTCATTTATAATTTCCATTTTAAATATTTTCTGATATATTGCAATTTTCATAAATAATAATTCCATTTCAGAGCAGGCATCAAGATAATTTGAAAGAGATTCATTAGACATTAATTGGAAAATATCATTTGAAAATGAAATTATCGTCATTATCATTGCAGGAACTAACTGTCAATTTGTAATTTATTTATGGCATTTGTATACTTCTCTAAAGCATGTTTTACATACAGATTTTTTTCAAAGAACTTTCTGTTGAGTTGTTGATTTGCACTACCTTTGTGGGCTCCCAAGTGAAACAAAAATATAGAATCTAAAAAGTTTTAATTTTTGTATGAAATAAACTTGTTTGTGAAACCCACAGTCCATAGAAAGACATCAATTGTGTGTGTTTAGTTAACACCGCTATTCTGGCTGTTAGTAGAGTCAGCCAAAAGTCCCAGACCTGAGCCTATCAATAGCAGCAGCCCATCAATAGCACCAGCACCAGCCACAGACCAAGCACTCACCCTCGGCAGTGTTGTCAATGAATTTGCAAACTGTGTGAGTACTTGCCCGTTCTGCTTCTTTACATCTACACACTCCTCCATACCCATGACAATCTGATTAAGCAGAGGTGGCTTTTTGGACTGGGTTTCTTAGATATACAGGATCCAGGTGTCTCAATTTGCTTTTATTTTCTTTACATTGAAAATCTGCATTCTTTGTTCTGCCTCCATTAGTTCAAAAGTAAGAGTTCTGTACCTACGTTGTTTGTCAAAGATGTTAGCAAAATTATATTAACTTGTTTGAATGCCTTTTTTCCTCACTGTCATTTGACTTTGTTTAATCTATGCTATTTTTTAAATACAGTGCTCTAATTTTTCAAGGGTTCAGCTTGCAGACCCTTGCCAATGTCAAAAAAAATGTGAACCCCCTCGCCCAAGTGAGCGTTCCCCCCCCAGTCCCTTCCAGGTATCCTCCTTCCATTCCCTTGCCTTTTGCCTGAGTGCATGTGCCTTCCTTCTCCATGCCTGGGCAAAAGGCAAGCAAATGGGAAGGGGCAACCCTCTGCACAGAGAAGGTACGCACGTGTCTCCCTGCCCTAGTTCTACCCCCCATTCCCTTGCCCTTTGCCTGGGTGCACATTTCTTCCTTCCACATGCCTGAGCAAAAGAAATGAAGTGGAAGGGGGCAGCCCTGTGTGCAGAAAAGGTATATGCCTCCTCCCCATTCTCCCCTCCCATTTCCTTGCCTTTTGCCCAAGCTTGCTGCCCTCCTTCTCCACACACGGGGCTCTCTCCTCCAGTTCCCTTGCCCAGGCGTGGAGAAGGAAGGCACACACGCCGGGGAAAAGGCAAGGGAATGGGCAGGAAAGAATATGGGGAGAGGCAAGCAGGTGCCTTGTGAATAATCAGATTTGTAAATGTGAAGACCGTAATACCAAAACAAATAAATATGACTTATTTCAGTGAAAACACATTCAGTTTCAGTCTGAAGTACTTCAGTTTTTTTCCTTTCAAAGATCTTATGAGCTGCTTTGGGTCCCACTCCAGGAGAAAGTCAGCATATAAATGAAAATTAAGGCAAGTATTCTACATCATGTACCTCTCCCAGTCCAGTCCCTTCAAATCTGTCATTCAGCTGTGCCGTAATCACCAGTAGCAAGGACTTCTTTCTTCCCATGCAACCAGTACCTATTAAAGAAGGCTGAGGGGAAGTTGCGGTCATGGAAATAGTGTCACAATCGTGACTAAGTAGCCATCATTAATATTGAATATTTGCCTAGATTTATTTATACATATCTGTTCCATTTTTACAATCGCTACTTAGTTTGACACTATTGCCACAATCGTAGCTCGCTCACTCACTCACTCACTCACACAGACACACACTTTACCAAGCATCAGATGCATGAGGAGAAGGAGGTATATTCTGCTGGCATTCAGAGCATGAGTGTTTCTGTCAGGTTGTGGGGTTGTTGGGCCAGGAGAGGTGACTTAGTTAAGTACACTTAGCTAAGCAGTTGATGTAGAATACTGGCCAATACTACTATTATTACTACCATCCACCTAGAAATACGTCTTGCCTCTTCTCTACTCTCCCATTTTTTTTCTGGTACCACTGTAGGTGTGGTTACTGCGCTGCAGTGTAGAAAACTGCATGATTAATCCCTTTGCATAACTAGTGTTGCTTTGTAACTATAGCTAGAATGTGACAGTTGTTAGGGAAGATGCTGTAGTTCAAGGATGGGGATTGTAGCGTGAGACATATTCGTCCAATGACACCATGGTTCAATGTTTTAAAAACCTGAAATTAGTTTTTGAAATGCTTTTCAGCAGTTTCTTTAAGCATTGCAACTGTCCCTCTGAAGCTTTGCAGGTTTCTTGCCCAGAGATATCATTATGGTGTATGCTTCTAAAACCACAAGGATGGGGGGAAGAATGCAAATCATGTCCATCCTCCACTCCAGAAAATTAAGGACTCTCCTTCCACATAAATCACTGCCATTATAATTCTAGAATTTGTTTTTTTTTTCTTACTTAGGCCAGCACTGTGCTCTTTGTCATTTTGGTAACAATGATCTATAGGAAACCTAGGAGAATAAGCGGGATACCTCACACCTCATATCATTTAGAACAGGTATAGGAAAAATGAGGCCTAAGGGCAGCACATGGACCCTAAGGCCATTGCTAACATTGTTCTCCATGACTAAAAAAGAGAAGAACATAGTGTGCGGGGAGGATGCAACTCTCCAAAGACCCATAAGAGACCAGGGCAATCACCTAGCCCCCAGCAGTTGCTCATCCCTTATTTAGAGGACTAGGTTCTGTACTCTATCCCTTTGCTCTAACTCCTTGGTTTGAAACTCTTATCAGAAAGCATCATACTGTGAAAGCAGTATACTGTTGGTGGCATTGCTGGCCTTGCATCCTTGAACTAGCCTTTACATGCATCATGGATACCTAAAAAGGAATTCTTGTACATTAACAATTGCTGACATATATGGTTATGTGCCTTTGGAACACTCAAGGGAAGTGTGAAGGAAGCGATACCATTGTCAGCGTTTCCCAGTAGCTTACTATACACTAGGCTACTATACCTTCACAGAGAACTACCGGCCCAATATAAGGTTCTAGTCTGATAACCACCCCTTCTCTTTTGGTTTTGTCTCATAGAGAACTTCATAAAATTTCTGTAGTATTTGATAAAAAGCCCTGGAAACCTTTCTGTAGTTTCAGTGTTAAATATGGAGTTTTAAATTATAGGCTTTCTTCCTCCATCTTGTTCTTAAGTGAGTAAGTGCTGCTTCAGGCAGAGAACAACTGCACTGCTGTGTAGCTCTCTAATAAACTGCTAATTGTAGGGAATGGTAAACCAAAAATATTTCTAAGTGTTAGTGGGAGGAACTGTTGACAAAAGAAAAGTGGGTCCTGTTTAAGTTTGCTCTATTCTTCTATTTCAGAGTTAGTTCTCTGCTCCCTCAAAACAGCTATTTTAAAGTCACATGATCCCATATATCCGTACAAGTCTGTTGAATCTTGACCTAGAATCCACCAGGCGGCTAAACTAAGAATACTGTCTCTTTTAGAAACACAGCAGCAAAAGCAATAAAAATTTCTATAAAACTATATAGGGTTTCTCTAGTCTAGAGCATAAATCATCATCATCATCTGTAACTTTTTCTCCCCCCATTAAAAATAATAACTCATTGTTATTACTTATTACTCCTTTGGAAGTTGCAAACACATTACAATGTTTTAGCATAACAAGTAAATATTATTTGCTATGCTCTTTTTTTTAAAGGAATAAACGTTTTTAAAGGAACAAAAATAATGTCATGTGATGTTATAGGTAGCACTTTTTGGAAGTTCTGTAGACTTCGTTATACCATCAAGGCAAAAGAGAAATGTACATTCCATTTACTTTGTTTAGAATTCTTAAATGGTGGCCAACATATCCAAATAAAGTATCCAAAGAGTCCAATTTAGTTAGCCAACAAGATAAAGACTACTTTATTTAATTCCAAGAGGCCTAAAGCAGTCCCAGGCATGTTTACTTAGAACAGTGGTTCTCAACCTGTGGGTCCCCAGATGTTTGTGGACTTATAGAAACATAGAATCATAGAAATGTAGAGTTGGAAGAGACCACACGGGCCATCCAGTCCAACCCCCTGATATGCAGGAACACCCTCAAAGCATTCCCGACAGATGGCCATCTAGCCTCTGCTTAAAAACCTCCAAGGAAGGAGACTCCACTACACTCCGAAGCAGCATATTCCACTGCCAGACAGCCCTGACCGTCAGGAAGTTCTTCCTGAAGTTCAAGTGGAATCTCCTTTCCTGCAGCTTGAATCCATTGCTCCTTGTCCTGGTCTCTGGAGCAGCAGAAAACAAGCCCTCTCCTTCCTCTACATGACATCCCTTCAAATATTTAAACATAGCTTACGTGTCCCCTCTTAACTTTCTCTTCTGCAGACTAAACATACCCAGCTCTCTAAGTCTATCCTCATAGGGCATGTCTTCCAGGCCTCTCACCATTTTGGTCGCCCTTCTCTGGACTTGCTCCAGCTTGACCATGTCCTTCTTGAATTGGGGTGCCCAGAACTGGACACAGTATTCAAGATGAGGTCTAACCAAATCAGAGTAGAGTGGTACCAGTACCTCCCTCGATCTAGACACCATACTCCTATTGATGCAGCCGAGAATTGCATTGGCTTTCTTGGCTGCCGCATCACACTGCTGACACATGTTCAGCTTGTGATCTATTAAGACTCCTAGATCCCTTTCACACGTACCGCTATCAAGCCACGTGTCCCCCATCCTATATTTCTGTATTCCATTTTTTCTACCTAAGTGTAGAACCTTACACTTCTCTCTGTTGAATTTCATTTTGTTAGCCTTGGCCCAGCTCTCCAATCTATCCAGGTCATTTTGAATTTTGATCCTATCCTCTGGCGTATTAGCAACCCCTCCCAATTTGGTGTCATCTGCGAATTTGATGAGGATGCCCTCTATTCCTTCATCCAAGTCGTTGATAAAAATATTGAACAGCACTGGGCCCAGGACAGAACCCTGCGGCACCCCGCTAGTCACTTCTCTCCAGGATGAGAAGCAGCCATTCGTGATCACTCTTTGGGTTCGGTCGGTCAACCAATTACAAATCCAACTAACAGTAGCCCTGTCCAGCCCTCATTTTACTAGTTTCTTTGCAAGAATGTCATGGGGAACTTTGTCAAAGGCCTTACTGAAATCGAGGTATGCTACATCCACAGCATTCCCTTCATCTATCAAGCTAGTAACTCTATCATAAAAAGAGATAAGATTAGTCTGACATGACTTATTTTTGAGAAATCCATTTTGACTTCTCGTGATTATCGCCTTGCTTTCTAAGTGATTAGAAACTGACTGCTTAACGATCTGCTCCAGGATCTTTCCGGGTACTGATGTCAGGCTAACTGGGCGATAATTGTTTGGGTCCTCTTTTTTCCCCTTCTTGAAGATGGGGACAACATTTGCTCTCTTCCAGTCTGCTGGAACTTCTCCTGTCCTCCAAGATTTCTCAAAGATTATAGCAAGCGGTTCCGAAATGACCTCTGCCAGCTCTTTTAATATCCTAGGATGCAATTCATCTTGCCCTGGAGACTTGAGTTCATCCAGTGTGGCCAGGTATTCCTGTACCACCCCTCTACCTATTACGTGCCTCATTTCCCCTGCTTCCTCACCTGCTCCCCTACCGCCAGGTTGAGTGCTTGTATCCTTCTGGGAAAAAACTGAGACAAAGAAGGTGTTAAGTAGTTCTGCCTTTTCCCTTCCCTCTGTGAGTAATTCTCCATCTTCGCTGCTCAGCGACCCTATCGTCTCCTTCTTTTTCCTTTTGCTGCGGACGTATTTAAAAAAGCCCAGCCTCTATGGTCAATGCTCAGGGCTTCTGGGAGCTGAAGTCCAAAAACATCTGGGGACCCACAGGTTGAGAACCACTGACTTAGAAGTAAATTCTATTTGAGTTGATTGGGACTTACCCCTTAGCAAGTATACTTTGTCAGCTTTGCCTCCTGCATTGTGCTAAAGATGTAGCTCTTGTAGCTAATTATCAGTACAATGACCGTTTCTGCACTATACTGTTATGGTGCTATTATTCGACTTTCAACCTTCTATGGAATCTTGGGGTTTGCAGTTTAGGGAGGAGCATTTAGAATTCTCAGCCAGAGAGCTCTTTGGCTTCAATAAACTACAAACCCTAGAATTCCACAGGATGTTGAAAGTGGAACAACAGCAGTATAACAGTATAGGGTGGAAATGGCCTATGTTTAAATATTTTTGAATGTGTTTGCTTCAAAGTACATTGAGAGGAGAGCAGTTATAACCCATATGATAGTCCTTCTCCAGTTATAGTGTGTATAAAGATTCATGGTAGAGACTGGCCTTGGCACTGTTGTGAAATTTGTTATCTATGACCATTTCCACACTAGACTGTTACAGCACAATTATTCCACTTTCAATATCCTATGAAATCCTGGGGTTTGCAGTTTGGGGAGGGGCCTCAAAGGCCCCTCCCTAAACTGCAAACCCTAGGATTCCATAGGATGTTGAAAGTGGAATAATGATGCTGTAACAGTCTAGTGGGGAAATGGCCTTCGTTGTTGAAAGTACAGTAGGTCCCCCATATCCCTGAGGGATACGTTCCCAGACTGAATGAGGATGGTTAAAAAAAAAAAAAAAAAGATAATACCAACCACTATATTTTGACCCCCAGACAAGGTAAGGCAGTGAGGGAGGGATGCAGCTCCACTGCCTGACTCCTCTTTCCTTTCAGTCCATCCTTTCCTTGGCCAAGAGAGTTGCATGTAAACCGCTTAGAGAGCGCTTAGCTGATAAGTGGTATAACTGATAAGCAGTATAGAAATACACGCGCTATTGCTATGGCTTCATGATGCCAGGCTTCCTGTGCCTCTCTCTTGGCCATTTCCTTCCTCAGCCGAGAGAGGCAAGTTGTGCACCTCTCTCTGCTGGGGAGGGAGGGAGACTCCTTCCTCAGATGAGAGAGGCACAGGGGGCCTGGCTGCACCTCACTGTGTGCCTCTCTTTGCTGTGGATAGAAGGAGACTCTTTCCTCACCTGAAAGAGGTGTATTGGGCCCAGCTGCACAGAGCAAGGACCTTGGCTGGCAGCAGCAGCCATCAGACTGGAGCAGATCACAGGTGGTGAAACCATGGATTCTGGTCTAGCAGATACTGGGGACCTGCTGTATTCATGTAAAGAATTATATTTCTTTTCTCATTAAAATGAACTGCATTCTGATTTTAAATATTTTTTGACAAACAGAAAAGAAAATATGAAAAAGGACACAGTAATACTGCCTCTACATTATAATTTCAATCTAACATATTTTGAGGGATTTTTAAAATACTTTACTAATTTTTTTAAAGAAAAATTGTCCATGACCACCAAGAATTCAAGGGTTCATTACAGTCATTTTAGTATTCTAAAAGCATAATCTTGGAAGTGAAGCAATGTCACCCTGGTTAGTCCTTAGATGAGAGAGCACCACTAACAAATACTAGGTTCTGTAGGCAATATTTCAGAGGGAGGACTCGGCAAAACTACCTCTGAGGTAACTTGAAGGCACATACATAAATACATACACTATGGCCAACTGAATTAAGATTCCAGTAACACTGGAATTGGCCTAACATTGGCCTAAATGCTTATCTCAACTAGGGTGGAGCCAGTTAATCAACAGGAAGTTTCACTTGCTTGGTGGATCTACTGTAGTTGAAACTAACACTTGGTTCATGGCATTAGATTTATTTGTATGAGTTCTAGGCTTGGTTATTGACTTTCAGCAGTTTGAGAGAGATTGGCTGGAACTCTTTTAGGGACATCTGCACACATGTGTGTCTCTTGTACATGCAGGGGCCCTAAGTGGGATGGTGGTCCCTTCGCCCTTCCACAGCACCAAAGCCCCCTTCCCCAACTTGCTGTAAAGTCCTTGACACCACCCCACAAGCCTTTCCTATGCTTTGTGACAAGAAGGCAGGATCAGAGAAACATCTGGCTACATCCTCATGGCCAGATGCACAGTGATTGCAGAAGCGTTGAGATCCCTGGAAGACCCTCATGGATCTCAGAACTGTCATTGCCATTGCACACCTGGCTATAGAGGGGTAACCAGATTCTTCTGTGATCCTGCCTGCTTGCTGAAAAGGACTGAATGGCAGCACGAAGCAGCTTCAAGGACTTTTCTGTAAGTCGGGGGAAACATAGGTCTGCATATGGGTATTTACAGTGTGCTGTGGGGATGTTGGATTGCAGTTATTTTCTGTGTCCCCTCCCTGCAGTAGACTTTGCTGTGGTCTGTTTCCTACATAGAAAGATAGAAATGTTGATGGTCAAGTCTAGCTTCTTGTCATGGTTAATGCATTTAAAAAATATTTCCCTTAATCCAATTAGATAAAAGAATGGACACGACAGCAATTGGCATTGCACTAGCATCAGCACATTTCACATGTAAAAATCTGCACTGTTTTACACTCTGGATTTTGAGCAGCATATGGAAAAAAAAAAATCCTTTATCAGGGCCTAGCTCCGTAATAAACAGTCCATGAAGTAATTTTACTTTTGAATATATCCATAGTGGAATTGCCACTTAAGTAAGCCACCAGAATACTTGGAATAGTTTTTCAAGATGTTCCTTTCAAAGCCCTGGGCACCAACATTTTTTTAAAGCAGAGTTTGCACACCATTTAAATTAGAAGAGCAATTTTGGCATTCTTTTCGGTCATTTCTCATACCTTGCCATATTTTTTCCCTTTTCCAAGGCTGGTCAGGGAACAGAAGGAGCACATAGGTACGTGGGAGGAATGGATACCAGGTTGAGAGGGAACAAAGAAGTTTCTGACCTGTACAGAATTGAGTACTTTCTCCAGCGTGCATGTATCTAGCACAACCATTTTATATCCTTTTTTCTTCCATCTGTGTTTGTGTGCGCGCGCACATGCGTGCATGTATGTGTGCACATGTACTTAATTATTAACAAACATGGTTGGATTCTGTCAGTTCTGGGGCAAAAATTAGAGCCTTCCCAAAAACTGTGAGCAGTAAAAAGAGGACCAACAAGAGATCAGTCACAGAATGAGCCTTGTTACCTCTCAGAGCACTTAAAAGCATAAGCACTGTTTTGTGAAACAATTGTTTATAAAATGCCTTTTTCCAAGGTGACCACATACAAGAGGGAACAGAGTTTTTTTCTCTTTTTAGCACCTGGACAATTCCACAGATGCCCAGACTATCTTAAGTTTCCAAGGATGGTAGCAAAAACAGCAGTAGCTGAAAGTTGCCCTGTTTACAAGGTCTCAGATGGCCAGAAATCACCTGGTTTTGTTGTTCTTTTCTCCTTATCAAATAATTGTGGGTTTATTTGTTTTTTTTATTATTTTTAACTGTGTTCTGGAAAGTGCTGTAGTTTCTTTAAAGCTTATCAGGATTTCTTCAGTAAGATCAGACAGGCTTCCCTAAAATACAGATTGTTCAGCATTCTTACTAATCTCACCCATCCAGGACACAACTGTAGTTGATATAGAGAAGGGACAGGAATCATATAGTCCTCCAAATGTTATTGGACTCCTGCTTCCAGGAATATCCACCATTGGTTATACTGGCTGCAACTGAAACTTGCAGTTAAGCAACACCTAGCAACTGCCTAACTGCTGCCCCGATGTAGAACAATGTTATACACCTCATTCACTTACATTTTATGGGAGGTCCATGCAATGTTGTCAACAAACAGCAAGTATCCTGTGTTTTCTCAGTATTAATTCTCTCTTTTAAAAAAGACTGATTATTTTATTTAAAAACACAGAAAATTCCACAGCCTCTACACTTGTAGGTGATCTTAGTGCTACAATTTCATCTTTTCTAAGGAATGTGGTTAGCTGGAACATGGTAGGATGGGTAGATAGGGAAAAGGGCAAAGTCTCTTGTAGTGTGTAAATCCAGGAGCAATTCTGTTTATGTCTTTGGATAGTTAGCACTAGTATAGTATTCTTCAATACCAAGTCCATGGGGCACTGGCAGCTCCCATGAACATCAGAAAGAACTTAGCACTTTTACTTGCTCTTTCTTTTCACTGTAGCTGTTCTTTGTCAGCAAGGCTCTCTGTCCTTGTCATGTTGCTTTCTTGGTGGGCTAGCCCTAGTGATCTATCAGGGTTACTGGAGGAGATTTCTATGCTAGGGAATCAAAAAATCTGCAGCCTTGTAGGTTTAAGATGGCTGAAAGAGATTGGCAGGAACTAAGAAGGGGAAACTAGAACATGAACCAATGGATTCAAATTATAGTAGTCCCTCCACATTCACCAGGGTTCCAAGCACAAAACCCTCATGAAAGTGGAAAAATCACAAATGACTCCCCCCCACACACAAACTCCCTTCCATTCTCCTCTGCTCTCCCCTCTCCCATTGCTTTGCCTCTAGCACAGTGTTGGGAGTGGGAAGAAAAAAGACAAGCTAAGAAACTTTCCGGGCAGAGAAGAAGGGAATTCTGGAGTTCTAATTACATCTGGCAGTTATCTTGAGAAAGGAGCACCTGACCAATCAGCAGCCAATACATAGCAGTATGTGCAACCACACGGGAGAGAGGCCATGCCTTCAGCAGTGAGAGGGGGCTTGGCGCACCCAAAAGGAAAAAAAAAACTGATTCATTTTAAATAGAAACCTCTCAAGCCTGAATAAGGAATACAAGGGATGAGACGAGGAAAATGGGGAGGGGGAGGCCTCATGAATAATCGAATTTGCAAAGGTCAAACCTGCGAATGTGGAGGGAGAACTGTACAAGAAAAGAGATTCCACCTAAACATTAAGAAGAACCTCTTCCACTGACAGTGGAATAGATTGTTTCGCTCTGGTGGTGGACTCTCCATCTTTGAAGATCTTTAAACATAGGCTGGATGAGTATCTTTCAGAAGTGTTTTAGTTGTGTATTCCTGCATTGCAGAGGGTTGGACTAGACGGCTTTTCTTAAGATTCTATGATTCTGTGAGGAGCTCACAGAGGGAGGGAGCAATATGACTAGTTCCAGTGTTCAGTGCACACCTGTTGGTGTTTTGATTATTATATTTGGGTATGGAAATTAAATGGAAAACAAATAGTGTATTGCGTTACCAGGTTATAGGTGAAAGGGAAATCAAGGAGAAGATACAAGGGGATAGAATAAGAGTTCCAGAATGGATGAATGGATGGATGTATTTATTTATTTATTTATTTGATAACTATTTTTTATAATAAATAACAGAACTTAAGATGTTTATCAATATGTAAGTTTTATAGCAATAAGATTAGAAAGAAATGTACAAATTAGATAACCAGGACACTGAATACTTCATTGTATATTGTATATGTTTTGTTTCAAAATATATCTGTATATAAATTTCTATATAAAACTGAGAGTATGTGTACAACCAATAAAAATTATCTGAGAAAGAAAAAAAGGTATGAAATTTTCTCCCCAACACAAGTACAAGATGAGCTTTGTTTGGGTCATCTTAAAGAAAAGGTTATAGAATTAGATGTATTGTTCGTGTCTTTGTAAGTAGTGCTTGAGGTTGTGTGAGTTTGTTTAGCTTTGCAAAAGGTAAAGGGACTAGTCGTTTATTACAGAAATAAGTTTATTACAGAAGTTATATTTTGTGCAAATTCCAAAAGTCACAACTCTTCCCTGCCCCCCACTGCCAAAAGAAAAATTTGTGGCCCAGTCTTCTAGCAGGGATAAGAAAGTAATTTTGAGGGCATATCCAAATGTTAGTAAAGCAGTTTCCATGAGCCAAGATTACCAGAGTCACTCAAAATTTCAAGATCAGTGAGATAGTTTCATGTTTCTACTCAAAATAGTTGGTAAACTCAGTGCATTCTCACTAGGTGGCAGTATATACATAGTTTTATAAAAGAGGAACTGTACTTTAAAGAAATTCCTAAATTTCTAAATCATTTTTTGAATGATCCTGAAGTTACATTTTTACAGCCTTAAAACAAGGTCACAGGTTTTTTCCCTGGCAGGGCAGCAATTTGCTGGACAACAACAAACTCTCCAAAAATTAAATCTCCTACTGCACTTCTTCCCCAGTCTACATTGGACTTTACATCTGATGCTGGAAGAAAAGACAAGGGGAAGGTAGTTGCTTTCTATGATTCTTTATTATATGGTGCATGTAATCCAGTATTTTCAAGTGTGACAAAGCTCCATATTTATCAGGAGAGGTCTTTCAAGTCACCTCCTAGCAGAATGTTTTCTTTGGTGATACCGTTCTTGGAGTTGCTTTCTCCTTAAAAGTAGGTGCTTTACTACTTACTTATGGTCCCTTCTTGTGTTCAGGGGTACCGGCAACAGCTCCAACATAATATTAACTTTAATTTGGAATAATCCCAACATCAAAGAAGTGCAAACAAAAATTAATCATCATCATCATGATCATCCTAATTTTTTATTGATGACACCATATTTTCTCAGCTCCAAGAATCTCTTTTATTCACATAAAATAGAAAAACAGAAATTCAAAATAAATTATGAGGTGAGTGTTACTGTAGTTTCTAGTCCGAACTTGTGGTATACTAGATATCATTTGATATCAAGAATTTGGCCTTCACTACCCATTCCTCTCCATGTGCTTGCGAGGCCCCCAGACAAGCACACACATGGGCATGGCCGAAAATAGCTGAACTATTCAAAACAAATCCAGGCAGGCCAGTATTTGCCGGACTGCAGCTTCAGGAGACCTCCAGGCAAGTGCCCTCTTAAGATCACATTATGTATGCACGCTGTTAGCAAAAGACTCCCTGCCCCGAGCAGGCAGCTTGGCGAGCCAAATACTCAACTGTCAAGCACTCCGTGTTTGCATACTGTCTATTCTATTGACAATGCTGTCGTAATTCAATCATGCAAAGTACTGACATTTTGGACATTTTGTCTCCAGCCCGAAACCCATTGTTTTCCCCAGGAATGGACTAGCCTACAGGCACATTTTCCCCTATAAGACCCCTTGATTTTGAGCGTCTCTTCGAATCGCTGTGACTTCCATCCCGCCTTGCTGTCACTCCGTTCGATGAGCCTTCCCCTCAGCTTCCATGTGCTGAGAATCTCCACTTCAACAGACTTTTCTTCAGATAAACCGGGCTTCAGGATCAGCTGTAATATTTCCCCTGAAAAATCCCTCTCAGAAACCCTCTATCCAACTTCTACCTTTCTTTTATTAGGTCTGTGTGAGTGTGAGTGTCTGCATACATACTTATTGACTGTGTTTTCAAAATAAAAACCATTTTAATTTACTTCTATTTGATTATTGACCCGGCCTGACCCCGTAGACATTGGGTCCAAGATCTCGCTAGGTTGCCCTGCCTCTTGCATTGCTTAGCTTGTGCTCTTGCTAATTCCCATTCCCCATTAATTTGAGCACATTAAGGTGTCCCTCACGGGACGCAGAAGTCAGGGTAACAGTGAGAGTACAGTTTCAATTAATATTCTGTTCTAATTATAAAATTCCTATAAACAATCTCTTTTCTTACTGATAGGGAATATTGCACTGGAAACAGGAAGTTCCAATGGCTACTAAACAGGGCAGAACTTGTTAAAAGAGCATTTGTGGCTGGAAAAATAGCCTAGGAAATTGCCATCAGAACTAGGGCGCAGGAAGATTTGCTTCCCCTTCCAATCAGAGGCCCTGTGCTGCCGTTAAAAATAATAATAATAAATGTAAATCAGATGAATTGCATTCAAAATTTCATGCAGTTCTCATATTTTTCACTGATTTTTTTTGTCAGTTTTAATGTAAGAAAAATGCATGATCATATAGTATAACTTTGCTGTTTTATCTGTATTGTTAGTTCTGTTGGGATATAAATTTAATGAATAATCTGTTTCTTAATATCTTAAATATAAAAATATATTTTTATATTTGGATCCTTCTTACCTTAACAAAAATGTTAAGGACTATTGCAAGGGAAGACACCCCCAGTACATGCATGTTACACACACACAGAGAGAGAGAGAGAGAGACGAAGATTCTTACTGAGTGATCTCAGTGGATGCCACTCAGAGACATTCAACATGCCTTTAGACAAATCAGCATATTTTTACAATTCATGCATGGGGGCAGAGGAGGACATTGATCAAGAAGAAACTGGTCTCTGTGATTAGGTTTGAGTTCCCAGCCCAAACCTGCTTAATTAGATAGGTTGCCTTCTGAATCCAGGTTTCAGATTATTTTGGGATTGTTTATAGCAAGAGTTTTCAGCCTGGATTCCATGGGCTCCAGAGAGAACTGATCACAAAAAGTAGAGTCCCTATTCCTTCAGTTTCTTTCCTATTACTCTGAAAATTGTGTTTAAGTCTGGGAGTGAGTCCACTGACTTTCATCAGATTCTCAGCAGGGTCCATGACCCTAAATATCTATGAAGTCATGAGTTCTTACAATGTGCAAGGTAAGACTGTCTGTGTCTGTAAAATCCCCATGATAAATTAGACTAGAAACATACATTTAATCGATCTGAGTACTACAGAGACAGTGTCTCTTCCTTGGTTTCAGACTACTCTAGGATTTTTACATCTTTCAGAAGCCAAATGTGATTCTTTAACTTGGACTGTGTTTGCTGTTGTGTAATAAATTTGATGGACTTTTTGTCAGTTGTTTTATATGTCTTTACACGTCTTTTGTCGCTTGTCTTACAAGCGTCACAGTACCCTTATTCTTTCATTCATTAAAAAAAAAAAACAACTAGAAGTTTATAAAGAGCAAAGACACTGAGTGAGTGAAATAACTACACTTTCATAAAGATATATCTGTGTTACACTTTAAAGGGTTGTAGTACATCAGAGGTGTTGACAGGCATAAAATTAAATTAAAAGAAAATAGTACAAGCCCCTCCCATCAGACAACAGTACCAGGATGCCAGAATACAGAAAACCTTTGGAACTTCTCTGAACCAATTGGCTTTTGCCTTCCCAAGTGCTTACTCATTCCTGCCACAATTGTTACAGTGCCCAGTGTGAAGCCTCTGCCAGATGGTCCATATTTCCTGTGGCAGAGGTCTTGGCTGGAGTAATGGCTGATGTAGCCAGAGCTGCCTGGAGCTCTTGGCTTCATATTGAGCATTTGCTTGCTGTGCTTGCTGCCACCGCCTTCTATTCAGACAGCTGAACCCTTAGCATTGGTAAAGTTTGTAATGCCTTAAGACACGGGCTAAAAATTTCCAAAGTGATTTGAGTGCTATGCATTGTACAATAGAACGTTGTCACCTGTTATACTAAATGAGAATCATCTGTGGCCATCACTGGAGCCATGTTTACAGTATGACTGTCCAAACCATTTTTAAGATGAGACGATAGTTGTGCATAGGGTGTGGAGATGAGAATGCATTCAAACTGCATGTTTCATGAAGTTTCCACAAGATGACACCTGCTTACTGTGGTGGAACTCAACAGATCTATAGTTATGAAATGGTAAAAATGAAATCACATCTCTCAAAAACTCCAAGAGGGTTTAGTAGTTTGAAAGCACAGTAAATGACCATCATTGGCTAATTTTCAAGGCTTCATTGCCTGTTTGAAATGCAAAGCCTTTAGTCTTCATTCACTTGTGAGCATGCAGAAGTTGTGCCTCATCTTTACTGAAGAGAGTATTTCTGTATGCTAGTTCTATTGAACATACAAAGCTGTTGCTTCTGTTGGTGTTAGTGGGAAAGATGTTTGCAAAAGAAACTCGATGTTTGGACAAGAATGATCCAGACACTACAGCTGGCCAAATCACATGTTGCTGATTAGTCATCTTAGCTTTTTCAGCCTGACCATTTACATCCACCACATTTCTTGTTTTCTTTTTTTCTCCCTATTATATTTATTATACTTACACTCAGCTCTTTTGGTGAAGAAGTCAGAGAATGATTCCATGGTAGTAATCTGTCAAGGTGGCCTACCTGGGGCTGTTTCACACTACACAGTTAAAACACTATGATTCCACTTTATCTGTCAAGGCTGCATCCTATGGGATCCTGGATTTGTAGTTTGAAAAGGCAGAATAGCTCTCTGGCTGAGAAGTCTAAATACCACTTCCTAATTGAAGGATTCCATAGTATTTTGCCTTGGCAGTTAAATTGGAATCATAATACCATAACTGTGTAATGTGAAAAGGTTTCAGGACATGCCTGCTCAAATTAATCAAAAGAACAACATTTGTAAACTAGTACTAATTCTCTGGGTTTTAGTGCTTGATGCTTAAAGGTCAACAAATTAAGGAAAATGGGAGGAAAAAATCCTAAAACATTGGTTATCTCATTTTCTAAGTGTGCTACAAAATCCCCAAATATGTTGATCCTGCATGGGAGAAGTTTAAAAATATAAAAGGCATATTTTCTGGTTTGCTTCACTGAGAAGTCACAGGTTTGGTTTAGTTCTCAAAATAAACATTGAAGAGATGGAGAACACAGATTAGGGCAACATAATCTCATTCTCAGATAAGAGTTTATTTTGTTGTGGAAAAAAATGTGCTTGCCTAGGCTAAGTTCTCACAAACTACAGATGAAGTGAGAAACCTGTGACTCAGACTATCCTTTCATATTGCATTTGGGAGCTTCTTCTAATGAAGTCATTCCCCATAGAAAAACATTATGAAACAGAAAAGTAGCATGTTAGGGGAAGGTTAGTCATATATGGGTAAAAGGCATTTTTTCCTGTCCTCTGTTCTTCTCAGAGCGGAGGAAAGTGGAAAAGAAAGGACTGGAACAATACAATTCATACATAAGTTTACCGGTTCATCTTCTGTTTGTGAGAAGGACCGTGGAATCCTAAGTGGGGCAGAGGGAGCAATGAAGTCGATACATCACATTATCCAAAGACATACAGCACTAGCTAGCACTTCCAGGCAGAAAGTGGGGATAGGGGATGGCTATCTGTTTAATGGAGCAAGTCTGTATCAGCTGCAGGGTGGATTTAGTTGATGGCCCAGTTTAGGGCTTTCTGGGAGGATGGAATGGTTTTCAATACAATTCATCTAGAGCCAGCTTGTCCCTCTCTGCCCCACTTATGGAATGCCCTATTTCAGGACCTTCTGTTAGTGAAAGAACCACTCAGGTAGGTGACTTGCTCACCCAGCAGACACAACCACCCCGAGGCCTGATTCCCTCAACTGCCCTTCCCAGCCCCCTCTAACCAATAATTTCAGGAGGTGTTAGGATTTCATTCAGTCATGACCCCCACTCAAGTAATTGCTTAAAAAAATCAAGATAAAATTTCATTTAAATCAAAATACTATAATGTAATGTCAAATTGTGTGCTATCACATATAGCAGAAAGAAAACAACTTTTGTTTTAACTCCAAAATAATTTTTCTTTGGAGATAGATATCTGTTCTTGCTATGACACAAGACAATAAAGCTCATCTTTTCATCCAGTTGCTGCAGATGCATTTACTGTGCAACAATTCCAAAATATTTTAGTTATTACTTTGGAAGCTAGATCCACAAGCTGGCTAAGATTTGGAAGTCCACTGAGTTTAAGCTATTTATCTGATTGAAATCAGTGGTTCGCCACAGGCTTAAACCCAAGTGCTGCTTTGGAGCAGCTGCCTTTGAATCAACTGCCAGACTGTTTCATTCCCTACAGATATTGCAATTTCAAATCCCCTTCTGCTCCTTCTCATGAAATAGTTGAAGGGTAAAAGGCTTAAATCTTTGTTTTTGTTTTGATCTGAGGAGGAGCACACTGCACATTCCACACAGAAAAGTAATGTCTAGGATTTGGTAAATCGTTCAGTGAAGCTGACCACAGATATTCAGCAGAGGGGGAGGGTGTATAGAAATACTAGCAAAATGTAAATTTGCTTCATGCAAGCAGAGGTACATATTACTGGCAGCAACTGGAAATTCTTCCCAAGTCTGATTCAAGGACATAACAGGGGAAGAGAAATCCCCAGCATTCCATCCCTGGGTGTTTTTTGCTGTGTGCTGCGGGGTTGTCTTTTATTATGAAGTAAATTTCATTCTCTAAATTCTAGCTGTTAGATGTATGCATATAACCACTTGAGGACTTGTCTATGGGTTTTAAATGATCTGTGCTCCCACTTTCAGCTTTCTGGTTAGAAAGGGGGTAGAACAAAATTTTTGGCAGGGGGGCAGATTTTGCCACTTTGGACTGTACTGGCAGGGGAGCAGATTTTGCTACCTTGGACTGTGCTGGAGCATCGAGATGCACCAGAAGTAAGCAGTGTTGTGGTACTTTCTGTTTCCATTTTTTCCCAATTCACAGCAGAAAATGAAGGGCTTCAGGCAGGTCGAGTGTTCTGTGAGTTGTGAAGAATGTAACCACCATATTTGCAGGTAATTTTTTAGTGGCTTGGTGCAGTTTTAGGACAGAAAATCATATGAAAAGAATACACATTCTTTTTTTAAAAAAATAGGAGGTTCAGGAGACTGATGAGAGATTCAAGGTCTGCGAATGTCGGACTAGTGATTGGTTACATGTGCCTCACAGATCATATTTTCTCCACACCTGATATAAAATTTGCTTAGCTATGTGGGGATACTACAATGGTCTCCTGTTGGAACTTGTAAATGTGGATTTTAGTGATCATACTCACTAAATGTCCATTTTCTAGGGATGTCAAGATACCATATCCATTTATTTTGAATTCTCTATTTCAAAATAAGAACAAAGCTTGAAAACGCTTGAAAAAATTCGTTAGAGTTCCCAGAATCCTTCAACCAGTAAGATTACAGAATTGTTCCACTTTGATCATTTTCAGATGTCTTGAACCTATACACATACTTGGACATTTTTAAAGTAAATATGTTAGCTTTGATGTCCCCATAAACAAGTCAGTAAAACACATCACAATTTTTAGGATTATGACCCATTTTGCAGGTCACGTTTTTTAATAAATCATAATCCATAGGTGGTATTTTCTTATTACAAAGTTTATGGAGCTACTATAGAATATTTATCATGGCTCCCTCTCCGCATCTGGGCCAGTGGAATCTTATAAATTGTTTTTTAATAAAATTCAAAGCTTTTTAAAGGCTTTTGGTAGCAGGGATTGCTGATGAGACAGGTGTTAAAAGCAGGCCAGTAAATAAGCAGATGGTACATACATGTAACCTTATCGTTTACTTTTCAGAAAATTGTGGGACATATTTTCCAGAAGTGAAAAGTCATCCAGAAAAATATATACAGTGTTGTCCTGATTCTGTGAAAAGGTGGCTAAGAAGACTGAAGGACAGTGGAAAGATTCTGCTTTTAATTACTAGCTCTCACAGTGACTACTGCAGACTTTTATGTGAGCACACCTTAGGGTAAGTATAATGCATCCATAGGGAGTTGTTTAATTGAAACCTCTTCCTTCCAGATAGTACAAGTGGTAATTAATGATACAAATTGGCAGCTGAATACTTCAGGGAATACACACTTGTTTTAAAAAAAAAACATAAAAAGATAATATGGAGCAAGTTCACGTATTACACTTTTAATGAGAGTCAAATAAGGAAATGCAGGAAATATCTTCCAATTGGTACTTCTGTTTTGTTTTACTGAAATGCCTCCATGAAGCGCTGTGTTCAGAGGCAGCAGTACAAGGCAGCACCTTTTGAGTGGATTTTTGTTGTTGTTCAAAATCAGAGATTTTTCTCTCCTTGCAAAACAATATATACGATATATTTCTCTCTGTCTCTCTCTCTCTCACACACACACACACGTCTTTAGTTTTTTGCCATTGCAGTTCACAAAGAAAATGTATTTGTTTGGAGACTGCTTATGGCTATATTAAAGAGAACAATGTGTTGGCAAATAGAATTGTAAAATTATTCATTCCCAAGCCACCTTGAACCTTTTCCAAGGCCAGATGTATAGCCACTCCTCAACCTTCAAGCTTTAAGATGCTCTATGGGCCACATACCACCAGAAAATACAAAACCAAACCAAATTAGATGTGGATTCTCATCTTTTTCTTCCAGCCTCTACCATGCCACCTTCTGGGTATAGGGAGATAGCCCCTCTACCTTTACTACTCCTGGAAATCTCCAAGAGGAAAAACAAGAGTTTTTTCCCCCTCATCTACTGGCTTGGGTTGCAGAAGATTCTGCAAAAACAATCGTGAGGGCCACTCGCAGCCAGTCTAGTGCACTTTGCCCACCTCTGGTCCATATGTGTCAAAATTTTAACCTGTACTTTGGCTGAATTCATCTCATAGTATTTAGTTCAAGACACATAGCATATCCATGTACAGTTTAAATAGAGCATTTTAAGTCCCACTGATTTCAGTGTGGGATTTAAATTAGTATCCTTGGATACAGTTCTTTCTTTTCCTGGACTGTGCCCAGGGTATATAAATGTTGCCATTTGCTTATATCTCACATGATTAACATGGAATTTGTTATCAGATATTTTCCCATTTTAGCACTTATTGTTTTGTTCTGATTAGATTACCTGATTTATATATCATAAGCTTCTCACAGATGGAATTAATTTCATAGATTTTTTTTTAAGTCAGAAGGTGGGATTTGGCATATTTTTGCTGCCTGTAAAATCCATTCATCTACTTATTCCTATATTACCTTCACATTTGATTAGCATGTGCCTCATTTTCAGAAACATGGCAAACTTGATCCAGCATTACTCTAAATTTCTCTTTGTCAGGTTTCCTGTAAAGATTATATTATCCAAAAAATAGGAAGTAGAAAATATTTCTAAGCATATAATTATAAAACCCTAATAAAACACTATGGATTTTCCTGTCCTGTTGCTGCATGGATTTTTTCCCCAGAATTTAGCACCCATTAAATATTTTTAGCAAGAAAATATTTTGTAGTGTTTGGGAATAAGCATAAAATGCCAAGGCTATTTAGTCACAACCAGACAGGTAACTATTCCGGTTTTCATTTGCTACATCAGGGATGGGAACCAGCTAGTCCACCAGGTGTTATGGGACTTCAAATCCAGACAGGCAGCCAATGGTGAGAAAGGCTGGGAGTTGTTAGTCCAACAATATCTGGAGAGCTACATGATTCCCATTCTTGTGCTACATGGCAAACTCCCAGTTCTTTCACTTCCTCTAATATATACTAATGGATTCCAGAATACAACAACACAGTGTTTTTTGCTTTTTTAAAAAAAACAAGTCATGGTTCTTCATAAAACTGGGAGTCAACAAAACAGTGGATGTAAGGTACAGCCAATAAAACGTATTTTAAAAGCTTTGGCAAATAAGTATATCCTGTCATGTTCATAGAGATATATTACTTTAGGGGTATGGAGTACCAATATAATGATTTAGATTCATCTTGGAGAATAGCTCCGTATACAGTATTCCAGCATGTCATGGGGTTTGAGCTGGTAACCTTTGTGGTCTCTTCCATCATAGATTCATGAAGTTGGAAGAGACCATAAAGGCCATCAAGTCCAATACCTTGCCATGCAGGAATACACCATCAAAGGATTCCTGACAGATGGCCATCCACTAAAACCTCCAAAGAAGAAGACTCTACCACACTCTGAGCTAGGACATTCCACTTTCAAACTACTCTTATCATCAGGAAGTACTTCTTAATATTTAGATGGAATTGCTTTTCCTGAAGTTTGAAATCACTGCTCCATATCCTAGTCTCTGGAATAGCAGAAAACAGGCTTGCTCTATCCTCCATATGACATCCCTTCAAATATTTAAACATAGCTATCATGTTACTTCTCAACTTTCTCTACTCTAGGCTGAACATACCGTATATGCTGTCGTACAAAACACACCAGGGTATAAGACGCACCCTATTTATATGCCAGCAAATACTACTACTTGCCTGGCTCTCTGCCTGTATTTCTATTTATCATTCACCACTGGAATTGGAGATTTCACATTAAGCACAAATAATATTTCACAAATAATATTTTCCAGGAAAAAAAGTGAGTCTTATAAGCCCGCAAATAGGGTACTCAGCTCCCTAAGTCTGTCCTCATATGGCAAGGTTTCCAGGCTGTTTAGCATTTTGGTCACTCTCCTCTGGACACATTCCAGCTTGTCAATACCATTCCTGAATTGTAGTGCCCAGAACTGGACACAGTATTCCAGGTGGGGTCTGACCGAAGCAGAATAGAGTGGTACTATTACTTCCCTTGACTTAGACAGCGTACTCCTGTTGATGCAACCCGGAATTGCATTGGCATTTTTAGCTGCAACATCAAACTGCTGACTCATGTTCAGACTGTGGTCTACTGAGACGCCTAGATCCTTTACACATGTACTGTGCTCCAGCCAGGTGTCACCCTTCTTTGTGCATTTCTTTTTTCCTGCCCAAGTATTGTACCTTATATTTCTCCCTGTTGAAATTGATTTTGTTAGTTCTGACCCAACTCTCTGATCTGTCAAGATTTTTTTGAATTCTGATCCTGTCCTCTGTGTTAGCTACCCCTCCTAATTTGGTGTCATCTGCAAAATTGATAAGATAATTATCAAATTTGATAATTCTGTGATTGTACAGTGCTTTACAGTAATCAGAAGTTTACTAGCTTATGAAACATTGTAGCAAAATTGTCTCTATCCATGAATGATTAATGTGTTTATTAGTTTATTTATCTGTAGTACATGCATACTGCTTAATGTAAAATCTCCAATTCCAGTGGTGAATGATAAATAGAAGTACAGGCAGATAGCCAGGCAAGTAGACAGATAAGAGAATTCATTGAAAATAGAAATTTAGCCCTTTTCGTCTAACCTCTAGACCCTCTTTTGCCTCAAAAGCATGTGACTGTCAAAAAAATCATCCTTGCAATTCTCTTGAACCGAACATCCAGCTTAAGCTACTTGAATTACTTTAATTTGAGTGTAGTCTTCAAACAGGCCTTTTAAAAAGAGACAGGAAGTGGCTACAGATAATCCAATAAGTAGCTTGGTGTTTATCCATACACACCTATACATGAAGTTCTAATTTTTATTGTCCTACTCCATCCCAATCTGTCTCAACTTGTTTCAGGTTCACCTCCTTTGCCTTAGTGTTCTGGATCCTAATCAGACATATATTCTTGCTACTCAGTACCTCCGCCCCAGCAGTGTGTATATGGAACAGCTACAGCATCACCTGGTTCATAAAGCAGGATTACTGGACACGGGTGCTAAATCTGGCCTGTCCTACAAAAGCCCTTGTTGGCAGGCTTTCAGCTTCCAAATGGTGGATTCAACTGGGCAACTATATGAAAAAGAAAAGTGCTTGCAAAAACTTCTTTACATAACTAGAATAATTCTGCAACTACATAGTTCTTATGTTCTGATAAGCATATTAAAATACTAGACACTTGTTTTCCTGAAGAAAAAAACACAATTTCAAATATTATTTGTGCTGTGTGAGACTGGGAAAAATATTCCTTAATGACTTTGGTCAATTGATAGTCCCAGTTAAAATAAACGCATGGAATCATTGAGTACTTGGGAATCTCTATGTAGGTTTCAGTGATCTAATGAGTCTATTCTGATTGGACCCAATAATTTTATTTAGGTCTTAGAATCCATATCTGGGCTTTCTCAGCTGTAGCAATCCAAATGTGGAACTCTCTCCCCTTGGTAACCCAAGGAGGTACCAACATTAAACTCATTTCCACACCAGTTTAAAAGCTGACTACTCAAATGAACATTTGAGGAATGGTGAAATTGTTAGGTTTTGGTTTATCTGATTGTGGCTTTTATTTTAACTAAATTGAATTTAGTTGATTTCGATGTGATTTCATTTATTGTACCCCATTCTGGTATCTTTTGATACGTAATGAATAAAATATTTTTGCTTGTTTTTTATTGTTACAGGAATGATTTTACAGACCTTTTTGACATTATAATTACAAATGCCTTGAAACCAGGTTTCTTCTCTCAGACACCAAATCAGAGACCTTTCCGATCACTTGGTAAGCTAGAAAAAAACCCTTAAATATTCAAGACATATTAAGATAAGGCAGATGTCTTTTTAAAATCATCAAGAGATAGAAATAACATTGAAATAATAAAGATAAGTGCCTACACCACATAAAGGAAGAGCAGTTCATCATGTTTCAGCAAAGTTTTTGTGCAAAACTAGCAGTACGTGCATTAAAATGAAACAACCAGACAAGGTAAGTCATGCATAAGTAAGCAAAAACATATTGTACCTTCTAGAAACCACTTGAAAGCTTCTTCTGAAATGCATCTAGGGATGATTTTTTTTTTTTACTAGCCTTCACTTTACTTATGATTTCCACTGTAGTCTATAGAGCTATTTTTTTTAAAAAAATATGGTAGGGGGAGCTTGTGAGGCAAGCTAACCTGCTTTCCCCCTTTTCTCTCTGTCTTGCTGTTCACATGTGCTCAGTAAGGAATTCTGGAGGCAACTTCTCTTTACATTATCTGTTGTAGGCAGTTACAGCAGAATCATTTAGAGTAGAATCCCATTCTTTCCCAGCCCAAGCCTTATTTCATTGTTTCCTGAAGATGTGTGTCTGCAAGCTGACACCAAAAGTATGTGTATCCGTAGCCATCCTTCACCACCTTCTCAGTGCCAAAGCAGCTAAAAACCTTTCTAGCTAGACAGAGAACAAGAAGGCAAAATGGGGGCTTGACAGGTGAAACAATTCTGAGACCCTTTCAGGCCTAACTAACAAAGGAACAGTTTCCCAGGCATTCTACAGTGGAAACATTCTTACTATCCTTTCAACGTGAGGTGATCTTGCACAGCTTGCTAAAGAAACCACAGCTATTGAAAGCTGCATTATCATCATCATCGTCATCATTTTAATGCAGACCTTCTTGATTAACTAGTAAGTGCCCAGGTACTGTGTTATGCATCACTTAAGCCAGTGGTTTCCAAACTTTAGTTCTGCAGGTGTTTTGGACTTTGGCTTGAAGAAGTTCCCTCCAGCTTGTCCAATGTTCAAGGGTTCTGGGAGCTGAAATGCAGAATACCTGGAGGACCAAAGTTTGGGAATTAGTGTCTTAAGCATATAAAACATATCTGTGGGGTCAGTGTGACAATTATTACTCCTCACAAACTCTTCTGGAAATTCCAGATTTCTACATTCCATCACTTGGTAGTTACAGTCACTCCTACGTGGCTGTCCTTTAAATTGTTAGAGCAGACACAGTAGAGTATAAGGCAGTAAGCTATATACAAAGCTAAGATACATAGAGGGATAACAACAGGAACTAATAGGACTATATGATGTAACAGGATACCAAGTTCCTCAGACGCAGAAAATAACATCCTGCTAGATACATTCAGTTAAAGTTTGCACTGTTCTATGTCCTCCCATTCCATGTTAACAACCAGAACACCAGACAAGTAGGTGTGAACAAAATTGCTTCTCAGCCTCAAATATGACAGTCAAGTTTTGAGCAGAATCTAAAAACTATATATTGTACCAGCCTACAAGTCTGCTCAACCCAGTATGCCAAACACTGTTTTTACTTACTTGATCCGCAGTGTGCAGTTTTATATTTTCTGTGTATCTAAGTAGCCTGTAACATTCCAAAGCAATATATATGTATATCCATTTGAAACCAAAATTTGGGCAGCCTTCCAGACCTACTGATCCACTGGCCAAATAAAGCTAACTCACCATAGTTTGTGGCTTCTTAAGATGCTTTACAGAATCCTTATTTCTGTAGACCTTAGGCAGATAGCAAAACCAGGTTTATGGAGCCACCAAACATGCTGTGTGGCCTCAATTTGTCTTAGCGGGTCAAAGCTATACCAAAACTGCAAAGAAGGATGAAGTGGTACAGATCACTGCATTCAAATTTACTTTCCTCGGAATGCCCCCAGTAACCCCCAAATGGTACTCCACCTCATATATCGGAACATTAGTTCTTGATCAGGAAGTGAATCTGGGAAAAAACAAATAGTATATAGATCTTTTTTTACCCCTTGGCTTTCAATGATTGAAAAATTACCAGAAATCTCACAGCAGAATTACCTAAATAATCTCCTTCAGCCATGAACAGGCCTTTCTTTGTCTATTGAAAATGACTAGAGCTATCAGTAAGATTTCTCCTGCACACTTTATAACTGTGATTGCAATGTATTGCTTTGTTAATTCACATTATGGTTTGGTTCTCTAAATAACTGTTACAAAGACTGAAGTCTAGAAAAGAAATCTTTAAGAATTTCTAGTTGCCACTTTTCCCATTTCTAACCATTATCTCCCCACCAAAATTGAGTCTCATGTAATTTACAAAATAACAATGAAAGATGATGTAAAACAGTAAGAGTATAATCAAATTTTCCTACATATATAGAAATTGTAATAAAAGAGCAGTAAAAAAGTTTATACTTTTTCTGTTAGTATGATTTTGAAGCCACTTGGAATGTCTTCACATTGAAAGATAGGATTTAAATCCAGGACATAAGATAGAATATTTATCTTTTGCTGTTATAAGTTCAGTTTGTTAATTGTTCTCTACACTTATCTACCTACTTGTCTAGCACAGTGGTTCAGGAGTTATATCTCCACGCCTGGATCCAATAAAAAATAGAAACTACAACCAGATATGGTCGCCACCACAGACCTCCAAAAGATGTTTTCTAACAAAATCAGATGGGTCCAAGTTTGTGGGTACACACATGCATGGGGCAAAGTCCCTATTTTAGAAATAAGCTGTGGTGCTTCCCAGTTTTTAAGGAAGTAGTACGTCTTATTCAAACACCAACCCAACCCAACAAAGCCAGTGGAACTGCAAGCATAATTGCATCTATAGAAATTATAACAACATATCAATTAAAAAGAGCATACCTAAAGTATTTGGTAAATATCTAAGACCCTTTTCGCGTGCCTTTTTATTTGCGTGAGAGCCCCTTGAGCCTCACGTCAGTGGGAGCGTTGTTCCGTACGACGCGCTCCCACTCGCTCGACGCTCATGAGGCTCAAGCGGGGCGAGCGCACATTTTTTTATTTTCGGCTCTAAGCCGAAAATAATGTGCGCTCGCACAATGCTCGCGGCGGCCTCATGCACTTACCTGTGTGCGTTGCGTCGTCCCAGGCAAGCGGGTTGTGCTTCCTCCCCCAGTGCAGCCTACAGCTCCCAGACTGCGTTGCGGAAGGAAGGGGCGAGGCGTGAGAGCGACGGTCGCGCCACCAGGAAGTGACCTGCAGTACGAAGGAGCAGGGAAGCAGCAGCATTTCGAATGAGGCTTCTCGCACAAGCCGCCTCCCCCGTCGCGCAAATGGGTAAGATGCGAAAAGGGCCTGGTTCTAGTCACAGGATGTTGAAAAAATTTTTAGAATTAACCTCTATAAATGCATAAAGATGACTTTTGGCTATGTAACTATAGGTCAGAATGAGCACTTTAGCTTAAATTCATTATGGCTAGCATTGGAATCAATATTTTCAAAAGAATTTCCAAACTTATACTTTTCCTGCAAAAAATAGTGATCTTGTGGTAGTATGGCAGTTCAGATTTGAATATACCATATTTATTTCCAGTGTATATGCATGAAAATAAATTTCATTGTGGATATTACTTGACTCCCCTGTAGAACTGGCAATTAAAGTGCAATATGGGCACTCCTTTCATCTTTTTTTTAAATCTCAGAGTACCTTGGTTTTTTTTCTCTCCAGGTTAAATACAATAAAAATGGTTATTGAAAAGTGAGATAGGATCATCTTAATTTACAGAAACTTCCCCGTTATATTAGAACTCCTTCATACTCAGTGAATTTTCAACATGGATATGTAGGAAACTGTAGAGCTATTTTTAGGTCTACAGTAGGCCCTCCACATTCGCAAGGGACAGGGACAGAGATCCCTTGCAAATGTCAAATAATTGCGAATAGGGTGCCCTCCCAACAGGTTCTTGCCCAGCCGGTGCACCCACCCAGGTGGGAGGCAAGGAGCCAGAGAACAGGTGATTGCCTTCCCTGTACCTTCCTGCCACCCGCACAGGGAACGCCCGCAACCGCAGTAGCAGCGGGGGTGGTGAGAGGAGTGCAAGGAACTGGCAATCACCCTCTCTGGACCTTTCTGCCACCCATGTGGGGTGCACCTGTGGTGGTAGGAGGTGCACAAGGAACTGGTGATTGCCCTCCCTGGATCTTCCTGCTGCTTGCACAGGGCGCACCCACACCCATGGCAGCAGCTGGGAGGCGGGAGGAGCACTAGGAACTGGCAATCACTTTCCCTGGACTTTCCTGCCACTCGCACAGGGCGTGGCGGGGCAGAGGCAGCAGAAGGAGTGCTGGGAATGGGCACTCACCCTCGCTGGACCTTCTTGCCATCCATGTGGGCGCACCTGCACCAGGGGCAGGGAGAATGGGAGGAACAAGCAGAGTGGGAATGGAGTGGAAGGAGGAGAATGGGGGGGCAAGCGGGAACTTTGCAAATAATCAAATTCATGAAAGTGAAACCCGTGAATGTGGAGAGAGAACTGTACTTGCATTCTGATATATAATATAATATAATATAATATAATATAATATAATATAATATAATATAATATAATATAATATATATAGAAAGCAAGCACATTTATTTCTAGTGTATCTGTTTTACCATTTTTATGACTCACTTTTTTATCAGCTACCAGAACTAATATACAGATATAAAAACATACATTCATATAACATTGAATACTTCATTTGATAAAATTACATCCAGAAGACAATAAATTTATTTAAGAGATAGCAGGGACAGGTTACAAATACTTTGTAATGGTGCCTTGTAATTTTTTTGTAGTGCTAAGAGTGGTATTTAAAGAAAGCATTTGTAATATGAGATCTTAGCTGTATTGTACATCTCTAAGACTGAACTTTGAAGTCTGTACTGGATATATATGATGGAAAAAATTAAATACCTGCGCATTTTGTAGAATTGTAGCATTATAAAAATTCTGAATAAATATAACAGATTTTATTAGGGAAATTACCAAAAGCAAATTACATTTGTTCTCAAATGACAGTGCAAAGCCTATAGCTCTAGTATGGCTCTTCAGCGCATATTGTCAAGTCATAAATTAAAGATATAAAGTGTCTTCCAATTTGTCATGTAATTTGACCCTGCCTGATCCTACTATCAGAGATATGTTAGCTTAGTTATGTAAAAGCAAAGATTGGTTAAGTTAAAGTAGAACAAGTTTGCTCCTTTTGTAAATCTTTTAAGGCAGCAGAATACATTTATTTTTCAGGTAAGTCATTCTAGGGAAAGTAATTACCATTCTTTTTAGATAGTGTTGAATATATAGAAAACGCTAGGAACAGTGTAGGCCAGTTCTCCCATGGTCAGACCAACCTTAAGTATTCCAAGGCCATGTTTTGGCAAAGTTACTTTTAAAGACTGCAGTACCCAGAATCCCCAGCCAGCATAGCCACTAGTAGCTCTGGAATGGCAGTTTCCATCAGGACAAGGGAATGACTGATAATTGATTCCTCCCCCAATCCTGAATACATTCCCTCTGGTTGTTATTTTATATTTTTAAAAGATTAGATATCATAAAATACACATGCCATATATGCTTGAGTATAAGTTGATCTGATGGATAAGTCGAGAGCAAATTTTGGGCCCAAATTGCTATGACCTGTGGTTAAGTCTGTTCCCAGAGGTCCCTGAAAAGCCATCCAGAATTTTGGGAAACCTATAGTTCTGGAAGGCATGTCAAGGGAGCAGATCACTGCAAACTCCTCCCAGCGATCTGCTCCCTTGAACCCCTCTCCACGCAGCACAGGCTTGCCACAGGGAGCAACAACTTTATTTGTTCCCTGCCTTTTCCCAAAGAGTGGGATCCAAGGCAACTTATCAATTAAAATGATTAAACAGTAGAATTAAAAAATAGAATTAAAAAAATAGAATTAAACAGTATTAAAACATAGGCCCTTACCTCCCTTTGCCACGATCCCGCATCGTCCCATTGCGATCCTGGCAATGCAGTTGCCAGGTTTGTATCGGGATCTGAACACTCCCCACTGCACTAGTCAACTGCCAGTAGATGGGTAGCATTCTGGACACACTCCTTTCTTTGTCAGTGTAGCAGGACTCTTCCTGTGCTATACCATGGAAGGAAGCACTTGATAGCACTTCTACCCTTCCCACAGCCAACTGGTTCATTGTGCGAAGGGAGGCCATTACCTGATTTTTTTCTAGTAATGGTATATGGTGCAATTGCAACAGCTGAAGACGTGACAGCAGTGGGACCATAACATCATCACGTGATTGTGCACGTCACAAACCAGCAGCAAGGCATCCCCATGCCAGAATGGCACCGTTGTGTGATAAGGGCCATGTACTTAAAAGGATCAAAAGCAGTGCTTTCCTTAAAAACCTTCAGTTCTAAAAGCTTGTCATAAGATATATATAAAAAGTATTCTCTGCTGACAAAAGAGCAGCAGGGAGGTAGCCATTCTAGCCTCCCCAGGGAGGGAGTTCCAGAGGCCTTCTCTAGGAGCACCCACTGAGAAGGCCCTGTCTCATGTCCCATAGTTAGGAAGAATGTGGGACTGAAAGAAGGGCCTCTCCTATGGTTCTCAAGCTCTGACTAGCCACAGTACTGCCTTGCCAGACATCAAAGCAATATGAGAAAATGTATATCTAGTGGTAATAATGGTGAAAGATCACGTAACTATAGTTTGGAACCAAAGTATCCTTTCTGTGGGTAGAAAAGTTCGTTTTATTTACAGACTAAAATTCAGCAAAGATCACACAGGAAGAAAGAGGAAATAGCTTCACCAGTTCCCCTTTCTCCCTCCACCATCTCCTACATTTCTAGAAGCCCTCCCAACTACCTGGAACAACTTTTAAAAGGCATGAAGGTGAGGAGGAATTGGTAAAGATTTCCTTCTTTCATTGATACATCCCAAGGGCATTCACAGAAACTCCATATCTGCCCCTTTATGTACAAGTTTTTCACACTTGTGTGCCATATTTTGCCCCTGGGATCTCCATGTAGAAGTCTTAATGCAGTGTAAGTTCAAGTACAGGGTTCCTTTCCTGTCCTTTAGCTCCACTTTGATGTTAAATGCTTCATTTGGCATTCAGGCGATATGAGAGCTATGCAGAATCCATTTCCAAGAAAACCAGTGCTCTTGTCCTCCAGGGGCTAGACAGACTCAATATTCCTTTTGTTGAAAGTTGAAAAGGTTTCTAACTTACTCAGCCAAATGCACCTAATATAAATGTTCCGCTCTGGAAATAATGTCCTCCTCAACTGAAGATGCTACAATATCAGATCGCCACTATAATAAATGCCTGGCTTTATTTAGAATTTGGATCACATTAGTGCTAGTTACAAAGTTTACTGTGTTAGAGAAATACACACTATTCAACACCCATAGGCAGAACTCTTCCTTTCAGTATCCAAGACAACCTAATATTTTTCACATAAGCATCTAAAAAAGAAAAGTGTGAATGGGACATGTATCATAAAAGTACATTCTTCAGAAAGTTGTGATTGGCTCCCCAGTGAAGGTCAGGCTACCCATTGTGCTGAATATATGATCACATTTAATATGTCATTTTTCTCTCTTGTGAAAAACACACTTTCCTCTTTATCAAAGTTGCAGTTAACTTTGAAAAGAAAAATACTATTGTACAATTTCAAATAGCATATTCAGGAGGGCCTTTTTTACAAATAGGGCCATGACACGGGGAAGGAGTTAGAAACTCTCCACTAAACTGATCCCGGTCCTTGTGGCAGCTATGGTTAGTTTATATTTAAACTCTGAGCCTTTCCACACTACACTGTTATAGTGCTATTATTCCATTTTCAACATCCTATGGAATCCTGGGGTTTGCAGCTTAGGGAGGGGCATTTGGAATTTTCAGCCAGGGAGCTCTTTGGCTTCAGTAAACTACAAACCCCAGAATTCCACAGGATGTTGAAAGCAGAATAATAGCACTATAACAGTGTAATGAAGAAAGGCCTTCTGTTTCAAAAAGAAAAAAATTCATAATGTGTAATTTGGGATGGGGAAAAAATTGCATTTGTTGATGAGCCATGTGTGAGAGGAATTTTAACAAATGTTAATACGTGGAGGTCAGGAAAGCAGAGATGAGAATGTTCTGTTAAATCTTTTACCAAATTCAACAAAATTATTTTACCCTAAAATAAATGTAGACTATAACAATAAGTATAGTAAAAAAACAAAAACAAAACAAGGTATTTTAAAAAATAAAATGTAAAGGGCATGGAAAATACTGTTTATGAAGGAGTAAGGACGATATTTTCTCTAGTAAAGGATTTTATCTTTCTATTTATTTATTTACTCTGGTTAGAAGAAAAGTGACAGTGTAGCATTTGTAAATTTACAAAAGAAGCAAGTCTCCCCACCCCCCTGCCAAATCTTCTTCTAGTAATATAATTTATTTTAAATGCTAGATGATGTGTCACAATTCCTAAAACGCAGTGACATCACTTGTACAGCTAGCAGTGCGATTTCCAAAGCAGAACTTGAAGCAATTAATGAGAGAACTGAAATGAAGGGTTTTGCATACTACATTCCTTACAGATTCAAGCATGGCAACAATTGCCAAAAAGCTTCCTTTAGACATAGTTTCCATGCATCTGCATGTGCTGGTTTTCATTAAAAGCTTCACTGTTCATTTGTGTATGCTCTCCGTTCCCCCACCAAAAAAAAAAAACTTAGTTTTTTTTCTATAAGGGTTAGTCCTTAAAATAAACTGTTTTTCACAGGAAACACATTCTGCTTTTTATTACCATTAATATCAAGTCAGCTATTTTAAGCATGTTATAATTAGTTCTAAGACTTTCTGGTGATGAATATAACCCATAAGACAGAGAGAGCATCATATTTCAACAAGAATCTAAGTCCAGGGATTAGGGAAGGTTAAACTGCTGCCTATAACTCACAGTGGCTGTCTTCTCCACTCTTCTACTGAGAGTTAGTGCTGAGTTGAATAGGACTTAACCCATAGCTAATCTGCCTTGCGTTATACTGAATTAGGACCTTTGACAAAAACAAATAGATTCTGTCCTTTAGAATAACATACATGTTGGACCCATTTCAATAGCAAGCACCGGGCTGTGACCCTCCCTATGATGGATATGGGAAAAGGTCTTTTGTACATTCTTTCAGCTCCTGTATGCATTTTTGTGTGTCTTTTTTCATTTAAAACTGCATCACAAAATTCTGGAAAGTGCAAACATGAAAGTTTAACTTCGGTTTGCAGAATGGTTCAGGAAGTATAAAAAGTAATCCTACATTTAGCAGTCTATTGAGTATGAAAAATAGAAGTTTTGCTGATTCGCTGTCGTTCTTGGGAAAAATATAGTCACTGTATTATCAGCATAGTTCATTAAACCCACCCTGCTTGTTGTTTCTTCTGAGGTAATGAATTGTTATAGAGGCAGAGTGTAGTTCCCATTCCTCCTAAAGAAGTATTGTCTGTCAAATATCATTCCACCCTGTGGGCCAACTTTCTGCTTTTATGAAAAAAAAACCCAAAACATTAACCTAGTACAAAATACTAACAGAAACACTGCGCCTCTAGTTAGCCTTTTAGGGACAAATGCATTTATCACATATTAAAAATTTGCTCTTACTAATGTATCGAGCTCCACGATGCCTGTTGTAGCATTTTTTGTGCCTTTATCAAGGAATGTTGGGGAAGCATTAAAGCAATCAAGAAGCTTCTGTTGCTTGGAACAAATGTTGTCCTCATTTGAAATGAATAGCATTTCATCAGTTTATTTTGTTTCTAAGGAATGCAGCTAGGATGCTGCTTTATACTGAGTCAGATCCTTGATCGATCTAGAGCAGGTGTAAGCAAAGTGTAGTCCATGGTCTACATGTGGCCTTCCAAAATCATTTTTGTGGCCCTAGGGATGCCCAGATGTTAAAAGTAATTTTCTTTCCAAATACATTTTTGCTCCACAGTGCCCCCCAAATGGGAAGCATAGAGGCCATTTCCACGACATTTGCAGGTCTTCTGGGCCAATTTAGGCCTTTTTCGAAACCTAGAACATGGTAAAAATGTCATTTGCTCTCTCAGGGCATCCCCTAGCCTTCCACAGTGGCTCGCCTCTGATCTGGACCAATATTGTTGGCTGGCAATGATTCTATGGGGTTTCAGGCAAGACTTTTTTTCCTGACTCTACTTGGAAATGCCCTGGCTTGAACCTGAGACATTGTACTGTCAAAGCACAGCAGCCTAGTATTCTTCCTGTTAAGTACTAAACAGGTACTTAGTTGTTCCATAACATGTAAACACAATCCCCTCTGAACTGGAAGTATACATTTTGACAGTAAACAGTGTAAACTCTTGGTGTTGCCAAGAAAAAAATGCATACTTTTTTTCAGTTTAGGAAAGTGTTAATTTAAACAAGCAAACAAACAGTAAGGGAGACTCTTAACACATCTAGAAGGTTCACCTAAATTCCCCACCCCCTCCTGCTTTGATCAGCACTCTTTAGCCTTGCTCCTTTTGTTGCTACTAGTGATCCATTCTCCTGAGTGGAAAAGAAATATATGCACACTGAGGACTGTTACAACACAGCTGCATTTACAAATGGGACAGAGGTTTAGGACAAAAGTAGTCTGGAAATACTAGGAGTTCTAAGGGATCACATCACATTGGGATTACCTCCCCCCAATATTTATTTATTATTTATTCAAAGTATTATACCCTATGTATTATTTATTTAAAGTACTATATTCTGCTCTTCTACCACAAAGGCTCTCAAAGCAGTTTACAAATTGTTAATTTGAAAGTTCCCTGCCCTCAGGCTTCCAATCTAAAGAAGACAGGACATACAAGGAAAAGGGGATTAGCAGTGTGGGAGGAGATTAACTCCAGCAGATACTGACTCTTCTTCTCCTCCTCCAAGGCCAGGGCAGTGGCAGTTGGGATGGAGGAAGGACCTTTCATTTTTTTGGGGGCCTGGGCATGATGGAGCTGTGCCTGCCTATATGACAATCTACTACCTAAACACAATATGACCCTTTCTGCAACTCACCTATTTTCGGCGCTGGGGTGTGGTGCTCGCACAAGCAGCCTCCGGAGAGAGGCTCTCTCTTCCCTGCTTCATCGTCTCCGCACGAGCTGCCTGCTCACACAAGAGCCCCACCTCTTCCTTTCGCAGTCCAGCCTGGGACCTTCCCAGGATGCACTGAGACAGGAAGTGCGACCGGCCCAGCTCCCGAGGCTCCGCACGCAAGGTAAGTGCACCTGGGGCCCCAGAGCGATGCACGACTGCACAGCATTTTCGGCTTCAAGCCGAAAATGAAATATTGTGTGCACGGTCCGTGTCAGGCCCTGGAGCATCACGCAAACGTTAGTGCATCCTGTGGACCACTCCTCACATTTGTGCAATGTTCAAGGGGCCCTTTTGCATTGAAAATGCTGTGCAAAAAGGGCCTATGTTTGAGGCTGCAGTTATCCAGGAAAGAGTATTTTGCACTTAACCCCTTTGCTCCCAGGTAGCTGTTTACAAATTTCAAGATTGAACTCTATTATTCAACATCATTTCTGGGACTGAGACAGCTCTGCATAGTTGCTGTGGCGCACTCACCCAGGAGTATCTCCCTACGTTCTCTTCTGATTACCACTTCAGGTGTTCCATAGGAGAGACTATTCCAAAGGGCTCTCCTGCCTTTTCAATACAGTCAACCCTCTGTATCTGTGGATTCTGTATCCATATATTCAGCCAACCATAGCTTGAAAATATTCCAAAATAAAATAAAATTCCAAAAGCAAACTTTGTTTTTGCCATTTTATATAAAAGATGCCATTTTACTACATCATTGTAGTATCCACAGGGGTCCTGGAACCAAACCCTAGCAGATAGTGAGGGCCCACAGTACAACCTTTCCAGTACGGTAAAGGGTTACCATAGCAAAGAACTCTGAGGACCTTTCAACAAGGTTCTTTGGGCTCTGCTCTGTGGTTTATTTCTTCAAGGTTCCTTGTGTCTTGATCATTAGATAAGTAAATCTTTGTTCAATAGTACCTGCACAATCATTACATGCAGGCTCTTTTCCCTGTTTATTCCCATTGATATTCTGACTGAAATAATATTTACAATTCTCAGAACAGGCTGCATAAACCCAGATTTGTATGGCTGTGTGTGATTCTTGGCAACATCTAGAAAAAATAATAAATACTGTCTTCTCAGACAGAGACATTGAGACATATGTATATTTAAATCATTTGGCAAAGCACTCTCGTGAAGTATTTTGTTTCTGAGTCAGTAGGAGGGAATAATGACAAAATTTAGGTCTTCCTCTTTCTAAGACAAATTAATGGTCACCACTGGGAGAACACTTTGAGAAGAGCCTCTGCCCTCTGCCAGCATTTCCAGGCAGGGGCTAAGTTTTGTCACGCATGGGGTGTCCAAGATTTTGTCCCAGACTCAGTAAACTGGGCCATAAAACTGGCAGATACATTTTCACCTCCTTTACATGCCCTGGTGGTCACGCTCAGTAGTGACAAAGACATGGTACCAGCTTTTAAATATCCATATTATAAAGCATTTAGTCAGTCCAATATAATTAGAACAATATAATTCAATTTCTTGGCAATTTGTGAATCTTCTAAAATAATTGATTACATTTCTATGCGCACACACAGCAATGTACGTCAGTTTTTTGAAAGCATTTGCCATATAGTCAGTGCAGGCCTTGGCTATGTAGATATATGCTAGAGTTACCAACTTGGATATAGGTCAGGGGCTCTGTAGCTTTAATCATGAACACAACAAGATACTATAATGCTCTTATCAAGCAGGCGAAAGTAACTATCTTCCCTCGCTTTCCAAACCTAAACTTTCAGTTATGATTGTCCACTCCCAACACAATTATTGGTACCCCAGTGGAGACCAGGGAGAGGGAGCACAGAAGTGCTGGTGACAAGGACAGGGCAGGATGCTCCCCTGCTTTCTCTGGGGACACAATAACCATTTTGAGAGAGAATGGCTGTGGTTGAAAGTTGGGGTTTAGAAGATGAGGGAGGAAAAGAACCTTCATCCAGAGCTTTAGGGTACATTGTCCTGCTCCACAGCCTGGTCAGAATTAAAGTTGCAACTCATCCCCTATCCAACCATATGTATGCACCCAATACTGGTCATTATCTGCTAGGAAAAGCCTATGTGAACTTGCCATACGTAGTTGTAGCGGCCCTGCTTGACCAGAGCTGCATATGTAAGCTACTCGAGCTTGGAGCACCTGAGGAACAAAAGGCAGCTACATAAATTAATAAATAAACAGGACAATGTTCTTGGTATTTTTAGGAACTATATTTTTTTATTTCTAGCCCTTTGAAGAACTGCATAGAATAGCTTTCTATCTTCATGGACACGCCATGCATCTGAAATACCTGATACCCTGAAATGAGTGTCAGACAGCCATTATAAAGAGACAAAGAGAGAAAGCCAAATATTGTATTTCTTATTGAAATCTTTTCAAAGTGTCCAACAACAAAGTGTTCTAAAATAGGGATATAATTATAGAACAAAGAAGGATTTGATGTGTTTGAACTAATCTGGAAAAATAAACCAGGAAATGATAAGTTAAAAATAACACATCTTACTTTGTCCATAACAGTGATTGCTTGTTTATGCAAAAAAAAAAACATGAAAGGGAAATAGTCTTTCTTCATGACTGAAAGAGGAGAGAGTCTGTTTTTACTTTAGATTTCCTTTCCTTCCCCAATTTGTAAAGCATCTCTAATAAATAACTATTTTGTCTAGAAATCAACCTTTTTCATTTAAAAATGCTACTGAGAAATAATGCTTGGTTGAGTCCATTTTTGGCTGCTCTTGTGAGAACATTAACACAGACCATATTTTGGTAACTTGGCAAGGAACAAGAACAGCTTTCTTTGTCTTCCCATGTTGATGCTACTAGGTAATATTAGTATGTGCACAGACCCCTTTGTGAAGGGACATGCTGATAGTTAACATAGGGAAGAAGATACCCTTATGGTGTGGCTTTATGTCAGGATATGCTGAGAAAAAACAAGTAGTTGACAGTGCAAGCCTAAGCATGTCTACTTGAAAATAAGCCAGTCTTACTGTGTTCCATGGTATTTTACTCTAGTTAAGTATACCTATAATCGCATCCTGAATTTCATATACTTTGATTCTCTTTCCTGTATTGCCTGTCCTCGTTTCTTTCTTCATAGCCTCCTACTCTGTTGTGCATCATTTATGCTTTCATTTCAGCACTTCTATTTCTAAGTCAGAAGTAATCTAAAAATACAGATTAAACATGGTAATTCATATAGCCGTGAAGACGATAAGACTTGTGCTGATCCCACACTGACCCCAATTTGCAAAGTTGCTGGACTAGTTACCTTTGAAGAAATACTAACATAGTATTTGCTGTTTCCAAATGCAATTATGGTATAAGTTTTGATTCCTGTATGTTTAATAACATTCCCCTTTTAGATAGCTCTGTGTGGTTTATTGACTCTGCTGTCCCTAAGATGCACTAGTGCAAAGGACACAACACTCCTTCCAGGGATGGATACTCAGAACATGTATGAGTTTATAAATGTGCCCTAAGAGCGTATATAATAACCGTGGGGAGTCACAACTTGCTCTTCAAATGCTCAGCTGCCTGTAAGGCAGTATTGATATCTTTATGGGGAAAACTTTTAACAAATACAGGCTGACATCATTTGGGTTTTTTCATCTTTCATACAAAAATGATAGTGTATCTTAATGAATATGCATGTAACATTGTAGACAGAATCACTTTCACTGCAAATTTTTGCAAGATATTGGAGAAGCAAGAATGCTGTGGAAAAAGTGGAGTGACGTTTTCTTCAAGGCAAATTGTACAGACACTGGAACTGTGTTTGTCATTTAGAGCTTTCCGAAACTAATTGTTGAAGTTACAGTGACTTCAGAAATGGTAGGCAACACTTATGTAAACTGGAAAAAAAATGGAGGTCACTTTAAAACCTCCTCACAGACAAGTTTGCTGAATTTGTCTTTGTATTGTTGTTCCAGGAGAATGTTTAGCTTCTTTGTATCTTCAGTTAAAATTGGCAAATGTGCTTTATTTTTTCAGAGAATGATGAAGAACAAGAAGCACTCCCAGCCTTGGACAAACCTGGATGGTACTCCCAAGGTAACTCAACCCATTTGTATGAGTTACTGAAGAAGATGACTGGCAAACTAGAACCAAAGGTATTTAGAAAAAGAAGATAAAGTATAATAGCACTATGCAGAAGCTTTCTTGACATCAGCATTAATTCAACACATTAATAACAGTGGGCTCAGTTGTATGCAACTGTGTTGCAATTTTATATTTGAAAAAAGGAAGATAAGCAACCTAGCTGGCACAATATTTTATTAATTTGTTTCATAAGAACGTAAGAATGTTTCATAAGAATGCAAATCTGTATTTGTTACAGCCCAATCTTAAGCATGTCTATTTGGAAAGAAATCCAGTTGTGTTCATTGAAGTTTGCCTAGCAATCTGCTTGTGTTAGGTTTGAGGCTTAATTGGTTATTTTCAGTGTGGGCTATGTACTGCTTCTTTACTTGCTTTTAAGGGCCTTTCTGCATTCCACCATTATAGTGCTATTCCATTTTCAACATCTTATGGAATCCTGGGTTTTGCAGTTTAGGGAGAGGCATTAGAATTCTCAGCCAGAAAGCTCTTTGGCCTCCTTAAGCTACAAACTCCAGAATTCCACAGGATGTTGAATGTGGAATAACAGCACTATAACAATGTAGTGCAGAAAGGCCCTAAGTCTCGCTTGATGTCATTTCTAGTGCAAAGATAAAATGATGGTCTTTCAAAAGATATCTACCATTTCTCCTCTCTGGAGTTATTCTTTGAGAGACAAGAAAAGTATTTTGTCATGCCCACCACCCATGTCATGATTTTTATAATAAAATTCATGCCACTTGTCTATATAGCAGTACGTATTACATCATTATGCACTACACACATAACCCAAAGATAGGTGCAGCATTAAACTTAGCTTTTGAAAACAAATTCAAGTTTGCATTTAATTTTCAGTTCCTTTTCAGACTAGCAGTTGCCCATATGTAAGATTAACTAGTAGGAATATTGTAGAGCTGTGAAAGTTTTTTAAAAAAAGAAGAAGACAGTCAAAAGATCAGCTCCCTCTTCAGAAAGATTCAGAAGTTTGAAGATGGTTAGCTTAGAGATGAAAGGTGAATATATACAGACATCAAAGAGGTATATGAAACTATGCTTGACTGGATAAAATGGATAGGGAATGACCCAAGGTCATTTGAGTCGTTTGCAGACAATACAGAATTACTTCATGTAGCACATGGTGAAGACTATCCTTCTGGATACAGTTACTAGGAAACAGAAGTGGGTAAATGCTGTTGCACTCATGTTTTGCTTGTGGACTTCCCAGAGGGAACTGGTTTGCCACTATGTGAACAGAATGCTAGAAAGATGTGCCTTTGGTTTGATCCAGCTTTTCTATGTGGATAAGATTCCCTTAGCTTTTTAAATTCTTCTAAATCATAAGATGTATTCAGAATATCAAGATTCACATCACTAGAATTCTGAGAAGGGGAGAGCTGGCAGTGCTTGATAGTTGTGTTCTTGTTGCGTAGTCCCACCATCCTCATCCTCCTTCTTATTATTATTATCTTTATTTATACCCCGCTTTTCTCCTCAAAAGAACTCAACGCAGCTTAAAATAGTTTAAAAAGAAAACATAGTTAAAACTGTAACATAGAAAAGTTAAAAGACACATTAAACAAACAATAGTAATTAAAACAACATTAAAATACATATTAAAAACAACAAACAAATCACAATTAAAATAACCGGCACCTTTCTTCACAATAATCATGCATGAAATGCCTGCCAAAATAATGTCTTCAAATGTCTCCAGTAGGTAGGCAGGGAGGGTGCCAGTCTGATCTCTGTGGGAAGGGAGTTCCAGAGCCTGGGAGCAGCCACTGAGAAGGCCCTCTCCTGCATTTCCACCAAATGCATCTGTGAAGGTGGTGGGACAGAGAGAAGGGCCTCTCCAGCATATCTCAAAGCCCGGGCTGGTTTGCATGGGAGTATAAGGTCCTTCAAACAACCTGGACCTGAGCCACGTAGGGCTTTAAAGGTCATCGCCAGCGCTTTGAATTGTGCCCGGAAACAGACCAGCAGCCAGTGGAGCTGCTGCAGCAGGGGGTTGTGTGATCCCTGTAACCAGCTCCAGTTAACATCCTGGCTGCAGCAATTTGGAACAGTTGAAGTTTCCAAAGACTCTTCAAAGGCAGCCTCACGTACGGCACATTACAGTAATCCAACTGGGATGTAATCAAGGCATGTGTTACCATGGGCAGGTCTGACGTCTCAAGGAACGGGCACAGGTGGCACACAAGCTTTAACTGTGCGAATGCACTCCTGGCTACTGCTGAGACCTGGGCTTTCAGGCTCAGAGTTGAATCCAGGAGCACTCCCAGGCTGCGAACCTGCATCTTCAGAGGGAGTATAACTCCATCTAACACGGGCTGAATCCCTATTCCTACTGACAAGGAGCACCTCTGTCTTGTCTGGATTAAGTTTTAATTTGTTTGCCCTCATCTAGTCCATTACTGATGTCAGGCACTGGTTTAGGACCAAAACAGCTTCCGTGGCTTGTGGTGGGGAAAAGTAATAAAGTTGGGTGTCATCCGCGTACTGATGGCACCGATCCCAAAACTTTGGAGACCTCTCCCACCAGTTTATGTAGATCTTAAATAGCATGGGAGGCAAAACCGAACCCTGAGGGACCCCAAAGGGCAAGAAGGCAAATAGGAGTCACCCAGCACCACCTTCTGGGTCCAATCCTCCAGGAAGGAACAGAGCCACTGTAAATCAGTGCCCCCAAGACCCATCCCTGCAAGGCAACCAAGAAGGATACCATGGTCAATACTCTTGAAAGATGCGGAGAGATCCAGCAGAACCCTGTCTAGTTCCTGGCATGGGTCATCCATCAAGGAAACCAAAGCCATCCCAGTCCCATAGCCAAGCCTGAAACCAGATGGAAAGGGATCTAGATAATCCATTTCATCCAGAAACCCCTGGAGCCGAGAGGCCACCACACACTCCAGAAACTTGCCCAGAAATGGAATATTAGAGACTAACTGGTAATTATCCAAAATGGAGGGCTCGAGGGATGGCTTTTTTAGTAGTGGTTTTATAACAGCCTCTTTAAGACAAGCTGGAACTTTACCTCGGCCCTTTCCGCAACTTACCTTTTCTCAGCACTGGGGTGCAGCCTCTTGCGACAGGCTCTCACGTCCCCGCTGCTTCAGCTCTACAGTCGCTGCCTGCTCACTAGCAGACAGCGTGAGGGGCCCTCCTCTTCCTTCCGCAGCGCAGCCTGGCATTTTCTCAGGCTGCGCTTGGGCAGGAAGTGCGAGCACCACGGCTCCAGAGGCTCCGCAAGCATGGTAAGTCTGTGCGGGGCCCTGGAGCGATGCACGATCACACACCATTTTCAGCTAGAAGCCGAAAATGAAATAGTGCACGATTGGCGTCTGCTGGCCCCGGCAGGATCACGCAATTGCAAGGACGTCATGTGGACGGCTCCTCGCAATTGCGCGATGCTCCAGAGGTCCTTTCGCATGGCAAGTGCCATGCGAAAAGGGCCCTTGTCTCAGGGAGGCATTAACCACACCCTCTACCCATTCATCCAGTCCCCCTCTAGCTTTTTTAATAAGCCAAGAAGGGCAGGGGCCTAGCACACACGTGGTGGCTCTCATATCTCCAAGGATCCTGTCCACTTCCTCGGACTGTACAAATTGAAAAGTATGGTGAAGAAAATTTGGGACACAGAGTCTGTGTCTGTGTACAATTTTGAATCCTGTTTGTGTAGCGTTCTAAATTGTGCTGGAAGTTTACACACATACAGCAGGCTCATCTTTTCAGTGATTCTCAATCTTTTGTCTTCCCAATTTTTTGGACCTCAGCTCCCAAAATTCCTGACTATTGGCTAAGCTGGCTGAGGCTTCTGGGAGGTGAAGTCCAAACCAACTGGAGGACCAAAGGTTGAGAACGGCTTTAGGCCTTCAGTGGGTGGTGGATAAAAGGGGCTAAGCAGTGGGGATACAACAAAGGAAGTGCAATTGGTGAGCATTTTGACAGGGGGATTTTAAAAACTAACTTTTCTAAGCTCTGAATGAGACCAGCAAACATGGCTCCACTCGGTCCCAATGCAGTTCTCATTGTATGATGCCTGAATGCTCAAATATGTCTGTACTCATTCTTAAATTCAGAATGCAACTGTCTTGCTGCTTCATTTCCAGGTTGTTTACTTTGGTGACAGCATGCACTCAGATATTTTCGCAGCCCATCACTATAGTAACTGGGAGACTGTCCTCGTCTTAGAGGAGCTTGGCAGTGACCACGTTATGTTCCCTACAGAAGCAGAATCTGAGCCTTTAGAGAAGAAAGGAAAGTTTGAGGTAAGGATTCTAAATATCAAGATCTGATGTAACCTCAGCTCCACCTATATTATATATTATGTAGAAAATGTATTTCATTTCTTATTTAGCCGTATATGCAGGCTCGTGTATTTGGGACAGTGCTGACATTTTTATTCCAATCTAAATCTAATTGCCTTTTGAAGGATACTTAAGACATTGCTAGTTGTGCTTGAATGTATATGAGGGCATACATTCAAAACCGAAAGCAATGCAACACAGAAACATGGCATCAATGGTGAATGCATTTTGCCATATGTTAGAAGTACACTCACAGTTCCTCTTCTGTTAAATAAATTGTGGTTTATGTGTGAAAATTTCCTTAGTTTCATTAGGACACCTGTTATTCAGGCCCAAAAAGTTTTATTTGGCCCATGCTGATAACCAGTGGTTCTAACTGCCTTCTCTCTCTCTCATTATTCTGGCACACATATATGTACCTGTAGACATATTCATCTTCACTAAGAACTCAATCCAGCAAGACATTCTCTTGCACAAGCAAGAGAATCTATTCAAGATCGTTCTAGTTTGAATGTAACTTATATGTAGTAGTTTCCTGGTGAGCTGCCTGAAACTTGCCATCATTGACTTCATTAATTTTCCATAACCTCCAAAATGTGTGTAGCAGAATAATGTTCTTTACTACCCTTTATTTTTCCTGAGGTAGGGATTTTGGTCTTCCTCTTCTTTCTGGGCATAGGTGAGTCCTATATTTTCCTATTTTCTGATAGTAAAACTTAAAAGATTTTTAATGACATGTTGAAGATTTTTAATGCCATGTTAATAGGGTACATGAGAACAACTGAATTTAAGACGCTCAGTAAATTAAGAACCAGTGTACTTTGCATTGGCCTAGGAGACTTGGATTTTACTTGATACTCATCCATTAATTTCACTTACTAGCCTAAGAGAGTACTTCCTGAGTTATTTGATATTTGGGGTATTGCCACATTTTTTTCCCAAATGTGACCGTATTTTTTACCCATTGACAACAACAGTTTCTTTCCTGGAAGCTTGTTGTAGGCTGGCAGCCTCTCGAGAATATGCTGAAGGTGCTAATAAATAATGTTTAATTGTAACATCTTTGAAAATAGTTTATTATTTTCCTTTCCTGACATTATAAAAATTATTTTCCTTTCTGTTTTGATTGAAGTCTTGAATAGCACATCAAAGTCAGAGGCAAGATAGAGACTGTGGTTTCCTTTCTTTGTTTTTCAAAGAAAGGAAAGAAGACAAATATACTCTTATTGTTTTTATTACATGCATCCACATGCATTCACAAAAGAAATGCCTCTTTATATAGGTCAGGCAAAAGCATTGATTTTAAATCTGCATATATGTTTATACTTCTTAGAAAAATGAACAACTGTTCAAGAGGATGCTGCTGCCAAAGTTTAGGGCTTACTCCCTCCTCTTACTTGCAGTTTTGACTGTTGCTAAACCAGTCATAGGGTTTAAGGGAATAATAGTGGTGTTTGTCATCTTCCATGTATTTCAAGGAAGCTTGTATGAGGTCCAGTACTTCCTGGACTTTGCTGTCTGATCTCTCACAGAGCACACTGTTTGTGTTTAAAAAGCTTCAGTTTAGCCAGGTATCTTCTGTACTTCTGCCAGAGACTTGTGCTGAATTACAATTTCTACCACTAGCGACAGCAAGCAAGCAGAAGAGAAGTCAATTGGGTTGATCAAAGGATTCTAAACTAAGTAAGGCTATGGCCCTTTTCACATGGCATTTGCCATGTGAAAGGGCCCCTCGAGTGTCATGTGAATGTGAGAAGTGGTCCACACGATGCACTCACAATTGCATAACGCTCCAGGGGCTGGCAGGTGCTGACTGCGCACTTTTTCATTTTCGGCTATGAGCCAAAAATGGTGCACGATTGTGCATCGCTCCAGGTCCCCATGTGCACTTGCTGTGCGTGCGGAGCTCCAGAGCCACGGTGCTCGCACTTCATGCCCCAGCACAGCCTGGGAAACTCCCAAACTGCACTTGGGAAGGAAGAGGCAGGGCTTTTGCGCGATCAGGCAGCAGCTACGGAGCTGAAGGAACCGGGATGCAAGAGCCTCTCGCTAGAGGCTGCTTGTGCGATCCCTGTACCTCAGCTCCACGAAAAGGTGCGTTGTGGAAAGGGCCTATGGTAGGTCAGGACCGGGTGATTACTTCACAAGGGTACAGCACAAGTACAGCCCCGCAACTAAATAAACCAATTAGCAAAGACTATTACCAAGAGACTCCCTTCTAATTCTTACACAGTGTTGTAGGTTATTTTAAATTTATTCCTGTCAACCTCTTCCTTTTCATCTTACAAGATTAAAAGTGAAGAGAGGATACTTTTTTTCCTAGCACAAAATCAGTGCACATGAATGTCAGGAAGAACTCACTGATGTCACATCTGATTAAAATGTTCCATTATGTCTAAAACTGTTGTATGAAACTACCTAATAGTAGATCTGCTTGTGTCTTTTAGGCCTTGAACTATATAGTAATCTCTGGCCCTGAAGCTTACACCTATCTTTGTACTTTCATTCGGGTGTAAATTAACCTTTTCCATGCTGATATGTCTTTTTAAAACATACTCCCACTGACAACTAGCTATCCTGAAATGAGCATGAAATAGGAAAGTACATAATAACTATCCAGAAGCTCTACTGCTCCCAAGCAGGACCGGATATGTATATTGAATACCTTATGTGCAGAGAGAATGTTGTGGCATACTGGCAGAATGCATGTTTTATGTGCAAAAGGTCTCAGTTCTCAGCATATCCAAGTAAGGCTGGGAAACACTGCTATCTGAACCCCTGGGGAACTGCAGACAGCCAGGGTCAACAAAGCTAAGCAAGTGAGGTATTTGTCAGAATAAAATAGATTGTAAATTGTCCTTCAGGATGGCTTAAAGCAAAAGCAAACAAAATAAAGTAGATTATCCCTGAGGTAAATGTGGTTTTATCACCTTGAATATTCTGAGTATATCACAGAATTGTTCTGGTTGGGGCTGATTAATAGAATTCGAGTTCATTTGGTTCCACTGGCATTACAGAATTTGAAAGTGTGATGTATTGCCAATTCATGGGAGAATTCAAAAAATTCTCCACAGATTTAGGTGTTGGGGAAATGTCTAACTGTGCAGCACTTCCTGTTGTGTGTGTGTGTGTGTGTGTGTGTGTGTGTGTGTGTGTGTGTGAAGATACCTCCAGCACCAACAGTCACAGAAAATGCCATTCATGGATTCTGTCTATTAGGACTTGCCAATTTGTATTCATATCTATTTATATTTCAGAAACATCACCCAAAAGCTCTTAACTATACATCTAAACAGTGGGGATCTTTCTTTGTGGATACCATTTCAGGAGAGGAAGGTGCAGAGGAAATCCTAGTAAATACTTGGTCCTGCAAATGTGTTAGTGCTTATAGCACTATCGCAATACCAAGTATTGAAGCAATAGCAGGTAAGAGTGGATATCACTGAGTCCATCTATGAAAAATCCCAAACTATTAATTTTAACTGAATATTGATGTTATGATTAATATCAATGCCCAGAATTTGAAACATTTTCACAGTTTAGATTTGTAGTTTACTGGTTTTGCAATTATTTGTTTCTGGATAGTAAAGTATAGGATTACATTATAAATCCCTAGTGGTGAGAGTTTGGGTGAAGATAAGATAAGATAAAATAAGATAAGATAAGATAAGATAAGATAAGATAAGATAAGATAAGATAAGATAAGATAAGATAAGATAGTCTACTGAAGTTCTGGGTATGAGAAGAGGAAGTCAGCAAGGATTAAGAGGATGTTGAAACAATATGTTATTGCTATAACTCAACACATCTTTACTGGAACTCATGCTTTAACATATATTTATAAAGAGATGCATTTAAGTTGAATGAAAACAGCTCTCAAAAACTATAATATCATATTGTTATGTGACTTATATTGACTTGAGTTTGAGATATTATTTTGGGCCATTTCCTCATAGTGTTGTGGTCCTGCTATGAGGATGGGATGGCAGCGACCTGCAGGTGATGCCTCTGCACAATGTTGTGGTCCCACTGCTCTCCTGCCCCCCCACCTGTCGCAATCATGAGATATTTGCTTAATGGGTTATATCCATTAAGCATTCATGATCGCACAACACTCCCATCCTTACCTGCTGTGTGGAAGGGCAGGAAATACGATAGATCCCAGCTGTGCTGCAGAAGACAGATGCATGTCACATGCACTCCCTTCCGCAAGGAGCTGGCTGGGTGCAGAGGGAAGCATACCTGTCACGCTCCCTTCCTGGCAAAGGCACTGCCGAGATTGCAACAAGAGGACAACAGGAACAGGTAACATGCAGAAATGGCCATAGTTTATAGTCTCCAAAATCAGTAGATGATGATGGTTTTGCTAGAGCTATTCAAAGCTTCGTATAATAAATGCTTTATTTCTTTACTTGAACTCTTCCTTTAGCACAAATGCATGCATTGTACAAATTAAAGCATTATAAATAACAATAAAAATACAATAAATCTTTTAAAATTCATCCTGTCATAAACATCTAAATAAATATATGTCAACACAATACATAGACTATAACACAATTAACAACACTTTAAAGTAGCATCAAGAACATGGATGAAAAAATTGTCATTGTAATACTAAATTCTAATTATTTTATTTCATTCTTAGAACACTTTTTTTTCACTAGTTTCTTTTTTTCCTTTCTGTAATGGCCATTAGTTTCCTTATAAAGTTGTACTGACTGATCCAAAGTGTATATAGCTCAGGAAATTGCTTTCTTATTAGTGGCTAATGAAAGTGTCCCTTTTAAAGGTCTTCTGTGTAATGAAAAATATGTCCACTGTACTTAAACTCCTATATCAGCTGGCAAAAAGAAGACAGAGTAGGGAATAGCATGGGCTAATCAGGACTGGATCCTTAGGCCTAAATACATTTGTTAGTCCCAGCTAGAGTAGGCTCATTGGGATAAACATAAGAGTTGCTTTAAAAAGATTGAAAGTTAGAATTAAAAACTGGATATAGGCCCCAGGAGTAGGAGTATTCTAATATCAGAACATAGCTTCAGTATAGGAAAATTTATCCCATTCCTAGGTCTCACTTAAATATTTTTCCAGTGTCAGGGAAATAATGATATTTTTATTTTTACAAAACAAGAAAGGAGAATGCTGCTCCTCCCTCATTTCAGTCCTGTTGGTAGGAGTCTAGTATAGTGTTCGGTATATTGGAAGCTCTGATCTCACAGCACTGTGATTTCAAAAGCAGGATTGCTTTGCAATTTTATATGCAGCTTTTTAACAATGCAAGGACATCTCCTTTTTGAGAGCATTTCTATTCTTCATTGAAAGCTTTGATTTCATGTTTATTTATTTTGTAAAACCAGTTTTTATAATTGGAGCAATATTTTTGTTCCCCAGACACTGCACAACCAAAGAAGGCAGGCCCACAGAGTTCTGTCCCTAAGTCTAACAGAAGCAATGATAGGGTGGCATGATGACAGAGAGGAGACTGTCTGGGCTCCCCCAAGTTCTTGTAGCATACGAAAATCTCTAATGTGTTGTTTCTATCTGCTGTTATAGTTTCATTCTCTTTTTTAAAAAAGATATTTACACAGTTAAGCATTACAGTTTCAATACAGAACAAAAAATGGCCCAGTACAAGACAGGCAACAACAAAAAATAAGAACACACATTTACACATAGAGAGAAGGGGCCTTTCTGCATTATACTTTTATAGTGCTATTATTCTACCTTCAACATCCTGTGGAATTCTGGGGTTTGTAGTTTACTGAGGCCAAGGAGCTCTCTGGCTGAGAATTCTAAATGCCCCTCCCAAGGATTGGCAAACCCAAGGATTCCATAGGATGTTGAAAGTGGAATAATAGCACTATGACAGCGTAGTGCAGAAAGGCCCAGAAGGATGATCAGTTATTGCGTTTTGTGTAGCATACCAGTGATCTAAGATGCTTCTGCTTTGTCTCAAATTTATTTATTTTATATATTTCTTGATGAACCCAAGTGATCAGTTTTTCAACAGCTATTGGAATTTGCCTTCCATTATTTAGAGTGCAGTATGCTAATACCATGTGGAACAGCAGAGTTTCTTTGTTTTTAGAGACTTTTCTGTTTATTTCCTTAAAAAAAGAAAATAAAGACCTTTCTTTTGGGGGAATATCTCAGCAGGTTGATCATTTGGGCTCTCCTTTTGGCACCTTTCCCATTCTAATGTGTTCTTCTTGACGTGTGGTGACCAGAACTTCACGCAGTGTTCCTAGTGTAGTCTCAGATATAGATTAGGATACTGGCAGTTCTGGTTTTCTTTTCATAATGATCCCCACCATGGAATTTGCCTTTTTCACAGCCACTGCACACTGAGTTGACATTTTAATTGAGCTATCCAGTTCAGCCTCAACAATCTTTTCCTGCTCAGTCATCTTTATTTTCCCTTTGAACTTCCTTTTTCCAGAGCCTTAATTTCAGAGAAGTTTCCTTTTTTGAAATTAATTTCTAGCTGTGTTGAAATTCCTTGGCAGTTTTGCTCTTCAGTATAAATTACATTTGACAGCACTGTGGTCCCTGTTTCCAGTCATTCAAAAACACTTAAACTGAATTAGTAACTACTACTTGTGGAATTCTTTTTGCCAGCTTGTATTTCTAAGAAATCTTCAAGTTGCCTTTTTTAATTCAGAAGAAAATTAAAACTTAGGAAGGTTAGAATTGGCTTCTCTTGGTATATTATGAACTTACAAACTATTAAAACAGATTAGCAACAGAAACTGTTTATCAGAATTGCATACTCAGATGTTGGCTGGTGCTTAATCAAACATTCAAAGAAATAACTCTCTAAATAATTATAATCAGATCCAAATAGAAGTCGCACTCAGAAACATACTCTCTAAATCCTTTTTGAGATATTCTAAGAGCTTTGTAGAATATTAAAAACAAAGTAATCCCTGTAATCTCTTCAGACAGGAAGGGTTTCTTCACTAATAGTAATGGCCAAGACAAAAGAAAATCTTTTTTCCAAACTGCCCAAACAAATGTTCATATGGATTGACCTATAATAATCCAGATCAGTCCAAAAAGAATCCAAATTGTCTGTTGGTTCCCGAGCCCCACTGGCTCACACTGCTCAGGACACAAAGTGTGGAGCACAATTTATGGAGCTTTTTAGCCTGATGGATTTTTATCTCTTCCCATCCTATCCGACCCATACATATTGAAACCAAGCATGGCAGAGAGAGGCTCTAGTGTCATTCATTTGAACAGAAGGATTTGGGTCGCAGTGGATCCAAACCAGCCTCATTTCATCCCCAGGCACACCGTATTGTTAACAGGAACACCACCAGAGATAGAACAGTACCTGCTGAGATTTCCACAAATGGATACTCACCTGCCTGCCAGCAGAACTCCTCCCCACTAACACTTCAGTGAGACACAGAGGACTAACCTAATGGCCAGCCAACAGGACTGGAAGTCAGGACTGTGCTGTGAATCTGTATTTTTCCTCTGTTTTATCAAGATGTTGTCTCTTGTGAAAAGATGGAAGGAAAGAAACACAAAGGAAACAAGAAAACAGCTTTCTTTGCTTTTCTTTTTCTTCCATAGGATTTTAGAAGTTCACACTGGTTTCTGAATTAAACATCCACAGATGATATGTAGGTTGGCAAAATACTGATAATATTTGCTTTATTGCTGACAGCCTATGAATCCTGGTTGAATAAAATAACTCACTCAGTGGTTCTCAGTCTGTGGTCCTTCAGATGTTTTGGATCTCACCATTCATTGACCAAGCTGGCTGGATCTTTGGAGCTGAAGAACAAAACACTTGAAGAACCTAAGTTTGAGGAACACTGCTTTACACTTCACCTCAACTGTAATGGTGCTCCCTATAGCTACTCTTGTTTTTCTGTTTACCAACAAAATGGCAAGAACTCAGTAGCACAGATCAACAGCAGTATGTCTAGAGATATCTATGATCAGACGGATGGCTGTTTCAGTCATAGCACACTGCTTTATTTTTATTTAATTATCTCTATCGTTTGATAAAAATAATTTTATAAGGTGGTCAGTTTAGTTATACTATCCTTGTATCACACTCTCTCATCCCCAGAAAACCCTGTGATAGGTTTGCCTTCGGATCACCATAAGTCAGAGATGAGTTGAAGGCACACAGCAACAACAAATGGCCTTGGTATTGTTTTAGTGTTTTATTTACAAGCTGCTCTGAGAGCCAAGGCTGAAGAGTGGTTTATAAATATTTTAATGAAGAGGCAAAATATTTAGGCGCCTTCATGCAGCACTCTATTTCTGATTGTTTGTCTAGCCCTGATTAAGTTGGCTTGTTGTCTGTTTTGCTATTTACAGTGCAAATGCTTATACACCATGGAAATGGAAATACATCCATATTCTCTCTCTCTCTCTTTCTCCCTCTCTCTCACACACACACTTCTTTCCAAAACAACAGATCTGTTCGATTCAGACTGACAGATCACTTTGTGAGTCCAGGCATGAAGCATGGTTCTCATTATGATAAAAAGTAAGATCAGATATTTGTTAGTCTGACCTTATTTATTTTTCAACTGTAAACCCGCCAGTGTTGGGTCTTCCATCAGATGTCTCTCATATCATAACAAAACTTCAGAAATGCCAAAGTCAGCAGGAATAGAACATTCCTTCTCAGTACTGTGGAGGAAGTGATGAACTGTGGCAGCATGCCCTCACTGCAAAAATTTGGGGGAAAGAACTAAGACAGTGGATAGAAAATGGAAAGCACAGGCTTCTGGGGAGTTATTTTCACCCCTAATTAAATATGAAAAATAAAATGGATATTGAGAGCCTTAATATATGTTGATGGTGACCAGGCAGGAGTAGGTTTCAGCACTGTTCCTATGACAGTAATAAGCTGTCAGAAGACGGGGAGTGGAGCCTTTGGCTGTGTTTTCTAGTTAGCCTTTTTCACAGAGAGTGCAGCTGTATTTATTTTGTGTGTTCTTAGTGGTGCAATTGTACATTCTCAGTTAGAAACTTTTTTTTCACATTTCTTTGATTGCGATCTGTTGTCTGTTGTTAAGAGAAAACCAAACCATTTCACAATCACGCCAACAATGTCTCCCTTAACACTCTGAATCATATAATTCTTGGAGGTCCAAGTACAGATTTCTGCTTCACACTGACTCAGCTTCCTCTACTACTGCTTAGTCCTTGTTTACAGGTCAGTGTGTGCATGTTTTACACTAACTGCTAGGGATGGGATGAATCCAGAAGTTTTGAAAAGTTTTGGAAAAAAAAATATGGTGACCATATAATTAAGGGCCATTTCCATACTAGACTGTTATAATGCTATTATTCCATTTTATTCCACTTTCCACTTATAATGCTATTATTCCACTTTCAATGCTATTATTTCCACTTTCGGCTCCTCCCTAAACTACAAACCCCAGGATTCCCTCAGACGTTGAAAGTGGAATAATAGCACTATAACTGTCTAATGTGGAAATGGCCAAAGATCACACATGAATAGCTGTAATACCAAACTTCATAAAAGTAAGCTATGCAAATAAAAACCTTACAGAGATTGTGCGTTTATGTAAAGATCTATCTTCTCAACCTCATTCAGGTTGAATATGACAGGTTTTGGAAAGGTGGTGCTGTTAAATATAAAGTTAATGTTTTCCAGTTAACAAATAGGATAGCAAAAATAGAAGTGGATCTCCCAAACCGGAATATTATTAGTCCATTTTATTCAGCAAATGTTTCTGTGAAATCAGATTTTGGCTTGGAGTCAGAGAGGGCATAATACATTCTTTGATGATTATGCTGGGGTATGTTGCTGTTCTTACAAGAAAGCAAGTTTGGGCTTATCTTCTCTAATATTGACAGTAGTTATCTGAAAGAGAATTTTATGCAGGAGCTATATGCCTTAAGGCAGTTTATTTGCAATCACAAATTGAAATATCTCCATCTTACTTAGTATGTGCTCTCTAACTTCACACTGTTTCAGACTCAACAGCACATTTTAAAAGTGGTTCAGAAAGTTACTCACAATAGCAGCAGAACTATGGAGTGAAATTTGTTTAAGTACCAAATTTTTTCTGGTTCTTGAGAGATTAGCTATTTGTTTCGTTGAAGTAAAACTATCAGAGTCAAAATTATATTTTTATACTACTGCTTTTTTCATATTATTGTAAGAAGAAGAAGGCACATAAGGACATGACCATTGTAGAGCTATAAAAAAGCACAATATTGCTCTTCCTTATTCACATTAATTTGTGGTCTCAAACTAGAACATGCGGAGTGAAGCAGTATGAAGCAGAAATCTGTACTTTGGACCTCCAAGAATAGTATGATTCAAAGTAGTTCCTCCTCCCTCGTTTCCTTTGATATTTTGACATATGTAGTCTTTTTATTATTGCTAAGCAGTGGGTCATCATATACAATTGGATATATTGTGATGAAATACAATGTGATGAAATGCAATGATAATTTACTTCTAAATAATACAAAAGTTATGTAATATGGAAGCACATTTGTTCTGTTTTAAGCAACATTTCTCATTCCCAATAGGATAAACCAAAGTATCAGCTTCATAAAAACATATAAACCTTGTACCCCAAATATGTAATCATGTGGTCTGATTAAATTCTTACAATAATAAGCGCACAGATAAAGAGCTTAAGGGAGAAAAAATAGTGCTCTTCCTAACTTATGAGGGTTATTTAGATTTTATGTGAGCTGCATTCCTAATCTAGTCATCATGTGTTTGTTTCTTTCAGATTTACCACTGGACTATAGATTCACCAGATTTTCTTCTAGTAGCTCAGCAACTGTCGGCTATTATCCCAAACCTCCAAGATCGTTATTATCAAGTGGTGAGCCAGTGTCTACCAAATAATTCATATGTAAGGAAAAGAAAATCCAGATGTCTTTATATTGCTTAAATGAATATGGCAGATGCTAAGTGGGAAGCATGCAGCTGAAATGCTACGTAAATCTCTGATGGTAATCTAAGAGTACTCAAATTTTGTTTACATCATTTTCTCACTTTGCCTATTGAGAATTGGCTGCAATCTTTTCAGTGTGACACTTTGCTGAATTCATACCTGATACGTTGGACTCTAAGCATCTTCCCACAGTGGAGGAAACATGCACAAAACCTTCACCACTTCCAGCACCACCACATACTTCCCATGAATATGCAGCACCAAAGAGTTTTCTGCATACACAGCCCTTGCAAGATAATCAAGTGTGCATGATTTTTCTAACCAAAATGAAGAGAATGTGTCTGTATAAGACTTGCATGTAGCATTTGAGGAACAATGTGGAGGAGAGATGTGTGACTCCTCTTCCACAGTGAGATTGGGAGAGAGAATGATGATCCAGTAATAATTGGCCCACAGTTTCACAGTCTAATTAAACTTCAGGGATGTTAGGTTCTTTTAATTTAAATCAGAAGTCCGTTGTACTAATACATCCTAAATGTGTTCCAAATCAGATCAGGGAAAAAAAATATCTTTAGCAGACTGTGAATATACTGATTTTGAAACATCTTGAAAAACTAATTCTCAGAAATACAGTCTGGACATATATGTTGTTCTGATATGAAGAACAAAGGGCTAAATATATGGGTGAACAAGGCATGGGATCACTAAGCTGGCCCCTGTTCTGCTGTCACTCCTTTATCTAATATGTAAGTCATTCATCCATCCATCAGCAGCCCCAAGGTCCGGTCTGCATCACCTCTTGGTGAATTTTTCTCAAAGTTTTGGAAAGCCCTAGCTAGAGGATTCAGCAAGTTGTACTCCAAAAAAATAATGTTTCCAAACTTTTTTTTTTTTCACCTAAAGTGACTGTTCCCTTTCTTGCAGATCAGTAATTGTAACAGAGGGAACTTTCATAATTCTTTAGGAGTCCCTGGTAATAAAATTGATAAGAAAGAGCAGCAGGCTGACTATAGATTCTGGATTTCTCAAATATATTCGGTAGTCTTATTTTCATTAAGGTATTAGACTTCACTTGTACAGAGACAAAAGCCCATGCATGTTTATTCAGAAATCCCATTGTAGTCAATGTAGCTTGCCTCCAGGTACATGAAACTGGGATTGTAGCCTAAAGCTGCACCTTATGGCCACTTATTGGGGAGTAAGCCCATGAGCTCAGCAAAGCTCACTTCTGAGTAATTACACACAGGATTGGGCTGAAAGGGAGCCACTGTGTATGTCAGTGCACTGTTTTCTTAGCTAATGAATGATATGCCAGATTGCACACAATCTGTTTTGTATGTGAACTGCTTCTCCCGTAGAAAGGCTGATTTGTTGTTATAATATTACAGTCCAGGGATCTGATTGTATAAACTTGAACATCTCAACATTCAAAGCTTTCTGTCTGCTTTGGCAGTGCTCATTTGTGTGAAGTTCAAAATAAAAGTTATTTATTCTTGACAAGCTCTGGATTATGTTACTTACTGCTCTACAGAAAGACAAAAAAGGAGGATGAAATAGTTTCTCTATAAAAAAAACAAGTTAATTTTTTTCAGTGGGGCATGAAACAAATGTGGCAAATATCAACAAATCATTGTTCTTCTTCGTGGTCTCTGTGCCTCATACATTAGGAGCTTTTGTGCCTGCGCGGTAGCGTTCGGAAAATTCTCGAGCTTAGTAGCTTGGCGGGAACCCCTCCCCCATGCCGGTACTGTGCATGCTCAGCCCACCGAGCAACAGTCACTCCTCAGTTCTTTCTTGTCCACTGTAGCAAACAGAAGGTTCTCTCAGTGGCTTGTGCTTTTTGGCGTTTTTTCTTCTCGTTTTTGACTTGGATTACGGATTTGGCTTATGATTTTGGACTTCGGACTGGTTTCCGGTATTTGAACCCCCTTTTACCCCCTTTCTTTAGTCTATGTTGGCACTTTTTAAGAGCTGCGTCTCTTGTGGACAGAAGGTCCCTTTATCAGACGGGCACCGTGAGTGCCTTTTCTGTTTCAGCGAGGCCCATAACATTCAGGCCTGCCCTGTTTGCCGGCAGTTCACTCACCAAACCCTCCGCAAGCACTTGGCGAGACTCAAGTCTCATTGTTGGGAAGAGTCCTTGTGAGCGCAGGAACTGCCCATGACTAGCGTGGTGATGGCGGAGAAATCAACTCACCCAGTGACCATTCCATCAATGGTGTTGGCGGCTGCTGCTCCGTCCACTTCGTCGGTACCGGGCTCGGTACTGACGTCGAAGCTCCCGAGGATTCCGAAGCTATCGGCTCCTCCGACTCGCGAGGAATCTGCGGGCTCGCAGGCCTCAGCCTTCTCCAGGCCCTTGACACCGGCGCAAAGGAAGCATCCTCTTACCCAGGACGTTGGAAAGGAGAAGGAGAAAAAGAAGAGAAGGAAGGAAAAGAGGCACTCCCCTTCAAAGGAGCCTCGCCTTCCGACGCCTCCACCTACCCAGTTCACTGGGGATCCAGAAGAGCACTTGGACCACCAAGAGGTCCTCGATGTGTCGGACGAGGAGCAGGCCATGGAGGTCCTACCCTCGGAACAACTTGAGTTAACGGCTGTGGTTGCCCTGCCGAGTCACCATACATCGGTCGACCGCCGAGAGGAGGTTGTGGCCCGACATTGGCCTTTGCCCAGTCACCAGCCAGCCTCTAGTCGGACCGAATCCCGCTCTCCCGAGCAGAGAGCCAGGCCTCCATCTCCCCGCCACAGGGAGATGTGCCTTGAGAGAGTCCACTCAGGGGACTCGGTGTATACCTCCGCCTCCTACCTCGGTAAGTACGGCCAGGAGCATCTCTGGCGCGAGCACCCGAGGTCCTACTATTCATACTCCCTGTCGTACAGGGATAGGTACCACCCAGACATACGGTACTGGTCACCACGGCACCGATCCCACTCGTCCTCCAGGGAAGCCTACCGGTCCCGCTGCGAGAGGTTGCCAAGCCAATCACCCTCTCACCGATCAATCTTGCCGCACCATCACAGGTCTAGGGAGCCCTCACCCTGCTACAGGGCAGTGTCGCCTCCCCCAAGGAGAACATCGACTGCGACGTGTGCTGTGCCTCAAACCACCTTGGCACAAGCGACGTGGGTGACAATGTCGACAACACAGGCTGTTCACCACCCTCGGCCCTCGGTGGTGCCCGTCGAAGTCAATCGATCCCGGTATCGACATCGTCTGTGGTACCGGTGCTGTCTACTGCTCCATTGGTGACCTTAGCGCTCCCTCCCTGCAAGCCATCTGCAGAGAAGTCAGTGGAGAGATCTCCAACCCCTTCTTCGGAGTCGTATGAGTCCGACTCTGACTCTGAGGACTCGACTCCGTCTTCCCACGAGTCGCCTCCATTGGCTTTCGGGGAACTAGGACCAGACTCGGCACCAGAAGACGTTCGGCAGTTCTCCACGATCCTTCTACGGATGGCCACGGCCCTCGAGATGAACGTTGTGGAACCGGCTCCAGCGGCGCACAATCCCATCTTCCCGTACCTGGAGATGCACCCGCCATCCACTGCGCCGCTGCCTTTTCTGCCGACATTATTGGACACCCTGAAACAACCATGGGCAAAGCCAGCCTCAGCTCAGCTGATTCCACACCTGCTTGAGCACCTCTACAAAACCCAGAGTGAGGACACGGAGTTCCTCTTCAGTCATCCGGTCCCGAACTCCACTGTAGTAGAATCGGCTCAGACCAAGGGTGGTAACAGAGCACACACGACCCCGCCGGACCGTGAAGGCCGCAAGCTCGACACCTTTGGCAGGCGGTTTTACTCTGCCTCCTCTCTCGTGGCCAGAACTCTGAACACGATGGCCTGTCTGGCGGTGTACCATCGTAACTTCCTGGAGCGGATTGCCCCGCTCCTCGTGAATCTACCGGAGGACTCCCGCGCAACTGCCACACAGCTTTTCAACGAGGCTGTGGTCTTGAACCAACAGATCGCCTCCTCGAGGCATGCCATGGAGGCTACCTCGAGGGTTATGGTGGCGGCACTTGCCCTTCGACAACATGCAGGGCTGCATTCGTTCAGGCTCCAAGAGGACAGCCGCAAGAGGATCAAGGACCTCCCATTTGACAGCCAGGGACTGTTCCATACCTCAACGGATGAGGCTATGGACCACTTCGTCAAGGCCCGACTAACGGCCAAGAAGATGGGCATCAACCAACCGCCCCACTCTCGCCGTAGCTTTGGTTCCCAGCTATCGTGGCGTAGGTCCTCCTCCTCCTTCACATACCAACTGCGATCCCCACGATCGACTGCGTCCCGGCCATTCACTTCATCTACCGCACGGAGACCTCTTCTAAGACACCCATCTTCCTCTTCCAAGAAGTCTTCGTCTGGGACGAAGTCCCGGTTTTGATGTGTTGTGCAGGTTGCCACTGATACCTACCTTCACCATCCCAGCAGCCCTAGAAGATCAGCCGAGCTTGGCCAGACACCTCGCCGACTGGCGGAAAGTCACTACGGACTCTTGGGTACTTACTGTTGTCCGTCTTGGCTACGCCATAGAGTTTCAAGATATTCCACCGCGAGGAGTCTGCTACTCCATCCCGGCCAGCTCGGTATTGCTGGAAGAGATCCAGTCCCTTCTACAAAAGGGAGCAATCGAGGCACTTCCATCCTCAGCCAAGACCACTGGCTTCTTCTCAAGGTACTTCACCGTACCAAAGACGGACAGAACCCTGTGGCCTATCCTGGACCTCAGAGGGGTGAATGACTACATCCACCCCAAGAGGTTCAAGATGATCACGCTACCCTCGATCCTGCCTTTCCTTCGACGAGGGAACTGGTTCGCCTCCATCGATCTTTGGGATGCTTACTTCCACATCCCCATTCGTCCGCAGTACAGACGATACCTGCAGTTTGAGGTCGATGGCACCTGTTACCAATACAGGGTACTGCCATTCAGACTCTCGACCACGCCCAGGGTCTTTACTAAGTGCATGGCCCCCGTGGTGTTGTTCCTGCGGACAAAGGGCATCTCGATTTACCCTTACCTCGACAATTGGCTCTTGGTGATGTCCTGCAAACAGAAACTCTACAGGGTCATACATCGGACACTTACTCTTCTCACCCATCTCAGACTCCGGGTCAACCCCAAGAACCCTCGAGCCCACGAGGGTTCTCGACTTCATCGGGGCGACCCTGGACGTGGTATCAGCAAGGGCGTGCCTACCGATGGACCGGGCGTGGACGCTTCATCGGGCAGCGTCTACCATCTTCCGTGCCCCGACGGTAATAGCAAGGAGAATCCAACAACTCCTCGGGTACATGGCCTCGACGACCGCCGTGACTTACCTCTCCAGGCTTCGCTCACGACCGCTTCAGCACTGGTTTGTTCGGGTCTTCGATCCACTCTTTGGGTGACCAGGCACGCCACTACCAGCTACCTCTACAGGTGCCCCAGTCCCTGCTGTGGTGGCAGTCTTACAGTCACCTCCTGTTGGGCATGCCGTTCCGGGAGCAGAACCCAAAAGTCACGGTAACGACAGATGCATCCCTCTATGGGTGGGGAGCACACTGCAGTGACCTCAGAGTCTGCGGCCAGTGGATCGGTCATGAGACCATTCTCCACATCAACGCCCTCGAGCTCCTTGCTATCTCAAAAGCTCTACGGGCTTTTCGACACCTTGTCACAGGCCGCACAGTGTTGATCCTAATGGACAACACAACGTCGGTCTGCTACGTCAACAGGGACTCATTCAACCACCCTCCTCAACATCGCCCTCGACCTCTGGGATTGGTGCGTCTCGCTCCAGATCCATCCGGTGGCGGTTCACCTGGCTGGGCAGGAGAACACCACAGCGGATGCCCTCAGCAGGGACACTTCATGCCATCACGAGTGGTCCCTCTCCAGCGAGGCTTTCCAAATGGTTCGGGATCGATGGGCGAGCCGACAATCAACCTCTTCGCCACCAGCCAAAATACAAAGTGTCGTCGGTACTGCTCGACGGCCGGCCGCAATTGCCACTCCATCGGCGATGCCTTCCAGTTCCGGTGGAACGAGGGATTCCTCTACGCGTTCCTCCATTCCCCCTCCTGGGCCGGGTGATATCGAAGATCCTTGCAGACTGAGCAGACATCGTTCTCGTGGCACCGTACTGGCCGAGGCAGCACTGGTTTGGCCCCCGTTCAAGGCCACCTGCGGACGGATTCTCCGGTTTCCGACGGTACTAGACCTCCTATCCCACTCCAGCAGTCTCATGCTTCACCCGGACCTGCTGCTCCTGGCCCTCCATGCCTGGAGGATATCGCCTTAGACGATCCTGTCATCGGCAACATCCTGACCACGGCCAGGAAGGAGTCGACATGCCACAATTACCACTACAAGTGGCGGCGCTTGGTTGCCTTTGCGGAGGAACGACGAGAGCCGGTATCACCTGTCAACTTGCCTACCATGCTCCACTTCCTCCTACACCTTCGGCAGCAGGTCTTGGCCTTCCCATCGCTGAAGGTTTACCTTGCCGCTGTCGTGGCATACGAACCACTACGATCCCCATCGGTGGCTCTCTTCCGTCAGGGTACCGTGAAGCAGTTTTTGAAGGGCCTGCAGCACCTCTACCCACTGGTATCGCCGCTGCTACCGCCGTGGTCGCTATCACTGGTGCTATCGCAGCTGACTAAACCACCCTTCAAACCCATGGCAACTGCAGATGACAGGCTGCTCACCATGAAAACTGCCTTCTTGGTGGCAGTCACCTCTGCTAGGAGGGCGGGAGAGCTGACAGCCCTGCGATCTGATGAGCCATACCTCGTCTTCCATAGGGACAAGGTGATCCTTCAGCCTGACATTTCATTCCTGCCGAAGGTGGTGTCTAACTTCCACCTGAGTCAAGACATCATCTTGCCCACCTTTTACCCGGACCCGACTACACTTTTGCAGCGATCCCTTCACTCCTTGGATGTTCGTCGGGCCTTGGCCTTCTACAAGGACAGGACTGCCTCTTTCAGAAAGATCCCGCACCTTTTTGTGTGCTATCGCAGGCATCGAAGAGGCCACAAAGTTTCCACCCAACCTTTCTCTAAGTGGGTGGTCCAGACTATTCAGCTGGCTTACAAGCTTGCCAAGAAGCCTCTGCCAGCGTTCCTTCGGGCTCATTCCACCAGAGCCGTGGCGATATCTGCAGCCCTCCTACGGGGAGTCGACCTGCAGGAACTCTGCCGTGTGGCGACCTGGTCCCAGCCATCGACCTTCGTGTGCCACTACAGGCTAGACTGCCGGTCCCGTCAAATGCTCGGTTTGGACGTGCTGTGCTGGCTTCTGTTCTGTAGGACCTGACCCACCATCCTACCGGTAAGCTACACAGTCTCCTAATGTATGAGGCACAGAGACCATGAAGAAGAAGACAGGTTGCTAACCTGTAACTGTAGTTCTTCGAGTGGTCATCTGTGCCCTCGTACATGCCCACCCAACCATCCCCTCCTTTTCAGGTCCCTTTTTCTTGGCGGACCAAGAACTGAGGAGTGACCGTTACTCGGCGGGCTGAGCAGGCGCATACCGGCATGGGGGAGGGGTTCCCGTCAAGCTACTAAGCTCAAGAATTTTCCAAACGCTACCGCGCAGGCGCGAAAGCTCCTAATGTATGAGGGCACTGGTGACCACTCGAAGAACTACAGTTACAGGTAAGCAACCTGTTCATTCACTCCCAAGCACAAGTCAATATACATGAGATAAAAAACAAAAGACCCAAACTCAGGCTAGTTGTTTAATTGCCTCTACCTTAAGATCTTGTTAAGGTGACAGAGGAAGGGCCTTTCTGCACTACACTGTTATAGTGCAATTATTCCACTTTCAACATCCTGTGGAATTCTGGGGTTTGTAGTTTACTGAGGCCCAAGAGCTCTCTGGCTGAGAATTCTAAATGCCCCTCCTTAAACTACAAACCCCAGAATTCCACAGGATATTGAAAGTGGAATAATAGCACTATAACAGTCTAGTGCAGAAATGCCTGAAGTGATTATTGAGCCTTCTATACACTGAAGTAATTGACTGATCCCTACACTGTACATTCAAACCCAAACTTTTCCTAGCATACAAATGCTTTAACCAATGTGTGACCAGAGAGCCTTGTGAGAGACAAAAATGATCTAATGAGCTGCCTGCATCTGAACCAGAGCTGATAGGTCACAAGCTGAAGAACGTGTATGTGACTTGAAATTCTCCCAGTGCATCAAAATAAGAAAGGATAAAATCTGTTTGTGCTAATTATTTCCCTGGTTGTTCTTGTCCAACTCACAGCTACCTGCCACAAGCCCAATGAGATGTTACAACAGCAGTCTCTTAATTAAACAGCAGATTTCAATATTAAAGAAGGAGTTTCTGGGTTGCAGTCTAGCAAACCTGATTTCAATATCTTCACATAACTTGCATGAGGTATACTAATAAGGTGGCTGGGTTTTTTTAACTTGCATGAGGTGGCTGGGTTTTTAATTGCATTTTATTTTGGGAGGCTCTGTGCACTGCAGAAAAATTGAGCATTTGTATCTCTTTGGCAGTATGAAAATACAGTGACAAGAAGAAGATCTGTACTTCTTACACTTGTAATATTTATGTTCAAAACATAACATCTATGTGGTGAGAAACCACAACTGTAAATGGTTAGGAAATCTCAGTGGTATCTTCCAAAGTTCTTCCTAAAGGAAACCAGAGAGATTCAAATTTCTTTTGGGGCCATGATGTAGTAAGATTTGCTTTTGTTCCTTTTCTCCATGACACCTTTTCATTGATTATACACCCACTTCTAGACCTTGGCATTATGCACTATACAGCTAAGAAGACGGCAGGTACTATCACCCTGCAGAGATATTCGTGGCTTATGTCAGCAGATATATCTGAGGATATACACAGAGAGGTCAACGGGGAGAACACCTGGTTTACAACTAAGATGTCATCATAACCAATTTCCAATATAGAAGTTGTTAGGGCTCGTGGCAGCTACCATATCAGTAATCCTCTTCACTCTCCTTAAGTTTCAGCTACTATAACATTGGTGTATCTTACACTTTGATCCACAAAGAGACTCTCAGAGAAAAAGGCTGACTATACCACCAGACACAGAACAGTTTATAAGGTGATGGCTGCAGCTTTGAAACCTTCAATTTAGATTTAGAATGCCAGCCCCATCATGTCTGGTGACAACAGGTGCCTCACTTCTGCCTAGATATGGCAGTGCAAAGGAATTGGTTTCTCAGACAGAAACTATTGCATGTCAGCATTGTAAAGCTCTACACCATAATAAAAGCGTTTCATGCTTTTCAGGCAGATTTACGGAGAAATGTGGTACAGGTTGCTTCTAAAATGCAATTGCTGATTTTTACATAAATAAGGTGGCACTCATTCATTCATAGCTGACAATGTACTTTTGGAACTGATATTTTTACATATATATTCACCCCATTGTATTCGATGGGACAGAGGTGGACAATCTTGTTATGGATGACCAACTCCATAGATGATGTATGAATGATTTCTAGCACAGGTGGTGTTTGACTCAGTAGTGTGCCACTGAGGGTCTCCTGAGGTAGACCTGTTTGACTCAGTGCAAATTATCTAAGGCTTTTCAGCAAAGCAGCAGTGGATTACCACTCTGTGAGACATATTCTTTCATCATTGGTCAGTAGGCCTATTCTATTCAAGGTCGTTGTCAAGTTACAGTGAAAACAAGTCCAACACAGTTCTAGTCACTTTATAGGGGCCTCATCAGTCATGGTTTGCAGCTCTCTTCAATCTTTCTCAACAAGAGTACATGTTCCTTCCTCTCACTGTGGACTTCCTTTTGCAGTGCAGGGTATAGCTTCCAGACATCAAATCAGTTCATCTCACTGCCTAGAGAATCAATGTTGTTAACCTTTTGATTATGTGAGATTCTGGATTCTTCTTGTACGGGATCTACTGAGAAATCTCATGATAAGAAATGGAAGAAATGCTGTGACTTTGCAGCCTCTAAAGAAACTGGTATGATGCCAGTTGGCTTGTTATGAAATTCTTACTTTAGGAACCAGGCATTTGCTTTTCTTCTTCACAAGTTTTATCTTCAGCTATAATTGCCCATCAACCACCAGATTCCCAGGCCTCAGAGTCCCACCACTCCAGTCCTACTACTAAAGGCATTGGCTCATTTTAATTCTTTGGTGTCTCCTTCAATTGCGCTGTGAGTACTCTCTTTGGTCTTATCACAGCTTAATGATCAAACGATTTGAACCACTAGCGTCTGCAGATGTGTCTCATGACTTTAAAAGTAGTCTTCTGTGTCACCATCACATTAGCCTGATATACAAGGCTACTAGTAGCACTTATGTGCTCCATAATATAAGGTTGCCCTTTGTCCTGACATCGCCTTCTTGCCTAAAATTTTCTCTCACTTAAATATCATCATTAACAACAACAAAAATACAGTTCTTCCTGTGTTTTGTCAAAACCCTTATTGGACATTAGAAACAGTTGTTCATTCATTAGATATCCACTGTGCAGTAGACTTTCATATTAATCATACAACGTCATTCTGTTAGTCAGCTAGCCTATTCATTTGTTATGGTGGTCCAGAAAGAGGACTTCAGATGTCAGTAGAGAGGCTATCTAGCTGGGTTATTGAGACTATAAAATTTGCTTACTTCATGGCAAAGCCCATTCCTCCACTTTTTCTAAGGCCATTCCACTAGATCAGTGGCTGTATCACCTGCTGTTTTGAGAGGTGTTCCACTCCCAGATTTGTGTAGAACAGCTACATGACCTGAATCATCAACATTCATCTGCCGCTTTAGACTTGACTTGCCCTGGCTCTTGTTTTCCAAGCTAGTCTGCTGCCCTCAAGTATATGGCGGATGTTGTTTCACTACCACTGCAGAAGCAAGATTCAGCTGTCAGTCCAGGCAGCATCTGTATATGGAATTGGGGATGGATGTCATATTGTAAGGGATTCCGTCAGCAAAATATATTCAGCTGGCCCTGTTCCAACCCCAGTAACAGAAGATTATTTTTTTTCCAGGATATAAAATCAGAATGATTTAAGAATATGCAAACCATTTTTCTACTTTTCCTTCATGCTGCTCTTTTGTTTTGTCTAACATACAAAATACTTATGTGCCTTACATTTTACATCACAGGTACAGGTAAACTCATTTAGATTAGTAGTGGCAACTAAAGGAAATTATTTCTCTAGTCAGACAAAAGCCATTGCTTGTCTGAATGACGTTCAAGCTGAGACAGAAGAAAAATGTGTTACTTCTTGTTTTGCAGCATGTTATAGTTTACCATTACAAGTGAACTAGAAATGCTGGGTTTGCATTTGTCCACCAAACCCAGATGGCAAACCAGGATCAAAAAGTATTTTAGAACTGATCACAGTGTACAGAACAAACTTAGTCAAACCATAATTTTAGACTGGAGTAGAAGAGTAAACTATGGTTTTCTATAAGCTAAGGCATAACTAGTTAATGTGGACAGAAAGAGATGGTGGGTTGAAAGTTTGCAAATAAGGTTCAAGCCACACAATGCCAAACAATGTGATGACCTGGTGGCAGGGACTGCATATAATCCTGTTTCTCTTATCTTTTCTAAATATATGGTAAAATGGTGACTACACTGCCAGTATCAATCAGATCGTTGATTATCATGTTTGCATACAGATTCGTATATGCAGTTCCATTACTACATGTAGAGATCATGGGATTTTGATCTTGATGTATATTTGAAATATAAAATCAATATAAAATCAAGAAATCCGCAAGTCAATAACATGTGTGACTCCAATGACCTCACTGGTTCAAAATACAGGTATATACTTCAGTTATGTTTTTCTGGGCATTCTTTAACAGAAAATTTGGTACCAAAGACAGAAATAACATGGGGGGAAAAAGAACACTTCAATATTTTTCAGCAAACTTTTTTATCCAAAACACAATATACACGTATGTGGAATGAAACAACCAGCTCAGGTAAGCATTGCATAAGTAAAGAAAAATGTTTTCAATCCCCAAGAAACTAATTGAAAGCTCCTTCCAAATTGCATGAGATGATTTTTCTTTTCTTTCAATAGCCACCACTACTTAAGATTTCTGTTTTGGTGGTAAACTTATAGATAAATGCTTCTTTAACATGATGGGGGTACCTGGTGAGGCAGGCTTCTATATGCTCCTCTCTTATCTTTCTGATTTGGTGTCTGCACATGCTTCATAAGGGTTTCTGGAAGCTTCTGTGTACCTTTTCAGTTGTTTATCCTATCGGTTGTAGCCAGGCCCACATAGCTCAAGCAGAATCCCACTTTTACCCAGCTCAAGCTTTTATTGCATTGTTTACTGCAGACACACTGCTGCAACTTGACAGTAAAAGTCAGTGTTCCTCCAGCCCCCTGCCTTGATCATGCCATTACTACTAAAAACATACAGGTAGACAAAGGACAAGGAGGGAGAGGGGGGTGGGCAAGCATAAAAAGACTTTGCAAAAAGCAACTTCTTTGTCAGAGAATGTTAATTGAAATAAGCTTGTAGCATAAAATCTATTAGTTATAGTAGTTTGTAGATCAATTTAAAAGTCATAGAATCATAGAAATGTAGAGTTGGAAGAGACCACACGGGCCATCCAGTCCAACCCCCTGCCATGCAGGAACACCCTCAAAGCACTCCTGACAGATGGCCATCTAGCCCTGCTTAAAAACCTCCAAGGAAGGAGACTCCACTACGCTCCGAGGCAGCATATTCCACTGCCGGACAGCCCTCACCGTCATATGTCTGGCTTGGTTTTTTGTTTTTGTTTTTCTGTCACATATAGAACTATGAACCAGCATGGTGTAGTGGTTTGAGCATTGGACTATCATCATGGAGACCAAGCTTCTATTCCCCACTCAGCCACGGAAACCCAGTGGGCAACTTTGGGTGCATCACACACTCTCGGCCCCAGAAACTTCTGTGATAGGGTTTCCACAGGGTCACCATAACTCAAAAATGACTTGAAAACACCCAATAACAACAACAAATAGGACTACAGTGGAGTTAGAAATGCACAGAAGTTTCTTGCTTGCATTCTTCATTCTGTTTATTTTCCAGTAATGAAATGTGTCATAGGGAACTTAATTGTTAAAAAATGAGCTGATAACCCATTTACCATCACATAACCATGGAATTCTAAGGCTAAGCCTTTATAATAAATTACTCAGCTCTTGAACTTTTTCTGTCATAGTAATAAATTGTTCTTGTGAAGCAGAGGAACATCCAAAAGCAGATGTGAGATCTCAGTGGATCACAGATAAATAGACAAAAATTCATGTAAATGTGGAGCCCTGTGTTTTATGCTCTTCTTATGTAAGAAAAACTATAAAGAACTAAGAAGTTACTAAAAACAGAATAAGAGATTGCAGCTAAAACTTAGATGACTTCCCAGAAGTCTGGCACTGCCACCGTCAAATAAAGGCATTGCCAATATTGTCAAGAGTCATTAAAAGATTAAGGTTCCTCTCCAGTGAATGCAAATGACTTAGAAACAATTGCTAATATAGTGTGTTTATGACGTGTGATAAAGTTATGTAAAAATTTGGTCAGGATATTGTGGGTATCCTGTAGCATTTTTTTCACAAATTCCCCAGCTCAAAATCATTGGGTGGCGGTGTCTGTGTGTCAAACTGAACAGATGTTATTGTTCACAGTTGCAGACATCTGAGGCTTTGTCAGTACTGTAACAAAAGCATTTTCAGCAGAACCAGGCTTAAGGCCTTCCTGTCTTCCCTAGCCAGAGTTCAAATGTAGGTCTCTGAACATGTGAATTTTGCATATTTCGTTGTTCTTGCTGGGGAGATGAAAACCAAGCTAACCACTTAAACACTTTCATGGTTTAGGTTGCTTAGCCAAATTAAAGGGTAGAACACCCAAAATGACCATGGCACAAATGGGATATAAAAGCCAACACAGTGCTGTAAGAGGTCATCTCATGATTCCAAGTGAAATAATACTCCTGCACTTTAACAGTCTTGTGCATGCCATTAAGTTCAAATTAAATCAAAAACAAAAGCATGACAAATTGGGCTTTAACAGTACACAGATTATTAAATCAAGATACTTTCAATGTTTTGGAGGAGTTTTGCTCAGTAAGGAAAAAGGAGTTATAAACTTTATTTTAATAACACACCTAAATATCTCTGTGAAAGAAAAAGTTTATATTCCCTTTTTCCTTTCAGAGCAACAGTACCAGGCCCCATGCCAAAGGAATCCTTGTAATAACAATTTGGGATGATACTATTGTACCATTACTTAACTCTGATTTCTAATAGAATGGTCACATCCTTCCTCAGATCACTAACAGATCCACAGGGAAGTGCCACTTAGTAGCTATCCTCTAGATCAGGCATAAGTAAAGTGTGGCATTCCCATTCCCCAGCTTAGTTTAAATTAACCCAGTATTTTCCAAAATGAATGTACCTGTGCTTGCCTACGTTCTTGGAACTAGCTAAGATGGCTGCCACCGATAAACATAGCTATTGTTTCCAGGACACAAATTCAATAGAGATCAAGGACTAAAACAGATTGATCCTAGTGCTTAATCAGTGTAATACTGATAATGCATTTTAGCACTTTGACTGTAACTTCTGGATAATAATTTTAAAATGTTCAGTGGATATTGGTGAAAATCAATTATTGAAATGTTGCATAAGAATGGATGTGACATGTAATCAGTGAGAGAGGGAATGGAAAGAGCACAGGGGAAGGAGGGAGACCTGAGATACTTCAAGAAAGAGGCCCTTATTGCACCTTACCTGGTGCTGCTGGTGTCATGCAGGGATTGCACAAAAAGCCTCCTCCAGGAAGGAATCGTGTCCCCTGCACTTCCCTCCGCACCAGCTCCATGCTGGATGGAAGGAAGTGCGATAGCTCTGCCTCTTCCTTCTGCAGCGCAGCTGGGTACTTCCCCAGGCTGCTCTGGGGGAGGAAGCACGGCCATTGCACATCTTCATGTTCCACACACCAGGTAAGTGTGGGAGGGATGCAGGAAGAATGCACAATCACACATCATTTTTGGGAAAACCCCAAAAATGATATACTGCATGATTGCCATGGGATCGCCACGGGAGTGACCCGCAATTGCAAGAATGTCATGCAGAACCATCCTCACAATTCTGCATCGCTCCCATGGCCATTTTGCATTCAAAGTTGCATGTGAAAAGGGCCAGAGACTGGATGCAAGTTGTGAATAAAGTAGGTGCAATCAGAACAAGAATTGGAAACTCTCAATGCTTTCAAAGACTTCCCCCCTCCCCATCTATAAGCACTCAAAGTTTCCATATGGTATAAACTTACTGTATTTATGAAAAGGGACCTCCATGATATCCACAACAAAACCAGCTGAACTTTTGGGAAAACCAGTTTCAACTGACATACAGTTGTGGACACTATTGACTGGAGCTGGGCAAGTTACATCAAAATGCTGGTCCTGTGACAAAGGCATGGAGGGGCCAGAAAAAGATAAGTATCCGCAGATGTTTACTGTTCTTTGTATTAACAACTTCCCTCAGTAAGTCTTGATGCCTAACCCTTTTGTATTCCTCTAGAAATCTCAAAATAAAATCTTAAAAGCAGGAGGAGAGAGCATATGCATTAGTTTTGTAAGGCTTCATCTGCTATTCTGAATTATGGATGGTATTTCATTTATGCATATTCCCACCACCTCTGAAGGCTGGGACTCAAGACAGCATACAGCATGTGCCTTTTTTGACTGACTGACATACGCCTTTTTTGGAAGGAAGTTCTGCAATGTGGGAGAAACCACAGAGCAAGGACTTGGTATTGTAGGACACTCTGTGATAAGATTTTGTTCATGAATTTATACTTTTGGGGAATGTTTTACAGTGCTGTAGTTTTGAAATGTGGCCACTAATTCCTGCCAGAAATTTCTTCACATTAAACTAATGGTAACTCCTAAATCTGTGCTGCCTGTGGGATGCTGGGAATTGTCATTTAACACATTTGGAAGGCATAAGATTAGGGAAGACTGACCTTAGATTCTTTCATCAAGAATTTTCTAAGCAATAATATAGAGCAGAAATGTCTTACATAATCAAAGTCTTCCAAGCAATCTTCTAATTAGCAGTGAATGGACAGAATTAAACTGAGAGACCAATTATTATGTATGAAGTTGCTCAGCAAGTGCAACAAGCAAAGAATCTCTATGTGTGCACATGTGTTAGTGTTTTGGTTTCTGTTTCAGTACTAAGTGGAATTCCTTCTAGTTTTTGAATTCAAATCAAGTCACGGTCTGTTTCTCACATTATGATTTAACTACATATATTATAAATCCTAGACACCCTCAATAGAAGTTGCGTAGGGACGGGGCAGAGGGGCTATTCGGCCCAGGTGGCAATGTTTTTGGAGCATCCTGGCCCGTGGCCATGCCCCCACATGTCCTGGCCACACCCCCACACACCACAGCCATGCCCCCATGCACAGTGGCCACACGTCTCTCACTATAGCCCCACCCCTCTCACCCTCCCTCCACACACTCCAAGCTCTGCCACTGCTCAATAGATTGTTTATAGGCCATAAGAACTTATGCTGAAATAAATTAGTTCTGAGGTCACTACAGATTTGCTGTTTATACTGAAACAGAATAGCATGGGCATCTCTCTAAAAACTGCTCCTTAGACTGTCTGATTATCCCACAGGCTTACCCATGATACGCTATAACCAGCGAGTTTCCTTGGCCTTTTTAACAATGTTGTATTGTTTTGTATGCCTGTACTTTTAACCGTATTTCAAAATACTGTAAAAGTATTTGTTAAAAGAATAAGGAGGAGGTATACAGTACCTGAACTATGGAGTGAAGGGAGATGGCATCATGGTTATTGTAATCTATCCTGTAATGCTGACACCTCCCAATATTTGCTAAGTTATGATCTACCCTATAGCCTTCTGAAAACAGCAGCTTAGAGGCCATGTCTTAGAAAGGACACCTAGAATCAAAGAGAAGACCTAATGGTCTGTAATTCAGGGGTACAAATCATGGTCCTTTAGATGTTGTTGGACTGCAGCTCCCAAGATTTCTCACCATTGGCTCTGTTGTCTAGGGTTGCTGGGAGTTTCAGTCCAGTAAGATCTGGAGACTCACATGATTCCCACCCCTGCTATATAGTCTGACCACTGTTCCAGTACTCAAGTCCTTCACACTCCTAAGGATGGGTCCCTAATGAATGCAGCACCTACTTCAAAAAATCACAATTATGTATACAGGGAGTCATCTATGCAGAATAATGTGGTTAGAGAAAAACTGGTTTAGTTCTGTACTTGTTTGTTATCTTGACGAACTCTCACATCACAGAGAATTTGTTATGGATTTTGCACACAGGCACATACAATTCCCCTAAGAACCTTCTCTTTCAGCACACTTTGAGCTTTCAAATGCCTCAGACATTTGAAACTAAACTAAATTGTGTTATTTCAAAAGATTAGTGTATACTTATCAGGCTCAATGAGGAGCTTCATCATGTGCAGTTAACAGTAGCTGCTACAGTACAGTTTTGAGGGAGAGAGCTTAGAAACAAATATCAGTAGATGCTAATGATAATATAAGTATCTTATTGCACCTGCTAGGTGCTAACAGAAATAATGAATAGCAATGGGCTGGGGGACATTTACAGCTCTCTATATCATTGATAGGGAGGAAAGCCATTGTCAAGTGTTGTGCACACTCTAACATTGTTCTTCTAGTGTGTGGCAAAAATATTATTTCTATATGGTTTGAGTCAAAGCTATTTGAAGGACCATATCTCCCTTTCTGAGCCCTTGAGAACTCTAAGATCTTCTGGGGAAGCGCTTCTGTCTGTCCCACCACTTTCTCAGTCTCATTTGGTGGGAAGGAAAGAGAAGGCCTTGGTGGCTGCTCCCAGACTTTGGAACTCCCTCCCTAGGGAGGCCAAGATGGTCCTGCCCTTGCTCTCCTTCTATCAGCAAAACAGTTAAAACATTGTTATGCTGTCAAGGTTTTCGAAACTGACTGGGGTGCGCTTTTAATGCTGTGCGGTGCTGTTTTTAAGGGTTGTATGTGATCTTTTAATGAATTTTATTGTTCTTAATGTTTTTAACTATTTAATTTGATTAATCATTTTTAAATAATTTCAGTTTTTTACTTTTATTAAAGGTTTTACATAGTTTTAATCTGTATTGTGTTAAATGTGCTATTAGCTGCCTTGAGTCTAATTATGAGAAAAAGGCAGGATATTACATAAATAAATAATCAGGCTAAATGACATGCAACACAGGAGATGCACAAATGGAAGTTCCCAATACCCCTCTCCTTTTTTAAATTTCTGGCTAGTATTACCAGCAAGTAGTTCAGTTTTCCCTGTTAGAAATTTTCCTTGTCTGAAATGGTTGTCAGCTACTGCCCAGCTTCCCGGAGCAAATTGAAAGGAACAGGACCCCTGCCGTGACTGCTTGAAGTAAAGTAAAAGAGAACTAGATTTTAGTAAGAGATCTCTTTCATCAGCTATAGCAGAGCTGTATCATTTCAGTCTGAAGATTTGGACACAAGATCTTATTCTGTTCTTCCCTACTCCCACAAAAAAAATCCCATAAAAGAACTGATATGGAGAGAAAGTTTCTAAGTTTGATGTTGCTCTCAATTTGCTGAGTTTTTGTGTCCCATGGTTTCTACTGATGATTGTTGTTGTATGCCTTCAAGTCATTTCCGACTTACGGGGACCTCAAGGCAAACCTAACATGCAGTTTTCTGAGAGTTCAGAATGTGTGACATGTCCAAGGTTACTCAGTGGCCAAGCAGGGAATCAAACCCTGGTTTCCAGGGTCATAGTCTAACACTCAAACTACTTCACCATGCTGGCTCAACTGATATTAATGTTAATTAGAGGAGCATTTATATGAATATAAACTAATCATGTGAGTCTTAAGTAGGAAGCTTTGTCAGGCTACTATTCTTATCATCGATACTAGAGGGTGCCAGCTTGGGGAAGGTTGGGGTAGACACAGCTTTTCCACTAACTCAAAGAAGTATTCAGTAGGGAATCAATTTGGGTAGTTGTTGCTGTATGCCTTCAAGTTATTTCTGATTTATGGTGACCCAGAGGCAACCTTATCACAGAGTTTTCTGGGGCTGAGAGTGTGTGATGTGACCAAGGTCACCCAGTGGGTTTCCATAGCCAAGCAAGGAATCAAACCCTGATTGCCAGGGTCATAGTCCAACATTCAAACCACAACAACATCCTTACGCTACGCATCAATTAAACATTCACTTTTCTCCAAAGCATACTCTTTTCCTGGTTATCCTTGCTCAGGCAACATGCTTCCTGGATTACTATAGTGCCTTTGAAAATACATTTGAAGCTTTGGTTACTGCAGAATGCAGTGGCTACAGATTTGATTGGCAGAGTTTACTCATAATTTCACTAGTCCTTAAAACATTTCACTAGATGACTTTTCACATCAAGATCCAGTTGCAACTGTAAATGGCTTGGGCAAAAGTGCTAGAAGGAGCACCACTTCCAATACAATGTGACCCACATGCTAAAGGCATCCTTCTCTAGCAAGGAACAGTGGTACCTTCACCCTCCTAAGGGAATACCTTCCTAAGGGAGATGTGCTTTACATCAGTTCTTGAAAAGTATAAGAACAGTTGACATAAATCCCTTATCTTCAATAGGTCTATTCAATTTGGCATTAACAGTTAGAATTAGGCTCTGCCTTTTATCTGCCAGCTATTTTGTGTGTATTTATGGTTATTCTACTACTTTTAATGTTTGTGCACTCCCTTGAAATCATTGTGTAAAAGATGCTACATGAATGCTTCTCCTATATTTTGTTTCCCCCATCAAAAGTTGGGATCTAATTTCCAATTGGGAATGTATCAAAGCATTGATTGGTTGATTTTCAAATTCTGAAGAACAGAGTTCTTATTAGAGAATGGCATTTTTTAAAAAAAGAAAAAACAGGCACATTAAATCAATCATCATACCAAAATACAATCTGAAAAACATATCTGTAGAATTTAAAGACCATGTAAAGAATTGATTTGCGTTATTAAGCCTAACTGACAGGAAACAGATGAATTGTGAACTAAAACTAGGGACATTATCAAGAAAGAATGTAAACAGATACTATCTGTAGTCAAAAAGGAAAGAAAAGCATTGTTAAATGACAGATGAAACTCTTCAGATAATTAAGAACAGACAAGAACCAAAACTAGAAGATGACAGAAACCGAGTCAGAAACCTTGGCACAACTGTTCAGTGACTTGAGTAGAGGGACAAAGAGAACAGTTACAATAATTAATGCAAAGAAATAGAAAAAGACAACAAAAGATGTAGAACAAGAGACCTTTTCCTCAAGATCTGAAAAAAATTAAAGGGAAATTCAAACCAAGAATAGAGATGTCACGTGACCAAGAGGGAAACATATTATATGATAAGGACAAAATAAAAAATCGATGGAAGCAGCACACTGGGGAACTATGTATAAGAACTGAAATGATGATGGATTCCTTCAGTAAAAGATGAATCGACAACTTTAGAAATGAAATAGAAAACATTCTCAAAACACTTAGGAGAAATGCTTCTGCCCAACTTACCAGGCAGAAGATTTGCAGCTTGGAGCAGTGGCATGGTCACACTGTCATTTTTGGGCTGCTGCAGGTGCTGGCATCCTCCTCCACTTCTGGTAGGCCACGTGGCCAGTGTGGCTTCCCCTCTCCAGCTGACAATGTGGCCCATGCTGCCTGGGGGTGGGTGGGGGGCTCCGTGGTGTCAGCCAATGAATTTGAACCTCAAGTTTAAATTCATTGGCTGTCTCCTTTTGGGACCAGAGCTAGGGAAGTTTTCCCTCTGATCCGGAAAAGGGGTATTTTATCTGGTCCTGGCCAGCATGTGCTCATTTCTTCACAGAGTGTTGTTCCACCCTCCTCCCTCCCTATATTTAGTTCTTAGTTGTTAATTTATGTTTCCTCTGTCACAACTTTTGGAGGTGGGCAGCATAGGTCAGGGATCCAGGGTGCTGTTCCAGTGCCTCTGGGTAGGTTAATTCAGCTTTCCCTCCCCATTTTGGTGTCAAGGGGGGAGGTGCAGGAGTGTTATTGGATGTGCACACAACCGGGAAGTGCATGCATCCCTTTGTACTTGCGTGCCGAGCTGGTCCTCTGCCAGTTATGATTCAGATTCCAGCTCCAGGCCAGTTTGTTGGTTTCATTGGGCAACAGTCAGGTTGGCCAATGTCCAGATCCAGACCCATGCACATGCCAAGCCTGTTAACAGCTGGAACCAAATAAAGTTGTGTGCCAAAATATTTGCTATGTGTTGTCTTTCTTCAAGTGTCGTACCTCGCCCTTGAGCCTGCAAATACACTAGCAGGAAAACATGCATAGCAATAGAACTATAGAGCAAGAAGCCCTTCAAATTATAACAAAAAGCTGCCAACAAATACGGAAAACAAATCAGTGGCGAACAGAAGAGAAGCACTCAATATTCATTCCAATCCCCAAGAAAGAGAGCATTAGGGACTGTAGTTACCATTATATTATTACATGGATCTCCCATGCAAGCAAAGTGATGGTCAAGATTTTACAAGAAAGACATTTACCATGCATAAAGTAAGGAATGTAAAATGTCAAAACAGTTCAGAAAAGGAAGAAGCACTGGGGAACATATTACAAATCTGCAACAGATAATGGAATGCAGCAAAAATTTCAGAAAAAAGAAATGAATCTATGCTATAAATTACAGCAAATTCTTTGACTATGTAGAACATGATAAATTGTGGTTCACATTAAAGAAATGTGAGTACCACAATCTGTACTCAGAATAAGAAGCCACTGTCAGGACACGATATGGAGAAATAGAATGGGTTCCCATTGGCAAGAAGGTCAGACAAGGCTGCCTTCCTTTCCATTTAATTTGTAGGCAGAACATATAATATGGAAAGCAGTATTAGACTCAAAGGAGGGTGTGAAAATTGGGGGAAGGAACACCAATAATATAAGATATGCAGGTGATGCCACATTATTTGCAGAAAACAGCATAGTCTTGGAAAAATACTGATGAAAACTAGGGAATAAAATGCAAAAGCAGGACTACAGTTGAGTATTAATGAAACAAATATTATGACCATAACTGATTTACATAATTTTAAAGTGGGTTACAAAGACATCAAATCAGTGAAAGATTTCTTCTACCTTGGCTCAGTCATTAATCAAAATGGAGACTGCTTTCTAGAAATCAGAAGACTAAGGCCCTTTCTGCACCTTACCATCTTCCAGGGCTCAGGTGTGGGGCTCACGTGAGCAGCCTCTGGCGAGAGGCTCTCACGTCCAGGGTCCTTCAGCTCTGCACGAGCCACCTGCTCGCACAAGAGCCCCACCTGTTCCTTCCACAGCGCAGCCTGGGAGTTTCCCAGGCTGTGCTGTGGCAGAAAGCGCAACCGGTGTGGCTCCAGAGGCTCCGCACACCAGTTAAGTGCGCGTGGAGCCTGGGAATAATGTGCAATCGCGCACCCTTTTTTTCTAGCCGAAAATGAAAAGGTGTGTGATCGGCGCCTGCCAGCTCCTGGAGCATTGCGTGATTGTGAGTGCATCGTGCGAATCACTCCTCGCAATCGTGCAACGCTCCAGGCCCTCTTTCGCATGGAAAATGCTGTGCAAAAAGGGCCTAAGACTTGGAAAGGCAGCAATGGAGGAATTAGATAAGATCATTAAGTATTAAAGTCGGAATCATTCAGACCTTTGTATTTCAGATTTCTATGTATGGCAGTGAAAGTTGGACAGTGAAGAAAATCAACAGAAAAAAAAATCAACTAATTAGAAATGTGGTGCTGGAAAAGAGTTCTACAGATAATATGGACTGCTGAAAAAGACAAATAAATGGATCCAAGACCAAATCACTAGAAATGAAGAAGACTAAACTGAAACTTTCATACTTTGGACATATCATGAGATGATGTGACTCACTGGAAAAGTTTATAATGCTTCCTAGAGTGGAAAAAAGAAGGAAAAGAGGGAGACCATGCTACATGTGTATTGATTCAATCAAGGAAGCCAATGCCCTGAGTTTACAAGACCTGAGCAAGACTATGGATGACTAGGGCTCTTGGACTTCTCTCATTCATAGGATTGCCATAAGTTGATGTTGACCTGACAGCAAATCAAGATGACCAAAAAAAAGGGGGGGGACAAAGTTTAGAGATTGTCAAGCAAGGGGAACAATTTAGTCCTCTAAGTGCCCTTCAGCTTCCCAAAGGCTAATGACTCATATTTTAAAAAGTAGTTGTTTATTAAGAATGAAGAACATGAGATAGAAAGAGGAAATTATCTTGGCGCCTGTTTCCTATTTCGTATCATGAAATGAGAAACCATGCAGAAACAATGCTCCAGTATGCACTTTATGATAACTGTTTTTATGCCAGCTGTTGAAACATTATTCTTTGGAAATGGACTTGGATATTTTGCCAGAACTCACTAAGTGTTTTCACCTTCCTCCATTTGCTGAGCTTGCTGATGTGGCAGTTTACTCTTGCCTGCAAAAATGTGCTGTGATATTTCGCTCCGACGCTTCATCTAACTGACTGTTGGCCTCAAGCTTAAACTTTGCCAAAGCAGAATAGGGAAGGAGAGAGGAAACAGTCAGAAAGAGGCTGGGGGAAAAATCCAGAGTGGAATGTAAATCAGTGGATTAAATTTCACAAGAAGAGGCCTTAAGGGAAACTGCTATGGGTTTCCCTTGCACTTACTGCTGTTCTGTTCTGCAACATTCAGCACAGAATAAACTAAGCTGCAGGGAATAATGAAAGAATGAAGGGTATGTGACTTGGTGAAAATGTAGGCAGGATTCAGGTGTTTATGCCACAGTGCAACTAGATGAACTTGAATCACATACTGGAAGTAGACAGAGGAGAAGATAGAAATGTGTTAGGCAATTTAATTCCTTTTTATAGCTCTATAAATTGAGGTGGCAATTTTATAAGCAACAAATAAAAGGGAAACAGATACCATCCTCAGGTGACAGCTCAGCTTACTGTAATATGTTGTATGAGGGACTGCCCTTGAAAACTGTTTGAAAACCTGTGGTTCAGATGCAAAATGGTATATAATTGGTGCCCTGAGCATATCATATAAGCACTGCAGGTGCTGCCTGGCTATCCCTTTGGTTCAAGATGGTGGTCTCACTCTTCAAAGCTCTACATGACGTGGAGCTAGAATATTTGAAGGATCTCCTCTCCGTCCATGATGATGTTTACCAACTAATATCTTCATCTAAGTGCCTTACTTTTTAAAGGCTACACAGGTGGTCTGGAAGAGAGTGCCCTTTCAGTTGGCATCCCCCAAATTAGACAGTTTGCTTCCTAAGCAGTTGTGGTTCAAGCTTTTATTATTTTTTAGGCACCAAAGTCAGCCATATTTTCTCAGTCTTTTAAAAAAATCTGGGCTGGCATTGTCAAAGTAATTATGTTATTTTTATAGGCTCATGATTTATAAATGTCACTGAATTTATGTTGCATGTTATCACTTCCACTGTGTTGTTTTTAAGATTTTGTTGTTTTGCTTTGCATTATGAACCACCTTCAGACTTCTGCAAACAGGGCAGGATAAAAATACTGACATAAATTTTAAAAATACCTCTCACATATGCAAGCTTTACATATTCATCTTAAGTGAAAACTTCAATATTTATTTCTCATCACACTCATGTCTCCAAGGAAGATAACACAATTTTTCCACATACTGTCAGACAACTTCTTGGCTGACCAAATTACAATCCTGGTTTTTGTACTTCAAGTCCAGTTACTATTCTACTGCATCACACTAGTTCTAAAACAGCTTAAGTAAGGCAAAGTTATTATCAAAAAGGCAGAGGAGGGGAGAAAAAGCACAGATAGCCATGGAGTAACAAATGACTTTTAACGAAGGTGCCCCTAAAAGCATACAAAAGTTTTAATAAATAATTTACACTGGAATAATACCAACATGCAAAAGTTGACTTAGGAGACAGTAGAGAGTTGCCAGGCTGCAGTGGAAATTAGTACTTATATATGCAAGTGGTTGTGAATTGCTGACTGCTGTTACAATGAAAAGGTAGAAAGATGTGATATGGTCATATCCATGCATAACAAATAAACTGTAGTGTTGCATCCAAGCAAAGGCAAACAAGGTTAGGGAAAATACAAAGAGCTCATAATGAGAACTGTGCTTAATTGAGCAAGGCACACATTAAAACAGGAAATGGGAAGTGGTGAATAAAAATTGGTGAGGAGGACTGTTCTCATGCAAATATTTTACATTTTAAAAAGGGAGAGTATACTTTAAAAACATGAGTATAAACATAATTTATACTCCATTTTTTTAGAATTTATATTTTTCTTGTGCATATGGTTTTTCTGAAAATAAGAATTTTTCATCTCTGCAATAGCAGTATTCTTTTCCCCAAACAGGCCAAACATCTCTGTCTTCCTCATTAACCTGTATACCAAGTGAAAGCCTCAACATGTCCCTTGCTTTTTATAACAGCCATATGAAGAAAAAGAGAGAGAATGCCTGATATTTTAGATGAAGTCTTCTCAGTGTGTTCTTGATGGTATGGCTCGGTTTTCCATTTCAGCTGACCAAGTGAGATTACGGACAGGTGTCTGCGAGGAGTGATGAACTCTGTGATACTCAGTGTCATGAAACTTAGGCCAGAAAGATGGTGAAGAATCCAGCTGATCTCCATATCAGTAGTCCTTTTGAGCTAAATGAGGTCAAATTCTGCATAAAGTATTTGGTGTGCAGCTAGACGAATACTTGCGGTTAATGATATACAGTTGTTCTGGCCCACTCCAACCAAGGATGTCTTTAACCAATTACAGGACAACATTTATTAGGAGTTGTATGCTGATTACTGGAAAAAAAGAAGTGAGATGTTGACTGTGGAGACTGTAAAAACTTCAGTGTGGTTGTGCTTATTTTTTTGAGATACGAATAGAGACCAGAACTCCAAAAGAACTTGGGTAAAGATAGGAAATACAGTTCAGGCAGTTAAAAACTGAAGAGAAGAAAAATAAAGAGATCATTAGTTGAAAAATAGAAGTGAAAAAGGAATGTTTATTTAAACAATATACTTTAAATAACGAACATATATACTCCATACATATTCCGTATTTGTTGATCTTTGCTATAACCCAACAATACCCCATTTTGACTGAATAGATTCTGTCTCAGAGGGAAGGGAGAGAAAAGTCCATTATCAGAGTAAGAGATATGACCTCATAAAATCCCAGTGTTATGAGCAGACAGGTATGTAGCTGCTGCTGGTTTCCCAACATTGAAATGGAGAGATCAGACAGGACAAAAAGATGTTCAGAAGTACCCTGGGAGAGACTATGTATCTAAAAGGGAATATACATCCTCCTGGACCTGGTGTTGCTTGTTTTCCCTCTCATTGGGCTCATATAGGAAGCTGGGGGTGTGGGAACAAGAAGATCAAGAAGAAAAAAGCTACTTCAACAGACAAGAGACAGACAAGGGAAACTTCCAAAATAGGAGACAGGCAAGGGAAACTGTGTCTCCCCACATTCTCCCTGCTAGTGCTAGCCCTGCTAGTGCTAGCCCTACATGAAATGGCAGCTCTTCCCACTCTTAAGTTCTTTTGCCCACCCCATAGGATTGTCATCAAGAAATCACTTACACCTCATAATTAGATTGGAAGAGCTGCGTCTGATCCTGGGACAGTGAAACAAATTTAGAGATACTGCTTGTGTACCACCTACTCTGCTATGCAACAGTCTTTCTGTTCAAGCTAGGCAAGAGAGGCTTTAGTCTGGGTTTAAAGGAGACCAAGATCACAGTTGTCTACATCCATGCTGAAGTTGCCTCTAGATCGTCTTGGGATTTCTTGGCTTCCATGGTAACCATGAAAATGCCTTGGGCTATCAATAGTCCAACACTCAATAGGTTGTACTTCATGGATTGTTTGATCCTCTATATCCTGCCAGACCATTATGGCCCTCTGAAAAGGCATTCTTGGTGGTGTCATATATTCCTGAGGTCTACCTTATGGTTATCAAGAACAGAACTTTCAATGCCTCAGCTTCTGTTTTATAGAATCCCCTACTCTATTAATATTAGACTTCAACGGTTTTGCAGTTTATGTGCTCACTTAAGATGAATGTGTTCGCTCAGGCTTTCAATTTAGTATGATCCATGTTGATTATATTTGTTATGTGATTGCTTTTTTCCCCCCCCCCCCCCGCATAAGGAGATTCTGCTACTCAACATTCTCTCCCCTGCTGCTAGCTGGGAGAGGTATTGGGGATTAGGTGGGCAGTGCCCCATCTGCCCAAACCACAGGACCACCTACTGTTCAGTGGTATAGAAATTTGTACAGATAAGGCTATGGACCAAAAATCTATGAAAGTTACTTACTGCACGCCCCTCCAATTTAACTCAAGATTATTGTGGAAGGATCAAAGTGTGTGGAACCAAGACCTGACAGATTAAGTTGGGTGCAGAGAAATTGATCTGAGGAAGTGACACTTGTGTTAACAAGACTTGACAGTTGATCACTTGACAGTTGAGAGAGGGGGACTGAAACCTTCTCAAGTAGGGATATAAAAAATATTAACATATTTCTTGAACTCACTGAGAAAGTGTATCTTGACATATTACGGCAAACCATTGAGGAAACGTTGTGGGGTTGGGGAATGGTGGATAGGTAATGGAAGACACTGCTGTGCATTACATATGCCCTGCTCAGCATCTTGTAAGGTAGCCTACCACTTCCTGATACAGTGGAGCACCATGTGCCTTAAGATTCAACTTACTGAATCCAGTTGACACTTGTGTTGTGTGATGGTGTGGCATCATCTTGCCATTCTATTCAGGCAGCAATGTCTTGGGCTGTCTCCAGTCGCATAGGGATGTGGGAGTGGGGGAGTGATTCACCTGGGGCGGCAAAGTTTTTTGGGCGTCCTGGCCCATAGTCACTCCCCCAAGCGTCCTGGCCATACTCCCATGCACCGCAGCCACACCCCTGCGCACAGTGGCCCCACCGCTCATGCCGTGGCCCCGCTCCCTCCTGCCCCACCTCCACACACTCCAAGCTCTGCCACCGCTGTCTCTTGTCAAAGTGGTACTTCTAGACATCAATCATAGTTTTAGAAAGTGGCCAACTGTCACCTCCCACTTCTCTCCTGGTTTACTTACAGACCTGTGGAGAGGACAAACCTATTTGGGGAGGTGGTATTTAGGTCCCTCCCCCTTCTATCTGTATGTGTGTTTGTGTCAGTGTGAGTTAGGGTGGCCAGCTGTCCCTTATTATAAGGGATGTCCTGTGTTTATTGGCTAAAAAGTTTTTCCTTTTATGTAGTCTGAACAAGATGCCAAAAAATATTCAAAAATTGCTGTATTTTGGGATATGGGCCCTTCATAAACATAGAAGCATGCGTATCATGTAGTTTATGGATGTGGATAACATCTTAATTGTACAGATAAACACATGGTGAGGTCAACTTAAATCAATACTTTCATTCGATAATTTAGTAGAAAGCAATGTTGTTAATAGGTATTTCCTGATTGTCAACTCTGCTGACAGAGTCCTTTACTGTTATTTTGACAGTCCCTTACTGCTATTTTGAAAACCTAACAAAACTACTGTGAGTGAACAGTCTCCTAAGGAAGTGAATAGAAGTTGCAAAGTATGAGAAAACAAAAATACTCAGAGAAGTTTCTTTATATCTGCTCCTTGGGTAGGAAAATAGATGCAAAGGACTTTGGAACTTTGAGCTACAATTAAATTAACACATTTTAAAAAGCACAGCTGTAGTTACATATGGACCTTTTCCACACTTTGTATTAGCGACGGGCCAGAGCGCCCTCCAGCGAGGGTATTTGCACTTGGGGGCAACTGGGTCCGGACTACTTGATGTTTGTCCGGACTTCAGCCCGCTCCTGAACGCCCAGAACTGGTGGTTCCCCATGCTATTAAAAGAGGTCCCAGTCCATCGCTGCGCTAAAGTATAGATCTGCAGGCTCGCGCAAGCATGAGGCTGCAGATCTTCCAGGGGTGGGCTTCTGGCTGGCGAGCTTCTCCAGTTGGTGGAGAGCCTCAACCAACTGGAAGCCTCCATTTTCGTCTCCGGAGAGTGTGTAGTGCGGGCGCGCACTGCTCCAGAGCGTCGTGGATCATCGGGGGAAGCGTGCCAGTCCGGTGAGTAATGGACTGCCCCGTTTCCCCCACAAAGTGCAGAAAAGCCCTAGGTCTCCCATATCCACATGACCAGTATATGCATTAATCCATGCTGCAATACAGTCCAAAACATTTTGTTCCCATCTCTTTTTTGACTAATGTTGTTAATTTTTTTATCAGTTGTGCACTGGCTTTGGACTGAAAATAATGGCTACAAAGCCTTCTTTCTCTCAGATTCTAAAGTTCTGTCAAGTTTCAGGGCCTCTTCTCCAAGCTGCATACTTGTCTCGATACCTACATCATTAATTTCATCAAAAAAATAGCAGTTATTATTATCTCTGTTTTTCATTATCCACAGGAAGTCTGGGAACATGTCCCTCACAGATACAAGAGTTCTACTGTAGTTTTGAGGAGAATGTGGCCAATAAGCAGCTGTTGTTGTTGTGTGCCTTCACATTGTTTCCCGCTGACAGAGACCCTAGGGTAAACTTATCACAGGGTTTTCTGGGGCTGAAAGTGTGTGACGCATCCAATGTCACCCAGTGGATTTCCATGGCCAAGCAAGAAACTGAACCCCGGTCCCCAGGGTCATAGTCCAACTCTCAAACCACTATACCAAGCTACTGAAAAGAGGTAATCAAACAGGGAACGGCCATTCCTTTGGTCTTTTTACCCAAAAAGCATATGAGGCCAGGCCTAAAATATTAGGTCTGATTAATGTACGTGATTGCAGGTAAGCCCTGAATTAGCCTGGAAAAGTCCCCAACTTTGGCCAAAGGGACTCCCACCATCACCAGAAAAATGCAGTCAAAATAACCTTACTCTTTATTGTTAAAATGCTGGGGGTTTTTTATAGGTTCAGGTGACAATGATCTCATAAGGTATTCCACACATGTGCAGGAATCATTGCTTTCTCAGAACCAAAATTCTGATACATGGTTGCTAATAAAGGAACTTCTGGTTAACAATTAACAATGAACCCTTACTTATTCACGTAGCAGTGAAGCATAAGAAATATTATAACAGCGAATAACAGAGTGCTGGGAACTAATGCTGAGAACCTAGGCGTTTACTTTGCCAATTAACGTCAGCATAATTTTAAGTAGTTAAAGACACTGACAAAAGGAATAATCTTTAAAACTGACTAGAATTCAAAAACGAAGGAACTTCAGTTAAGCATATGCAGAGACAGTTCCTTTTGCTTGAACATTTAAACAGGCAATACCCTCTGTGAATTGAACTGTTCAGGGCTCTGAATCTCTAGCAGCCCTGCAGTGTAGACCAGGGAAAAGCTGTGGGAAAGCACTGTCTATTCTGCCTAAACTCCTTTACTGCAGATAGGGGGAAAAAAGGGAGAGCGAATCCTAACCTTCCCTATTCATCAAGGTCTTATTGAAATTCTGCTACATCAAGGAGGAGAAATTTTAACTCATGGCCTCTCACTCACCTTCCCTCTTGAGAGTTGCAGGCCCTTTCTGCACCTTACCTTCTTCCGGCGCTGGGGTGCGGCAATCACACGAGCAGCCTCTGGCGAGAGGCTCTCACATCCCTGCTGCTTCAGCTCTGCACGAGCTGCCTGCTTGCGCGAGAGCCCCGCCTCTTCCTTCCGCAGTGCAACCTGAGAGTTTCCCAGGCTGCGCTGGGGCAGGAAGCACAACTGGCGTGGCTCTGCAGGTTCCGCACTCCAGGTAAGTGTGTGCGGGGACCGGGAGCAATACGCGATCGTGCACCATTTTTGGCTTCTAGCCGAAATGAAAAGGTGCCCAATTGGTGCCTGCCAGCCCCTGGAGCATCACGCAATTGTGAGTGCAATGTGCAGATCGCTCCTCACAATTGCGCGACGCTCCAGGCACCCTTTCACATGGAAAATGCTGTGTAAAAAGGGCTGCAGGATGTCTTGATCAGAGCAGCAGCAGATTCTTTCACTTACTCACCGAGATGTCCTCTAGGTAGCACTTTGGAAGAAATTAAAGCCAATGAATGGAATCCTCCTCCAGTGCAAGAAAGAAGAGGCATTGTTAACCACCCTCAACACCCCCATCCTGTGGGATGTGTCATTTGTTTTCATACTTGGACATGTTCATGGATGGAAATACATGATTGAAGCCAGGCTGACCAGATCATATTGCCAAACATGGTGAGGCCATAAGTTCAAAGAGGAGTAGGCAGGAAACCCTGGCATCAAGGTGTTCAAGCTAATTTCTTCCATGATCTCAGATCTTTGCATTTCAGAATGAGACAATCAGAGACCATCTCTTTTGATCTCACCTACAAAGACTTTTCCTACACCTCTTACGGATCCAAACTCCAAGAAGTTATCACAATTGCCATAAATTTTGCCACTCTAGTGTCAAAGCAATCACGTGGTCCAGAACCCTTTGGTTCCAGCAATTTGTAGCATTTTAGATGTAATATATGATGCCCAGATTGCTTTTAGTTTGTGCCACCCTCACGCACTGTCTGAGCCTCTCTGCTTTGACCCTTTTCGTCAGGACTGGTAACTATCACCCTTTTTTATCTCTAATGTCTTTCTATCCAACCTTTCACAGCTTATTTTCCATTAGCTTTGTATGGTTCTTGAGAGTGTTTGTTTACTTGTGTGTGTGTGTTGTCATTTCCAATAAAACACATTGTTTATCTTTGAACTGGAGCCTCTCTGCAGTTAGTGCTGGTATGAATAGGTGAAAAGATCCTGCTGTTACCCTCCTCTCTAAGGTCTCCTCTGACCAATTATTTCTCCAGGTTCTAAAGAAATGCTGGCATTGCAGATGGACCCCAAAGCCCCCCCCTCACCTTTTAGGGTAACAACAGAGCAGCAAAAACTTTGTGGTAGCAAGACCTGAGTAAGTGATGGTTGATACTGGGCAAGTGGTGGTTGCTATGTCTCTGGCCACTCACCCCACCCCCTGAAAAGCTCTATGCATTCATATGCGCTTTTCTCTCCTGGTGAGAAAGAATGAGTCCAGAAGGAACAAATAACCCAATAGAGGCAGTTGCTGCTTCTTGAAAGAGCAGCCTTTTTTATTATTATTTTTACCTGGCCAGTCACCCTCTCATATACAGCAATATGATATAAAGGTTTGGGAGTTATTGGTCCCATTCCTTATCACTGTGACTGGATCTAGAGAGCACAAATGACTTTTTCAAAGAGATAGCTGTGTTAGACTGTTTTAGTATAAAGACATAAAGGAATCTAATTCAGCCCTCCACATTTTTGGGTTTCACTTTTGCAAATTTGATTATTCACGGATTATTTGTTACTGTGCCATTTTTAATAGGCTCAGATGGCCCCAATGGCTCAAAAGGCATCCAGTGAGTAGAATATGTGGATCATACTTTTTTGTCCATTAGGTACGGTTTTAGAGAGCCCAGAGTTATTCACATTTTTCCACATTTGCAGAACACTTTTGCACTGTGTTGCTAACCCCAGTGAATGTGGAGGGATGACTGTAGCACCTCTGAGATTCACTGGGAAGAAGCGACTTCCAGATTTTGTGGACAGAGTCCACTTTATCAGATGCATGAAGTGAAGCCCTTCTCCCATGTAGTAATGAAAATTCAAAACATGTCCGAGTGATGGTAAGTATTAATTTAACAATGGCCATGAGGAATAATTGAAAAAGCAAACATGAGAGACAGGTTTTGCATTCAAGCTCAGATAAGCAGGTAAACATATGTATAATGATTGCTTTGGGTCCTGTGCAAGGAGAAAGGTGGGATATAAATTAAATAAAATGAAAGTGGAAGAAAGTCTTTCTCTTGCACATTGGTATGGGTTCAGGATCAGTAATATTCTGTCATAAAGCAGTCATGTGGAGAATCCTTTTGCATGTGTGGCTGTGCTGAAAACTAGTACATTGATATACATAAATCATTGTTTCTTCTCAAACCAGTGCTACTGGATTGGAATTTACGTGTATACATATGTCCTAATTCAGTTGTTTCCAATTTCCAGCTGACTCAGTGAGAAGACAGGGAGCAGCTACTTCTACAACCAGGTTTTCAGATTGCACCACCCTGAGGCACTGAGTTGCTGTTTAAAATACCTATGCGGAGACAAGGCCATGGACCCAATCGTCCCTGCTGTAGTACTGACCAAGAGAGAAGGTGGAAGCGGCCACTGGTCCTTCTTCTTGGCCAAGTTCCCTGTCACTCTGTCCTTCCCTCGACCCCCAAAAGAAGCAGCAAAGAGGCACCGCTGGGAACCTCATGGGGATTTTCCAGGAGGGGAACTTCTGGGCAGGCTGGGGGCTTCTGTTCTTCTCCCCACCTTTTTAACCTCTGCTGCTGGGCAACAAGTTGCTATTGGCTGTAATTCCCTTCTTTTAAGAGCAGCAGCAGCAGCTGGCGATGTTGTACTCACTGTTTTTAAAAACCGTGCTGTCGTGTTTTTAAAGCGAGAAAGAGAGAGCGGGGGGAGTTTTCCGTGGTTCTGCGTGCGGGGCTTTGATTTTTTCCATCCTCTGCTAGTCGAAACGGGCCGCCGACCACAGTCTGACGACCGAAGTTACAGGCCCGGCTATGGGAGTGGCACCGCTATAAGAGGCGGACGATTGAGGGAGACCTTTTCTTCGAAGACGGGGCCGAGGCTGGGGTGGAGGGGACCGGAGAGGAGAGAAGCATCCGGTCCCTCAGGACCCGAGTGGAAGAACCACCCGCCATTCCGCAGCACCCAGCAAGAAGCCGGCGCACCCGCGCTCTGCTCCTTTGGCGGGAAAACGCGTCCCCAGGACTTCGAGCCTGAGAGGGAGAACGCCGCCGCAGAGGAAGGCTCCGGGAGGGAGGTGGGACTCAGGGGCTCTCCTCGCCCCTTTCTCCTTCCCTCGGTGCCTGCTCCGGTGACGTTACGGTCTCCTCCCTCTGGCGGAGCGCCGGCCTTGCAAAAGCCCTTCTTCTGCGCTCGGTGGGGCCCGAGGCTTTTCCGCCCGCCCGCCGGCCGGCCCTCCCATCGCAACGAGCATCCATCCCGGAGCGGCCAGAGACCTTCACCTCCGGCAAGCTGCGGGGGACCGGAGGACGCCTCGGCGGCCGTTTCCCTCATTCCGCTGGCTCGACCTCCTGCCGCCATGGAGTGAGGAAGGCTGCGCAAGAGCAGACTCGGGGAGAGGTAAGGGCGAGGGCACCGGTGCCGGGGGAGGGCGGCCGCCTCTTTTGCATCTCGCCCTCCCGTCCTCCTTGACTCCGGCCCCCTTTCCCCTCAGCCCTGTGCTTTGGAATATGGGGGGAGTAGAGTTGAGGGGAAAGGGCTGCAGACGCTTCCAAGAGGCAGCGGGGGCATGTCTGGGCGCGACTTCCGCGCCCGCTGCAGATGCCCAGGGGCGTCTCGTGTCGAGAGCGAGCGTGGTACTGCAGACGAGTGCTTTCCTAGATTGCGATCCGTGCGGGGTTGGTAGTGGTTGCACCCCTGGCTTACGCCCTCGTGACAGGGAGTAGCGGAGAACCAAAACCTCCCGAACTGGAACTGCCCTGCTGAGCGCCTTTCTCTTCTGGGTTAAACATACCTCAGCGTAAGTTGTAACTTGGAAAAAAGTTCGGCCCGCGGGATGGGAGGGAGAGAGAGAGGCGCGCTGCTTCCACGCTTCCTTTTTTGCCAGTCCCTTCCGTCGTAGTGGAAAAGGATCCAAATGATTCATTTCCCTCAGTCTCGGGGCACTCTTAAAAAACTGCGAGACGTTGGGCCCGGTGTGCGAGAGTGAGAGAGCGAGCGTAAGAGCGTCGCTGATGCTTTGGCTGGCTCATCGTTTCGCCTGTGCGCTCAGGAGAGGCCAGACTACCAAGAGCAAAACGAAAGCGGGGTTAGGAACTTGGCGAAGAAAAAAACCGCCTGAACTTTTGGACGGCTAACGCTTTATTCTGTTTCTGCTCTTCCTTGGCGAAGGTTCCACAGAGGACACCAATTTTCTGTAGTAATGCCATCTTGCAGTCAGTCAGGGGCGCATACCTACTCAGAAGTTAAGTCTCCTCAAGGCAAATGGGACTCACCCCTCGCGGCGTGTGCTGTTAGAGGGCAGACACACACCACTTTTATTATAGGTCTTGCTAAAATGGACTGTTGTTCTTTTTGCACTGTCTGGGCCATGTGTGAATGTTGTTAAGGTGAGAGAGAGAGACCAGGAAAAAAAGTCTGCCCTTCATGAGCTGTTTGTGTCCTTCCCATGTGGCTCCAAGACCACCTTTTATTAGGAAAAAAAATGCCCCTTCACACTGTGCAGTTGTAACACTATCATTCCACTCTAAATGACATGGCTGCAGCCTATATGAATTCTGGTATTAGCAGTTTAGGGGGAATGGTCTGTAGAATTGTCAGCTGGATAACTGGTAATGCCTCACCAGACTTCAAACTCCAGGATCCTGTAGGATGCAGTCATGACAGGTAAAGCGGAATCATAGCATTATATAATTAAGGCCCTAAGTTCCATATGAGTAGAATATGTGGAATTTTTCTGAAATTTGAGCTGTAATTCCCAGGACAGCCATCACTCAGTATGCTACTACGGCTTCTGGAAGTTGCAGTCTAATACCAACTGAAAGGCTATACAATTCCTATCCTGATTTAGCCAGCATAGAGCTTTTTGTATTTGTATTATAGATTGAACATCCTTGGGAATGAATTTGAATATGATTTCAGCAGCTGTAGGTTCACAGAAGTTTACATAAGAGGTCCATTTTTTTTTTTTTTAATCAGGCTGTGAAAATCTTTGGGCTAGTGCAACTATTGACAAAAACTGATGTGGAAGGACTGGGCAGTTCTGCCTTATGGAGAGTGCTTAGTATGTGCTTATTCTGAACTGTATTCTGTTCATCCAGAATAGTTGTGATTCTAATTCTGTGGTAGTTGCTATCAGAATCACAAATACCACTATCTCATTCTCTCGTGAAAAAAGCAGCAAGAAGGATACTCTCTCTGACAGGACAGACTGTGAAAAGAAAGCTGAAAAAGAACTCTGAAGCTGAAAAAGGTGTGAAGGGAAAAACTAAATGTGCATGCTTACCTGTAACAAAGACACATCAAAACCAATTGGTTTTATGGCTGAACACACAGCATTGCTAAGTTTAATCTTTCTTAAAGGAATTTGAGTGTCATTTTTATAATGTAGGTGTCCCTTTGGAAGTCTCAGAGAAAGTGTTTTGGGCATCTCTGTAACTGGACAGAAAAAAAAAAAATCATAAAATTCTCTCTGACCCCTGCCACACCTGGTATAAACATGGAAGGCTCAGGTTATTCAGTTATAGAGTCCTAAATACACAAATACCAGATTTTTTAAACCAGGTGATGGTTGCATTGAAACAGCAGGCAACCTTCAATTTTTGTCTTCCTGGTATTTTTGCATGAAGAGTTTTCAGTCTCTTTTCCCCTACTGTCATCCCCAAGGCTTGTATACTTCCTAGTGGGATGTTCTTATATTTTAATCCCTCTTTGCTTGGTAGAACTGGCCTTTTAACAAAGCAGTGTGATCTTTTGAGCTAGAAAAATGTGTCACTCGTTTTGACTGTTTAATGATAGATTTTAGTGCAATAGCTCTGGTTTGCAGAGATCTAGAAAAGGAGAAGGGGAAAAAAAGGAACCCCACTGTGAGTAGAGCAGTAGATAGCAGAAGCCACCGTTGTTAGTGCTGCTTTGGTCGTCTGGTACTGTGAGCTGCTTTCCACTAGCTTAATTGTGGGAGATTTACAATTTAATCCCATATATATATATATATATATATATCTACCTACTCAAAAAGAATCATAATTTAATTATCTGAGACTTGCTCCCAGATATTTGCATAAAAGAGAGACAGGATTTAATTTCCTGCTCAGCCATGGAAACCCACTCAGTGACCTTAGGTGCATCTCACATCCTCAGCCATGATAGGTTCACATTAAGTTAGAAACAACTTGAAGGCATACCACAACAACAATTTGCATAAACCACTGTTTAGAACAAAGGTGAGAATATGTGGTCTTCCATATGCTTTTGACTATAACTCCTGACAGCCTGACAGTTTTTAGGAATGGTGGGAGCTGCAGTCTAACAATATCCGGAAGGTTGCTTGATTCCTTTCTTTAAAAAGTAATTAACATGACTGGCAACTTCTTGCTTTTGTTGTCTTTTTAAATAAGGAGTGATGGGCTCATGGAACTTTTAAGATGTGATGCCACTAAGATTCCTGGGCAGTACGAGCTAAAGAGGCAAAGCAGAAATTTAAAAGCAAGTGTTCTGTTTTTATCCTTTTTTTAAAAAAAGCATAATTAAATATGTGTACCCCTTGAAGACAGCCTTACATAATGTAGAATGGTTATATAAATGGATCAAAATCTTAAATACACTTATTTTACTGTAAGTTTTATTGGGACAGTGGTGCTTACTTCCAAGTAATCATGCATAGGATTGTGTGGCGTACAATATATAATGCTGTGGAGTGTAGGTATCATTGTGTGATGCTTTGAAAATATTCTGCTCCAAAATCAAAAAATGTCTTTCCAGGTATTTTTATCAGCATAGTCTGAGGTCATACTGCTCAGCCCAACACAGCCTGTACTTGTCAGTGTTAAATCACATGTATAAAAAGATGACAGAAGACAGTGAAGGTCAAAGGATTGTAGAAAGACAGTTTCTTCCCACGCAGGATTAATATTTAGAGATGGCTGAACGGAATCAAACAATTTCAATTTAATGTTTTGAACACTGCTTGCCACTTCCAGTTTGGCACAGAATGCTACAGAAAAGGTCTCAGAAAGGACAGGAACCCTGGTGATAAAGGCATGCACAAACAGGGCAGCCATTCATCATTGAGGATCTGTTCCTAACAATGGTAAACTTGCAGTGTGACCCCTTGACAGGTAGGTGGAGTTTAATTTCTGCATTCTCTTCTAGTTTTTTTTTCTTTCCTTTAGTATTGGACAACATAAGCCTCCTTGTTTCACAAGAGGATAGGTTAAGTTCCAGTGGCTGAATGTAAAGAAAGATTATTAAAGTGTCAGAGCAAAATGTTTCTGTTGGTTTTCTGTCTGTTATTTTTGCAGAAAACATATTGCATATGCAAAATACAATGTAGAACCTGCCTTTAATTTTGCTGACCTGAAAAAAATGAAAATGAAGTAGTTATCAAACTGAAGATAAAATTTTAAACTAAGTTCTGATAGTAAAAATTAAATGCTGTTCACAGGGCTAATGATTTTGAATTGTTGTGCTCCTTCAGTTTGTTTCTAAGTTACGGTGGCAACTCTAAGACGAATTTGTCATGGGACTTTCTAGTCAAGATTCCTGCAGAGGGATTTTGTTGTTGCCTTCCTCTGAGACTGAGAGAATGTGACTTGCTCAGGGTCATCCAATGGTTTTCTGTGGCTGAGCAGGAATTCAAACTCTGGTCTCCAATCTTCAGAGCCATAGTCCAGAGCTTAAGCCACTGTAGCACACTGGCTATGATTTTGAATAATGAAGACTACAGTCATGATTTGGACAGTACAAGTGAAGAAATCATGATAATTGAATTTGAAATACTTATTTATGCTTTCACTAGTCAGAAAAAAGCTTTTTAAAAATATTTTATAAGGAGAAAATATGTCATATTGTATTTTAAGCTGAAGTTTGCCTGCTATACAAAGGTTAGGCTTTTGTTTTAAAATGGAAGTTAGAAAGGTCTTCCCTAAATTAAGAGTGTGCAGAGTTCTGTGATCTTGTTACCTGCTTTAATGTGTTCAGTTGTTTAACAGTCAAAATCTTGTATCCTAGTTCTTCTGAGGTTCCACTTCCTTGTGACATCCATTTCCCATGGTGGATCAGAGTGCCCTATCTATCTATCTATCTATCTATCTATCTATCTATCTATCTATCTACCTACCTACCTACCTACCTATCTAGCTTGCTGGCTGGGGAGGGCATAGACCTGAAAACCACTGGGCTGCGCTTCTGCAACCAAGAAGAATTAGTAGCTGCTGCCATTTTGGATGTCCAGTGAGTATGCTGGAGATCCAGCAGGGCAGCAGTTGTTGTTTGCTCCCAGCTGCAAATGGATAATGTCCAGGTACTCCACATGCTGTCATCAGCCACTGAATTGCTTCTCCTGCCCTCTCAAGAACACTAAGTTGCTGAGGGAACATAAACCTGCCCATTGCAGTAGGCTTGTGCAGTTGGTGATACCCCCTTGCTCAATGAATTTAAAAAACATATGCCTATGTAACTCCAGGTCGCATGCATATATGTCACCAAGAAGATTCAAGCTATTATGTTTTTATTCTTTTGAACATTAATTTCATCATTTTAAATTCAATATTGTTTTAAATTGTTTACATTGAGTTTATTAGTACTCCATCTTGAAATCTTGTGATAAAGGGTAGGGAATAAATATTTTAATAAATAAAATAAATAAATAATATGCATGTCCACACCAGTCAGCCAGATAAAGGCCATAGCACTTCCCTCTGTACTAATCTCCATGGAAAGTCCATTATTCTGGAAGCCCTGTTATATGTACTGTGGAAATAATTTCTTCCTGCAGACAATCTGTAACTCAGTACACAATAGCTGAGCTGTTGTGACAGCACAACTTTCCCTGTAGAGGACAAGGTGGAAGGACTTATATGCAAAGAAGAATAGAATCTATAGCACAAGGAGGAGAGTAAGCTACAGCAGGTATGGTACTTGGTGCAAGTTAGCACCGCTAAGATGCATGGTATTTCAGTGGGAAAGGAAAATGCAAGAGAAGACAGGCATTGCATGTTTTGAGTACGTCGAGGGGGATGCATATGTGGCTTCCACAAGGCGAAGTACAGCATCCTGAAGACAGCAATAAAGATAATTATGAGAAGAGAGACCTAATGGGGTTAACCACAGTGAAACAGGGAGAGGGCAAGCTCATGCTAGGACTTTGATAATGTTCCAGGCCAAGCTAATGAAATGTCCTCTTTCACACCACCTAGCCCCACATAGATCCAGCCAATATAGATCCTTACTGAGTGGGGCTGCTTGTGGAGATACAGCTCAGTGGAAAGGCTTAGTATGCATGAGGTTCAGCATTTGATTTCTATCATTTCTCCAAGGAAAACTGAGAAGATAGATGTGATTCTGACAGTTTCTTTTGGGTGATTTATTGAACCTTTTCTATTTAGCATGACTAAATTATCCTGGTCTCTTTTATGCCATTCCTCAGGGTTTTATAAACCACCTTTTATCTGCTTGTTAGTATTTACTTATTAATGTCCGAAAGCACATGGTTATCTGTATCCCCCATCTTCAGCCTGTAACTTCTCTATCCCTTTCTGTGTGCCTTTTCAAGATGTGTAGCAAAGTGGTGGGCAAATTGCTGCGTGAGGGCCACCTGTTGCCCCTTAACTCCACTTTTATGGCTCCCAAAGCCCTCAACCCCCATTTAAAAAAAAAAGCATGATTTTTCATGCTGAAAAAGTAAGTATGAACACAGAGAGCCCCCCAAATGCATAAAAACATGTGAAAATCCACAGCCCCACAAGCACCCCAGAATTGTATGCTACCCCCAGATACCTCCATTTTTCTCTGTAGCTTCCCTCAAAATGATGACCCAGTGTGACCTCTGGTCACCATTTTGAGACAGGCTGAGGGGGGACTGAGGTATTTGGGCTTGCTGGGGGGCAGCCTGTGGGTTATTGGTCGCTGATTCCGACACAGATCTATATGCTAATTGTCGCTAGAACATACACCTGAAATAGACACACAGTTATTCTGCAGCATCACTTATGAGGTAAGTTTTAAAAAAGGGTCCTTCCAGATAAAGGACTCTAAGCACTACTGATTAAAATAAAATAAAATAAAATATAAAAAATAATTGTAGCAGTATCATCATTCCTTCCTGATTGGAATTTCTTGGAAATAAAAAGAAGATAATGAGATAGTGGGAAGACAACTTAACATGGTCTCTTCCAACTCTACATTTCTATGATTCTATGAACGTTTTGGGATTTACAGTAGAACTTGTTTTTCCTTCAAAATGCATACCAGTGTCTCATGGACACTGATGCTGGAGTAGTTTTGTAAGGTAGGCTCAAAGTCTGCAGCAGTATGTTTGCATGTTCTGTCCATTTGTTAATGTCTCTGTGGAACAGGGATAGTGGTGGTACAAGTGTTGTACTTCAAAGGTCTGTTGTTTGTACAGAGGTCTGTTTACTTGTAGCTGCATGCAGCTGGTAGTATTAGTGTTTGTAGTTCTGAGCAGGAAAATTGTCAGAGTTCCAATTATTCATCAACTATTTATTTATTTTGGTTCTGCTAAGCTGTTGGGTGTGTATTTATGAAACGTGATTGTTTGGTACCAAGTTGTAAACATTTCTTCCATGTGCTCTTCATTCTCTAGAGTGACAGCAGAGTGCTAAAAATGCCACAGAGCACATCTTGATAAAGCCTGGTGATGTGCTGTGATTGTCACCACAATCCCAATGTGGAATATCATTTTGGTCACAGAAGGACATTCCACATTGGAACGGCAGAAAAAGAAGGCAGATGAAGTCCTTCCGCTGACTTCAGTGTGATTGCAACTATTGTATTACCTTTTTGTAGTGCTTGAGAAAGTTTTTTTTTTAAACTCCTATTATTCCCCAGTATGATTTCTGATTCTGCATCCTTGTTGATGATCATGGCATTTGAACTAATTTCAGCTTTCCTTCCTGACAAGTCTCTAGTTCTGCTGTTAGTTAAGTCAATGGTAGCCTGCTCTGGAAACAAACATAATGATATGCCAGCATAATTTCTTTCTCCAATACAGTATTGTGCTTTGTTGTCAGAAGTAGAATTTAGCAGCAATCCTGTCTGACCCAGTAAGTGGAATCCAAGAACAGAATTACACTGTCACTCTATTTTAGCTTGTTTGTCACAACTCCATTTGACTAATATTATTGATGTCTGCTATTCCAGTTTGAATGGTACAGTAGACGCCCCTCTAGCAAAACAATAAGGAGTAGTCTTTCTGAAATTGTGCTCTGGTAGTATCTGGAGAATTCACAGCTGCTATTATCATAATCATAAAAATAAAGATGGAAAATATGTGCCTTGAAAGATCTGTTTACATTTTTTAAAAGGGCAGCCAAATGTCTAGAAACAAATTATTGAGAAAACATATAACATCATTTACGACCTAAATTGTTGGGAGGGGGGTAAAAATTCTTTAAGCTGACGTCAGCAATACAAAAAGTTATAGTTTATGCTGTAAGTTTTATTGGTGAATACTGTGCAGTTTTGCCCAGCCAAATCTTTTGGGAAGATTTTCTGTTATAATCTGTCACTCAGAATTGATAGAATGTCTTTTCTGGTGACTGAGCATTGCTTGATTAATCATTTAAACTTTGCCATTGTTTTCAATAAATGGATATTATCATGCCTGTGTAGACAGGGTAATGAAAGATTAGGAGATCTAAAAGAATCTTATACTTGAAATGCAGTTTTTATTTTTAATATTTTTTTACTGGATAATCATGCTTACGTTTACACAATATATATTTATATTGTACCCGTGGCCCTGAAATTGGGAGCAAGGCGGGGTCTGATGGATTAAAGAACCACATTAATTATAAGACCAAGTGACATAGTTCCTTGTGATCAAAGGAATGTCTTTAATAATTAAAATAACAAGTGAAGTGATTTTACATGAACAATTGTAGATATAAACTGATAGGAAGGAGAAAGACATTGAAAATGTAACAAGTATTTAAAAGTTCCTGTTGTAAATGTCTGTGAAGGAAAACTAAACAGTATAATTATTTTTAAGATATTACAGTTACTAATTATGTGCAGCAAGTTGCCATGTTCAGTGGTCTCCCCTGTGTTTCTGGATGACTGTTCATAAGTCACTGAATAATTTGGTATCCTGATTTTACCTGGGTAGGAGGCAGTGTGGTTTTCAGAAAGCTTTCCTTCAGTAAAAGGTCTAAAAATGTGAATTGACCCTTTCTAAAGAGGTTCTGGGTGATACTTCAGAAAAAAAGCTTGAAATTTCCTCTTCTGGTACCATGTTGCTGTGCCTTGTGATGAAGACCAAAACAGAATCTACTGTATCTCAGTATATTTTTCCGCCCTACTTGGTTCATTTCTTTATTCTTTGTATAACTTTATGTAAGCACTTCTAGCTAAACCTGTCCTAAAGGTGAATGACACAAGTGACAGCTTCCCCTGTCTTTATTTATACATACACATATATATATTAAAGCATTTGCCATATTCTTCAATTGAAAAGACTCCTGTACCTTTTCTCACTCATGGATGTTATCTGAATGTACTGTTAGCAATAGCGTGTAATGATAAGTGGAATTATTGTTATAGAACATTTGCCTGTAGCTGACTTATATCACCATCCTATATGCTGGGTAACAGGTTAAAGTAGGAATGGCAATCATGCAGCCCTCCTGAAGTTGTTGGACCACAGCTCCCAGCATTCCTCCTCATGGGCTGTGCTATCTAGTGCTGCTACAGCTTGTAATTCATAACACATGGAAAGCTGCATGACACCCTTCACTGAGTTACTGTATTTGTTGAATAATTATAGCCAAGTCTTCTACAGCAGTGTTGGTCAGAAAGTAGATCTGGCACTGCTGCTAGATCTCTGGATAAATGGCAGTAGATGAGCAGGGAGTTCTGACTTCCAGTTGCTTAACAAGAGTCACAGTTGTTCGGATCCTAATTTGCACAAGTCAAATGAAGAAAATATGGGATAACCACAGAAAAATTGTATGTGTGTATGTTGAGCTGCAATAGGTTCTGGTGTCCAGGGCAAAAAAGGCCTGGGCTATGAATTCATTAATTCTAAATGTACAGCTAACATCCTGTTTGTTACATGCAAACAGTAGTGTAATATTCATGTATATCTGTTTTGTTTGTATTTGTGAATTTTCATAGAGAGGAATTCACTACTTGTGAACGAGAATACCCAGCCACCTCAAACCCCATTTTTCTTATGTTGCCTCCTTCCAACACAGCCATTCACTGGCCAGTGGGGAGTGACTGAGGGACATCCACCTGGGTGCTTATAGCTGAATGCACAATGATGAAGACATCCTCTGGATCCTCCCTCTGGTTCTCTGGAGGTCTTGGAGGATAATGTCGTTGTGCATCCTGCTATAGCAGTGGTGGGCAATTGAAAAAGAGGTGGGGGCAATTCCCCTCTGTGCCCACCCAGTTGGCTGCACTGATGCAAGTTGGGGTGGCCATTTTGGCCTGATTTGGGGGCATTTTTCTTTTTGGGGGGTTTGGGTGCTCTTGGGGTTTGCAGGCAGTTTTGGGGCCATTGGGCAAGACTGGGGGTGACCTGAGGATCAGGTCCCCTAAATTTTGAAATGATTTTGGACATCTGGGAGCTTCAAGGGGATTGAGAAGCAAACCACCACATTTGTGAGTGGTTTTGTAGAGGGTTAGCTGCTTTGGTGTGGAAAATTACCCTCAAATCAGCCTGAAGAAATAGGTTGGGGTGGGGGTCTGGGGACTTTGAGGGGGTTCACTAGTTGTATGCTGCTGGATTGATCCTAGCCCTTACTCTTCACTGGTTGCTAAATGGTTGTGGAGTGGGGGTGACACAGATGGAAGGTGAGTGCTGCCAGAGAGGAGGGAGACAGGGCATAGTTCCACCTTAGTGCAACTTTATGCCCTATCTCCTGATGTAGGTTCTTGCCACCTCTATTTTCAGCTGGTGGATGTTGGGATCCTAGAAGAGAAGTGTATCCTGCAAGCTGAAAGTCTGTGCGTGAATTCTAGAACCTGTTAATATAGTTACTATAACTGTGCGCCTTGCAGTTTGTATAGTTTATGAGTGATGACAGCCCTGGAAATATTAAGCAGAACTGAATTTCCTGAGTCATGGTCTGATCTCAAGTTGTAATCTCTTGCTCTCTCCTGTGGTGACATTGTTTTCAACAGGTAGATTTCTCACCACTGTTGTGGCATCTCTTTTGATGGAGCTAGTGGAATCATGCTGCTCCTCACTCTGTTCCCCCAGGGCAGTATTCAGATCTCCCATGCATGGCTTCCATATCTCAAATCTCTGCTCTTTAGCATCTGAAAACTGTTTAATGTTCAGTTGTAAGTGAAGGGAATGCTGTATATGCAGCATATCTTGACTGCAGTAAGGCCTTTGACAAGGTCCCCCATGATATTCTTGCAGAAAAGGTAGCAAAATCTGAGTGAGACAATACTACTGTTGGGTGGATTTGTAATTGGTTGAATGACCGAACCTAAAGGGTGCTCACCAATGTCTCCTCTTCATCTTGGAGAGAAGTGATTAGTGGGGTGCCACGGGGTTCTGTCCTGGTGTCATGCCCTACTTATGGGCAGGACATAGACATAGATTCTGACTCAGAGGCTGAAACATCAGCACCTGCTGAACAGGAGGAGACAGTACCACCTACTGAGAGACAGAACATGGGGCAGTGCCAGCTCTAGCAGAGAGCCCTGCCCTTCTGACACAGAAGATAACTCACCTATACCTACCTTTTGCCAAGCTGTAGACATCAAAAGGAAAGTGTACGCAGATTTCAACAAATTTATAGAAAGAAACAGTTAATTAGGCAGCAGCTGGCTTAACCTCTGGATCTATAAAAGCCCAGCCATTCCCCTCCAGAATTTGTTGAGGTCCTGCCATGTCTCTGACAGAAGTTAGAATTGTATTGACTTAGAATTGTATTGACTGTGCTTTGATTTATGGATATTGCTGGGAATGTTGCTATGCTTTGTATTTGTTTCAAGTCTGTTTTCTTACTAGATTAAAACAAGGAACCACATTTTGGAACTGTTGCTTACTGCCAGCCCTTATCAGCTGCTTGTTGGCTCACTGCCTGGACTGAGAGTGGACACCCGGGCCCAGTGCTGTTCCGCATTTTTATCAGTAACTTGGATGAGGGAATAGAAGGCATTATCAATTTTCCACATGACACCAAATTAGGAGGGGTAGCTTTCACCCCAGAGGATAGGATCAGAATTCAAAATGACCTCAACAGATTAGAGAGCTGGGCCTGAACTAACAAAATGAATTTCAACAGGGAAAAGTGCAAGGTACTACACCTGAGTAGAAAAAAAATGAAATGCACAAATATGAGATGGGTGACACCTGGCTTGACCATAGTACATGTGAAAAGAATCTAAGTATCTTAGTAGATCCCAGCTGAACTTGAGTCAGCAGTGTGATGTGGCAGCTAAAAAACCCAATGTGATTCTAGGCTGCGTCAGTAGGACTATAGTGTCTAGGTCAAAGAAGGTAATAATACTATTCTTCTGCTTTGGTCAGACCCTACCTGGAATACTATGTCCAGTTCTGGGTGCCACAGTTCAGGAACGATATTGACTACCTGGAATGTGTCCAGAGGAAGGCAACCAAAATGGTGAAAGACTTGGAAACCATGCATCATTCAACATAAAACTTATAAAATCAAGATATAAATGTATTTGCTTTGCAGTATCTGCTGTATTTACTACAATTATATTATGGACACAAACAAGATCAAAAATCATTTTTTTGAATTTATTTGAACTGTATGCTGTGAGAGAGGAAGAGACTCTCCAGTGTGTACAAGGCAAGTTGTGTCACCTAGCTGCTCCTGTTGCTGCCTTTACAGTGCTTTACCTTTCCTGTGGGCTTGTTGATTGGCTTCAAGTTGCCTTTTGGCAGACTCAGGCCCAAAAACTGCCTTTCTACACCCAGCTCTGTCGTCTCTGGGAGCTGGGGATATAACATCAGCCAGAGGAATTCTAGCACCTTTTGTCAAAACAAAACAAAAACAACTAGGAAGTGCCATCTGCCATTTGTCAGCCAATTGAGTATCCTAGTTTTCCTTACTAGTGATTTCCCCTAATTATGCGTAGGAGATGATCTGAGGTCAGCCTCCTTTCCAAGTATATCATTCTGGTGTGGAGTGTGGACATCACCAGAAAGTGAAATGGAGGAGGCTGGGTCTGCCACCTTGCTGCCTTCTTATTGCTTCAGAACTCACCTGGCAAGAATTATCAAACTCTTGGTTCTCCTGCATAGGAATACAAAATTTCCCCAGCATGGTGTAGTGGTTTAAGCATCCCCAGCATGGTGTAGTGGCTTAAGCATTGGATGGCGACCCTGGAGGCCAGGGTTCAATTCCCCGCTCAGCCGTGGAAATCCACTTGGTAACCTTGGATACACCACACACTCTCAGCCCCTGAAAACCCATATGATGGGTTTGCCTTAGTCAAAAAAGTCAAAAAAGAACTTGAAGGCACACAACACAACAGAGGCAGTAACTCACATATTGGTTGATATATCTATACTCCAAATCTTATCTACTATATTAAAGTCAAAATTTGTATGTTTGTTTGTCTGTGTCAGGCAAAGACCTCATATGATTGGCTGTGTGAGGCAATGGCCTCCTATGATTGACTGCCTGTGAAGATTCTGTGGAATCCTGTGGTTTGCAGTTTAGGGAGGGGCCTTTAGAATTCTCAGCCAGAGAGCTCTTGGGCCTGGCCAGTTGCTATAGAGACAAAGCCTAGCAGCAAAGAGGTGGGCAGTGTATTCCTTCAGAAACCCAACTTCTGTATATTAACAACTCTGAATACAGATTGGATTCGGGAATATGGGGAAAAGTTACAGATACTGCACAAGACAGTTTGGAGAATTAGAGACACAGGATCTCAAATCTTTCTAACAAGTATTGCCTATGAGAAAATAAAATCCTGGGCAATTCTGGGTATATATACTAGTAGATAAATATTTGATAGGAGTCTCCAAAAAGTATTTTGTTGTTTTGGGGATTTAAAAGTGGTGTTTGATTTCATCTCTAGGAAACACCTGTGGAATAAGCTACAAACTCTGGGGATTGATCCGCAGTTATTAAATTGTATTATGAGCCTATACTCAGAAACATCCTTTAAAATCAGAGTAGGCCAGAAGGAAACATTATTCAGCATAGTGCCTGTGACAAAAAACAAATAGAAAAGGCTATTTATTTGCTCCACTTATCTTCTTTTTTTAAATGCTATTGTAGAGTTCCTAAGGAGTGATTGTTATTTCCTCGTCACAGTGGGACAACGTACGATCTCAATCCTCCTTTATGCTGATGACACTATTCTTATTTCTCATGCTTAGTAGGATTATGTAGATTTTTAAGGCAATTTAGTCATTACTGCCAAAACGATAAGCATTCTATAAATTATACCAAATCAAGGCACAGATATTAAATAAGACTAGACACGTTTACAGCTGGAATGTGGATGGAAATAGAACCAGTCTCTTCCTTCGAGTATTGTGGGGTTGTATTCCAATAAACAGGGTTTTGGCCTCAGTAGTTTACTGTGTTTTCCTTCTTCTTCTGTTGATAAAAACTAAACCTCTTAAGCTTACTGTGTTCTATTGGCTACGGGTAATACTTAAGCAAACATCTGAATTTATATTGTCTTTGTATTGTCTTTAATTTGAAGGAACGGCAAGGCTATGCTGGCCCAATTTCACTGGAAAGTTGGGAGAACTCATGGAAAGATACACAAAATTTTTTAAAAAGTGCTAGTTTAAAAGGGAATTATTATAAATTATTATAAAATTATTATAATTTTTTATAAATTATATTATAAATTATTATAAAATTTATTTCAGATGGTATTACACACAGGTACAAATGGCTAAAATAAGTAAGAATACTAAAAATACATGTTGGAAATGTTCTGAAAAGAGAACCCTGTACCACCTTTGGTGAAGTTGCGAAATAGCAAAGAAGTATTGGAGGAATGTGCATGATTGTATTTCCAAAACTCTTCAAATTAACTTCCCAATGAATCCTGAAATATATTTGTTGAATATATTTGATGTCAAATATTTTAAAAAGTTCATTACAAAAAATGATTTATATGGTTACAGCAGCTAGATTGGTATTGCACAAAGGTGGAAACAAAAAGAAGCTCCAGATATTGATGAGTGGTTATGGAAGTTATATGATTTAAGTGAATTAGACAAATTGACAACTATATTATCGGACAAATCCATGAAACAATTTAATGAAGAGTGGAATCTAATCTCCCCTCTTTGGGAGTCTAATTGGGCGGAAACAGCCATGATTGGGTTAAAACTATAAGATACAGGTTTAGAATTTCTTTTTATGGTAGAAGAGAAAAGTTATGTGACAGATTAATATTTTAAAAGACATTATTCTTTGTCTAGACGGTGGTATTTATATAGATAGGATAAATAGGATAAAAGTTAGAACTTTGAAGCTAAGATGGAAGAGTTATAACCACTCATAAATAATATAATAAAAAAAATGGATTTTGAAACTTTGAGAGATAAGAATCCTATTGATGTAGCTTTAACGTGTAGTTGAGGTAGAGTTTTATTTTGACATACTAAATAAATGTTAAACTTCATTGGTAAATGCTAGATAAGATATAATTGACTTTGAAATAAGAAGTGTAAATAAGGGAAGATCATTAGGTATGTATCTATATTTTATTTTATTGAAATTGTGCTGTAAATTATGACTTTGCTATTCTTTTTTTTCTTTTTTATCTTCTTATTACTGTTGTATGTGAAATTGGCTTCTTTTGCTGTTTTATAATTGTTTATGGATATATCTCTTGTTTGGAGTTCTTTACTCTTTTTTTCTTTTTCCTTTTGTTTTAATGGATCAATAAAAACAGTTTGAAAAAAATGAATTTGTATTGTCTGAGGTGGAGGAAATAAGTCCTACCCCTTGGAAACAAAAGATCCTTTCTGCCATTACAAATATGTCATTTTCAGTCCCTTTGATATTGACTATTATTATTGGGCTGTAATAGAGCAAAATTAAACTTGCTGCAATGTCTTAAAGATATTGAATTGCAGTCCCAAATGTCTGATATAGTCTGAAAGGAAGCTGCTCATTGAACAGACTATATATGCATTTCCCTCTCCCTTTAATCTTTCAAAATATCTGATTGATCTGCTCTCAACTAAAATGAGATTGGATTTTACCTGGACAAGGCTGAATGTCCTTCCTCTGGAGCACATCCAAGGTACTGTTAAGGAAGCTAGAGTCTGCTTTGTAACTCCATAACTGTAGAAGATATTACCCATTTTATTGTAGAATGTAATGATTATTCTGAAATTATGTGTATGTATGTGCCTTTAAGTAACTTGTCAGCTTCTGGTGTCCCCATGAATTTTTTGTAGTTTTTTTGCTTGTATGCAAAGAACAAAGGTGATTTTTGTAATATATTTGTATAATGTCGATTTGCTAATTACAACAAAATCTTGACTGACTGAACAGTGTATGCATTAGCCTTTAATAAATTACAGGGCAGTATACAGAATTCTATAAGAGCCAGCAAAACATAGTGATTCGAGCATTAGACTATGATTCTGCAGACCAGGGTTTGAATCTTCACTCAGCCATGGAAACCCACATGGTGACCTTGGGCAAATCACACTCTCTCAGCCTCAGATGAAGGCAGAGGAGAACCCTCTCTGAATAAATGTTGCCAAGAAAACCTGTGATGGGTTCCCTTTAGGGTCGCCGTAAGTTGGAAACAACTTGAAGGCACACAACAAGTAGTACACAATTCATTATAAAATGTCAATTAAATTGAAACTAGTCTACAATCAGCAGTTACATAGGAAAACAAATGAGTTTTTAGCTGGCATTAAAGCAGCATTTGGGTTTGTGGCCATAATACTGCAAGAAACAGGAAAAATCTAAAGGTGGGGACCACAACCAAAAAAGCCTTCATGTTTCTTCATCATGGCTAGTGATTGTTTTATTATTAGCTCACTTTCCACAATAACTGGGTTATTTGCAATATGATCAGCTTCTCCACTTGCTGGTCTATGACAATGACTGAAAAAAGTCACTGTGAGTTTTTCACAACAAGAAAAAAATCATATTTCCTTATGTCCATATTTGAGATTGCACAGCAACAGATCACTTTGCTTTTGGCAATACGAGGACATTGCAGAAGTAACTGAAAATCTGCTATGCTTAATTTTGAAATGGAATCTGAAAAAGCAAGGTGTTGCTTTTCAGAAAAGCCTCCTGGAACGATGCTTAATCTTCCTCTTAAAAACAAACAAAAAAAACAAAAGAAAACAAAACCAGAAAACAATGAGTTGTATCTATACAGCGTACAGGTTTATTTTACCGTAGGCTTTTTTTGTGCAGTCCGTGCTGCAGTCTGATAGTCTTAAGGTGCTGCAAAACTTTGTTGTTTTGTTGGAACAGACTTTGAAAATTGTTTGCTGTTGTAGTCAACGCAATATAAAAGCAATTGTAGCCCTGGATGTAGTGTGTGGGCCTGAATTTGAAACTGAACATGTTGCGTCATTTTGTCCCACTACAGAAATTCATTCCTCACTTTTACAATTTATATTCATGGAGTAATCTGTAATAAAATGTTCTAACTCTTCTTGTAAATTCTATTTCCTTCATTTGACATTTAATCTTGGCGTTTATCAGAAATGATTTGATCCATCCTAGGATACCCACTCTTGGCTTGTGTGAGGTCACTGTTCATACTAACTCTAAAGGCCTGTGCCAATCATAAGTTTGTCCAGATAGCAGAAAAACAATTTCCATTCTCTTTGAAGCTAGAATAATTTCTAATATGCTGTGTAACTGACATGAATTACTATTTCAGTGGAATTCAGTTTGGCAGCAAGAATGAAAATGAATTGCAATAATCAGTATTGATTGTTACTCCATGTGCATGATTGTTCATTATAGAAAACATCACAACCAGTTTTCATACATATTTCATTAAAGAAACAATACTCACACGTATCATATGTATTACAGTGTATAGCAACAGTACAGCTATTTCCACCAGGTCAGGCACTTAGATTCTGTGAATTTTTTTTCTGTGCAATTGTATGTGCCACAAGTATGCAGATAATTTTATAAGAGGCCCATTTAGTTGTGGCTCTAAGATTCTTACTTGAATCCTTATTCGCATGCTCAGACATTAATTTATTAGTTTAATTTTTGGCCCCCAAATTTTGAGAATTCCGTCTGTGTGGCTTTTGTTTGTATTGGCTTCTTGTATGCTTTACTTTTCTTCAGGAAAAATATCATTGTAGAATAGTCTTTGAATGCCTCCCCACTCCCTTACTTCTGGTTCTAATAATTGAAAACTACTGTTCATTATTTACATAAATCCATCTCTCTTGGTCTTGCTTTCCCTAACCTTTCCCCTCTTGAGAATTTCAGGAATTCTCTAACTTTCCTCTTGGGGATCTTAGCCTTTTTTTTTTTTTTAATCTAGGGCCTAGATTGAATTGGTTGGTAGTTTTGAAGGTTCCGTGTGTGTGTGTTTGATTATATTTAAACACATGTTTTAAAAAAAACTAATAAAGATTGCCATTTTTGGCCTTGTTAAAACAAGAACACCATTGCAGAAAATAACTGCTTTTTCCTAACATCTCGTTTTTTAAGTGTCAGGCTGTAAATCTTCACAGGCAAAACTGGAAAGGTTCTTTTAACCTAAATGAGATTTAAAAAACACACATGCCCTAAAGGCCATTTATTTCAAATACATTTCCAGAATTCTACTCTGCTGTCTCCCTCCTCCCCTTAATGAAGACATGTCACAACTGGAGCCTTATACAACAATTCTAAATGACCCCTGTGCAAACCTCCTACATTCCAAATCCTTTGCTCCACAGCTGTGATCACCAGCCAATCCAGCATTCACAGTCTTGGCTAGTGTTAACATAAACTCTCTCCCTTCCCCTTCTCCCTTTGTAAGGGGAGCACAGTGAGAAATGGTTTACATTAGGCAATTCTAATTATTTTGAAGGCAGAAAAGTCTTTTTAGAAAACCAAAAAAAAAAAAAACTGTGCCTAATTAGATTACCTGTATATTAGAACTTCCCTTGTTAACCTGGATTCAGATCACTTTTAGACTGCCATGTGCTATATAGGAACAGAATGGGTATTTGACAGTTTCCTGAATGTTGTCAAAATTAGGTGTTCCTTACCAGTCAGGAAACACTAACAGGAAAAAACAAACAAACGGCACTTCAGAAAGTGCCACAAGTTGTGGGAAATGTTGTTGTCATCCTCAGCACAGCAAAATAATACAACCTTGTCAGCTCTGTGCAGCCTTAAAAGCTGCACAGTTGGAATACAGTGCAACTCTTCCAAGTTGCACACTTATACTAACTAACTGCCCAATTTTGATAAGCAGTGAAAAGGGCAGAATGGAGTAGAACATTCCTTGAATGCTAAGCTCTAAAACTGTGCACCTTAACTGTGTGAAAAGTATGACAATTTTCTCCTCTAATTTGTTTCATTGCAGCCGAGGCTGCTTCCCTCCTGCCTATGCCTCCGCTTATCTTTCTTGGCTGATTTTTTTGTGCAACTTGCTCCCTGAACTCTCTGAGACAATTTCCACCCTACTGATTTTACAGTGCAAGTTGCAGAACCTTCTGATACCCCACTTGAGGGGTACAGTATTTGACAGGGCGCAGGACTGGTGGACATATGCACATGAAACCTCATGGCAGGCTTAAATATAAGTTGCTGCTTATAGTTATGTCAATGGAAAAGGGAAATGGAAAAGAATAAATGAGTTGGAGATCATGGAGAGACATACAAGACTTCAATAAGAGACAACATGTCTTTTCAAGATACTGCCAGCAACAAAAATGTGATCTGATTTGTAAAAAATAAATAAATAAAGTCTGTGATCTCTGGTGACGTTTATGCAGTGAGCTATCACTGACTACAGAGTCAACTTACTTACTTTAATTCCATGATTTCTTCTCACCCCTGCTAATCTGCTGTTCTTTCTCTGCTCTCTACCCAGAATTGGAGTAGGCTGGCAGGTCAAGAAAGGAAGAAACCACAGACTCAGGCCATTTCTGCCCTAAACTGTTATAGTGCTATTATTCCACTTTCAACATTGTGTGGAATTCTGAGGTTTGTAGTTTACTGAGGCCAAAGAGCTCTCTGGGTGTGAATTCTAACTGCCCCTCCCTAAACTGCAAACCCCAGGATTGTATAGGATGTTGAAAGTGGAGTAATAGCACTATAACAGTGTAGTGTGGAAATGGCGTCTGTTGGATATGACTCCTTGTGGTTGAGGAGTAAGTGACTACATTATGCCAGTATTAGCCCCAGCGTAATATCTTTCTAGTAAACCAATACCAAAGAAATCCTCCTTCCCATCTCTAAAAGTTTCTTTTTTTGTCTTCTTTCTTCTTTTTTCTTTTTCTGGAGAGATATGAACTTTGAATAACAACATGCATTTAGTTCCATTATCTGACATAGCAATGTGAAGAGTGGTATACAGGATTATTGTAAACGATATCAGCTCCTAATTTAGGCATTGCAAGGATCTGAGGTATATGTGAGTGATGTTTCTACTTCTCATTTTGTCCTAGCTGTTGTTAGTTTGATTCAGGATTAATTACCTTTCCATTCTTGATTTTGCTGTCTAGGCTCCTTCAAAGATGGTTCGGCTGCCACTGAGACCTGGAGCTCTAATGCCACAATGAGGACTCACACACGGGGGGCTCCAAGTGTGTTTTTCATACATATGGTTTGCGTTTCACTGGTCTACACCATCGACGAAACCCCAAGCACTGTGGTTCCTTTTGTCAATGCCAACTACGATAGCTACCCAATGCTCTACTTTTCCAGAGGCGAGATGCCGGATTTGCGAGCCAAGACCACCACTACACACCAACACATTGCAGTGCGGTTAGTTGAAGCTGTACAGATCATGCTGTCAAATCCTTTGGAATATCTTCCTCCCTGGGATCCCAAGGACTTTAGTGCTCGATGGAATGAAATTTACGGCAACAACTTGGGTGCCCTGGCGATGTTCTGTATACTTTATCCAGAGAACATGGAAGCCATCAACATGGCCAAAGATTACATGGAAAGAATGGCGGCTCAGCCTAGTTGGTAGATTTTTGTCTTTTTTTTTTAACTGTAAAAGTAGTCTGTTCAAAATTGGTATGAAAAGAGAGCAAGTAAACTGACAGGAAGTTCTTGCTTCCTTTCTTATTGTTGTTTTCTGAAATCAGGTGTTGCCCAATGCCCATACCTAAAAAATACACATATGACGTTAGTCACATGCTCAAAGAAGCTTCTTAACAGAAATCCTTTCTGCCGCTTACCTGTTCTCAGCGCTGGGATGCGAGGATCGTGCGAGCAGTCTCTTGCAAGGGGCTTTTGCAACCCTGTTGCTTCAGCTTCGCAGCCGCTGCCGGCTTGCAAGCAGGGAGCGTGGGAGCCCCTTCTCTTCCTTCCGCAGCACAACCTGGGATTTTCCTAGGCTGCGCTAGGGCAGGAAGTGCGAGCGCTGCGGCTCCGGAGCTCCACACGCACGGTAAGTGCACACGGGGCCCTGAAGTGATGTGCAATTGTGCACCATTTTCAGCTCAAACCCAAAAATGAAATAGTGTGTGATCGGCGCCTGCCAGCCCCGGCAGCATTGTGCAGTTGTGAGGACATCATGTGGATGGCTCCTCGCAATTGCACGATGCTCCAGAGGCCCTTTTGCATGGCAAATGCTGTGCGAAAAGGGCCATAGATTCCTCCATTTTTTGGCGGGGGACGGGGAACCCAGCAACTTTTCATCCTGATCTGGATCATGCTTCCAGTCTACATTACGTCCTTACTCCTGTTTTCTATGGAATAATATTCCCCTGTTTAGCTGTTATCCCTCTAGAGGCTTTTAGGACCACATTGGGCTGTGGTACTTTTCTCCAGTCTATCTAGTGGCTCAGTTATACAATTGGTAATTCAGGATAAACCTGATTTTTTTAAAAAAACTTTTGTTTAATAGTTATAACAGAAGAGATGGATGTGATAAGGGCTTTGTTGTATCATGAATACTAAGTAACAAACTGTTTCAACGTTTATGCCAATTTGTCACAGGTAGGTACATGGGAGTTTGCATTACTGATACAATAGTATGTTATCCAGATTATGACTAGCTAATTTTAAGATGATTGTAATTTTACATTAACTGACTGGATGTATTCTAGTATATTTAGCCACCAAACTGCTTTTGTGGGGGTTGGGTTTCCCAGTTAAATTGACGGTTCTAGTTACATGGAATAGTTTTTCTGTATTTTGCTATTTCCGTTAGTTATACAATACCGGAGAAGAAATTAGATGCATGCATGCAATTGTATATACATTAAAAGCTAATCCAAGTGTCTGTAATGCTATATCTGCACTAGACTGTTGTAGTTCTACTATTCCACTTGCAACATCTATGGAATCCTGGGGTTTGCAATTTAGAGAGGGGCCTTAAAGGCCCCTCCTTAAACTGCAAACCCCAGGATTCCATAAGATATGGAAATTGGGATCATAGCACTGTAACAGTCTAGTTTGGAAAGGACCTAAGTTACACAACTGGATGAATCCAATTACACAAGTCTTTAAGTGTAGCAGCTGAGAGCCTTAGGAATTGTTGAGAGTGGAATCATGAATGATGTGGGAGGAGAGAGAAATTTGCCCATAAGAGGTCTGAATGTGAAGTTTGCTAGTGACTTTTGCGTATAGAAACTAACTCCCTGCCTGTACCTTTTCCAGTGCTGATCATTACAAAATAACTTTCCTATTCCAGAATCTATCTCTTGGACCGTTCGAATGATATTACTGTGAAATGTGAAAGTAGCCTTTCTTTTCTTTTGCTTTAAGTATGCTGAATCACTGTAAAGCATCTCATTACTTCTAAGAATGTTTTGTTTCCTGTACTTGGAATGTAGCTTGAAATCCTATCTTGTGCTTGTATGCCTTGCATCTGAAATTGATTTTTTTCCCATTTTACTGAGTTTGGCATATACTTTCCACTAAGTGCCTCCTAGGCTGCATCTTTCAAAAGAAAGATAATGCAGTGTATTGTCTTTTGTGTTGTGGTTTATTAGCCTGTTTTCTCAGACGCTGCTCCAGTTTAAGACTTTTCAGGAGCCAAGGAATGTTTCTTAGTAATAATGGCAATAGTAATAGTAAGGAGTGACCTTACACAGTAGCAAAATACAATGCAGTTTACAAACTACAGGAGGACAATACAATGGAAGAGGAGGGAAGGGGGAGGCATTTATCAAGACCATGTTTACCAATAAATATGCCCCTCATTAAGCACAGTGTGACTTATATCAAGGTAAATAAGAACAGGATGGAATTGTAAGACTTTCTCTCATTTGGGAAGAGCATTATATAAACAAAGTAAACGTTTCTTTGGGAAGGGTGGGTTTTGAGCTGAAGTTTTAAGGGTTAGAGGAGGAGATGCAATAAATACAATTTTTAAAAAATGAAATTTAAATCTTGCTGTGATGTCATATTTACATTGAATTTGAACTGCTTGACAAACTGAAGCAGACGATGTGAAATTTGGTGCCCAATCCCTTACTATGCGTGAGAGAATCAGTGTGGAAAAGATTAGCAGGAACAATGTTAACATAATGACACAGGAATTCTCCCATTACCATCCTACCAGTTTAGAGGGCCTTTGGTAGACCCATTCTTGTTTCCACAAAGAGGGGAAAACATCTACCCACCATGGTTACTTGACATTGCTCCCATAGGATCTTTAACAGCAAGGTTGCTAGAACTGGCTTGACTGCCTTATGTTTCACAGGCCTGTTCGAATATTATAGAGCCATAGTCCTAACCCCCAGAAATCCAAGGTGGAGTTTGTAAGTTCTGTGCTCAGAAAATGATTTAACTGATTGATCAGAAACTTAGCAGGATAGTAGTAGGTTGGAGGTAAATATGTAAGAGATGGCTTTTATGTAGAAGTTTTGACATGTCACTTCCTCACCCTCATAGACTTTGCCAGAGTCAGAAGTTATCATCCAGTTTCTCTGTACTGCACTTCTTGCAGAAGGTCACATGATCTAGTAGTAGTGTCACATTTTTAGTCTTATTAAATTTTTCATTTCTTCAATCCATTTTACTTTGTGTAGATCAGAAGGTGTTCATGTGCACACATCTGTGTGAACCACTGTTAAATAGCTGCAGGTTACAAACAAAATGGAGGAATGGGATTGATATAGGGAAACAGGTGAAGCAGCTGTGAGGACTTTCAGATCAGGTGAAACCTGAAACTGGGCCATCCCAACAAAAGGAGAACTGTCTTAATTAAAAATTAAAAATGATAGGCAAACATTACTCTTGGATAGTTTTTGTATCTCAGTTAAGTTCCTGAGGGAGATCTTTGGCTGGCCCTAGCTGTTGTTTCTCTGCAGTTGATTGAGCATTAAGTTGAATACAACACATAAAGCCAAAAGGTTTTTTAAAAAAAATGCAATATTTGCTTTGCCATCTTATGGTATAGCTTACTATATCAACCATAACAAAACAATCACAACTTAAATGGCTTTTAAAGTGTCTGTCTTGCTGGCGTCTGGGGAGAAATGTCTTTTTAAGAAAATGTGCCAGCACAGTTCTAAGAAAGCAGTGCCTGTTATGTTTCTTTTAAATTATGTTTCTTTTAAATTCTTTTTATCACAATGCGCTTCTTTGCAGAAGATGGATCCTTCACATCTGGATTTCTCATACAGCTTTCTTGGCAGTTTATTTGGTTCAGATATACAATTGGGTTCTCTTTACTTCCACAGAGATGATATTGACACTAAGGAGGTTATCATGAGTATAAGGAACACCCTTTAATTTTGTGAGAGTCCATTATATATGATGACCTGTAACTATATTTTGAAGAAAACAAATAATGATGTGTACGTAAAAGCAAAAACAAAACTCTTTAATAGTGCATTGGATTCTTGAAAACAGCTCAGTTTTGGCTTGGATTTATATTATTTTTTGATTCTATTTTGCTAATGTAAAGGATAGCATCAGTAGAAAATGGAAAGATGAAAAGTTACATTCTGTATTTGTTCATAAGAGCCAAATGGTAAACTGACCAACTTACATCACAAAAGTAAAATTATGACTAGTATTACCATCAAGAGCCATAGTTAATTAAAATAGCAATAGTAGGATATTTGGTATATTTTGATGTCATTTTTACCTCAGTGAACACAATTTTAACACCAGCTACTGGATGGCAAGGATTGGGCAGTTACAGAAAATAATTGTTTAATTGCAGCTATCAGTGTTTTCTTACTGTTTTCACATATTTAAAAACTGCCAAATTAGCTCAACAAAGAGACAATTATTTTCCTACAGAGTTGTCATAAACTCCCAGTCATAATAACTGGCAGCAGAGTGATGGACGAGTTAGGCAAGATTCCTTTATAGATAGCTGAAGCAATATACTATCCGTTACTTGAATGCCCTCTTACTACATGCATTCTCTGAATTTATGTGATAACAAAACAGTCCCTGTAATGGAACTGACCCCTTGATGTACACTTTTGTCTTTTGACAAAACGGTTTCTAAAAACCTAGACTGCCGCTGTCAGGTCAGTTGAAATATAGTGATACCCAGTCTTTTTTGCAGTGTAATATCTAGTCATATATATATATATATGTGTGTCAGTGCTCCCTGATGAGGGAAGCTCTTATATCTTCATAGTGTAATCAAGTTAACAAATAAGTTCTGAATTTCAGATATATAATGGCCAGATTCAGAGGGATGCCTTTAGTGATTGATCTCCTTCTATCAGTTGCTCTGGGAGGGGTCCAATTCCCATCTCCCTTTTTACACTTTTGCAAGCTCAGAGCCAGCTCTGGAAATCTGGGAAACTCCTCCAAACCAGTTTTCATACAGCACAAAGGACTGCAAGGGGACAGAAAGGAAAAGAAGAAAAACAATGCTGGTCAAGCAACTGTGCAGAATTGTTTCTAGGCCAATGCAGTAACTTTAACTTGTCATAAACAAAGCTTTGTACTTTATTTGGCATTTTGGAACTTGTTAACATGATTTTCATACAAAATCTGTGGGAGAAATCACCATATTCATTATGGTGTATATAGTAAAGATAGTAAATCTTTGTTCCTTCCAGTTTGGCTAGTGATACAACTCCTATTGGCTCCACCCAGCTTCACCAATAGTAAAAGATTGGGAGAGCTGTGGTCCCTCTGGAAAACCAAATGTTATCTACTTTACTATATATACTTTATATACTATCTTACTTTATATACTATTTACTTTAAAAAAACTTTCAGCTTTTATGTGTTGTATTCAACTTAATGCTCAGTCAACTGCAGGGGAACAACAGCTATACCTTACTTTATATACTTACTTTATATACTATATATATATATACACTTTATATGCGCTGTATACTTTGTATACAGAGTATAAGACACACCCCATTTTCAGATCGTATTTTTTAGGAAAAATGTTTTTAGTACCCGGCCAAGGCAAAATGCATAGGAAAGGGAGCAGGAGTGAAAGAAGGGGGAGTGTGAGGTTCCCTCCTTCTGTTTTGCCATGGCAGGGTTTCCCCCAGCCCCCTCCCTTCTGCTTTGCCTGGGTGGGGATAAACCCCGCTGAGGCAAAATGTGTAGCATGGGGGGGCAAAAGGAGTGCTAGCACTTTCTCCCCCTACGTTGCCTATGCATTTTTCCTCAGCAGGGAGTTCTCCCCACTCAGGCAAAATAACAGGAAGCATTAGTGCTCCTTTCGCACACACACCCCGCCTTTCCTATATGTTTAGGCCTGGCAGGAATTACTCGTATATGCCAGTGTATAAGACACACCCCATTTTCAGAAGGCATTTTTTAAGAAAAAAGTGTGTCTTATACACCAGCAAATAGGTCATTTTATTCACCATGTGGAAGGCCAATGGTAAGTATTGCTTTTTTCATGTAAAACATTACTTTCAGGTAATTCCTTGTTAGGAGAAGTGTGTTTTATATACACCAAAGCGGAATGCTTGTATAAGACAAAATTCTTGGTGTGTGTATAGCATTTATTTTGTTGCTAGTGATAATTAGAGTTTCTACACCTTAATGCAAACACGTTGATTTGGAAGAAAAAGACACTTTATTTGGCACTCATATTTGCTACTGTATTTATTAGTGTTTCTTGCTGTAATTCATACAATAAGTAATGCATTCATAAACATCCAGTAGATATAGGCTAGAAAGTTTTAGCCAGCTGTGTTCCTTGGTATATGTACCTTAAAATTTTAGGCCTTTCATGCTTTGGCTGCAGTCCAACATCCCCTCAGCGTAGCATAAATATCCACATGCACAAGCATCATGCAACTCCCCATACAGAATAGTGACATTGTACAACACATGTCAGTGACTGGGTGCTGTAGTGCAATGTGCAACTGCAGTGCACAAGTGCAGTGCACAAACCACTGTGAATAGCACTGGTGTAAGTATACCTCCATTTGCGCCACTATTGGCAGAATATGACTGCTGTACCCTGGTGAATAATTCACCCCGCATGCATAATGTGATTTACTCATGTGGATGTCACTAACAGGATACGAGCTCTTATGCATTTATTTATTGTGAGAAAAACATTGGCAAATCATTTAGAGTCAGCAAATTATTTCCTAAAGAAGCCAGTCGACAAGAAATGCTGAATTACTAAGATTGGTCAAAAAGAACAGTACAGTCATCCCTCCACATTCGCTAGGGTAAGGGGCACAGAATCCCCCGTGACACCAAATTGGGAGGAGTTGCTAATACCCCAGAGGAGAGGATCAAATTTCAAAATGACCTTGACAGATTGGAGAACTGGGCCAAAGCTAACAAAATGAATTTCAACAGAGACAAAAGTAAGGTCCTACACTTAGGCAGAAAAAATGGAATGAACAAATATAGGATGGGGAATGTGTGGCTGGATAGCAGTACATGTGAAAGGGATCTAGGAGTCTTGGTAGATCACAAGCTGAACATGAGTCACCAGTGTGATGCAGCAGCCAAGAAAGCCAATGCGATTCTTGGTTGCATCAATAGAAGTATGGTGTCTAGATTAAGGGAGGTAATGGTACCACTTTATTCTACATTGGTTAGGCCTCATTTGAATACTGTGTGCAGTTCTGGGCACCTCAATTCACGAAGGATATTGACAAGCTAGAACGTGTCCAGAGGAAGGCGATCAAAATGGTGAAGGGTCTAGGAGCCATGCCCTATGAGGAACGGCTTAGGGAGCTGGGTATGTTTAGTCTGCAGAAGAGAAGGTTAAGAGGGGACATGATAGCCATGTTTAAATATTTGAAGGGATGTCATGTAGAGGAGGGAGCGGGCTTGTTTTCTGCTGCTCCGGAGACTAGGACAAGGAACAATGGATTCAAGCTGCAGGAAAGGAGATTTCTCTTGAACCTCAGGAAGAACTTCCTGATGGTCAGAGCTGTCTGGCAGAGGAATATGCTGCCTCGGAGTGTGGTGGAGTCTCCTTCTTTGGAGGTTTTTAAGCAGAGGCTGGATGGCCATCTGTTGGGAATGCTTTGATGTGTGTTCCCGCATCGCAGGTGGTTGGATTGGGTGGCCTCTGTGGTCTCTTCCAACTCTGTGATTCTATGAAAGTGGAAAAACCGTGAATAACTCTAGGCCCTCCCAAACCATATTTAACTCACAAAAACGTATGATCACCGTATTCAACCCACTGTGGATTCCTTTGAGGCATCAAGGTTTCTTCACAAGGCAGAAGTGGGTGGCTCGTGGGGCTTACTGCCACTTCCACTGCTGCCCCATATCGTTTTTAATGTGGATTTACAAGTCCCATTCACAGTTTCTTAGTCTTACAAGGCTTGCAGTCCCTGTTAAAAATGGCATAGGGAAGCAGCAGAGCTGACAGCAAATAATCCGTGAATAATCAAATCCGCAAAAGTGAAAACCACAAATGTGGAAGGCTGACTGTATTTAACAGTAAGCTTTCATTTCAGACACAATGCCATCTGTGGTTAACATTTAAAATTCCTCATTGACTATAGAGTCAGATCAGAAGCCAATACTTGATTGGTGTGGTAACAAACTTGTTACCATAGATGGATGATGAACCATAATAGTTACTGCCATGCCATCATCTCTAACCTATATCTGAAGTATGATTGAGTCGTTTAACCCTTGCCCCAGGTTTTCTCTTGCAAAGTCTTCTTCCAGTGCTAGTAGAATTGCTCCATAATAAGTTGATGTATGCAGTATTAGAAAGTAGGTAACTATATACTTTTCATCAGCTTTATAATAGAAGTTACTTAGATTTGATTTTAGCACTTAAGTATATTCTTATCTAATTCCCCTCCTGCCATCCCTTAAGTACTAATGTTCTTTTGCAAAGATTAAAGAACAGCTAAACATTATAGTGATACATTATGCAGCCACAATAATTTCAAGATCTTTCCTTTCTTTGTGTTTGAGAGCAAGCCTCTGACTATGTATAGTCAGTTCAAGGCAAGCGTTACAATACCTGATTAGCTATCTACTAGTACATTGCCAAGGTGTGATATCTCTGTGAAAAGCAGCAATCAAAGGGTGTGTCATATCAAAAGCAGAACTGTGGAAAAGGCAAATCTTAAGGGTGCTTAGAAGATTTGATACTCTTTATGGCTGTGTGTGCTCTTAAAGAGGTGGAAGAAGCAAGAAGCCTAAACTTTAAAAAAAAAAAAAAAAAGGAAAAAAATGGTTGGTTACACATAGAATCAAATATGTTTCAGTCATACAGTTCTCTTGGAGAAAAACTGTTTTAATAGTCACCAAACATCAGAACTAGCATAAACTCTGTCAAACAATAGTCATAAACAGGAAGCTGAAGGGGAATGTTTCACAAATGTAAGAAACAAAAACAAAACCAAGTCATATCCTCAAATTGCTTTTTAAGTTTTGGACAAAAAAGCAATCATAGAAACCAATCGCATTGTAGGTAGCTATTATCTACCTACAGTGAGATTGGTTTCTATGATTGCTTTTTTGTCCAAAACTTAAAAAGCAATTTGAGGATGTGACTTAATTAATGACTCAAGTGGCGGGCTACTGAGCACTTTGTACAGCCCCTTCAGCTACATGCTGGAAAACCAGATTGTTAAGACGGTCACATTTAGGGCTGGGTGGAGTTCAGTATCAGTACCCGGATGTATGGCTCACCACTAAAACTTTGTACTACCACATTAGTGACAGATTGGTGTCCTTAAAGATAGTTCATATAATTGAAACAATCCTCCTTGTCTTGCATTTTAACTGTCTTGGCAGAAGTACTGCATGACCCAGGCTATGGATAGGCTAAGCCTCCTAGCAACAGCAGTAGCAATAGCAGTTACATTTCTATACCTAAGCGGCATAAGTGGTTTACGATGTGTTTAGCTAGGTACTCATTTTACCGAGCTACGGAAGGATGGAAGGCTGAGTCAACCTGGAGCCCTTCAGGATCATACTCACAACGTTGTGGCTGCAGCACCAGCATTTAACCACTGCACAACCAAGGCTCACCAGGGCTCTTATTGTGAGTTTCTACAATTTTAGTGGCTACGAGATATGCCACTTAGGGCTTTATCACGTGAGGCAGGTAAATTGCACCTGTTGTTGTTCTGTTGTGAGCCTTCAAGTCATCTCTGACTTATGACAACCCTAAGGCAAACATATCACAGCTTTTTCTGGGGCTGAGAGTGTGTGACCTGCCCAAAATAATAGCATCTTTGGCTGGGACTTATCATGTGATGTTGTTCCTCTTCTGTTCTCCCAGCAGGAGATTGCCACATCAATTGGAAAGCATTTATTTTACAAATGAGGTCATTAACAGATTACTCCCACATTGTTGTTTGTTTTGTTGCAACATTGTTGTTTTTCCTACAACAGGCTAATACAACTGTCCAGTGGCAAAATGTTCTCTGTACCAGGGATTTACCATCAAGTTAATAAAACAAGTGTGACTCACTGATACATGTAGACTATGAAGCAATACATTGTGCATTCTGCTCCATAGATAAATCTCCACAAATGTGTGGCCTACATTAATATATGCCTTACTTCAGGCTGCAGGCAAATAGTGTTACTGTGATATATTTCAGGAAAAATTGGATAGTCAATCTTGGATTGAAGCCATGAGAGACAGCAGCAAGTGTTTAAGAAACTGAGCACCTGGTTGACAGACTTTTTAAGTATCATCCTGCCAAAATGTTTCATCTGGCCATTTTTTTTAAGGGGCAGCAGCCCTTGTAATATAGATGGTTAGACTTTCTAATTCCCTAGATAGATGCTGTGGAGATAGCTGTAGCAAAATGTGACTGAGCTTGGTGTTCCTACATGCAAGTCATTTTATGTTCAATCCTTTCTGCTGGGACTCAACCATCAATTTTGTATTTGATACAGAATTTGACTGAATCCAGACTTGATGGTAGAGTAATCTCATTTAAATCAATGGGACTTAAATTAGTTATGACAGATGAGAGTTTAGCTAGACAATAGATTCAATCCAAACTTAGTAGGCACAATGAAATCCATGGTCCCATTGATTTAAATTTGTCTATTCTGATCAATGAGAGTTCATGGCAATTCTGTACCAAAACATTACATGGCATAACTCTCTGGGTCCTGGGCCACTTCAACAGAATATAAGTGCCAGCTGATGTGGCTTAATGCATTTGCATCCTCAGATCTCATATTGACACTATTCACTGTGAAATCCATGAGCTACGACCCATTGTTCCCACTTAACACTCAGTCTTGGCTAGTCTTTACTAGATAGAAGAGAACAGGGGTTTTTTTTTTCATGTATGGTGTAATCATGGTGTCCTTGCATAGTAATATCTGAGTGTGAGAACTGTTTTCATATGAAGAATTTTATAATAAATATCCAACCAATCCTTGAGACTGTGCTTTTAAAAAAATGCTGATGTCGTTAATTACATCCCATGTGATTCCAGTTTTGTTTTACAGGCTGGAAATCAAAGTAGAACCTGGTTTCTGTGCAGGTATGAGATGCTAGGAAATCTTATGATTTATCCATATGCCACCAGATGTAATGCTTCAGTGAAAATGAATGCAGAGAAGGCAGAAACACTAAGCATAGCAAGGACAGAGTTTGCCAACATGGAATAGAGTCCAAGCTTTGTGAGTTAAATGTGTGCAGACTTGTTCACTGAAGCGAATTTAAAACCTTTGTTAATCCATCCAAAATAGCTTGATGATCTTGCATGGAAATGGCAGGCTTCTAGGGGAAATGTTTATAAACTTGGCTTTAGAATAAAACCTGTTGGAACAAGCAGTAACAATTTTGATGGCTGCTTGATACGAAAATAAAAGGATGGGCAGTGCTTCAGACTGTATGACAAGCAGAGGGGAGAAGGCAAACACTGATACACCACACTCAAAACAGAATGTTTAATCAGGTGATACTCAGGCATTGGTATAGCATCTGAACTCTTGATGAGGAAGAACAGTTGAGAGTAGTGCTGGAAAATTCTAACATTCTGTCTCCCTGCTCCTTCTTGTTCTAGGACAAATGGGGCCTAACCTGCATAGGGTTAATTTTCTTCTCTGGCCTTTCACCTGAAGTCTCAACTGTTGCTCTGTGTTTTTCAAAATGATTAGCTATGGTATCCAGACCATGTGACCCAGGATATACCTTGGAGTCAGACATTGGCCTTCCATAGAAGACCATGCCTCCCTCTCTCTCTTTCCCCCTTTGCAATCTTGCTTCTGGCACCTTCTCTCTCTCTTCTATGTTAGCCTCTCTCCCAAGAATTTAGTGAGTTAAGAATGAAGCTACTGTCTTCCTTAATCCTTTTGTTGGTTAGGTTAAGAGCTAGTTTCTCCAGTACATATGTGGTTGTACAGTTTATTAGTAAACCTTTTAAGTTTGGAGCCTGAAACTGCCTGACTTGCTTGCTTTCAAGTCAGCCGTAGTTCAGGGAAGCCACACACAGACTGGGGCATGCTTTTTTTTGCAACTCTGCTAAAGGAAGGCTAATTCCTAACAGTTTTAGTTTTTATAAAATTTCCCCAAGGGGCGAACACCCTGGGGAAACTCTAACTCCCAACAAGTAGAAATAATCATTTTAATCCAGATGATAAAAGATGACATCTGTCTCACCTGTTATGGATTCAAAGTGGGCACATGCAGGTCTGTAACAAGTATCAAGTTCCAATGGGTGGTTTTTTACATCTACCTGCCTAGTTTTTATAATCACATGTCTCATCTGTGCCCTAATTCTTCCCTATTCCAAGCACCAGTGTAAAGATTCAGGATTTGAAAGTTGCAATACTGTTTTATTTTATTTGGGGATTGTTCCTCCCAAAAATTTGATAGGTTGCTCATTCCACTGCACTGTTGCTTACCTTTCCACCACTTTTGTATTGGTGCCAGCACTGGAAAATAACTAAGCATGTCCACTCATGCTGCGTGTATTACTGCACAAGGCAGTAGCAATAATTAAATATTCTAATTAGAATTTTCCAACAATTTTGTTTTTCACTGAAGGAGTTGTCTGGTTTAATCATATTTCTGTGTTTTGGAGGAGCCAGAGGTCTTTCCCACTTACAAAAGGGATGCTTTACATAGTCAAACTGAGTCCCAGGTCAGACAGATCGAACAGAGGGTGAAATTCTTTGCAGTAGCTTGCAGGAATTCAGTAAGTACTCATCTGCATTTTATGCCAGTGTGGGATTGCAATTTTGGCAGAATGAGGGTACATAAAATAAGCAATTAATGCCTCACAAAATGTATTTATTTGTACTTTATGCCCATGTGGGATTGCAGTTTTGGCAGAATGAAAGTACATAAAATAAGCAATGCCTCACTAAATGTAGGACTTATTGGGGATAACTTTCTGAGGTCTAAGATAATTTGCTTCTTGATAAATATGGAATGATTCTGGTCAGTGAGTCATGAAAAATGTGGAACACTTCCATATTTCTCTGAAAGTAACTAACTTGGGTTGATTTTTGTGATACTAGCTTTTGTAAAATAAAAATCAGTATAAAGGAAATAAGGGTGAAAGTTAACGGTGAGATAGATGGTGGGCAGATGATAAAAGAAAGAAAGAGAAGAGAAAAAGAAAGGAAGGAAGGAAGAAACAAAGGAAGGAAGGAAGAAAATTATTGCCATGAATTGAGAAAGCTAATCAAATGACTATTCAGTTTGGTCTAGGTCTAATCCAAACATGAATGCATTAAGTTCATAAAGTTTGTACATTTAGAGTGGAAGTGGTTGCCAAAAAGAAAGTAAACAAAAAACACCTTTCTCAGTACATGTAATGTTTTGATATGGGTGTTCCCAAGTCTGTTCCATTCAGCAGACACCCATTGATTCAGTAGCACATTTTGAAGGCAAATAAATGACTCCACAGTCTTAATTCATAAATGTTTCCATACTTCCTTTCAGTCATCAGTTTTCTAGGATCATCAGTGGTTTACTCCAGTCTTTATGAAAAATTAAAGTCTTTTGAAGGTTTTTGCAGATATAAACTGTGTATTTTTTGAAATGCAGCCATACTATATAGCACTACATGAAAATCACAGAATATAAAAATTCTATAATTTTTCCTTTCTAAATTTTACTTTTGTGAAGAATCCATGACCGGATTGTATAGAGTTAAGTCTCCTCTGCTGATGGAATGAGGCTTCCATCAGGCTGACCTGAAAGAGAAAGTGAATGATTGTTGCTGATTCATCCTTCTCTCTGTAATTCCCTGCCCCAAGTCTTCTCCAAAGACTTGAAGCTCCCTTTACAGTATGGAGTAGTGCTGAGGGCTGCAGAAGAAAGGATGTGTTTGTGGAAATTGGTTCCTTTAAAGCAGTGGTTCTCAACCTGTGGCTCCCCAGATGTTTTTGGACTTCAGCTCCCAGAAGCCCTGAGCATTGACCATAGTGGCTGGGGCTTCTGGGAGCTGAAGTCCACAAACATCTGGGGACCCACAGGTTGAGAACCACTGCTTTAAACCTTTCTGGTCACAGAAGCCTCTGCCAAATCAAAAAGGCTTTGGTCAGCTGAGGTACATGTTGGATGTGTATGTGTCTCCAATTTGTCAATTTAGGGCAACTCCATGAATTTCATAGGGTTTTCTTGGGCAAGAAATACTCAGAGGTGGTTTTTCTTGTTCCTTCCTCTGAAATATAGTCTACAGCAGTGGTGGCCAACCTTTGGCCCTCCAGGTCTTTGGACTTCAACTCCCAGAAGCCCTAGCTACTTAGTTAACAGGCAGGAATTCTGGGGGCTGAAGTCCAAAACACTCAGAGGACCAAAAGTTGGACACCGCTGGTCTACAGCATCTGCTATTCACTGGTAGTCTGCTATCCAAGTATTAACCAGAGCTGATCCTGCTTAGCTTCCAATATCAGACAGGATCTGATGCCTTTAGGGTGTTTAGGCTCCATTCGTTGGATGCAACACTTTATACTGAAATAAAAAGGCAATTAGGTGTTCATTCATTAACAGACAGCTCTTGCTTTGTGATTCTGCCTTCATCACTACTCCGGAATGCACTTTTATTTCAGTTCATGTATACCTCCATTAAGTAGATGTGTTCCTTGATTTTACTTCTTTAACAGAAACTTTGGTACCACAGGTAGAAATAACATGAAAAGAATAGAGATAGGTTCCTAGAGCACAAAAAAGAAGAGCAGTTCAATAAGTTTCATTAAGTTTTTATTCAGAACTTAATATTATGCACATGTGAGGTGAAACAACCAGGTCTAGTAAACCTTGCTTCAAAATGCATACTTAAGATGATTTTATTTCTTTCAACAGTCTCTGTTTTCCTTCTTTCCATTTTGGTAGTGAAAGTGTTACCCCAAAACACGAGTGACATAGGGGTCCACCTGCTATGCCAGTACCTGCATGTGACAAAGGGGAAATAATTAGGTCAAAATTAGGAGGCCTGCGAGAAGGAGGGTAACAATGAGGTCTTTCCACCAATGTTTATGGGGTCTTGCAGGGAAGAACCAGCTAGAGATTCAAAAGTAAACTAAAAACGTGTTCTATTGAGGGGAATTCACTCACGCATGCATACAAGATACGAACAGTCATACATTCACACAAGAGCTAACTGAAGGATAAGGGGAGGAAAAATTATGGATAGAAAGGCTGAGGGTTAAATTACCTGGAATAAAATCCCTTTCTTTCCCAGATCAAGCTTTATTGCACTGTTTACTGCAGAAACTCTGCTGTAACCCAAAACTGAACACTCTGTCTTTCTCCATCTTTTCTTCTTTACTGTTCCAGTGCTGCAAACAGCTCCCAACTAAATAGAAAACAAGAAAAGGGGGAGGTCTAGGCTAGGCTGCGCTCTTTGAAAAAGCCTATGTAAAAAGAAACTTCTTTATCACAGGCTTTGTTAACTGAGGTATGCCTATATTTGTGTAAATGTTTCTATCTTAGCAGGGACAGTTGAGCCTGTAGGCTTGTGTTCACTGAGATTCTCATTTTTGTGTGCATTTTTCAAGCATAGACATTTTTATATGCATGGCCCCATTGACTAAAGTGTGTCTGTGTACATACATCTTAGAACTTAATTGTACACTTTTCATACGCTCACAAGTTGTCTTTGATAGAATTCATTGAAAACTTGAAAATGTACACATTTCTGAATCTCATGTGGTCCGATAGTCCAAGTAAAGCTAAATCGGAAGGAAAAGCAGTTTTCTACATCTCTTAATCTTTAGTGGGCAGCCTGTTTACATTGGTATACAACCACTGGCAGTGAATAGTGTGATTGCTTATTACAGTCATGCAGTTATATAGTTATTCCCTTTTTCTAGCTGTGTATTTCGTGTGTGAGCATTTTCCTGAGGATCCAGCACAAGCAGCCTAAACTTATTGCTTATAATACACTTTTTTTTTTCAGTGCTCAGAGGGTTGTTTTAATACTAGAAGATTAAAAAAGAGGTGCTGAACTTCCCAGCTTAAAATCAGTAAAACAACAGTGCTTTGGTGTGATCATATACACGCTTGTAGTTATACACTGGTAAAGTAGGCAGCTTACTTTTCCATAGATCCTAGCACTAAGTGCTTAATCAGTTTGGCACACGCAATAATCAAATCCATTGTGATTTCAAAGAACCATAAACAGTCTTGAGATAACTACAACCATGTATTTCTCCATTAGCAGCCTCTAATTATCTAATTCAGTAGTTAATACATTCAAAACAAATGTCCTTGATGCTGTAGACAGACACTGAAGCGATGAGAGTTGCAGAAGACTTGGATTAAAAGCCAAATAACTGTCTCATCAAAACGACAGCCTCTTGTGCAAAGTTATGAAAATCATGCCAGGATCAAGGAGGACTGGCTTTGTCAGCTGTGCTTGAGAAAAGCTACTGGATGCCTCCTGTCTGTTGTGGACTTCTTAGCACTTTTGGTGGATTCAGCTTCTTTAAATGGAGTCATGCAGTTCCAGTAGGTTTAATGGGGAAAGACTTCAGAGTGCATGGGTCAAAGCCACCAGTAGGTGGAAGAATTCCCCTTGCTTCGAGGGCCATGTGCACAGTTTCCACGCATGTGGCTTTGTTTATGTGAAGTGTTTTCCGCTTTGAGGAATAGTCGCTCCTGGCTAGGCATATCTGTCACTTGAAAGCTGGGGATCAGGGAGGCTTTTCTGTGTCTCTGACTTGTCGGATTTCTGGGAGGTAGTATATGTAGGAGGAATAATCAAATTCAAATGTGCTTAGAATTTAGCTAAGAGGGGGACAGTGGCTTGGCTGATATCTGAACCATGGATTTGTTGTATGCTTTCAAGTCGTTTCAGACTTATGTGATCCTTAGACAAACATTTCTTGCAAGATTTGTTCAGAATGGCTTTGTTGTTACCTTCTCCTGAGGATGAGAACGTCTGACTTATCCAGGTCTTTCATGGCTGAGCGGGGATTCAAACCTAAGTCTAAGGGAGTTTTAGTCCAAAACATGCAAAGCGCTACACCTCACAGGCACTCTTTCTAGTAACTTCTTCATACCTAATTTTATATAGCTTCTCTCGATATATTGATCATTCTTTTCTGAACATGGGAACAGAGATAACTCAGATGAATTTTCCTTTCCACAAAGACTGCCACTTCCATTTCCTTGAAGGCAGGGAGAGCTCACATGCCTGTGAGTGTTGATTTTCTTCCATAGTGGTCACCCATGATATTCTTCAAAGTTTCAGAACCATTTGCTAGCCAACTTGAGTAAATGAGAGGCTGATCTTGTCAGTGTATTAACATAGTTTGTGGTTTTAAAATCTTTCACCTTTTTACAGTGTTGATGCTTCTCCTCTCTTTGACAGGTTAGTTAAAGATGCACCCTGGGATGAAGTTCCTCTTGCTCACTCTTTGGTTGGATTTGCCACTGCTTATGACTTTTTGTACAACTATCTTAGCAAGTCTCAGCAGGAGAGATTTCTTGAAGTAATTGCCAACGCCTCAGGATATATGTATGAAGCATCATATAGGCGTGGATGGGGTTTCCAGTACCTACACAACCATCAGCCTACCAACTGTGTGGCCTTGTTGGCAGGAAGCCTAGTCCTGATGAATCAAGGTACGTGGCAGACAATAGAGCGTCTCCTTTAAAGTGTATATAAAATATTTGTGTTTGCCAATTATGAATAACCTTTAGGGAATGGGTACAGTTACTTGGTACATGTTAGTACTCAACATCCATTCTAATGCAACCAAGCAGAAGGGTATATTGTGCCTGCATCACCTAGAGTTTGGTTGCCTTCCACTTGAACAGTATTTAACTTGTCAGTACTTTGAACTGACAAACGTTATTGAGTAAGCTAGCAGCCAGATGAATATTAGTCATTGATTCCCAAAATGCATTTGCGAATATTTCTTTACACTGAGTCAGCTTGAAGAGTATGTCTTCTAGATTGAAAGCTTGAGGAAGTTTTTGTTACAGTAAATCTCAGAACTACTCCCAACTAGTGGTCATGATGGCTGCTGGGCTCTGGAAGTTGTAGTCCAAAAAAGGTAACATTCCCAAGCTTCTGGTCTAGACACTTGTATAATTCTTTGAGTAGGAAGGGAAATTAATATAAAAATATGAGTCCTGCCAATTCAGACCAAAGACCTGTCTTGTCTAGCATTCTGTTTCTGACTGTGGCCAGCCAAGTGCTTCTGGGAAGCTCTCCTATGTTGTTTTCAACAATGGCTATTCAGAGATATACTACCCCTAACACAGAAGTTCTGTGTATAAGCTTTTTGTGGCTTATCATTGTTAATGAACACTCCAGGGAATTTTTCTAATCCTGTAAATTATTGTCCATCATATATTGAGGCAGTGGATTTTAAAAAAAAAATTAATGCGATATAATAATTTATCTTGTCTTTTGAGCAGTGTTATACTGGTAAGTTTTAAAGTGCAAGCATTCATCATAGCACTTCCCATTACACATTCCTTAGGAGACTCAATGATACTGCTTTAATCCAATCAATCAACTGCATGTTTTCATCTCTATTAGGAGCAGGTCTTTTGTGAGGCTTATCAGTCTTAGGCCCTTTCCGCACACGGTTATTAAGGCAGGCCAATGCGTCTTGCCACGGAGGTCTTCTGCACCTTGGAGCGGACTAGGTTTGGTTTATTTACCTTCATTCTGCATGTAATTCCGACTAAATGCACCCCCATGTGGTGGTAAAGCACGCTATTTGAAAAGTGGAAGAAATCAGTTTTCCAATTTTCCGGATCGTTCCAATTCATACTTTCACAGTGGTACAGACACGTACATTTGCGCCAATGTGAATTGGTGGTCAGGGGAGGGCTCATGGGAGGGGCCAGGGGGTAGTATGGACTTATGCACGTATGCAATGATGTACTAAACCATGCAAAAAAAAAAGGGCCAATCACAGCTGATGAGGCGGGGTGAGGGGAGTAGCAGGAGTGGCCACGGCGGAGGCAGTGTGGATTCATGAAGTTGCACTCCTCTGAATCAGAATAGAACATACGCAGTAGCTGTGCGGAAGGAAATGAGGGAATGTCCGCCCTGTTTCGAGCCCAGAAAATCCAGTAAGAAACGGCACGAACCAATTCACCAGCCCCGTGAGGAAAGGGCCTTAATTTCACACTGAAGAGGAAACCACACCAAAAAAAGTAACAGCTTGCAACCATGTCTTGTTGCTGGATCAGTTTATCCCCACAGCCACCACAGCTACTATAAACCCAGGGAAAGGGAGAATCAGATGATGTCATCATCCCTGTTAATGAGAAAGTCCCAGTGCTCAGACCTCTGGGCCCCAGCTTTCCTACGTTACTGTTCCTGAATTATACAGCTAACCAATTTCATTTGTAGCCCAGATTTTAGCATTAGGAAAGAGAGAGAATTTTCCGTGTCCATTTTCTTCATAACATACATAACTTTACAAACACTGTATTCATCTTTAGCTTTCTTTTTGCACAATAAAAGAAATCTCAGTGTTATAACCTATCCTCATAAGTGTTTTAGCTTTTCCTTGTGCCCTTTACCAGTTTGGTTTTCTGTCTCTGAAGTTTTGCTAGCTCTTTTCTGGGGGTGGGGGAATGACAACTGCACATTAATGTGCCTCCTTTCTCTCAGTATGGGACCCAAAGTGAATTATAGTATAGGTTAAAATAAAATACACTAACTACTAATGTACAATGCAAAAGTTTGAAAACCATTAAACAATCCTATTAAAACAGCGCTTTAAAACATTTTGAAATACATTTAAAATGTAGTAAAGATAAAAGCACAGCACACTCCATTGGAAAGATCATTCTGCCATAAACAAGTAAAAGCCAAAAGCCTGAATAAATAAAAAGGTCTTTGCCTGTTGGCAAAACTTGAACAAAGGGGGTGGTCAACTGAGCCTCTGATGGGAGGAAATTCTGTAGCCTAAGAACAGTGATCAAAAAGACCCTCTTCTATATCCCCACCAATCATTTCTATGGCAGTCATGGAACTGAGAGAAAGCTTTCCACTGATGATCTTAAAACTCAGGCAAGCTCGTATGGAGAGACACAGTCTCTCAAACGGTGTAGATCCACGTCATTGCTGTTGTTCAGCAAGGGAGTTTTATGTTCCCTATAGCCAGCCTCAGTCAGCAGTCTGGCCACAGAAATTGGTATTTCAGTTTCATTTGGCACATGGTAGTTCAAATCCAGCTGCATCCAATATTTATAAAAGAGTTTATAATGTTGTCTGTTTTATTTTCATTCCTCTACCCGTGATAGTCGCTGGCATAGAATTTGCCCCCCCCTTTTTTTTTACCAGTGCTGGGCACTGAGTTGATGTTTTTATTGAATCCACAAAGCCCTGGGTTCTTTTCCAGTTTGATATTCCCAGCCACTAGCCAGGCATGCTCACTTGAAAAGAGGCATGGACATAACTGTGTTTTGAGACAGCCTTGTAGGTTCCCTCCAGTGTACAGATATATTTTCATGCCGTTTACTAAGATTGATATACATAGGCACATCAGAGCACAAGTAACTTGCACAAATATGTAGGAGGGTAGAGCATTCTGTTGCATTTTCTTTGGTGTTTTAGAGCTCCTTTTTTAAAAGACAGCTGAAATTCAGGAGATAGTAGCTGAGGCCCTTCCCAAAACTGCAAACCCCAGGATTCCAGAGGATGTTGAAAGTGGAATAATAGTGCTATAACAGGCTAGTGTGAAAATGTCCAGTGTATTATTTGTCTACTCCCAATTAGGATGTACATTTCCATGTGCATATATTTGCATTCCTGTCCAAAGACTGCTACAAATATTTATATCAATGTTTTAAAGGATCTCAATTATGGATCATATCGGTATGGTATTGACATTACACCTATATTTCTTCTTCCAGGTTATCTTCAGGAAGCATACTTGTGGACTAAGCAAGTCCTAACAATCATGGAGAAGTCTATAGTTCTGCTGCAAGAAGTGACAGATGGATCGCTGTACGAAGGAGTAGCTTATGGCAGTTACACCACCAGATCACTTTTTCAGTATATCTTCCTTGTCCAAAGGCACTTTGACATTAACCACTTTAATCACCCCTGGCTTAAACAACATTTTGCTTTTATGTATAGGACAGTTCTGCCAGGCAAGTAGTTCAATCCATCTGTTTCAAAATCCATTGCTAATAGATCATTAGACATGGGTTCTAGTTGTTAAATGGAGCAGCACGTTGTCTGCCTGCATTAAATTCTGCTCTCTCTTTGGGAGAGGCACTTGGGAAGAGATGCCCTTCCATTGAAACACATTCAGGTGACAAATGATGTTAGAGCTAACATGCACCAGTCATCTGTCATGCAATGCAAGCAGTACAAACACAACTTCAGGCTATACCTGCAGTAGAGTTTGGAACAGTTACTAGTTGGTTCTAAGTCCCAAATACCCCAGCCAGCATAGTCTCCAGCCATCATAAGTACTCAAAAAAGTAACTTTTCCAGGCTCTGAACTTTACACAGTTTAGATTCTCTGTATCAACATGATCCAGACTCTGGGATGGTTCCACAGGTGCACTTTCCCATGCTTAAAGTGTCTTCTTCTTGTCTTCTGTTTTATATCCTCTTTGATTCCTGTACAAACTAAATCCAGTGATTTGTTGTTGTTGTTTTTTTACCCACACATTGTCTTCAGCAAATGTAAAGATGGAACTGCTATTGAATCTGCTTTTTAAAGCAATATGAACTCATTTACATGCCCTTATTCTGGAAGCAAGTTTCCCAAAAAACATGTAAACTTATTATTTCTTTAAAGTTCTGCATGCTGCCTTCGTGAATAAAACCCTTACAAGATAGGTTTCTTATACGACACAAAGAGAGAAAGAGACGTAGGCCATTTCCGCACTAGACTGTTACAACGCTATGATTCCACTTTCAACATCCTATGGAATCCTGGGGTTTGCAGTTTTGGGAGGGGCTGGCCAGTCCCTTCTGAAACTGCAAACCGCAGGATTCCATAGGATGTTGAAAGTGGAATCATAGCGCTGTAACAGTCTAGTGCGGAATTGGCTATAGACGTAATAATAAGCATCACTGATGTAAAAAAGAAGCATGAAAACAAAACAGCCAAGCCAAAAATAGAAAAGTAACCAAATGAGAAACAGATAGGTCCTTAAGGCCCTTCTACATATTTTGGTACTAGGGCCTTCCAAACCCCAGATAGCAGAAGTGCATTTGCTGTCCACTGCCCTACCTGTTGATAGCCTTTCCTTCATTTAAAAATAATCATTTGAGGGACATGAATGTAAATTGTCACAACCCTGATCAATTGAGGATTAACATACCCACAATCCTGTCTTGCACTAGGAGAATGCAGTGGTTCAATAACTTAAAAATTAACATGCAGAAATGTGAACCGTTTTCATGCATTAGGATTGATAGAGCATCCTAGTGGGAAAGCTAGGAGCATCAAGTGCAATATCATGTGTCGTTTCCAAAGTGTGCTGGTTCACACTGATCAAGGCAGAAGATGGACGGGGTGGAGCAGGTGTTAACACAAGTCCAACAGATCTGTGTTGCTTTGATTCCTACACCATCATGCATCCACTTGAACTTGGTAAACCTCAGGCTAGCGTAGTTGATGGTCCTAATCCTGTAGGCCCTAGTTTGGGACATAACAGCAGGAGAAATGCTGCCAGCAAATAAAAACCCAGTGTGTTTTCTGGAAGCATTCCTTTACAGATGCACATGCAGTCGACTCTGACAGCAGAAAGGCACTTCCACCCCCACTGGGCAAGAAGAACTGCAGATTAGATTCCACTCTAGATTGCCTGTGACCCTTCCTTTTTCAGACAGAAAAGAAAGCAGAGGAAAGGCACTTGTAATGTTAACAGGCAGTCTAGCAAATACCTTGTAGCAAGGACGAATGGGTAGTAAATCTGCTCCGGGTGTTAGTCTGAACCTTAAAGGAGCTGGCCAGGGTGCTGAACCTTATCCCAAAAACATCCATCAACTCGGATAACTCCTTTTAAGTTCAGAACAGATTCGTTGCCTCATTGACATGAAAGCTATCAACTGCCATGGGTGAGGAGCCACATTTAAGAGTCATGGTTTAAAATTAACTTAAGTGGACTGCTCAAGAAGAAAGCTGTGAGTTCTATAAGAACAAAATACAATCATTATGCTGAAAAGAAAGTTATTACTTGTCCACTACATAGATAAACATAACATTATAATTCCCCCAGAGTCTGATTTTAGGGTAACATTCCATTGCTGTGCTTAGGTACACAGTATTACACAATTTACTTACTTGTGTGTATGCCTTTGTGTTTTACTTTCCCTCCTAGGATTCCAAAGGACAGTTGCTATTGCAGATTCTAACTATAACTGGTTTTATGGACCGGAGAGCCAGTTGGTATTCCTGGACAAATTTGTTATGCGCAATGGCAGTGGGAATTGGTTGGCAGATCAGATCAGAAGGAACAGAGTGCTTGAAGGCCCAGGGACTCCATCCAAAGGGCAGCGGTGGTGCACCCTTCACACTGAATTTCTCTGGTATGAGACAAGGAAATCCTTAAAATGTGTGTCATACAGAAAGTTTTTGGAGGGTTCTTATCTTTATTGGTAGTAGCAGTTTCACTCTCTTTATATTGAATCTAATGTGCACCAGGACCTGTCCTGTCCAGCAGTATTGCTGCTTCAGTTCACTGAATTGTGCAATCCAGTGCAAGATTACTCAGAATTCCTTTTGTGTTGAAGTCAGGCTTACTCCAAGGAAAGTGTACATAGAATTAAAGTTGTAGTTCCATGCACATAATAATTAGCAAATAATGGTCATTCATGGTTAATGACAGAAGGAAATGGGTGAGGACAGGCACTCTTTCTCTTCAAAAAGCAACCATTGTTTACAATGCAGCAATGTTGGAAAGTTAGCATTGAAGATCTTTATCGCCAATGCTAACAATAGTAACAAATAATTGTGGGGATTTGGGGAAAGCAGAATATTCCTCTGTACCTGGGGCAAAAAGGAGTGAGGCTCTTTCATTTTTAATAGTTGTATGTAACAGGAAGTAGTCATTGAAATATTAAAGAGGCAGGAGCCCTGCTCACTTTTCCATCTGGCTATGATGCCCCAATACAAACAAAAACCCCACTTCTCCATGCTCTTAGAAATATAGCATACCATGAAGAAGGCAAGGCTTTACCCTTCTCCCTTGCACACACTACTTAGTAAGCTAGTTTTCTATATGCAAGGATATTTTAGATGGGAGAAGATCAAAGATTTTCTGCTTCATAGTGCTCAATCAACTGGTCCTGGCAGTGCAATTCTTTGCTAGTTAATTCTGTAGACAGCCCCAGTGCCACTCACTCAGAAAGGTATGCATATAATTTCAGCCTTACATTGTAATCCTATATGTCTCAACTCAGAAGCAGCTATCGCTGAGTACACTGAGGTGTGCTCCCAGGGAGGTGGCAATCATAACAGTTGTTTTAGCAGGGAAGCTTGTAGTCTGACTCTGTGTGTGTCAGAAGTTAAGTCTTGTGAAGGCTGTGAGCATTGGAATGGAGAACTTAGAAGTGCCCATCTTATTTGACTTCACTAGCTAGACAATTGTTTCAGTCCAATTCCTATGCCTGTTTGATCAATTGATATACTGTATTTGCTGGCATATAAGACGCACCAACATATAAGACGCACCCCATTTATACACTGGCAAATACTGTTTGCCAACATATAAGATGTACTGGCGTATAAGACGCACCCCATTTTCAAACAATATTTTTTAGGGAAACAAATGAGTCTTATACACCAGCAAATAGGGTACTCATTCTTTCTATAGCTCAAAATCAAATTGTGGCAAGTAAACATTTTCCAGGTTGCTGGTGTTTTTGTAGGGTTGTGGGTTTTTTTTAAACAAAACTATAAAAAGCAACCAGTGAAGTTCAAAACTTTGTACCGTTTTTGATATATACTGAGGCCATTTCCACACTACACTGTTACAGTACTATTCTTCCACTTTAGACATCCTATGGAATCCTGGGTTTTGCAGTTTTGAGAGGGGCATTTAGAATTCTCAGCCAGAGAGCTCTTGGGCCTCAATAAACTACAAACCCTAGAATTCCGCAGGATGTTGAAAGTGCAGTAATAGCACTATAATAGTGAAGTGCAGAAATGGCCTGAGAGTGATAGAGAGGAGGCATTGCCATTTGGGGCAAGGTTGTGATTATAACAGGAGGATCAGGAAAACAAGAAAGAAGGGAGGGAGGGAGGGAGGGAGGGATGCCTAGAAGGAGAGAGATCAAATGGAATTAAGGTCAAAGTAGAGTTGTACAGTTTGACTTATTTCATTTTTACACACAAGATTTCAAATATTTTCAGCTACCTTGATCAGATTATGAAAGTTTTTGTTCACTTTTTCATGACTTTCCCCCCCACATTTTGGATTTTTTTTGTGAAAAAAGTTGTTTTCACAAAAAAACTTGGCTCTTTTGCACAGGTGACAAAATGTTTATATCAAGTGGACAGTGCCAGCAATAGTCAATGGGTACTCTGTTTCCAAGGGTCTTTAGGTCAGGCTAGGAGAAAGTTGCAAGTAGTCTTGTATAACATTCCACTTTACTATTGTTGTTGTGTGCCTTTGAGTTATTTCTGACTAAAGTGAACCTATGATGGGATTTTCTGGGGGCTGAGAGTGTGTGATGTGCCCAAGGGCACCCAGTGGGTTTCCATGGCTGAGCAAGTAATCAAAACCTTGTCTCCAGGTTCATAGTCAAATGTTTCAAACCGTTACACCACGCTGGTTCTCCCACTTTACCTACCTCACCTTTTATTTTTATTTTTTGTTTGTTTTTGAAAAAATTTAAAAAGGCTGCTGTTGAAAATACAGCAAGACCAAAATAATTTTTCAAGGAAACAAACACTCATATGGATGAAGTGTACCCTCTTTCCTTCTCAGTTCTCCCAACCACCACCACAGGTTATTCTAGAAGCTAGTATATTTTTCCCTTCATGCTGAGATAATGGACTCAAGGGGGAAAAAAACACAGAAGAGGACTCGTGAGTATGTGTAGAGCCCATTTTTCCACCAGGGGCCAGGGGTTGTAGTTTTATTCGTCCTTCCTCAACAGTGATCATGTTTAAATGGATCATTTCCTGCTAGAAATTTATTTGTTCTTTGCCTAATAAGGCTTTCCTTCTGTAGATTATTTCTTTTCCTTTTTCAAAGTCAAAGGAGTTTGTCTGTGTGTCTGTGTTTTTAGGAAGGCTGGATGAGGGCTGTGTGGGTGCGAACTCTTTTGCAGGCCAGACTCTTTCTTGAAGGGCATAATTCTTATGATAAGTTTACATTCAGTACCCCCACTTCCCAGTTCAGTTCCATCTCACAAGTTCCTGTTCCTCATGGCAGCTCTTTCCTGAATCTCTTCTTTCCCTTAAATATTTCCTGACCTACTTTTTGCCCTTTATTAAAAATTGTTTATTATGTAAAGTGGGGTTGGGAGTTGTGTAGGTTACTACAGTCCCTGCCTATTGATAAGCAAGGACTATATTGAGCTAGAAAATGATCAGTAAGGGACAACTCAATCCAGCCTACACTTGCAACATTCCACATATGGAACATATAACATGTAGTCCTGAAACTTGGCCAAAATAACCTAAAGACACAAGATCCCACCTTGTCTTTGAAGCTAAGAAGGGTCAGCCCTCATCTTAAATCACTGAGTTGTGTTTAAGGTGCTGAGATTGGTGGTGTGTTGGGGATTTCATTCCATGTATTATTGTGGTGTTTTGTTTTATTGTCTTTGTCCCTGATTGTATATGTTGATGTTCCACCCTTTAGTGTAAAGGGTGTTACAAATAAACGTTGTTGTTGTTACCTCTCAGATTATCTATAATTAATGCCAGCTATTGTCATAACATAAGATTATTCTGTCTTATTTTGTTAAGGTATGATGCAAGCCTGGGTTTCGTACCACCACCAGATTACGGTATTCCAAAGCTGCATTATTTTGAGGACTGGGGAGTTGTAACATATGGAAGTGCACTGCCAGCTGAAATCAACAGACCCTTCCTTTCCTTTAAATCTGGAAAGCTTGGAGGACGTGCAATATATGATATTGTTCACAGGAACAAATACAAAGACTGGATCAAAGGCTGGCGGAACTTCAATGCTGGCCATGAGCATCCAGATCAGAACTCCTTTACTTTTGCACCCAATGGTGTACCTTTCATAACAGAAGCTCTGTATGGACCAAAATACACATTTTTAAACAATGTGCTGATGTTTTCTCCAGCTGCATCAAGGAGCTGCTTCTCCCCATGGGAAGGACAAGTGACTGAAGACTGCTCATCAAAGTGGTTGAAATACAAACACGACTTGGCTGCAGATTGCCAGGGGAGAGTGGTTGCTGCTATGGAAAGAAGTGGGATCATTTTTATCAGGGGTGAAGGAGTGGGTGCTTATAACCCCAAACTAAAGTTGAAAAGCCTCCAAAGAAACCTCTTCCTTATACATCCCCAGCTGCTCTTGCTAGTGGACCAAATACATCTTGATGAGGACAGTCCCTTGGAAATGGCAACCAGCTTTTTCCACAATGTAGATGTGCCTTTTGAAGAAACTGTGACTGATGATGTCCATGGGGCCTTTATTAGGCAACGAGATGGGCTATACAGGATGTATTGGATGGATGACACCGGCTATAGTGAAAAAGCTGTTGTCACCTCAAGAATGTATCCCAGAGGATTCCCTTACAATGGAACTAATTATGTGAATGTCACAACTCACTTACGTAGACCAGTCACTAGGGCTATTTACCTCTTCATTGGGCCTTCGGTTGATGTCCAAAGCTTCAGTGTCCATGGTGATGCTCAGCAGTTGGATGTTTTCATTACCACCAGTGAGCATGCCTATGCAATCTATTTATGGACTGGAGAGGATAGAAGTCACTCTGCCTTTGCGCAAGTTGTTGCAGACCGCCAGAAAGTTCTCTTTGATCGAGCTGCTTCCATTAGAAGCTCCCCAGTATCAGAAGTAAGAGACTATGTTGCAGTTGTTGAGCAGAACCTTCAGCATTTCAAGCCTGTCTTCCAGCAGCTAGAAAAACAGATTTTGTCCCGGGTACGGAATACAGACAGTTTCAGAAAGACAGCTGAGCGCCTGCTAAGGTTTTCAGATAAGAGACAGACAGAGGAGGCAATTGATAGGATATTTGCAATCTCTCAGCAACAGCAGCAGCAGGGCAGGGCAAAGAAGAACAGAAAAGTGGCCAAAGGCTATAAGTTCATTGATGCCGGCCCTGACATTTTTGCACAGATTGAAGTCAATGAAAGAAAAGTTCGGCAGAAGGCACAGACTTTGGCTCAGAAAGAACTGCTTGTGGATGAAGATGAGGAAATGAAAGATCTTCTGGATTTTGCAGATATTACTTATGGGAAACACAAGAACAGTGTGTCAATCAAAGGCCGGTTAGGCCTTGCACAGATGTTGGCAACTGCTCGAAGTAGTGCTCCTTCAGTGTCAGCATCGTACACTCGCCTCTTCCTCATTTTGAACATTGTGATTTTCTTTGTCATGCTGGCAATGCAAATCACTTGGTTCCACAAAGCCAAGAGCCTCCATGGCCAGCGATGTCTTTATGCAATCTTGCTAGTTGACAGTTGTATATTATTGTGGCTGTATTCTTCTTGTTCCCAGTCACAATGCTAGCAAAAGGGGGGGAAAAGGAAAAGAAATAGGCCATGACTGTTAACTTGACCATTCTGTGGTTAGATATGTCTATGCAAAGCATTAGCCCTAATAGGGCCAGAGAATGTTTTGTTTCTCTTCTGACACATTCCAGGAAATAGATTGACTTTTTGCAGTTAGAGAACAAAAGATTTAATGGGCATTGGAGCATTGGGCACACTTCTCTGAGTACCACCTAGATACGGGTCAAATTGGATTTGTCCTTTGAATGAATGTCATGTGTCCTTGTTCTGGACTCCCACATGTGGCATTGCATTTGCTTCCTCTAAAAACCCTCTTTTGCTGAGTTGTTTCATGGTGTGTGTGTCTGTGCGCGTACGCACGTGCGTTTCAAATTCAACTGGGATGAATTAATTTAATAGCATCCAAACTGGCTATTGTCATGTGCTACAGATACTGGAATGGACATTGCATTGAAATCTGTATACCATAGTACTCCATATTCCTTTTTTGCATGCCACTGCTTATCTGTCTTGAAACATTGGCACTGCAGCTGTCAGGGGACTTTCTTCTCCTCTCAGTCAGCCTTCGAAAGAAAGTACTCTTTGCTTTGCCACCATCTTATTACTCCAGTTCAATATGATGTGAAATCCTTCTCCCTTCCAATGTGACTTCCTATGAGATAGTAAGTGTAACTTCAGAGATAAAAACTAGTGGGCTAACTTATGGCTTGGACGTGCATGTCTTTTAAACCAACGATAGGCATATGTGGCCCTCCAAATACTGTGGGACTGCAACTCCCAGCAGCCCCAGCCAGCATATCAAATGGTGAGGAATGCTGGGAGTTGCACTCCAAAATCAGCTGGAGGACTGCCTGATTTCCACTTGTTTTTTGAATATTGGATTATGATGGCAGGAGAGCACACAGTTGTTTCTCTTGCCTCTAATCTCTTTTCCCTTTTATGCTGGGAGGAGGGGGAAGAGCAATGTTTTCATGTGTTTTTTTTTTTGGCCAGTGTCATACAGAGATAGCTCCAACCATCAAGAAATTCTTCAGTGGGACTAGCATACCAGTGAAGTGACACATTCCACATTGCAAGTTACAGAATCAGCCACCATCAGTCTTAATACCACAGAGAAAACCTTTTGAGACCCTCAGGTACTTTTCAATAGAATCTGTTTTCAAAAGTCTGCTGCTGTTCATCTAGAAATGCTGAGTGGTGAATTGGCTCTTAAATTGCCTGAGAATGCCATTTTGCAGGGGAAGGAGAAAATTTCATCCCATCAGCACAAAAGAATGGTTCAAGTGGAAAAGATAGGAAGTAGTCAAAGATGGAGGAATGGGATATGGCTGTATCAGTGGATGGGTGTTTGTATTGGGAGTGTGAGTATGTGGTGAGGTACGTATTTGCTGAATGACTTCTGGGGAGGGAATATCTGTCTTTCTGTGGGAGACTGGCAATAATTGTAGGATGAGATCTTTTCCCCTGCCAGCCCCACAGAAACCTAGAATTTTTTGAATCAAGAAACAGCACTACTTCTACAATAAACAGATGTGGCACTCCTGCATGCAACAGTTGTGGGGCTAATTTTTAAATTTTAGGTATATGAAAATGAAGATAAGCTGAAGAACTGCTTTATTATTGTATGGCTTGCAGGAGATAATTTTTTTTCGAATAGACTTTTGCTAAATAAACAGATCATAAATGTCTCAGCTATGTGAATCTTTCAGTTGATTGTTTTTCTTCTTTCAGTTTGCATCTCTATAACAAGGAATGAGTATTTTTTGGTTCCCTGCATTTGGCCCTCACAGGATTTGTTATTCAAGATTTTTTCAAGAACCAAAACACACACACACATCTTTAAGACTTTATTTTTTATTATATAAAGTTAACTTTTAAAAATCTGTTATGACTGTGACAACATATGTCTTTCCTTGTGGCACATTTCTCAAGAGATCATGAAGATTGTTACAGACTATGCAGTCTTTTTTCCCCCCAGAGCTCTCATGCCTTCTGCTCCTTACTTCTGTTTTACACTTCCCTCTTTTGTAACTTTTATCCTTGCAGATACATGACTGTCCAAGACTACAGTCTTTAGTGCACTTCCATGTAAGTCCTACTGAACTCACTGAGATTAGTTTCTGAGTAGACAGATATAAAATTGTGCTGTAAGAGGGGATGCAAAATAATTATGCACCAAACTGAATATATGCATATTTTTTAACCATCATAGAAATGGGTTTTTATAAAGAATAATTTTTGCACAGACTGTGTCCTGTTCTAGCTGGAGGAAATTTCAACCTGATTATTGTTAGGGCAAAATAATAGAGCGTTTCTTGAATATGTCTGTTTGCACAGGCATACCTCAGTTAACAAAGCCTCTGGCAAATAAGCTCCTTTTTACAAAGTCTTTTTAGGGAAGCCAAGCCCAAGCGGCACCTTTTTCTGTTTATCTGGAGGTTTTCTTGTACGACTAATATTGAGAGGATGGTGAAGGACATCTGTAGAAAGACAGGCTTGGAGTTTGGGGTTGTAGCAGTGTTTCTGCAGTAAGCAATGCAAGAAAGCTTGACTTGGGAAAGAATGAGATTTTACTCTAGGTGATCCTACTGACTGTAGCTGTGTGTGCTTATGTATAGCAAAGAACGTAAGCAGTTGCTTCTGGAATCACTGAGCGTATGTGAAGAGCAAAACAGAAAGAAAAGAAGAAAGCAGATTAGCTGCCTCACCAGCTATCCTTGAAAAAGCATAGCTCTTAAGATTTGCCACAGAAATGGAGATCACAAGAAAAGTGGAGACTGCTGGAAAAGAAATCATCCTGAGATGCATTTTGGAAGAAGCTTTCAAGCGGTCTCTAGAAGATTCACAATGTTTTTGTTTACTTATGCAAGTCTTAACTGACCTGGTAGTTTGATTTTTTCTGTGAATATTGTTAGTTTTGAAGAAAAAGTTTGTTGAAACATGTTGAACTGCTCTTTTTTGTAGTACAGGAACCTATCTATTCTTTCCATGTTATTTCTGCCTCTGATGCCAATGTTTCTGTTAAAGAAGCAAAGTCTAAGAACATGTCTAATTTGTCAACTGAGGTATACCTGTACATCTGTATGGTAAACTAACGTGCAGTCTCTTGTGTTTTCCACTAAAGCATATCTTTAAAACTCTAGGCAGCAATCATGAGCAGTTTTGTGAGTGACTGATATATCAGGTGAGCAACAGTACATACAGTACTATGGGGTTAGTACATCCTCTATGTTACAATAGGAGACCACTGGTGCAGCTGCAGATATGTTGAAAGCAGGAGTGTAAAGAAGGCAAGATAGGAAGTACTATTCAAGGTTGGCATAACAGGTGGATTTTAGTTTCTCCACTTGTGTTATGTCCTGGTCGAATTCTCTGTGGCAATTTCCGAACCATTGCTCCAGTGACATGCGCCTCATTCATATCCTATCTCAACTATTAATCCTAGGCCAGGCTTGCACAAATTGCTGTCCCTTAACCTTGGACTCCCATCTCCCTATAAATGTGGAAATACTGGATGTTACACAGATGAGTAGATGATGGACAGCTGTATTTTGACTCTGAGCTTTGGGAGAGATTGAGTTTACAAATGGCAGCATCCCAGAAGGCATATTTTACTAACAAAAAAAAGGGAAGAAGATTGTGTGTGTGTTTCTCCCTAAATAATTTTTTAATTTGTTCTCACTAAGCACACTTCTTACTTAATGGCAATTTTAAACACAGCAGTGTTAGCTTTCCTACGTCAGTCTTACCAGTGTGAGTTATCTGTGCACCTCATTCCTATCGGTGCATTTCCTTTGACATAAAAGTAATTCCTGACTTTACTATTATTTGGTTGCATTACATGCATACTGGAAATCATCCTTTAAAAGTGCTTTCCTCTGTGTTGCCTGCAGAAACCACACACAAAGTTGTATCTGTTCTGCACCCTTTTGTGCAGGGAATCTTAGGGAAACATAGCGCGCACACACACTCCCTGAATCTATTCAAGGGTAGCCATGTTGGCCATGCAGCTAAATACAACAAAATCTACAAAACAGCTATATTGGCCAACCAAAATGCAGAAAATAAAAAATTGCAAGCTTTCAAAGCTTCACTGGCTTCTTCAGGCAAAGATGTTAAAAACCGTGTAGTAGAAAACTGATGATGATAGAGTCACAGGCCTACATTTTCTCTTGCATGTTACTTCTGTTGCAAATTATGATGTTTAAGACACTCTCTTAACAGAAGCTAAAGTTTCCACTTGTCTTCCTTTAATATCTTTAATTGCACTTAGTAAGGTTTTATTGTCCACCCTCTACATTTGCAGGTTTGACCTTCATGAATTTGATTATTTGAGAGGCTCACGGGTGCCTTCCCCTCCTTCACCTCCTCCGATTCCCTTGCACTTTGCCAGGCGTGGAAAAGGAAGGCGTGTGCCCAGACAAAAGGCAAGAAAATGGGAGGTGGGAGGCATGCACATGCCTTCTTTCTCCCCTCCAGAGCATCCCCTTCCTATTCCCTTACCTCTGACCCCAGCACTGAGAACCCATACCAAGGCAAAAGGCAAAGAGGTGGGGGGTGGCATGCACATGCGCTTTCTCCCTTATAGAGCTCCCCTCCCATTCCCTTGTGGCTGGCCCCAGCATGCAAAAGGCAAGGGAATGGGAGGGAGGAGCCCCGCAAGGAAACAAGAGGGGGACCGGGGGGGAGTTATTTGTGGTTTTTCCACTTTCACAAGGGTTCTGCACTGCAAACCCTTGCAAAAGTGGAGGGGCCACTGTACATGGCATGTTATAAACTTCACAAACCTCCACCTAGAGGGGGGGAAAGCCCCACACCCTTTATTTCAGATACAGTAAGGAAAACACATTTTAAATACAGGAAAGGGTATTCCTAAAATAGTGACATCCAAAGTTTTCAAGGGAAGTATATCTGTAGAAAAGCAAAAGGGAAAATACACTTTTCCCTTCGGTACCATCAGTATTCCTTTACCTAAAATTATCTGAGGATGTTCATGTAAGGAGGTAAAGCCAGCATTCTACATCAGCTGCTTAGTGAAGTATAGCTCCTGGCCTGGCCTCACCGACCGGATGGAAATGACATTCACCTGTGCTGTTGGCAGAATGGACCTCTTTCTCCCCATGCAGCAGATGCCTGATAAAATAGGTGGGGGTTATGATTGTAAGAAAAGTGATGCAGTCATGACTGAGGCCACTTCCGCACTGCACTCTTATAACGCGATTATCCCACTCTCCCTAAACGACCGCTCCCTAAACTGCAAATCCCAGGATTCCATAGGATGTTGAAAGTAAGATAATCGTGCTATAAGAGTGCAGTGTGGAAATGGCCTAAGTAGTGAGAGTGAATATGGAACAATTACATATGATTAAATCTATAACTCATAGCTTTCATTAAAGGTGTAAATACCATAATATTTGCTAAGAAAATACTAGTGAGGAATGGACACAAATTTAGTTTTTTCCCCCTAGCAAATAATTTAACTTAAGGGAGAGAAAAATAAGAGTTGAATTTGTTATTGGAAGCTGTTGCTGCTGTCTGCCTTCAAATCATTTTTGACTTACTGTGACCCTAAAATGAAATTATCTCAGGGTTACTATAGCAGAATTGAGGGTTTGCCTTTGCTTCCTCTGAGGCTGAGAGTGTGTGCTTTGTCCAAGGTCACTCACTAGGTTTCCATGTCTGAGCAGGGAAGTGCAAAAAATAATTATGGAGTCTTCCCACCTCACTGCCAAAGCAAGCTATAATGTCCTTGAATATAAGATACTCAGAAGATTATCTGTGTATCTCAAGACAGCTCAGAAGAAATGCAATATCACTGTGTGAAGAGAAACTCAAGCATATGTCAGAAAATAATCAGATGAAGTCTGTTCATCATCTGTGTTTGGCCATTAACACATCCCCAGAATATCCATTCAGAGTGTACATTTTTACAACATGGAAAAATATGACAATGAAGCTGTCCCCCTAAAATTCAAGGCAAAGACGTATTTTTCACCGTGTGAAACTTTTCTAGTTCCCTAAATAGAATAAAGGCTTCAGTTGTCCAGTACTAGATGAGTCATTAGCATCACTCCTGAAGAATCTGTTCATTTTCCTAAGTCTAATTTTAAAAAATATACTAGCAACTCCATTAAAGAGAATGTTGTTCTACATGTGAGAGAAATATTTATTAACACGCATTTTTAGATATTAGGCTGACCCTATGTTTAATGGCCTGAAAAGTTTGTGGTAATGTCTAGCCACCCATCAGTTCGTTTGACAAACTGGAGCTTCCTGATCAAGTTGCCGCATCCCAAAAAGTTTACTTTGGAGAATAGCAAATACCTCTGGAACATGATGGTCAAACTACTGTTAATTTCCTTCTAGTTAGCAATCAAAAACTACTGTATTTGTATCAATTTAGAAAGAGAATTATCTTAACTGTCTAATTAATTTATACTTAATAAGCTCTTATCAATCAATCTAAAGTTTTATTGGGCTATTCATATATACTATATATTAAATTTCTTAATTAACTTATTAAATTATCTCAATTTTGTTGGGGATCTAGAAAAGCAACAATTATATTTGAGTTTGTATGTAAATGTAAGTATCCTCTGTACCTATATTACATAATATTTAATTATCTTAACTTCTTATAATTTAATAACTATATTAAAGAAGTATATAAATTATTTAACTAAATAGAAATAAGAGAAAAAAATATAAATCAGTCTATCAGTAAAGAGGAAGAAAAGCAGAAAAAACCCAAAAAGTTGACAATATCTGACTAGCTTCTCCAATAATCAAGTATTTAAATAGATCACGGTAAAGAAAGGAAAACAAAAACAAAAAAACAAGGTCCTCAAAACATCTCAGCAAAGAGTGACTAGCAAAATGGAATATCTGAACACTTCATTTGTTATGGTTAATTGGGTCATCCAAGGGTAGGATGGAGACATTTACATTAATCTTATCAATAGTTCAAATTTATACCTCACAGCTTTATCACAGGACCAAATTATTTTATTTAACATCTCAGAACCTTACTTTCAACAGACTGGGATTTCAAAACCTGAAATCAGAAGGTAGATTTTCAATTCCTGATTATGACTCACTTGGTTGGTTGCTACTGATGGTATATTTCTGTGTTTCCTCCTCCCCAGGAAAGGTTTGTAATGCTTTTGGGGAGTTTCACTAGAAGCTTAATGACCTATGAGCTGATAAATATCCACAACCAAGGCCAGAATGTTACTCTGGATTGAATTTCAGAAAGGTTGAGGAATAAGCTTGGAGTTGTAAAGAACTGCCTTATTTAGTCAAAGACATGGTAGACCTGAACAGAGATGCTGCATCAAGCTGGTAGAGTGTAATGCTTTGCCCACACAATTCCATGTACACCCTGCCAATGTGTCTTTTTTCTTTTTACGATGGGGTACATGGGGCTATCCTCTGGCCTATCCTCTAGCCCATCTTAACCCCTCAGCTGTCAAGTCTTTGAAAAGGTGGCTGCTTCTGCTGCTTACTGGTGGGGGGGACAGAAAGAATGAGGAGGCAAACAGATCATCTCAGAGGGAGAAGAAAACAGGAGCACACTCACAGATGCAGTGATCTCTTCAGAGCTACGTCATCTGAACTGCCTCCCTTCTTCCTTCTCTCCCCACCAGTAAGCAGTATCAGTGGCCCCACTCAGGACTTAGCAGCTACTGGGGTGGTGGTGGTTGGATGATGTGTAAAGGGCTGCAGAATAGCACATTCCACTCCATCCACAAAGAGGAATACATTCACATGAACCACACTAAGATGTGCACATGTCACTAATGGGATTCCAGCCATGATGATAATTCCATCCATCCAGGAATATTTACATCCAAAAATGTCAAAGTGGCCAGATTGCGTGAATACAATTCTCGTATAGCAGCCACAGATGTCTCTGAATTTCATCCAGACTGGAAGAGGTGGGGTCATCCTTTTCTTCTGCCATGTCCCATCAAATACTGCTCTCACCCCAGCTGCAATTCATATCAGAAAAGAAACCACCATTGGCAGCACTGTAGATCGGGTGGGAATTGTGCAGCTCTCCAGATACTGAACTTCCACTCCCAGCATCCTTCCCCATTGGATATGCTGGCTTGGTATGCTGTGACTTGCAGTCCAACAACATATGGATGCCCAACCAGTTTCTACCTCTGCTGTAGATTGGTTCAATGATTATTTATTTATTACCCCTGCTTGTACAGCATCTAGGAGTGCTTATATCAGTGTACAGCTAAAAAAAAGAAAAAACCCCGATAGAAATGCTAAAAAAAATAGTTCTGTTAAAAACACAAAAGTTACAACAATATAATACACAAACATAGTTGAAAAGCTAAAAGTGCAACCTCATTAAAATCTGTCTCTACCATATAAATTACAAGCCAAAGGCCTGCCTCAATAAGATGTTTTTTACTTGCCAGTGGAAGATGAGGAGAGATAGGGCAAAACAATCCTCCTATGGGAGAGAATTCCACAACCTGGAAGCAACCACTGAGAAGTCTCTCTTCCGTGCCCTCACCAGACATGCCTATGATGGTAGTGGAACTAAGAGAATGCCCCTCCCTGAAGATCTTGCAACTCAGGAAGATTTATACAAGGAGATACAGGAGATACCGTCTTTCATGTCATCTGAACCCATGCAACTCACATTCAGTTTACAAATGTAAAAGGAACACAGCAAATTTCTATCCAACCATTCCTACGAAAAACAAAAGAACTATATACACTTGCATTTTAATATAATGTGTACTTATATGTTAATATTAAAAATTGGGTCTGGATGTCCAAAAGCTTTGTGCAAATGCAAAGCTATTTCCTGATTCATTTTTCTTAAAAGAGATTTTTGTTTAAGGCAATGAAGGGTCAGTGAAAGTTCAAGTATTCAAGCATTATAAACTTCCTCAATTTTAGATTTTCTAATGAGAACAAATTAATTTTCTGGATCATATTTTTCTCTATAAATCAAAACAGCAGCTGCATTTGAGTAACATTTCTTAATTTGTTGGCTCAAAAGATTTATTCCAAGCTTGATTGATTAGCTGTTCCCTGATTATTTGGCAAAAGCTTTACAATTTTTCAGTCTGTTGTCTTTCCCCATTTGGACGGATGTTCACTACCATTTCAGAGTGCTCCTTAAAAACAGGAACACTGCCTAAGTGCTGATGATACAATATGAATGATATGCCTTGAATATTAATTCTAACAATTCTTCAACTTTCAAAAGTCATTATGTGAATTATTTTATCAATTAGTCTCATTGACGTTTTCTTGCTTGTTTGGATCCTTTCCATTGTCATTAATCATGAAAATGAAAATTACAATGAGATATACAAATGTATATACATCTTCTTCCATTCATCCACCTAGAAGGAGACTAGATTTTCTAATGACCAAGGTCACCCTGTGTAAGGGTGTAAGGAAACAGACTACTAACCTCAGCTGCTGTTATCAATGCCTCTCTTCACTTGTCTCTGTGTGAATGCACAATTGCTGCTTTTTTTATAGAGTGGAAAATCAAAACCAAAGGAGCGTAAGCAAAATGACCCCGCTAGCCTTGATATTGGGTAGCGTTGTTTCCACTGATGTTGCTTTTATGAACTGAGAGGCAAACGACCCATCTTCTCTCCTGCCTGCATACAGTCTCAGAATTATGGGGCAAAGGACAATGCTTTTCCAAACTCTTCAGCTCTTATCTGACCTGAGGTTAAAATTCAGTCCTGAAAACCTCAAAATTCAGATTAGGAAGGAAGTTGGGGGAAAATGTTTTTGCTTTGAAGAATGTACCAAATGTAAGTCTGTTTTTGACAGGCAAGCTTGGTGGTTCAACGCTTGTCCCACCCAGGGCAATTCCCTCTCCATTTCTCCCTTTCTAGCTTATCAAACTTGATGAGACTTTTACTGGTATCCAAACAGATTTAGTTTTAGTTTACACCACAGCACATAAACCCCAACTGCAGCATATAGCTAATTCCAAAGCATATATTTACCATTAAGAGTAAATCTAATGTATGATCCTATTCTCTGGTGAAATTATGCCGGCTGAGATAATGGTTGTTCACCAGCAGGGGTTAAGATGTCCTCAGCTATGGATGGTGGGGAGTCATCTCCTTCACTAGAGCAACCTTCTTTGGTGAACCGGATGACTTTTCTTCCATCCCCCAGCCACTTCTGCACACCACTCCAAAAAGTGCCTTACGTTTACACTTACATTGTGCACACTGCAGCTCTACACCATAAGGCACTGAGAAGTTTTCAGCTGATGTATATAATCTGGCAGAGCACATATAAAATATCACATAAGGCTGGAAAGATACACCAGTCCAGAATCTAGGTAAGAACTTATACAGACATACCTAAGTTAACAAAGCCACTGGAAAATAAGCTACTTTTTGCAAAGTCTTTTTACAGAAGCCTGGCCCTCTTGTCTTCCGTCTAGCTAGAAGTTGTTGTTTTGTTTGCAGCATTGATATTGGGATAATGGTGGAAGAGGACTGGAGAAGGACAGATGTTGAGTGTTGGGTTGCAGCAGTGGATCAGCAATAAATAGTGCAATAAATCTTGCTTGTGAAAGAATGGGATTCTACCGTAGGTGATCTTATTGTAGATTTGTGTGCCTAAGTAAAACAGACAAGGTAAACAGCTGTCTCCAGCATCGCTTACTGAGCAAGTATGAAGAACAAAACAAAAAGAAAAGGGGAAAGCAGATTAGCCTGCCCCACCAGCTGTCCTGGCATGGAATAGAATTCTTAAGAAAAGTGGAGACTATACCCCAGGATACATTTTGGAAGAAACTTTGAAGTGGTATCTGGAAGATGCAACATATTTTTGTTTACTTATGCAAGGCTTACCTGACCTGGTTGTACATTTCACATGTGGATAATGTTAGTTTTGAATAAAAGGCTGGCTAAAACATGTTGAACTGTTCTTCTTTTTTTGTGACGTAGGAAACAATACCCATTCTTTTCATGTGATTTGTACCTCTGTTACCAACATTTCAGTTAAAGAATTAAAGCCCAGGAACACATCTACTGTACTTTGTTAACTGAGGTACAGCTGTATTCTAAAACAAAAACAGAATTTCAACAACAACAACAAAATCCTTAGCTCAATCTAGATACAGCCAAGTGTAGTGCCACCTATTGACTACTAAACTATTTAATGATAACTATCTGTGTACATGATCGCCATTGTTGTTCAGTGAGGCCAGACCCGGATGACAAAGAAAAGAGCATTTAAAAGGAATGCTGTGAATCTAACAGGTAATTTCAAAAGGATGCAGAATTTTCTTTCATGAAAATAATGTAATAATTAAATAGAAAAGAGAAAGATGGAATTTTCAGAGTTTTCATCGATCATAATTAATAGAGGATTATACAGGGGAATATCTGTAAAATAAGGATTTATGTTTGTATGTGTGTGGAGTGTGCACTGGTTGACTCTGCCACTGAACTGAGCTCATGCTTACACAAACAGCATATCAAAAGGATAAGTAACACATTAGCCCTTAGATTCCTCAGTTCTAAATCAAGAAGGGTGAGGAAACCTTGGTCCACCAAAGCCAGCAACTCCTATCCCCCAACCCTATGCATGAACGGACTGTAGAGATCTTAGTACAAAACATCTGGAGGGCCAAAGGCTCCCTATCCCTGTTCTACATAACAGAGGAGGGACAGTCAGAGATGTGTTATACATATTAGCCAGAGAACAGCAGAGCTTTGAAAAAAAGTTATGAACTGGTCTTGTTTTCATCAACCTATCTATTGTGGTTTTTTTAATGTATCTCCACGCCAATTCTGACCCATTGTGACCTTCACATAGGGTTTTCTGGGTAAGTTCTATTATTCAGAGGAGATTTGCCATCACCTTTCTCTAAGGCTGGGAGAGTATAACTTGCCTAAGTTCAGTCAGTGGCAGAGTGAGGATTCCTCCAGAATTTTAGTCAAGCACTCAGACATCAACATGACTTGGCTCTTAATCTATCCACTAGTAGATCTTTATTGCATCATTTGATTACTGAGCAACTAATGAGCTGCTGCTGGTGAGTGGCCCATCTTTTAAAACTATGCCTCTATGCCCATGGGGGTTGGTGTAGGGATTGATATGTGATAATCCCATTTTCCTTACAAATCCTTTGATGCTGTAGACATGAAAGGATAAACTTGAAGATGTTATTAAGATTACTGAGAGGTTTAAGAATTTTAAACTGTCTCAAAACAAAGTTTTATTAGTGGTGATATTATTATTCATGTTCCCAGATTTTTTTATGCCACTTTTCCATTTTTGCCTTGTTTGAAGGTATATGTTTTGTTTTATTTTATTAGATACACACAAATACACATATGCACATGCATACACATACATATACAGTTCCTCAAGCTTAAGATGTCTGAAAGAATGTGATGGGTAATAAAGTATGATGCTCAAAACACTAGAAATATAGATGCAATAAATTTAAGCTGCATGAGGCCCATGCTTTCTTTAATTATTACTTATTAAAGGAATTCATTTATTGCCTCTGTGGTTGTGTTACTGGTGGTTCCCATGTCAGTGGACTAGTGAATATAGTCCAGGTTTCAATCTGAACTTAACGGATGTATAGGTGCTGAACCTACTGTGAGGATAGCATTGGACACTTTGGATGCCTCCTCTACAGTTCAGACTAAGACCCTTTCTGCACTCTACGGGGTCCCAGTGGCATCTCGCAGGGATCCCGGTAGAGCCTCTCCCAGGAGGGGAGCTCAACAGGAGGGGAGCTCAACAGGAACCCTCCCCTCTGCACCGGCTGCCTGTGGGAATGGAGGAGGTGCGATCGCCACACCTCTTCCTTCTGCAGCACAGCTGGGCACTGTCCCAGGCTGGGGTGGGGCAGTAAGCACGGCCATCACACTTCCAGTGTGCAGCTCAGGTACCATCAATGAGTTGCAGTATGATTGCACCACCTGGGGAAAGGAGAAGGATGGGACATAGACAACATTGTGCATAAAAGTCATCTAGGTACCTCCTTCTCCATGCCCAATGCAGGACGCAGACGTCCTGCAGAAAGGGCCTAAAATCCAGAGCAGATTCATTGCCTCACTGGCATAGGAGCCACCAGCTACCATTGCCAGGGGCCAAATGGAATGCCTCTCTCCTATGAGGTCTTTGTTGTTGATGCTCTGGCTTCAGAGGTGAGATTGATACCCTCCAGCTCTCCTGATTTGCTAGAGACAGTCCCAATTAATCCTCTGTCATCCCACTTTTTCAGAAGATTTTAAAATGTCCCAATTGCTGTCTTGTCCTTCCACTTTCCCTTTTGTGCTTCAGTTGTTGCAAACTGACTTCAAAGGGCAAAAGTTGTTTGCACTCAACCTAGCAGGAGGGAAAGGGAGATGGAGGCAGAATCTTGCCCTTCCCAGTAGTTCAAGGCAAAAGCAAATTGCTGCAGCTTCTCCTTGCTTGTGTGATCTTTCTCTTTCACAACTTCCATCTTGACCACACTCTGATGTTCTTTGGCCACATGTGTCCCAGTTTTCATCTGTGAAACATTGGAGGGTACAGAGATCATAGATTTGATTTTCTTCTTTCTCTCTCCTCATCAGGTAAGAACTCTACCTTTTTATGAAAAAAGTCTGTGGTGGGGGAGAGAATGTGGCCCTGTCAACCCTAACAAGGCCCAACATAGAATGTCTGACCCAAGTCTCTGAGTGGTTTCTTTGTAAAGAAGGGGGAAAGAGCCTGCAAAGCAGGGAAAACAAATTAAAAATCGTACCTCTTTCTACTTCTGAATTAGCAGGTTTTTGGATGAAAGAAAGCCTTCAAGATTGGTAGATTCTATCTATCCTCCCCCTCACACTTGAAATTGCTTCATCAATTTTTCATTTTAGCACAACATAAAAATTGCAGCTTATAAATGTAGACCAGTATAAATGTTCAGGTGAAAGCCCACAGAAACATCCAGGCCTTTATTGCATAAAAGAGCCATCTGGTGGAATGTATAAACCAGCTGGCGATCTGATATTGTTAGCTGTCCTCAACCACAATCAACTCTGTCTAAAAAAACCCTCTGTGTTGGGGGTAGTAAAGTATGTGCCCCAAATTGCTTGTCAGCTTATGGCAAGCCCGTGAATATCACAGCATTTTTTTATTTAGGAAATATCCAGAGGTGGTATGCCATTGCCAACACTGTAAAAGAAAATATAACCATAATTGTAAGTGTAGTTATAACTGTAATTGTGATTATCATCCTCATCACTGTCACTAACATCATATTCTTTAGAGCTCTTGAGCAAAGAGTCACATTGTTACTTCAGAAATCCTTCTGTTAAATTCCAGGCGCTAATAAAACAGATCTTATGGCACCTTTGAGACTGAGAGAAAGAAGTTGGTAGCATAAACTTTTGTAGACTTAAGTCTACTTTATGAGTCTGAAATGTCTAGGAACAGATATTTATAGTTATGAATGAGCAGGTTTTCTGTGTGAATAGCAACCGAAATATAAAATTTGTGGGTATGGCGATGAGGTGACAGGTTAGTTTTTAATGATGGTTGTTGTGGTAAAAATAGGAGGAGGAAAGATGTTGCCTAAAAGCAAGGTAGTGGGGGAGGAGGAGGAGGAGGAGATGATTAGATAGCCATGTGAATGGTGGAGGGAATTATAGGAATGTAGTGTGATGCTGGCTGGGAACCAGAAAGGAGATGTGATAAAGTGGCCAAGAGAGCCCTCATGAGACTAGTATGTTGATTAATGTTGTAATATATGCAGTGTGCCAGGAAAATTCCTTCTGTTCAACCCATTGTCAAAAATCTGGAGTTTGTGGATATATTCCAATTCTGCTGTTTCTCTTTCAAATTTTTCTCTGTAGGTTTTTTGTTCAAGGACTGCTGTTCTGAGGTCTGAGATGGAATGTCCAGGAAAACTGAAATGTTCTGCAATTGGTTTGTGTGTCTTTCCTTTCCCAATGTCTGTTGTATGTCCATTTATCCTCTGGCATGGAGACTGGCCTGTTTGCCCAAAGTTCAGTGCTGAAAGGCATTGTTGACAGAGGACGGCATAGATCAAATTAGAGTATAAACAAGTGAAAGTACCTCTAATATTGTGTATGGTATGATGTGAAGTGATGTGATTAGGTCCTAAGTAGGTGGGGGAACAGAGTTGGCATCTGAGTTTGTGCAAGTTCTACCTGTCTCCCTATCCATGTTATCTGTCCTCCAGTAGGTAAGTAACTGTTTGAGATTGGGAGGCTATCTGTAAGCAAGTAAAAGCCTGCCACCAAGAGAGGGTAGCATTATTGTCCGGAATAGATTTTAGTTCATTGATGATACATCTCAATAGTCTCACTTAGGAACTGTATGTAATCACTACTGGAATTCAGCCATTTTCTCTGTTTAGTCTGTTCTGTAATAGATTAGTCCTTGTTTTTTGTTCGTTTGTTTTTTTGTTTTACTTCATACGGTGGGTACTGTAGCTTAAGGAAGGCTTCTTGTAATTCCATGAGGCCCTGTCTTGAAGATCTTGAACAGATGTGACAGTTATCAGAGGGCTTCAGGGTAGAAACTGGAAGAATGTAAGTACATGCAGCAGTCAGTGGGTTTGCGATATAGTGTGGTGCTTAAATGTCTATTGTGAAACCATACATAGTGGTATCTAGAAAGGGAACTTGTTCTGTTGATAGTTCCACATTGAGGTTGATGGTAAAGTGGATTGTCTTGAGTGAGGCCTTTCCATGTCTCCAAATTAGGAAGATATCAATCTACTTCAGGTAGAGGAGAGTTTTCTGGGTGCAGGAGTTAAGAAAGGTTGTTCTAGGTCAGCCATGATGATGTTGGCACATTGTGGTGCCATCAGGGTGTGTCCATGGCAGTACCGTTAACTTGAAAGTATATGCTATTATCAAAAGTAAAGCATATTTCAGAGGGAGGAACTGGCAAAACCACCTCTAAGTACTCCTTGTCTAGGAAAACCCTAGAAAATGCATGAGGTCACCAAAAGTCAACAGGCAACTTGCAGGCAATAAACACACACATGCACAGTTTTGTGTACCATGCCACCTAGTGGTCAATAGAGTTAGTTGTGAGAGATGGAATGACCAGGTTTTCTGGCAAGACTGGATTATTTACAGTGGTTAAAACAAAAAGGGATCTCTCCAGATAGTGGCATGGTCATTCAAATGGCACATGCAGTTCAGTGAACGCAAGTGTCAGGTGATATGTAAAAATTGTAACTTCATGTATATACTGATAGGTTCTGAGCTGGTGATAACTGACTTGGAAAAAAATCTTGGGCTTGTTGTAAATAGCTTGAGGATAATGTTGAACCAATTCTCCATAGAATAATTAGAAAAGGGTCAAAAATGCATAAGAATAGTAATAATGGCTGTTTATTGCCTCCAGTTATGAAAATTAGTATGCTTTTCAGTAACAGTTGTTGGGAAACCAAAATAAGCAAATGTTATTACTCCATATACTGCTTTCCCTACGGGAAGCTGGATGGCTACAACAGATTGTTGGCCTAGACAGGACTTTGTCTTTAGAACTCTTCTTAGATACAAATTTGGCTATGCTTTTCCACAGACAGTTTAGATTCCAGAAATTAATCTTGACGGGAAAAGGAGGGTGATTGGCAATGAGAATAGTTTATGTTTGTGCCTGAAAGGTTTGTAAACCTTCAATAAATATGGTGTTAAAAACCAAATATGTTTCCATGCAGCTTATTTTTCACAGACAGAATTATTATTCTTTGTGCTTGGTCTTGGAACTTTTAGTAGATCTGAGGCAAAATATGGTCATTAGCACACACATTTTTCAACATTCAAGCAGTTTTTCAAAGTTTTGAGGTAGCAAGTACTTCCAAAGGTGCAATTCACACAGACACGGACACTAAAATGGCTGTTGCACATGATCCAATTGAAAATGTGGTCTCTCTGCATCCCTACAAATTGAGATTGGCATGGGAAGAACTAGTTGTACTATTTCCATAGTATCAGTTCTGAAAAGGTTGCCAGTTCAGGACTGCCCCAAACCCTGAGGTTTCCAGGCCAAAATCTGAGACCTAGGGACAACTCCTGGTGATGCTATTAAGCACTGAGCATCAAGTACCAACCATGGTTACTCACAGATTGCCATTCAGACACATACACATATACATGCGGAGAGAGAAAGGAAAAAAGAAATTATTTTTGGAAATTAAGGCTAACTTAGCTGAAGGGGCTATCCTAAGATCAAGTTGAAATGAGGGGATTATTCCTTATAGCAATAGCATGTGTATTTCGATACCACTTACCAGCTAAGTGCTCTCTAAGCATTTTACAATTTGTTAGCTAATTGCCCCCAAAAAACTGAGTACTCATTTTACTGACCTGCAGAAGGATGGAAGGCTGAGTCAACCTTGAGCCCAGCAGGATCGAACTCACAATGTTGTGGCTGCAGTACTGGCATTTAACCACTGTGCCACCAGGGCTCTCTAGTTCTGGAGACAAGATAAGGAACATTTAACCTTCACACAACTCCATTGGCTACTGGGTCCATTTCTGGTCACAATTCAAAGTGCTGGTGATGATCTTTAAAGCCCTATATGGCTCATGTCCAGGTTATTTAAAGGACCGTATCCTCTCCTATAAACCAGCCTGGGCTTTGAGATCTTCTGGAGAGTCCCTTCTCTCCATCCCACCACTCTCACAAGTACACCTGGTGGCAATACACAGGAGAGGGCCTTCTCTGTGCCTACCCCCAGGCTCTGGAACTCCCTTCCTAAAGAAGACAGGCTGGCATGCTCCCTACTGTCCTTTCACAATCAGGTAAAGATGTTTTTATTCAGACAGGCATTTGATGTGTGATTATATGTAGCCTGTCTAATATAATGTGCTGGATACTGTGTTCCTGATGAATGTTTGAATTTTAATTATGTATTTTAACATTGTTTTAATTTTTTTATTGTTTAATTATGTTTTAACCTTTGTATTCTATGGGTTTTAACCATGTCTTTTCAACTATTTTAAGCTGCTTTGAGTCCCAACCTGGAAAAAAGTGACTATAAATAAAGATGACAATGACAACAACAACAACCTAGCCTCCTTCCTTCTAACCAGAGGGGGAATGTAGAGCACTGCAGAGGTTGAATCCTGGTGCTACAATAAATATGAAAGAAGGATAAAACTAAGCAAGTAAATATAGAGATCTCTACCACACCCAGAAGTTTTTTAAAATGTTGCAGCAACAAATCAATTAAGCAATGCAACTTGTAGCAAGCTGATGCTGGAGGTTTCCATACATCTCTGTCCTCTTGCCTGGAGCTTAGCCCACCAAAACTAGAGAAATTGTATGCTTCTTCTCTACCTGGAGATGATTCATGAAAACTGAAGACACACGGCAAGATCCTGATATCTATCAACTCTAGCGCTGACTTATTATAACAGTAATACAATAGCATAGTAGCAATAGTGATTGGTTGGACTGAGATAAACTCTTCACATAGTGTATTGGACTATGGAGTGGTACAAGGAGTGTGCTGCCAGTTTTCCATGAGAAGGACTGATGATTCTGTCCTAAACTTGTTCACTTGGAACCAGTTTCTGCTAACATCAATGGAATCTCATCCAGTAAGTATATTTGTTTCTTTGTGTGAGGAGGCTTAAAGTTTGTCTCATACTGAGAACACAGTTTTCTTATTATTCTGCACTTCTCCCATTAACTAAATTCTATATGTGTTAACAAGAGCTTCACTCAAACTTGAAAGACAATAGGGAGATAATACAGACACATGAACACAAGTGTCATGTGTTTCCAATAGATACTTCTCTCCCTACACACACACACACACACACACACACACACAAAATCTCAGAAGGTGGATCAGAGTTGTCACATTTTGCAATAGTTGAAGTTTAAGTTTAGCATCATATGCCAAATCAGAACCACATTCACCCATTCAACTCACTGGGAAGTTATACTCATTGAATATCCCCAAAGGCAATGTATAGTGAAAACAAAACAGAAGAGATTTTGTGAACAGACCTAATTGTTTATTTGTTTGGAAAGAAATTACAATTGGCCCTTCTTATCCATGGATTGTGTATCCACCGATACAACCAACTACGGCTTGAAAGTATCTTTTAAAAATCCCCAAAAGTGGATTTTTGTGGTCTTTGACGTTGCCATTTCATGTAAGGGATGTCATTATGCTACATCATTGTACATAATGGGACTTGAGCATTCATGAATTTTGGTATCCATGAGGGGTGGTCCTGGAACCAAACCCTAGTGGATACTGAGAGCCCATTGTATAATAAATATTACTTCTGGCTTTATTAAAATACAGTTATAGTTTGTACTAGTTAAATGCAGAAAGACTTGTAGGAGAATTTCTTCTGCTTTCTTCTTCTTTTTACTTGGGTCAAAGCATTGTTGTTGACAAAATCTTGAAAAAGACCCAGGAAGTGGCCCTTAAGGCTGTTCTTTTTAGAATCTCTGTAAGACAATAGGTGACTAGAAAGCACACACACACAGACACACTCTCTGCTGTCTTTGTCTCATGAAAAAGGAAAACTGAAAGTTTCTGTGTTCCTGTCAGCAGATATTTTGAAACTTCAGTTCTTCTCTTCCTCTTTCATTCTACACACTTCTTTCACTAATTTTCATCCATTAGATTTCTTGCCCACCAGCAAATCATACGCATCAGGAGAGAGACCTAGAACATTAAGTGGAATCCTGCAACATCAGGTCAGAAGATGGAAAAGTTTCGCACTATGATAGATTTCTGCCTCAGTCACCAGAAGGCACTGGGCTATGGTGCAGTATCCTTGCTGACTCTCGGCAGTGAGCGCATCTTTTCCGTTGTGGTGTTCAAATGCCCATGTAACACCTGGAACATGCTGTACGGTGCTGTTTTCCTATTAGTGCCTGCCCTGATTCTATTTCTTCTTGGAATACTGGTCAATACCCGGTCCTGGAAGGTCCTCACTGGATGCTGTGCTCCTGGCAGGCTGTGTCAATGTCCTCAAGCAAATCGTCTCTGGTACTACTTGCAAGTACTGTGGCTGGTGATGGTCACTGCTGCTGTGGCCCCCTTCACATGGATTGCTGTGGCTTTACTGGGAGGCAGCTTCTTTGAATGTGCAGCTACTGGGAGTGTCATTTTGCAGAGATACATGTGCAAAGGCCAAGAGGAAGAGTGCTTCAAGAAGGTGCTTCAGGTGCCCTGCCAAGGCTCCTCTTCTTCTCAGGAGATGCAGGAGATGCTCACAAACCTTCGAGCCCAGTCACAGGTTGGTAAGACCTCTTCTTGAGGAATGGCTTATCAGTTTGGTAATTGAAACAACAGGGCTAATTGAGAGATGGTAAGGGAAGCTGATCACTAAATTGTTATGTTGGTAAAAATCATCAGCAGAAGTGCTTCCCCAGGTGTCCCCTCAGCTCACCACCCCCCTGTCAGGGCTTAGGCAAGTAGTGACTGAGGAAAGGATCATTTCTCTGGTAGTATCTTAGTTCTTAGGATGTCTAATAAACTTCAGGAGTCAAGCTAAGACCTTTCTGTTTAACCTGGCTTTTCACATTAAATTTGTAGCAGCTGCTTTCAGTTTCATTTGTTGTCTGTACTCTTTACTACTGTTCTTTTTATTTTTTAAAAAAGTACTTGTCAGTTTTCAGCCCTCTTCTCAGATGAGGCCAAATGAGAGGGTTTTCCTTTCTCTGCTGCTCCTCCTTCTCCTGCATTCTTCCTTGGGAGCTTAATCTTGTCCCATTTTTGTTGTTCTTTGCAGCATTTATGCTGAGCCTGGGAAACCCTGTGGTTCTCCAAATGTTATTAGACTGCAGTTCCCATCCCCTCCTTCACTGAGTATGTTGGCTAGCACTGATGGGAGTTGGAATCCAACAACACATGCATACCTGACAACATTTCACAGATGAAAACTGGGGCATGTGTGGCCAAGCAACATCAGTATGTGATCAAGATGGTAAAAATTATGAACAAGAAAGAATGCTCAAGCTAGAAGAGGTTGCTTTGGCCGGAGCCTGTTTGGGGGGCAAGATTCCATCCCCTCTTCTCCTCTCCCCTCTGATGATTTAATGAAGTGCAACTACTTTTGCACTTTGAACTCAGTCTGAGTCAACGGGAAGCAAGCTGAGGATAAAGAGGGGAAGTGGGAATTGGAGAGAGAAACTGAGACATCTTGAAAGCAGCTGAAAAAGTGGATAACAGAAGACTATCTGGAACTGTCTCTGCAAAATTGCAGCAGTGGAAGGGTATGCATCTGAAAAGATACAAGTTGCCCTGATCTAGACATTCCTGTTTAGACAGGAGTTTCACCTTTAGAAACAAGATTTATATTGTTTGTCCGCCATACTCAATCCTTTGTTTATTTGTTTTATTTCTTACTCTGGCTTCTTCTTTTGTTCTACGATTCAAGCTGCAATTATATTCACAATGTTTATTGCTGGCTTTTATTCTTCTTTGTTGTTGTTACTACTGCTGCTCCCCCTCCCCCAATATTTCTGTTTTCATTGTGTTTTACTATCTGAAGGTCACTAGAGGTGAGGTTGAAGGAAGATAAGGCATAACTACTGTAAATGCCATCGAATCAAATCTCCTGTCTGTCTGTCTTTCTGTCCATCCATCCTGCCCTTCTTCCTTTGAAAAGCTTAGGCATCTGTACAGAATAATTGGGTCTAAAATCTAGAAAGTATGACAAAGCAGACGTACTGAAAATACTTGGAGCGCAGCTATATATTTAGTTTTGCTTTAGTCAGTCTATTGAGCAGTTATAGATAGGGAAGGTTATCCCTGTTAGAAAATCTGAAAACAGGCAGGATTTTAGTTTTGGTTTGGTTTTTTCTTTAGTCTCCAGTACAATAAGAGTAAAAGTCAGGGCAGGACAAAGTGTGTCCCCTTGGCCATTTTTGTGGCCCCAAAGCCCCCCCCACCGGTGATGAAAAAATAAATTTATTTCAATTTTTTACTCCCAGACCCTTTAGGGTATGTAGAGCATTTTGGGCCCTTTTTTTGGCCCTCTTGGGCCCTTTCAAGTCTAAGAAAAGCCTTTTTCTCTAAAACAAGGCATGAACAAGAAGTTACTTCCAGTCCCTTCCTGTTGTGTAAAGGCTTCTTTTCTGGGCCTAAAATAGCCCAGTTGGCCCAAAGCCATGGTGAAAATGGCCCCCACCCCCACTAGATAGTGTTTGTGAGTTGTTGTTTTTTCCAAAAAGGATGTAGCCCTCCAAGGTCTTCAAGGGTGTGTGTCTAATGCCAACCCCTAGACTCTCACAATTGCACACCCTTGATCTAAATGTTTTTACCCATTCTATATGGCTCAGACATACAGGGGAGATACCCCATTAGGAAACCAGAGTTTCAGTTTGTGGCAGGAATTTATATGAGTTGATTAAACTCCCCACTTAGGCAGCCACCCCCTTACTCATTGGAAAAGGAGGGAGGAGCTAGCACATTCTCTCCTATTCTCCCTACTCACTTATTGTGTGAATGGTAAGCATTAGCCTGAATCCTTTTGGGAGTTACAAATATGTAACCTAGAGTTGTATGTGTGTTCACAATCCCTACGTAGCTCCTAATTTAGGAGGGACCAAGTGACAAGAGAACAGGCTCATATCAGTCACAATGGCTGCTTCCCAGTAAATGGGGATTGAGAGACTGGGCTGGGATTCACTGTGTAGCTCTGTAACGATGGTAGTGATTCATTCATATGTTACCCTGTGAATTGGGGGTCCCGGGAGGGGTGCCCAAACTACTAAACAAACTAAGCAAAGATGGGGAAATTAGCTGGAGCACTCTCTTGGCTAACGAGGGGCAGGGCAACGCAGCAGGATCTTTTACCCTATGTCTACAGCGTCAGGTCAGTGAGCAGGCAAATGGTTCAAACAATAATTAAGGTTTATTAAACAGTTATTAACGAAAAGCACAAACACACTCCTAACTAGAAAAGGAAAATAGAATTTGAGGGGAATGGGTGATACGCCACCTGTCCTGTAGTCCTGAGGAAGCCTGATTGAAGAAGCGGAAACCCGGCGTGGCGGCCGAGGGGAATCTGCTGAACCGAGCGGCAGCAAGGCAAAGTGAAATTTGGGCGATCCGGCAAGAGTTCCGGAGAGCTCTCAAAAGTGGGGGATTTTTATAGGGGAAAGAACAACCGCAGGCTAGTCTGGTCTTGGGTAAAAACAATAGGTTTGGGGTTGGAGACAAAGCCTCCAAAAGGTCATAATTTGCATGATTGAGTTAAAGTCCAAACTGACAATAGTATAGCCAGTATGTAAATGTGGCTAGCTCGGCAGTTAAGTACCTAGCTCGCCAGGGTGTCCTCTCAGGGCGGAGAGTCCCTTTGTAGCAGCGTGCATATGTAATGTAGGTGTTTGTTTCAGGAGGTCCCCTAAAGCAGATCTGGCAATATCTGGCTTGATATCTGGGAGCAGCAAGTAACAGCCATGCCTAGCTTCGCGCTTGTTCAGCGGGCCTCACAAACACTTGGCTAGTGGCAGAGTAGGGCCGAATTATGATATCAAAATGATATCTTTGGTTCACCACAGGTCAGGCCAGAACACGATGGTAACACATAAACACTGAACAGCATTCAGTCAATGTTTTGAAAACCTCTATAGACAGTTTCAAAGCTGGACAGAGGCAGAGTATAGAGGCAGGCAATATGAAGCCCCATTTGCCACTGTCAGCAGGGTAGGTGGCTGGTTTTTCTGCAAAGAACCTTATGGATCTCTGTTTTGAACCCCCCAAGACCAGGGGGAATTTGTCATGGGCTTGTTTCTGAAGCCTCTCAAGTGAGTGTTTCTGAATTTTCTCAAGTCCTGTATCCCATATCCCAGAGTGGCCTCTGTGTCCCTGAATGTTCTGTCCCCAACATACAATTGGAGCACCCCATTTCTTGCACTGATTGCATAGCCACTGGGCACTGGCAACACTGTTGGAAGCAGAACCATATCCATCAAGCTTTCTTGAGGAGTTTTAGAGGCTTCTGTGATGGCTGAGTCCCCTGCCAGCCACTTTTTTATGCACCAGCAGCAGAACATTTCCACTCCTTCCACTGTGCGAAGGGCTTTCATGTGGATAGTGGAGAACTTGTTCTCTGCTGCTCCAGAGGGTAGATCCCAAACCAATGGATTTAAATTACAGGAAAGGGCATTCTGACTAGCCATTAAAAATAATGCCCTGAGAGTAAGAGTTAATTGACAAAGCAATAGGCCACTTCAGAAGGCGGTGAATTCTTTTTCAAACAGGTCGGATGGCCAGCTGTTAGGGATGCTTTAGGTGTGCCTAAACACCAGAAGGCCTTTACTTTGGCACAATGTCCTGCCCTCCCCTCAGCTATCCTTCAAGGTTGATACAGGAAGACTCCTTAGAGATACAAGGCCCCTGTGTCTGTGGAAACGTAGAAACAATAGAGCCTGTGCTACTCCAGCATCTGTATGGTAGAGACATTCGTACTAGCTTCCTTTCACCCTTACTGCATAAATATCCAGGGTGCACAAGACAATTCTATACGATTCTATGCTTTCCGATACTAACCCTGAGGCAATGTGTAATGTTGCCAGGTTTTAAGCAACACTTAAGATGATGACCTGTGCTGGAGACGAGATCTAATGAACATCTAGTTTGTTGTATTGACACTGTTTATAATGAGGAGGAGGAGGAGGAGGAATAATAATACACAAAACTGAGTTGAAAATAATTAGTGCCTCATGGTTATCCAGTGAGCTTCATGGCTAAGGGAGATCGCTTTTTATTATGTTGCTTATCTTGATTGGTATAAATTGTTTTAAACATTCACAGAACTATAAGGACATTAGAAGTCCTGTATCCCATGTCCCCCAGAGTGGTCCTCTAAGGCATAAGCAAGATCTGAAAGCAATAGCCTTCTCTTAAATTTATTTCTTTGCTCCCTGATGTTGTGATAAACACCTAATATATAAAAGTCAAAGATTGTCTGCTTGTCCATGTTGGGCAAGAAGACCTCATACGATTGGCTGCCTGAGAAGATTCTATGGAATCCTAGGGTTTGCAGTTTAGGGAGGGGCCTTTAAAATTCTCAGTCAGAGAGCTCTTGGGGCTGACTGGTTGCTATGGAGATGAGACCTAGCAGCAAGGAGAAGGCCAGTGTATTCCCTCAGGAAACCAACCTGTGTATGTTAACAACTCTGAATACAGATTGGATTGGGGAATATGGGGAAAAGTTACAGGTACTGGACTGTTTGGAGAATTAGAGACACAGGAGCTCAAATCTGTGTATTTCAGATGCATCTAATTCCTAAGGTAAGGTAAGGTAATTCCTGAGGCATTTCTAACAAGTATTACCTATGAGAAAATAAAATCCGGGGCAACACTGGGTATATACACTACTTATAAATAAATGAATACAGTTGGAAAGTGATGTTAAGCTATTTGTATTTCTGTGTCTCAACATATATCAGCTATGTTTAAAATGATCACCTGTTTAATGTAACATTAAATTTATATAAATTGTTGGCCCTCAGTCCTGATACTCCTAGATTTATGATATTCATAAGGCAGCAAAAGATGGAATTCCTGGGAAAAGGGAAATGTTCTGTGTCTTTCCTGCAAACAGTACTCTCCTTGCTTCATTACCATTTTCCAATTCAGTTACACTGAATGTTCATGGTAAAGTGTGTGTGTGGGGGGGGGTATGTGTAAATGACTGCGAAGCATTCCCCACACATCCCTGTAGTCTCCTCCACGTTACCAGATGCTGTCATTCAGTATCCTACCTCTCAGTTTTTCTCACTCACTCTTCCCTGTCTCCCTCCCTCACAACAATTTCTCTAAGGAAAATCTCTCCACAGAAAAGAGTTCTGGTTTCTTGTAAACGAGGAATGGGAAGCCTTCACTGGTGCTGATGTGGGAATTTCCTCCCAATACAAACAGCTCTTTCAGAGAAGGGACTTTCCTCAGGGTGCACTTCTATGCCTGCTCTGAACCATTTGATTAGCCATCCCATCCCATCCTTTCCTTTCCATACTTCACTTTTTCCTCAGCAATTATATCCAAAGGCCTCTCCTCATAATATGGCGGATAGACATTTGCAATCTTGCAAAACTGGTAATGTTTTGAATCAGCCTTCCACAAAGGGGCACCTCTCAGATGTGTTGGATTGCAGATGCTATTATTCCCGTCCAGCTGGGATTGATAGGGTTGTAGTCCAACAAGTGTGTGCATGGGCCTTCAAGTCACCTGCCAACTTAGGGTGACCCCATGAATTTCATGGGGGTTTTCTTAGGCAGAGGTGATTTTGCCAGTGCTTACCTCTGAAATATAGCCTACAGGACTACCAACAGAAACGGCTGTTTTCCACTTAAATTCAGCTGCTGTTGTGGAACAAACTTGGACAAGTAGTAATTCAGTCCAGACTGATTGAAAAGTTCCAGATTTTGTTCCTGTTCTTTCTAATTTTATACTAGGTTAAAATGAACTGGGGAGTTGGTATTAAAAGTCTCTGATCATACTAGGAACTGACAGAAGATATTCTAAGATAAACAAAATTGCTATGGATTTTCAAAATAACATTGAAAAGAATAGGAACAAAATCTTGAACTTTCTGATCTTTTTAATCCATCTAGATGTGCTCTGTGTCTACTTCTGGAACGGAAAATCAGTTCCTAGGCTTAGAATGTGTTCAGAACACTATCTTCTTGAATGTAGACTCTTTCACACTGCACAGTCTTGTTGCCGCTTGAAATGCCACAGCTGCACCCTATGGAATCCTGGCATTTGCAGTTTTCTGAAATATTCAAGATTCTCTAGTGGAGAATTCTAAATACTTCATGTAACTACAAATTCCAGAGGACGGAGACATAGTAGTTAAAGTAGTATCAAAAGCAGTCTAGTTGGAAAGAGACTTAAGTATGTGGCTTTCAATACTTTAATATGGCTGCTGGAGATTGGGCCTAAATATCTTTCCAAACCTTTTCTAGACAAGAGTGTTATGGTTCTTCCATGCAAGCAATATCCTGAGCTCTGTTGTGCTTCTTCCCAAAGGTGCTGGGATGGATTCTGATTGCCAGTGTCTTCACATTGGTCCTGACTGCCACCTGTATCTCCCGCTGCCATTCTCCAGTCAGTGTTCGTCAACTTGAGTTCTGGAAAATCTACGTGGAAAAGGAGCAACAGCTTTTTCAGGTTAAGGCCAAGGAACATGCGGCTCAGCTGGCAGAGAGGAATCTCCAGTGCTTCTTTGATTCCACAGAGCTGCAACCATTGCAAACTCCATCTCCCAAAGCCTGGCAAAGCATTTCCTCCCTGTTTGCCTTTAATCCCAATAAGCATTACTACAGTATGATACATAAGTATGTCAGCTGTAAAACCAGCAGTGGCAGAATCAGATCAGTTGAAGGGGATGCTTTTCACAGTTGTCTGGGGTTTGTGGATGGAGCTGGAGGTGCTGAGTCCCAAATGGTATAACTAGAAGAGTCAAAGTGCTGGGGCTTCCTCCCTCTCCTCCTTCATCATCTTCATCCTTATCATCATGTAGGATGGTGTCTTCTGCCATCTCTCTCAGGTGTCCCTGCTCCATTGTCAGTTCTATGTTTTTTTCAACTATAGCAAGTAGGTATGAACTCTCCATATGTGGTGTTAATCAGGCAATTAATACTGATTAGATTTAGAAAAGACCTATTTCTGGTGCAGATCAACACTGCAAAAAATGAATGAAATAGCAAAAGTTTCTTCCTGATGTTAAGAAAGGGAGCACCTAAAAAAAATCTTGAGTTGGTTTGCATGGATACATGCTTATATGCACACACATGCACATACAAAACTGGCTGAATTTTGGGGCATTTCTTGGAACTGGGACTCTGGGGACTCTCATGGTGAGCCTGCACTTCAAAATTCACTGCTGAGCTGCTGCTTGTGATAAAAGGACATTTTAGTGCTTCTTTTATAAAAAGCTGACTGATCGGGACTGTGATTGCATCAAAGTAAGTTTGGCTCTGTACTAATGACCAGTTTTGCCTTTAAAAACTCAAGCATTGGACATGTTGTTTGTATTCTGAATGTTTGATTCGTACGATCATTATGTATATGAGTATTTCAGCTTTTCTGGAGCTCTTGAATCTCTGATAAGAATGATAGACTTGTATGCCATGAGCCTCAGAACCTCATGGATACATCCAGGATGAAAGCCATGTGACTCTCCCAGCATTCTTCACCATTGGTTATGATAGCTAGAGCTGCTGGGAGTTGCAGTTCAACATCTGGAAGGCCTCACAACTTTCATCCATGAGGTACATACTCCTATCCAAGCACTGCAGGTTCCTTGCTCATTTTTCAGTAATAGCTTTGAAGTCAGCATTGTATATTATATCCAGAAAGGGTCCCTCTCCATGACCCCAGATCTGGAAAGGCAGTAAGGTACACTCCCTTTCCACAAGAGAAGCACATGTGGGCTCCAGCACATTAAGGCACTGTTAAACTGCATAGATCTCTATTCTAGGATTGTAGTGCTGCATGAAGCTTATTGATAGCCAGCATAGTGTAGTGGTTCGAGCATTGGACTACAACCCTGGAGACCAGAGTTTGATTCCCTCCTCTTCTGTGGAAGCCCTCTGGGTGACTTTGGGCACATCACACTCTCTCAGCCCCTGGAAGTCCTGTGATAGGTTCACCTTAAGATTGCCATATGTCAGAAATGACTTGAAGGCACACAACAATGAAGCTTACACACTTTAACTGGCAAATCTTTCAAGCATGAGACAGTGTCTGAAAGCCTTCCAAATTAATGCTTTCTGAAACTGAATGCAGGTGTGCCATTGCCTTCATCTGGGTCTGAAGAGAGCGTGATTTGTCCAAAGTCACCCAGTGTGTTTCCACAGCCAAGCAATAATTTGAATTCTGGTTTCTGGGAGTCCCAATCCAAGACTCAAATCACTACATCACATTGGCTCGCTGTTTCTCATTCTAGTCTATGACAATCTGCAGTGACAGCTCACTAAAATTTAGAATCATTTGGAATTATAATTTCCCAGGACTTCTTACTGATAGTCCCTAGGAAGATGGAATTCTCAAGAATCCTCGAGTCCATGATTTGCATGCTAAGCATACTTGGAGAAGCAATCTAGTCATTAACATTACTGGGAACTACAGTTTTCTATGGTGCATGCTTCCTTACAAAGGACTGAGTACATTTTCAGAACCCTTCATACTTGACAGTGCTTCCGCTGAGGTGGCTCACAGCAACAGTCACCACAATGGGAAAAGGAGAGCTGTCTCAGATGAAAACATTTGATAAAACACCATCACAAATTACCAGTACATTAACAAATGATGAATACTACATCAGACATTATTTAAAGCACAAAATGATTTTATTTAGCTTTCAACAGAACATTGATCAGAAAACTGTAAAATATACATGTGTCACAGTATTTAAAAAACTTGCAGACATTCACGTAGAGGTCCAATTCAGATGTTACTTTTTGGTTTGGAGACAAGAAAAGTACCACAGAGCTCTTCATCATCCCCTCCTTGCCCTCCTTTATATGGACTCATTCTTCTCCACTTGTGTGGATTCTCACTTGGTTTGCAGAAGCACTGTGATAAGTTGCCCATCTGACTTGGGCAAACATGGCTTGTGAGCATTAGCTCCAATTTTACTCAGACATCACATCAAACAATTGTTATGTGAACCAGGACAGAGGGAGGAAACCACATGAGATGGGAATGGATGTAGGGTTATCTGATTTCCAGCCTTCCCAGCCACAGTTTAAAGACCTGGGAGCATAGTGTCTGAGATGAGGTCATGTGCTTGGCCTGATCTGCTACTACTTGCTCAAATGAAGTTTCCATGCAAAGTAATATTATTCAGGAAATATTAGGGTTTCCTATGTTTCTTAGAATTCTGCCAGTGGAGCAATAGGACCAAATTTGGAAATGTGAGTCCAAAAGATCTGTGTGTGCTCAGATGGTAATACAGATGACTTGTTTTTTTGAGGATTGCCCCCATTCACTCCCTGTTCACTCATTCATTCCCAGTTTAGTTCAGTAATTCCAGTCCTGACAAGGCCCTGTTTCTCACAGCCATCCATCTAATTTTATCTAGTTAGAGCATGTGCAGCAGAACCTCATCACATGGCATAAACATGCAGGAATATTCACGGGGAATACTTTTATATCCCCTCTCTTCATGTGAGTATATGCGTGCATGTGTGCACACAAGCGCATTGGATGTGGAGCTCTTGCTCCCACAACAAACCTTTTGGCATGCAGGGCCTGATCCAAAAAGAGATCTGTCCACAGTCTGTTTCTTTGTGGGTTCTCCCTTCTGGATTAGGAAGATGCTACAGAAATACAGAAGATGAACATGTTAAGTATCTATACACAGGGTACTTCAGTTACTGGTTTCACTTATTTCTTTTGTGTTTCTTGCTTTCAATCTTCTTTAAGAATGTAATTCCAATTTCTGTCACATCATCCCCCTTCAAAGCATCTTGAATGAAAGTAACTTCAGCAGCTAGGTGTACCTGAAAATAAGTAAATTTGGCTGAGTAGGAGAAAATGCACCATTGTTCTTCCTTTTCAGTTTGTTTTTAATAGTGCTTTGTCTGCTGCTGAAACCCTCTGTCAGGCCTTTTCAGTCCCTTAGGCCCATTTCATTGTGCACACAGTCTTTATTGTGTATTTATTGGCAGTATTTATGTGCTGCTCCATAACAAAAAGTTATCAGTATTATGGCTGATAAGAAAAGCCATAACAGAAAAGGAATATTGTTCAATCAGTCAGTTAGTTCTGTGCCATGTTTCATAACACATTCCAAGCCACAAATACTCCATCCAATAAACATAAAAAATTCATAGTGTATAACATGGAAATTATAAATTGCAGCCAAGATTCAGGCAAGTTAAAATCTAATAACAACTACTGCACCAGCAAAGGCCTGGATACACAAGGCATAAAAACAGCCAGATTGGTCCTCATCTGAGTTGAAAAGGTTGGTCAGAATTGAAATTTTAAAATTTGTTTCCATTACACCCTATGCTTGGCATAAAAAGTTATGTGGTATTAAAACAAATTAAGGTCAATGGTAGAGGGAATAAAACTATGAGAATTAAAATGGATCTAAAGCTACAGCTACATTTAAGAGGCCTGGGAATATAAAATATATGCCTGGTGCAAATTCTGATACCATAGATACAACTATGAAATGATATTTAGACAGGTTATACCTGCTGCCCTCACGTCAACTTCAACATGTTGATCTCATTATTTGAGCAGGAATTAAAGGACGTACATCTGAATTGCACAAAGGTACTCTCTTTGTAAAATCCAGTGGGAAACATGGGTGGTATGGAATCATTAAGGAACTCGGTGTGTATCCAGGTACACATGCAATTGAAACCTTAACATCTGGAGAGACAATCCTCCCCACATATATACAAACAAATATTTATATATTTCATAAAAAGAAGGGAAAGAGAAGGAAGGGTAAAGGGAAGTATAGTAGCATCTTCAAGACTAAATAAATAAATAATTTTATTTATTTAATTAGTTAGCCTTAAAGGTGCTCCAACATTCCTCCTCTCTCCTCCTCTTATCCCACCAGAGACTAACACGGCTACTTTTTGAAAACTACTACAATTGTATACATCACGAATCTTAGCCCAGTGGTTTTGGTCAACCATTTTGAGGAACAGAATGCAAGACCAGGTCAACTCTTTAGTCCAAAACAACAAGAATCTGTTTATGTCACAAGGTTTCATTAAAAATCAACCCACCATACATAGTTAGAAAAGGCACATAGTATTGGTCTAAAAGTACAGTGGTCCCTCCACTTTTGTGAAGGTTCAGGGCACAGAACCCTCACAAAAGTGGAAAGACCATGAATTACTTCCCTCCTGCATCCTCTTCCAATTCCCTTCCGGTTCTCCCCTGCAATACTCTTGCCTTTTGCCTCAGTGCACTTTCTTTGCATTGGGGCAAAATGCATGGGAATGGGAAGGGGAGCTCCAGAGGAGAGAAAGAAGGCAAGCATGTGCCTCCTCCGCATTTTTGTCTGGGTGCTTGCTTGGCAAAACACAAGAGAATGGGAGGAGAAATATGAGGGTAAGGCATGCAGGTGCCTCATGAATAACCAAATTTGTGAAGGTCAAATCCACAAATATGGAGAGAACTGTATGTCATTTCTCCCTTCTTCTACATATAGGGGTGCACAGTGCCCTGTTTGTGCCCCTCCTTCCACACATCCTTGATTGCAAGACAGGAGACCTGCTTCTTGGGCAAAATATTATGCTTCACAATTTGGAACACCAACCCTCCTTCAAATTCCTGTCAAGCAGGAAATATTTGTTTCTATGTGATGTCAGGTCTTATGGCAATCCTATCCTAGGATTTTCTTGGCAAGATTTATTCAGAAGATTTGTTTGCCAATATCTTCATCTTAGTATGAGAGAATATAACTTGCCCTGAGTTACCCAGTGGGTTTCCACAGATGAGCAAGGATTTGAACCCTGTTTTCCCAGAATCCTACTCCAATGCTCAAACCAAACACTCAAACACTCAAATGCTCACTGTCCACATAATATCCTAGGGTAGCCAAATTATTCTGGAACTTAAGGTATAATAACCTCATATTCAACACTCCCTGAGAGTAAAAAATACAACAACAATGGGTTTATAAGGATGATGTGGGTCTCTGTCAATGTTGTCATATTGGCTTCTGTTTAGTGACTTCCGGTGGCAGCGATGAGGAGCCAGGTTGTCACCCCATATAGTTCTGGGGAGACAATCGCCCTACGAGGTCGGAAGCCTGTTTTTCCGAGTTAAGGAGGACGGGTGGAACCCCTTTGGGAAAGGGGATTTGGAGGCGTTCGGAGGGGACCAAAATTCCAGTGCGGGTGGACCGAAATAAACATCAAAGGGATCAGGACACGGAGAGCACTGAAGTGGTCAGAACGAGCCGCCATTACCTCACAGAGGCTTCCTTTGGAAAGAAATCCTCATCACCACTTTTTTTTTTAATTGGAGAAGAAGATTCATATTGAAGGGAATAAAAACTATATAAACTACAGTTTTTGAGTGGTACACTGAATCCAGCGCAATAAAGACCCTACGACAAGTAAGTAGAGACATTGCCAGAGTTTCTACGGAGCTCCGGAGTTTAGAAGTGGTCGGATCTTGGAATAGAGGGAGAAGAGAGAAAGCGGCGAGAGGCTGTAAATCTGCTACAAACTGATTTAAAAGAAAGAAAGAAAGAAAGAAAGAAAGAAAGAAAGAAAGAAAGAAAGAAATCAGTCTCTATAATACAGAGACTTTTTAATGGGAAAGAAGGAAGAGTGACAAGGAGATGAAACAGAAACAGAGAACAGAAAAGAGAGACTGATATTACTTGTGCCAGCCGTGTATGATACAAGGCTAAAAGACGGAGATGGAGTAGAAATCAAGAAAAATAAATAGAGGGAGTGACTCTTTTGTATAGAAAAAGACATGATTTGGGGACTGGATTTAAAATAGAAATACAATAGAAATGACTCTGGATATTTAATATTCTAGTATTTAGTATTATAAGGTTGTGGACATTTTGTTTTGGGATTTAAAGAATTAAGTAAATAAGTAAGTTAAGTAAAAAGTGTCAAGAACATATTGTTAGAAGGGGAGGTGAAAGTAAGTTAAAAGAACAAACGATGGCAAAGAAGGGAGAACTTTTCAAGGTCTGAAGACAGCTAAAACAAGATAAGCAAGATAAGAGAACCAAAGAGGAGAGAAATAACTTTAATCCCATCCTGACAGCATTTGAAGAGCAGAACTTCTTTTACGGAGGAAGATTGACGGAAAAAGGAGACAGAGTGCCATCTAGTGAGGATTTGTTAAATTACAGTAAAGAAGAGTGTCTTGTTTAATAGTTTAATTGTTTAATAGTTCGCTCAATTTATTTATAATTTATAATAGATTGAATAAGGTATATTAGAGTGATTTATAAGGTTATGTGATTTGAAGTGCTTTATTTGAATTTACAAGAAATTTATATATAGTGACAGATATTGATATATACATTGACATATATAATTAATATATTGATATAAGGGAAAATATATAAAAGAAAAAAAGAAAAGAAAGAAACAAAGGAGAAGGGAATAGAGATATACAGACACAGATAAATATAGAGTTAGTGGGCAAAAACACACACAAACAAACCATAATAATAATATAAATAGTAATATTATTAAGAGTTTTGTTATTGTTTTGTTCTGTTTTACTGTGGAAGTTTGACAGAGAGTGGGCTGGAAAAAGATTTTGATATTTTGAAAGATATTTCTTGAAGGATTGATTAGTAAGAGTATTTATATTTAATTTGATAAAAATTGATAATAACTGATAATAATTGATATAGATTGATAATAACTGATAATAATTGATATAGATTGATAATATTTGATAATAATTGATATAGATTGACATTGAAATTGAAGTGTGAAGGTGTGAAAATATAAATATCGAGGTGTGAAGGTGTGAAGATATAAATACTCTAGTGATATTAACATTATAGAAAGTGATATTAGATATTGACATATTATATTTAGGCTACTATTGGTAATAAATAAATAAATAAATAAACAAACAAATAAATAATACAAATAATTATAGTTATATATTTAGGAGATACTATTATAAAAGGTTAGATTATAGATTTGGAAAAAGTTAGGAGTTGAAGGATTGAAGGTTTTGGGGGATAAGGAGGGTAGAATATATAGAATATATAGATATTGTTTGGAAAAGTTATAAAATGGCATCAGGGACAAGAAGAGCAGTTTCAGTTAAACAGCAACTGCAAGTGAGACCAGCAGTAGAGGATCAACCCAGAACATCAGATTATACAGCGACAATTATTGAAGAAATCAGGAAGTTGAGAAGTGATGTCAAGAAAGATATAAAGGACATGGCAAATGATATGAAAGAAATGAAGAAAGAAATGGGGAGTGTAGGACAAACACTGGAAAACATAACGATGGAAATGAAGAACATAAATAAGAAATTAGACGAACTACAGGACAGAACTACAAAACTTGAAAAGAAACACCAATGATGGGAAAGCAGATAGAGAAGATGGAACAACAGAATAAGAATATTGAAGTAAAGTTTAGAGATAAATGTGTGAAAATCAGAGGTCTAGGGGAGACCCAGGGAGAGGACTTATATATGCGAGTGATACCATCATTGGCAAGATTTATAGGATGGAATGTCGAACAGCTGGATTTGGAAATTGATGTTTCGAATCAATTCGTATATTGCGAGAAAAAGGCAGTTACCCCGGGACATCGTTATATATTTTTTAAGAGAGAGAGTAAAAGACTTGGTAATTCGTCAAAGTTATACTAGTAAGCTGATGATTGACCAAATAGAATTACAGATTTTTAAAGATGTTCCAGCTCAAGTTTTGAAGAGAAGAAAAGACTATTATTTTTTTTTGACCCAGATACTAAAAAGAAGTGGAGTGGCATATAGATGGTGTAGAATAGAAGGAGTTACTTTTGTTTATAAAGAAAAGAGATTTATGTTGAATTCAGTGTCAAAGGCACAAGATTTTTTGAAGAAATATAAAGAAGAATTAAGGAAAAGGAGAACAGAGGCGCACGAGTATAGGAAAGAGGAAGAAGAGAAGAGAAGAGGAAGAAAGAGAAGAGGGAGAAGGAACTCCAAGGGATTATCAAAGGAAAGTAAGAGAGGAATTTGATATAGAAGAGAAGGAAGATCAAGAAGAAAAGAGAGATTTAGATCAAGAAGAAGAAGAGGAAGGAGAAGTAGAAGAAGAAAAGGAAGAAGATCAGGAAGAAGAAATAGAATAAGAAGAAAGGGATAGTAAGAAGGGAAGAGGGAAAAGAAAAAAAGGGGGAAAGAGGGAAAATGAAAGTAATTTCATGGACTGTAAGGGGAATGAATGCAGTAATTAAAAGGAAAAGAGTCTTTAATTTTCTAGAGAAAGCAAAAACGGATATAATTTGTCTTCAAGAAACCCATATAAGAGATAAAGATTTGAAGTATGTGAAAAATCAGAAATTGGGACAGGATTTTTCTACAGTAATTAGGAAGAAAAAGAAGGGAGTAACAATCTATGTAAACAAGAAATACAATGCAAAGGAAATATTTAGAGATATGAGAGGTATGTTAATAGGAATAGAGGTAGAAGTAATTGGAAGTAAAATCTTAGTGGTGGGAGTTTATGGCCCACTAGAAAATAAATCGAGTTTCTATGAAAATTTAATGAAGAGATTACTTGAAGTAGATTATCAAGATGTATTGGTTTTAGGGGACTGGAATGGGGTAATAAATCCCGAATTGGATAGGACAATAAAAAATAAAGGAAAGACACCAAAGAAAAAATTACCTAAGGTATTTGGAGAATTTATGGATTCGATTTCATTGATTGATGTGTGGAGATACCTATATCATAATACTAGAGAGTATACATATTATTCGGAGGTACACAGGACATGGTCTAGGATTGATATGATATTGGCTTCTAAAACTTTATGTAAAAATATTAAAAGGATGGAAATTTTACCAAGGACTTTATCAGACCACTGCCGAGTTATAATGATATTACAAAAGAGAAAACAAGAATATAGATGGATATTGAAAGACGAACTTTTTAGGGATGAAAAAATATTAGAAAAGGTGAAACAAGAAATAAATATGTTTTTCAAAGAGAATTTGGGGAAAGGATCAACAAATAAGATAGTGCGGGATACAGGAAAGGCAGTGATAAGAGGCATTTTTTTACAGCAGAAAGCATATAAGAAAAAAGTAAGAAAGCAAAAAATTCAAAAATTGGGGGTAGAACTAAAAGAAAAAGAAGAAGAATTAAAAAGAGACCCAAAGAATGGAAAGTTAGTGAGAGAAATAAAAATTTTACAGAAACAATTAGCTTTAGAAGAGAGATGGGAAATAGAGAAAAAAATAAAATTTACACGACAAAGGTTCTTTGAACATGCAAATAAGGTAGGGAAATGGTTGGCTTATAAATTGAAGAAAGAAAGGGAAAGAAGATTAATTACGGAAATTAGAAAAGGAGATAAGATATATAGAGATAAGATATACAGAGAACAGAGAAAGATTAAACTATGGTTTCAAGAATACTATATGCAACTATACAATATATAGGCAAAGGATACAGAAGAATATGTACAAAAAGTAAAGAAATACTTGGAAGAAGTTAGAGTAGAGAAAATTCAGGAAGAACAAAGGACGGATTGAATAAACCTATAACAAAAGAAGAAATTAAAACGGCTATACAAAAATTAAAAATTGGAAAAGCACCAGGGCCAGATGGATTCACAGTGAGATATTATAAGGAGTTCCAAGATCAATTAATCGACCCTATGTATAAATTATTTAATGAAATAGAATTGGAGGGTAGACCGGATACATGGAAAGAGGCGAGTATTACATTGATACCTAAAGAAGGTAAAGATCCGACGGAAGTCAAAAATTACAGACCAATATCTCTTCTAAACATAGATTACAAAATATTTATGTTAATATTAGCAGAAAGACTGAAGAAGATATTAAAATATTGGATTCATGAAGATCAGAATGGCTTTTTGCCGGGAAGATCAATTAAAGATAATATCAGGGTAATACTGGATGTGATAGAATTTTACCATAGACATAATGAAAGGAAAATGGGACTGATATTTGTCGATGCTGAAAAAGCATTCGACAATGTGAAATGGAGGTTTATATTCGAGGTTTTAGAGATGGCGAATTTGGGAAGAAGATTCATAGATTGGATAAAAATGATTTATAATGATCAAACTGCGAGTATTTTAGTGAATGGAGAGAAATCAGAAAAATTTAAGATTAAAAAAGGAACAAGGCAGGGTTGTCCATTATCTCCTTTAATTTTTGTAATGATAATAGAAATTTTGAATAATAAAATTAGGCAAGAGTCAGAAATTAAGGGAATTAAAATTGGGAAACAAATGTACAAATTAAGGGCATTTGCAGATGATTTGGTAATTTTGTTAGATGATCCGGCTAAAAGTATATCAAAATTAATGAATGTTTTTGAAGAATTTGGAAAATTAGCGGGCTTTAAGGTCAGTAAAGATAAGACAATGATACTAATGAAAAATGTTCAAAAAAAGAAGAGGAGGAAATAAAAGAGCTTTCTAATTTTAAAATAATCAAAAAAGGTGAGATATTTAGGGGTTAATCTTACAGGTAGTAATTTGGATTTATATGATAACAATTATAGGAAAGTATGGGGCGAGATAAAAGAAGATTTAAAAAGGTGGACAAGACTTGACTTATCATTAATGGGAAGGATTGCGACAATTAAAATGAATATATTGCCGAAGATGACATTTCTGTTTCAGAATCTCCCAATTATTATGAATGATACCCCCTTTAAAGAATGGAAGAAAGATTTATCAAATTTTGTGTGGAATGCCAAAAAGCCAAGAATAAAATGGAAGGTATTAAAAGATCCACAGGAAAGAGGAGGATTAGGATTACCAGATCTGAAATTATATTTCCATGCTAGTTGCCTTTACTGGATAACGGAATGGATTAAATTAGAAAATACAAGATTATTGGAATTGGAAGGGGCAGATCTTTACTTTGGCTGGCACGCATATATGTGGTATGACAAAGCAAAAGTGAATAGGGAATTTAATAATCATTTTACAAGAATATCATTATTGAAAGTTTGGTTACAATATAGAAATAGAATATATGCAAAAATACCACAATGGGTGTCAGTTCATGAAGCTTTTTACAGGAGAGAAAAGCCCCAGTTAAATAATTGGTTAACATATAGAGATTTGACAAAAGTACAAGGAGAAAATTTGGTTTGGAAAAATAAAGAAGAATTGGCAAAATTGGGTATTGTTACACATTGGTTATTGCAAAGGCAATTAGAGGAAAAATTTAAAATTGATAAGGAGTTAAAAGGAATGGAAATAAGAGAGAACGAATTCGATAAATTGTTAAGACCAGGGACAGACCATGTAATGGGTAAAATTTATAAAATGTTGTTAAATTGGCATATGGAAGAAGAGGTAATCAAAGAAAATATGATAAAATGGGCACAAAATTTGGGACATGAAATTCCAATACAAAGCTGGGAGAATTCATGGAGAGATGTTAGAAAATACTGTGTTAGTATAAAGTTAAAGGAGAATTATTGTAAGATATATTTTAGATGGTATTATACGCCAGTGCAAAGAGCGAAAATAAATAAAAATGGGAATGATTTATGTTGGAAGTGCCCAGGAAAAGGAACTTTATATCATTTATGGTGGTCTTGCGAAAAAGCTAAGGAGTATCGGAGGAAAATTCACGAATGTATAGTTAAGGCGATTCATTTAAAGTTTCCAATGAGTCCAGAGATATATTTGTTAAATATACTGGATGTTAAATTCTTTAAGGAAAACGCTTTACGAAAGATGATAATAATATATGACAACGACGGCAAGATTGGTATATGCACAAAACTGGAAAGCAAAAGAAATACCTAAGATAGATGACTGGTTGTGAAAATTATATGAGTTATGGGAAATGGATGAACTCACTTCAAGGTTAAATGATAGATCAAGAAAACAAATTATAGAAGAATGGAATCTAGTAAAACCCCTTTGGGAAAACCAATGGGAGAAGAATTAGTGTGAAGGTAGAAATTAGACTGGAAGACAAATTGTAAGAAAGGCATAGATAGAGGAGTGTGATAGGTAGTGGTATTATTTATAACATAGAGGAAGCTGGTCAAGGAAGGTTATGGAATATCCACTTGAAATACTGTAGGTGAAATAAGGGAAGGAAGGTAAGTAGATAGAGATAAACTAGTGTTGATGATTGGTGTATATATATATGAATTAGAGTTAATAAATGGTAAAGATTTTGGAACGAACATTTATATAATGGTGAGAAATAAGCATGTTTTATTTTATGTTTGATGTAATAAAAATAAATTAAAAAAAAATATTGGCTTCTGTTTACATGGCTATGATGCCTCCTGAATTTCTTTGCAACTGGTTGATCACAGGTCATAGCATTAGTCATAGCATGTTTTCAAGTTCCACAGAAGTGCCCTGCCTAATTACTTCCATTCCCCACACTAGAAGGAGGGAGAATCCTCACCATTTCCAGAGCGCCTCTTATAGCACCACACAGGAGACTGCAATAGCAAAGGGAAGACCTTCCTGCTGGCAGCTCCTCCACGAAGTCTGCTAAGGGATTTTTCCCCAGAATGAGAGAAAACTCATTTCTTGCTGGGTTACTGCAAGTCACAGTAGGGGTGACCCCCAGATACATCCTAAAAGCAACCTGAAAATGAAAAGGAAAATTTGAATCACACAAGCACTGGGTGAAGCTAGCTGTTATGTCAGATGTGTAGCCAACACCTATATTTGCAGTTTTTAAAAAAATAATAAATGTAATAATAGTCACATTCATTTTAGGTGAAATCTACACAAGCTTAGTGTAAACTTAAAATAGTTTGCTCTTCCATTGAACTTATACCTTAAAAATATGCCTTAAAATAGTTTGCTCTTCCATTAAACTTATTTGACATTTACCAATATTTTTACTGATATCCAAGTTTACATATTTCCATTATAATCATCTACTATATTCTTTTTAATTTTCTTTGTGTTTTTTCTTTTGTTTTTAATAAAAACAATAAAAAGTAATAAATGTGAGTGTGCATGGGTATGCACATGGAGGGGTTGTTAGAGACCTCAGAGGAATATTTTGTGTACATTTTCCCACCTCCCACCAAATTGCTTCTGCAATAACCAGGGCCAGCTGTATCATTTTGCAGAATGAGGCAGCTGCCTCAGACAGAAGATGCTGGTGCAGCTGCTGGTCATGCAGACTTGGGATTCTGGAAGCTGTTGTCCAAATATATATATATGTGTGTGTGTGTGTGTATGTATATATATATATATAAATATATATATATATATAAAAAAACTTTTCTAAATTCTAGGGTGAAGTAAAATTGGATTGCCAATCCAACCAGTTTTTCTATGTAGAAGTAAGAAGTGGAGGTATTTTGTCTTTTTCTTTGATCGCCCCTGACAGCAGTTCATGGATTGCCATTCCTTCCAATCATATACCTTTTCTGCAGATATACTGTGAATGCGGAGGGAAGTGCAATGAAGAACACACTGTTACCTATTAGACTGGAAGAGGAGGATGACCATATCTTGCTAATCAACGCAGGTATGGTGAAACAGAAATGTATACATACTTTTCCTTATAAAATAATGGTAGAGATGCTTTTGCCTGTATTGAACTGGTATCCATGTAAAAACAAGTCACATGTGAGATGATGCTTCTTTATATTAACATGATAAAGCACTTTCCTAATCAGCTGTTATGCATGGTCACAAAACATTGGCAACCATGTCATCAGAACATTGAAAGAATCAACTACTCACCTTGTTTGTTGTTGTTGTGTGGCTTCAAGTCATTTCCAACTGTAAAGCAAACCTATCACAGGGTTTTCCTGCCATGTTCTGAGGCAAATTTGCCTTTGCCTTCCTCCAAGGCTGAGAGAGTGTGGCTGGCCCAAGGTCACCACTTGGTTTCCACGGTCAAGCAGTGATGTGAACATCATCGGTCAAACCACTGCACTTCATTGGCTGTCACCTTCATCACATGGCAAACATGGTCTAAGTAAATGCCGAACTGAAGTTTGCCTGGTCTATTCCTTTTTTTCTCTCAAAGCCTCTATTGTGGCATTCCCATTCCCATCTGTTTGAAATACCATTGACTAGCTTGAATGTGATTCATTTAATATTGACCATGCTTTGCCTGTTGTACTCAGTTTTATTTAGTTTCCTAGGAAGTGAGGTTGAAATGAAACAGTTGCCAGGCAGGGAGCAGTCGGTGTCACTTTCAAGTTCATATCTTCATCCGTTCATTAGGATTGGAAATATGAAGAGTTTGGAAAAGCTATTTTTGAACCACAGTTCTAGATTCCTGCATGCTTTTAGAGCTTAGAAAAGTTACTTTTCTGGACTTCAATGCCCATTGGTCATTGGTTGGTGGATTCTGTGAGTTATCATCCAAAAAAGGAACTTTTCTGTGTGCTCTGGAAATCTATGAAGAGGCAGGTATGCATCAATATAAAAAACGAGCAGAAAAAAATGTAGGAAGCCTGCTCCACCTTTCTTTGGTATACATTTTAGATCTTCAATACACAAAACACTTCTGGTTGTCCAGATATTTGTCACCTACCTTAAGGCTTTGCTTAGAAAAGATTAAAAAACAACAACAACAACACTAGGCCTATTGCTAGAATGCATGCGTGTGTGTGTTAAAAAGCAGTATGTTTGGGCATATTGCCAGATTTTTTTTTAAAAAAAGCAATAACATTTTTAGTTGTGTGCAGGTCTGAACTAGGAACCTCACAAACACACCAAGTCACCCACATATTAGAGCACAAGTTGATTTATTTTTTAATAAGCTTTTTAAATTTTATGCATATATAAACTGCCCTTCAGGAAAAAATTCAGGGGGAGAGCACGTGACTCTACTGTAAGCCAAACAACTATAATAAAAAACACAACATAAAATAAAAAATTTAAAAAAATAAAAAATAAAAACAGAGAATGAGAATGAGAGAGGGAAGGAGAGCGAAAGCAACAATTATTTGACAGAGCCAAAACACCAAATAAAATCAGGTGCAGTACATGCTGGAGTTCCTGCTGCTGAACAGCAATAGGCCAAAAGAAAAATTAAAAAAAAAGAGAGAGAGAGAGAGAGACTACAGTGGCAGAGCAACATGGTAGCTATTAAGATTAAATGTCTCCTTATGCTGGGAAGTAAGAACAATCCAAACATTACCATGCCAGGCAGCATTAGCCCCAGGAGTAAAACAGAGATGTTGCCATTTGCTCTACCACCTAGAGCTGCTACAGTCCAATTGATTGCATCTCTGACTTTCTCTGGGCTCCATATCTGACCCCAGTCTTTGAAATGAGCTCTTCCTCAACTCATGTCAGGAAAGTACTGGTGCTTACAAGCTCCATTCCAGCCCAATTTCCCAACCTGTATTCACATTTTCGCCCTCTCATTTTTCCCACGCTGCCACTTTTTGGCAGAACTATAAGAATTGGGTCAGAAATGTTCGAGTATATGAGCACATGGTATATACATTGCCTCACTCTCTCTTTCTCTCTCTGTGTGTATGAGCGTGTCAAAATACTTCTGTAGCAGTCAAGCAAATAGCCTAAATACCCAAAAGGCCTCAGATCCCAGCTGATCTTGGAAGCTAAGCAGGTTCAGCCCTGGTTAGTAGTTGGATGGGAGACTACCAGTGAATAACAGGTGCTATAGGCTATATGTCAGAGGAGGGAACTGGCAAAACCACCTCTGAGCATTCCCTGCCTGAGACAACCCTGTGAAATTCATGGGGTCACCATAAGTTGACAGATGAAGGCCTACACACATGCACAACAATCAAGCATTATGTCTGGAAACTGGCTAGTGATGTGAAGTGCAGCTGGTGAAATCCATTAAGAGCCAAGAAAGTAGGATTTGAAGCAATACTTATATCTTCCCATACCTGTGCAATTATTTCTGTTGTTTCAGAATAACTCCGGCATTTCTTCACTGCAGAACGAGCCAAAAAGTCTTCAACCAACCTGATGCCAATGCTGTATCCCCTGCCAGAAAAAGACAGCAAAAATTAGCTATAAATATGCAGGATGTTCATTTCTACTTTTTACTTTCCCCCTCTGATTTTCATTTCATGATAAAAAAAAAATGCTCCACTGAGTGAGGTGGCAAAAGGTGCATTGTAACTTAATAATTTGCAGCACTTACATGTTTTGTTAATACATTTTTTTTTTTTTTTTTTTGGAGAAGCAACTACTTCTGAAAGTTTTGAGCAAAGTGAGACCCGGGGCTGCAAGCAGCTCCAGGGCTGCATTTTTGGCTCCCAGGGTTCAAAAAATATCCCCCAAAATGTCCCAAAATTATTTTACAGGGCATTCCATGTTTGCAGCCCCTCTCGACATTCCAGGGGTCAAAACAAAATATGGCACTTTTTAAAAATGGCAACCTTACCTGAAAATTAGGAACAGAATTTCCCCCCAGCAGAGAAAAGCAGTTAAGTTGCTGTTTGCACCAGCTGAATTTCTGATTATTGTCTCAACAGTAAAGTCCCAAATACCCTAAAGGCACCAGATGGCATCTTATCTTGGAAGCTAAGCAGGGTCAGTCCTGGTTAGTACTTGGATGGGAGACTGCCAATGAATACCAGGTGCTGTAGGCTATATTTCAGAGGAAGGAACTGACAAAACCACCTCTGAGTATTTCTTGCATAAGAAAACCTTGTTGATATTTATGTGGTCACAATAAGTTTACAGGTGACTTGAAGGCACATGCAGAAAGCAACCTTACTGATGAAAGTGGTGCTGGGTTACTAAATACAGAAGGATTGTGAAGCAATTCTTCATAACACACAGGGGATTTTTATGAAAAGACAAAAAAAATGCATTCATGATTCTGAAGGCTTTGAATGGCTTTGAGAAAAAGCCCTATTCCATTTTCTCTCTCTGTCAATATATCTTGGTCACTGTTCATGCTGGGCTTTGACCGGAAAAGCAATTCATGTTAATGGGAAAGCATTAAGCAATAGCACACTACAGAATAAAAAGCCAAAACAGAGCGTAATTGCCAGTGCAGCCAAAGCATTCCAGCACAGTAACAAAGAAGAATTGTGCAATCTATCAAGTCCTGAAATATTTGTTTATTCATAGAAACATTAAAACTAATTTCAGCATTGTGGTACTGGAAAATAGCTGAACAACAAGTGTTCAAATACGTCTATGTTTAAACAGCATTTACCAGCACACTCACAAAACCACCCACTCATATATGGTAACACTTCTGTCAGTCAAGTTATTATTGGATTAAATAAAAACAGTTCTTCTCTGCTCACGAATGACATCTCTTTCTATGGCAAGATTGAAAATAGCCAAGAAAACAGTGCTGGCCAGCCTTATTCAAAGGATGTAGTTACCAGTGATGTAGACTTGAGTCAACTGACTTGGACTCAAGTCAGACTTAAGTCACTTCAGTAACTCGACTCGGACTTGACTCAGCAAAAATTACACACTGACTTGACTTGACTTGAGACTTGCATATTTTTAGTGACTGACTTGCTGCCTTTGGTTCAACAACATAACACATTCATCCAGAAACCTTACGATTTACTGGTCACATGACGATCTGCCTCAAGCCCAAAGTGTGGACACATTTCTCAGAGGGAACAGCCATTGGATTAGGCAATGGGCTTGAGATGAGGTTGAGGTCTGCTCAGCAGCCTGTCCCCTCTACATGTAGGAGGAGCTTTCTGAATCTTTTCCTGAGAGCATTAGGCAAGACTTGTGCCCAGAGTGCAGGGTGCATATCTCAGAGGGGGAACAGAAAATGTGTTAGGCAATAGGTTTGAGGAGGAAGAATCCTTTCTTCTGAAACTCTTAAAGCTTCAGTAATGGGGAATAAGAAGGATCCTATTCTGAACTTCTTACTTTGTGAATGGGAAAGTAAGACGGACCCTATTTCCCACTTCCGAAGCAGAAGATGGCAAAATCACAAAAGTAGAGATCCAACTCTACTTAAATTGTTAAAACTGACTTTATTCAACTTTGTCCAGAAATTCTGGAATACAGATTGAAGAATAAAGTTTGCTACCAAACTTGAGACTTGACTCAAGACTTGACTTGAACGTATCTTGCAAGGACTTGAGACTCAACTTGAGACTTGGAGTAAAAGACTTAAATACATCACTAGTAGTTACTACTGCTACTTGAGGAAAGCAAGGCAATTAACCCAGTTTCAAACTACTTTAAAAAGACACCAGATCCTTTCTGATCTTGGAAGCTAAACAGGGTCAATCTTCTTAGTACTTAGACGGGTCACCACCAATGAAGAACAGGTGCTGTAGACTATATTGCATAGGCAGGGACTGGCAAACCCACCTCTGAGTATTACTTGCCTAAGAAAACCCTATGAAATTCAGGGAGTTGCCAAAAGCAAATGGTGATTACAGCAAGTGAAACTGGTGATGCCATTAAGAAATTTAAGCCTGGCAAAGCTTCTGGTCCAGATGGGTTATTGGCAGGTTATTATAAATATAGGAACACCTATATTTACCTCTACAGAATTTATTGAACTCAATATTATAGATGAGGAAGGTTCCTGAGACTTGGAAAGAGACAATGATGGTTTGAAGATGTTCAAGATCAAACAATGGCAAAAATTTACAGACCTAGTTAATTACTGAACAATGACTATAGGCATTTTCACAATAATTTTATCAGAAAGATTGAAAAGAATTCTACAAGAATTTATTCATAGACTCACCAGGGTTTTTGCTGAAAAGACAACTATGATACAATACCAGATGTGTTGTAGGTATTTTGGAATACCTAGCCAACCATAATGATAAACAGATGGTACTTATATTTTTGGATGCTGAAAATGGTTTTTATGATTTGAACTGTACATTCTTGCTGGGAGTTTTAAAGAAGGTGAGTTTTGAAGATAACTTTATCACATGGGCTAAGGCAATTTATAATATACAGAAACCACAAATTCTGATCAGTGGTGAGTTGAGTTAGCCACGTGATATCCAAAAAGGAAGAAGAGAAGGATGCCCACTATCACCTCTATTATTTATTGTAGCTCTTGAAGTTTTGAACAGGCGAATAAGACAATATGAAAGAATAAAAGGCATAAAAATAAGAAAGGATGTGTGAAAGTTCAAAGCATTTACAAAGGATTTAGTAATTTTTTTTGAAGATCCCATTGATTATACAAGTGACGTTAGAGAGATTAAAAGAATTTGGAGACATGGCTAGATTTAAGATAAATAAGCAAATAATTATGATGTTAACAAAGAATATGAGAAAGGAAGAACAAGTGAGGATTTAGAGCTGAGGAAAAAAAGAGAAATATTTAGTTATTACTATGAGAAATAAAAACTGTATGTTGTTGAAAAATTATTACATTCAAATATGGAATGACATTAAGAAGGATTTGCAAAGATGGAAGAAACACAAATTATCATTTTTGGGCAGAATTGCAGTGATTCAAATGAACGTTTTACCGAGAATGCTATATCTCAGTAATACCATATTGTTTCTGACCAACAATGTCTTAGGTAAACAATGGCATAGTAACATATTGAAGCTTATAGGGCAAGGGAAGAAACCTTAAGTAAAATTTTTACAAGAGGCTAAACAACGAGAGATTTTGAGACTGCCAGATCTAAAACATCCCCTAATTGGGGGATAGAGGATGGTTCCATCCTAAGGAATCCTGGGATTTGCAGTTTATGGAGGGGCATTTAGTATTCTCAGCCAGAGAGCTCTAGCGCCTCACTGAACTACATACCCAGGGATTCCACAGGATTTTCCCATCACGGTTAAAATGCATTGAGTGCTAAAGCTGTGTAGTCTGAAAGGGACGTGCAAAACACCAGAAAAACAGAGGGGACTAGGAGGGAGGAAAGACAAAGACAAGAAAAAGACTCACAGAAGAAGCAAGTGAAGTAGTGGGTTTGCCAGCTGTCACTTCATATGAGCTGCAAGCTATGTTTGTCTCACTGGCCCAGACAGAGCTCTCCTCTTATTAAACTTCATTGGGGGAGGGGGTATGGAGCCTTTGAGGACCTTACATCCCTTGTGTAAGAGGAAGGACATCTTTCTGCTCAAATCTAACAATTTAGCATAATTTTTACAGCCACATAGCACATATCTTTTTCCACTTATAGATTTTGAATTTTCAGTACAGATTCAAGTCTGATGAAAACAGGGAAGATCTGCCAGCTAAGCTGGCTATGTTTTAAGAGTCTCTGAATTTCAAACTGAATCAAAATATCATTTTATTTATATAAAAATAAATTGTCTTGATCATCAGTTTTTTTCCTGCAAATAATATCAAAACCATTTTTTGAAAAAAAAACACATCAAAGTCACCAGAAATTCTTTTCTGCAATAATAGGTGCCCTGGGGTTATTTGTGGGGAGGATAATCAGAGATTAATAGTGCAGTCCCATGCATGTAAAATCAGAGGAAATTCCCATTGAGTTCAATGGGCTTATCTCCTGAGTAAATATGCTGAAGAATCTATGAAGTTAAAAAAAATAAAATAAATAGAGGACAAGAGCCATTTCATAAGGCTGGTTTTCCCTGAATTCCTTGGCCAGTTTTGTTAACTTTTGATCAAACTAGTACTCCTACCAGCTCTAATGTAATATATGCTTGTTACTTACATGGTGTCCAAACATTTGTTCACATCTTCATCATTTTCATAATCCTTACACAGCTGAGCCACCAAAGCACCATAGGTAAGCACAAATAGCTCTCTGCTCTGTCAATTACAGAAAATACGGAGTGAAAGGCACAGTGCAGAAATATTCCAAATTAGCAAGGGGGGAGCTTTCTTTGATAAATTCCCAGCTTTCTGATAGAATTCTTGTCAATGAATAGACGTATGTGCTGTATAACTATACCTATTGTAAAAGAATAGCAAAAACATATTGGCCAAGCCTGGTATGAATCTACAGATGTCCCAGTACCCCCAGGGAAAAAAATACAAGATAAGACATAGTAGTCATTCTGTACGCCATGTGATGTGGTGATGCTGAGGATGAAATTGCAGGCAAGTACATTCCTACAATATAATGAGAAGTAAAGTAGGGAAGACAATGCAGTCACATACTTCTTTATATTAACAAAAGAAAAGAAAAGAAGGAAAATGTGAGTGAAATGCAAAAGCAGTTTAATAACCACACACACACACACACACACAAAAGGAATGTAGCTAAAAGTTAAATGAGCAGTTACCAGAGAGATAATATTGTGACTAGAGATGTGGATGGATAGATTTAAGCTTTATTGTATGAAGGCAAAGGCTTTTACAATATATAAAATGCAACACAAAATAATAAATGATTAAAAATGTTAGACATTGCTTTGAAACCATTTTTACAGATCCCTAGAAAACCATGGAAAAAGAAAAAGTAAATTCATTCCTTGTACTATAATTTTTCCTTAACTAAATGAGCATGTAGTTTCTTAGCTGCTAATCCAAATTGGGCTACTGAATATGTGTTAAAACAGCTGACTGCCAGCTAACAATGTTATTACCACTTTCTGGGGGTATGCAATCTGTATACAACTGAGTAATGGGTGACAAAAAAAAATTGTCTAGGGTCTGAATAAAGAAGATAGAAAAAACATAATGAATTATGTCATCAGTCTGGTTACAACAAAATATGCATTTCATTTTTGTAATTGGAATATCTAGAAATCTTCCCTCAAGATATGCAGAAGGCATCTGCTGGAATCTGAATTCTGTAAAAGCTCTTCAGAACTGAGAAAAGGTCAACGCTTCAAAATATGGTGGCCTTTAGAGATGTAAAATTTTTGGAAATCTTGACTCCAAAGTTAAAAAAATAATCTCCTTTCTTTTTTGGAGAAAAAAAGAGGAATTTGGAAAAAAATTAAAAAGTAGAATATTACCCCCATTGGAGACAGAAAATCATTTTATTACTTTAGGAACATAAAACTCATTATATATCATTTTATTTGATACGAAAATACCATGTTTGGCATATTAAAACTACAGTTTATTCAGAATACACTTAAAATCGATTCCCCCCCCTTTTAAAAGATGGTTTTGTTTGGTTTTGTTTTTTACAGATGGAGCTATATGGTCCTGAACTGTACAGAACGCATGGGCTATGAGGAACCTTTTTGGCTTTGCCTGTTTGAGGAGCAGGAAAGCCCTCAATAAAGACATAACAAAACAACATCAGTAAAATAAAGAAAATTATGTTGTCTCTGCCAGTTCTCCATCATGTCAAGGAGACATAACACCCTCATTCTCATAAGAACAACTGAGAAAAGTAAACAAAGACCAAGAATTTTAATGAACTGATACTGTTCCTAACCTTACATAAAAGTTTTCCCTCTTACCTAGTTTTTAGAAATGATATAGGGCAGTAAATAGGTGAACACTTTTGTCTTAAATATTTGAAAAGGAAATAATCTATAATCCATTTTTTAATTTTACAGAAAAGAAAGCTTCAAGAAAAAAGGAAGAAAAATCTGGCTCCCCCCCCATTTTTTTTCTGTTTTGAAGACCAAAACAACACTAATGGGGTTTGTTTTAAATGTTCCAGCATTGCTTTTTTCCTCTTCCTTCTACTGAACAAACAACCCCACTGAAAGTCCAGTCCAGTTTGACACAAGGAAGTTATTGCTCTGAAACTGAGAGAGGAACGCAGCGGTATATCCATGAGGGTTCTTTCTGGCATGCAAGCCAGAACCTTAAAATGGACTTCAAACTTGCACAAAACAACAACATATTACCACAGCCTGGTATTTTGCCACTGACTTCAGTGGCAAGCAGGGTGCAGCCGTGAAGGTCAGTCTATGAGAAGTCTCAGAAAGATCCATGGCAATTACATCCAGGTAGATGCACTTAAGTTCATAGCCAAATAGAAAACTGGGAAGTAACTTTTTGAAATAAATTCACTAAGTAATTTGCTACAAAATCCCAGAAGGTTACTTACAAAAAGTTACTAATTACATGGGACAATACTTTTAGTTCCTTTTTTTTTTTAAATCCACCTTTCTAGGTAAGCAAATGGCCAAAAACATGCAAAGGGAACCCCTCCATGTCTCCAAAAGTACTACTGTTGTTTGTTGTTGTTGTTATTGGTGCTGCTGATTTTGTTGTTGTTTTGCTGTTGCATTTCTGGCTTATGGTGACTGTAAGCCAAGCCTGGGGGCTGAGAGTGTGTGGCATGTTCAATGTTCTTTCACTCCATCCCAAAAGGAATAAGAAAACCTAATTGGCAAGCACTGTTATGTATATAAAAAAGAAAAGACATTACCAGTCATTACATTATTTGCAAAAGGAGTATCATTATGATGTTGTTAAGCCCACAAAGTATGCCATTACAGATAATGTTCTAACATGTTACTTCCAAGCTCTGTGATGATCATCAGCTGATCACTCACACATGGCTCCTGAAGAGGTTGCACTGTGGCCATTTCCGCACTAGGCGGCTATAGTGCTATTATTCCACTTTCAACATCCTATGGAATCTTGGTGTTTGCAGTTTAGGGAGGGGCCTCCTGCAACATCCCAGGATTCCATGGGATGTTGAAAGTGGAATAATAGCACTATAACTGCCTAGTGTGGAAATGGCCTGTGCATACAGTATGAGTAATACAGTGGGATTGCCTGCCTCATAGATTTTTGTTTGCCCATCAAAGGACTTTCTAGGCAGAGTCTAAGTAACTTGCTTCTTTGAACCATGGCTCTCAACATTCCCTTGCCAGCATATTATCCTCGTATTCAGACCCCGATCCTAGCAGAGGATGCTATGGCATATTATTATAGTGAAACTTGCATTTTGCAAGCTTCCTAAATGCCCTAAAAGGCACCTAATCTTCTCTAGTCTCAGAACTAAGCAGGGTCAGGCCTGCTCAGTTCTTTGACTGGGGACCACCAAAGGAATACCAGGATATGCAGACTGCAGTAGAGGAAGTCAATGCAAACCACCTCTGATTACTCCTTGGCCATTTCCGCACTACACTGTTAGGGTGCTGTTATTCCACTTTCAACATCCTGTGGACTTCTGGGGTTTGTAGTTTAAGCAAAACAAAAGTTAACAATTTCCTGTTTCTTTTTTCTTATTCACTTAGATAGTAATCACGTAGTTGCCACTCCAATTCTGGAATTCTGGAACCTGATTCAAGTGTGTGTGTCTGTCTGTATGTGTGCCTTCAAGTCTACTGGATTATGGCAACCTTAAGAATCTCATAGGGCAGTGGTTGTCAACCTGTGGGTCCCCAGATGTTCGTAGACTTCAGCTCCCAGAAGCCCCAGCCACTATGGTCAATGCTCAGGGCTTCTGGGAGCTGAAGCCCACAAACATCTGGGGACCCACAGGTTGAGACCCACTGTCATAGGGTTTTGACCAGATAATAATTTCTGAAATAAAGCTAGAGGCACTACCAAGTTCTATGCTGCCATCTAGTGACCACGAAGGGAAATTAGTACTGGGCAATTGGAGGCCCTTCAGATGTTGGCCTTTTAACTGCTGGCTATGCTGGCTATGGCTGATGGGAACTGCAGCCCATAGACATGTGGAGGGCCATCCCCATCTCACATAGCTGCTCAGAATTTGCAGAGTTGGAAACAGAGAAGCAAAATCAGTATCTTGGGAAAATAATTACTAAACTTTCTATACAAATAATTCACATATAAAGACAGAAAAAGTCCAGTAACTAATTCCCCCCAAAACAATACCATCTTTGACAATAGATGTTCATGGTATACCATGATATAACAATTTAATGGGGCAAGTCTTCAAAGAGATTATAGATAGATAAGGAGATCACAATGAGATTGCCTGTATGAGGCTCGAACAAGGGGTGAGGGGAAGTTAAATTTGAGATGGATGTAATACAAGTAGCCTGCTTTATAAGTGTGTTTTTATAATTGTGAAATGTATTATAGTGTAATTGCAAATATTCTGTTGTGAATATTAATTGATTTTAATAAAAAAAATGAGAAAAAAAATACCATCTTTGACAATAGAATAACTTATTATACCTATTCCTTTCAAGAAATGCACTCACCTTACTATTGTTTGAAGAATTGTTTCTATGGTCTTCCTCTGAGGCTGAGAAAATGTGACTTGTCTAGCATAAACCAGTGGGCTTCCACAGCTGAGTGGGTTCAGACCCTGATCTCCCAGAGTCCTAGTCCAACATTCAAAATACTATGGCATGCAGGCTTTATTACACACTATACTGCCAGTGTTTTAGGGAAAAGGAGGAAATTATTCCAGACGTAACAGATACCTCGGTTAACGAATTAGATGTGTTCCTGAGCATTATTTCTTTAACCAATATTTTGGCACCAGAGGCAAAAATAACACGGAAAGAACAATAGGCATATGTGAAATGAAACAATCAGGACAGGTAAGCCTTGCATAATCAAACAAAATCATTTTTAACCTTCTACCATCCACTTGGAGGCTTCTTCCAAAATGTATTCAGGGATGATTTCTTTCACCAGCATCCTCTTGTTTAATGATTGCCATTGCTGGTGGTCAGACTTAGATTTCTGCATTTTTAACACGATGAGTTGGTGCAGCAGGCTTATCTGCTCTGCTCTTTTCTTTCAGGTTTGCTGTTCACACATGTTCAGTGGAGCATTCTGTAGCCAGCTGCTGTTTACCTTGCCTGTGGTGAGCAGACACACAACTACAGTAGGTTTGGCTACAGCAGAATCCTGTTCTTTCCTAACTCAAGCTTTATTGCATTGTTCACAGCAGAAATATTGTGTCAACTCAGCACCGAACATCTGTATTTCTTCACTCCTCCACTACCATATTCCGTCATGATGCTAAAAAAAATTCCGGCTGGACAAAGTCCTGCTGGGCAGGGATAAAAAGACTTTATACAAAGGAGCTTCTTTATCACTAGCTTTGTTTACTTAGATATTCTTGCACACAGAGACGTTCCCTTTCCTTTCTTCCTGAAGGTGCTGAGACAGCAGCACATAACTACCACCACCATATTTCATAACATAGTCCACACAGTTTAATGCCTGTGGTGTCCTAATATTCTAAAGATCTAATGTTAGGGCAACTTATCACCGCAGCTGCCACAAGCAATGAAACCTGCACTGTTTTGCTGGACCAAAACAATGCATGGAACAGCAATTTGTATACCATAAAATATTGAGACTAAGTTGTTTGCTTGTAAAATACACGTATAATGTATATTAAACAGAGCAGTGCAACAATTTAAAATTACCAAGAACATTTAGAAGCATTTTCAAACTTAAAAAAGCCTTACAATTTTGGGGTTTTCTGGTCTTCTGTTTGCTGGTCGGGACATTCTTCTCCAGCAGTGGCAGAGTACACAATCCTGTTTATGTCCGTTCAGCTTTGGGTAGCACTTTCCCTTTCCATTACTGCATTTCTTCTTTTATCCTGCCTAAAACATTCATCTCTGACTGTAAATGAACTCTCAGCTTTGCTGATATGCCTCCCGTTTTCCCCTATAAACCTTGAGAAATGTATTTGGCAAGAAACCAAGGTTGCTTCAGAAGACAACCTGACTCAGATCAGTAACAATGGAGACTGCAAATCACTCACATAATAGCTGCTCTCACTGTATGAAGTCAGGACAACAAAACCAGAAGAATCTAATTATGCCAAAGAAAGAGAGAGAGAGAGAATCACTATCTAGAGCCAGCATAGTGTAGTGATTTTAGAGGTGGACTATGACTCTGGAGATCTTGGGCAAGTCTCACTCATCCTTAGAGTAAGAAAAAGTTAAGCCCTGCTTCCCAAAACAAATCTTGCCAAGAAAATCCTGTGATTTGCCTTAAAGTTGTCATAAGTTGGAAATGACTTGAAAACACACCACTACCACCACCACCACCACCACAATATCATCTATAGCTGTATTGTCTATATCTGCATTGGCATAACTCAGTTAACAAATTTTCTGAAAAGAAGTTCCTTTTCACACCCAACAGCCCCCCCCCTTCCCCTCATTGTTTTTTGTTTAGCTGGAAGTTTTTTTAGTAGCATCAGCACTGAGAAGATGGTGAAGGACGGCTGGAAAAACACAGACTTCCAATGTCAGGTTGCAGCAGTCTGCAGTTTTTTTTGGTGGTACAGGAAACACATCCATATTTTTTCCATATTACTTCTGCCTCTAGTACCAAATTTTCTGTTAAAGAAGTAACACACAGAAATGCAACTACTTTGTTAACTGAGGTATTGTTGTTGTGTACCTTCAGACCATTTCCAACTTATGGCAACCTTAAGGTAAACCTATTACAGGGTTTTCTGCAGCTGAGAAACCCAGTGGGTTTCCATGGCCAAGTGGGGAATTGAACCCTGGTCTCCAGCGTCATAGTCCAATGTTCAAACTATTACACTATGCTGACTCTACTATATCTAATCTGACTTTATGGTATGATCAGATTGAATATAAGGTGTTCATCTTAGACCCATCCCACACTGGACTGTTATAGCGCTATTATTCCATTTTCAACATCCTATGGAATCCTGGGGTTTGCAGTTTCGGGAGGGGCCAGCTGGCCCCTCCCTAAACTGCAAACCCCAGGATTCCATAGGATGTTGAAAGTGGAATAATAGCGCTATAAGAGTGTAGCACGGAAATGGCCTATGTGGCATGGGGGGAGGGGACAGTGCATGCTGGGAAATGAAGACGGAGAACAGAGGTGCCAGTTTGTCAGATGACTGCAGCCATCATCTTCATGACGACCACTGCCTCCTCGTCAGATTTCAGGATCCAAAAGGATTCTGGGGAAATAAGATAGGGGCAGATGCAGCCTCCTAACCTGGCACCTTTGGGGCAGGGACATTCCAAAGGACATTCAACTGTATCACATTCAACTGTATCACAATCTCAAATACAATAAGTAACTGGATTTATTCTTCAGAGAAGAATTACTTTGGATTGCATCGAATTGCTGCCTAAGACTAAAATCTTAAAAATACTTGCCTGAGAACAGACCCCTTTGAACTTGATGGGTTTTATTTCTGAGCAGATATTGATACGAGTTGATTTAGCTTCACCCTTGAAAGTTTTTTGTTTTGTTTGTAGACAATGAAATGCTTTTATTCCATCTGGCCACTAAGTCTTTACTGATATACTAACTATATGTCTTCTCTGGCTTTCTAGACAATTAGCAGTATCCCACATTGTCTATTTATTTACATCTGCCTAACTAAATGACATCTTCTTGCCTGAGCCCCCTCCCACCTTAAGAGCCAAGAGCAAAATTGAGTGAAAGTAGTCTTTCGGCTTCTGTTTGGCATACAAAAGATGACTTTTACACTACCCTCCCACCAGCAAGTGAGGCCAAGACAAGGACTTGCAACAGGGATCCTGTCTCTGATTTTTACAGCCTCACTTGCTCATGGAAAGGGGTGGAAATAACCTCCTTATGCTCCAACCAGAAACTGAACAGACTTCCTTTGTCCAATTTGCTGGCTTTTAAGGTGGGCTGGAGTAGTATTTACATATGTTTACAGTAAGACTTACTGATCCATATTACAATTACAATTACAGATCCTTAACTCTAAGTTACAAATTCATAACTGTAATACTGAATACCAGCCATTACTTTTAATTCTGCTTGCTACTGTTGCAGTGAATTGATTAGTTCTGACTGCTCTGTATCCTACCTTTGGGAATCCAATTGAATCTTTAAAATAACTCGTTTCCATTTTCTGTCTTACTATACAATAACCATGCATGCACAAACATAATAAATGGTTCAGACATGCAATGTGTTCATAATCACATTTGCTGTCTCATTAATAAATCCCACAGAGTTCAATGGACCATGGTTTAAAGTTGCAGGGCAATGAACTGGAATAAGCCCCGCTGAATAAAATGAAATGATCTGTGAGTTGCTACAAATAGGGCTAGGCGGCTAGTCTATAATAAAGAGATAAAACAGGGAAGAAAACTTTTTTTTTTTTTGAGCTGGTGTTTGGGTTGCAATAACACCTGGTTGACCATGTTTTAGCCAGCTTCTAGACATGCTACCCAGTGCCTTTTTGAATCCTTACCAAGCCCAAATTCCAAGTTTCATTTTAAAAAGCAAGTTTCTACCTCTTGTAAGAGCAGAATTGTGGGACAAAAATGGGCAGTCATTTTGCAATTGTTATATAAGAAAGAAGCCTACCCTTGCCTTTTAGCCAAACAGTGAAGTCTCACACCCATGACTAACACTTATGACCTATTCTCTCAATTCAAATTTTGATTTCCTGGGGTCTGTGTTACAACTCTGCAGGAAAGTCTAGCTATTAGAGAGAAGTCTACCTGAAGCCTGGTTTGCTCCTTGCAAAGTTTGTACAGAAATGGAGCCACCTGGGCAGAGGAGATAAGCAACAAAGTAGTGTGCACAGTAGTGGGTGTAAGGTGCAAGAGAAGGGAGGTGTGGCAATGCGAGCTGAGAAGAAAGGAAGGGGAAAGAGGGAAGAGAAGTGGAAGTGGTAGAGGAGTGAACTGTTAAGTAACAAAAAAGAAGGCATGGTGTATGGGCATGTGTCAACTGAGACATGGAAGGGAAAGGAGAGGAGAGATAGTGAAAGATGCAGTGGCAGAGTGCAAGTAGCAAGAGAGGTAGACATAAAGTGATGCAATATGCAAGAGTGGGAGGAGTGGTACAAGATGAGACAAGGAGGGAGGGGAGGGTGAGAAACACAAACAATGGAGTGCAAGAAACAAGGAAAGGAAGCATGGTGCTACCCTGTGAATTGGGGGTCCTGGGAGGGGCGCCCAAATGACCAAACAAACCAAGCAAAGATGGGGAAATTAGCTGGAGCACTCTCTTAAGCTAGCGAGAGGCAGGGTAACTTAGCGGGAATCTTTTACCCTATGTATACAGGTTCAGGTCAGTGAGCAGTCAGACAATCAAAGTAACAGTGATGATATTTATTAACAAGCAGACAAATTATTAAGAAAACACAACCACACAGCTAACTAGAAATAGGAAATGAGAGTTTTGGGGGAAAATGGGTGATACGACACCTTTCTCGTAGTCCTGGAGAAGTGCAATTGAAGAGAGGAAGCTCGGTATGGCGGCCGAGGGGAATTCACTGAACAGAGCGGCAGCAAGGCTGGATGGAAGTCAGGAGCGATCCGAGGAACTCTCGGAACTGGGGGTTTTTATTAGGGAAAGAATGACCATGGGCTAGTCTAGTCTTGGGCGAAAACAGTGAGGTTTAGGCTTGAGATAATGTCTCTGAAAGGTCAGAATTTTTAAGTCAAGGTCTGAATTGACAATAGTATAGTCGGTATGCAGATGCAGCTAGCTTGGCAGTTGAGCTCTCAGCTCGCCAGGGTGCCCGCTCGGGGCAGGGGTCTCTTTGTTTTGACGCGCATCTGTAATGAAGGTGTTTGCCTCGGGAGGCCTCCTAAAGCAGATCTGGCAGTTTCTGGCTTGCCTTGGTGTAAACTAGTGGGGTGTAGACTAGTGGGGTGCCACAGGGGTCTGTCCTGAGCCCGGTGCTGTTCAATATCTTCATTAATGACTTGGATGAAGGAATAGAGGGCACGCTGATCAAATTTGCAGATGACACCAAATTGGGAGGGGTTGCTAATACGCCTGATGACAGGATCAAAATTCAAAAGGACCTGGACAGATTGGAGAGCTGGGCCAAGGCTAACAAAATGAACTTCAACAGAGAGAAATGTAAGGTCCTACACTTAGGCAGAAAAAATGGTATGCAGAAATATAGGATGGGGGACACGTGGCTGGCTAACAGTACGTGTGAAAGGGATCTAGGAGTCTTCATAGACCACAAGCTGAACATGAGTCAGCAGTGTGATGCGGCAGCCAAGAAGGCCAACGCAATTCTTGGTTGCATCAATAGGAGTATGGTGTCTAGATCGAGGGAGGTATTGGTACCACTCTATTCTGCATTGGTTAGACCTCATCTTGAATACTGTGTCCAGTTCTGGGCACCCCAATTCAAGAAGGATATGGATAAGCTGGAGCAGGTCCAGAGGAGGGCAACCAAAATGGTGAGGGGCCTGGAAGCCATGCCCTATGAGGACAGACTTAGAGAGCTGGGTATGTTTAGTCTGCAGAAGAGAAGGTTGAGAGGGGACATGATAGCCATGTTTAAATATTTGAAGGGATGTCATGTCGAGGAGGGAGTGGGCTTGTTTTCTCCTGCTCTTGAGACCAGGACAAGGAGCAATGGATGCAAGCTGCAGGAGGGAGATTCCGCCTGAACCTCAGGAGGAATTTCCTGACAGTCAGGGCTGTCCGGCAGTGGAATGTGCTGCCACAGAGTGTGGTGGAGTCTCCTTCTTTGGAGGTTTTTAAGCGGAGGCTGGATGGCCACTTGTCGGGAGTGCTTTGAGGGTTTTCCTGCATGGCAGGGGGTTGGACTGGATGGCCCTTGTGGTCTCTTCCAACTCTACATTTCTATGATTCTATGATTCTAAACAAGTATGAGTCAGTGTTTAATAGCCATGCCCAGCTCGGTGCTTGTTCGGAGGCCTCATAAACACTTGGCTGGTGGCAAAACAGGACCGAATTGTGATATCGAAATGATATCTAAAGTTTACCAAAGGCCAGGCCAGTTCACGGTGATAACAATGGCAAAGGGACAGCTTGAGGTAATAAAGAGTTAGATCTGCCAAGGGATGTCATGAGGAGCAAAAGAAGTAAGGAGAAGATGAGGAAAAGTGCAAGGGAACATGGCCTGGTTTGTAATATTGTCCTTACTTTCCTCTGTATTTTCCTTGTGAATCAGATCATTAAATAAACTCATGGGAAAAAAATCTCTGTTGTGCTCTGGTAAGAATACAGTAGGATTGGAAGTGTCTTTTCACTACAATTATCACCATGCAAGAGCATTCATAGGCCAAAACACTTTAGGCTTTTCAGCTAAAGACCTTCTTTTAAGCATCATATGAGACATGTTTCCTTTTCTCTTGTGGATTCTGTGTTCCTCAGTTTTTGGTCTTTTTGTACATACTCCCCTGACAATTCTCTCTTTGGCTAAAACAGCTTTCTTTATTTTAAATAAATAAATAGGATCCACAGCTCTTCCCTCCTCTTCCTCCTCACTAAACAACAACAACAACAACAACAACAAGGTCCATGAATAAGCATCCATAAAATCATGCTGTAAAAATACTACTGTCACATTTCCATCCATACTTGGCCTTTTATGATAGACAGTGGATAGAATTTTATCTGCTTATTGATGGGTCGCATGGTTCTTCTCCCTAATTGCTTTTCAAGATGCTAGCAAACTGGTAATGCAACTCTGCTACAGAAGAGACTTTTGCTATTGGTTGCCCACATTTCCTGTATCAACAGTATTGACATTTCACTGTCCTCTTGAGCTTTCTTTCTTGACTAATGCACTTTCTAAGTTAAAAATTAAAGCATGGAAAAGTCTTGCTCATTCGAAAACTCACTTAAGGAGTAGAAAAAAAATAATCCATTGCTTCAGACAAAAATCAATAGAGGAGTAGAATATTACTGAAGTTTGAAGAAAACCAATTAAATAATGCACAAGGGTAAAAATAACAGAAATTTTAAAACCACAGAAACGAGTTCTGTGAGTCATACAGTGTGCCTGGTACAGGATAGGCATTAGGCAAGAATTTTCAAATATTTTAAGACTGGAACATTTAACAAAGTTGTATTTCAGTCAGCTTTCTTGTACATTGTTCTGTTTCCCCATTCTTCTTTTATCAAAGATACAGACAAGAAAATGCCTACATGGGTAAGAAGGAAGCTTGTGGCTTCAGGAACATTGATAATTACATAAACTGTGGAAGGAAAAGACATGGGGATGGTAGAGAAGGCTGAAGGAACCCTGTAAATAATCAGGAGGAGAAGAATGGAAAACTGAAGGGACATCCTGTAAACAACAACTCTGTTGCTTACCTCAATAAAATTGTAAATAAAAAGGAGCTGAGTCCAGGATTTCTAAAACTGAAAACCGTTGTGTTTACCTACTTATTTCTCACTTGTATTAATTACATCCAAACAGATGTTAAAAGACAAAAGATGTTTACAATGAATCAAATTACTATCATAAAATCCAAACCCAATACAGAAAATACAACCTAATGCCAACTCCCAATTAAATTTACCGAGACACTCAGAGAGCTAAAAATTATCACATAAAAGCTAAAAACAACACATTCATTCTAACCCACCCGCATCTGTGTCAAATATGACTCAATTTAAAAATTAAAATAAAAACCTTTAAAAGGCCAAGAAAAACAGAAAGTATTTCTCTGGTGTTGAAAAGACAGTAATATAGACAAATGGCACTTTCTAGGGAGAGCGCCAATAATTGTTCCAAATATTTCTTTTCCTTTTCCTTTCGCAAGCAATATGGTACTATTAGCATATCTTAAATTACTGAGCTTCCTTTCTCTAGTTTTCAAGCCTCCTTCCTCCAGGTCTAATCTTGCTTTCTATATGATATGTTCTGCATAGAAATTAAAGGGGTGAGATGATAATATGCATTCTTGACAACTTCCAATTGGAAACTATTCTATTTTTCCATGTTGCATCATAATAGTGGCTTCTACTCCCGAGTGTCAATTGTGCATCAGAACAATCAAATGTTGCAGTACTTTGGAGCTTTTTTAGCATTGTTGTTGTTTTTGTGTGTGATCAAAACACATTTTTGACTTATGGCAACCCTTAGGAAACCCTATCATGGACTTTTCTGGGACTGAGGCCATTTCTGCACTAGATTGTTAGCGCTATTATTCCACTTGCAACATCCTACGGCCCCTCCTGAAACTGCAAACCCCAGGATTCCATAGGATGTTGCAAGTGAAATAATAGCGCTATAACAGTCTAGTGCAGAAATGGCCCAAGAGTGTATGATGCACTCAAGGACATCAAGTGGGTTTCCATGGCCAAGTAGGAATTGAACCCTTGTCTCCACAGCTGCTGTCCAACATTCAAACCTTTACAATACACTGGCTCTCTTTTTCAGTGTAATCCATAGTTTTCTCCTGCATTCTTTGTTATAATCTTAAGAAGCACTGGCTGACTTTCTTCTGAAATTCTTTGGTGTGTTCTATTAGCCAATGTATTTTTACAATATGGTCCTTAGTGCCTCTTCTTTTTGAAATCCAGCATTTCTGACATTTCTGACATTCTGACCTGACATTTCTCACACCATATATGATAAAAGTCTTTACTGTAAAATCTTCAGCATTACTTTGCTTGCATGGGAGATTAATAAAATGGTCCAATGGTCATTACAATCCATGGTGACCTCTTTCTTGGAGATTGGAAACTATGGCCCTTTCCACACCGGGGTATTAAAACAGTGCAGAGTGACCTCCGACGGAGGTCTTCTGCACCGTGGAGTGGATTGGGGCGGACTATTTTTCGTAGTTCCGTACCTCAATCCGCTCCGAAGCAACCAGAACTGGTGGTGCGGTGTGTTTTTTAAAAACCGCTTTTCAGAGGTTTTTAAAAAGTAGGGAGCAAGCGGCCCCATGCAGCTCTGTCGCCGTGCTCCTGTGCAGATTTGCAGGCATGCACTGGGCGTGGGCTTTAGGCTGGCGAGCTTCTCTGGTTGGTGGAGAGCCTCCGCCAGCCGGAAGCCGCCATTTTGGACGCCGAGGCCACCATTTTGGACGCCAGAGGACTGTGGAACAGCGAGATCGCGCTGCTTCGCATGGCGACGGACTTACCTGGCTGCTGGTAAGCTCTGTTTTAGCGCGTTTTCCTGTTTCCCCCTCCACGTGCAGAAAGGGCCTATATTAAGTCTTTTCAGACTGCGGGCCATTGTCTAGTTTTCCACATTATTTGGAAAATTCTTGTAAGAATTTGGAGGATTTCCATCTCTATAACTTGAAACAACTCTATTGGTATGCCATCTGTTCTGGTGATTTATTTTTTTCCAAGTACTTTGACATCAGCTTCGACTTCACTTTCTAAAACTGTAGGTTACTCATCATAAAGCTGTTACTTGAAGAAATCTGTCATCTTCTCATCTCTTCTGTATAACTTTTCAGTGTACTGCTTCCATCTTCTCTTTATTTTGTTCTGATCATATAGTGTGCTCCTTTGTTGATCATACAGCATCTCTACGAGTAGTTTAAAGCCATTTCCACACTACACTGCTTTATTATAGTGCTATCCTATGGAATCCTGGGGTTTGCAGTTTAGGGAGAGGCCTTTGGAATTCTCAGCCAGAGAGCTCTTTGGCCTCAGTAAACTACAAACCCCAGAATTCCACAGGATGTTGAAAATGGAATAATAGCACTATAACGGTGTAGTGTGGAAATGGCCTTAATTTTCCTTTGATTTCCCTGAACTTTTTGAGAGGCTCACATCTATCTTTTTTGTCTTTTATTTCTTTCCACTTACTATTATAGTAGTTCTATTTGTCCCTGGGTATAAGTAATTGAACAGCTTTATTCAGGTCTTGATCATATTTCTGTCATCTTTCTTCTCATTGTTTGCTAAGAGTTATTTTCATCCATCTTTCTTTTTGGTTACAGTCAGTGTATGTGTATGTATACACCTTCAAGTTGCCTGTCAACTTATGGTTGACCCCATGAATTTCATAGAGTTTTCTTAGGGAAGAAATCCTGAGAGTTGGTTTTGCCAGTCCCTTCCTATGAATTCCTATGAATTATAGCCTACAGCCTTGGTATTCATGGGTTGTCTCACATCCAAGTACTAACCAGGGCTGACCTTGCTTAGTTTCCAAGATCAGTCAGGATCTCATGCTTTTAGGGTATGTAAGACTTCTAATTGTATAGGGACAATTTGTTTATTGTTCTCTTATTCACTAGCTAATAACTGTCCCTGGTGACCAAACTAGTCATTACATTGAATATGTACTGTGCAATATCATCTAGAAAGAAAGAAAAAATCATGAGCAGCAGCATAGAGGGGACACATTTTCACCATTGTCACATCACACAAGAAAGTAAGCTGAACACTTCTTTCCCCAAGCATGATGCTGTGAAAAATTGCTCCCTGATTTCTAAGACTCACTAAAGTAAAGTGATGCATTGGGGGGGGGATATTTTTTGTGAGGGAGGAACTGAATTTCCCCTCCTTGTGTGCTGTGGTCACAATGAAATTAACCCTCTTGCTTTTACTATTAAATAATTAAAAAAATAGAACTGCACATTATGTCATTGCAGAATGTGTAGTCTGACCCTCAAAAAAAAAAAAAAATACACAGAGTTTTGTCCATATCTGACCCTGGGTGCCCGTTCTCCCCACTATGCCTTGGCTCCCTTCTCACAGACATTCAAACACAATTTGATGTATGTGATTTTCCACTTTTCTGGGAGCTCTCCATCCCTAACCCTAGTGAATGTGGAGGGCTGAATATATAGTCTGCTCTCCATAAACTGGCAAAAGTTTCCCTATAGTTCAGGTAGTTCTTTACAGTTCAGGACCTTGTAGATCTGTTTGTAACAAAATAAACAAATAACAATAATTAAAGACTAAAATCAATGTGTAATTATTTTCTGAATAAACTGTACTTCTAATATATCAAGCATGACAGTTTTGTGCCAAACAAGTTATACACAATGATTTTCTTTGTTCCTAAAATAACAATGTGACTTTCAAGCCATAAAAGCTGCTAATACTGTATTTTTCATTTTTTTAAAAAAATCCCCTTTCCCTGTGAACATATTTTATTCCTCAGGGCTTCAGAATTTCCAGAAATTTTACAGCTCTACTTCCTTTACTAAGGAAACTTAGCAGGGAAATGACATTACATACTTTTACGAAGGGGAAATTAGAAGAGTACGCAAAGGATACCGTATTGAAGAATATAGAGATTTATTGATATACAACTGGTGTATGGAGTATAAACGTTCGTTAGATAATGAACTCTTATTCAGCTCCACTGAGTGCAAAGCTGCTTATTGTCGGGTAAGTGTGTATAAGATTGGATTCTTACGCTGAAAACTGAAAACCCAATTGCTTTGGAGTAAACACTGTGGTCAAAACCTTAGTTTTGAGTAAAGAGACAAACGACTGCCCTTTTAGACCTATTTATTTCATTTTCCAGTTATTCCTAGGATAAGGGCCACAAAACTCCAAAATTCCCTCTTCTGCATGAGTCTGCAGCACAACAGCAGCAACAACAGTATGTTATTGTTGTTGTTTTTACACCCACCAAATGTATCTTTCTAAAAACAAGAAGCTTTGGGGTTTCCAAAACAAAACTGGCAGCAGTGCCTGGACTCTCTCTCTCTCTCTCTCTCTGTATGCCTTCAAGTTATCTGCTGACTTATGACGATCTTTTGAATTTCGTATGGGTTTCTTAGAGCATTTTCACATTACACAATTATAGTGCTGTGATTCCACTATAACTGCCTTGGCGATATCCTGTTGAATTTGGAGGTTTGTAGTTTGATGAAGCTGTAAAGTTGTCAGGTTGAGAATTCTAAATAGCCCTCCCTTAACTCCAAATCTCAGGGTTTCAAAGGATGGAAATATGTCAGTTAAAGTAGAATCAAAGTGCTATAATTCTGTAGTGTGAAAGGGCCTGTAGGCAAGAAACACTCAGGAGTGGTTTTGTCAATTTCTTCCTCTGAAATGTAGTTGACAGCAGTGGTTCTTAACCTTTTCTATACTGGGGACTCCTTCAAAATACAATTTGTTGCCAGAGTCCCACCAAGATTTAAATATTTCTAATTATTAAATGTTTATTTATTTATTACATTTATTTATTATTTATTATTATTTATTTATTAAAGGCTTCTGGAAAGTAGGATTCAAATCTCTGCTCAGACACTGGGTGATCTTGGGCAAGTCATTTTCTCTCAGCCTCAGAGGAAGGCAAAGGCAACCCCCCCCGAACAAACCTTGCCAAAACAAACAAAACAGACAAACACACAAACAACTGTGATGGGCTCATCCTAGGTTCGCCATAACTTGAAGTGACTGGAAGGCACACAACAGCAAAGTGCCACCAACAGGGAGAGGTTCTTCTAGCCATCATGTCTCTCCCCTTTGAAAACGGACTTACGGCGACCCTATGATGGGTGGGTTACATGGCAAGGATTGTTGTCTTTGCCTTTTTCTGAGGCTAAGAGAATGTGACTTGCCTGAGGTCACACTGTGAGTTTCCACAGCTGAGTGGGGATTGAAACCCTGGTCTATAGTTGTAGTTTTTTTTTAATTTTTTTATTAAATTTTATTTAAACATATATTTAATAACAATAAACATAAAACACAAAACAGAACTATAAACAAGACTATGTACTACAATACTACCATACAATAAAAAAAAACCCAATACACTAACATATAACATCTTCCCCCCTTGCCGAAACTCAGGTTCCATTGCTTCATTTATCTGTAACGATCCTTCTTCATCTCTTCTTTTCCAACACCGAAGAAATAAAAACTGTTTCACTTTATTTCCTCTTTTGCTTCCTTATTCCCCTTTTATTTAATCTCTTGAACATTTTCCTCTCCCTACATTTTCTCAACATGTCCAATTTCTATAAATGTTCAGAACTTCTCATATATCTAAAAAGCTAGTAGCCTTTTTCCCCAACAAGCTTCCCATATCGGACCAACCGTTTTCCATTCTTCTCTCGATTTACTTTTCATATTGTCTTCCAGAGATTCTATCACAACATCTGCTTCTGCCATCTCATATAATTTTAACAGGTCTATAGTTGTAGTTTGGATGCACACACACACACCCCCGCAACTGTGCCCTTTTGTCAGGGATGTGGCAACGGTAGGGGTGGTGGGGCACAAAAACTTCTTCATTTCCAAATGATGAAGCAGTCTGGGGCACACACACACCCTGCTGCCATGTCCTTCGGTCTCCACAACCCCTGCCGCTGTGTCCCTGATGAAAGGGACACGGAAGCAAGTATGTGTATATCCCCCAAACGCTGCCCTATTTGCAAATGAGGAAGCAGTTTGGGCATTCGCACCTGTCACCACTGCAGGACCGCTGGTGCTGGCGTTGGACCCCAGGTTAAGAACCACTGGACTACAGCAGCAGTTTTTAACCTGGGACCCATGGACCTCCCCCCCCCGGGGGGCCACGATGTCTTCACAAGGTTTGAAGAAATGCTTTTACAATTAAGGAAGAAAGAAAAAGCAAGAAAGACGGTCATATACTGATCTCGAAAAGTCGGAGTCCTTTGCCGGTGACAGACATCATTTGTACAAAATTTCATAGCAGTATTGTAGCAGGAACATAGGGGCAGTGAGACCTGGAAGGTAAGGAGAAAGAGTTTATTAAAAGAAACAGACGGGCTGCTTGAATGGAAAGTGTCAAGAGCCCGGAGCACAGTTTGCAAAGTGGTTTTATAGCATTTCTGGCACACAAAGACATTTCCTCTTGCCCCTCCTTCACAGAGGTTTTGCTGTGGCTTTCACTTTCCCCTTATCTCTCAAGTTGTTTACATTTCAGAAAATGGTTTACAAAACATCTCAGGCAACGATGCACACTGTGACCTAAACTTGTATTGGAGACAGGAACTCCGCTGAGCCTCGCTGGCACAGCATATTGCAAAACACTCTGACTTGCCACACACTTTTGGAGGATTTAACACTTTTATAGAGTCTTAAGGCTATCTAGACTGACCCTCCTTCAAAGTCCACTTCAGTATCTCAAACCATTCAAGAGTTATGAAAAGACCTGCTTGATAGCAAAAAACGTACTCAGCACCTGCTACTCCTGTGCTCCATGAGAACATGCTGAGTGGCTCCACATTTGAAGAACGGAACAACTTTAAATAAATATTTGATGTTCTTCAGGGTTTAAATCTTGTTGTTAAATCTTCGTGGCTCGCTGCAACAAAAGATATTTAAAGGGGGTCTGCGGTAAGCAAAAGGCTAAGAAGCGGTGGTCTGCAGCACCTGGTTTTCATTGGCGGTCTCCCATCCAAGGATTAACCACGGCGGAACTCGCTTAGCTTCGACGATCAGGCGGGAAGCGGCGCTTGGATTACCGCTACCAACCCCACCAATAGGAAAAGCTTTAGAAGCCACGCCCCTTTATCAGCCGCCCCAGAAAACTGTCTATTTTAAGACGAGAAAAAGGGAGGGGAGGGCCTCACAGGACGCCAGACAGGATCGATCAACGGTAGCACAACGGATGCCCTTCCCAGGCCTGGGAGTTGCGACCGAGTGAGCGAAGAGGGCGAGGAGGAGGAGGAGGAGGAGGATGCAGTGCGCGTGCGCGCACGCCGTGGCCTGGGCGCTTCCTCTCCCTCTCGCTCCCCGGCCGCCTTTCCGGCGCTGCCTCGCGTCCTCCCTTCCCATCCCGGTGTTCCCTCTGCTGGCGGAGGCGCTTGCGGGAGGCGGGCCTTTCATGGCTGGCGGCGGGGGACCATGACCGATTACGGGGAGGAGCAGCGCAATGAGCTCGAGGCCCTGGAGTCTATCTACCCGGACTCCTTTACAGGTGCCGGGCCAGTGCTGGGCTGGGAGGCGGGCGCGCGCGCGCGGAGCCCCGCCTGGGGGGAGCAGATGGGGGCTGGCGGGACGGAGGGGGCAGCGCCAAGTTTCCCACCTGTGGCACCTCTGGTTATCCCCCCCCCGGCCCGCCTGCTCCGTTCCTTCCGTTTGGTGCTCCTGCGACGCGATCAGAGGGTCTTTTCCAGCCCAACCCCAAGCCCCGTCTTCCGGAGCAGGAGCGCGGTCCTCCAGATCAGTTCGGACTGCAACTCCCAGCAGCCCTAGCCAGCGTGAGCAGTAGGGAGGGATGCTGGGGATTGATGTTCGGCGGCGCTTGGAGGGCCACGCGTTTCCCACGCCCCTTTCAGGGTGTCCCGGGCCCCCTCGGAGTGCGTGGGCTTCGCGTGGGAAGTTAGAGGCTGCCCTTACTTTAGCTGCCTAATCCCAACCTTTTCTTTGCCTTCCTTCACTGAAGGGCGTGTGTGTGTGTGTGTGTGTGTGTGTGTGTGAGATCTCAGCAGCTTCACAGCAGAGGCAGCAGTTTTCCTTGCTCACTTTCAGGCCTGTGAAAAGGACAAATCCTGTGCTCTCGGGTTACTTCTGGACAGTAGCTTGTTCAGTTGTGGAATCCAGATCTGCTTCCTGCACCCTCTAATACTCTTAAAATAAAATTTTTGTTTTTTTTCCATCTTTGCTTACTTATAAAAACTTCTACTATGCACACTCATTTGGCACTGAAAGGTGATGTAGATTAAAATACATGAATTTAAAATCTTACAAATGAAAATCAAAGGCTGTTGAAAAGATAAAATATATGAAGGATAGTTCTGTTGAAATCATTAGTGTTCTGTGGTGGGAGTGGGGCTGGTGTGTTGCTGGACCTTGTAGTGACAGCAGGCATCTTCTGCTTGTATGCAAAAGGCGAACTCTCATTCTTCAAAGTTCACACAGTGCTAAAATTCATGAATTACAGCTTTCAATTTTATGTTTTTGGGGCATTTGTGCTAGAACAAGTCTCCCCGACAGAGGAGTTTGCCCTACTGACTTTGGGTCAGTGATAGACAGTTTAGGGATTCTTAGCACTTCTGGACTAGTGTGAGGGTCGTAGCCTTGAGTCAGGCTTGTACTCCTTTCCTGTCCACTGTCTTCATGCCATGTTACTGCTTATCTCCCTGGGATAATCAAAAGAAGGTTTTTTTAAAAAAAGGAAAAGAAAAAAATCATGCACTTGTCAAAAAGTTTGGCAACCACTGCCTTGATTTTTTCTTGTTACAAGTGAAACTGCTGCAGATAGTATTTTTCACTTTGGGGTGCGTTCTTGACATATATATGTCTTCAGTGAAACTGGCTTTGTAGCCTTAAGTGAAGCAGACAGAGTAGATTTAGTTTAAAGTAAAATAGCCTTATTTCTAGAACATTAAGACACAACAGTTTTTTTGGTAAACATTTCAGCAGGACATTCTACTTGTATGTTGCTAATGGTGAGGAAAAAATGTACTACTGCAGCACATCCAGCCCTACAGCTCACCCCTGTAGTTCCTCAACCTGTGTAGATTCACTTGCTATCCAAAAGCCAACCAGGTTCATTGTAATCCAGTGTGGGGCACTTAGACACTTGGCCCACCCACCTAAATCTACACCAGTTACCAGCCCTACTTGGAGAGTTTAAGGTTTGTTCGATTGGTCTTCAGCATGAAATGCATGTGCTTTTCCATTGAGTTATATTAGTTCTTCAAAAGGTGAGGGCTTCTGGATGTGACTTCCCTTCAAATTACGATAAATCTGGCTGCTGTGGTAATTTGACCACCTTGGACTACCTGTGAAGTTAAAGCCAGTTTTAAGCTTAAATTCATTTAAAGAACAAGGGGAGAACAGCATTTATGAAGCTTCCTGACTTTGTGCTGTGGCTGAGCAAGTCTGCATGTGAATTTGCAGTGACACAAAATAAAGCTAGTCTATGGGGAAGAATTTTCTTGTGTTTCCTTACTATCTTTCACTTTTTTCTGCAGTGTTATCAGATAATCCCCCAAGTTTCACTATCACTGTGACATCTGAAGCAGGAGAAAATGATGAAAGTAAGTTTGGTGTTTTTAGATGGAAAGAGGTGTCCCATTAGAGACCACTCCCCTTTCATGAAATACTTGAATGTATGACATCATGATTCCAAAAGGTGAGGGAGTATATATATTAATTAATGACGGCTGTAGGCCATACATCTTTGATTTTCTGCATGGTGGTAAATTTGAGGCCCTTAGCTAGAAATTCCAACCTCGTAATAAGCACTTGAGTGGCTTGGATAGGTCACCGTGGTGGAGTTTCAGCCAAGTTCTTTTAGAATGTTAAAACCTATGTGTAGTGAAGAGCTGAATCCCGACCCCACTCCCAGCTTTTACTCCATTCTTTGCACTCAAAGTTCAAAAAGGAGCCTGAGAGTCATGGCAAAACAGTCACATAACCTTGCTGTAGTTCTGCCCTAATCTTTCTGGGTTTTTTTTCTTTCTCAAAAAATACATGTTAAGGAGGCAAAGATGGAATACGTGTGGATTTTTTTTTGGTTGTTAGAAGTAGGTCCCATCTGTTTAGTTTCACCCTTAAAACAGAATTATTGTAGAAACTCTCAAAGCATCATTGTTTGTAGGCCCACTACACAGTGATAGTAGTATTTTGGTAGCTTCTTTAAGTGACAGTGCATGTACTTGCATTGGTGTTACAATATTCTCACCACCCTGAAAAAATGGACAGAAAACAAGAAAGGATGATTAAACTGGAGTGAGGGGAGAAAACAAAAACATTGGATCCATATGGTGAGCAGTTTTACCAAATGATCTAGCATGTGGATAGACTGCTCCCTATTGAGTTGACAGCAACTGTCACGTGACTTGTTTCCTTACCTTATGTAGCCTGTGTCCTTGGCCATTTCTGCACAGGGGTAGGGAATCGCCCCGTGCCAGTACTTACCGGACCTTTGGGCTCGATGCTTGGGTCTAGGCTGGTCTGGAGCAGTGCGTGGCCGCCGCTCCGCACTGCTCTGGGGACAAAATTGGCGGCTTCCAGTTGGTGGAGGCTCTCCACCAACCACTGAAGATCACCAGCCTAAAGCCTGCCCCCCGGCAGATTGCAGGCTTGCACTGGTGCGAGCCTGCAAATCTGCACCAGAGCATGGGAATGGAGTAACGCGCTCCGTGCTTTTGAAAGACCTCTTTCAAGCGGTCTTTCAAAAGCACGCTGGACGACCACTTCAGGCTGAGGTGCAGTAAGTAGGTCCGACCCAGTCCGCTCCCAGGTGCAGATGTCCTCTCTGGGGGACGCTCTGCACCATTTCTTTAAGCCTGTGCAGAAATGGCCTTTGTCAAAGTTTGTCTGTGTTGGTGGTTTGAGATGTACAGGAATGTTCAGACATCACCATAATAGCCCAGTGTGGTGATGCACAATGTTCAGTAACTCTCACTTGATTCATGCTGCAGTCTGGAGAGGCCAAATAATTGCAGACCTTCACTCTGTCTTTTGTTGGTTACGATGTGTGAACATGGAACTGTGGCTTTTCTATCCCTAGTAACTTACAGTCATAAACCATTTGTTTATTCCTGGATTACGACTCAGGTGTTCACACCACATAGTGAGTTTGTCATACGTAGCAGATCTGCACATTGTTCAGCCCTTCCTGCTTGCTCATGGAGCGGTAGTTGGGCAGTGTGCACAAATATGCTACATGTAAGCAATAAGCCAGAGTTCCCCAATCCTAGGACCTGTGAACCAGGCTGCTTACAATTTCAGTGCTGTTAAATGTTGCTAGCTACAGTTGGAAGTTTGAACCAATTATTACTGTATTACTATTATTATTATGTGCATTACAGCTGTTCAGACGACCCTCAAATTCACATATCCAGAGAACTATCCAGATGAAGTCCCACTTTATGAACTGCTTTCTCAAGAGAATCTTGAGAATAGTGACGTTACAGACATACTGAAATTATTACAGGAGCAGGTGAGTAGCATCAAAAACAGACAGAGCTACCAGCATGTGTATATGGTTCATGAACAAGAGAAACAGGATTTTGACCTCCCAAAGATCAAGATAATGAGTTCTAGAGATATGCAAAAGCATATAAAAGACTTCCTGGATAGATATTTAAAGGAAAGGCAATCCAGCCTTTGTTGATGCCTCATCTGTAGATGATACAACTCAAGACAAACTCTTGCACAGCTTACAGATGATTACACCTTATTATTTAATTCCAGGTGACAAAAAGTCCCTTTATGTGTAAGAGACCTCAAAGACATGAGTTTGTATTGAAAGGTTGAAAAAAAGTCTTACCACCCTCCTGCTGAGTCTGACATGGAGTTGAGGAATGATCAATCCACTCTAAACATCATCAGATATAAGTCTGTGAACTCTAGGCCCTCCAGCTGGCTGTTGACACATAAACCTTAATGTTTTATTTGATACTTTCTAAACATGACAGGTAGACATTGTTTACCTTTCATTAAGTCAGTTGTAGCTATGAAATATACAAAATGCGTAAATACACACATGCAGGTTTGCAAGTACTTTTGACTACTGCTATGACTATGCTGTCAGCATTAACTTGGCCAGTGTAACTTCGTTTTGTCGTGGAATGCTCCTTCCCACCAATATGTTTGAAAATACAAAGATAAGGATATTAGGCTGGCTTTTTACCAGTTAGAAATTAGAGCTTCACTACGTTGGTCTTGTTTTAAGTATAGGTAGTTAACAGGAAGTCATCCTGTTTGATGGAGTGGTTTACCTGGGAACGGTTGCTCTCACTCCCACTGTAAGTGGAGAATGATCCAACATTGTATGGAAGGGCTCCTGCTTGCAGCCTCTGAATTCCTCCCTTTCTAGAGATTTGTATGGACCTAGCCTCAGAAAAACCTGTTATAGGTTCGCCTTAGGATCACCATATGTTGGAAGTGACTTGAAGGGACATAACAACAACAACAACAAATTATTGAACATTGTAGGTGGAGGCTGCCTACTACAAAATGTTTTTGAAATAAAAATGTAACATCTTTTATTTGCTCTACCATTAAGCTCTTTTTGAGTGAACATCTCTCCCATTGTGTTTCAGGCGGAAGACAACCTTGGTATGGTAATGATCTTCACACTAGTATCAGCTGTGCAAGAAAAATTAAATGAAATAGTAGATCAAATGAAAACAAGAAGAGAGGAGGAAAAGAAACAGAAGGAGAAAGAAGCAGAGGAGGCAGAAAAGGTAAAAAAAAAATTGTCAGTGGGCTTTCCTGGTAGTTGCAGTCTTTAAACACACTAGTTCCGTATAAGGTAAAGAGAAAATGTAAAGAGAAAAGCATTTTTTTAAATGGGATGCAGTATAAAATCAGTTGAAGCTGAATTGGATAATATTATCTAATGATTGGATGAATTTTTGATTTTCCTTTTCAAAAGGATGCTATCATTTCCCTTCCGCTTCGTTTTTAGATGACTAAATTTGGTATTTTTCAAAGCATATGGAAAATATAACTAGCTGTATTAATGTTTTAAAAGAATAAACCAAGTAGCAGCCATAGCATAGTACCTTTGCTAAAGAGATTGGATGCCGATTTGTCAAGGATGTTTTATCTGTGAATTAATGTAGTGGCAGGAGGTTGGGCTAGGTGGCCCAGGGTTGGGGAAGTACCTTCCATTTCTATGATTCTAAGTAGACTCTTATTTGTCCTCACATATAATTTGCCTGATTTACATGTTGATTTGCTCCAGCTGATCAGTCCCACAAGTCCTCATTGTTAAATGAAGCCTGTCATGTCCAAATCCAGCATGACCCAGAAATCTATTTGTTTCTCTTGTAGTAAACTAGAGAAAAATTTGAAGGTGTATTTCAGACTTGTTCCTTTGCCGCTTTCAAGGAGAAACAATTGAAACTAATCTCCGAGGTCTGGATATCACACTAAACCAACCATGGACTGAAGTTTCATGGTTTCTTTAGTCAAATGAATGATCTGCCAATGTACAGTAATGAACGTGCCCTTTTGCCTTACAGACATACCTCAGTTAACAAAGCCTCTGACAAAGAATCTCCTTTTTACCAAGTCTTCTTATGCCTGCCCAACCCAGCTTTTTTCCTCTTGACACATGTGGGATGATGGTCGAGGAGGGCTAAGAAACATAGCATTGAATCTGCAGTAAACAACAAAGCTTGAGATTTTACTGTAATCAGTCCTGCAACTGGGAGTGTCGTATTCTGGATAACTTGTACTCCAGAGACTTCATTCAGAGTTAAACAGCAGTATTTATTTGTAGCAAAGCAAGCAACACAGCACACTTCATTCGAAGTCACTAAGACTAAAGCATACATGGTTACAGGTTTTATATCTTTCCATACAAATTTAGGTATGCATAGCTGTGATTGGGGAAGTTCCTAAGTCTCACATCATTCCAATATTCTAGATGGTTCCTAGAGCCACAGTTGTTTACAGATCTTTCATCCCTGAAGCTGAAATATGTTCCTGTCTTCTTATGTTTGAGCATTTCCAATTTTCACATCTTTGATACTTCCCTTCTCCCCCACCCTGCAATCCCTTCCTCCTTGACTGGATACATTGTAGTAAGGAGCAGTAAAGCTATCAACTATTTGATGCCCTGGAAAAGACTACAAGCTTCAAATGGATACATAGTTTCAATCAATAATTGGCAATTGATACTTGATAGTGCTCTAGCACTACTGATACTTTACTTTTTTTATATACTTTTTTTTAACATATAGCAATGCTTCCATGGCACTCCTGTCACCATTGAAAACTTTTTAAGCTGGAAAGTCAAATTTGATGCTGAGCTTTTAGAAATCAAAAGAAAAAAGATGAAAGAAGAAGAACAGTCTGGCAAAAATAAACTAACAGGTAAGATACAACACTTGCATTGAGTCTCTCATCTTGCTAGAGCCAGTGTGGGCAAAGTATGGCCATCCCAATGCTGTTCAAGTGCAACACCCATCATCCCTGGCCAGCGTAGCCAGTGATGAGGAATGCTGGTAGTTGCAGTTCAGCAACATCTGAAAGGCTTCACTTTGCTTCTGTGTTTGAGGCAGGCTTCTAAGAGTTGCATCACAGACTTGGATGGACTCTTCTTTCTTTGTCTTTTCAAATTAAGCCCATGCATGCTGTATTACACTGGCTAGGATACTCTCTGATTTCAAAAGAAATTTGTCATACACCCAAAGAAATTACTGTGTGATTCTTTGGATCCAGGCTATCAGTTTGAACAGACTACAGAAAGGTAGTAGCAGGAGTTTGGGTAGAATCTTCTGTCAAATGTGTTAGAAAGCATCTTCAGTCATTTCACAAATACCGAGGCCTAGCATTTTAAATACTCCCTTTGTTCTAAGGCAATGGTTCTCAACCTGTGGGTCCCCAGATGTTCGTGGACTTCAGCTCCCAGAAGCCCTGAGCATTGACCATAGTGGCTGGGGCTTCTGGGAACTGAAGTCCACAAACATCTGGGGACCCACAGGTTGAGAACCACTGCTCTAAGGGAAAGAGAAATATGATCACTGGTGGCAGTTTTACTCAGAAGAGTAAATCCGAATGTAGGAAAGCGCTTGAAGATGGTTCAGCAGTGTGTGTGAGATGAGACGGACCTGCCTATTCTTACTCCATTCTATTTCTGTGCAGTCCTGAGAAGACTAGAAACTTCCACTTCCAAATAAGAGTTCCTCGTGTGGTCTGAACTTGGCTGAAGTCTGGCTTAAAAGCAAAAACCAAAGCTTCTGGTTTTCTCATGTGTGCTGGAGGAAGAGAAGCAGGAATGCATAAACTCAAGGCTTGTATCAGCTGACAGGCCTGTGTGTGCAACACTAAACTGTAGTTTAGTGTTCTGTCCAAATTGGCCAACCTTTTAGGGAACAGAATTGCAGCATTAAGTGCTGAATATAAGAGAAGACTACTATGGACAAAAGTACTAATTCGACTTTGAACAATGTATTCCTAATCACATTTAAAAAGTATATCCCAATGAGTTAAAAATGGGGCTTACTCCCTGGTTAGTGACCTACAGAACCTAAAGAATATATTTGTTGTTGTAATTGTCTTAATTCTAGTAACTATGTCTGAACCAATTTATCCTTACTTTTCTGTTACAGGAAAACAGCTGTTTGAAAGAGATCATAATCTTGACACATCTGACATTCAATTTTTAGAAGAAGGTAACTTCATTTATTTCTGTTTCCTTTGCTGTAAATTGGGCTGGGCAAAGTGCATTTTTGTGACCCTTAGGAGTCAAAAAAGTGGAGTTTTTTCCCCAGAAAAAAAGGTGTTCCAGAATACCCTCCAAAGGCACTCTATGGAGTATGGAGGGCATTTCCACCTCATTTGGAGGCTCCCTGGGCCACCCAGGAGTCAAAGACATTTTTTGTAAAAAAATTTCCCCTAAAATGTTCCCTGGGGGTTGGGGTGCATTTTCTCTATATTTTGTGTGTTAGGCCTAGGAGAGGCCTTTTTTGAAACCGCTTGGTGAAAATATACCCGCTCCCCATTGCCTCAGAAGGTGTTTGGGGGGAAAAAAAGATTTCACTTTCAGGAGCAGCTGCTGTGGAGAGAGATGGCTCTCCAAAGTCTTCTCGGGGGCTGATGCAGCCCCCAGCCTTCTACAATTCCCCAGCCCTGCAATAAATGTTATTTTTTTCAAACCAAAATCAAAATTTGTATCTGTTAATTGGTTAAATGCTGTCTACAGTATTTGTCAAAAGAGATAAATTTTCTAAAAACACTTTTAAAATGAAACATTTATCTATATATTGTCCTTCTCCCCCATGATAAACTTCCTATTGAAAACAAAACTCTGGGAACAGATGGGTGACAAACTGAAGTGAGGTGACTGCTGCCTTAGAAAGGGGTCTATCCTTACGACTTTGGATGGCTTAGGCAGATTACAAAAAAAATTGTGTAATAATAAAAGAGTGCATTCAGTTTCTCCAAGCAACAATTATTGTTGATGCATCCTTACTAGTGAAATAATTTATTTTCTGAAACCTAATTCCAATGTTACTATATAAAAAGGCAATTTTGGCATGTCTCCCCTTTGGAGCTGTTGCTTACAGCAATTCTAAAAATGTTGGCTTGGAAGACAATTCCATTGTCTTGAGCGGAGCTTATTGTTAAAGTGTGCCTTGGACTTCAGCCTTATATAAGTAGGACAAAGTTAATTCAACAGAAATGATAGTAAATAAACCAGTGAGGTTTAGTGGTTTAGAGGACTGAACTAAGACTGGGGGAAAAAGGGTTCAATTCCCTGTGTGGCCATGGAAACCTACTATGTGACCTTGGGGGAGTCACACACTCTCAGCCTCAGAGGAAGGCAATGGCAAGCCTTCTCAGAGCAAATCTTGCCAAGTAAACCCTGTGATAGATTTGCCTTAGGGTCACCATAAATGAGAAATAACTTCAGGGCATATAGCATTGTAACTCTTCACAACATAGAATGGGAGGAACATCCCCATTCTAGTTTGGTTCACATTATTCTCAGACTCTCGAATTATACAAAGTTCAGTTATTATCTTTCAAACCCAGAACTCATAAGCAGGCTGGGTGAGTGGAATATGCTCTGTCCTTTCCGCTGTCCCCGTCTAGTTGTCATTTCAAAATCTTTTCCAAAGCTACTTTTTCAACTGCAGTGGATGTACAGAGCAGCCAAGATGGTCAGTTTGAAGAACGGCCTCAGGAGGGCAGATAATTCCTCTTCCATCTTCTGTTAACTCCACTCAGTCTCTTGATCAGCCCAGGGTTGGTTTGGATTGAGAAAAGATTTTTAAATGCAGAGCAAAAGTTGTGAAGCTCTATGTTCCTTTTTTGACTCTGTAACCCATACTTCCCATAATGGAACTGAAGATTTAGTTTACAGTCAATCCTCCACATTTGATAGGATTAGGTGCGCAGGAGCCCTGCAAAAGTAGAGAAACCGGAAATATCAAAATATATGTGTGGGAAAAGGACCGAGGCTTGGTGGGGAGAGTAAGCACCCAGGGCCCAAACCAGGTCAGGAAAAGAGAGGAAGGGGTTGGCATGGTGGCCATATACTTCCTCTCTCACACTCACGTCCTTCCTTGGGTATGTGTGGGACTTTGGGAGAGGGTTTGTGGTGCTGAGAGATTAGACAGCAGCTGCGGGGGAAACAGAAAGGTGGTTTTCAAGGAGTTGTGTGGCCTGATTGGAACCACTGGGGGGAAGGAAGCACTTGAGGTTGGGGTGGGGTCAGGGGTTGGAGAAACTTGCAGATAATCAAATCTGTGAAAGTTAAACCCACAAACATGGAGGGCCAACTACACATTTAAATTATCATGATTTCAGTATAACCAAATGGGATAGAGGTAGGGAATATTTGGCCCTCTGGATATTGCTGGACAAATTTCTTGAGCTTTCCTCAGCCTTTGAGAGTTTGACCAGTGATCGGGTTGATGGGAGTTGGGTATCAGTTGTTTTCATTCACAGTATTTTGAATTGTTTCTGTCCACACTGTGGAGGGTATCTTGATGTCCCTCAATATATTTAAGTGGTAGACTGCAAGACTTTTCAAAAGTCGTCCTGGGCAGCCCATCTGGTACTGCCTTCTCCTTTTACAAAATTGTTAGCTTCCTTTTCTCTTTTCCCCCCACCAGCTGGAAACAGTGTGGAAGTAGATGAATCCTTGTTCCAGGAAATGGATGACTTAGAATTGGAAGATGAAGAGGATGACCCAGATTACAATCCTGTCCATCTAGACAGCGACTAGACTGAAATTACTGTGCCATCTATGCTTATCAAGAGATTTGAACATTTGTACAGAGACACACCAGGATATGTTTTCGTTCCCTTTGAAAAATATTCCCATGCCAGGAAAGTTTTTCGCTGGTGGCTTCCATCACAGATAATAAACTGGCTTTAACAACTGAAATGTAATTTGCTTGTCTCTCTAGCATTCTTAAGGAAACTGGATTGTGTTGCAAAGTTTAAAATGTACTTTGAGCAAATTGTAATGCCATCGTCTTAGGTTGCTGCTTTGGATACAAAACAAACAAAGCTATTGTCATATTTTCTTCAGTCTCCAAAAATAGGGATTTATCTTAGGAGGAGCAGTTGCTCTGATAAGAAGCTGCTCCTTGGAACTCTCCCTTTTAAAAACAATATTCCAAATGTTACAGAATATGTATGGTACAAGTATAAATTTGGGGAGCAGGAAGGATGAGGTTTAAAGACTGATTTGAAAAAGTATGATGTCTCTGGTATGGTATCTCAAGAGTTTTACAAAATATCAGTGACTGGTTGTTGGTGCTACTGAACACAGTTTTTCAGAAGACATTTTGCTGAATTCCAGGAACAGTGTATGCCTAGAGTTTACAGACTTGCCAAGCACATCAATTATATTTAGGCAGGCAAACAGTCAGGCCCTCCAGGATGTTGTTTCCCATCTACCGTTGGCAGCACTAAGGCTCATGGGAATGGTAGTTCAATAAGATCTGGAGGACCAGAAGTTGTCCAGCTCTAAATTATAGTGTGGTTCCTCTATTTTCATACAAAACAAACAATCATGGAAGGTTCAGTTGTTATAAATTTGGCAGATTAGGTCACAAACAGCGATGTTCCTAGTTTATTTATTGTATGTCCCACTTTCCTCCTGGGACAAGACCGATTAAAGACTTGCTAGTAGAGGCTGACAAGTGGCACATACACTTGGCTCCAGGAGGTACCGTTTTATGTGTTTTTACCTAGTTGGGTTTGATCCAAAAAGGCAGCTTATAGATCAGTAACTATTAAGATGAACATACTGTTAACCAGAGAACTGAAGCTTGTTCCCATTTTGTCTCTGCCATCTACCTTGCTTCAGAATCAAAATTTTCTGTAACAAGTGGCTTCAAGTCAAAACAAGGTACAGATAAAACCAGCACCACCTGTTGTTAGAGATCTGGGACAACTTTATGGACAATTTTCTGATGCTATATTTTTTGTGGAACATGGAACACCATGTCCACATATGTCCACTAATATATGCATTTATTTAAATATATACATTTATTAAAGGATTAACAAACAGAACAAAAGAAAAGTGAACAAAATGTTTTGGCTTCTGCCTTCCTCAATTGATAAAGGCAAAAATTTACATGTTTCTTCATAATTCCCTGAGTTGTACTCACAATCTGACATAGAGACATCAGAGCACTCTCTAAAATCTTAATTCCTCACACAGCTCACTATGTCCCCGGCTATTTTGACAGATACTTTATACTGATTTTTTTTTAATCTGGTGGCCAAAGCACACTGCAAAGTCAAGAGGCAACGCCTAGCAACTCTCATTTTCTGAAGATAGCTGGCTTTGCAATATGCACTGTCAACTGAGTGACAAGGCTTCTATCTGATAAGCTTGGAGGTGAAGAATGATGATGAGAACTTTTGGAGTTAGTGTGCTATGACTAGAAAGGTGCTATGAATATTTTGGGTCATTGTTAACATGTATGTGACAGCATTCTATGGGGGGATATCTGGATTTCTGTTGTGGGGTAGGATATCTCAACTTCTGGTGTGTGGGTGCGTTAATTACACCTGTTCTCAGCTGCTCTTCCCTATGCCCAGCTAGCCACAATTGGCACCAGAAGCCACTGACTCAAGTCCCTATGAAACTTCCATTAGAGAATGGAACCGTGAAACCTATACTCTGCCTTCTGTATCTTGTAATCAATGGAACAGATCATGAGCAATTCAGAACAGACAGTTGCATGTTAGGTTAAAGACATGATTAAACTTGCAGGTGTTTAAGTAGTAACTATCAGAGACCTTATCTTAGGCTTGGACCTTTTTTAAAAAAATTCTCCCCTTTCTATGCTCCTAATGAAAATCTCACACTATTCACCTCTTATAGAGCTCTGATCCCAGGCAGGCAGTTGCTTTTGGATGCCTTTAACCATGAAAACACTGTGATGGGACAGTCCACAATCAAGCATATGTATTGTTTTGCCTAAAGGTCTCTCCCCTTTTTATAGTGGCTAAACAGGTGACGTTGCAAGAAATTGAATAAATAGGTATAAATCTTTTTTCCTCCCCAGTTCTTTGAGAGAACATTTAAATCTGCAAGTTCATTCTATGTGAATCTTCAAAGTGGTCATTCTCTTGCAAATGAATAAACGTATAAACACCGTCTAGCATCTTTGTCCAGCAGTTATGATATCATAAGCTGGACTTACTGTATCCCAGTTCAGGGGATTCATGTTTATGAATGACTTAACCTCAAAAAAGCTTTTTGCAATCTGGAAGTATTTCTGAGGTGTTGTGGGTTGTGTTTCAGACTGCTAGGGAGTTGTCTTTATCATTATTATTGCTACTGCTGTTACTGCTGCTACTATTCAACTGTCTGCCTCTCTTCTATCGCCACCACACTCATCTGTTGCATCTATCTATGGCAAATGAGTAATCTAGACAAAAAGGCAGGATACAGTAGGTGTGGGGTCAGGCCTGTTGGTGCCTAGAGCCTTAGATCTGGGGCTGTAATGAGATGATGTGGTCCGCTCCATGGCTCCTTTAATCTTTCCTACTCCCTCAGTGAGGTAGCAGCTGCCTTAGGAACTTCCCTAATAAAGCCATTGGATTCTTTTCTGGTAGTGGCACTCATGACTCCACTGAAAGGAAAGGGCCCAAGCCTTCTGAATACAATGTTAACAGTGCTTGCCCAGGATGTGGATCTAGCCTTTCCTTTTTCTCCAGGAAAGCTTGTTTCTCAGCATTGATTATGTCGGCCAAGAAGAAGGCTAGCAATGCTCAGTTCTCTCTCCCTGAGGGCAATCAGGTGGAAAGTTGAAGGCTGGTGACTGCTACAAATATATGGTCCATCCCATAGCAAAGTAGGTATCCTGGGAAGAAGCTGATCCAGATGGCTGGGAGATGTTTTCTGGTGGTTCTCCTAGCGATTCAAATCTTCCTACTACTGCACAGGGAAATCCTTGTCACTGATAGGAACTAATTGTAGACCCTTTTTTTTACTGTGTTCTACATTTTCTAATTAAAAGGGTATTTTAAATGAATTTTAAAAACTAAGTTGCAAATTTGAATTTCAGTGTTAACTTAGCTCCACACTAGGAAGCAAGATTTCTATGCATTTTCCAGCTGTTTTTTGATCCAAAGACTAACAGTCTTGAATTTTTCAAAGGAGAAACAACAAAATACTGTGTAGAAGTTTGTCTTTTAAAAATAACTTAGAAGTTTAAAATATTTAAGAAGATTTTGAGAAGTTCTATCTAGAACATATCCTACTTTTTTCAGCTGTTTGAGAGTCAGAAAAATTTCTTCTCTGACTAGAATATTTCAGCTTAACTATTATTGATAAAGAGCAAAGTACTTTCAGCATGGACGGGTTTTTTTAGACAGCATTCAACGGTTTACTACTTCTTGGTAAATAATTGTGTAACAAACCAAACTATTTTGTTCCTACTGCAGAAAGGATCATGAAGAGGAATGCATACATGAGATTTAGAATTGCTTAGAATTAGTACATGGAAATCTTGAAAAGGTCAGCAGATGGTGTCCTTTCACACAGTACACCAATGCTATGTGCTACCAGGAACCAAGAAGACAGATCAATTAACTTTTTACCAAGCAAAGACTGGCTGATAAATAGCAGAATACCTGCACCATGTCATGTGATTCAATACCCTAGCAAATAAAAACCATGATCTTCTACACAGTTTCTAAAGTCTTCAGCACTGTCAACTGAGGGAGAACTTAAGAAGTCTCATGAGACTGTAGTTTTGTCGTGATCAAGGTATCTGCCCTGCCAGGTAAGTATGTAAGTATGTCTGCTTCTCTAGTCATATAGTGAACATTGTTGTGGATGGAGGACAGAATTTCCTGCAGAACTAATAAGAAGCAAAAGTAATACCTTTATTAAGAGGTGCTTTAATACCATGGATCTAATGGGTACAAACGGCTTTTACAAGAACCAGTTGCATGTTCCATATTGGAAATTGATGCACAGTGGGAGGACTTGGTGGTGGCACCCCTTTCATAACTCTTTCAAGATGTGGATGAAGAGATAAAGACTGCGCCCCTTTCACATTCAATATTGTTGCCAGAGGTGCCATTTGCCCTTTTAGCCCCTTACCTAAAAAGTTCTGATGAAATGACAATGCCTGATTTATTTTCTGGTTCTAAGAAATTCACAGACTTTTCATTACATCAGTATTTCCAGTTTGATTCAATTTTAAGTGAAATAAATTTGTATCATGAACACAAATCAATTATCAATGAGTTCTGACTTTATTATAATTCATATAATTTAACATAATTTTCAAAACATGATTAAATATTTACTTCACTCAGACATTATGAATTTAAGAAATTGGAAAAGCTTAAATATAAATCTGTAAATGAGAGGACAGAGGAATTGCCCTCTTACTTAGCAAACAAGGAGTGATAAATTGCAGAATAACTCCACCATGTCAAGCGATAAAGTGCTTCAACAAATAAATAAAAAGCATGACCTACACATAGTTTCTAATGTTTCCAGTGCTGTCAGCTGAGGTAGTAATTAAGAAGGCTCATTCTGTTGGTCAGCTAACAACATGAAGACAGTATGTTGTTTATTTAATACAATCTCAGAATATCCCGGTCTCCTTAGAGATTCCAGTTCAGTCTCAATGTACTTAGATGTAAAAACATCTGTGAGGAGTTGATAGCATCCTGTTGTTTTCCCTGAGAGTAATAATCTATAGTGAGGCCTCTGATTTTACTTGGATGCAGACATATCCGCTTGGAAATTTCTGAAACTATCCCGGAACTCCTTGAACACCCCCGATTCAGACCCCTCTCTCTTGGTTATATGTAATGTCTGCAGAGGAAGTCTGCTTGCACATTCTCCTTTTCCTTCACATATTGTGCTGACAGAAACTTGGTTGTCCTTTTTGCCCACGCAAAGAATTTAATTGCTTTTTTGTGAAAAGACCAAGATATTGACTCTCCCCTACCTCTGTATCTATGATTTCACTGTCACATAATGGCTAGGTGTTAGTGAGATAGCATGGATATGTCATCTAGGTGTGCAGGGTGAGTTATTCACTATGTGGAACAGATATATTCTGCTAACAGTAAAAGAAGTGAAGTTGCTTATACAGTAATGTGCATTGTAGTTACATACTGCACATTGTGGTGGCATGTGGCACTTTGCACTTGCGCCTTGTACATTGCACACTGGCAACCAGAACTTAACGTGTGTTGCACAGTGTTGCTATCCTGAAGATGGGTTTTATAGTGGTGATTTAACATACCCACCCACAGAGAGATTTATGCTCAGCTGAGGGGATGTTGGATTGCAGCTAAAATAGTGATTAACTGCAGTACTACATGTTTGTTAGCTGAAGAAAAGAATTTTATTCAAATAATGCTCTACATGCACATAATCCATGGAATCTTATGGTCATCCAATTTTTGTTCAGAAACAATGACTTTAAGGCTCGAATGCTACATATACCTGAGTACAATCAGACTGAAACTCAATCCCACTGAACATCCAGATATGTATACATGTCTATTGAACTTCTAGACATGCAACAGTTTTTTTCACACTTGTGTTTTATAGTGGAGTAATGGTTGTGTAACTCACACTATTATTTAAGTCATTATCAAGAACTGGATGTAATGAGTACACTGATACTCTTTCTGCACTACACTGTTATAGTGCTATTATTTCACTTTCAACAGCCCATGGAATCCTGGGATTTGCAGTTTAGGGAGGGTCATTTACAAATGTCAGCCAGAGAGCTCTTTGGCCTCAGCAAACTGCAAACCCCAGAATTCCACAGGATGTTGAAAGTTGAATAATAGCACTATAACAGTGTAGTGAAGAAATGGCCTGAATGAACCCTACCTAAGTGCTATTGAATAATGATTTACAATCAGATGCAGTAAACCTTGTGGAGTACTTTTTGCATGACATAATGGTACTTCCATTTATCTCTAGGAGTAATATCATATTCTCTTCTCCCAAAATAATCATTTAATAGTTCTAATCACAGGTCTGTTCTGGGGGTTTGAGGTGGATGCAAATGCAGCATTTGTTACCTCGTCATGAATGTTCATGCTTGGGAGGTGCACTCCATCCCTACTAAGGCAAGACAGGAGTCAAATGTCTTTTTTTTCCTTACTAGCTTTGAACCCTCTCCTCTCATTTCCACAAATAATGTTTGAAATGGAACCCGTTGTTTTCAAGCAATGGATGCTCCTGCACCATTAGCAGCTCTCCTAGGGTTAATGGTGTCAGTAAGGCAGATGGGCAAGTTTCCATGTAAGACCCAAGCAATGGTTCCTAATATTTCAGATGGCAATCATTCAAAAATAAGCACAGAGTGATACACGTTGCAAAAGAGCTGCAGTGCTCATTGGCACAGGAACTTTGAAAGGGTCGTCCTCACAAGATTTGTTATTCAGGCCCCATAAAGAATAAAGAACAGATGTCAGTCTGAATATTTGTGGCAAGGGGGAGGGTAGGGATGTTTATTGAATGGGCCAAATTGTTCAGGAGAGGGATATCTTAAGAAAGAATGTGCAACATCATCTGGTTAGAGCTACAGCCTGCTCATGCGGCATTAAGGCATTTCATAATGTTGATTCAAAGCAGATAAGTGGTACTTCACATATTTTGACTCCAATCCAACATTCTCTCAGTTCAGCATAAATATCCTCATGGGTTGACATGTTAAATCAGCGCTACGCAATCCCCATTCAGGATGGCAACATTGTGCAACCCATGACATGTGGATATCAAGGTGACTGAAATATTCTGAGATAGTATTAAAGAAACACCATGGAGCCTTCATGTTGTCAGTTGACGAACAGAGTGAGCCTTCTTAATTGCTGCCTCAGCTGACAGCACTGAAGATCTGCGTCAGTCATGTTTTTTATTTGCTGGTACACTGTATTATTTGACATGGGGCAGTCGTTCTAGAATTTATCAGCTACTGTTTGACTGCTAATCGATCTGTCTTCTTGGTGCTAGTATGGCATAGTACATGGTGTCCTATGTGAAAACACTGGGTTAATCTGATCAGGTGGAGAGAGGGGGAGAGTTCCATTGTTATCCTGCTTGCTGGGGGTCCCATAGGGAGATTCCCAACATCTGTCAAAATTGTCACTTGTGGGGAAAATTATCTATGAACACCGCTTTAGCAATGCAAACAGGGCAGGGTAATTAAGGATCTTTTACCCAAAGTTTACGGGGTCAGGCTCAGTCAGAAATCACACAAAAAGGTCCAATGAATGACTTTATTGAATAGTAATAGTTCGCACTAACGCAAACACGCACAGACGCATTCAAAGGCTAATAGAAATAAAGAGTGGAAATAAGATGGAGGGATTGTTGAGGGATTCACAGCTTGGGTGATACTGCACCTCTTCCTGAAGTCCTTGGTCCAGGAAGCAGCGATCGAACAGCAACTCAGCGAAGAGACGCTGAGAAAGGAAGGGGGACCGGTCAGTTGGTATGACCAGGAGGCATCATACTCATTGCCTCGCTTTTCTCTCCTGCCTAACTAGCCCAAAAACAGGGACTATTTGTAGGAAAAATTTACTTTGAAGGCAAATCCTTTCCCGGGGAAAACAAACAGGGACAGAAAAGAAAAACAACTCCACACCTGGCATTTCTTGGAAGATAACAAAGTGTCATCTAAATAACAGGATCTTCCTCTGCTTTGAGGCTGTGGTGTGAGTTTCTGGAGATGGATTTGATAAGGTTTTATTGCTTCAAGTGCCCAATTTTCCGGAACACTTTTACTCCCTTCAAGTGGACTCCTTAAAGGACCATTTGTCCACCATGGGTTATCACAACATGAAGTTTCCTGTTGCTACGTGACTGAGGATTTTACTGGCCTGATCTGGCTCATTCGATTGTATGACTGTTATTGCCTACATGCACATTCGAGTGACCTCTCTGGTGGGTTAGATTAATTTTATATCAAAGTTGTAGATCCTGGGACAGGGTTTACCAAGGGGGCAACACCATGTACTGCTTCTAGGTTATTCCAAATTTCAGGTATACTTTCCCCTTATTGATCAATTGTGCAGTGGGAACTAAATAGTTTGTGAATTTTTTTTTACACAATGATTTACTAAGCATTGATTAAACTATTGAATGTTCCATGAAAAACACATTCACTATGAAAGTACTTTGCCCTTCATCTGTAGTATTTAAGTTGAATCAGTCCAGTAAGAAGAAGAAACTTTTCTTACTTTCAGAAGCTGGGAAAGGTAGGATATATTCTACACAGAATTTACCAAAATCTTCTTAGATATTTCAAAGTTCCAAGTGTTTTTTAAAAGACAAATTTCTATACAGTATTTTGCTGTTTCTGCTTCCACCACAATAGTAAAAACAACAGTTGTAAATTTTTGTGCTAGCTATGCAGGCATCAGAGAGCCATCTCTTGAAATACAAAGGATTCTACTTTAACAAAGATATGGTTACACCAGAATATCTGGATTCACTGGAAGATTTTGAAGTCAAGGAAAGTGATGTATTCATAGCCACTTATATTAAATCAGGTAAGATGAAGAGAAAATATTTTCCAGGAGGACTAAAAATTTAACAAGATACCTAATCAGCTGTTGACCTGCCAATATTGTACAGCGTGGATGGGAACTATGTTGTCTTCAGATGTGACATTGTAATTCCCAGCATTCATCATGGCTGGCTCAACTGTCTAGGACTGCAGGAAGTGGTAGTCCCACAACAAGAAAGTGGTCCTACACAAGTAATCCAGTACCGAAAAGTGTAATACAACAGTTGTTGTTCCTGCTCTAAGCCTTTGTATAGCTGTTTTCAGAGTTCAGCAAAATGAACAAAAATGACACTCCACTCCTGCCGCTCTACATCCTACCCATTCTCTGGAAGTCACTTGCCAAAGTGCCCAAAACACACGGTCATCTCTCTTTATGGGTGGGAGGCTGAGAGAGATGTCCAAGAAGAAAATTCCTGGAGATCTGCAGGGGCAACATCGGCTCTCTTCTCATACTTGCAGAACTGCAGCCAGGTAGTTCTGCCAAGTCAGCAACTGTTGGTAAATGTGCCAGTGAGGAGCATGGCCATTGTCCTAAGAGGGTATTGAATACTTTCTTCTGCAATGTCCAAAGAGATTATACTTGTCTGTGTCAACGACAGGATTCTGGTCATTTGGGGCAAGAGGAAAATAAAATGTGGAAATAGAGTTGGTAAAGTTAGTAGATAAGCTGTTAGTGCATTATGTTGATCATTAATAAGCTTAAAAATTTAATTCAGATAGAATTACATTGGAAGAGGAAAAATTGTTATTATGTAAACTGTTAAATTTATGTAATTCCTGAACTGAAAGAGATTAACCATAATATTATTCTTATTCTTACTCTTATTATGCGGGGGGTAAAGAACCAGCTGGGAAGTTTATCAGTTTTTTGCTGTCTGGTGTGGAACTAAGTTAACACTGAAATTCCAACTTGAGTCAATCAATTTAACTTTAAAAGTTCATTTAACAGCCTCTTTTCGTTAGAAAATGTAGAACTTAGTAACTTAATTGGTTTTAATTAGTTAGTTCCTATAAGAGGCATGCCGGGGTAAGGAATTGCCTGTGCAGTGCTAGGAGGACTTGAGTAGCTGTAAGAACTGGCAGAACACATCTCCTAGCCATCTGGATCATCTTCTCCTTGAGAGACATACCTTCCTATGAGACTGACCACATCTTTGTAGCAATCACTTGCCTTCAGCTTTCCACGTGATTACTTCAAGGGAGAGAGAACTGAGCAATGCTAGCCTTCTTCTTGGGTGACATAATCAATGCTCAGAAGCAAACAGGGAAAAAGAAAAGGCTAGAATTACATCTTCGGTGAGCACGGCTAACTTGGAAGGCTTGGGCCCTTTCCTTTCAACTAAGTCAGTGCCATCACCAGAAAAGAATCCAATGATTTTATTGGAGTGATTTCTAAGGCAGCCGCTACCCCACTGAGGAAGTAGGGAAGATTAAATGAGCCACAAAGTGCACGACATCATCTCCTTATTACAACCCCAGCTCTAGGACTTGAGGCACCAAGTGGCCAAACCTCATGCCCACTATATCCTGGCTTTTTCTTTAGATTGCTCATTTGCCATATACAGGTGCAACAGACAGGTGTGGTGGAGGTGAACAGTTGAATAGTAGCAGCAGTAACAGTAGCAGTAATAATACCGTTCAGAATGACAACAGTATCAGTATCAGTAATGCTACAAATAGTAATGGAACTAACAGTTCCATCTTTTTCTTTACGTGGATGACATTGATTATCTTTAGTGAGTTTTTCAAACATTTACTTTAATGCTATTTTATCTCAAGTACCTATTCTTGAACCATAAATATAAGTCCTTCAGTTTCTTTTTTCAGCATCCCACTTTGTAGCTCCTCCAGATGTTCTGCTTCTCAACTTTTTCTTTTGTGTTCTTAACATACTGAACATGTAGTAAATTTATTTTACCAGATTTCATGTTTACAATGGTTTCTTGTTTTACCAGGCTCCACATTTAGCATGTTTTAGGCCCTCCAGTTTATTTTCAGTTAGTGAGAAGCTTTTAAAAAAATACAGAGTGAACAGAAAGTGACTTGAAGGTCATTTCCTATTGGAAAAAGGTCTCTTTTGATCCTAAAAAGTCTGAGGGATGCAAAAAGTAATAAAAATGTTATGCTCCTGAAAGGGCACTGGGGAGAAAAAAAGTTTTTCTTTATGGTGGTTACTGTGAGATGTGACCCTTCAAGGTCCCCTGAGTGGCAAACATGGTTGCACCAATCAATTGTCTATCCTCATGTAAAATATGGTTTGCTGTCATAATTTTCCAGGTTTTCTGACTGGTGTATTTAGTTCTTCAGTCCAACTCACAATTCCAGGTTTATAATGAATTTTCCTCAGGTAGTACATAAATGGTTTCAAATAATTACATTAGACCTTTCATACTTACAGGCACAATGTGGACTAGAAACATTCTGGACTTAATTTACAATCAAGGTCATCAAAATGGCTCTGAAGTCACAGATATCAAAGTGAGAATTCCATACCTGGAGTACAACATCTACAATCTGGATTATGTCAATTACTCATCACCTCGCCTCTTTTTGACTCATCTGCCCTACTACTTAGTGCCAAAGGGATTAAGAAATAGAAAAGCAAAAGTATGATTTTTTGTTTTGTTTTTGTTGTTGATGTTATAGTTGTGTGCCTTAAAGTCACTTTTGCCTTATGGTGACCCTAAAGCAAATCTATCATAGGGTTTTCTGCAGCTGAGATTGTATGACACATCCAAGGTCACCTGTTGGGTTTCCATGGCCAGATGGGAAGTGAACCCTGGTCTCCAGGGCCATAGGCGAATGCTCAGACCACTACACCCTGCTGGCTTTCCCTCCTGTTTTTACATACATAATAAATTTTGCCTTGTTTTCACATCTCTTTTTTTCATCAAGATTTCCACATTTTGCCAGAGAATTCCCATTCTGTTTATGAGCAGTTTGACCATAGTGTGCATCTACAAATGCCATAGACTTTTGAGAATGACCATGTGAAGATTCACATAGAATGAAAGTGTAGAGTTAAATATTCACTCAAAAGAGTGGGAGACAAAAATTTATACCCATTTACTCAGTTTCTTCCGATGTCTCCTGCTTAACAACTATAAGCAGGGGACAGACAATTTTGCAAAATAATACACTTGTTTTATTGCGGTAAAAGACATCCAGAAGTGTTTATCATTGGCATGACACGCCAGTGTCATCTCTCAGTACTCCTGCTGTCCAGTAGATGTTTTGCATATTTAAATATGTCTTCTCAGGAAAAGCCTATTTGATGTAGGAGAACCGACTAGCAGCAGTACTACCGGAAACATAGCCTCTTGCCTCACAGGAACACATGGTCCTCCCACCTCTGCAGAAAGGCAGTGCCATGCACTACTGATAAAAATCTTAAGGATGCATTGACTCAATAAAGGAAGCCCCAGCCTTCAGCTTAAAAGACCTGAGCAGGTCTGCTGATGAGTGGGGTTCTTTGAGGTTTCTAATCAAGGCATCACTATAAGTTGAAGCCACTTTGATGGCAAACAACAACAATACATATGCATTTGAAGAAATGCAAAGGATATTGGAGAATTTCATTTTTAAAGTACATTTGGATATTGATTATGTGGTACAGATGATATCTGGAGCTACAGAATGTCAGACAAGGACCAAAGCCATTTCCGCACTAGGCCTTTATAGCGCTATGATTCCACTTTCAGCGTCCTATGGAATCCTGGGGTTTGCAGTTTCGGGAGGGGCTGGCCACCCCCCCCCCGAAACTGCAAACCCCAGGATTCCATAGGATGTTGAAAGTGGAACCATAGCGCTATAACGGCCTAGTGCGGAAATGGCTTAAGATTGAGATTCAAAATACATCAATCTGATTTTATCATATTATTGCCGCAAATATTGGACATTACATTGCTTTATGTTAGTCTGAGTTTATAAATCCATAGAGAATGGAAAGATCTTTCCTGGCTCAGAAAAAGTGGCAGAATAAGGACCAAGTGAGAATAACAAAAAAATTGAATTCTAATAATAGTTTTTAATTGTTATAAATGTTTTAAGTCTTTTAAATTAATTTTCGATAGTTTAATCACTTTTTAAATTTTCTATTTTGTGATTTTTCACTATGATTTTTTAAATCTGTTATTAGCCACCTTGAGTCCTGAGCTGGGAAAAAAGTGAGGTATGAATACATACAATACTTTTTATCTACCTGTTTATTTATTGGTTCATTTCTGCTTTTTTCCAAATAATGTGACTCAAACTGGCTCACAACATGTTCAAAAAAGCAGATTAAAACTGTGTAAGAACATTAATTAAAAGTAGAAATATAAAGACAGTTAAACAATTTGTAAAGCTAAAAGCTTTAAAATTCATTACAAGACTATGTAACAGCAAGAAAAGACTGCAGCTCACCATTAAAAACTTATCCCAGAAAATTTCAACAAGCCTGTCAGATGGTGACCATAAAATAAAGGTGAAAGCAGGAAAAATGATGAGAAGTTGCGTATTTGACAACTACATCAATGCTACTGCCTTCTTTCCTATCAATGGAAAACAAAAGACACTACAGGTTATCCTTTTTATTCTTCCCACAGGTTATTTATGTGATCAGAAACCCCAAAGATGTCTTGGTCTCCTATTATCATATTTCCAAAATTAGTTACATAACAAAGGTAGCAAAAGACTTTGAAAGTTTCATGGAACAGTTTTTGCATGGCAAAGGTAATAATCTGATATTGTGCTATGATTTATTTTTGACCTGTTGAGTGCTACGGGGGAGTACACACCTATTTTCAACATTTTTCCAGGATTTCTAAAGAAAACACCAACCTGGTTCTAGTGCTTTATGCTGTAGATATAAATGTTAAAGATGCATTGACTCAATAAAGGAACTAGACAAGGGAGTGTGCCCCTATTGGTTTTGCTGGACCTCTTGATGGTTTTCTGACCATGATATCCTTCTGAGTTGGCTCTTGGGGATAAAGCTTGGAACTACTTTTCTACAGTGGCTCTGTTCTTTCCTGGAGAGGCGATCCAAGAGGGAGGCGATAGAGGATTCGTGTTCGATTCAATTCCTGGTGAAAGATGTCTGGAGTTTGGAGGTCAGGCATCACCAATATGCTGATCCTATGCAGCTCTATAATTCCTTTCCACATAATCCGAAGGCAGTTGTTCCTGTGCTACACCAGTGTCTGGTGCCTGTAATGGACTGGATGAGGATGAACAAATTGAAGCTTAATCCAGACAAGACAGGGGTCTTCCTGGTCAATTGAAAGACCTTCTGGGTTTTAGATGGGGTTATTCTCCCTCCTGAAACATAGGTTCACAGTTTAGTAGTACTCATGGATTCAACCCTGAGCCTGGAAATCCAATGACAGGATTGTATTTGAAGAGTTAAAGTTAGTTGCCACCTGCCCCTGTGTCTTGAGAAGCCCCATCTGGCCACAGTAACACATGCCTTGTTTGGATTAATGTAATGTGCTCTACATGGGGCTGTCCTTGAAAACTGCTCTGAAAATTCAATTGGCTCAAAGAGCTGCAGCCAGATTGCTAGCTGAGGCAGGCTATAGGAAGCACATAACTCCAATAGCTGCTGCTCCATTTCTAGGCACAATTCAGAAGGCTGGTGATGACCTATATGGGCCTATGTGGCTTGATTCTAGGGTCTTTGAAGGACTGTAGCTCCCTTTATGAACCCATTAGAGCACTGAGATCATGCAAAAAGGTCCTTCACTCTCTCACACTGGAGAAAACCAAGACACTGTAGGTTATCCTTATGATTCTTAGTGGCTGTTCCCAGTCTTTGGAACTTTCTTCCTAGATGGATGGCTTTTTAAAAAACTTTTATGTTTATACCATTCTCAAAGCTTTTGTTCAGTTATAATTGTTTTTTTAAAATGTTATTAGCTGCCTCGAATCTCACTATTGGAAGAAAGGTGTGATATAGATGAATAAACATAGCAACAACAACAACTAAGACCCTGCCCACTTTATGCTCTTGCAAAGACTTTGTGCCATGTCAGAAGAAAGGCATTACTGATATTGACTGAAAAAGTTCTTAAAGGCTTGGGCCTTAGTTGTCCAATATGTTCCACAGACTACTCTTTACAAGTATTTTATATGAAAATGTTGGGTACAGAGATGAACTTTTTCAGTGGTAACTCTCCCAGTGTTTCTGGGTCAATAGGAAGGACTACTGAAGCTTGAGCATCTTCCAAGGGCATTTGAAGACGGTGACGGTAGCATATATAGACACATAATTCATTTGGGAGATTTACAGAAAGCTACATTTTCTGTGCTCTAGGCTCTCCCTCAGCTAAAGGTTATCTGATACTCACAAAATATTTCCCCAGATAGCAAAATATCCCAAAACCTATAATGAAAGAGAGAGATCAGTATGTGCAAAAGGACGGCCATGTCAGGATATCTGCTTCCCTGAAATGAACTGGAAGGGCACTCACTTATGAAGACCATGTAAACACTCTCCATGCATGGCAGAACAAGTAGCCATTAGCCAATGCCCCTGGTGTCATTGTTTTTCTCTCCACTAATGTTAATGACACATTCATCTTTCTCTTTTATCAGTGACAGGTGGTTCATGGCTGGACCATGTGGAAGGCTGGTTTTCTCACAAGGATGACTTCAACATTCTTTTCCTCACCTATGAAGAAATGAAGAAGGTAAGGGCAAACCAAATAAAACAATAAGGTGAATACAATACAGTCAAAATAGAAATGTTTAATAAAAGGTTGAACAGTATAACATAGGGGATTTTATATATGTAGCCTATGAGCATGGCAGCCATAAGTGGCAGCTGTTGGCGCTGTGTTAATGGTGTGTGTTTTAATCCAAATTTTAACTGAGGTATCTGAGATGATAAGCCTTTTTTGAAGAACTTCCTGATGGTCAGGGCTGTCCGGCAGTGGAATATGCTGCCTTGGAGTGTAGTGGAGTCTCCTTCCTTTGAGGTTTTTAAGCAGAGGCTAGATGGCCATTTGTCGGGAGTGCTTTGAGGGTGTTTCTGCATGGTAGGGGGTTGGACTGGATGGCCCATGTGGTCTCTTCCAACTCTACATTTCTATGATTCTATGATTCTATGAATATAGGGTTTAGCCCCTTTAACAGCTGCTTTCAGTCTGGACTAGATTAAAATACATTTTACTATATGATTCACACTGGAACCGCCGGCCACCTCTACAAGCCATACACTAGAACATTGTTGTTGTTGTTGTTGTTGTTGTTGTTGTTGTTGTTGTGTGCCTTCAAGTCATTTCCAACTTATGGCAACCCTAAGGTGAACTTTTCACAGGAATTTATTGCCAAGATGTCTTTGGAGCGGGTTTCCCTTTGCCTTTTTCTGAGGGTGAGAGTATGTGACTGGTCTGAGGTCACCCTGTAGATTTCCATGGCTAAGCAAGGATTCGATCCATGGTCTCTAGAGTCCTCTATGATCCATGGTCTCTAGAATCCAGCACTTAAGCCACTACATAATGCTAGCTGGCCCAATATCTTTGGGAGTGAAAGGAGACATTACAGTGAAAGTGTGTTCCTTACATGACCCTGCCCTTCTGCTGTTTGGATAGATGTAGCTTAAAGACTTACAAATGAAGCCCATGTTCATTTTCCAATCACAAAAAACAAAGCATTGTCAAGATGTCCAAGTGAGGACAACCATTTGCTCAAACAAATGATATATTTCATCTTTTGAAGGAGAAACTGTATATGCTTAATGTATTGTATAGTTTTACCCTGAATTAGACAACTGTTCTGATTTTCAGTTCTGTGTGGCTTCCCATCTACCTCCTATTTTAGGATCTGAGAAGCTCTGTAAGGATGATCTGCAACTTCCTAGGGAAGATGCTGACTGAAGAGCAAATTGATGATGTTGCAGATAGGGCTACGTTTGATAAAATGAAAACAGATCGTAGAGCAAATCCTGATTTCTTTGCCTCTGAATTCTTCGATTTTAGCAAAGGAAGCTTTCTTCGCAAAGGTAAACCAGTGGTCTGTCCACCTTGATGGTGGTATCTGTGGAACATTCCAGACTTCATCTGGCACATACTCTAATTAATTGAATTGTCTATATAGTCCTATGTCATGTATTACTCCACTGGAAAACCCTATCCCGGGGTCTACAATTTTTATATTAAAATATGATTCTGTGTGCCAGAGAGGTCCCCTGAAGGGGCCCATAGGCAGCAATGGTCAAAAGACTGAAAACCAGGTCAGGCCAGTAAAATCCCCAGTCACGTAGCCCAGGAGACCTCAAGATGTGTAAACCCACAATAAACAAAGGGTCCTCAGCCCTGAGAAGCTGACTTGAGGGGATTAGCATTTCTGCCCCAAGTTGAGCAAATATTCCAGCAGGCGAGGACCAGAAGTCATACCGCAAAACACAGCCGAAGATTGTGAGATTTTGGCAACATCTTGCAATCTCATCACACAAAGGAAATTACCATGGTGGAGCTTCGTTATCGTTCCAACACCCATTGTTCTCCCCAGGAAATAATCCTTTGTTCCAACACCCATTGTTCTCCCCAGGAAATAATAGTCCTCCAGGTACTTTTTCTCCTACAAATAGTCCCTATTTTTGAGTGGTTCTTTGGATCACTCCCAGTCATCCTAGCAGACCATTTCTCTGTCCGTTGAGTGATCCCCTCAGCCATCTTTGTGCTGAGCCCCACTTCTCCGCTGCCTTCTTGGACCCAGGACTTCAGGATAAAGGTGCAGTATCACCCCAGCTACACCCCTTCAATATTAGCCTATGCAGTTGCCTCTCTTTTGCTTCTTAATAGGTCTTGAGTGAGTGTGTGAGTGATTGCGTTGCTGCGTGAGATTTTCATTCAATAAAATCATTTATTGGACATTTTTGTTTGGTTTTTGGCTTGGCCTGACCCCGTAAAAACTGGGTAAAAAGACCCCGCTAGGTTACCCTGCCTCTCGCATTGCTATTGCTTGTGCTCTGGCTAGTTTTCATTCCCTATTACATGGAGCACATTGAGGTGTCCTCCAAGGGACCCCAGAAATCAGGGTAACACATGGGTTTAACCTTCATGAAGTTGATTATTCATGAGCTGTGCATGTGCCTTCTCCCCTGTTCTTCCCTTCCCATTCCCATGCCTTTTTGCCTAGGCACTCCTGCCTTTCTTCTTCACACCAGGGCAAAAGGCAAGTGAATCAGAGAGGGAGCCCCACATGTGAAAAAGGAAAGTATGACACATGCCTTCCCCCAAATTCCCTTTTGCCTGAGCATGCCTGCCTTCCTTCTCTGCGTGCAGGCAAAAGGCAAGCAAACAGGAGGGAGAGAATGTGCATTTGTTCACTCTCTTGCTCATTCGAGCAGGGAGAGTTATTTTCAATTTTTCAACTTTTCTGCATCCTGAACCTTTGTGAAAGTGAGAGGCTAATCTATATTCCTTAGATCTGGAAATGTGAAATGAGAATGTTATCTTTTAGCTATCAGGCAAGAAAGACTTTTATTTCAAGCCAGGCTTTCACAGTGCTACCTAATGCTATTTTCTCCTCCCTCTTGATTTTATTTTCGCCTCGATTCGTTAGTAAATATCCATGGATGATGTTTGAATCAATGAAAAATGAATCATGCTCCTTAATAAGACAGCTACTGCTATGTTCCAATTCCAACAGTGTTGAAAGTAAGAGGAAGCCCTCCTATGAAAAAGTGGTTATAACTCAGACTGTTTGGCTTTTGCTGTTAAATACAGTAGGATTGTGCAGTTCATGTCCTCATTCTGGTTGGATAAAGTGAGAACAGCAAAAGGTTTACATTAGGCATACAAAATATTTGATTGAGAAAAATGAATCATACTCGAGTTAGAGCCGCAAATGAGTTTGATTTTGAATTTTGTGTTTTTGGGTGTAGAATTCACACATTCCTGAATAGAAGAAGATTGCTGGAGTACACTATAATGCACTAAAGTTTTATAGCATTTCTAATCAATCTCTTTACATACATGGTAAGCAAGACATCATGCAGTGGCATGGAAGACAGCATCATTTCCCTAGAACAAAGACTTCAGTTTTATAAACATAGCCACATACACATACATGAAGTATGAATAACAACTCTGGTCATCATTATGCTCTCTTTCTCTTTCTTTCCTATACCAGGGACTGTTGGGGACTGGAAGAACACGATAACTGTGGCACAGAATGAAAGGTTCGATAGCGTTTTTAAGGAAAGGGTAGAAAAGCTACCCTTCAAGTTCTGCTGGGATATCAATGATGAGTCCTGAATTCACCTCTAGCCTGAAAGAGTAAAATAGTGTTGATTGTTCACATTTAATCCGTAACACTATGAAACAAAGATTCCATTTGCAGTTGCCTCCTAATTCTAAAATAATAAGTGGAATGGCTGGAATTCATGATCAGAGTAAGGAATTCGTAGCCAATTCATATTTATAATGCGTATGCATTCAATAGTGTCAGGAATATACCAAGATTGTCAAATTTCCCTAGTCCTAAATTATCTGGCAGTAGGATCTGTTCTTTTGTCAGTTGGAACACAGCAGCCTGATACTTCCACCAACCTTTCAAACAAGCCATCTCTAGTGCACTAAGAATTGCGACAGGAAACCTCTTCTCCCTGTCCCTGCAGGACCTCACCGTGCAGTATTTTTCCGGGTTCTGTTTCAACCATTACCTGTGAAAATGAGAGGAGAGGGTTCAAAGCTAGTAAGGAAAAAAAGCCATTTGACTCCTGTCTTGTCTTAGTAGGGATGGAGTGCACCTTCCAAGCATGAACATTCATGATGAGTTAAAAAATGCTGCATCTGCATCCATCTCAAACCCCCAGAACAGACCTGTGATTAGTGTCAAGGTTGTTGCCGGACAGGCAAAGTTTTCCTATGAGTGGATGGCAGAGAGAAGAGGCGGTGTGGCCAGACAGCCAGGTGCAAGGCCAGCAGAATTGTTATGGCTATGTCTTGTGTATTAGGGAAGGCCACATGCCAGAGCACTGATTGGGTCACCTCACTTGTTCCAGCATGACAAGGTAGCATAAAAAGGCTGGTGTTTGCCTTGACCAGCTGCCAGTTAGGTGCCCTAGCTGGACCTGCCATGCTATTGGCAGTATACTGTTTGTAAGAGGAGATGCTGCCTGATTTTTCTCCGTTATCTTCTGTTTTTTCTCTTTGTCTAATTGCTGGCAAGCTAGCATGTTTTTGCTAAGTCTTATCTTAGAGTGCGGCAATAAATCAAGCTTCTAAGTCTTACTTAATGAGCCTCTGGAATTTTTTCTGCTTCACTGGGACTGTCTGCTGCAGCGAAGCCTTGCTTCACAGATAGCACTCTGCTCATGCTCAGAGGAGCCAAATCCTTCCAACCCTGACAGGTTATGGGCCTAGCCTCATGCTCCTGATGCACCAGAAGGTGCTGGAGCGGGAACTCACCATCCAGACAGCAGAGGTAGTGTGCCAAAGACTCAGAGCAAGAGAGCCAAGGACAGAGGGAGCCGCCGGCTGGTTTCAGCCATGGTCAAGGGCTACGTAACCCAAGGGGCCCTCTGGCTGCTAGATAGCAGGTGTTCTCAACATCTGGCTAATAGCAGGGGTATGTTTAAGATGCTGGGTAAAGCAAACATTGACTCTGTTTCCCTTGCTAATGGGTCTAAATGCAGGATGGAAGGCATGGGGGAAGCCTTTGTTCCTGCTTTGGGGAAATACCTTGACAATGTGCTTTATGTGCTCGCATTAGAGTTTTGCCTGCTTTCAGTATCTGAATTGGCACTGAGTGGGCATGACGTTTGTTCTCTGGAAATGTGGGTAAAGTAATCAGAAATGGGGCTGCGTGTGTGGTCAGTTTGCTCAAAGACTGGCTGTATAAATTCTTGCCAAAATACCCACGTGGCGTATAGCAATAAGCCCCAGCATGACAATTGCATCCACCTGTTGCATGGGAGGATGGGGCAAGCCTGAGTGCTGTAAAGACTGCAGAGTTAACCGTTGTGATGCCTTTTTGGACTGTGCTATCTGCAAACAGTCCAATTCTAAGGTGCAGCCATTTCCCAAGTTTAGTACCAGGGTCTCTACGCAGCCTTTTCAGTTGATGCACTCTGACCTCATTGGTCCCATGCCCAAGTCTCACGGTGGGGCACGGTAGGTGATACTCCTGGTAGATGACTACAGCAGGTACATGTTTTGCTATCTCCTGAAACAGAAATCCAAGGTGTGTGGAGTGTTTAAAAATTGGTGTGCCTATGTGGAATGTCAGTTTGAGCACGAAGTCAAGGCTCTCCAGATTGACAGGGGAGTTGAATATTTGGCTGGGAGTTTGCAGTATTTGTTAAAGAAAAAGGGCATAAATCACAGGTTAACTGCCCCTTTTCTCCAGAGCAGAACAGAGTTGCAGAGTATCATGGGGCAGTGATCCAGACAATAATGAGTTCCTTGTTGGCAGATGCTGACATGCCTCAGAAAGCCTGGGGTGAGGCAATGCTTACTGCCAATTACATTTGTAACAGGCTTTGGAACTCTGTCATAAAGATAACTCCCTTCGAAAAACTGTATGGCAAGAAACCTTCTGTTGCTCAAATGAAGGTGTTTGGAAGTTATGCCTGGGTACACATTCCTAAAGCCCAAAGGAGAAAGGGGCAGCCCAAAGCCTGCAGGTTAAGATTTGTAGGATACACCCCTGAAGGGTATCGCTTTGATCTCTGTAATGGAAGGGTGGTGATATCCTGAAATGCTCAATTTGAAGAGAACAGTAATTGGAAAAGGGTGCCTGCAAATTCTGAGGTACTCCTTCCAATTAGTGATGAAAATGATGCTGAGAGTGCAGCACAGCCCTCTCCTGCAGTCAGTCCTTCAAGGGTTAAGCAGGAGGAGGAGACAGAAACTGAGCTGGGAGAAGTGGCTCAGAGTGCAGAGCAGTCTGATGGGGAGGAGAAACTTGTCTGCAAAAGAGGCAGATCTTCTGATGATGAAGGGGAGTTACAAATACCAAGGCGATCTGAGAGGAAAACAAAAGGCATTTCTTCACAGAGGTTTGTGGTGCAAAACAGTGTGAGGGTATGCCAAGTTTCCTGTGAGCCTGAAACCTTTGATGATGTTCTGAGTTTGCCAAAGTCACAGGCTGACTGCTGGTTTGATGCCATGGACCAGGAAATGGAGTCCATGCACTAACATGGGGTATTTACATTGTATAAGGTGCCAGATGGTGTGACTCCGGTAGGCTGTCAGTGGTTGTACAAACTAAAATCCCTGGCTTCGGGGGACATAAACCACAAAGTCAGGCTTGTGGCTCAGGGTTTTTCACAAAGCAAAAATGAGTCATTTGATCAAACTTTTGTGCCACTGGCCAGAAGTGAATGTATCAGACTGGTGTTAGCTCTGGCAGCACAGAGAAATGCTTTGGTACACCACTTTGATGTCACAACAGCCTATCTCAAAGCTGAGTTGCTAGAGGCCATCTATATGCAGCAGGCACCTGGGTATGAAACTGGTAAACCAAATCTGGTGTACAGGTTAAACAAAGCCACCTATGGGCTCAAACAATCATTGCTGGAACAAGTGCCTGGATAGTTCTTTTCAGGGCTTGGGTTTCAAGCAGAGTATAGCAGACCTATGTGTGTACACCAAAGGGTCTGGGAAAGGCCAAGAAATCTTGCTAGCCTTTGTTGATGACTTGTGTCTGGTCACAACAACAAAGGAACAGGTAACAAGATTTCCCAAGGAACTGGGTGAAAAGTTCGAAGTTAAAGACCTGGGTCCCATCAAACAGTAACTGGGTATTGAGGTACAGAGAACAGAGAATGGGTTTCTGCCTAGCCAGAAGCAGAAAATATTGCAACTGCTGCAAAAGTTCAACGTGCTTGATTGCAAAGGTGTGCAAGCCCCCATGGTACAAGGGTTTGCAAAGTCTGTGGATGACAAAGTGTTCCCTGACAAAGAAATCTGCTGTTATCACCGTGAACTGGCCTGGCCTTTGGTAAACTTTAGATATCATTTTGATATCACAGTTTGGCCCTGTTCTGCCACCCTCAGCCATGTGTTTGTAAGGCCTCCGAACAAGCACAAAGCTAGGCATGGCTATTATATGCTGACTCATACTTGTTTACACGAAGGCAAGCCAGAAACTGCCAGATTTGCTTTAGGAGACCTCCCGAAACAAACACCTCCATTACAAATGCATGCTCACACAAAGAGACCCCTGCCCCGAGCGGGCACCCTGGTGAGCTGAGAGCTCAACTGCCAATCTAGCTGCATCTACATACCAGCTATACTATTGTCAATTCGGACCTTAACTCAATCAATTTGGACCTTAACTCAATCATGTAAATTCCGACCTTTCGGAGATATTGTCTCTCGCCCAAACCTCATTGTTTTCCCCCCAGACCAGACTAGCCCATGGTCATTCTTACCCTAATAAAAATCCCCCAGTTCCAAGAGTTCCTCGGACTGCTAGGACCGCCTCGGAGTGCCATCCCTCCTTGCCGTCACTTGGTTCTGCGAGCTCTCCTCGGCTGCAACTCCTAGTTTCTTCTCTTCAATTGGACCTCTTCAGGACTACGAGAAAGGTGTCGTATCACCCATTTTCCCCCAAACTCTCATTTCCTATTTCTAGTTAGCTGTGTGGTTGTGTTTTCTTAATAATTTGTCTGCTTGTTAATAAAGATTATTGTTGCTATTTTAAACTGTCTGTCTGCTCACTGACCTGAACCTGTATACATCGGTAAAAGATTCCCGCTAAGTTACCCTGCCTCTCGCTAGCTTAAGAGAGTGCTCCAGCTAATTTCCCCATCTTTGCTTGGTTTGTTTGGTTATTTGGGCGCCCCTCCTGGGACCCCCAATTCACAGGGTAACAGTACCAGTCTGTTGTGGGATCTCTGTTGTATTTGGCTGGGTATAGCAGACCAGATTTGTCTCTGGCTGCTAACATTCTGGGAAGGGCAAGTTCTAAGCCCACACAGCAACATTGACAGGGGGTGAAGAGAGTGTTAAGGTACTTAAAAAGCACTCTGGAGTACTGTCTGTGTGTGCCACTGTAGTGGAACTGAGATAGAGACCCACAGTTTTAGAAAAAAGATTTATTGTGCACAATGTCTCAGTGAGATAATTCTCAAAAGTCTGAGCCCCGCCTCTTTACATTCAAAGCAATTTATACATCTCCAGTGCAAATTCATCACGTGTCCAAGAAAGGAAATTGACACAAACAATAGTTCTCATCATTTTCCTGCGTAACCTTACTAATGTTGCAAAGCATAGCAAGGCCATAGCGAGGCACATTTCATCCTCCCTAACATTCTATGTCCTATTGTTCTTCTTTCAAACACAGAGTCATTTCAGTTGCAGGGAAAATTAACTGCTTTTCTCAACTGCTTTTCCCTCTCACCCAGAGGTCATCTGGGCTGACCCGAAATTTCACGTCCACCCTCTGGGAAACCTGAATTGGTTTGTTACTGTGATTTTGCTGAGGACATGTGTGACAGGAGGTCAACCTCAGGAATCCTAATAATGTACAGCGGCACACTGGTGCACTGGAAGACTGAAATACAGAGTTCTGTGCCCACTTCAACTGTGGAAGCAGAGTGTGGAAGTCTCTCATATATGTGCAGTGAACTGACTTGGTACACACAACTGGTAAGGGATCTTGGTGTGGACATACCAATCCCTATAACGGTATTTGATGATTCCCAGGCATGCATTCACATGGTGAGTAATGACAAAGCCAGAGGGCTAACCAAGCATATAGATATCAAGTACCAGAATGTGAAACAAACAGTAGAGAGTGGTGTGATCAGATTAGAATATTGTCATTCTGAGGAGAATGTGGCAGATGTGCTCACAAAACCACTCACCACTGGGAAGCACTGGGACATGCTCAGGAAACTGGGAATGGTTGAGCATGGAGTGTACAGTTGCTGATCCTCTATACAGGAAAAGGAGGGGTGTCAAGGTTGTTGCTGGGCAGGCAAGGTTTTCCTATGAGTGGACGGCAGAGAGAAGAGGCGGTATGGCCAGACAGCCAGGTGCAAGGCCAGCAGGATTGTTCTGCCTATGTCTTGTGTATTAGAGAAAGCCACACGCCAGAACACTGACTGGGTCCCCCACTTGTTCCAGGGTGACAAGGTAGCATAAAAAGGCTGGTGTTTGCCTTGACCAGCTGCCGGTTAGATGCCCTAGCTGGACCTGCCATGCTATTGGCAGTATACTGTTTGTAAGAGGAGATGCTGCCCGATTTTTCTCCGTTATCTTCTGTTATTCCTGTTTGTCTAATTGCTGGAATGCTAGCATGTTTTTGCTAAGTCTTATCTTAGAGTGTGGCAATAAATCAAGCCTCTAAGTCTTACTTAATGAGCCTCTGGAATTTTTTCTGCTTCACTGGGATTTTCTGCTGCAGTGAATTTGCTTCAAAGATTGCGCTCTTCTCATGCTCATAGGAGCCAAATCCTGACAACCCTGACACTTCTGCCTGTTGCACTGGAGATCATTTGTGGTGGGGGGTTCCAATCTCCCATTAAAATCCATTCTTCATATTCATGTGCTTGCAGGTTGTCTTGGAGTTTTTTTTTTATAAAATTCTGCTTTGTTCTTATTTGGAGCATAAATTCCTATTAACATAATTTTTCCCCATTTTTTTTTAATCTCAATTCCCAAAATTCTCCCTTCTTTATCTTTGAAGATTTCTTTAGCTTGGATCTCTTTTGCACATAGATTGCCATTCCTCTTTTTTTCTTTGTGTATAAGGATGTAAAACATTCTCCTAATTTATTATTTCTCAAATATTTTTCTTGGTTCACCTTTATGTGAGTTTCTTGTAAAACAATAATTTGAGCTTTTAATCTTTCTAGATGATGGAAGATTTGCCTTCTTTTCGCTTGCAAGTTTATTCCATGCATGTTCCAGGAGATTAGCTTCATTTTCTTTTTTCTACTTCCCTTTTTTCTTCTTTTCTTCTATTTCTACCATTTGTGTCTCTTCTTCTGACGCTTGGCTAGAATCTTCAACCGGTGTTGCTCCTCTTGATTGGTATTCTGGTTTCTTCCTTAACTCTTCTTCTGTTGTCTTATCTGTCTTAAAATGTTCTTGTTGAAAGTCTTGTGCTTCTTCAACTGAGGTAATACTTACTTTCTTGTTTTCATAAAAAAAGGAGATTCCCTCAGCTAATTCCCATCTATATCATATATATCTCCTCTGAAGACTCTTTGTCAAGGAAATATATTCTCTTCTTTGTCTCAATACACTCGGTGGCATATCTTTAAATATTTTGATTTCCACCTCATCCACTATCAGTTTCTCTTTGTAACTTTGCTCCACAATTAAATCCTTAATTTTTTCTCTACTAAAATAAGCCATCAAGTCTCATGGGAGCCCCCTTCTCTTTGCAATTGAAGATTCAATTCTAAATGTTTTGTCAATCTCCATATCAAATCTCCCTCTTCTCTGGCCTATATAGGGGGCTATAATATCTCTCACTTTTTGTTGTAAATTTTCATTTTTCTGCTCCTCCAAACTTCTTAATCTCAAACTTTTATTCCATCGTCTTATTTCCAGCTTTGTTATAGTCTCTCTTTTTTCTGCTCCTTTTTCATTTTTTCTACCAAATCTTCCAACTTTTGATTTTTCTCTCTTACTTCTTCAACTTTTGTGTCTATTGTTGTTATATCTGTTGCAAGTTTCTGTAAGTTTTTATTCAAATTTTCAACTTCCCTCTTTCAATCCTGTTTAATTTCTGTTCTTGTGGCTTTTATCTCTGTTCTTGTGGCTTTTAATTCATCCATCATTTCTGTTTACATGTTCTGGATTTCTTTCAAAACTTTCATTGTCTCCATCGTCTTAGAACCTATTGAAGCTAGTCTTTCTAATATTACAGGGTGGGGTTGCTGTTGTGCTGTCTTTTTTGGTCCTGTTGCCATAACCTTTAAGCCAATTTAACTTTATATTATTAACTCATAGTCCTTAAACCATTTTAAAATTCCTTATTTATAGCATTTCAATATCAATGTCATCTATCAATCAGTCACTCTTTATATCTATATATCTATAGATCAGATAATCTATATACCAAATATCAAATGTCTAATATCAATGTAATAAGTATCAATCTATGAATCTATGAATCAATCTATGAATCAAGCAATAAATGTCAACATTTCAATGAACATAACAGCATCTATAAGTAGGGATGTCAGTGTCCTCAAATATCAGTAAATACCACTTATCACCAAATTTCACCAGTAATCTTCAATTGTTATTTAGTCTCAATTCATTCTAAGTTCCTTTAATCAACACCCCTTAGTTCATTGTTCTTAAACCTTAAATTTGTGTTTACTGTGCTTTCCACCTTCACTTCTCTTCAGGAAGCTAATCCCATTGATTTTCATGTCTTGTAGTTTCCCTTTCTTATTACAGTCACCAAAAGTTTTGTTAATTTAGCAAAGGTTCATTTCATTTTTATAAATTCCCCATGTTTTTCTCTTCCTAAATTACCCTTGTTTTAAACGCAAGTCAGTTAATCTCTATAGATCCCAAAGAATAAAAGTTTAGGTTATATCACTATATCTGCCAGAGTTTAAAACAATATTTCATTATATTTAAAAACAGCTTTCTCTCCAAATCTTCACTTCTCTTCCAGAAGCTAATCCATTATTATAATCCAAAATTTGTTAAGTCTGTTAAGTGCCCTTTCAATTACAGTTCAATTGCAGTTTTTCTTTCACTCCCATTAAGTCTCATATGAAAAGGAGGGAGAAAGGAAAAATACATTTGTAGGTTTAAAACCTTCGCTTCTCTTCCTAATCCCAGAATATGTTCCATTCAATTGTCAGGGATGCCAGGCATGGAACTCTGGGAAAATGATCAGCCCACTGCAAAGATGTTGCATCATGCCCCAGCTGTGGGTAACTGCAAGGTTGCATAAGAGACTGGGGCCATGTGCAGATGGTAGAGGGAGGTGTGCAAACCCTTACCTGGTTGGTTGTGAATATGTATATAAGAAAGCAATCCCCAGTCTGTATTGTCTGTTGACCAAACCCGGTGCCTGGTGCAAGCCTCTGTTCGTCTGTCCTATGTTTTGCATATGACGGAACTTATTGGGGAACAAGGTTGCTGCTGTTGGCTAGCTGTGCTCTGTTTTCCTCCGCTGCATTTCTGTGGGGCTGAACCTCCTATCATCCCCCAACATCAATATAGTTCATTTATAATCCCTTGTAATCTATATTGTTATAATTCTTTTATAAACCATAGTCAATATTCAGGAGAGAGGGCAAAAAATCTTCATAACACTGAATCTTCCCCCCTCTCCCAATCACTCACAGTTCTGGTCACTTTACTTTCAGTTCCACCCCCCTCTTCTCCTCCTCCATGTGCTCATCACCATTTTCTCTCTCTGTCTTCTTTGCCCACTTAAAGTTTAAACATCCAAAACCTCCCTCTCTGCTCTCATCAATCTAAAACACAAACCTCAGAAACCCGATTTCAATATATTTCTGAGTAGCCCTTCATCATTTCATAGCTTTGCAACTTCACACCGTCAGAGGAAAACAATCAAACCTCAATGTGAATGGGGGGCAGCTCTTCTCCCTCTAATTTCTACTATCAGCTGGAGTATCAGAGGGCTCCATTTTTTTGGTATGTACCTTCTTGTTCATATGTTTAAACAATCCTTATGTATAATTTGCTACTCACAATTCAGCTGGGATTAACTGGGTACTCACTTCCAATCAGTCAGATTAAAAAGATTATTTTGTCAGCGCCTCTCAGAGTTATCTGGCTGCTGATCTGGTGGCTTCACTCCATTGCTGTCCCATCCGTGGTGGTGTGTCTCCTCTTCCTCCCTTCACCATTGCTGGGGCACGTCAGACTTGTGAGCTGCTCTGTTCTCCCTACCTCAAAGGGAGAAATTTCAGGGGAGGGGGTGCAGGGACCCCAGAATTTATTTACGATTGGATTAGTAGTGGCAGTCCAGAACCAGCTGGTTTTGGCTGCCTGTCATACTGACATTTTAACCACGTCCCCTGACTCAGAAGTATTCAAAGAAGTCTTGGTCATTGTACACTGTGATACTTGCTACATAATACACTCTGAAGTGACTGGCTGTGAATTAGAAATAGATAACATTTGCTTTTGAGATTTTTTGCCCTTTTGGCTTGTCTGTTACGCCAAAAATGGGAGACTCATGGAGGTCCTCCAGCAGTACCTGCAACTCTGTGCAAAAATGGGGAATGAATTAGTTCTAATTAGGAAGGCTGCGAGAGGCAGGGTAATATAGTGAGATCTTTCCACCAGTATTTATGGGGTCCTTGCAGGAAAGTCAGCCAGAGACTAAAATGTGTTTATTAAGGGGAATTCAATCATGCAAACACACAACAACAAACAGTCATGCACTTGCACAAGAGCTAATTGAAGGAAAGGAAGGAAAGGTTGATAGCGAAGTTTCAAGGCTTTGGGCAATAAGTACTTATACACCAGTGTATGAGACACACCCCATTTTTAAATCTTATTTCTCAGGGAAAAAAATTAGTTTTTTTAAAAAAAAAAATTAGCAAGGCTTTCCCCACTCCCCTTCCTTTCCATTTTGCCTTGGTGCGAGTTCTCTACTTGGGGGCAAAATGGATAGGAAAGAAAGAGGGGGGTCTAGGAGGTGAATGGAGGTCTCATGCAATGCTTCTTCCACACTCTCCCTTTCCTTCCGTTTTGCCTTGGTGGGAGTTCTCCACCTCAGGGCAAAATGCATAGGAAAGAGAAGGGGAGCTCCTGAGGGGGAAACAGAATTGGTTTCTTTGAAAGTATCAGGAAATATTCCAAAATGATTTTGACAAAGCCCCTCACCAAACTCTTTGAGCAAAAGGAGTTGTCATGAGATAAAAGACAAGATCCCTGTAATGACTGAAAATTAGACAGGAAACAGAGACTAAGCACAAATGGCCAGTTCACAAAGCAAAACCATTTAAGCAGTGGAGTTCCTCAGGGATTTATATTGAGACTTCTGCTACTCACTTAGTTCTGAAGAAAACAAAACAAAAAACAAAACCTGGAGTAGTGTGCTGGCCAAGTTTGCCCATGACACTAAATCATAAGCCTTTGGTGCCTTGTACCTAGTCAAACTTGTGAAGCATAGAATATACTGGTGAAGAAGACCTTCTTAGTTTCCCCTGAAGTGGCCTGTCTGAAAGTATTAGGTTACTGTCACAGGGGCCCCCTTCTCCATAGAAAGAGGAACCTGAAATGCTCTAGCATCCATGTCTTAAACAAGTCCACTGAAGTATATCAGGTGATGGGCAAACGTTTATGGCAACAACTCTTCATAGACAACACAAGTTCAGGGGTAAACCATGCAACCCCCTCCTGGCATCTGCTCTGCCAGAGTCCCGCTGCTTTGCTTGCCACAGGCTTTAATTTTTAGGCAGCTGCTATTACAGTCCAAGGACACTAGATGGTGCGAAAGGATAACAGATAGCTTTCCCTGCTTCTTTTCTCTTCGAATTTTCTCTCCTGTTTCCTGGGCATCTTGCCACAGTTACTCCCAACTCTTCGAACTGGCCTGTCTATCTCACTTCCTGCTGAGACCACGTCCCCAACACAACAGATCTAGAGGCTGAGGGCCCTGCTGTTCTGCTATCTCCTTCTTCACCTTTCCTACAGACTCCAGATGTAAGTTTCTCCTTGCTACAGTTATCCTGACTTGCGGGGGGGGGGGCTTCCATATACAGGTTCTAGGTCACTCCAGATTTCATGCACATATCCCCTTTCTCAATAAGTTGAGGAGTAGGAGCAAAAGGGTTTGTCAAGGATTGGTTAAACATTGATTTACTGAGCACTGGTTCAACATTTGAATATTTACACATCTAATGGAAGGGAACCTTTGCCCTTCATCCATAACACTTATGCTGAAATACTCTAGTTATCAGAAGAAACTTTTCTGAGCCTCAAAAAGCTGGAAAAGGTAGGTTATGTTCTACATAAAACTTTCCAAAATCTTCACAAATATTTTAAATCTCCAAGTTAACTGTAAAAGACAAATTTCTATTTTGCTGCTTCTCCTTCCACCATTTTAGCAGAAACAATGCAGTCACCAGAGAGCTCTATGTTGGAATACAAAGGGTACTACTTGGTGAAAGATTCGGTTACCCTGGAATATCTGGATTCACTGGAGGATTTTGAAATCCGGGAAAGTGATGTATTTTCAGTCACTTATCCTAAATCAGGTAAGATTAAGAGAAACTATTTCCAAAATTGAATCAGATCATTTACTGCAGTGGTTCTCAACCTGTGGGTCCCCAGATGTTCGTGGACTTCAGCTCCCAGAAGCCCCAGCCACTATGGTCAACGCTCAGGGCTTCTGGGAGCTGAAGTCTAGAAACATCTGGGGACCCACAGGTTGAGAACCACTGCTTTACTGGCTGTTGACCTGCCAAAGTGCTGCAGCAGGGGTAGGAATTATATTGTCTCCGGCTGTAGCAAGGTGGCTTTCAGCATTCCTCACCACTGGCTAAACTATCTAGAACTGCAGGAAGTGGCAGTCTACAATATCTGGAGGCAAGAGAGTACCCACTCCTGTTGTAAGCCTTTTTATAGCCAGTTCTACGAAATGAACAAAAGTCCATCCATGCTGTTCTACATCCCACCCACTCTCTGGAAGTCACCTCCCAAGATGCCCAAAACGTCCAAGAAGCTACATGTTGGAGATCTTCAGGGACAATGTCAGCTCTCTTCTCATACTTGCAGAACTTCAGTCAAGTGGCACCTCTTTCCCCTGCCAGGAACTGCCAGGAAATGTGCCACTGAGGAGCATGGTCATTGCTGTAAGGAGGTATTGACTACTTCCTTCTGCAGTGTACAAAGAGAATATACTTATCTATGTCACCAACATGATTCTAGTAATGTCGAACATGAGGAAAATAAAATGTGCCGTAGAGATATTAAAGTTAGTAGATAATGGTTAGAACATCACGTTAGTCATTAATCTTAAAAATCTAATTCAGATAGAATCATATTGATAGAAAGGAAAAATAACTATTAAGTTCCTGTAAGTAAGTGGCTTGAACAGACTAATTTCTCAACCCACAGAAATTGACAAAAGGAAAAAAAAAGAAAAGAAAAGAGAAAGAAACATTTTTAAAAAAATTAAATACAACTACCTTTTGGGAAATGTCTCTTCTTTGTCTTTTTTCTTTTTCGTTCTTTTTGCTCTCTATTGTGGAATTAAGTTAACACCGAAATTCCAACTTAAGTCAGTTTCGTTTTAAAAATTCATTTAATAGCCCTTTTCATTAGAAAATATAGAATGCAGTAACTTCTTTACTTTTCATTAATTAGTTCCTGTCAGTGACATGTAGAGATAAGGAATTGCCTGTGTAATGGTAGGAAGACTCAAGTAACTGGGAGAACCATCCAAGCACATCTCCCAGCCATCTGGCTTATTCCCTGACAAATGGGAATGGAAGGGGGAACTCTCTTGTAGAATCAGTCCAATATATCCTGAGCGATACCAATGAATATGTAACACATAAAGAGGCCCTTTTAGCTTTGGCATCCAAAAAGATTATGAAGAGAGAGTTAGATAAAATTGCCATGGAGACTGAAAGTATGATTTTTCACATTGGCAACACTGAAATCTACCTATAAATTGAATTGCTTCTACCCTTTATACTAGCTTGGTAATAACTCTGGCTACTGCATGTAAAAGTATGCTGTGCTTTTTGCACTTTATACTTTTGGACTTCTTATCTTGAATCTTCTATATATTATAAAGCTTTTTGTCATGGCCCTTGGCTACCACAATCAACATCTTGAACTGAACTTAATCAATTTAGTTATAAAAAATCATTTAATAGCCCCTTTTCATTAGGAAATGTAGAACTTAGTGACTTGATTGGTCTTAGTTCCTATCAATGACATGCAGTGGCAAAGAATTATTGAAGAACTTACATTCACATTCTAATTCATTTTACCAGACTTCATGTTTACCACGGTTTCATGTTTTACCAGACTTTACATTTACCATGTGTTATGCCTTCCAGGCCATTTTAGCTCAGCCTTTTAAAAAAATACGAAGTCACTTCTACATTATTTCCTGTTACAAAAAAGCCTCCTGAGGGCTAAAAAGATTGAGAGGGGAAAAGGAGCAAAAATATTTTCTACTGCCTCAGAAGGGACTTGGGACACTGGGAAACACAACGTGGGACTTATTGCAGTGGGTGCTGTGGGATGTGACCCTCCAAGGTCCCTGGGTTGCTAACATGGTGCCCCAAATAAGTGCCTACCCCAGTGTAAAACATGGTTTGCTGTCATGGTTTTCCAGGTTTTTCTAAATGGTGTATTTAGTTCCTCAGTCTAATGTTACCGTGCTGGCTGGGGGTCCCTTAGGGGGATTCGCAACATCTGTCAAAATTGTCTCCTGTGGGGAGAATTAGCTAAGAGCACTGCTTTAGAAATGCAAAGAGGGCAGGGTAATTAAGGATCTTTAATCCAATGTTTATGGGGTCAGGATCAGTCAGAAATCACACACAAAGATCCAATGAATTACTTTATTGAATAACAATAGTTTGCACTCACGCACACACTCACACACACATCCAAAGGGCTACTAGAAATAAAGAGTGGAAATAAGATAGATAGAATACTGCACCTTCTCCTGAAGTCCTCTGGTTAGAGAGCAGCAATAGAGAGCAACGAAAAGACGCTGAGGGGGGAGGCGCGATCAGTTGTTAACCGAGATGCATCATACTCATTGCATCGCCTTTCCTCTTCTGCCTAACTAGCCCAAAAACAGGGACTATTTGTAGGAAAAATTTACTTTGAAGGCAAATCCCTTCCCGGGGAACACAAACAGAGACAGGATAAGCAAAACACCTCCACACCTGGCATTTCTCGGAAGATAACAAAGTGTCATCTAAATAACAGCATCTTCCTCTGCTTTGAGGCTGGGGTGTGAGTTTCTGGAGATGGATTTAATAAGGTTTTATTGCTTCCAGTGCGCAATCTTCTGGGAACACTTTGACTATCTTCAAGTGGACTCCTTAAAATGTTAAAGACCTTTTGTCCACCATGGGTTATCACAGCATGAGGTCTCTTGTTGCTACGTGACTGAGGATTTTACTGGCCTGATCTGGTTCTTTTTGATCGTACGACCGTTTATTGCCTACGTGCACATTCGAGTGACCTCTCTGGTGGGTTAGATTAATTTTATATCAAAGTTGTACACCCCGGGCCAGGGTTTTTCAAAGAGGACAACACTAACCCATGATTCCAGGACTATATCAGAATTTCTCCCATGTACTACGTAAATGGTTTCAAATAATAAATTGGACATTTCATGCTTTCAGGCACAATGTGGATGGCAAACATTTTGAACTTGATTTATCAAGCCAGTAATGAAGCTTTGCCTGAAGTACCAGAAAACCAAGCGGGAGTTCCATGCTTGGAGTTCAACCTCTACAATCGAGATTATGTCAAATACCCATCACCTCGTCTCTTTGTTACCCATCTGCCCTACTACTTAGTACCAAAGAGATTAAGAAGTCGAACCGGGAAGGTAGGATCTGTTGCTTTTACAGATTTAATAATCAAAACATTTGCCTTGTCTTTTCATCTCTTTTTCCATCAACAATTCCACATTTTACCACAGATTTCCCATTCTGTTTCAGAACAGTTTGAACATAGCCCTGATTTCTATGAATCTTTTGTCAAATGCAGGATAGCATTTTATTTTCTGTGAACCAGTGTGGTGTGGTGGTTTGGGCACTGGACTACAATTCTTGAAAACCAGAATTTGAATTCCCACTTCACTGTGGAAGCCCATTGGGTGACATAGGGTAAATCACACCCTGTTGGCCTCAGAGGAAGGCAATGGCAACCTCCCTTTGAACAAATCTTGTCCAAAAACCCAATTTATAGGCTCAGCTTAGGGTTGTCGTAAGTCAGAAATGACTTGAAGGCACACAGCAACATAGCAAGTTATTTTCTATCTAGATTAAATTGTCTGTGGTACAAGAAACTTGGAAAGGTTAGAAGAAGGACGAAGCAGACTTTGATGGACTATTTTGTTCAACTCCTTCGATGAAAGAACACATTTATCCCTTTCATCAGCTCGTATCAAAAGACTCCAACTTCTCATCTGGAATAGGAATATGTGGTGTGGTTCTTCAGAATTGCATTGCTTCACAACACAAATGAAACCTCCACATTTGTATGTATTGACCATCTCTGTCCATAGAAAGCAAGCAGTAGAATAAGTAGGAAATTGGGCCCAAGCCATCTTTCTTGACAACCCTGTTTTCCATGGACCAGCATTTGTGCATGTGTATGATTTTCCTACATGCATTCTGTGATGGTACAGCAGACACAGTCCAAAAGGCAAAAGGAGGGTGCTACAAATAACTGGGAGCTTTTGATAGATGTGACAAGAATGTGTTTCGTTGTAGTTTGAACTGTAATGACTATTGACAAGTACCTTAGAAGCCACCTGGTTGGCTAGGCTATTGGCTTAGGCCTGAGATAAACTGCTACAGCTGAATCCAATGGAATTCTGGGGTTTGTAGTCTGATGAGAAACTAGAGCTCTCTGGCTCAGAATTCTAACCAAGATTGTACCTAAATCCCAGGATTCCATGGGATAATGGAATCACAGAATCATAGAGCTGGAAGAGACCACAAGAGCCACCTGCCATATGTTCCTGACAGATGGCCATCCGTCTACTGCTTAGGATGTTGCCTAAAATCAAAATTCCAATATTTCATTGTCTTGGCAGCTGAAGTTGAGTGCTAGCAAAACAACTGTGTAATGTGATTGTGGAAATGCTCCCACTCCAGAAACCATGTGGTGGAGTCAGGAAAAAAGTCAAGGGCTGATTATGATCACAAAATGTTTTAAAAAATCACAACACCATACAAAGCAAAATAGAGGTAGGTTCATTTGTTTGTTGTGAGAGAATTTACAAAGCATTGGCTACAGGAAAGGGTTAACTGTAGAGAATCTACAGAAAATTCTGTCTATGAAACTTTATCTTTCCATTCTTGGAGTATTTCTTTTTGCAACATTAAAAAGGCATAAGACCCAACAACACTGACCCTCAGTTAAGTTCCACATTGCAAGATTTAGAAGTGTGCATCTACAAATGCCAAAGACGTTTCTAGCACAGAAATATAACACAATAATACATTCAACCAAAAGGGAATAACCACCGAACATGCCCATTTCATATGCCACAAGGAAACACTATCTATCTTACATCACCAGCATCTAGGAAATGCAGACATTTTCTTTATGAAATGGAACAGTTGTATCCAATAGATCTGAAATAACATTGTGTTTTTTTCAAGACTAAATGTAATTTTAGGTTTAAAAAGATTTGACCAATTAAAGATAGGGCAATATTCTCTTTGTTAATTTGCACAGGAGTCACTAGTTCTCTGTTCTAATCACCTACAATCAAATTAACATCAAATTTAGGGTTTTTTTCAAACAAGGTTTATAACCTAAATTTATTGGTTTCAGATTTTCTGAGGCTGTCAGAACTGATAGTCTATATGTAGCCACCACAAGCTTCTGCTGCTGTAAATATTATCACTGTGTACACATTTGTAATTGATAAGTAGATAATAACACTGAAAATGGCAAAGTTCTTCGTAGTTCTTCTACACTCAAGAATATCTTAGATCGCTGTTCCTGACCTTAACAAAAACGTCTCAACTTGTCCTTATTAGTATTTAATTGATAAATCATAGTATTAGATCATTATGCCTTCAGAAATTTGCAAGAAGTATATGAGAGTGGTCCAATTTCCATCCCTTATGTATACTTATTTAAACTGCTGGAGAGATGGTGTTTAATGTCTCCATTACAGGGGTCCATTCTTTATGAATCTCTGATTCTATTCTTCATTTGATTCTATGCCTCTTTCTCAATTTTAAATCCTGACTTATCTGTTAATTGCAGTTGTTCTTCCTTTGGCTTGTAATTCATCAATGACATAGTTGTTTTTTTTTCTTGCTTATTTTCTTAAATCCAGTCATGTTCCCAAATTCTTTAAATTTTGGCATTGGCACTTCTATACAATGAATAGAAGCTTCAAAAAAAAAAAAGAGTACTAAATTGTCTTCAAATAATCTTAACTTGTACACCTCCTTTTCTATTGTTATTCCTTTTATTATTTCACTTGTCTTATTGCCCTATTAAGTACTTCAAGAGCTAAGATAAATAATAAGGGTGAAAGCAGATACCCTTTCTTCTTCCTTCTTGAATATCACCTGGCTTGCTCAACTAGCCTTTAATCAAGATCTGTACTCTCTTCATATGGTAAATTTACTTAAATCATGTTATAAAATCTCTAAAATATATCTTCTTCAAAACTGCAAACTAAAAGCTCAATTCAAAGTATCAAAAGCTTTTTCAGAATCCAAAAAGATAATTCCGGTCAGTTTATTCAAAGCCTGTCAGCTAAGGTTAGGGTGCTCAGATCACAGTCCTCTCCTTAGTTATCATCAGTCTCATTTCTGCGTTTAACTAACCTAATAAGACAGTGACCGTAAAATAAAAATGAAATCAGGGAAAATCATGAGAAGTAACATACTTGACAACTATGCCAGTGCTACTTACTTCTTCCTTGCCAGTGGAAGAAAGAGAGACACTCTAGGTTATCCTTGTTATTGTTCCCACAGGTTATTTATGTGGTCAGAAACCCAAAAGATGTTTTGGTCTCCTATTATCATATTTCAAACTTGCTCCCACAACCAAAGAAACAGAAAGTTTCATGGAAAAATTTTTTGCAAGGCAAAGGTAATACTCGATATTGTACTATAAATTCCTTTATAGACCTCTTGAGTCCTGTCCAACCCATTTTGATCATTTTCGAGGGATCCAAAAGAAAATAACAGCAACCTGGTTTTAGGGCTCTGTAGGATAGATATGAATGTTAAAAATACATTCACTAAGTAAAAGAACTAGACAGACTGTGTCCCTATTGGTTATGCTGGATCTCTTGGTGGTTTTTGATACTCATTGACCATAGTAGCCTTCTCAGTTATCTCTTGAGATGGCATGTGGAGATACCACTCTACAGAGTCTCTGCTCTTTCCTGGAGGGGCACTCCTGTTGCTTCTAGGAGGGGTGCCTATGGGGGATTCCTGTTCAACTCAATTCCTGTTTCAGTTGGTCCATAGTTTTTGGGTCGTATGTCAATAGTATGCTGAGGATACGATAACTTTTTTTCACCAAATTCCTGTGCTAAACTGGTGCCCGGCAGCTGTAATGGGTTGGATGAGAGCAAATAAATTGAAACTTAAACAGAGAAGATAGAGATGCATCTGGTCAGTTGAAGGTCAGCCCTGGGAATAGGGATTCAGCCTGTGTTAGGTTAAGTTACACTTCCACTGAAAACTCAGGTTTGCAGTTTGAGGGTTCTCCCAGATTCAACCCTGAGCCTGAAAGCCCAGTAACAAGGAATGTGTTTGCACAATCAAAGCTAGTGCACCAATTGTGCCCATTCCTGGAGAAGCTGCATCTGGCCACTGAAACACCTGCCTTGGTTACCTCCTGTTTGGATTAATGCGCTCTACATGGGGCTGCATTGAAAATGTGCTCAGAAACATCAGTTGTTTCAGTGAGCTGCAGCCAGATTTCTAACTGGGGCTGACTAAAGGAAGCACACAACTCCCTTGTTGCAACAGTTTCACTGGCTGCCAGGCCATTTCCAGGCAGGATTCAAAGGGCTGCTGATCATCTATAAAACCCCATACTGGTTGTATTCGGGTTACTTGAAGGCCCATAGCTCGCTTTATGAATCCATTAGAGCTCTAAGATCATCTGAAGAGGCCCTTTTCTCTGTCCAACAACCTTCTTTCTCCCTGGAAGAAGCAGAGGCACTATAAGTTCTCCTTATGATTTCTCACTTGGCTGCTTCCAGTCTATGGAATTTCCTCCCAAAGGAGACCAAGTTGGCTTCTTCTTTTGCTCTCCTTCCTTTGGCAACTTAAATATTTTTGTGCCATCAGGCTTTTATGACTTGAATGGAGTTGGATTTTAATGATGTACTGTACATTTCATGATATCTATAAGTTACATCTCCCTCAGCTCCAAGTTGTCTGATACTCACATGATGTTTCCCCAGAAAAAAGGTTATCTCCAAAACTTATAATGAAGGACACAGATCAGAATGTGCAAAAGGATGGCCATGTCAAGCTGTCTGCTCCGCTGAAATGAACTAAAAACTCTCTCCTTTATGAAGTCCATTTGTATGATGGACTGAAGATTTGCTCACCAGCCAAACTATTGTGACTTTTCTGCATGCAGACTGCATGAACAAAATCCCAACTGCAAACATGTACCGGAAGCAAACCTCCTGGTGCACAGTACAGCAACTAGCAACTATCCCTTGTGTCTTTTTCTCTCTCTCCACTACTGTTTATGATAAACGCATCTCTCTGTCTTTTATCAGTGGTAGGAAGTTCATGGCTGGACCATGTGGAAGGCTGGTCTTTCCTTCATAGGATGACTTCAACATTCTTTTCCTCACCTATGAAGAAATGAAGAAGGTAAGGGCAAACCAAATAAAATAATACGGTGTAAAAGATCTAACAGGACAAGTTATGAGACTAGACTAAAGTAGATTAACACGTAGACTAATGAACTCAGTGGTCATAAGTGGCAGCTGCTGGTGCTGTTTAATGATGTGTGTTTTAATCCAGATTTTAACCCAGCTACCCCAGGTGATAAGCCTTTTTGGAATATAGGGTTTGGCACCTTCGACAGCTGCTTTCAGTCTGGAATAGAATAAAATGCAGTTTTCCTGTTCAACTCACACTGGAGCTGTAAGCCTATGCTATAACCCATACCCTGCAGTGTTGTTGTTGCTGTTGTTGCTTGGAAAAAAAAGGTCTTTGGTGCAGGAGTTTCTTCCCTCTTCTGCTTGAGAAGTACTATGGGCCTTCTCCTCATGTTTTTTATTCATATACCTTGGTGGGAATGACTTGGATTTGCTGAAGGGCAAGATGATGGTTTTACAAGCTTTAACCCGCTTTTGCCTTGTAACAAATTGTTGGCAAGAAGTTTTCCTTGGTTTCTTGGCTATTTTGTTCTTCCTAGTTTGGAGAGGGGACTATCTCTGAGACACTTATCTTCTCAGAGGACAAAGGCAAAGAGGTGAGTCTGTAATGCCCTGGGTGAAGTGTTGGGCCACTTCGTTCTTCATACTGCCCTAGTTTTCCAATAGCCAATAGCTCTGCAGGGCTGATGATGTTTGTTTATCAGAAGAGAGGAACACGTTGATCGTGAAGGGTTAGAAAAGGAGGTGAGGGCAGTGTTGGCTGGCCTGGTGGGAAAAAAGGATGAAGCTGACTCTTATCACTTGTCTGTTTTCTGTGGTAGGTTGTGTGGAGGGAGAAGATAAGACTTTGGTGTATACCTTTCTCACCCTTTAGTGTAGGACAGCACACTGGAACTTCCTCTTTAGGATTCTCTGTCCCGAAAGCGGTGAAGGACGCTACCCTTGAGACTAACCCAGGATTCAGATTCTCTCTTGTACAGTCCTGTGGCTTGGGTCGGAGTCCCCTCAGTTACTGTCCACTTATGGCCTGCCAGGGAGTAACTCAAGTATTCAGATTGCCCTTGGGACTGAGGTGTTTCACCCAAGGGAAAGCTGAGGAGGTAGTCAAGGGGTGACACCTGGCCTCAGCTGGACCTGCATCAGGTTGCTCTGCCCTCTTGCTCTGTTTCCAGGCCAATACAACTTAAACAGGTTAGGTGGAATAACCTAAGGGTCATCTCACACAGCAGTGAACAAGCGATTGTTTCGATCAGCTGAACAGGTGGGAGCCAACTCTGCCTTTGCCTTAGGCTTTATTGCTGTGTCCCATTTAACACCTCTATGGAATCAATGAAATGTTGGTTTGGTGCACCTGTGACAGTTTCATTTTCTATATACCCTCAAGCCCTAGGTGGGCTGGGAAAGGAATGCATCAGCATCCTGGAGTGTCTACCTCCTTCTTGGTCCATGACTTTGAGGGTGAAAGGAGACATTACTGCAAAAGCAACATTCACACACATAGCTCAAAGACTTGCAAATGAAACCCATGTTCATTTTCCAATCACAAAAAAGCATGCCCAGGTGAGACCAACCGTTTGCACAGACAAAGAGACATCTTTCACCTTTGGAGGAAGCAACTGTTTATGCTAAGTGTATCACATAGTTTTACCCTGAGTTAGAGAGTGGCTGTGGTTTTCAATTCTGTGTGTCTTCCTTTCTCAATCCTCTTTCAGTGGAAATGTGATGAGAAGAGGGATCTTTTTTTCATATGTGGTGGACCTGCAGAATTGCAAAAAAGTTTTGGAAAGAAAGACATGATGAAATTCAAAGAATGTATGGTCTAAACTTTGAAATGAAGCCACAACTTTATTTGTTGAATATCTTAGGGCAACAAGGAGAAATAAGATCTCATCAAAAGACATTGTTATATATATAATAAGTGCAGCAAGATTGACTTATGCTCAACATTGGAAAGAAGGAAAAGATATTGACATAAGAAAATGGAAATTCAAAGTCCTGGACGTGGTAGCGTCAGAAAAGCTATTTTTTTCACTTCAAAATAAGCCAATCCAAGGCTTTGAAAGAGAATGGCGAGAGAGATTGAACTGGATAAAAGAATGAAATAGGGGGAAAGAAAGAAAGGCTGTGAGAAGGAGAAAAAGACAAAACGAGGTGGTAAAAGATAAATTGTAAATAGTTACATATAAGCTAAAAGTAATAGTATACGATTGTTATAAAATGGAGATAATGTATGGAACGGAGTGTTTCTAATGGAATGGAATGTTAATCTCAGATTCAACCGGGGAAATTGATGTCTGGAAGCGAGAGGAGGGGTTTTTTATTGTTTTTTCACTAAAAAATTTTAAACAATTAATTAAAAAAAAATCCTGTTTCAGGATCTTAGAAGCTCTGTAAGGAAAATATGCAACTTCCTAGGGAAGCCGCTGACTGAAAAACAGATTGATGAGGTTGCGGATAAGGCTACGTTTGATAAAATGAAAGTGGGATCGTAAAGCAAACCCTGATTTCTTTTTCTCTAACATCCTTGATTTTAGCAAAGGAAAATTTCTTCGCAAAGGTAAGTTAGTGGGCACTCCACCTTGATAGTGGTATGTCTAGAGCATTCCAAGACGTCATCTGGCACATACTCTGGAATCATTAATTTCTTGGATGAATTAACTTGAACATACATCTCTTAGATCTGGAGACAGTAAATGAAGATGATATCTTTTAGTCATCAGGCAAGAAAGATTACTATTTCAAGCCAGGCTTTTACAGTGCTGTCTAATGCTACTTCCTCCTCCTCTCTGATTCTATTTTTGTTTTATTATGGACTCTAACTGCCTTGCTTTGATTCATTTACAAATATTCATAGACGATATTTGAATGAATGAAAAGGGAATCATGCTCCTTAGTCAGACAGCTACAGCTATGTTCCAGTTCCAACAGTGCTAAAAGAAGGGGAAGCCCTGTTACGAAAAAGTGGTTATAACTCAAACTGTTTAGCTTTTTCTGTAAAATATAGTAGGATGGTGCAGTTCATGTCCTCATTCTGGTTGGATAAAGTGAGAACAGCACAAGTTTTACATTAGGCATGCAAAATATTTGAGTGATAAACATGAATCATACTGGAGTTAGAGCCCCAAAATGAGTTTGATTTTGACTTCTGTGTTTTTGGGTGTAGAATTCACAAATTCCTGAGGTAGGCACTAGAATGCACAACAATTTTATAACATTTCTAATTCTATTTTTTCCATTTTTTTTATTAAAATCATTATTAATCACAACAAAATATTTACAATTATCTTATAATACATTTTACAATTATAAAAACCGCTTAGAAGCCTTATTACTTATATTTCCTCCAACTCAAATTTAACTTCCCCCCACCCCTTGTTCGAGCCTTATACAACCAAACTCATTGTGATCTCCTTAACTACATATAATCTCTTGAAGACTTGCCCCATTTAATTGTTATATCATAGTATATCATGAACATCATTACATTTTCATTACATCATTACAGTTTCACTCTCCTTCAATCATCTTCCTCATTACAGATCATAATCCAATTCTCCTCTATTAATTTTTTTATGGATCTCAAATCTTTAACTTTTTTCTCTCTTTTATCATCTTTCAAGCTAGAAGTGAGATCTTCTAACATAACAAATTCCAAAACCTTTTGTTACCACTCTTGCATTGTTGGTGTTTCCTCCTTTTCCAGTATCTCGCATATACAATCCTAGCAGCTGTTATCATATACAAAATTATACTTTCACATCCTTTGTATTCTTTATCTAACTCATGTAACATATTTAACAATAAAATTTCTGGTGTCATGGGCAGCTCTATCTGTAATATATCAGTCATTATCCTGCATACCCTTTTCCAATATCTTTTAGCTTTATTACACTGCCACCACATATGATAGAAAGTCCCATTCTCTTGGGAACATTTCCAACACGTCTTGTTTTTCAGTTTATACATATTGCCTAATTTCACTGGGTCTAGGTAACATCTATGAAGCATTTTTAAATGATTTTCTTTAAGAGTTTGAGCTAGTGTAAATTTCTGTGTATTAACCCAACTTTTTGTCCAATGATCCAATTCTATCGTGTGACCAATATTTTGTGCCCAAACCGTCACTGTTTCTTTAATTGTCTCTGTTTCCAATTCTCTATCCAATAGATACTTGTAAAATTGTGATGTTGAATGCTCTTTTTTCTCAAATACTATCTTTTCCCATTCATTTAATTGGGTATTTGTTTCTACCCCCACTAATCTAAGATCCATTTTCAATCTTTCTTTTAATTGTATATGCAAAAACCATTGGCAATTCCACCTCTTTCACTAATTCCTCTCTCGATTTAATTCGCTGACCACCTTGTAAATCTGTAATAACCAAATCTCCACTTTTGTCTTATCATACCAAAGGTAGCCATGCCACCCAAAACGTAGGCCAGCTCCTTCTAAATTCAAAATTCTATCATTTTTTAATTCAATCCAGTCTCTAATCCATGTCATTCCATTTGCAACAAAATACAGTCTTAAATCTGGTAAGTTACAACCACCTCTTTCCTTCCTATCGATCAATGTTTTCCACCTAATTCTAGGTTTTTTCCCAGCCCAAATAAATTTTGTCAACTTGCCTCCATTCTTGAAAATATCTAGAGTTTGTGATAACAGGTAAATTCTGAAATAAATAATTCATGAGGGAGAACCATCATTTTAATAGTAGCCATTTCTACCATAAGTGATTCAGTTTTGTCCAATTTTGTAAGTCCTTCTTAATCTCCCTCCATTTTGTATTGTAATTATTCTCAAATAAAGTATTATTTTGTTTAGAAATCACTATTCCCAGATAATTAACCTTTTTCGCCCCTTTAAGTCCAGTTCTTCTTTCCATTAACTCTATTTCTTCCCTTCGCATATTTTTAGTCAAAAAATTCGTTTTCTCCTTATTTATTCTAAACCCAGCTAACTCTCCGAATTCCTCACATATCTCCAAGAATTTTCGGCACGCTTACTTCTGGATCTTCAAGAAAAATAACTAAATCGTCTGCATATGCCTTTAGTTTGTATTCATCTCCCTTTATTTTGTTTCCTTTTATTGTCTTATCCAATCTTATTTTTCTTAAAAGAACTTCCAACACTATTATAAATAACAGTGGGGAAAGGGGAACCTTGACGAGTTCCTTTAGTAATTACTATTGGATCCCAGTTTTCCCCATTTATCAACAATTGAGCCTTGCAGTTCTGATATATCTGCCTTATCCAATTTACAAATGTTTCTCCACAATTCAATCTATTTAATAACTCCAATAAAAATTCATGATCTACATTATCAAAAGCCTTTTCGGCGTCCACAAATATCATCATACATCTTTTCGCGATGCTTTTCATACTTTTTCTAACATATTAATTACCATTCGTATGTTATCTCTACATGCTCTTTTTGGCAGAAATCCACTCTGATCTTCGTGAATCATAGCTTGTAGTATACTTTTCAATCTATCTGCAAGTATATTTGTAAAAATTTTGTAATCTATGTTTAATAATGAAATTGGTCTGTAACTGCTCGGGTCTGACGGAACTTTCCCTTCCTTTAATATCAATGTTATATTTGTATCATTCCATGAATCTGGTTTACCATTCTTTGTAATTTCATTAAACATCTTGCCAGTGGTTCTCTTAATTCTTCTTGAAGTTCCTTGTAATATAAACCAGTGAAGCCATCCGGCCCAGGAGCTTTCCCAATCTTAATTTTCTTTATCGCATTTATTACTTCCGTACATGATATGTTCGCATTTAAACTGAGCCTTTGATCTTCTGTCAACCTTATCAGATCCTGATTATCTAAATAATCTTCTATCTTCCTCCTGTTACTCCTCATCCTTTTTTGATATAATTCTTTGTAATATTTTCTAAAAACACTTATTATTGTTGTCTGATCCAATATAATCTCATTATTTTTCTTCACTTGTAAAATTAAATTTCTTTCTCTTCTTTTCCTTACTTGTAAGCCAACCACCTTCCCGGTTTATCAGCATTTTCAAAGTGTCTTTGTTTAATTATTCTTAATTTCCTCTCCATCTCAACTAGATTTTCTGTTTGCAATTCCATTTGTAGTGCTTTATGTTCCTTTCTTTTCTTATTATTTCCAGGATCTCTCCTCAACTCTTCTTCTTTTCCTTTAATTCTTGCTTCCAAATTTCTTATTTTCTCCTCTCTTTCTCTCTTCCTCCACTCTGTATTCCACTTAATCATTAATCCTCTCATAACGGCTTTCCCCACTCCCAAATCGTCTTTGCCGCCATTCCATCTTTATCATTTTCCCGGAAATAACTTCTCAATTCTTCTTTTGCTTTTTGAAGATAACCTTTATTCCTAAGATAAAATCATTAATTCGCCAATTTATATATTTACTATTCCTTCTAATATTTAATTCTAATTGAATAGGATTATGATCTGACCAAATCCTAGGAAGTATTTCTATATCTTTAACGTTCGAATGTAAAACTTTAGAAACAAGGAACATATCAATTCTAGACATGCTTCTATGACTTTCCAAATAGAACGTAAATCCACCTTTTTCATGTTTATTTCTCCAAATGTTCATAATTGACAAGTCCTCCATTAATCTGAAAAAGGTTTTTGGTAATCTACCTTGTTTCTTTTTTCCCTTTGGATTTACCGTTCTATCTTTCTCTGTATCTAAAACCCCGTTCATATCCCCCATAAGAATAATATTTTCCTGATTCTTGTCTGTCATGTAATTATGTATTTCTTCTCCTATTTTAACATAAAATTTACTTTTATTATCTAGAGGAGAGTATATCCCCACTAATAAAAGTGTTTTTCCTGGAAGCTGAATTTCCACCCCTAAATAATATCCTTCTTTATCTGAAAACACTTCCTCTGTTGGGTATTTTGCATTCACATACATTACTACACCTCTTTTTTTCTTTTCATATGCTGATATATAACATTTCCCCAGTTTCGGATTTTTCAAATATTTGATATCTCTATCTTTAATTCTAGTCTCTTGTAAGCAAATTACATCCGCTTTCACTCTTTCAAGATAATCAAAAACTTGTCTCGTCTTGTAATTAGAATTAAGACCTTTTACATTCCAGGAAATACATTTTAAGGCCATTTTTTCAATCCTCTTCCTCTATTATTTTATCAGCTGCCTCTAAACTCTGCTGTTCTTGTTCGGGCTCTTCTTCTTGTTCTTCTTGTTCCTCTATGTCCGGACTTTCTTCCAGTGGTGTTTCCTGTTCCCTTATCCGCTCTCTTCCTTTCTTATACTCTCTCATTTCTTCTATTACTTCATTAGCTTGTTCTGGTGTATTACATTTATATCTTTTAAAGTTCCAAATAAATGATAATCCTTCAGGTCGTTCCCATTTATATCTAATATTATTATTCTGTAGTTGAGTTGTCAAATTCTTATATTCCTGCCTTTTTTTCAGTAACTGAAACTGTATATCTTTAAAAATTTTCAATTCTGTCCCTTCCATGATGAATTTTTCTTCATAATTTCTTTGCAATATCCTCTCCTTCATCCTTGTTCTAGTAAAACAAATTAGAACATCTCTTGATAGATTCTTTTCTCTCGCTACTTTCGAACTAATACGGAACATTTTGTCTATTTCTCGTTCCATATGTTCCTTAGCAATCCCAATATACAGTGCTAGTTCTGGAATCAAACGATCATAAATATTTTCCCCAGAACCCTCTTGCATACCTATCTTCAGACATCTATCTCTGTATCTCAGTTCCTGTATTTCCAACTCTTTATCTTGTCTTTTAAGTACTTCCTTTATCTCCGCCTTGTCGCTCTCCACCTTTAACGTTCTTTCTCTAACTTGCTTAACCTCTGTCTGTATTGTCTTCATTTCCTTATTCATTTTCTCCATCCTTTTATTAATTCCTTCCATCTCTTTCTTGATGTCCATTTTTATTTCAGTTCTTGTATCTTTCAGTTCTTGTCTGATTTCTTTTTTAAAATTTATCAATCCTTCTAATATTCTTTCCCCAATCCCTCCCATTTGTGGAAGTTGCTCCAATGATGATCTTCTTTCTAATGTCAGTTGTGACTGAGAATAAGTTGTTGTCTTTTTTCTTGTTGTCATTTTCAGTTAATCTTAAATTACAAACCCTTTTTGCTTAATCTATGTACCCCAAGTTCAAATTTCAATAGTCTTCCAATATCCAATCAACAATCTTACGTCCAAACAATTATCAATCAGAATTATATCGTTTTAAACTCAATAATATTTTCTCTTTTCTTATATGCAGCAATATGTACTATTTATAATTATCTTATTACAAATATATTAAGTCTTAAAGTGAATATTTTAAATATTTTCAATATTTTTACTATTCCACTTATTTATCCTATTCTAACAATTAAACTCACTTAAATACAATCAATTAATTATTATCTCCTTCAATATGATATTTTGTTTAAAGATTCCAGAAATCTACAGTCCTATTACCCCCCAAAAAAATAAAAGAGGGAAAAATCTTAACTTTACAGAAAGCATTTAAATAAACTTTACCACACGAGGGGCTAGTTATCCATTCTTTCTACTTTATTTTCACAGCTGCAAATGAGTAAAAAGGAAAAAAAAAGGAAAGGAAACCTACACGAATTATATCTTGTTTACTCTTTCCAAGGCCGAATTTTGCAAGCTCTTTGACCTTCTAAATTCTTTTCTGAGCGATCCAATATCTTCTCCCTCCCCCCTTCCTCAACCAGCTGATTCCACTTTATCAGTTTTTATTTACCTCAGAACTATCCACCCTTAGAAATCTTTGATTATTGTACTACACTTTAAAACTCAAACCCTTACTAGCAGTGTATTATAAAACTTATTTTATAACACAATAATAATTGAAGCTTCAACAGTTTTCAGAACTATTAATTATAAATATCATTTAATCACCCAGCCAACCTTTTGCCGTCCTTCTTGTTGAAATCCTCCTGTTTTCAGTCTCCCTTTCGTCCAGTCTCTCTTTAGTATTTTTACTCGACCACCGGTCTGTGTTTCCTCTAGCCCTTTCGATTCTCAATCCCTTCTCCAGCATTTTTCACGTTCTTCTCCTCTCTCTCTCTCTCAAACCTTCCTCTCTTGCCCGGTTTTTGCTGAGATCTCCATCGTTGCTAGCGCTCACCACTCCCGTCGTTGTTTCTTCTGTCGCTGTCTCTCGCCTCACTTATCTACCGGACCCTCTCCATGATCTCCCATCTCTCCGCTCTCAGATTCATCCGTTCCTCCACTCTTCTACTCGCCAACCTTTCTTTCAGCCTAGTCGCTTACAAATCCTCCATCCGCTCTCTCTCCTCATCCCTCACTCGTGCGCCGTCCGCCCTCTTCTTCCGATACCTCTGTCTTCAGCTCCAGTCGAACAGCTTTTCATCTATCCCCTTCCACACTCGTCCACCAACCTCTGGTCTTCTTACCCTCTACTCACTTTTCATAGTAATACCATAAAATCCCAAGTACATTAATACTGTAAATTAGTTGATTATTGTCCAATTATCAAATATTATGCTCGCTACACTTCCTTTTTCACCTTTCACTATCGTTACTTATTTTTATTATTACAGTCTTTCCGATCTTTCTTTTTCCTTTTCGCTTACCTCTTCTCCTTCAGCACAATCTATTTTGCCAAGATCCTTCCTAGGTTCTTTCGTAGGGGTAAGCTTAATGTCTCATTAAATACCCTTATAGACATTTGATTTTAAAAGGTTTTGGCGTCCTTCACCACTCCAGCAGCTGCCCAGCGTGGCTGTGGTTCCCTTCGGCTCTCGCCCGTCTTCGGCACCTCCAGATAGGGGAACAACAGACCCCCTATTATCCTTCTGATGACGAGCTTTCCGAACCCCCTTCGGGACCCTCTGAGCTCCCTTTACCGGGGGAGTTTTCGATTGGCTCATAAACGATCTTTCCAAACCGATTTCACCTCGCTGGGCGGTTGTGTTTCGGCCAGCTAGCCTTTACACAACCTCTCGGTCCGCCTATGAAACCGAAGTCCCCTAATTGATCTTTTTATATGCATAATGAGCATGACAGTATTCAGCAGTAGCATGGAAGATGGCATCATTTCCCTAGAACAAAGCTTTATGCACACACACACACACACACACACACACACGCGCAGTGTGAATAATAGCTGCCGGTCATCATTATTTTCTCTTTCTGTACCAGGACTATTGGAGATTGGAAGAACACGATGACCGTGGCACAGAATGAAAGGTTTGATAGTGTTTTTAAGGAGAGGGTAGAAACCTGCCCTTCACGTTCTGCTGGGATATCAATGATGAGTCCTGAATTCACCTCTAGCCTGAACGGGTAAAAGAATGTTGATTGTTCACGTTTAATCCTAATGTACGAAACAGAGATTCTCAAATTGTAACTGCCTTCTAGTTCAAAACTATTAAGTGGAACAGCTGGAAGTCACAGTCATAGGTATGCGTACATAACTGATTCGATCACAATCCTTACATATTCAATAGTGTAGTACTGATAACATTCCCCGGTCCTAAGTTATGCAGCAGACAATTTTGAGTAACAGGGCATGTTCCCCTTTCAGTTCAAATGTGGGAGTATGACATTTCAACCACCGTTTCCCATGAACAATCTTCAGTGAATTGGGAATTGTGACAGAGATCTTACTTCTGACTGTCACATTGGAGATCATTCATGATGGTGGGTTACAATTATCACCCCAATCGACAAGAGAAGAGACCCTCATAGCTGACAGCGGCTACTGACTGGTAGGTGGGGATGAGTGGGCTGGGCCAGAAGACATTAATGTACTGCTTAACTAAGTCGCTGATCTAGAATCTGATAAAGAATTTTTATATTTATGTTAAATTTCCTTTGCAAACAACTTGCTACTCACGACCATAGCAACTTGATTCCTGGGCTTGAAATTCTGCAAGACGTGTAGATTTTGATTGGGAACATGCACATGGGGAATCTGTTTTTAAAGAAATCTTTTCCAAGCAGGTTTCAGTCCAAATTTAACAGCTACTATTAAAACCCCAATCATAAATGTGATAACATATTTAATATAACATTGCAATTTTGATTTAAGAAAGTCGATCATTTTACCCATCCTTTTTGCTTGTGAATATTCTGAACTGCACAGTACTCTACAAATACACAAATAACTTATCTGATGTCTGTGCCTTATCGTTAATAAATATTGTACAACTAGTCTCCTCTCTTTTCTTCAAAGAGGTTTCAGACAACATATTACCCATATCCACAGTGACTACCTTCCTGGGGTCAGAGCTTCACAAGAGAAGGAAACTGAGGAGATTTTTATTGCATGCTCAGGGTCGAGATGAAGGCAAGAACAAACCACATACATGTCAGGTTTGGGAGAATAAGGCCACAACTTCATTGGATTCAGCGGTGACAGGATCGGCATGCACATGGTCCTGGATCCAGACATTGGCCAACCCACCTGTTGGCTAATGAGGTAGAAACCCTGTCAGGTCAAGACCACCGAGGAGACAGGCATTAGGACCACCTGCCCACCCAGGAATGCAGAGGATTTGTGGCCCTGCTGTCACATACCCTCTAGAGACCCTCAGCCCTAGTTTTAATTCTTAAGAAGAATGTAGCTGGGCCCAGCACAGAGTGGACATTTCTCAGAAAACCACAGAGGTTGGAGGCTGCCAAGTGACTTGGCAGCATATCCTGTCAATCAAGCTAGATAACATTGTCCACCCACGATGCCAGTGCCTCTATGAAACAGTGGGGAATATTAGCTCAAAAGGGGAGGCCTGCAAGAGGGGGTAACCTAGCAGGGTCTTTTACACCTATGTATACCAGTACTAGTGCAGGGACACCAGCCAGAGACTCAAAGAATATTTGTTTTATTGGGAAAATTAACGATCACACACATACAAGATCCACACGGTTTCACAATCATGAAAGCCTCACTGAAGGATGAGGGAGGAAAAAATGGAATACTGAGAAGTTAGGGTGAAGTGGGTGATATTTACCTATCCTGAAGAGAAGAGACAAAATGATGTGGCTCAAACTAAGGGTCTGAAGGTAGTACCAAGTACAGGAATTAGAGCAGCAGAGTGATGGCCTATGTCCAAAGTACTGCAAGCTATCTGTGTCAGAGCCAGGGTTTAAATACCCTGTTTTCATCTGAGGGGGAGGTATTAATGGGTCTCTGGCAGAGTAGACAACGGGGTTCAGAACGAACTATTGGCTTTATCATTAGATCACAAAAGACTGATGGGAATTGTGATAGCTCCTTAATGGTGGGACAGGTAAGAGGAGTTTCAGTGGGCAAAGAAGGAGGGTCAAAGACAATCAGTTGTTCTGTGGAGGCAGTTTTGGGTGCTATTGTTTCTAAAGGTTGACTCATTGAGAGACATTTGCAAATCTATCATCACTAGAGCTTCCCTGCCTGTGGCCTGGCCATGCGCTGAGGTACCATGTGACATACTTTTGTATTGCACATGTTCAGTCAGTCCTCTTTTGCCAGCATAGCTTTGCAGCCACAGTAGTATATAATTTATATCTCCTGCCAATTAAACCATATCATGGAATCATGGCGTATGGCCCAGTAACAATTGAAGGAAAATGATGTGATAAGTGACAGCCAAAATGCTATTATCCTTCTATAAGTGTAATTTACCTGCCTCATGAGATAAAGAAATGACCAATTTACCACAGAGTTTTTGAAATTTTTCATGTTGGTGACACACTTTTTAGACATGCATCATTTCGTGACACAGTAATTCAATCAGAAATTCAGTAGGTAAGTGGAGGCAGCCCTTCCATCCAGACCTGGCCTGCTGCCACTGCCCTCACCAGGGTCTTCCTTGGCCTGGGGTAGTGGCAGCAACAGTGGGAGAAACAGCTCCTCCACTTGTTACATTTGCATGGCACACCTACACACTGCAGCCGACACACTAATGTGTCACGGCACACATTTTGGAAAGCTCTGCTTTACCAGATGACTGTATTCCAGCATTATGTTACATGGAAATGAGTAACAATCAAAACTGGAAATCAGTCTTACAAAATCTCCTACTTAGGTATTCTTTTCCCAAGCTGAACTTTGTCTTGAGTATGAACAAGAGGCAATTAAGAGACTGGTAATGTTGGTTAGATTCAAGAAGGGAGCTACAAGCACTTAGGATCTCTAAATTCTCCTCATAGTTCTCATTTTTGAAAACTGAATGTGTCAGAGTCAGATATTTGATCAAACTTTAACCATCTTCCTTGAGATCTGCCTTCACTGCACTGTAATTTAAAGTAATGCCAATTGCAGTTTTAGATGGATGCTATAAAATGTGCTAATTGAAATTAGACTACGTATTTGTAGCCAATGTCAGAAGGCAGACATTGTGCATTACATGCTAAATTTTCCCCTGTATAGCAAACCCAGAGAGAAATTTCTGACACCTTTGCTGACAAATGGGAATGGAAGTGGGAATTCTCTTGTAGACTTGTTTCAGTACCAATGACTATGCAACACATAAAGTAGTTCTTTTTGCTTTGGCTGCAAAAGAGATTAGAAAGAGAGAGTTAGATAGAATTGTCACAAACTGCCATGGAAATTCAAAACATTAATAGGATTTTCATGTCAGCAAGGCAGAAATCTACTTATAATTTGAATTGCTTTTACCCTTTATACTACCTTGGCAATAACTTTGGCTATTGTATGTAAAATTATGGTGTGCTTTTTGCCCTTTTACTTTTGGACTTTTTATCTTGAATGTTCTGTATATTATAAAGCTCTTGTCATGGCCTTTACCTAGCACAATAAACATACTGAACTGAAGTCAATAAAATTAGTTTTAAAAATTCATTTAGTGGCCCCTTTTTATTAGAAAATGTAGAACTTAGTGACGTAATTGGTTTTAATTAGTTAGTTCTTACCAGTGTTGTACAATGACAAGGAATTGCTTGTGCAGGGGTAGAAAAATTCAAGTAGAGAACTGAGAAAGAAAGACTCAGAGAACTGAATATTGCAACCTTCTTCTTATGTGACATAATCAGTGCTCAGAAACAAAGAGGGAAAAAGAAAAGGCTAGAATCACATCTTAGGTGAGCAATGTAAATATTGCACTTAGAAGTCTTGGACCTTCTCCTTTCAACTGAGTCATGGGTGCAAACACTAGAAAAGAAGCCTATGTTTTTATTAGGAAGGTTCTTATGTTACCCTAAAATGTAGGTGACTCAGGGTCACCTGAGATGCCACCACCTCCACAAAACAGTGGGGAATATTAGCTCAAGAAGAGACCTGTGAGAAGAGTGTAACTTTACGAGATCTTTTACACCTATTCTTACCAATGCTAGTGCTGGGAAGAACCAGCCAATCTAAAAGTAAGCTGAATTGTTTTGTTGGGGGGATTGTAATCACACACACAAGATCCAAGCAGTAACTCAATCACACAAGGCTAACTGAAGGAAAAGGGAGGAAAGTTTTGGATAACAAGGTTTTCAGGGTGAAGTGGGTGATGTTCACCAACCCAGAAGAGTGGCAAAGAGGCGATGTGGCTTAGACACAAGTCTAAGGACAATACACAGTTGGGAATCAGAGTGGCAGAGTGGTAAGCACCTTCTACTTATTACAGCCCCAGATCTAGGACGTAAGGCACCAAGTGGCCAAACACCTTGCCCGCTGTATCCTGGCTTTTTTTTCTAGATTGCTCATTTGCCATGTATAGGTACAGCAGATGGCTGTGGGGGAGATGGAAGAGAAGAGGTTAGCTGAACAGTAGCAGCAGTAATAACAGTAATAATGATGATGATAATGATGGTGATAGAAGTGGCAATAGCAGAAACACTAGTAATAATAACATGACAAATGATTTCATGTTTTACCTTATATAGATGATGTTTACTATCTTTAGTAAGTTTTTCAATATTTACCTTAATGCTATTTTGTCTGAAGTGCCTATTCCTGAACCAAAAAACCCTCAAGTCCTTCAGTTTCTTTTTTCAGCATCCCATTTTATGCCACTTCTAGAAGTTCTGGTTCTAATTTTTAATTTCTGTGCTCTTGACATACTGAACATGTAGTAAATTTATTTTACCAGACTTCATGTTTACCATGGTTTCTTGTTTTACCAAGCTCCACATTTACAATGTTTTAGGCTCTCCAGGCCATTTTCAGTCAGGGAGAGGCTTTGTAACAATACAGAGTGAACTGGAAGTAACTTGAAAGTCATTTCGTGATGCAAAAAGACCTCTTGCGATTCTAAAAAGATTGAGGGAGGCAAAACATAGCAAAAATACTCCCTACACCCATTGGGCATTGGGGAGTGAAAAATGGAGAGTTATTTGGTGGATACTGTGGGATGAGATTCTTGGAGGTCCCCTGCATGGCAAATATGGTTACATCAACCAATTGTCCACGCCCAGATAAAACGCGGTTTGCCATCATACTTTTCCAGGCTTTCTGACTGGTATATTTAGATCTTCAGTCCAACCCACAATTCCAGGTTTGTAACAGAATTTTTCTTTTTGCCATCTACTACATAAATGATTTCAAATAATTATGTTGGATCTTTCATACTTACAGGCACAATGTGGAGTACAAACATTTTGACCTGAAAGTATAATCAAGGTAATCAAAAAGGGTCTGAAGTTATAGGTATCCAAGTGAGAATTCCATGCCTGGAGTACAACATATACAATCTAGATAATGTCAATTATTCATCTCTTTTTCACCCATCTGTTATCCTTCTGTGCCTGCCCACTATTTCCTGTGCACTTTCTGCACCCACTTACCCCCCTGCGTATTTTCGTGCCTGCCCGCCACCTCCCCATGCACTTTCACACCCTCCTGCCACCCCTGTGCCTTCCTGCACTCTCCCACCATCCCTGTGCAATTTTGCACATGCCTGCCACCTCTCATGTACTTTTGCACCTGCCCACCACCTCCCTGTGCCTTCTCGTGCTCATCCACCACCCCGTGCACACTTTCATACCTGCGCACCACCCCTGGCGCCCTTCCGCACCCGTTCACTGCGGTGCCCATCCTTCCTGGCCCGTTTGGAGGAGTGACAGTGGGAGCAGCACCTAGGTACACCACTGGTAATAAACTAAATGTTTGGCTTGTCTTTCCATCTCTGTTTCTATCAACAATTCCACATTTTGCCAGAGAATTTCCATTCCTTTTCTGAGCAGTTTGAATATAGTCCTGAATCCTGTTAATCTTTTGCCAAATATGGGCCTGCATATTATTTTCTGGGAGCTAGTGCTTTTCAGTGATTTGAGCATTGGACTAAAACTTTTATATTTTGATCATTTCTGACAAGAAAGGAAATAATTGTATTGCATCACCAACACCTAGTTGAAACAGTTTATTTCTGACACAGCATCACTGTGTCCAATATATCTGAAATACAATTTTTTTGCCAGGACAAATGCAATTTTAGGCCTAAAAAGAGTCGACCAATAAAAACTAAAGCTATTTTTCATTCATAAATTTCCCCAGGAGATTCTAGCTCTTTGTTCCACTCAACTCTGATTCTGTTAACATTAAGTTTAGTTCTTTCCAGGGAACTTTTATAATCTACACTTGTTGGTTTCCATGTCTCTGGGGGTCTCAGGACTAAGAGCCTTTGCCATTTTAAATATTGTCACAGTGCACCCATATATAATTGCTAAGTAGCTACTAATACTGAAAATGGCAAATATTCTTCATCTGGAACAAATAATTACTATAAAAATATAAATTTTAAATATAAAAATATAAATTCCATAGTTAGTCCCTTTCCGTCATAAAAATAATTTTCTATTTATAGGTTGTTGTGGGTTTTCCAGGCTTTGAGGCCATGGTCTGTTAATATTTTGTTCTGATTTTCCCCTGCATCTGTGGCTGGCATCTTCAGAGGATCTGGTGGCACGGAAGTGTCTCACTTCCACACCACCAGATTCTCTGAAGATGCCAGCCACAGATGCAGGCGAAACTTCAGGAGAAAATACTAACAGAACATGGTCTCAAAGCCTGGAAAACCCACAATAGTCTATGGATTCTGACTGTGAAAGTCTTCAACTTTACAACTTTCTATTTAGATAGGACTGATGATGCTCCCCATACCTACCTTCACAGTCTGGAAGCACTTCAGTTGAAACATTTTTGAGACACTGGCAATTGGAACAGTGGGAAAGGATGCCACAGCGTTTGTCCAGTCATGAGGTGCCTTAAGAATGGGCAGCAGGGGAGCCACCCTATGTCTGAGAGCATGCTGTAGGCATCATTCACCAGCTGTCTGACCTATAACACCTCAGAAATACTTCCAGATTGATTTCGGGTTCATGTTTGGTCATTCATAAACATGAATCCCCTGCAATTAGCATACAGTAAGTCCAGGTTATGATGTCCTTAACGCTGATCAGGATGCTAGACCATTTATATGTTTATTCATTTGGAAGAGAATGACCACTCTGGAGGTTCACATGGAACAAACATGTAGATTTAAATATTCACTCAAAAATGTAGGAGAGAAAAGGATTTGTTAACTGTCCCATCACAGTGTTTTCATGCTAAAAACATCCAAAAGTGGTTTATCACTTGTCTTCTGTGCAGTACTAGAAATAATTAAAGTGCCACAGCTGTTGTCTTCAAGCCTGTGTCACCCCTCAGTACTCATGCTGCCCAGTAGATGTTTTGCATACTTAATCTGTCTTCTCAGAAAAGCCTATCTGCAGTGGTGTAGACTCGAGTTGATAGATTCAGTCTCAAGATGGACTTAAGTCATTTCAGTGATTCGACTCGGACTCGACTCAGCCATAAATGATGCACTGACTCGACTCAACTTGAGACTTGTATATTTTTAATGACTGACTTGATGCCCTTGGTTCAGTAACCTGGCATATTCATCCAGAAACCTTACAACTTTGAACGACGCCTTCATCTCTTTTTGCCTACTAGTCACATGACAATCTCTCTCAATCCCAAAGTGTGGGTGCATTTCTCAGAGGGGAACAGCAAATGTGATAGGCAATGGGCATGAGGAAGAAGGATCCTTCCTTCTAAATCTATTGAATCTTCAGTAATGGGGAGTAAGATAGGATCCTATTCCACACTTCCAAAGCTGCAGATATCAAAACTGCAAATGTGGAAAGCCGACTCTGCTTAAATCGTTAAAACTGAATTTATTTCTCTCTATCCAATAATTCTGGAATTTTGGTTGGGGTATAAAGTTGGCTTCCAGACTTGAGACTTAACTTGAAAGTATCTTCAAGGACTTGAGACTTAACTTGAGGTTTTTTTTATTATATAGCTGTCTGCACAGGATGCCATAGATTAATATATTGTCAGGTCAGAGTTTACGAAATCAGAAAAAACAAAAAGATCTTTCTTGGCACAGAAAAGGTAGCAGAATAAGGACCAAGATAGTGTATCTGAAAATTGCGTTCTAATAATAGTTTTTTGCTGTTTTTAAATGTTTTGAATTCTTTTTATTTATAATTATTTATATTTAATCACTTTTAAAACTTTTCTATAGACACAGCTTCAATGATGAGGAAAAGCTCCAGGAACACACTACTTCTCCATCCAACTAGTTCTGCAGCCACTGCTGGGCACACTAGCACCTATGAAAATATATCCCCAAACCAATGCCTCCCACTGCGTTAGACTGCGGCCCTTTCCACACGGGGGACGGGGAAACGGGGCGGCGCATGCAAGGGCGGAGCTTACCTGGAAGCGGGTTGCTCCGTCCCCGTGGGGAGCGCGCATTCGCCGCTCCACACGCTGGCGAATTTCGGCGGCGTTCAGCGGTGCCCAAAATGGCGGCTGGCGACTTCCAGAGGTGCTCTGCCAATCAGCGCAGCACGCCAGCCGGAAGCCCGCCCCCGGGCAGCTCTGCAGGGACGCGCTAGCGCATCCCTGCAGTTTCAAACAGGGCGCTGCAAAGGGTTAGTGCGCTCGCGTTTTTTAAAAACCACACGCCGCGCCACCCCTTGCGGCCATCGCGAGGGCGGTTTGAAGTGTGGAACCTCCACTTTTCAAACCGCCCTAGCGCACCCCACAGTGTGGACGACCTCCGGGTGAGGTCGCCCTAAGCCGGTTTTTTTACCCCGTGTGCCATCTGCAACCCCATTCCCAGATCCCATTTGTCTTTACACATGGAAATGCCATTGTAGCTATTAAGGAACATGACCATACCTCTGAATCCTCCTTGATCCCTTTAGTAAGCCATATGTGGTGGTGCTGATGCTTTATGCTCTTTCCAGTGTCCTATAATCCATCTTTGCAATACAGTAAAGACGTTTCTTAGTGCCTCTTCTACATAGTCAGATATATGTAAAGTTACATAATGTCACAGGTCATATAGGATTCCAGCATTTGTTATCTAGCCTGATTGACAAGACATGCTGCCAAGTCAGGTGGCAGCCTCCAATCTCTGTGATTTTCTGAGGATGTCCACCCTGCATTGGGCCCAGCTGCATTCTTCTTAAGAAATAAAATCAGGGCTAGTGCCTGGTTCCTGGCTTTGTAGTACATCCCATCATTGTGTGAAGGTGAAATGGCTTCTGTCTGGTAAGCCTGGGAGAGAAGAGTGAGGATGAGAGTTTGTGAAGTCAGTGTGCGTGACTGGGTTCTGTTTTGTTCTTTGCAGGGAAGGTGCTTTCAGTAAATTTTTTTGCTCAAGGCATATGTGATTGCAGTCAACGGGGCAATACCTGGACTTCAGTTGTATATTTGGGACTGCAGGTTGGGCTTGGGCAGTATAGTTTGTGGTGTGTGTTTATGCTAATTTCACCTATTCTCAGCCACCACATCCTACATCCAGCTAGCCAGAATGGGTATCAGCAGCCACTGGCTCAAGCCCTTGTGAAATATACCCAGTAGCCAGCAGAACCACCCAACCTGTATTCTGTATCTTGCAATCATTGGGGTAGATTAAAAACAATTTGGATCAGATTTAAGCAAAAAGGGTGGATGAAACAGCTGGCTCTCTTAAGTCCAAACTGCCTGTTAGGTTAAATACATGATAAAACTTAGGGTTTTTTTAATAGTACCTTTCAGAGACCATACCCTAGGCATGGACTGTAGACTGGTTGGAGATTTTTTACAAGATTCTTTCTCTCTTCTCTGTGCTCCTAATTACAGCTGCACAACTTACAGTGAGACTGTTTTGCTGGTTGGGACAGTTGCTGCAGAACACACGGCCTCTGCGGCTATGTGGCTGAACAGGGATGCAGCTTCTGCCTTTTCAGCAGCCCTTGTGCTGCAGGGGAGGCCCCTTCTGCAGCCAATGCCAATGAATTCAAACTGGCTGGTGTGAATTCATCAGCTGCCTGGTCTCTACCTCTCTGTGCTACAGTTTTTCCTTTCATTCATCCAGAGGGTATTTACTCTGAGTTCCTCTCAGCCAGAGCTTGGTCTTCTCTGAGTGTTGCTTTCTGACCTCCCCTTGCTGATGCGGTTATAGCAGTGTGTGGTGTTATTGGCTGTTTCTGTCATGCCCTGCCTTGGAGACTGTGGTGGTGAGGAGAAGGATTCTGACTCCGAGGCAGAGGCTTCCCCAGAGGCTGAAGTATCCCCAGAATGTGGTCCAGAGGGAGATAATACACAACAACAAGGGCCTGATCCAGGAGAACAAATAGAGGAGGACATAGCTGACACACCTACCTTGCAGCAGGGATGCCGTGAAAGGGAGGGCTTGTGTCGCTAGGCCCGTTTAAGTAGTAAGCGAGCCCTAATGAAGGAACATCTGTGGTGACAGAAGCCGTATAGAAAAGAGGGCTACAGTTGCCCTTTCCTTGCAGGGTCAGCAACTGGTCTCTTTGTCCCCGAAACCCTGTACTATGCTCTTGGATCTAGTTGTCTTGGAACTCTGCCTGTTTGGACTATGGTTTGGATTTGCCCCTTTGGATTTGTTTGCTTTAGGCTACCTTTCTGCTTGGACATTCTTTGACTCTCACCTTGTGAGTAGGAGCTGTGCTGCTTGTGAATTATTGCCTGCTCTGCCATACACATGACAGATTCATTACAACTTGCGGCATTGGCATGGGCCTTGGATCCAGGATTGTGGTTTACCAGGCCAGGACACGAAGTTCTGGGGCATTAGGAGTGCGAGAGGTATTGGGTGTGTGCCAGTCAGCAGGGCCATAAATCCTCTGCATACCTGGGTGGGGAGGTGTGCCTGTCTCCTCAGTGTTCCTAGCCTGGCAGCATTTCTGGCTCCTTGGCCAACAGGTGGATTGGCCAATGTCTGGATACAGGACCATGTGCATATCAACCCTGTAACAGCTGTATCCAATGAAGTTGTGGCCTTATTCTCCCAAACCTGGCATGTGTGGTTTGTTCTTGGCTTCATCTCGACCCTGAGCATGCAATAAAAATCTCCTCAGTTTCCTTCTCTTGTGAAGCTCTGAGCCCAAGAAGGTAGTCACTGTGATTATGGGTAATGTGTTGTTGAAATCCCTTTGAAGAAAAGACAGGAAACCAAGGTAATGTAGTTGTACAATATTTATTAAGGATAAGGCACAGACATCAGATAAGCTTTTGTGTATTTGTAGATTATGAGAAATTCAGAATATTCACAAGCAAAAAGGGTGGGTAAAATGATTGACTTTCTTAAATGAAAATTGCATGTTATATTAAATATGTTATCACATTTATGACTGGGATCTTGTATGTGTGTGATCGTTAATTTTCCCAATAAAACAAATATTCTTTGAGTCTCTGGCTGGTGTCCCTGCACTAGTACTGGTATACATAGGTGTAAAAGACCCTGCTAGGTTACCCCCTCTTGCAGGCCCCCCCTTTTTAGCTAATATTCCCCACTGTTTCATAGAGGCACTGGCATCGTGGGTGGACAATGTTATCTAGCCTGATTGACAGGATATGCTGCCAAGTCACTTGGCACCCTCCAACCTCTGTGGTTTTCTGAGAATGTCCACTCTGTGCTGGGCCCAGCTACATTCTTCTTAAGAATTAAAACTAGGGCTAGAGGTATCGGGTGTGTGTCGGTCAGCAGGGCCACAAATCCTCTGCATTCCTGGGTGGGCAGGTGGTCCTAATGCCTGTCTCCTCGGTGGTCTTGACCTGACAGGGTTTCTACCTTTTTAGCCAACAGGTGGGTTGGCCAATGTCTGGATCCAGGACCATGTGCAGGGCCACCCTGTCCCCCGCTGAATCCAATGAAGTTGTGGCCTTATTCTCCCAAACCTAAATGTTTGTGGTTTGTTCTTGCCTTCATCTCGACCCTGAGCATGCAATAAAAATCTCCTCAGTTTCCTTCTCTTGTGAAGCTCTGACCCCAGGAAGGTAGTCACTGTGGATATGGGTAATATGTTGTTGTTGAAACCTCTTTGAAGAAAAGAGAGGAGACTAGTTGTACAATATTTATTAACGATAAGGCACAGACATCAGATAAGTTATTTGTGTATTTGTAATTATGTGCAGTTCAAAATATTCACAAGCAAAAAGGATGGGTAAAATGATCGACTTTCTTAAATCAAAATTGCAATGTTATATTAAATATGTTATCACATTTATGATTGGGGTTTTAATAGTAGCTGTTAAATTTGGACTGAAACCTGCTTGGAAAAGATTTTTTTTAAAAAAATTCCCCCATGTGCATTTTCCCCTTTTTAAAATTCCCCCGGGGGGAGAATTTCAACCCCAAAGGAATTTTCAAGTTGCTATGGCCCGTGATGGGAAGTTTTTTTGAAAAAGAAAATGCAGGAAATAATTTTTAAAGATATTTGCTGAGATTCTAGATCAGCGACTTTTAAGAAATACATTTAAATGTCTTCTGGCCCAGCCCACTCATCCCCACCTACCAGTCAGTAGCCGCTGTCAGCTATGAGGGTCTTTCTTTGTCGTTTGGGGGGGTGATAATTGTAACCCACCATCATGAATGATCTCCAATGTGACAGTCAGAAGTAAGATCTCTGTCACAATTCCCAATTCACTGAAGATTGTTCATGGGAAAGGGTTTTAAATGTCATACTCCCACATTTGAACTAAAAAGGGGAACATGCCCTGTTCCAAAATGTCTCCCATAACTTAGGACCGGGGAATCTTTATGAGTACTACACTATTGAATATGTAAGGATTGTAAATATGAATCAGTTATGTACGCATACCTATGACTGTGACTTCCAGCTGTTCCATTTAAAAATATTTTTGAACTAGAAGGCAGTTACAATTTGAGAATCTTTTTTGGACATTAGGATTAAACGTGAACAATCAACATTCTTTTACCCGTTAGGCTAGAGGTGAATTCAGGACTCATCATTGATATCCCAGCAGAACGTGAAGGGCAGCTTTTCTACCCTCTCCTTAAAAACACTATCAAACCTTTCATTCTGTGCCACGGTCATCGTGTTCTTCCAATCTCCAATAGTCCCTGGTACAGGAAGAAAGAGAAAGAAAAAGAAATAATGATGACCGGCAGCTATTTTTTAAACACTGCGCGTGTGTGTGTGTGTGTGTGTGTGTGTGTGTGCATAAAGCTTTGTTTTTAGGGAAATGATGCCATTTTCCATGCTACTGCTGAATACTGTCATGCTCATTATGCATAAAAAAAAGATCAATTAGGGGACTTCCGGGTTTCATGGCGGACCGAGAGGTTGTGTAAAGGCTAGCTGGCCAAAAACACAACCGCCCAGCGAGGTGAAATCGGTTTGGAAAGACGTTTATGAGCCGATCAAAACCCCCCCCGGAAAAGGGGGCTCAGAGGGCCCCCGAAGGGGGTTGGGAAAGCTCGTCATCAGAAGGATAATAGGGGGTCTGTTGTTCCCCTATTGGGGGGCCCCCGAAGACGGGCGAAACCCGAAGGGAACCACAGCCACGCTGGGCAGCTGCTGGAGTGGTGAAGGAACGCCAAAACCTTTTAAAATCAAATGTCTATAAGGGTATTTAATGAGACATTAAGCTTACCCCTTGAAAGAACCTAGGAAGGATCTTGGCAAAATAGATTGTGCTGAAGGAGAAGAGGTAAGCGAAAAGGAAAAAGAAAGTTTGGAAAGACTGTAATAATAAAAATAAGTAACGATAGTGAAAAGTGAAAAGGGAAGTGTGAGCGAGCATAATATTTGATAATTGGACAATAATCAACTAATTTACAGTTTTAATGTCTTGGGATTTTATGGTATTACTATGAAAAGTGAGTAGAGGGTAAGAAGACCAGAGGTTGGTGGACGAGTGGGGGAAGGGGGATAAGGGGAAAAGCTGTTCGACTGGAGCTGAGAGACAGAGGTATCGGAAGAAGGGGGGCGGACGGCGCACGAGTGAGGGATCAGAGAGAGGGGCGGATGGAGGATTTGTAAGCGACTAGGCTGAAAGAAAGGTTGGCGAGTAGAAGAGTGGAGGAACGGATGAATCTGAGAGCGGAGAGATGGGAGATCATGGGGGAAAAGGGTTTGGTAGATAAGTGAGGCGGGGAAGCGAACAGAGAGAAAAAGGACGACGGGAGTGGTGAGCGCTAGCAAGGCGACTGGAGATCTCAGCAAAAACCGGGCAAGAGAGGAAGGTTTGAGAGAGGAGAAGAACGTGAAAAATGCTGGAGAAGGGATTGAGAATCGAAAGGGCAAAAGGGGAAAAACACAGACCGGTGGTCAAAGTGAAGAATACTAAAGAGAGACTGGACGAAAGGGGAGACTGAAAACGGGGGGGAATTTCGACAGAAGGACGGCAAAAGGTTGGCTGGGTGATTAAATGATATTTATAATTAATAGTTCTGAAAACTGTTGAAGCTTCAATTATTATTGTGTTATAAAATAAGTTTTATAATACACTGCTAGTAAGGGTTTGAGTTTTAAAGTGAGACAAAAATTTAAAAATTTCTAAGGGTGGATAGTTCTGAGGTAAATAAAAACTGATAAAGTGGAATCAGCTGGTTGGGGAAAGGGGGGGAGGAGAAGATATTGGTTTGCTCAGAAAAGAATTTAGAAGGTCAAAGAGTTTGGGAAAATTTCGGCCTTGGAAAGAGTAAACAAGATATAATTGGTGTGGGTTTTCCCTTTTCCCTTTTTTTTTTTCCTTTTTACTCTTTTAGCTGTGAAAATAAAGTAGAAAGAATGGATAACTAGCCCCCTCGTGTGGTAAAGTTTATTTAAATGCTTTCTTTTAAAGTTAAGATTTTCCCTCTTTTTTTTTTTTGGGGGGTAATAGGATTTAAATTTCTGGAATCTTTAAACAAAATATATATTGAAAAGATAATAATTAATTGATTTAAAGTGAGTTTAATTGTTAGAATAGGATAAATAAGTGGAATAGTAAAAATATTGAAAATATTTAAAATATTATTTTTTAAGATTTAATATATTTGTAATAAGATAATTATAAATAGTACATATTGCTGCATATAGAAAAAAAGAGAAAATATTATTGAGTTTAAAACGATATAATTCTGATTGATAATTGTTTGGACGTAAGATTGTTGATTGGATATTGGAAGACTATTGAAATTTGAACTTGGGGTACAGGGTTAAAGCAAAAAGGGTTTGTAATTTAAAGATTAACTGAAAATGACAACAAGAAAAAAGACAACAACTTATTCTAGTACAACTAACTTTAGAAAAAAGTCATCTTTGGGACAACTTCCACAAATGGGAGGGTTTGGGGGAAAGAATATTAGAAGGATTGAAAAATTTTTAAAAAAAGAAATGGGACAAGAAACTGAAAGATACAAGAACTGAAATAAAAATGGACATCAAGAAAGAGATGGAAGGAATTAATAAAAGGAGGGGAGAAAATGAATAAGGAAATGAAGACAATACAGACAGAGGTTAAGCAAGTTAAAAAAGGGTTAAAGGTGGAGAGCGACAAGGCGGAGATAAAGGAAGTACTTAAAAGACAAGATAAAGAGTTGGAAATACGGGAATGAGATACAGAGATAGATGTCTGAAGATCAGGGGTCTGCAAGAGGGTTCTGGGGAAAATATTTATATCGTTTGATTCCAGAACTAGCACTGTTTTTGGGATTGCAAAAGGAACATAGGGAAGAAAATAGACAAAATGTTCCGTTTTAAATTTCGAAAGAAACGAGAGAAAAAGAATCTATCAAGAGATGTTCTAATTTGTTTTACTAGAACAAGGATGAAGGAGAGGATATTGCAAAGAAATTATGAAGAAAAATTCATCTGGAAGGGACAAAAATTTAAAATTTTTAAAGATATACCGTTTCAGTTACTGAAAAAAAGGCAGGAATATAAGAATTTGACAACTCAACTACAGAATAATAATTTTAGATATAAATGGGAACAACCTGAAGGATTATCATTTATTTGGAACTTTAAAAGATATAAATGTAATACACCAGAACAAGCTAATGAAGTAATAGAAGAAATCAGAGAGTATAAGAAAGGAAGAGAGCGGAAAAGGGAACAGGAAACACCACTGGAAAAACCCACAAGAAGGAAAAGAAGAACAAGGGGGCCCGAACAAGAACAGCAGAGTTTAGAGGCAGCTGATAAAATAATAGAGGAAGAGGATTGAAAAAATGGCCTTAAAATGTATTTCCTGGAATGTAAAAGGTCTTAATTCTAATTACAAGACGAGACAAGTTTTTGATTATCTTGAAAGAGTGAAAGCGGATGTAATTTGCTTACAAGAGACTAGAATTAAAGATAGAGATATCAAATATTTGAAAAATCCGAAACTGGGGAAATGTTATATATCAGCATATAAAAAGAAAAAAAGAGGTGTAGTAATGTATGTGAATGCAAAATACCCAACAGAGGAAGTGTTTTCAGATAAAAAAGGATTTTTTTGGGGGGTGGAAATTCAGCTTCCAGGAAAAACACTTTTATTAGTGGGGATATACTCTCCTCTAGATAATAAAAGTAAATTTTATGTTAAAATAGGAGAAGAAATACATAATTACATGACAGACAAGAATCAGGAAAATATTATTCTTATGGGGGATATGAACGGGGTTTTGGATTAGAGAAAGATAGAACGGTAAATCCAAAGGGAAAAAAAAAAAACAAGGTAGTTTTCCAAAAACCTTTTTCAGATTAATGGAGGACTTGTAAATTTGAACATTTGGAGAAATAAACATGAAAAAGGTGGGGTTTACGTTCTATTGGAAAGTCATAGAAGCATGTCTAGAATTGATATGTTCCTTGTTTTCTAAAGTTTTACATTCGAACGTTAAAGATATAGAAATATTTTCCCAGGATTTGGTCAGATCATAATCCTATTCAATTAGAATTAAATATTAGAAGGAATAGTAAATATATAAATTGGCGAATTAATGATTTTCTGCTTAGGAATAAAGGTTATCTTCAAAAAGCAAAAGAAGAAATTTAGAAGTTATTTCCGGGGGGAAAAAGGTAAAGATGGGGAAAGGCGGCAAAGACAATTTTAAAAAGGGGGAAAGCCGTTATGAGAGGATTAATGATTAAGTGGAATACAGAGTGGAGGAAGAAAAGAAGGAGAAAATAAGAAATTTGGAAGCAAAAATTAAAAGGGAAAAAAAGAAGAGTTGAGGAGAGATCCTGGAAATAATAAGAAAAGAAAGGAACATAAAGCACTACAAATGGAATTGCAAACAGAAAATCTAGTTGAGATGGAGAGGAAATTAAGAATAATTAAACAAAGACACTTTGAAAATGTGATAAACCGGGAAGGTGGTTGGCTTACAAGTTAAGGAAAAGAAGAGAAAGAAATTTAATTTTACAAGTGAAGAAAAATAATGATATATGGATCAGACAACAATAATAAGTGTTTTTAGAAAATATTACAAAGAATTATATCAAAAAAGGATGAGGAGTAACAGGAGGAAGGGGGAAAAAGATTATTTAGATAATCAGGATCTGATAAGGTTGACAGAAGATCAAAGGCTCAGTTTAAATGCGAACATATCATGTACGGAAGTAATAAATGCGATAAAGAAAATTAAGATTGGGAAAGCTCCTGGGGGGATGGCTTCCCGGGGTTTTTATTACAAGGAACTTCAAGAAGAATTAAGAGAACCACTAGCAAGATGTTTAATGAAATTACAAAGAATGGTAAACCAGATTCATGGAATGATACAAATATAACATTGATATTAAAGGAAGGGAAAGTTCCGTCAGACCCAGCAGTTACAGACCAATTTCATTATTAAACATAGATTACAAAATTTTTACAAATATACTTGCAGATAGATTGAAAAGTATACTACAAGCTATGATTCACGAAGATCAGAGTGGATTTCTGCCAAAAAGACATATTAGAGATAACATACGAATGGTAATTAATATGTTAGAAAATTTTGAAAAGCATAACGAGAAAAGATGTATGATGATATTTGTGGAGCCGAAAAGGCTTTTGATAATGTAATATGAATTTTTATTGGAGTTATTAAATAGATTGAATTGTGGAGAAACATTTGTAAATTGGATAAGGCAGATATATCAGAACTGCAAGGCTCAATTGTTGATAAATGGGGAAAAATTGGATCCAATAGTAATTACTAAAGGAACTCGTCAAGGTTCCCCCCTTTTCCCCCCTGTTATTTTAAAAGTGTTGGAAGTTCTTTTAAGAAAAAAATTGGATAAGACAATAAAAGGAAACAAAATAAAAAGGGGGATAATACAAACTAAAGGCATATGCAGACGATTTAGTTATTTTTTTTGAAGTAGAAGTAAGCTAAATTTTTTGGAGATCTGTGAGGAATTTGGAGAGTTAGCTGGGTTTAGAATAAATAAGGAGAAAAAAATTTTTTGACTAAAAATATGCGAAGGGAAGAAATAGAGTTAATGGAAAGAAGAACTGGACTTAAAGGGGCGAAAAAGGTTAATTATCTGGGAATAGTGATTTCTAAACAAAATAATACTTTATTTAGAATAATTACAATACAAAATGGAGGGAGATTAAGAAGGACTTACAAAATTGGACAAAACTAAATCTTTCACTTATGGGTAGAATGGCTACTATTAAAATGATGGTTCTCCCTAAGAAAGAATTATTTATTTCAGAATTTTCCCGTTATCACAAACTCTAAAATATTTTCAAGAATGGAGGCAGGATTTGACAAAATTTATTTGGGCCCCGGGAAAAAACCTAGAATTAGGTGGAAAACATTGATGATAGGAAGGAAAGAAGGGGGTTCAATTACCAGATTTAAGACTGTATTTTGTTGCAAATGGAATGACATGGATTAGAGACTGGATTGAATTAAAAAATGATAGAATTTTGAATTTAGAAGGAGCTGGCCTACGTTTTGGGTGGCATGGCTACCTTTGGTATGATAAGACAAAAGTGGAGATTTGGTTATTACAGATTTACAAGGTGGTCAGCGAATTAAATTTTTGGGGAGGAAAAATGGAAGAAGGGTGGAATTGCCAATGGTTTTTGCATATACAATTAAAAGAAAGATTGAAAATGGATCTTAGATTAGTGGGGGGGAGAAACAAATACCCAATTAAATGAATGGGAAAAGATAGTTTTTAGAAAAAAAAGCATTCAACATCACAATTTTACAAGTATCTATTGGATAGAGAATTGGAAACAGAGACAATTAAAGAAACAGTGACGGTTTGGGAAAAATATTGGTAAAAGATAAAAATTGGATCATTGGACAAAAAGTTGGGTTAATCAAGGAAAAACCCCCTAGCTCAAACTCTTAAAGAAAATCATTTAAAAATGCTTCATAGATGTTACCTAGACCCAGTGAAATTAGGCAATATGTATAAACTGAAAAACAAGACGTGTTGGAAATGTTCCCAAGAGAATGGGACTTTCTATCATATGTGGTGGCAGTGTAATAAAGCTAAAAAATATTGGAAAAGGGTATGCAGGATAATGACTGATATATTACAGATAGAGCTTCCCCTGACACCAGAAATTTTATTGTTAAATATGTTACATCAGTTAGATAAAGAATACAAAGGATGTGAAAGTATAATTTTGTATATGATAACAGCTGCTAGGATTGTATATGCGAGATACTGGAAAAGAGAGGAAACACCAACAATGCAAGAGTGGTAACAAAAGGTTTTGGAATTTGTTATGTTAGAAAATCTTACTTCTAGCTTGAAAGATGATAAAAGAGAGAAAAAAGTTAAAGATTTGAGATCCATAAAAAAATTAATAGAGGAGAATTGGATTATGATCTGTAATGAGGAAGATGATTGAAGGAGAGTGAAACTGTAATGATGTAATGAAAATGTAATGATGTTCATGATATACTATGATATAACAATTAAATGGGGCAAATTTCAAGAGATTATATGTAGTTAAGGAGATCACAATGAGTTTGGTTGTATAAGGCTCGAACAAGGGGTGGGGGGGAAATTAAATTTGAGTTGGAGGAAATATAAGTAATAAGGGTTTTAAGCGGTTTTTATAATTGTAAAATGTATTATAAGATAATTGTAAATATTTTGTTGTGATTAATAATGATTTTAATAAAAAAAAAGGAAAAAATTCAATTAGAAATGTTATAAAATTGTTGTGCATTCTAGTGCCTACCTCAGGAATTTGTGAATTCTTTCCCCAAAAAAAAAAGAAGTCAAAATCAAACTCATTTGGGGGCTCTAACTCCAGTATGATTCATGTTTTTTACTCAAATATTTTGCATGCCTAATGTAAAACTTGTGCTGTTCTCACTTTATCCAACCAGAATGAGGACATAACTGCACCCTCCCTTATTTTACAGAAAAAGCTAAACAGTTTGAGTTATAACCACTTTTTCGTAACAGGGCTTCCCCTTCTTTTAGCACTGTTGGAACTGGAACATAGCTGTAGCTGTCTGACTAAGGAGCATGATTCCCTTTTTCATTCATTCAAATATCGTCTAAAGAAATTTGTAAATGAATCAAAGCAAGGCAGTTAGAGTCCATAATAAAACAAAAATAGAATCAAGAGGGAGGAGGAAGTAGCATTAGACAGCACTGTAAAAGCCTGGCTTGAAATAGTAATCTTTCTTGCCTGATGACTAAAAGATATCATCTTCATTTACTGTCTCCAGATCTAAGAGATGTATGTTCAAGTTAATTATTAAGAATTAATAAATTACAGAGTATGTGCCCCGTGGCTCTTGGAATGCTCTAGACATACCACTATCAAGGTGGAGTGCCCACTAACTTACCTTTGCGAAGAAATTTTCCTTTGCTAAAATCAAGGATGTTAGAGAAAAAGAAATCAGGGTTTGCTTTACGATCCACTTTCATTTTATCAAACGTAGCCTTATCCGCAACCTCATCAATCTGTTTTTCAGTCAGCGGCTTCCCTAGGAAGTTGCATATTTTCCTTACAGAGCCCAAGATCCTGAAAAAAGGATTTTTTTTTTTAAATTTAAATTTTTTAAAATTTTTTAGTGAAAAAAAAAATAAAAAAAACCCCTCCCGCTTCCCCGAATTAATTTCCCCGGTTGAATCTGAGATTAACATTCCATTCCATAGAAACACTCCGTTCCATACATTATCTCCATTTTATAACAATCGTATACTATTACTTTTCCTTTTTATGTAACTATTTACAATTTATCTTTTACCACCTCGTTTTGTCTTTCTCCTTTCTCACAGCCTTTCTTTCTTTTCCCCCCATTTCATTCTTTTATCCAGTTCAATCTCTCTCGCCATTCTCTTTCAAAGCCTTGGATTGGCTTATTTTGAAGTGAAAAAAATAGCTTTTCTGACGCTACCACGTCCAGGACTTTGAATTTCCATTTTCTTATGTCAATATCTTTTCCTTCTTTCCAATGTTGAGCATAAATCAATTTTCCCGCACTTATTATATATATAACAATGTCTTTTGATGAGATCTTATTTCTCCTTGTTGCCCTAAGATATTCAACAAATAAAGTTGTGGCTTCATTTCAAAGTTTAGACCATACATTCTTTGAATTTCATCATGTCTTTCTTTCCCCAAAAATTTTTTGCAATTCTGCAGGTCCACCACATATGAAAAAAAAATCCCTTTTATCACATTTCCACTGAAAGAGGATTGAGAAAGGAAGACACACAGAATTGAAAACCACAGCCACTCTCTAACTCAGGGTAAAACTATGTGATACACTTAGCATAAACAGTTGCTTCCTCCAAAGGTGAAAAATGTCTCTTTGTCTGTGCAAAGGGGTTCACCTGGGCATGCTTTTTTGTGATTGGAAAATGAACATGGGTTTCATTTGCAAGTCTTTGAGCTATGTGTGTGAATGTTGCTTTTGCAGTAATGTCTCCTTTCACCCTCAAAGTCATGGACCAAGAAGGAGGTAAACACTCCAGGATGCTGATGCATTCCTTTTCCCAGCCCACCTAGGGCTTGAGGGTCTGTCAAAATGAAACTGTCACAGGTGCACCAAACCAACATTTCATTGATTCCATAGAGGTGTTAAATGGGACACAGCAATAAAGCCTAAGGCAAAGGCAGAGTTGGCTCCCACCTGTTCAGCTGATCGAAACAATCCTTTGTTCACTGCTGTGTGAGATGACCCTTAGGTTATTCCACCTAACCTGTTTAAGTTGTATTGGCCTGGAAACAGAGCAAGAGGGCAGAGCAACCTGATGCAGGTCCAGCTGAGGCCAGGTGTCACCCCTTGACTACCTCCTCAGCTTTCCCTTGGGTGAAACACCTCAGTCCCAAGGGCAATCTGAATACTTGAGTTACTCCCTGGCAGGCCATAAGTGGACAGTAACTGAGGGGACTCCGACCCAAGCCACAGGACTGTACAAGAGAGAATCTGAATCCTGGGTTAGTCTCAAGGGTAGCGTCCTTCACCGCTTTCGGGACAGAGAATCCTAAAGAGGAAGTTCCAGTGTGCTGTCCTACACTAAAAGGGTGAGAAAGGTATACACCAAAGTCTTATCTTCTCCCTCCACACAACCTACCACAGAAAACAGACAAGTGATAAGAGTCAGCTTAGTCCTTTTCCCCCACCAGGCCAGCCAACACTGCCCTCACCTCCTTTTCTAACCCTTCACGATCAACGTGTTCCTCTCTTCTGATAAACGAACGTCATCAGCCCTGCAGAGCTCTGGCTATTGGAAAACTAGGGCAGTATGAAGAACGAAGTGGCCCAACACTTCACCCAGGGCATTACAGACTCACCTCTTTGCCTTCCTCTGAGGAAGGTCAATATGTCAGAGATCATCCCCCCTCTCCAAACTAGGAAGAACAAAATAGCCAAGAAACCAAGGAAAACTTCTTGCCAACAATTTGTTACAAGGCAAAAGCGGGTTAAAGCTTGTAAAACCATCATCTTGCCCTTCAGCAAATCCAAGTCATTCCCACCAAGGTATATGAATAAAAAACATGAGGAGAAGGCCCATAGTACTTCTCAAGCAGAAGAGGGAAGAAACTCCTGCACCAAAGACCTTTTTTTCCAAGCAACAACAGCAACAACAACACTGCAGGGTATGGGTTATAGCATAGGCTTACAGCTCCAGTGTGAGTTGAACAGGAAAACTGCATTTTATTCTATTCCAGACTGAAAGCAGCTGTCGAAGGTGCCAAACCCTATATTCCAAAAAGGCTTATCACCTGGGGTAGCTGGGTTAAAATCTGGATTAAAACACACATCATTAAACAGCACCAGCAGCTGCCACTTATGACCACTGAGTTCATTAGTCTACGTGTTAATCTACTTTAGTCTAGTCTCATAACTTGTCCTGTTAGATCTTTTACACCGTATTATTTTATTTGGTTTGCCCTTACCTTCTTCATTTCTTCATAGGTGAGGAAAAGAATGTTGAAGTCATCCCTGTGAGAAGACCAGCCTTCCACATGGTCCAGCCATGAACTTCCTACCACTGATAAAAGACAGAGAGATGCGTTTATCATAAACAGTAGTGGAGAGAGAGAAAAAGACACAAGGGATAGTTGCTAGTTGCTGTACTGTGCACCAGGAATTACTCCGTCTAATGTTTGCAGTTGGGATTTTGTTCATGCAGTCTGCATGCAGAAAAGTCACAATAGTTTGGCTGGTGAGCAAATCTTCAGTCCATCATACAAATGGACTTCATAAAGGAGAGAGTTTTTAGTTCATTTCAGCGGAGCAGACAGCTTGACATGGCCATCCTTTTGCACATTCTGATCTGTGTCCTTCATTATAAGTTTTGGAGATAACCTTTTTTCTGGGGAAACATCATGTGAGTATCAGACAACTTGGAGCTGAGGGAGATGTAACTTATAGATATCATGAAATGTACAGTACATCATTAAAATCCAACTCCATTCAAGTCATAAAAGCCTGATGGCACAAAAATACTTTAAGTTGCCAAAGGAAGGAGAGCAAAAGAAGAAGCCAACTTGGTCTCCTTTGGGAGGAAATTCCATAGACTGGAAGCAGCCATCGAGAATAGTAAGGAGAACTTATAGTGCCTCTGCTTCTTCCAGGGGGAAGAAAGAAGGTTGTTGGACAGAGAAAAGGGCCTCTTCAGATGATCTTAGAGCTCTAATGGATTCATAAAGCGAGCTATGGGCCTTCAAGTAACCCGAATACAACCAGTATGGGGTTTTATAGATGATCAGCAGCCCTTTGAATCCTGCCTGGAAATGGCCTGGCAGCCAGTGAAACTGTTGCAACAAGGGAGTTGTGTGCTTCCTTTAGTCAGCCCCAGTTAGAAATCTGGCTGCAGCTCACTGAAACAACTGATGTTTCTGAGCACATTTTCAATGCAGCCCCATGTAGAGCGCATTAATCCAAACAGGAGGTAACCAAGGCAGGTGTTACAGTGGCCAGATGCAGCTTCTCCAGGAATGGGCACAATTGGTGCACTAGCTTTGATTGTGCAAACACATTCCTTGTTACTGGGCTTTCAGGCTCAGGGTTGAATCTGGGAGAACCCTCAAACTGCAAACCTGAGTTTTCAGTGGAAGTGTAACTTAACCTAACACAGGCTGAATCCCTATTCCCAGGGCTGACCTTCAACTGACCAGATGCATCTCTATCTTCTCTGTTTAAGTTTCAATTTATTTGCTCTCATCCAACCCATTACAGCTGCCAGGGCACCAGTTTAGCACAGGAATTTGGTGAAAAAAAGTTATCGTATCCTCAGCATACTATTGACATACGACCCAAAAACTATGGACCAACTGAAACAGGAATTGAGTTGAACAGGAATCCCCCATAGGCACCCCTCCTAGAAGCAACAGGAGTGCCCCTCCAGGAAAGAGCAGAGACTCTGTAGAGTGGTATCTCCACATGCCATCTCAAGAGACAACTCAGAAGGCTACTATGGTCAATGGTATCAAAAACCACCAAGAGATCCAGCATAACCAATAGGGACACAGTCTGTCTAGTTCTTTTACTTAGTGAATGTATTTTTAACATTCATATCTATCCTACAGAGCCCTAAAACCAGGTTGCTGTTATTTTCTTTTGGATCCCTCGAAAATGATCAAAATGGGTTGGACAGGACTCAAGAGGTCTATAAAGGAATTTATAGTACAATATCAGAGTATTACCTTTGCCTTGCAAAAAATTTTCCATGAAACTTTCAAAGTCTTCTGTTTCTTTGGTTGTGGGAGCAAGTTTGGAAATATGATAATAGGAGACCAAAACATCTTTTGGGTTTCTGACCACATAAATAACCTGTGGGAACAATAACAAGGATAACCTAGAGTGTCTCTCTTTCTTCCACTGGCAAGGAAGAAGTAAGTAGCACTGGCATAGTTGTCAAGTATGTTACTTCTCATGATTTTCCCTGATTTCATTTTTATTTTACGGTCACTGTCTTATTAGGTAAGTTAAACGCAGAACTGAGACTGATGATAACTAAGGAGAGGACTATTGTGATTGTGACACCCTGACCTTTGCTGACAGGCTTTGAGTAAACTGACCGGAATTATCTTTTTGGATTCTGAAAAAGCTTTTGATACTTTGAATTGAGCTTTTAGTTTGCAGTTTTAAAGAAGATATATTTAGAGGTAACTTTATAACATGATTTAAGTAAATTTACCATATGAAGAGAGTACAGATCTTGATTAAAGGCAAGTTGAGCAAGCCAGGTGATTTTGAAGAAGAAACAAGAGAAGGGTATCTGCTTTCACCCTTATTATTTATCTTAGCCCTTGAGGTACTTAATAGGGCAATAACTGAAAGAACAAAAGGTATAAGAATAGGAAAGGAGGTGTATAAGTTAAGAGTATTTGCAGACAATTAAGAGCTTTTTTTTTCTTTAGGGAGATCCTGTTGTTTGCCTAGAAGCACCAATGGAGAAACTTATAGAATGTTGTGACATGATTGGATTTAAGAAAAATAAGCAAAAAAATCTATGCCATTGTTAAAGAACATCCAAAAGGAAGAACAACTGCAATTAGATAAGTCAGGACTTAAAACTGAGTAAGAAGTGAAATATCTTAGCTGCAATTTGACAAATCTGAATTATATGTTGGTGAAAAATAATTATATTAAAACATGAAGTCATATTAAGAAAGACTTGAAAAATGGGCAAAACTTAAATTATCAGTATTGTGTAGAATATCTGTGAATTAAATGTTACTGTAGTTTCTAGTCCAGGCTTGTGGTGTATTAGATATCACTTGATATCAATAATTTGGCCTTCTTTACCCATTCCTCTCCATGTGCTTGCGAGGCCCCCGGACAAGCACACACACAGGCATGGCTGGAAATAGCTGAACCATTCAAAACCAATCCAGGCAGGCCAGTAATAGCCAGACTGCTGCTTTAGGAGACCTCAAGGCAAGTACTCTTTAAGATCACATTATGTATGCGCACTGTTTACAAAAGACTCCCTGCCCCAAGCAGGCAGCTTGACGAGCTGAATACTCAACTGTCAAGCACTCCACGTTTGCATACTGGCTACTCTATTGACAATGCTGTCATAATTCAATCATGCAAAATACTGACCTTTCGGAGGCTTTGTCTCTAGCCCGAAACCTATTGTATTCCCCGGGAACAGACCAGCCTATGGGCACATTTTCCCCAATAAGACCCCCTGACTGTGAGTGCTTCCTCAGATCTCTCGGATCGCTCTTGGCTTCCATCCCACCTTGCTGTCGCTTCGTTTGCCAAGCCTTCCCCTCAGCTCCCTGTGCTGAGAATCTCCTCTTCTATGGACCTTTTCTTCAGACTACCCAGGCTTCAGGACAGGTGTAGTATTTCCCATACAAAACCTCCTCTTAAAAACCCTCTATCCCACTCCTACCTTTATTTCAATAGTTCTCTGTGTGAGTGTGTTTGCATACACGTGTTCGACTGTGTTGTACATCAATAAAGAAAACAATAATTATTTACTTCTGTTTACTCCTTGACTCGGCGTGACCCCGTAGACATTGGGTTCAAGATCTTGCTAGGTTACCCTGCCTCTCGTATTGCTAGTTTGTGCTCTGCTAATTCCCTTCCCCATCATGAGCACATTTAGGTGTCCCTCCTGGGACCTCAGAAATCAGGGTAACAGAAATTAATGTTTTACTGAGAATGCTTTTCTTGGTTCAAACTATACTGATTTTGAGTAATGATGTTTTATTCAAGCAATGACAGACAGACATATCAAATAATATGGCAAGGGAGGAAACCTAGAGTAAAATATAAAATTCTACAAGATGCTAAACAAAGAGGGGAATTGGTAATGCCAGATCTTACATTGTATTTCCTTCCATGCTGTCTGCTTTGGTTGAAATAATGGATTTTAAAAGAGAGAGAGAGAAAAAAACTTGTATTTAAAAGGGCAAGAACTGACATTTGGTTGTCAGGAATTCTTGTGGCATGGAAAAGCTAAATTCAATGTAGATTTTAACAATCTCTATGTGGGAAAAGCTTTGTTAAGAGTTTGGAACAGATATAAATCAAGAGTATATCCTAAAACACCCTTTTGGGTGCCTTCACAAGAGGTTTTCTACAGCAAGGAGATGATGGCAAAGGAAACTTGGTGACTTACCAAGATCCTCTAGAAATTGCTTAGAAAATCATAGAATTAAATTGATTGAACAATTAATGCCTGAAGGTTACAATTTTCAATGGTTTTCTTACAAACAGATAGTAGGGAAGTATAAAATGGATATTAAAATGCATGACTTTGCATTGACTAAATCTGACTTTGAGAAACAGTTATGCTCAGATGAGGAACATTTAATTGGTAAGATGTATAAACTTTTGTTAAAACTTGAAATGGACGAATGTGCCCAAGATAGCAGGCTCGCAGTGGCGCACTCCGTGCTTTTGAAAGACCGGAAAAATCAGGTCTTTCAAAAGCACTCTGGAGGACCACTTGGGGTCGTTCCGGAGAGGACTGAGGTGCGGATCTACACTAAGTAATCTGGGCGCAGTCTGCTCCAAGGTGCAGACTTCCTCCATGGAGGACGCACTGCACCGTTTTTATTACCCCGTGTGGAAATGGTCATAGATAGTGGTTCCTTGTGGCATATGAAATGGGCATGTTCAGCATTTGTTTCCTTTTGGTTGAATGTGTTGTTGTGCTATATTTTTGTCTTAGAAAAGTCTATGGCATTTGTAGACACACACTTCTAAATCTTGCAGTGTGGAACTTAACTGAGGCTTAATGTTGTCGGGTCTTTTGCCTTTTTTAGTGCTGCAAAAAGAAATACTCCAAGGATGGAAAGATAAAGTTTCATAGACTTTTCTATAGGTTCTCTACAATTAACCCTCTAATGCAACCAACCTTTTGTAGATTCTCTTACAACTAAAAATAAACCATCCACTATACTGCTTTGTATGGTGTTGTGATTGATTGATTGATTGATTGATTGATTAAATTCTGCAATCATAATCAGCCCTTGACTTTTTTTTCCTGACTCCACCACATGTTTCCTGGTCTGGGAGCATTTCCACAATCACATTACACAGTTGTTTTGCTAGCACTCAGCTTTAGCTGCCATGACAATGAAATATTGGGATTTTGATTTTAGGCAACATCCTAAGGAATAGATGGATGGCCATTTGTCGGAAACATATGGCAGGTGGCCCTTGTGGTCTCTTCCAGCAATATGATTCTATGATCCCATTATCCCATGGAATCCAGGGATTTAGGTACAATCTTGGTTAGAATTCTGAGCCAGAGAGCTCCAGTTTCTCATCAGACTACAAACCCCAGAATTCCATTGGATTCAGCTGTAGCAGTTTATCTCAGGCCTAAGCCAATAGCCTCGTCATCCAAGTGGCTTCTAAGGTGCTTGTCAATACTCATTACAATTCAAACTACAACCAAACACATTCTTGTCACATCTATCAAAAGGTCCTTGTGATTTGTAGCACCCTCTTTTTGCCTTTTGGACTGTGTCTGCTGTACCATCACAGAATGCATGTAAGAAAATCATACACATGCACAAATGCTGGTCTATGGAAAACAAGGTTGTCAAGAAAGATGGCTTGGGCCTAGTTTCCTACTTATTCTACTGTTTGCTTTCTATGGACAGAGATGGTCAATACATTCAAATGTGGAGGTTTCATTTGTGTTGTGAAACAATACAGTTCTGAAGAACCATACCACATATTATTCCTATTCCAGATGAGAAGTTGGAGTCTTCTTATATGAGCTGATGAAAGGGATAAGTGTGTTCTTTCAAAACAGTCCATCAAAGTCTGCTTCATCCTTCTTCTAGCCTTTTCAAGTTTCTTATATCACAGACAATTTAATCTAGATAGAAAATAACTTGTTATGTTGCTGTGTGCCTTCAAGTCATTTCTGACTTATGGCAACTCTAAGCTGAGCCTATAAATTGGGGGTTTTGACAAGATTTGTTCAAAGGGCAGTTGCCAATGCCTTCCTCTGAAGCCGACAGAGTGTAATTTATCCTAGGTCACCCAATGGGTTTCCACAGCTGATATCCCTCTCGAGTACTAGCAACCACTCCTAATTTGGTATTTTCTGCAAATTTGATCACCATGCCCTCTACTCCTTCACTCAAGTCATTGATGACAATGTTGAATAGCATTGGGCCTAGGACAGAATCCTATGGCACCCCACTAGTCACTTTTCTCCAGGATGAAAAGCAGCCATTGGTGAGCACCCTTTCGGTTCAGTCAGCCAACCAATTACAAATCCACTTAACAGTAGTCCTGCCAGCCTTTTCTTCACTAGTTTCTTTGCAAGAATGTCATGGGGGACTTTGTCAAAGGCCTTATTGAAATCAAGATATGCTACGTCTACAGCATTCTCTTCATCTATCAAGCTTATATCCCTAATGTAGAAAGAGATAAGATTAGTCTGGTGTGACTTATTTCTGAGAAATCCATGTTGACTTTTAGTGATTACGGCATTACTTGCTAAGTATTTACAAACTGACTGTTAATGATCTGCTCTAGGATCTTTTCTGGTATTGATGTCAGGCTGACCGGGTGATAATTATTTGGGTCCTCTTTTTTCCCTTCTTGAAGATGGGGATGACATTTGCCCTCCTCCAGTCTGCTGGGACTTCTCCTGTTCCCCGAGAGTTCTCAAAGATTATTGTGAGTGGTTCAGAAATTATTCCTGTCAGTTCTTTTAATATCCTTGGATGTAATTCATCTGGCCCTGGAGACTTGAGACTAGTTTAGCCAGGTATTCCTGTACTACTTCTCTACTTATTCTGTGCTGCATTTCCTCCCCTTCTTCATCTGCTCCAACCCCTCCAGGTTGAGTACTTTTATCGTTTTGGGAGAAAACAGAGGCAAAGAAGGTGTGTATTTCTGAGATGAAAAGACAAGGCAAATGTTTTGTTTATTACATCTGTAAAAGCAACAGCTCTTACCTTCCCTGTTCGACTTCTCAATCCCTTTGGTACTAAGTAGTAGGGCAGATGAGTAACAAAGAGACGAGGTGATGGGTACTTGATATAATCTCGATTGTAGAGGTTGAATTCCAAGCTTGGAACTCTCGCTTGGTTTTCTGGTACTTCAGGTAAAGCTTCATTACTTGCTTGATAAATCAAGGTCAAAATGTTTGCCATCCACATTGTGCCTGTAAGCATGAAATGTCCAATTTATTATTTGAAACAGTTTATGTAGTATATGGGAGAAATTCTGATATAATCCTGGAATCATGGGTTACACTGAAGAACTAAATGCACCATTTAGAAAAACCTGGACAACTATGACAGCAAACCATGTTTTACACTGGGGTGGGCAATTATTTGGGGCACCATGTTAGCAAGCCAGGAACCTTGGAGGATCACATCCCACAGCACCCACTGCAAAATGTCTTATATTGTGTTTCCCAGTGTCCCAAGTCCCTTCTGATGTAGTAGGACCCAACCGAACCCAAAGGGTGCTCACCGATAACTGCTTTTCATCCTGGGGAGAAGTGACTAGTGGGGTGCCACAGGTTTCTCTCCTGGGCCAAGTGTTATTCAGCATCGTCATTAATGACTTGGATGAAGGAGTAGAGGGCATGCTGATCAAATTTGCAGATGATACCAAATTGGGAGGGGTTGCTAATACCCCAGAGGACAGAATCAAATTTCAAAATGACCTTGACAGGTTGGAGAGCTGTGTCAAAGCTAACAAAATGAATTTCAACGGAGAGAAATGTAAAGTTCTACACTTAGGCAGAAAAAATGGAATGAACAAATATAGGATGGTGGACACATACATGTGAAAGGGATGTAGGAGTCTTGGTAGATCACAAGCTATACATGAGTCAGCAGTGTGATGCGGCAGCCAAGAAAGCCTGGTTGCATCAATAGGAGTATTGTGTCTAGACTGAGTGAGGTAATGGTACCACTCTATTCTGCTTTGGTCAGACCTCACTTGGAGTACTGTGTCGAGTTCTGGGCACCTCAATTCAGGAAGGATATTGACAAACTGGAACGTGTCCAAAGGAGGGCAACCAAAATGGTGAAGGATCTGGAAGCCATGTCCTATGTGGAATGGCTTAAGGAGCTTGGGATGTTTAGTCTGCAGAAGAGAAGACTAAGAGGAGACATGATAGCCATGTTTAAATATTTGAAAGGATGCCATGTCGAGGAGGGATTGGGCTTGTTTTCTGCTGCTCCAGAGACTAGGACAAGGAGCAATGGATTCAAGCTGCAGGAAAGGAGATTCCACCTGAACCTCAGGAAGAATTTCCTGACAGTCAGAGATGTCCAGTGGTGGAATATGCTGCCTTGGAATGTAGTGGAGTCTCCTTCTTTGGAGATTTTTAAGTGGAGGTTAGATGGCCATCTGTTGGGAATGCTTTGATGTGTGTTCCTGCATAGCAGGGCGTTGGGCTGGATGGCCGTTGTGGTCTCTTCCAACTCTATGATTCTATGATTCAATAATTTTATGATATTATGAGAAAGCATTTTTGCTACTTTTTGCCTATCTCAATCTTTTTAGCCCTCATGTGACTTTTTTGTAATGGGAAAAGATGTAGAAGTTCCTTCCTGTTCATTCTGCATTATTTTAAAAGGCCTCTCCCTGAGGTAAAATGGCCTGGAAGGCATAAAACATGGTAAATGTGAAGTCTGGTAAAATGAATCACTACATGTTTCATACAGGAAAAGCATAGAAGGAATATTTGAGAAGTAGAACATCTCGAAGTGTTACAGAATGGGATGCTGAAAAAGGAAACTGAAGGACTTATATTTGTGGTTCAAGGACAGGCACCTCAGACAAAATAGCATTAGAGGAAATACAATTGGTCCTCCACATTTGCTAGCTTTGAGGATGCAGGAGCCCCACTAACGTGGAAAAATGCTCATGTGGGTCTGTGGGAAGGGAGTCACAGCATGGCAGGGTCCAAACAGATCAGAGAAAGGGGGTGGATCAGCATGGTGGCCCAATACTTCCTCTCTCTCTTGCCTATCTCCTTCTTTGGGAGTATGTATGGGGGTACTGGGAGAGGGTTTGTGCTGCTCAGAAATTGGGCTGTGGGACATCCTTAGCTGGCCAGGGAGAAACTGGAGGAGGAGGAGGACAAGACACAGGAGGGCTGTGTGGCCCAATCAGAGCTGCTGAGAGCGAAGGTTCTCCCAGAAAATAACCACCTGAGGTGTGTGGGGGAGGGGGGGTTGGAGTAACTCACAAATACTCAAACACATGAAAGCAAAGCCTGCAAACGCGGAGGGCCAGCTGTATTAGAAAACTTGTGATAGTAAGTGCCATTTATGTAAAGAAGCACAGCAATGGCACTGACTGACTGACTGAATTTTGTGAGGCCAACAGTTTGTTCATCACAAACACATTCTTCAGGCAACCCAAGAAGTAACTGCATTCATGGACATCACCTGATGGTCAATATAGAAATCAAATAGACTAGATGATCAGATGTAGAAGGTTGAGAAGCTCCGTTCTATCTGCAAAAACAAGACCAGGAGTAGATTGTGGCACAGACCATGAACTACTATTAACAAATTTAGAGTAAAGCTAAAGAAGAACACTAAACCAACCATCATGCCGAAATACAACCTGAAGAAGTCCCATAGAATTTAAATATAATATGAAAAATAGATTTTCCAGAAGAACTCTAGATTAAAGCCAAGGACATCATCAGGCAGGGATGCAAAAGGATACTATCTGAGCAAATGTTCACTGTATATTTATTAGGTCCCAGTAGTGGCTATAAATCCAGACCTTTTCAGGAAGAGCGCCTTGTATTTGAAGCTTCTGCAATTCTGAGCATTAAGAAATGAGCTGGGATGAATGTGGACTACCAAAGCAGTAGCGACAGTGAGATAGCAGGCCAATGACAGCCCTTACTCTTCACCAATCTGCTTAGTGCTAAAAGCTTCTGAGTCAGGCTAACATGAGTTGAGTGGACTCAGTGAAATATTGAGATTTTGATTTGAGACAACCTCCTATGGAATGGATGGATGGCTTCTGTCGGGAATGCTTTGATGATGTATTCCTGTATGGCAGATGGCCCTTATGGTCTTTTCCAGCTCTATGATTCTGTGATTCCATGATTCTATGGAATCCTTAAATTTAGATATAATCTTGATTAGTATTCTGAACCAGAGAGCTCCAGTTTCTCATCAGACTACAGACTACAGACAATTTCATGGACCAGAAGGTGGAAGAAGCAACAAGGGCATCAGCTATTTTGGACCTGATCCTAACCAACAGTGATTACCTGGTTAACGGGGTTTAACTGGTGGGATTCTTAGGTGGGAGTGACCATGTTCTCATGGAGTTTGTTATGCAGTGGAAAGGAGAAGCCAAGCATAGTCAGACTCGCATTCTATACTTTAAGAAAGCTGACTTCAATAAATTTAGGGAAATAGTAGGTGCCATCCCATGATCAGGCATACTAAAAGAGAAAGGGGTTTATGATGGATGAGAGTTTCTTAAAAGTGAGATACTGAAGGTACAAACAATTCCATTGCAGAGTTTAAATGGCAGTTGTCTAAAGAAACCAAGATGGATGTCTAAAGAAGTTTCAAATGAACTAAGATTTAAAAGGGCCATGTACAAGAAATGGAAAAAGGGGGAAATCCCCAAAGAGGAATTCAAACAAATAGCTAGCACATGTAGCAAAGAAGTCAGAAAAGCTAAAGTGCATAATGAGCTCAGGCTTGCCAGAGAGGTTAAAAACTATAAAAAGGGCTTTTTTGGTTATGTCTGTAGTAAAAAGAAAAATAAAGAGATGGTTGGGCCACTACGAGCAGCAGATGGAGAAGTGGTAACAGGGGACAGAGAAAAGGCAGAGATACTCAACACCTTCTTTGCCTTCTCCGAAAAGAAAAACTGTGTTCAATTGTGAAAAAAAATGGAACAGATGTTGTAATAGGGGAAATGCAGCACAGAATAGGTAAAGCGGTAGTACAAGATACCTGACTACTCTAAATGAGTTCAAGTCACCACGACCAAGGGTATCCTATTTCCATTTTCTATGTATGGCTGTGAAAATTGGACAGAGAAGAAAGCTGATAGGAAGAAAATCAACTCACTCGAAATTTGGTGCTGGAGAATAATTTTATGAATACTCTGGGCTTCTAAAAAGAAAACAACAACAACAAGAATGTTTCCTAGAACAAATCAAACTGGAACACTCCCTAGAAGCCAAGATGAGTACACTGAAACTGTTGAACTTTAGTTTTATCATGAGAAGACATAACTCACTACTAAAGGCAATAATGATTGGTAAGGTGGAAAGCAGTAGGAAAAGTGGAAGACTGCATTACAGATGGATAGCCTCAACCAAGGAAGATGCTGTTACAGCTTTGTGCAACCCTCAAGACTGATATGGTTTAATTGGCAATACTATATGATTGGCACTCCATTAATTGCCATTGGTAGAAACTGGAAGGTCAAGCTGGAAAGAGGAAAATTGCTGATTGTAAATGTGAGATGGCAAGGCAGGTCAGCCACACCCCCTTCCAGGTGAAACCGAAGTCACTGTCAGGCAGACTGCAAGGCAACTCTATAGACAATAGGCTTATGCTAAGAGCTAGACATCTTGGAGCAGAAAGGGGAAGCCCCCACCAAACTGTGATTGTTCTAACCCTGATCCCTCATGCCTGGATATCTTCCTGCTTTGTCATCCCAAACTCTCCACAATACGGAGCTATTACAATAGCCATTATCCCTTTGTCACTTAAATACTAAGACCATTAACTCTGTCCAGATTTCATTGTTTGTGTTGTAACTCCCATTGTCCACTTGTCTGGGAGAGCGATTCACATCCATATCTGCAGGGTAGTTTTTGGCTATAAGAACCCTCGGTTTTGAGTGGTTCAGCACAGTCTCTTGACTTACTGATTGCCACGCTGTCCATTTGATTCCTGGATGAGAATGGTCCTTAGGTGCCTACCTAAGCCACATTGTAGTTTTCTTTGCTTCTCTCCAGACTGGTAATTATTGCCCAAACCCTAAAGTCTTCCATCCACAACTTTTCTCCCTTTACCTTTGGTTAGTCCTGGTATGAATGCTTGAGTATTTGGATCTTTTTGCATGTGTGTGTGATTCCTTTAATAAAACACATTTTTAGCTTACATTTTGAATTCTCTGGCTGGTTCTTTCCTGCATGACCCTGTAAGCAGAGGTGGAGAGATTATTTTAAGTTGTCCCCCTCTTCCGGGCCTCCTAATTTTGAGCTAGTTAATTCCTCATTGTCCCTTGGAGGTACTGGCATCATGGGTGGACCCTTGAGTCACCCACTTTTTGGGATAACACTACATCCCTGAGACAATACATCCCTGAGGTCAGTTGGTCATAGGGCTACTTGGAATTCCCTTATCCACAGGGTTATCGTAAGTCAGTGGTTCTCAACCTGTGGGTCCCCAGATGTTTTTGGACTTCAGCTTCCAGAAGCCCTGAGCATTGACCATAGTGGCTGGGGCTTCTGGGAGCTGAAGTCCAAAAACATCTGGGGACCCACAGGTTGGGAACCACTGCCATAAGTTGAAGTTGATATGACAGCAGTTAAGAATAACAACAATGTAAAGAAATGTAAAGAACATGATGGAACTGTTGGTCACATAATTATTAGTAGTATTACTGCTCCTGTTCCTGTAATCGTTATCATCATCATTATTATTACTACTGCTGTCACTGCTGCTACTCTTCAACTAACCACCTCTCTTCCATCTCCCCCACACCCATCTGCTGCACCTACATACAGCAATTGAGCAGTCTGGACAAAAAGATAGGATACACTGGGCATGGGGTTTGGCCAGTTGGTGCTTTGAATCATAGATCCAAGGTTGTACGGAGATGGTAATGTGTACTCTGTGGCTCCTTCAATCTTCCCTACTCCCTCGGTGGGACAGTGGCTGCCTTAGGAACCTCCCTAATAAAAACACTGGCTTCGTTTGTGGTGATTGTACCTCTTTCTCAGTTGAAAGGAAAAGGCCCAAGCCTTCCAAGTGCAAAGTTAACAGTGCTCAGCTAGCATGTCATTCTAGCCTTTTCTGATTCTCTGTTTGTTTCTGAACATTGATTATGTCCCCCAAGAAGAAGGCTAGCAATGCTCAGTTCTCTCTCCCTTGGAGTAATCAGGTGGAAACCTGAAGGCTGGTGACTGCTACAAGGATCTGCTCTATCCCATAGGAAGGTGTGCCTCATGAGATGAAGCTGAGCCAGATGGCTGGGAGATGTGTGCTGATGATTGCCCCAGCTACTTGAGTCATCCCATAACTGTGCAGGTAATTCTTTGCCACTGCATGTCATTGATAGATACTAAGACCAATTAAGTCACTAAGTTCTACATTTCCTAATGAAAAGAGGCTATTAAATGATTTTTTCTAACTAAACTGATTAAGTTCAATTCAAGATGTTGATTGTGGTAGCCAAAGGCCATGACAAAGAGCTTTATAATATTCAGAAGATTCAAGATAAGAAGTCCAAAAGTACAAAGTGCAAAAAGCACGGCATACTTTTACATGCAGTAATCAGAGTTATTACCAAGCTAGTATAAAGGGTAAAAACAATTCAAATTATAGCTAGATTTCTGTGTTGCCGATGTGAAAAATCATATTTTGAGTCTCCATGGCAATTTTATCTAACTCTCTCTTCATAATCTTTCTGGAGGCCAAAGCTAAAAGGGCCTCTTTATGTGTTACATATTCATTGGTATCGCTCAGGATATATTGGACTGATTCTACAAGAGAGTTCCCCCTTCCATTCCCATTTGTCAGGGAATAAGCCAGATGGCTGGGAGATGTGCTTGGATGGTTCTCCCAGTTACTTGAGTCTTCCTACCATTACACAGGCAATTCCTTGTCTCTACATGTCACTGACAGGAACTAATCAATGAAAATTAAAGAAGTTACTGCATTCTACATTTTCTAATGAAAAGGGGCTATTAGATGAATTTTTAAAACTAAACTGATTGATTTAAGTTGGAATTTCAGTGTTAACATAATTCTACATGAGAGAGCAAAAAGAAAGACAAAGACAAAGAAAAGAGAAAAAAGAAAAAAAAGAGACACATTTCTCAAAGGGTAGTTCTATTGACTTTTTTAAAAAAGTTTCTTTTCTTTTCTTTTTTTCCTTTTCTTAATTCCTTTGGGTTGAGAAATTAATCTGTTCAAGCCACTTACTTACATAAACTTAATAGTTATTTTTTCTTTCTTCCAATACGATTCTATCTGAATTAGATTTTTAAACTTATTACAGATCAACTTAATGTTCTAACCATTATCTACTAACTTTAATATCTGTACTGTACATTTTATTTTCCTCATGCCCAAAATTACCAGAATCCTGTTGGTGACATAGATAAGTATGATCTCTCTTTACACTGCAGAAGGAAGTATTCAATACATCCTTACTACAATGGCTATGCTTCTTAGTGGCAAATTCCTGGCAGTTCCTGGCTGGGGAAAGAGGCACCACCTGACTGCAGTTCTGCAAGTATGTGAAGAGAGCTGATGTTGTCCCTGCAGATCTCCAATAAGTAGTTTCTTGAACATCTCCCTCTCCCTCCAACAGTAACGAGACATGACCATGTGTTTTGGGCACTTTGGAAGGTGACTTCCAGAGAGTGAGTGGGATGTAGAACAGCATGGATGGAGCATCACTTTGTTCATTTTGTAGAACTGTTAAATGGCTATAAAATGGCTTACAGCATGAGTGGGAGCTATCTTGTTTCCACTTCCTGCAGTTCTGGATAGTTTAGCCAATGATGAGGAATACTGAAAGTTACCTTGCTACAACTGGAGACAATAAAATTCCTACCCCTGCTGCAGCACTTTGGAAGGATCTGATTAAATTTTGGAAAATATTTTATCTTAAGCTTACCTGATTTAGGATAAGTGACTGAAAATACATCATTTTCCCGGATTTCGAAATCCTCCAGTGAATCCAGATATTCCGAGGTAACTGAATCTTTCACGAAGCAGTATCCTTTGTATTCCAACATAGAGCTCTCTGGTGACTGCATTGTTTCTGCTATAATGGTGGAAGGAGAAGCAGCAAAATAGAAATTTGTCTTTTAAAGTTAACTTGGAAGTTTAAAATATCTGAGAAGATTTTGGGAAGTTCTATGTAGAACATATCCTACCTTTTCCAGCTTTTTGAGAGTCAGAAAAGTCTCTTCTGACTAGAATAACTAACTAACTAGAATATTTCAGCAGAAGTGTTATGGAGGAAAAGGAAAGTTCCTTTACAATAGATGTGTAAATATTCAAATGTTTAACCAGTGCTCAGTAAATCAATGTTTAACCAACCGTTGACAAACTCTTTTCTTCCTGCTCCTCAACTGATTGAGAAAGGGAATATGTGCATGAAATCTGGAATGACCTAGAACCTGTACATGGAAACTCCCCAAAATTCAGGGTAACCTAATGCTTTCACACAGACCACTGCAGGGAAAACTAAGAAGGTCTTCTTCACCACTATATTCTAGGTCCCACAAGTTTGACTAGGTACAAGGCACCAGTGGCTTAGAACTTATAACTTAGTGCCATCAGCAAACTTGGCTACCACACTATTCCAGTTTTTCCCCCAGAACTAAGAAAGAAGCAGAAGTCACAATATAAATCCCTGAGGAACTCCACTGGCCTTGCTTTGTGAACTGGCCATTTATGCTTAGTCTCTGTTTTCTGTCTAATTTTCAGTCGTTCAGTCTTTTATTCCATGACAGCTCTGTCTGCTCAGAGAATTTGGTGAGAGACTTTGTCAAAATCATTTTGGAAATCCAACTAAACAGTTTCTACGGATCACTCCTGTCTCTATACTTTCTGATACGTTCAAAGAACTCAATTAGGTTTGTGAGACAAGATTTAGCTATCACTTGACTATAACTATTTTCTGAGTTCCATGCCATGTCTGCAGACCATATCATGGAAGAACATAAAGAATAATTCTGACACAGCCAAATACCCCCATTTCAATGACCAGACTCCCTTTCTACAGTTGATGCTAGGGAGGTGCATTTGCAGTAACCTGGTGCCATTTTGAAATGCAATTGTAGCCCATGAAATTCAAGTGAATCCATATTTATCACTCAGCTCTTTCTTTCTTTCTTTCTTTCTTTCTTTCTTTCTTTCTTTCTTTCTTTCTTTTACTACCAGTAGAGCTCATCTCTATGCCTCCTACTATTTCTTCTCCTTTAACGTCATAATGCTAGGATTGCACAGTTGCAGCAATCCTTTGTTGGGATAGACTGAAATATCAATCTACCCTTGACTTCTCAGGTAAAGCATGGAGCTGGATTGGACCCTGAATCAGGTTAGAAAGGAGACACACACACACACACACACACACACACACAAAATTACTCTTGGCCAAGAGGGAACATCTTCTTAGCCCCCATTTTTAACTTGGCTGTAACAGTAGTCTGATCAGATAGACAAGGTTTAATTGAAACACTAGCTTATTTATAGGGCTTTCAGCATCACAGTTTGGGGGTGTATTAGGATGTAGTTAGATAGAATTACACCTGAGAACATTCTCACAGTGATTTTTGGAAGGGGGGCTGCCCACAAGACTGCAATTCCAGCACTAGACTTTCCCCCCACAATACTTCCTTGAAAAAAGCAGAAAGTGCTAAGTTGTTGAAGGAATACTCTGAAATAATTATATTGAAACATTTTTTAAACGTTTAAAAAGTTGTGCAAGCTTCCCCCCCCCACAAAGCTTTCCCTTCCCATGCAAAATGGAGGGGAAAGAGGGACTGGAGGAAGCTTGATATGAGGCTTCTTTTCCCCCTCAGGAGCTTCCCGTCCCTTTTCTATGCATTTTGCCTGGTGTGTAGAACTCCCACCAAGGCAACGTGGAAGGGAAAGGGTTGGATGGGGGAAGCCTTGTCCAAGATCTCCTTTCACCTCCCAGAGCTTCCCCTCGCTTTCCTATCCATTTTTCCCCAGGCAAAAGGGAAGGGAAGGGGGAGGGAAGCCTCACCAATTTTTTTTAAAAAAACTGATTTTTTTCCTGAAAAATAATGTTTAAAAATAGGGTGTGTCTTATACGCTGATGTGTCTTATACAGTAATTATTGCCAAAACCTTGAAACTTCACTTTCAACCTTTCCTTCCTTTCCTTCAGTTAGCTGTTGTGCAAATGCATGACTGTTTGTTGTTGTGTGCATGCATGATTGAATTCCCCTTAATAAACACATTTTAGTTTACTTTTGAGTTTCTGGCTGGCTTTTCTGCAAGGACCCTGTAGACTTTGGTTAAAGATCCAGCTGCGTTATCCTGCCTCTTGCAGCTTTCCAAGTCAGAACTAATTAATTCCCCATTTTTGCATGGAGTTGCAGATACTGCTGGAGGACCTCAAGGAGTTCCCCACTTTTGGGGGTAACAGACAGGCCAAAAGGCCAAAAATTCTCGAAAGAAAATCTTATCTATTTCTAATGCACAGCCAGTCATTTCAGTGTGTGTTATGTAGCAAATATCACAGCGTACAATGTCCAAGATGTCTGTGAATACTTCTGAGCTTAAGTCTGAGTCTGACTTCAGAGCCCGAGGTGGAGGAGAGCTGTATGACCAGTTTGACAAGATTCCAGTGTGTTCAGGCACATAAGGCACAGATTTCAAAACAAACACGTAAAGTAATCTGTTGAAACACGAGAAAGGAAGAAGAGGAAAATAATACTAGATGGTCTTTAGTCCTTATCTACAAAAAGTTCATTCTAGTCATGGCAGTAAAGATAAGAAAGAGATCCATAGGTCTGCTGCAGGCACCATTTGGCCTGAGGCAAAGAGCACTCCATAGAACGAGGCCCAACTTGAACAGCAATTTAACAAGGGCTTATGCACAGACAAACCACTATGTTATAGTGTTTACCTAATGACTCCAGTTTAAGTTCTCCATAAATTCAGATTTATTTAGATTTGTATCTTGAGTAAAAATCAATTATCAATGGATTCCGACTTTAATATAATTCTTATAATTTAATACAAATTGCAAAACACAATGAGATATCTATTTCACTCAAACATGATGAATCTAACGATTGGATAAGTTTAAATGTAAATCCACAAGTGATAAGACAGATGAACTGGTCTCTTACTGAGCAAACAAAGGCTGATAAATTTCAGAATAATTTCACCAAGTCAGATGATGCAAATAGATAACAAATAAAAAGCATGATCTACACAGTTAGTTTCTAATGTCTTCAGTGCTATTTGGTGATAGAGCAATTAAGAAGGTTCTGATGGACAATTGGGCATGAACATATAATGGTCAATCGGTCAATTGGCAGTGAAGATATCATGGTGTTTATTTAATACTATCTCCAAATATTTCTGTCTCCATAGAGATTCCAGTTCAATCTCCTCCATGCACTTAGATACATCCAACTTGGGCCACAAGGAAGCATAGGACCTTGAGACATTAAATCCTTTCTTAACAGGAGACTTCTTGGAGACTCCACTGACTGAAGAATGGTTTCCGAAAATCATGGATGTCAAGATGAGTAAGGAGCTATTAGAAGAACTGATGATAAGTGTATGAGTAAGTACCGGAAAGAGTAGAAACAAGAATAGAAAGTCTTTTGGCTATGAGGAGTTGACAGCACTTTCACCCTCTGCCTGAGGGCAATAATCTATAGTGAAAAAGCATAGCAGTCTGTGATTTTATATGGGTACAACAAATCCACTTGGAAAGATATGAACCTATCCTGAAAGTCCTTGAACACTACCTAATTCAGGCCCCACTCTCCTGGATGTATGTAATGCCTCCTGTGGAAATCTACCTGCACATTGTCCTTTCTTTTCTAATATTGTGCTGACAATGATAGGGTTATCCTTTCTGCTTGTGCAAATAGCATGATTGCCTCTTTGTGAAAGGACCAAGATATTGTCTCCTCCCTGCTTCTCTATGTATGATTCCACTAAAACCTTATGTATATGAAGTATCACATATTTGTTTTGAATCGACATTGTGAAATGCTTGAGAACCAACTGAGCAGGCTGTAGCTCTAACCAGATGATTTTAGCATTTCCCCTCCCGAAAAATGGTTATCAGCTGAAAGACTTATTCAGACCATTGAGATGAACATTCCTCCACACTTTCTTGCCTGTGAGGCTGAAAAAGGCAAGACTGTCTTTTCAATTGTACAAACAGCCTTCTGAAGTCAATTGCAATTGAATGACAGATGGCAGAATCTTATAGTTTTGGACAAATCTAGCTATCCTTGCCTTATATGATTTCAGCTGTCATAGGGCCTTATCACACCGAGGTTTCATACCACTAGAGCAACACATTAATGATGGTTCAGGATCAGTCCTATTGCATGATGTCGTTGCTAAGAATCAGCTATCACATTGCAATCCATTGGAAATGTGCCCTTTTTCCATGCTGAAAACAAACCATTAATGACCCTCTTTCCCACAACGATCCAGTTAGCTGACATTTTCCCTGCCACAGTCTGTCATGAATTTTAGCCAAATGCAATTACAGTTCAAGGATACTAGATGGTGACAGAGGATAACAAATGGCCTTCCCAGGTTCTTTTCGCCATGAAATTTCCCTCTCCTTTCCTGGCTTCCTATCAATTACTCACAACTCTTTGAAATGGCCCAACTTTCTTACCTCCTGCTGAGACCATATCCCCAACCTGACAGATCTAGAGACTGATGGCTATGCTAGCTGCCTGCTACTTGCCTTCTTGTGGACTTCAGGCTAGTATTTTCCACAGTACTTTCTGCTCTTGCTTCTCCTCCTTCTTCTCCCCACCCACTCCCTCCTGGACATGACATCCCTTCAAATATTTAAACATGGCTATCATGTCCCCTCCTAACCGTCTCTTTTGCAGACTAAACATACCTAGCTCCCCAAGCTGCTCCTCATAGGGCATGGCTTCCACACCCTTCACCGTTTTGGTCGCTCTCCTCTGGACACACTTCACCTTGTCAATATCCTTCTTGACTTGAGGTGCCCATAATTGGACACAGGATTCCTAATGAGGTCTAACCAAAGCAGAATAGAGTGGTACCATTACCTCTGAGGTCACGCTCCCTGCAATCTTCTCCTGGGCAAGATTGCACCAGGGGCAGGCGGAAAAAGAGCAGGGAGTGCAAGATTGCGCTTCCCGCAAGCTTCTCCTGCCCACCCCAGGCAGGATCATGCCAGGGGTGGGCAGGAGAAGGTGTGGATTCAAAGGATTCAATGCACCTATTTTGGAGCTGGGATTTGGGTCCGTGAATCTCAAATCCTTGCTGAGGATTCAAGGATCTGAGGATATGATTGGCCCATCCCTAATTTCTAGTTATGTACCCTAAGTCAGGAAAGAGTGGAAACATTTTCCTCAGAAAAGTCAGTTTTTTTAAAAAAAAAAAAATCTGACTCCACTATTTTGTGTTCACTTACGAGAGCTATATATGAGCTTTAGCTTATTCTTTCATGAACCAACATTTTGAAAGAGGAGAAAAACCTCTAGGACAGAAAGATTCTGTGAGCAAGGAAATATAGCAGAGAAAATGCAAGAGAAAAAGAAAGGCCCTTTCCTCACCAGGCAATTAGAAGGGGGCAGTGCATCCTCGAACAGTGGTCGTCTGCACCTTGGAGGGACTAGGAGTGGACTACTTACCGGAGATCCACACCTCAGTCTGCTCCAAGATGACCTCAAGTGGTTCCCCAGTGTGTTTTTGAAAGACCAGAAAAAACAGGTCTTTATTTTTCTGGAATGCACCATTGTGTTCCTGCTCTCTTGTGCAGATTCGCAGGCTCGCACCAATGCAAGCCTGTGATCTGTGGAAGGAGGGCTTTAGGTGTGGTGAGCTTCAGCGGTTGGTTGGGACCCATGCCCAACCAGAAGCCGCCATTTTGGAAGCCAGAAGCTGCCATTTCGGAAGCCAGAGCTGCCATTTTGGAAGCCAGAGCAGTGCGGATCTACAGACCTCACACTGCTTTGATTTGCCCTGGACCAAAAAGAAGCCCTGCGGAAGGGCTTCAGGGACAGTCCGCGTTGCTTCGGACCCCAGAAGAAGCGGTAGGTAATGGCATGGAGCGATTCCCTCAACTTGTGTGGAAAGGGCCAAAGTCTCTTGGAATACATGTGGATTAACTGATCCTTTTGATGTGTTTATGGAGCTGCTTTTAGTGTGTTCTTTAGTGTATTGGTGGAAAATTGCTAATGTCTGGGTGAGAACATCATCATTCATTCACTTTGAAAACATGGTAAATGTAAGTAAGGAAGCATGTTAGAAGGGAGTGTGTTAGTGAGCACTGCTTTGCTCTACCTCCAGTTCTATCACTCTGCTCATTTGGAACGAGGTAAGCCTGCACAGAAGAGCTTCCCTTGTATGTAGATGCTCATGATTGGAAACCATGATTTGGTACATTCCTCTTAATTAATACTTCTTTTGGGAACTAACTTGGATCTGTGAATTGTTTTCTTGGCTTTTTTGTTGGAAAATGTACTTAGGTGTGGTGATTTCATGAAGAGGAATCTCCATGTTTCTTTTACTTCATCAAGGATTTTTGAAGCTAATTGTTGTCTTTGGCACCTGGATTTTGATTTTGGATTCTTTTCTTAGTGGACAATGGAATTAAATAAAGATTTTTGAAGCTAATTGTCGTCTTTGGCACCTGGATTTTGATTGTGGATCCTTTTCTTAGTGGAATTAAATAGAAACTGATTTTAAAAGAAGTAACCTGGCTCTTATCTATGAGTAGACCCACTAACGCCATGGGAGTTACAGAGGTATTTGTTATTCTTACTTACAAGTAGATCCACTGATGCCTTGGGATTTACCCAGATGTAAGTGGCTCTTACGTATGAGGAGACCTATTGATGCCTTGAGATTTACCTATGTGTAAGTGGCTCTTTGCTACAAATAGACCCATTGATGCCATGGGATTTATCAAGGTGTAAGTTGCAAGCAACTAAAGAAGTGAACTTTTGTTTTGGGACTTTTCACGAACATATGTTTTAGAACTTTATAGATTTTCCACATTTAAGAACTTAAGAATTTTATGAACTTTTTATGGACCTTGGGAATTGGACGAAACTAGGATACTACAAGACATCAACATTTACAGAATACTGGCTACAGGATTACAGACTGAGTTGAACTGTTCATGTGAAATTGAACTTCTCTGAAGATAAGAGGCTACTGGAACACCTGCTCCCATGCAGAGAAATGGCTGGATTTTATATTCAAGGTCTTTTTAGCTGTTTACTAAGTTTAGAGCATGCTTCAAAAGCCAGCCTAGAAGAATTGGGAGGGGGAAGTTGGAGTGAACTGGAGTGATCCCTGTTTTTAAAGGGAAGCTTTTGTACCAAAAACAATTCTTGTATATATATTTTGAGAAATAATTACTTTGAAGTATTTGAGCTGTAGTCTTCAGATTTGTATATATGATTTTATTCATTTACTTATCTTTTGAAATTGTATTCCTTTGGGATTAATTTAGAGTGAGTATAATAATGTATAGGCTGATATAGACAATATTGCTTTGTATATTTTTGTGTTTTATTGTATTTTTTTTTTTAGGAGATTTAAGACGACTTTATAGAATTGACAGATTCCAGGACAACAAAGATAAAGGTCAAGACTTTTGGAAGAAAAATTCTATTCTCAAGAAAGTACAAATGGAACCAAGAACAAGGAAGGGAATGGCGACAGCAGCTGCAACAACGACTACCCAGCCAGTAAGGAGAACATCAACAGAGATACCCCAGAAAGATTTAATGTTGCAGATGATGGAGGAACTTAAGAACATTAGAGAGGACATAAGACAGACAGAGAAAGACATCAGACAGGATTTAAAGGAGACAAGAAAAGAGATGAGGACAGATATGAAGCATGAAATCGAGAAACTGGGGAAGAAATTTGAAACCTTAACTAAGGATGTTACAAAGGTAAAGACTGAGACCAAAGAAATAAAGAAACAAGTTACACAAGTACAGACAGAAATGATTGAAATAAAGGGGAAGCAACAAGAAGAGGAATTCCAGATAATGTTGCAAGAGTTACAATATTGAGAAAGATGTCTCAGATTTAGAGCCATTCCTGAATCTAGCGGAGAAGATTTATATGGAAAAATGGTTCCGGCTTTGGCAGAATATCTAGACATTGATGAAGATAAGATGGAAGCTTGTATTGACAGAATGTTCAGAGTATCCTCTAGAATAGTGAGAGAAAGAAAATTACCAAGAGAGATTATAATAACCTTCACTCAGACAGTTATCAGAGACAAAATATTACAGAGGAGCTATGAAGGAACATTTAAGATTGAAGATAAAGATGTAAGAATTTTTAAAGACATACCATATCAAATACTCAAGAAGAGACAAGACTGTAAACCTCTGGCCAAACTTTTGATGAAGTTACAGATCAATTACAGATGGGAGAAGACTGAAGGCATTTCTTTTATGTATAAACAACAGAGATATAGGATTAACTCAGTTTTTAAAGCCAAAGAAATGATGGAAAGGTTGAAGAGAGATTTACAAAGACCTACAGCTGGAGAGAAAGATGAAGAACAGAAGTCATTGGAAGAAGAAAAAGGAAAAGGGGAAAAGAACAGATACAAGAAGAAGAGGTAGAAGAAGAAACAATACAAGAACAAGAGTTGGAAGAGGAAGGAGAGCTGGCGGCAGAAAATATACAGGATTAATTGGAAAATTAGGATAAATAATTTTAATATAAAACTGATAAAATGGGGCTAAAATATACTCTTGGAACATTAAAGGATTTAACTCTGAATATAAAAGAAGACAGATATTTCATCATTTGGAAAAACAAAAATTGGATATAATTTGTCTACAAGAGGTTCGAATAAAGACTCAAGATTTGAAATATGTCAGAAATCTGAAACTGGGTAGCTGTTTTGCAGCTACGCTTGATCAGAAGAAAAGGGGGGTATTGATATATGCCAATTCAAGATATGGTGCACAACAAAAATTTCAAGATAATTGTTACCACCGTGAACTGGCCTGGCCTTTGGTAAACTTCAGAGATCATTTTGATATCACAATTAGGCCCTGTTTTGCCACCAGCCACGTGTTTGTAAAGGCCTCCGTAGAAGCACGGAGCTAGGCATGGCTATTATATGCTGACTCATACCTGTTTACATCAAGGCAAGCCAGAAACTGCCAGATCTGCTTTAGGAGACCTCCCGAAACAAACACCTTAATCAAGGTATGCACGCTAACACAAAGAGACCTCTACCCTGAATGGGCACCCTGGCGAGCTGACTTGGCTCAACTCCCAAGCTAGCCGCATCTGCATACTGGCTATCCTATTGTCAATTCGGACCTTAACTCAATCATGTAAATTCTGACCTTTCAGAGACATTGTCTCAAGCCCAAACCTCATTGTTTTTGCCCAAGACTAGACTAGCCCATGGTCATACTTTCCCTAAATAGAAACCCCAAACTCTGACAGCTTCCTTGGACCGCTCCAGAGTGCCATCCAGCCTTGCCGTCGCTTCGTTCTGCGAGCTCCCCTCGGCTGCCACGCTGAGCTTCTTTCTCCAGTTGGACTTCTTCAGGACTACGAGAAAGGTGGCTTATCACTCATTTTCTCCAACACTCTTATTTCCTATTTCTAGTTAGCTGTGTGGTTGTGTTCTCTTAATATTTGTCTGCTTGTTAATAAATGTTATTGTTGCCATTTCAACTGACTGCTCACTGACCTGAACCTGTATACATAGGGTAAAAGATTCCCACTAAGTTACCCTGCCTCTCATTAGCTTAAGAGAGTGCTCCAGCTAATTTCCCCATCTTTGCTTGTTGTTGTCTGGTTATTTGGGAGCCCTTCTCTGGCACCCCCAGGTCACAGGGTAACATAATAACATATATGCACCTAATGCAGCTAAAGGAGAATTCTTCCCCAAAATACACAATGAGATACAGAAATATGTACAAGAAACAGGAAACGCAAAGTTATTGTTCTGGGGGACTTTAATGGAGTTGTCAGTCCAAAAGTGGACAGAACAGTACAGAAGTTAGTCCCCCGAAACAATGGTAAACTGCCTAAGAGTTTTTTCCAAATGATGGATGATTTAGATCTTTATGATACATGGAGATATAAAAATGGACAATTAGATGGATATACATTTTTTTCAGACAGACATAAATCAATGTCTAGGATTGATATGATTTTGACATCTAAGGATTTGATGTTGAAGACAGTGGATATAGACATTCTTCCAAATTTTTGTTCGGATCATAATCCGTTGCAAATGAAATTTAAGATTATAGACAGAGAGAGGACATGGAGATTGAATGAAGAGATATTCAAGAGGGAGAAATATATTAAACAAGCAAAAATAGAATTAAATAATTATTTTAAGGAGAACATGACATCGGAATTACCAATGAAAATAATTTGGGATGCAAGTAAAGCTGTGATGCGAGGAAACTTTATCAAATGGTCCACGGAAATCAGGAAAGAGAGGAAACAGATTGAAGATTCGATTCTGGGGAGGATGAAAGAACTAGAGAAACAGATGAGGGAAAAACCAACGGACAACAAGATAAGACAACAGATGAAGGTTTGTCAAGCTGAATTAAATCACCTAAATTTGCAGGAAATAGAACAACAGATAAGAAAAGTAAGATATACTTTTTTTGAACAGGCAAATAAACTTTCTAAACTTTTAGCCAGTTTACTTCATAAAAGAAGGGTTAGAAATATTATTACGGAGATTAGAGTCGGTGACGGGAAAACTACAAAACAGGAGGAGATAAAACAGGCTTTTTATAAATATTACATGAAGTTAATGAGTTCGATCTCCTTAACGAAAAAACAAAAAGAGATGGAAGAATATTTGGAAAAAATGAACAAAATGAGATTTACCGAGGAGCAGAAATTGATTCTGAACAAACCCATATCCATGATGGAGACAGCTGAAGCTATTAGGAATTTGAAGAATGACAAATCTCCTGGACCAGACGGCTTTACTGCAAAATATTACAAAATATTGGAAAATGAAGTTTTGATACCTTTGAAGAATACAATGAATGAGATAAGAAAGGAGGGAATACCCAACACCTGGAAGGAAGCTAATGTGGCTCTAAGACCAAAAGAAGGAAGAGACTTAACAGATGTTAAGAATTATAGACCAATTTCATTATTAAACGTAGACTATAAAATCTTTGCTAGAATTCTGGCTGAAAGACTTAAAAAGGTTCTTCAAGAAAATATACATAAGGACCAGAATGGCTTCTTATCAAAGAGAAAGATGAGAGACAATATTAGGACAGTGCTAAACATAATTGAGTATTATGAGAAACATAAAGAAAGAAAATTGGCAGTGATATTTGTGGATGCAGAAAAGGCCTTTGATATGATTAATGGGTCATTCTTGAAGACGGTCATTAAACAGGCTCAATCTCTTGGATTGAAGCAATATACAGTCAACAACAGGCATGATTGATTATTAATGGAGAGAGAACAAAACAGATTGAATTGCATAGGGGAACAAGATAAGGTTGTCCCCTATCTCCATTGTTATTTATCATGACACTGGAAATACTTAATAATGCCATAAGGGAAGATAAAGCAATAAGAGGACTTCAGATAAAGAAATATCAGTATAAATTTAAAGCATTTTCAGATGATTTGGTTTTGTTTCTGGATGATCCTCTAGCAGTATTGAAAGGTTGATGGATATCATTCAAGAATATGGAGAATTTTCTGGATTCAAGATAAACAAGGAAAAAACAGTGCTTATAACAAAAAACATGAGGGAGAAAGAAGAGAAGGAACTTGAGCATTTAACAGGTTTTAATAAAGATCAAAAAGCAAAATATCTGGGTGTCTGGATTACAAAAAAAAATAATGAACTATTTCAGAATAATTATGAAAAAAAATGGAAAGAGATAATCAAGGATTTGGAGAAATGGACTAGAATGCGAATATCTTTGATGGGAAGAGTGGCAGTTATAAAAATGAACATACTTCCAAAGATGAATTACCTTTTCCAAAATCTCCCTATTATTACAAATACTAAGCCTTTTATACAATGGAAGAGAGATTTAACTAAATTTATATGGCAAGGGAAAAAACCAAGAATAAAATGGAATATCATAACAGACTCAATAAGAAGAGGAGGGTTGGGTCTACCGGATTTACAGATATATTTCAAGGCAGTGGCATTTACTTGGATAAAAGACTGGATGAATCTTCAAAATATGAGAATGTTGACATTAGAGGGAGCTGCTTTAAAGATGGGTTGCCTATATGTTCTATGGGAAAGCTGCAGTTGATAAAGACTTTGTTCATCATTTTGTAAGAAAATCACTACTTAAAATATGGACTGACTACAAGAATAAGAACATTAGGCAACTACCTACATGGTCTCCCCTCAAGAAGCCTTTTTTGGAAGATGGTCTTATTCAGATAAATGGCTGCGTTATGACGACATATTAGAAAAGACAAATCTGAATCTTTTTAAGATGAAATCAAGAGAAAAATTGGAATCAGAAGGAATGAAGTTAAACTGGTTCCCTTATGGACAGTTAACTGAGAGATTCCAGATGGATGTGAAAACTTATGGAATAGAACAAAAAGAGCAAGGAATAATGCTGAAGTTACTGGGGAAAACCCGCTTCATTTATTATCACATGTCTATCAGGAGATTTTAAATCAAGAAAGAGAAGATGAGACAGTCAAATCAGCAATGATATTGTGGGCTCAAAATCTCGGACATCCAATTCAATTAGAGCACTGGGAACAAAGCTGGCAACGGACACAAAAATTTACTGCAGCTCAGAATCTAAAAGAGAACTATTACAGTTTTTTCATAGATGGTACATGACACCGGAAAAATTAAAGAAGATATGTAATACGGGAACAGGTCAGTGTTGGAAGTGTCAGGAGAATGTTGGAACACTATTTCATATGTGGTAGTCATGTCCTAAGGCTAAAAAATATTGGAATGATATACATAATATGATATGTAAAATATTGAGGGTTCAAATTGATAAGAAACCTGAACTGTACTTATTAAATATGACACATGTGTTAGATGGAACTGTTGCAAAGAAATATTGGCAAATAATGCTGTCTATGATTACAACAGCCCGTATTGAATATGCAAGGCTATGGAAAACTGAGCAGATACCTACAAGAGAGCAATGGTGGACAACTTTTATTGAAAGTCAGAATGCAGATATAGTCTCTCAGAGATTAAAAGGAAAATCAGATGATGACATTAACAAATAATGGCAAATTGTTCTGGAAATGGGTTGGGTGCTGAAAGGTAATAATTCTCAATTCATGGTAGCATGAGTAGTTAGAAGTAAAAATCAATGGAATATCATGGAACATGTAAAGTAGGGTCGAAGAGCAAGATCTATCTTGTATGTTAACAAATGCAATGCGATGCCTAATGTTGATATGTCAATAAAATAACATTATTGAAATCCAAAGAGGAGTGGAAGATAGCGGTAATAGTTCGGCAAAATGTACAATGAGAAATGTTCTTTTATACGATGTAATCACAATAAAATTAATTTTTTTAAAAAGGAAACCATGATTTGGGAGGTTTGTGACTACGAGGGCTTCAGGGCCTCTCCTGCAACAACTTCTCACACAAACATGGCTCTGGTGGCTGGTGACTTTTATGTCAGCAGGGAGGTGAATGCTCAGAATTTCAGTCAGAACTTTAAATGATGAATACAAGGTGCTGAACCTATTTTGAAGGTAGATTGAGCATGTTGGAAAGCTCCTTTATTTAGACTGGAAGCAAGCATGGATTCCTTGCCCCATTGACTTGGGCCCTTTCCACACCTTACCTGTTTCCAAAGCCATTGCATGCGGATACAGGAAAAGCCTCTCCCAGGAGAGGAGTGCTTCTATCGTGCTCCCTTCCACACTGGCTGCCTGCTGGATGGGTGGAAACATGATGACTCTGCCCCTCCCTTCCACAGAGCAGCCCAGCACTTACACAGGCTGCACTGGGGGAGAAATCGCAGCCATTGCACTTTCTGCCATTCTACATGACAGGGAAGTGCAGGAGGAAGGTGGGAGAACTCCGCTATCGCATGTCATTGACAGGAGAGACCTGTCAATGATTTAATTTGCACCATTCTGGGCTGAAGGCAGTGTGTGGAAAGGGCCTTGGAAGGCAGAATTGGAGATGAAGGGGACAGGCACAATATGTGGCATATGACTGAACATATTTCCTGAAGGAATGAATAGGGCTAATTCCTTGGAAAAAAGACTCTTATACCCTTTTCACATCTTACCTTTACGTGGTGCTGGGGTGCAGGGCTTGTGTGAGCAGCCTCTCGCATCTGGGGTCCTTCAGCTTCTCACGAGCTTCCTGCTCGTGCAAGAGCCCCGCCTCTTCCTTTCACAGTGCAGCCTGGGATCTTCCCAGCCTGCACTGGACAGGAAGTGCGACCGGCCCAGCTCCTGAGGTTCCGCATGCCAGGTAAGTGCCCGCGGGGCCCTGGAGCGATGCGCGACCATGCAGCATTTTCGGCTTCAAGCTGAAAATGAAAAAATGTGTGTGTGGTCTGCGTCACACAAATGTGAGTGCATCACGTGGACCACTCCTCACATGTGCGCAAAGCTCAAGGGGCCCTTTCACATCGGAAATGCCATGCGAAAAGGGCCTTAGAAATCTGAGACACAGCTTTAAAGAGTCATGAGAAGGGAAACCGAAGGTTCAGCAAAAGAAATATCTGAGGTCATTAGGAGAAGGCGAAGAGCCATGGTTACAGGCATGAAGTATAAATGGATTAGATCTGAGACTCACCAGACAAAAATAACATTCCCTTTGAGGACTGTAGCTGGAGTAAAACTTGAGAGAAAAAGAAACCTTGCTTGTATTCTAATATTCAGATGCGATGCTTCAGTGACACTGAAACTTGGTACTGGTTACTGTGATAACTGGAAGACCGTAATCCAAGGGTAAGAGAGAACAGATCTCTTTGAGCTTCCTATGTTCTAATTCCTGATGAATACATAATAGCTGGCACTGGTTACTGTGACAATTGGGAGACCTTAATTGAAGAGTAAGAAGGAACAGAACTGTCCATTGAACTTTTGCCCATGTTCTAATTTCTGATGAATACAAAATAGCTGGCACTGGTTAGTGTGACAATTGGGGCACCTTAACCAAAGAGTAAGAAGGAAAAGAGCTGTCCATTGAGCTTTCTTCCATGTTCTAATTTCCAATGAATACAAAATAGAATGAAATTTTCACCTATCCCTAGAGAGTGGATAATGAGTCAATCTTGTTTTCTCTCCTATTTGAATTTTGCAGAGTCTAAGCAAATGTGAACGAGAATGAAATTGTCTTCCTTCCTGACAAAAGAGTGTCTTTTAGTGGTAAGCTAGTGAAAAAGGAAAAGAAATAAAAATGTAAGTGCCTATTTGTGTCTCACAACCAAGGCTGAGGCTGAGGACTTTGGATGAAGTCATGCTGCTTTGCTGAAGCATTTTTTAAAAACTGAATCTCACTTTTATCCCTCCAGTTCACAGACTTTGCCTATATCATGGAAGAATGAACATACACTCATACAGTCAGTTGCTTTCTTGTTAGACCAAGGGCTCACTGAAGCCTGGCCAGATTGAAATAATCCTGCCTGCCCTATCTTCATTAATTTGAAGCTCTGTCAACTGATTTAGAGGGGAAAAAATCTTCAGCATATATACAACACAACAAGAATATTCTTCATGCAGACCGCAGTCATCTGGTACTCAGGTTCTTTCTTGAAACTACCAAGCAGCAAAATTGCCTAATCTTTGACAGTTCTTCTATAGCTCCCCCATTTCATTGCAAATATTTTCTTTGTACAAAATAGCCTAAACAGTGTCTCCTGAAAGTCCTAGCATAGAACAAATACCATATTTGCTGGCACATAAGACACACATTTTTTTTCTGGAAAATGACCTTTGAAAATAGAGTGCGTCTTATACCCCAGTGACTCCCATATACTGAGCCCAAATGGATGGGGAAGGGGGGAAATTCGCAAGAGACCTCCTCCCCCCACTTGTTCTCCTCCTCTCCCCCATCTATTTTTGCTTTGGCAGGGAGAAATGCAGCAAGGCAACAAGGATGGGAAAGGCAGAGATTAAAACTTCCTCCACTCTGCCCATTCTTCTCCTCTCCCTGCATCTGTTTTTGCTTTGGCAGGGAGAAATCCTGCAAGGCAAAAACATGGGAAGGTGAGGAGAACTTCGCCAGACCAATATAGTAGATCAAAAATGTATTGGTGCTAAAAAAAAATTTCCTGGAAAAAACATTTGGAAATGGGGTGCGTCTCATTTGCCATCACATCCTGTATGCCAGCAAATATGGTAACATTAAACAAAAACCAAATTGCAATACTTAATAACTTACAAGAATTCCATTAATACACATTTGTTACAGATCTAAAATGTATATATCATCTAAGAGGAACTTTAGTTAAATTAAGACCATTAAAATTATGTAAATCATGTTTATCATACTTACCATAGTCATCATAGTCATTTACCTGTAATTAAATAACTATAACTTCATACCAAAGGGGGCCTGGGTTACTGTAATATTTGTAGAATTGTTTATGGATGTTAACAGCTGATACAAAGAATTTTGCTACTTCCTCATTTGCCCTTTTATCAGAGTCATCCAATAAATATTTTAAAAATTATTTCCATGATCATCCTGAGTACTTTTTTAAAATGGGGCTTGTCAGTCTCAATTGATCATATTTGTAGAAGGAATATTCAAAGACGACATGTTGTATAGATTCCACTTTTCCCTCTCCACAAAGGCAAACACGCTCATTATATGCCTTTTTTTTTATAATGACACTCTAGAACAGCTGATGGAATTACATTAAATCTAGCTCTGCTGAAAGCCAGGCAATATTTGGAAATATTTAAATTTTTAAGATATTTAGCTTTTGCATTTATACTAAACATCAGGCCAAAACTAATAAGAGAATAGGAAGAGCGTGATGTAGCTGTTGAATACTGATTATCTGTGTCTTTCATTCACTGGTTCACTGAATAGCTGCTTCTGCCTTCCAGGCAGCCTCCTTACTGCCCTGGAAGGCCCCACTGCAGCTGGCAGCCAATGAGTTTAAACCTGCTGGTTTGAACTGATTGGCTGCCTTGGTATGGGCTTCTGCTGGCCACAGTTTTCCCTCTGGTCTGCTCAGAGGGTATTCAGCCTGAGATCCTCCCAGCTGGAGCTCAGTCTTCTTGGAGTGTTGGCTGGGAAAAACCTTGGCAGCAGCACCAGCAGCGAGCATTGAGCATTGGAGGCAGCGGCATAGCAGCAAGTAGTAGTAAAGAGTGGAGAGGTAGCATTCCAGAGGACAATGGAGGAATGGCGAGCAGCCCAAAACAATGTTTGGACCAGTTGTGAGAACGGAGGCAGAGAGGTCTTCCTGAATATTGGGGCACTGGAGAGTGGCATCGGAGCAACTGCATCAGCTGTTGGGCACTGGGCACCTCTCCCTCAGAGTGGTTGGGTGTTAACAGCCCCTTTCAGAGCTAAGCAGAGCTGAAATCTCCAGGAGGTTATCCCCCACCTCCTGGGGTACCTCTTCCTCCCCAGCCCCCTTCCTTCTGCATCTTTCCTTTGTGTGCGGAGCACTTGGCACTGGGGTCAGTCGTCACCTTTTTTTTTCTCCTCAGACCATCTCACTACTCACTTGGCTGCCTCATTCTTGTCTCCCTCTGGCCTGTACCTCTATCTTCTTCTGACCTCTCAGACTGCCTTGTTCTGAGTCTCCCACCTGCACGCACCTCTATCCAGCCTCTCCTCCTGAGAACATTTTCCTCCCAATTACATTAGGCAACCTCTCTGTCAGGAACCGAAATCACGCACACAAATGTAACAGTGCAAGTACACGTTTTATTTAGAACATGATACGTTGTACAGGACTTCAGTGAGCGATCTGAGGCAATTTAGCAGAAGCAAAACATAAGAAGCAAAAGATCCTTTCCCACAGTAAAAGATATCAAGAAACCTTGAAACAGCTCAGCTCTGGCTGATAGTTCTTATCAGAGCTGCATTCCTGGTTTTGTTTACCTAATGGTCTCTGGTTCATTTCTTTGGTTACAAGCAAGCAACTAATTTACTACTACATGTCCTGTACTGAAATATGGAGGGCTATCCTTCCTTTCTACTGTATTCCATTGTTTGGGGCAGTGGGCGATGCCAAGCATGCCCCCTGCCCCCGTTTCCAGCCTCCTAAGTCTTTGTCCTTCCAGAACATTGCCCTGGTTAATCGCTCTTCTGTCCTGGTCCCAATTTGTGGCCTTTTGTCCTGGCATTTGGTACTTAGGTATACATCAGGCCTGGGGTTTTTGCCTGTCTGTTGTATTCTTTGCACTATTGCTCCAACTTTCTATTCTTGGGTCCTTCCACACTTTGAGATGCCACCAAAAAAGAGGCAGAAGTCAGCTGCAAATCAAGGCCCTAGAACTCAGGGGCAAGTCAGGCACCTATGGAAGTCATGGCAGAACTAGGTCCCAGCAAGAGCAGGGCAACATCCACAACTGGAGCTTCATGGTCTGCAGCAGAGAGCAACACTCAGGGCAACACAGCCATCCTGGAGGGCCTATTCCAGACCCTTGAGATGCTCATAGAAAAGATAGAGAGGTTGGAGACTCAGGCACTGGTCAAGCATCAAGACAGGGCAACAGATGACAGGGCAACAGCACACGTCTGTTAAGGAGAGGTGGTGTCGGGAAGGCAGTCTGTGTACCAGGAGCAACACAATGGTTACCTCCATATCAGAGGATGAGTCGGACAAGGATGAGAGGGTCAGCAAGCAGATGAAGAAAAATAGGAGCAAGAAGCACAAAAGATGCAGTTCCAGCAGAGAATCAGACAGCAGAGGATCCTCAGATGAGTCCTCATCTGAAGGGGGGCAAGACAGCACAGAGTACTGGAGGGCTGCGGTGCATGTTTATGGCCTACTGGCCTGAGTAATCAAAAGAAGGGCCAGAGGGAGGCAGACCTCTGGGGGCCCTGTATGGTATAGGAATTGGGGGCCATCACTTCGGCCTCCACCCAGATGCACACTTTCAGGGATCACAAGGATCCACCCGGTATTCAGCTGGACAAATGGACAAGGGAGTGTATCCTCAACGGATACTGTGTTGACATCTTCTCTGTCCTTAAGCCTGAGGGAGAGAAAGGGTGCATTCTCAAAGGAAAAGAATGTAAAAAGGAGGAGGACAAGGGCAAAGGAGTTGAGCACTCCTTCAATGACTGGTTAGTGCAGTGGTTCTCAACCTGGGGGTTGCATGACCCTTTCACGGGGGTCGCCGCTCCCCCTCATCGCTGCCGCCACCGCCAGTGGCCTTTCTCACTTGGGCCGCCGCCTCCTCGGCACCATCCTTTCCTCCTCACCCCCTGTGGAGCTGGCGGGCGGGCAGGGAAGAAGGGGAGGAGTGGACGGCCCACATCGGCTCTTGCATTCACTCTTCCCTTTTTCTCCCCCCTGGAGCGAGGCACGGACACCAGGGGATGAGCTGTCGCCCATCAGGCCCCTCTCGGCTGGCTGTGAGGTAGGTAGCGGCTGCAGCTCGGAGCGACCCCGGGGCAGGGGGCATGGTAACGGGGAGGCCAGGGGGAAACCGGGGCTCCCTTCCTGGCGGATGGGGAAAGGCCGCCACAGCCTAGCAGGTCCCTCTCGGCTGGCTGCGAGGGCGGCGGCCTTTCCCACCTGCCAGGAAGGGAGCTGCGGTTCTGTGCTTCCCAGTGACCCTTGGGCGGGCAGCGTGGTGATGGGGAGGTTGGGCGGAACTGCGGCTCCCTTCTCTGTGGGAGAGGAAAGGCTGCCGCGGCCCATCAGGGCCACCTTTTCCCCTCAGCGTTGCCTCAGCCAGGGATGCTGGGCCAGGCCCGGCCCCTTTCAGGAGGGAGGGAAGGCCCACCTCTGCCCCCGGCCTCTCATGCTGCCCTCCGGCTCTGGCCACATCTTTTTGTAGCGGCCCTGTGATGGCAGTGGCGGCGGCGGCAGCTTGGCGAGCGCTGCTGCTGCAGTGGGCCAGGCGGTGCGCCCCCATTGGGCCGTGCTGTGCCTTCTCCACCGCCCTCCTCCTCCTCCACCGCCGCCGCCACCGCCTCGGCGCAGCACCAGTGTGGCCCAGCTGCGGAGATGGCCCGGCCCGGTGCGGCTCCTCGCTGGTGAGGAGAGGGCAGGAAAGTGCTCTGCTCCTGGTAGGCAGGCAGGCCCCGGGCCTCCTCCTCTGCCTCCCTGCTGCCGGCTCCACCGCCACTCCCCCCCTGGCCTGGCTGGGCTCCTCAGCCTGGAGGGGAGACGAAAGCCCGGCCTGGCGGTGGGGGCAATGGGGCGGCCTCGGCTCCCCACCGGCACGGACCACCCACACCAACTGTTCCGCTCCTTGGCCATGGACAGCGCCGGTGCCTCCGCGGTCTGCCTGGCAGAAGAAGTGAAGTGGGACCGCGGGATGCCGGGGCGGGGCTGGGGCCGGGGCTGGGGCCGGCCAAAGGCAGCAGCAGCAGCAGCAGCAGCAGCAGCGCCTCGCTCGCTCTCAGCTCCACATCTCCGGCGGGAGGATGCAGAGAGCTGCCAGCGCGGCACAAACGCAGCACAAACGCGGCTCAGGGACGGAGATGGAGATGGAGACGGAGGGAGGGCTGGCTGGCTGGCTGGCACGGGGAGACGGTGGAGGAGGGCGACAGCAAGGAGGTTCCCTCCCGTGGAGAAGTGCCCCGCTCCGCCCTCCTGGTGCCGCCGCCGCCGCCTGCCCTACCACATCTCCATGGGCTGAGCCTGCCCGAGTTGGGTGCCCGCAACCAAGGCAGAGGGAGCCCCGCAGGACACAGGCACCCGTGAGCCCCACCAGGAGCCAGGGCGCCCGCCCCAGGTAATGGGGCCCAGGTGGGGTTGGGCAGCACGAGAGGCCGGGGGTGGAGGTGGAGGTGGAGGCGGAGGCCGGCCTTCCCTCCCTCCCAAAAGGGGCCGGGGCCGGGGCCGGCCCAGCGTCCCCGGCTGAGACAATGCCGAAGGAAAAGGCGCCCGCCACACAAAACAAACTGACGAACAGCAACAACCATGAATAAATAAATTAGCAAGCAAGCATCACATCTACCCAGCACAGCAAACTTTTTTTTAAAAAGTCAGAACTGTTAAGAGCCGGGCACCCATTTTTTTCAAATAATCACTGGAGGAGGGCGGATGCTAACTTCAGCGTCTCCAATGTGCGCACCCCAAGACATCCAAAACTCCAGATCCGCGGGAATGCGCCCCTTTCCCAGCAGCAAGTACGTGCAGCAAGGAACCGCACCCTCTCCAGAGGGAGAGAAAAGAAAAGGACAAGACAGGCAGCAATTCAGCTCCGAAAAGGTCTCTTCCAACTCTACATTTCTATGATTCTATGAAGGGGAGCTGATGAGGAGAGGGGTTGGTGGGGGCGGCAGGAGTGGAGGAGTGGAGGGGTGGGGGCGTCCGCATGGGTGAGAAATGCCTTGTGAGGTAAAAGTGGCGCCAGTGTTGAGGAGGAGGCTGTGGGGCAAAGGGAGGCTGCTGGCAAGAGACCGAGGGAGCCTCTGAGGCGAAGGGGTGGCCGTAGGGTGACTAATGACAGGGCGCTGGGGTGTATTCTCCGTGGGGGGCTCTGTGGGTGAGGGTGGGCAGCACCCAGGCAGGAACAGGGGCAAGGGAGGAAGAGAAATGCTGAGGGAGTCTTGGCGGCCATCAACCTAACCCTGTTTACTTGGAAGTGAAGTCTCCCTGAGTTCAATGGGACGTAACTTCCTCGCGAAGAGAGAGTGGGATTTCAGCTTTGTAAAAAAAAGGCACAGCTCTGGTTACCAAACTTCAAATCATTGGGGCTCCTTAAAACGCCCCTAAATGTTCCCCCCCTCCATGTTTACTGCCAGAAGCAAGTTCTTCCGTTTGCAAGCAAAGTTTTAAGCAAGGAATGGCAGAGGACTGGACTGCATGGCAGGAGGTTGGACTGGATGGCCCCTGTGGTCTCTTCCAATTTTATGATTCTGCAAATATTAATCATTAAGACCACAAGGAGCATGTCTTGGGGTAGGTGGACACACTGAGGAAGTTAGTATTCAGAAGGTGTTTCTCCTCAAAGGAAAAAGAAAGTTAAGAACCTGCAACAAAAACAGGGTGCACTAAGAGTTGCTTTACTTTGCTCTTTCTCCACATGTTCCAATGGATTGGTGGTATTGGTGTGTGTATATGTGTGTATTATCACCTGGTAACACACAACATGCTCAATGCTTCTGGTGGCTGAGGGACAGAGGTGAGGAAGGCCTTGTGAATTGTGCTGCTTATTCTTTTAGTGCTGCACTCCTGTCACATCTTGTTTCTGAATGAGGATGATGTTACATGCCCTTTTTACATTTCTGCTTGGAAAGGTACTTTTTTTTTTTGGTGCCAAATTTATGAGCTTTGCCTGTCTCTTTGAACAGTTCAGAAAGTGTTGTCATCCTGAACTGAACATGTGAGATTATGCTCCCGGGATGAAACTGCAGCACTCTGCACATGGCTTTCAGGTGGAAGGAGAGAAGGCCCAACAATAATAAGTGTTGAGGGAAGACAGGAGAGAAAATAAAAGTGAACTTTTCCTGATTTTCAGGGGCAGGGAGGTGGGAGCTGGTAATCTTCAGAGCAGGTAAAACTTTTTAAAATGCAGCGGAGCAGAAATTAGCATGACTTAAATCAGTGTGGCAGGATAGTGTGTAGAGAGAGACCCTTGCTTATATATCAAAATTCATGATGCTGGAAGACTTAAAATTCCTGCCAAAGAAATCTCTTAAGTTTGTTCTGTACACATTTAGTTCAGTAGAACAAGCCATATTGATGCAACTTGTATTGCAAAAGGGTTTCTCACATAATGTCTATCAGAAATAGTTTTTGAGGTGATACAATTAGTTTTCCGAGCACCATAAATAGAATTGAGAATTGTGCAGCTGACAAGAAACTATGTTGTTAGATTAATGTTTTGTATTAATGCAGCTATTGTAATATATTTTTTTCATTAGCAAACCATCCCATAACAATGGAGCATGGAGGGAAGCACATTAAGAAAAGAAATATCAGATATTTACATTATGATTCATAACAGTAGCAAAATTACAGTTATAAAGTTATAGTTACAGTTACAGTTACAGTAACTATAACTATAACAGTAGCAAAATTACAGTTATAAAGTTATAGTTACAGTTACAGTTATAAAGTTAAAGTTACAGTTATAAAGTAGCAACGAAAATAATTTTATGGTTGGGGGTCACCACAACATGAGGAACTGTATCAAGGGGTCACAGCATTAGGAAGGTTGAGAACCACTGGGTTAGTGGGATACTTGGTCTTTACTGGTGTGGACTAGGCGGCCTACCTGGACCGGGGTTGTCACCCATTCAGCCACCTGGGGAATGTTCTAAAAGCTTGGGCCTCATCTGGTGATGTGGCAACCATAGAGTACGATGTGGCCTTTTGCAAGAGGGCCTCCCAGAGTAAGCAAGTTCGCTGGGACTTAATCAATGACAAGCTATGGCTTGTCCTGGTCAGTCCTCACATCAAGGGTAGGGGAAAAGGGCCCAGGCTTTTTTGTTGGGCTAAAGAAAAGGACCCCAGGAAAGGGCTGTGTTGGGAATACAACTGTTGGAAATCTCAGCATTCTCTCCCCCCCCCATATTGTTATTAGAACAAATGGGAATAGCCAGATAGGGCTTCCTTTCTCTCCTGCATGCCAGATCTTCTCCATTTGCCTTTCTGTCTTTTATTGCATGATCATAAATACCTTTGGTTTTCAGGTGATCAGATCATGTGACCCAAGACTGTGCTTGGGTCATCGGTCTTATAAAAGTTAAGACCCCTCCCCCTCTCTCTCTTTCTTTGTTCTCAATGGCTGCCTTTCCCTGAACTCTTCGCATGCTTCGAGTCTCCATTGAGTAAGATGGTGAGTTAAACCAAAGACTCTCCTATTCAACTAGATTAGACAAGTAGCAGGCTCTCTCAATACAGATGTAAATGAAGAGTCATTAGTAAAGTCTTCAGTCTTTTATTTAAAGCTACCTGTGTCTGTGTTTATTCCAAGTACCAGTCTGAAGCCACAAGTCATTAGACAAAACTTTTAACCGTTTCTCTGTGGTGACTCTGCTAAATGAAGGCTGGATCCTGATAGTTTCAGTCTGATTTTTTAATTTTTACCTACAACAACTTGGGAAAATCTCAGAGGGCTCGATGCAGTTTCAAGCACTTCGGCAAGAACTACTCTGAGCCCACACCACATTCGCTTGCCCACGGCTGACCAGCTGTCAGCAGTCTTCTCATCTCAAACACAGCAGTGTTAGGAGGCATGGGCATACACCTGCTGTCAGTGGTCCAGCTGGTGGAAGCACCAAATAGTATTATTGGATCTGAGAAGAGGGATTGTTGCCCGCATTCCCATCTGGCTGGAAGTCCTGCTCCCCCTTCTCAAAAGCCATCCAGACTCCAGGGCTGCCAGTTTCATTAGGAATGGTTTTCTGCTTGTGCTTAGGATCCCTGCTATGGGCCTGACCATTTCCAGGACAAGAGGGTTTGCTTTTGGTGGGACTACCAGGCAGTGGTGACTGTTATCAGCTATCAATTGTCCTAGTCTGAGAGAGTCATGAGGGTGGTTCACAGGATGGTTTTGATTTGTTTATTTGCTAACATAATATTTACAGCATGTTATGTTCCAGGCCTGGAGAATGGGATAGCAGACTTACTGTCTCAATTTTAGGTGGGTAGATTTTGGTTGCTAGCTCTGGAGGTGGACCAATAGCCGGCACCATTTCCAGAAGAATTATGGAACCTTGGGAACAAGCAGTGATGCAGGGAGCACTCCATTTGGTTGCACCTGCCACACTGTGAGACTACTCCAGGGCAGTGGCCAGGTTCTGGGCCTTTGATTGAAAATGTGGGTCCACAGCAGAGTGGCCTGTTATGGAACTGTGCATCCTCAGGTTTTTGGTGCACTTAAGGGAGTTGGGCCTGGCCCCCTGGTCCATGGCTCTGCACCTTGCAGCTGTGTCATTCTCCAGCAAGATCAAGCGGTTTGGGGATCCCTATGCTACCTTTTTGATTAGAAGGACAGTAGAGGGATGGAGGCATATGGCTCCTAAAAGGGCAGATGGCAGAAAGCCCATCTCCTTCCATCTCCTTCTCAGGATAGTTAAGGTCCTACCAGCCATCTGTCTATCATATGAGGAGGTCTGATTATTCAAAACTGTGTTCATGGTTGCCTTTTTGGGGGCCTTTTGGTTGGAGAGCTGGTGGCTGGGTCCAAGACTGACTGCTTGGATAGGGTACTCTAAGTGGGAGACATCTCCTTCATAGAGGAGTATGTCAGCATACAAGTTCACAAATCAAAAGGGGATCAGCTGGGCCATGGTATTAATGTCTGATTGCAGGCCTCATCGGGCTCTGGCCATTGCCCTGTTTGGGCTCTGCACAGCTTCTTAGACAGGCAGCCACCCAGGGCCAAGTACCTTTTTATTCATTCAGATGGCTCCCCCATGTCCGGATTTCAGTTCATAGCAGTTTTCAGGGCCTCCCTCAGGCGCCTCCAACTCCCAGCTGGGGAGTTTGGTGGCCACTCCTTTCACATTTGAGCAGCCACAGTGGCTACCCTGAGACCATCAAGAGAATTGGAAAGTGGAAATTTGGGGCTTTTGTGGGCTTACCTACACCTGGGGCTGGAGGTGCAAGGTGGTAACATATTGTCTGTTTCAAGTGCCAGGTTTACTTGGGAAGGAAGGGAGGGCACGCTGGGACCAGGAGGCACTAGCATGGGGCAATGGCAGGTGACACCCACTGCAGGCAAGGCAACAGAGAGAAGAAGGGCAAGGGCAAGGAGCAGTGGAAGGAAGAAGCACAGCATCTGGAGCGTTGGAACATAAGAAGGGAACTGTTCTGCTGGAGTGACTGGTGTGCTGCAGCTGGCAATTGTGCTATTCTTAGATGGACTTTGGGCTGCTGGGCATGAGGGCGCTTTTTCTGTTGTTCCGTGCCACCTCTTTTTTTAAAAAAAAAATTTGGCAAATTACTTGGTGATTGGTTGCAGCTGCTAAGGGTTGGTGGGAGCAGTGTGGTCCCTGCCCATCTTTTGTGGTGGCATGGATCCTGGATCTGGGATAGTGCTTTCCCAGGCCAAGACACAGAAATTCGGAGTGTTAGAAGTGCAAAGGTAATAGGGTGTGCTCTGGTTGACAATTGCACACGTCCTCTGCTTTCCTTGGTAGACAGGTGGCCCTCGTGCCTTCCATCACAGTGATCCTGGCCTTGTGGGTTTTCAGGCTCATCAGCCAATAGGTAGCTTGGCCAATGCTTACATTCAGACTCACTTGTATATCAACCCTGTCATAGACGTAGCCAATAAAGTTGGGGTCTTATTTTTCCCAATACCTTGTGTGTATGTGTATTTTGTTTCTCATTCCTCTTGGCTCTGAGCACTCAATAGGCAGTTAGTTTTGTCCATAGCCTACCTCTGGATATGGAATCAAAAGCAGTTTTCAAATCCATAAAAGCACTATAAAGACAATGAGGATATGATTATACAGTTATCTATGGTTGACTTCCCTTTTCTGAAACCTGCTTGTTCCTCTTCTAAGACTTTTTTTTTTATTCTATCCACTCCTGGATAGATATCATGCACAAACTTTTCCCACTACCAATATAAGACTTATTGGTTTGTAGTTTTGGGGATTGTTCTTATCTTCTTTTTGTATATCCAGATAGTGATACCATGTGACCAGTTATGTGAGAGTGTGGTTGTTCAACTGATGTGTGTGAACAGTGTTGCCAATAGTGGTGCCCACCATAAGATCTTTTCTTTTAGGAGTTCTGGCACTATTAAGTCAGACCTAGGTGTTTTTCTGCATTTAATTGATGATGTTAGACACTTAAGCTCCTGTGGTATCACCACGAGCCACTATGGTATATCTGATGAGCTCAAAATGTCTGCAGTGAATTCTTCAACTTGTGGGCCTCCCAAGTATGTGATGGTATCTTACAATGTGGTGATTTCCTCCACTCCCAGTTTCACAACATAACTGTCACTATTTCCCAGAATTGTTTAGAATTGTTGTGGAGCACAGAATCTAATAGCACCAACCATTGTCTACAGCAGGATTTCCTTTTTTTCTTTGTTATGTTAGCTTTATGTTGGTTTTTGATTATAAAGTAGCTCTTGGGAGCATTCTAGAATTATCGCCCCTATATTTAAGATACAGTTGCCTCAGGTGCCACCTCTGTGACAACCCTTACTCTTCTGAGGTTCCCTCTATTCTTCTCCAAATTCCTTATTTGTGAGGCAATTGATGTGAGAAGTTGGGAGTAGCTCTGTAAAGGTCTCCCTACTATTATGTGTCTTTATATGAGATTTCTGAGTCTTTTGTTCAAGGATGAACCTAATAAATCTGCTAGTTTATTTTGCATGTTTACTGACCATTTCAATCTTCCTTTCCTTATCATCATGACATTATCTCCAAACCGTTTTTGGGCCAGTAAATGGGTCTCTTTTGGGATACAGAGAGCAAAAGCAGTTGGTAAGGGCTCCTTCTCTGTTCTTGCAATCACTTTGAATTTTCCTATGTGCTTGTAAATGGAAGTCAACACTAGAACATAATTGGTCAGACTACTCCCATTGCCTGAAATATATGTGTATTCCCCATGATGCTCAAACTTATAATTCTAAGGACCAGTTGTCCCACCATCTGCATGAAACAAACTCTGGTACAATTGATTTTAACATCCTTGAGTTGCCTGCTGTAAGCGGTCTTCTAGTTCTTTGCGGTGCCAATATTGTGATGCAAAAGTCTTATCATTATTTATCCCAATTCATGCATTAAGATCTCCTGTCACTATTAGATGTGTTTTTGGAAACTGAGCTTCTAGCTTAATTATATACTCCTCCAGTTCATCCCACACTTGAGTTGTTTCCTCTCTTTCTAACATATGGGGCATATATATGTTAATCAGCAGAATACTTACTATATTAAAATCAATCAGGCATACCATGGCTGTGTGTCCACAGGACAAAAGATGTTTAAAGGATGCTTTTAAAGAGGTAGAATTTAAGATCACTAGAGCTGCTTTTGGTCTGCCTTTTCTCTTGGGTGCTGTTTTAGGTAATTCATAGGTGAGGTATCCATTGAAATCCAAATTTGTGGTGCACCATATCTCTTGTAAACAGATTATATTTTCTTAGGAAGTAATTGGCTTCCTCATTATTAAGTTTAGATTTCCACCTGGAGATGTTCCATGACAAGCAGACTAGGTGAGATATTTCCCATTTAGATATTTTCTCCTGAGTGGTGACTGAAAGGTTATCACCTGTGACCAAGAGTTTAAGGCATTTAAATGAACAACTTCTATCCTTTGTTTGTCGTTGGGTTTTGTGGGAATACATCACAATTCTGTTTCCCTCCTTGGCTGTAATATCTTTATTTATATGATGCCACCTATAATTTGACTCCCTCTCCTTCCTTTGGATAACTCTCCTATATGGTCCTTCGGCATTTTCCTCTGGCTCCAGTTGTTCCTCTGTAAACTGTCTTTAGATTTGACCAAATCCTTCATCTGATATACTCTTGTCTGCTCTCTAGATGGAGATTCAAATATTTGAACATTCCCTAGTTTGTGAATTTTATTATTTATTCCTGTGCCACTATCTGATAAAGTTTCTGCTGTCCTTATTTCATTCTTGTCATGTAAGTTTAATAATGTTTCCAGTAGTGAGGAAGATCTTGCAATTAAAAAAGTATAACCAAGTTACAAGATGACTATGATCTCATTCACAAAGTGAGAAGATTGGACCAAAGGAATGTGTGATGTGTGCCATAGGCCAGTAGGTTTTAGCATTCAGGCTTTTTTTTTTAAGAAGATGACTAAAAAGGAGCTGCTTTAGTTGCTATTCAGAATTTGAAGAACAGAGGACTGTTTTAAAAGTGTAACTGGTAACTACTTTGGGAACTTTGGAATGACAATAGTAATAATTTACTTTGTAGATAAGGTCCCAAGCTATGAATGTTCTGTATCATAAACTTCATTGATCTGATACAACCTCTGCTGCCTGTGTTTTCCTTCCTGTCCTTCTCTTATTATTTCTTTCAGTATTGCAAATTGAGATAGATGTCATGGTTGGCATGGAACAGCTCCTCAGAGCTTACACAGAGTGTTGACAGGGGAGTGTTGCCTCGCTGTGACCAGACATCTTCAGTGGAGCAAAAAACAGTTTTGAAGACTCATTAGTTAGGCTCAGGGCTAGTTAGTTTATTTAAACACACTGAGGTTAAGATAAGGTGGCAAGCTGCATGCTGGAGAGCAATTAGTACAGCAGTAAATCAGCAAATAAACTAACAGCATGCTGGGAAGCAGAGCATATATCTGTCAGCCAACTGGTATGACCAATTAGGAGAAAAACCTAAATGGTGAAGTACACAGCAAACTCAAGCCTTTTTGAGGACTTACTACCACCTTAGACGTTATGGGGTGGTCCAATCATTTTCCCTCTTGGCAACCTTCACTTGGTGATGAGGCAAAGCTAGTCATAACAACTCTGCACCTTTGCCCAAGGCCACATCACTCCATTCCCTGCAGTCCACTTAGAAAACAATGCCTCCATTCACCCTTGAATATCTTAGTCTTTTGTTTTATTTTGTTTTATTTACCTTTAAAGTAAAAGATACCCTTTAGTTCAGGCTGTTCATATTCACAAAATTGGGACCCTTTCTGTAACTCACCCATTTTCGGCGCTGGGGTGCGGTGCTCGCGCGAGCAGCCTCCAGAGAGAGGCTCTCACTTCCCTTCTTCTTCAGCTCCGCACGAGCTTCCTGCTAGCACAAGAGCCCCACCTCTTCCTTTTGTAGTGCAGTCTGGGACCTTCCCAGGCTGCACTGAGACAGAAAGCGTGACCTGCCCAGCTCCCAAGGCTCTGAATGCAAGGTAAGTGTGCGCAGGGCTCCGGAGCGATGAGCGACCGCGCAGCATTTCCGGCTTCAAGCCGAAAATGAAAAATTCTGTGCGCAGTCTGTGTCAGGCCCTAGAGCATCGCACAAACGTGAGTGCATTGTGTGGACCGCTCCTCACATTTGCACGATGCTCAAGGGGTCCTTTTGCATTGGAAATGCTGTGCGAAAAGGGCCATAGTGAGCTTGGTTTTTCAAGATCCTCGTTGAAATGGGACTGAAGATGTAGACTTGCTAGACAGACCTTTTGGTTGGAATACAACATCTGTAATAGAGATTGTCTCATCTCTTCAGTACCCCTCTGCATTACAAAATAGTGCCAAAAGAGTATAAGAAAAGAAAAACAAACACTGGGATAGATACTTGCTTATATGTCAGTGGTTCTCAACCTATGGGTCCCCAGATGTTTTTGGACTTCAGCTCCCAGAAGCCCTGAGCATTGACCATAGTGGCTTCTGGGAGCTGAAGTCCACAAACATCTGGGGATCCACAGGTTGAGAAAGACTGTTATATGTGATCAAGGCAGCAAGATTTGGCTAAGATTTGCTTAAGGTTTAACCCTTTAATACCTGTGTTTTACAGAAGCCTGTTAGATGATAAAAAAAATTCTCAAACAGATAAGATTGTATTTTGACATGGATAATTAAATAAATGTGATAATGCCTAAGGAATATGACAAGAACGAGAGTGAGTACATGTAAAAGCCTTTTGAAAATGTCTACATAATCACTTAGCAGATAAACATTTATACAACACACTGTCTAATCACTTAGCAGACAGTATGGAAAACTATGTAATTAGGAAGATATAAGAAGAATGTTACAAAGCTGATATTCTTACATGTATTACTTATTACCAAACCTGTTAAAGAGCTGAATAGAGAGAAAGGCTCTATGAATATCCTGATGAATATCATGATGTGATAGTTATATGACTTAATATAAGATGCCTTGTACGCAACATAATGGATTAATGCCTTGCATATAATGTTATGGAATGTTACTAAGTTGAAGTGCCCAGACAATGCTATGTCTGTGATTCTCCCAAAAGGAAATGTGTGCGTGTGTGTGTGTGTCAACAATTATAATAAATGGTCTGAAAAGAGAGTGTTCCTTCCCATATAATTATCCTGGAAAATATTTAAGTGGATTGCTGATGTTAATCAGCATTTAATGAGCATCATAAATCAGGTGACCAAAAGCTGATACCTTTGCAACATCAGGCAGAAACCAGAAGTAGCTGACAAATGGCAAGGACTCTCAATTCCTCAGCCTAAGAGAAAGGAGTAGGGAACCACACTTGTTTCATTACACCACAAAGAGTCTGTTATTACTGATTACTAAACATTTCTAAAGCGGAAAATGCAAACATTTTCATGAACTGCTTATTACTATATTGTTGGGATCTGCAAATTTATTGTTTATAAGGCCAATGAAAATACTGTAAGATTTTTCATTTTGACACTGGTTGGACTGGGTGTGGAGCTTCTCTGGCAAAACATTGACTTGCAGATTCTGCATGACTAGTGGACAAGTTTAAAAAGGCACATTTGTCACAATTTCATCTCCTTATATTTCATCTGTAACTGAGCAAGAATCTTCGTGTGGTCTGCCATCATATCAGCAGACATTCTGGTTTTCATCTTTTCAATACAATTATGCAATTAGTAAGATACTGTGTAATCATTTTTTGGATAGAGCAAAACTCAACACAATCTTGCTGTTCTTGATTGCCAATGCTGGGGTTTTTCAGTTTGGTTTTGGTGTTCTCTTGTTTTTCTTCTTTTCTGGCTATATAAATTTGTTGTTATTGTTTGGTGTCATAATTAAAACAACTTATAACCATTAAATGTGCACAAAAAACCTCACATACTTTGCTGTGTAACTGTAACGCTTCATAATTCCAGGGGTGTTGCCTTACTCACAAACTGATAGGACAGGGGTAGACAGGAGAATATGAGACGTACCACAGGCCAGTAGCTAGCAGCATACAGAAGTTATCTTGCTTAGAATGGGGATGGGCAAAGCGTGGCCCTTGGGCCCAGTTTTTTACAACAGGATCCCTGGGTCATAGGTTTTGGTCCAAAACACGTTTTAAGGGTCATGGGGGCATTTTGTCACATTTAGGGCCATTTTAAAGCTAAGAGAGGCCCTAAAAAATGAAATCACTTCCAGGCCAGCCTTTATTCTATAGTTCAACATTAGACTTCACCTAGTTTAGGCGACATGCTCTAGTGCACATGGGTTCTCTGCCTATCAAATGTCTGTCTGTTTTATTTGTGTTGTGCCTTCCTCACCATATGAGATCCAAGACAGCTCTATATCTATGTTCCTTTATTTCATCTCTTTTCATCCTGCATTTTTCAATCTCCTAAGGTGGTTTAGAAAGGAATAAGTAAAATAATAAGATAAGAAATATAAGCTACAGAAACTATAAAAGTTTAAAGCATATAAAAGATCAGAGGATAAATCTATTCAGGATAGTACAAAAGATCTTTTAAGGTTCCTCTAAGATTCCTCCCAAAGTGGATGAAGAGAAAACTATTTGCACAAACACAGGCCATTTCCGCACTAGGCTGTTATAGTGCTATTATTTCACTTTCAACATCCTGTGAACCCTGGGTTTGCTGTTTAGGGAGCAGCCTCTAAGGCCCCTCCCTGAACTGCAAACCCCAGGATTCCATAGGATGTTGAAAGTGGAATAATAGCACTGTAACAGCCTAGTGTGGAAATGGCCACAGCAACATACAGATATTAGAATAAAAAAGGGGGTTAGACTTACTCTAAGACCCTATAAAGTTGGTGTTATTTCTTCTTATAGTAAAATTGCTATTTTCCAGTCAGATAAATGTAATTTATTGCCAAGCTGAGGCGATCTTCAGTTATTCATGATGTCATATCTAAGCCCCATCCGATTTCAGGTTCTGAGAAGCTCCATACTGAAAACAGACAACTTTCACGCAAGAGATTTTCCTCTTTTTCTACAGTTTCTTTCACTTGTCCAAATCCCTGACTAGACATATTTTGTGGTAGATATAGCTAGTCAGTATCACTTAGATGGTGTAAGGCAGAGGTGGGGAAAGTGTGGCCTATGGGCTGCATGTGGCCCAGCTGGGCATTTTTGTGGTCCCCAAGTCCTCCCAGGAGTAAAAAATAATTGCCACCACATTACTCTCAGGCATATTCTTGTGGGCATGGAGACATCTTCTCCAAGTTTTAGGACCTCCAGGTCATTTTAGGTCAGGGAGAAGCCCATTTCCTTAAAATATGAAGTGAGCAGGAAGTGACTTACAGGTCATTTCATATCGTAAAAAAGACTCTTGTGGACCTAAAATGATTGGTGGGGGGAAGGTAACAAAAATTATCCCCACACAGGGGACAATTCAGGTCAATCAATTTACTTAAAAATAACTTCAATTCAAGTAGCCATTTGTGAAAGTTTCAAATAATTTCAAAATGTATTTTTGTCAAAAGTGGTTTTTTTAAAAAAAAAATTCAAAGTGTAGTCATCATTCAACTCATTATATTTAGTTAGTTCCTATCATTATGAAATGCTAAACTCAGGAGATGGTATAGCTAAGATAAAACAATGTGTTAACATGATGGCTCTCTTACAGCCAAAGTACAAATTGTACCAAACACATAAGCGCATTTGAAGTTCCCATTTAAGAATCAGGTCTGCAGTTTGCATTGTGCCATTTTTATTTAACAAGATCCTTTCTCCTGCATCTACATTCATGGCAAAAATCCACTTTCAAAAGTTCTAGTTTGCTCCAGAAGTAAAATTGCTAAGTGCATCAAAAGGATACTTTCGGGAAGAAGGGTAAAAGTCTTTGTAGTAGTAAAATATTTAATAGGTTTAGTCCTTGCATTTTAGAATTAGGATGCTGCAGGGCAATTCTAAGCAGGAATTTTCTCATCTCTGTTTCTATGCAAGTGTGGATTAAAGACGTACATGGCACAGATCCTTTTCTTAAAGTCAGTACCAGCTCATCATTAGTGACTGGGAAGAAAGTTCACTTTTTCATAGGCTCTCATCCATTTCTGGAACAATACAATCCATAATGCAATTACACTTTCATCCTTTGTAATTTTCTGAGCATTGCAATGCTCTGAACGGTGTCGCTGAACAAATTAAAAAAAATTACAAAGAATTGTACCTTAAGGAATGCATCATACACTATTTAGGATTTAACATTCTCCACACTTACTTATGAGTTAATATCCAGCCTGTTCTCTTCAAAACTGTGGCCATTTCCGCACGAGGTGAGGGAATCTCTCCGTGCCATTACTTACTGGATCTTCTGGGCATGGACTAATGCGGACTGTCCCTTAAGTCCTTCCACAGAGCTCCTCCATCTTGTCCAGGGTGAATCGGAGCAGTGTGAGGTCTTAGAGCCGCACTGCTCCAGCTTCCAAAATGGCGGCTTCTGGTTGTTCGTGGGTCCCGACCAACCGCTGAAGCTCGCCACACCTAAAGCCCGCCCTCCACAGATCGCAGGCTCGCATTGGTGCAAGTCTGCAAATCTACACAAGTGAGCAGGAATGCAATGGCGCACTCTGAAAAATTAAAGAATGGTTTTCTACCGTTCTTTAAAAAGCATGCTGGAGGACAAATTGGGGGCGTTTCGGAGCGAACTGAGGTGTGGATCTCAGGTAAGTAGTCTGGACCTAGTCCGCTCCAAGGTGCAGATGACCTCCGTGACAGGATGCACTGGGCCATTTTAATTCCCTCGTGCGGAAATGGCCTGTGTGTATTTTGGAAAATACATACAGAATCTGGATGTTATGAGAATTCTGTTTAAATTGTGTCCACTTTGTCCACAAAAATCTCCAAACTGGTATTGAAACAAGTTGAAACAAATTTGTTGCTTCACCAAATTAAAAGCACACAAAGCAAAAGAAATTTATCCATCTGTATTCACAATTCATCATTGATATCCCAGCAGAACTTGAAGGGTAATTTTGCCATTCTCTCCTTGAAAACGCTGTCAAACCTTTCACTCTGTGCAACTGTCATAGTGTTTTTCCAGTCTCCAATAGTACCTGGTGCAAAAAAAGCAGACAGAAAGGGAGATGAATGTGAAAGTGAGGGTTAATCTCCATTACCTTCAATGGGGATGGTAGGAGCCAAAAGACATAATTGTTACTATGGGTGTTTGATGCTATCTAGCACTGCACTACCTGCTTTCTGTCTCATGTGCACTGTGAGATCATATAGAAAGATCAGAAACCTCCAGGGCACTGTAGCTGGAATTCGTGAATATGAGAACTGCTCACACAAAATACACAGAACTATCCCTGATTCCAGTGACAATCATTTGACTCATCCAGATGTTGTGTTCCCCTAATGACACCATCCGAGAGCCAGTAGTTGTGTAGTGGTTTTAGCACTGGACTATGACCCTTGGCCTTGTTCCCAGTTCACCATGGAAACCTACTGGGTGACCTTATGTGCATCACACACACCCCAGAAAACCTCATGATAGTTTCACCTTAGGGTCACCATAAGTCAGAAATGTCTTGAAGGCACACAACAGCAACAGCAGCAACAGCAACAACAACAACAACAACAACAACAACAACAACAACACTTGTGTGTGTTCATGTTCCCTAACCTAGCTTTTATTTTTGGACCAAAAAGGAGGAGGGTAAACTGCCCCTTCTGGAAGCCTACTGCAGTGTTAATCCAATTTTTGAACAGATTTCAAGGACCCCTGATTTGTTTTAACCCCCTCCTTTTTTTTCCAAAACCAAAACTAGACTTCTGACTATTTCTGATCGTTTATTTTGGCAGTTTGGAAGTTCCTGCAGCTCTTGGAGTTTCCTGGAACAGAACATTGGCCTCTAGACTCACTGGAGTTCCCACATCTCTTTTCACTGCTTACAAATGAAACTATCTAATTAGCACAATACAGCACGTTTATCAAACCCTAGAAAATCAAGAACATTTTTTATGTGGGACTAAAATTTGTGAAAATAAAGATCAGCTAAGGTGGAGGATCATTCACACAAACTCCACCACGCTGACTATTATTGGCCATAGATTTACCTTTGCGAAGAAAGTGTCCTTTGTTGAAATCTACAAGGTTAGGGGGCAGGGTTGTATAATTGGTTCTACGATCCACAGTCATTTTGTCAAATGAAGCCTTATTGACAACATCATCCAACTCCTCTTCAGTCAGTCTCTTTCCTAGGAAGTTGCATATTTTCAAAACAGAGCGTCTAAGATCCTGAAATAGGCATGTTTTAGATATGTCAAGGATTATTAAAGAACACTTCAGGCTACCCATTTCCCAAGCTGAGATGAACAGTAAGACAGTTTGATAAGAAATAAAGAAGATGGCCCCTACATTGTGGGGCCATAGAGAACCTTAAAATCTTTTTCGCTTAGTCTGATTTTAAATATTCATTCCATGTTAGAGTAGTTGCTTTGAGGCTCAATGAAACTAGCAGGATATAAATAAAAACAAGAAGAAGCAGTAGAAGTCAGAATACCTTTAACTGCTGCTATTTTAATATAATTTAACTTTTCACTGTTTCAATAGTTTGTAATTCTATTACATTGTTGTTTTCATCTCAGCCATTTTGAGACACTGAAAAAACAATCATACACATAAATATTTGAATGTTGGAAAACCTTTGTAATCTGAAGCACATCCTTTAACCTTTCTCATCTTTTGGACAGCCTATCTCTTGTATTTCCATCTCTGATCCCTGCCAATCATTGTAGTATACAGATGAAAGTCAAGCAATCATTCCAAGAGACACTATGGACACAGGAAATACTTCCTGCCTTTCTTCAACAGTGAAGGACATACTAATGGTCAATTCTTCCCAAAGTAAAGTTTGGTGGACAAGGAGGAGATCAGTGAGGAAAACAGTGACATTAAGTTTTCAATCTGTTGGTATTTAACATCCAATAGCCCCTCACAACTCTTGACCATCCCTACTTGTCTGTCCTGTTGCTTAGACAACAGCTCCCTGACAAATTTCCATTGCTTTTTAATGTCAGGTAGAAACGCGGTGCAGTGCCTTACCTTCTTCATTTCTTCATACATAAGGAAGAGGATATTCAAGTTGTCTCTCTGAGCAGACCAGCCTTCTATATGATCGAGCCATAAATCACCTAACACTTGTAAGGTACAGAGTAAATGTTACAGTACTTGAACACAGATTTTGGCATCATAGATTGCAGTGCTGTGTGGTGCAAAGCCCCAGTGCAGCTTTGGTTTCAGCCAGACATTCTCAGTGCTTCAATTCTATACCAGGGCTAAACTTTCTTTTAGGTAGAGTGAGGAAAATGTTTCGTGAAGATGATTCTGAGGAAGAAGGAATAGACACTTGTATATTTCACAAGTCCTCCTGTCACTACTTTAAGCCATCCTGCTGTCTTGAGATATAGGTCCTTTCTTCACGGGGTAAGTAGAAAGGTGCGGTGCGACCTCTGACGGAGGTCGTCCGCACCTTGGGAACCGACTGGGTCAGACTTGTCGCAACTACCCACCTCAGTCCGCTCTGGAGCGACCGGAACTGGTAGCACAGCGTGCTTTTTAAAAACCTGTTTTTACAGGTTTTTCAAAAGAACGGAGCGCGCCACTCCGTGCCATTCCATTCCCGCACTCCGGTGCAGGTTTGCAGGAGCGCACCAGTGCTTGCCTGCAGATCTTCTGGGGGCGGGCTTTAGGCTGGTGAGCTTCAGCAGTTGGTGGGGAGCCTCCACTAACCGGAAGCTGCCATTTTGGATGCTGGTGCAGTGCGGAGCGATGAGCTCGCACTGCCCCTCGTCAGGATGGACTGAAATGGACCCACCAAAAAGCTGGTGAGTAGCGGCAGGGAGCGTTTCCCTCACCGCGTGTGGAAAGGGCCATAGCAATGGATGCTTCCCTATTACCAATTTTGAAGGAAGACTCAACAGCCAGCCTTGATAGCTTTAAGTCATGGCACAGAATGAGACACCATCTTCCTGTGTGCCCAAGGCAGCACTATGTCAAAGGCCAGGGTTCCCTGCAGATTGGCAATGTTACACACAGCATCATGCACACAGCATTGTATTTGCTAAGCTGGTGAAACAACCAAAGAAACCAAAGACCGAGTAAGGTATTGTTGAACACAAATATCTGGAGAACAAGTGAGCCCTGTTTTTTTTTCTTTTTTTCCTCTTATAGCAGAACTGCCATGTCAGACAACCAAGTACTCTCTTTCTGCACTTAGAAGAAGCAAGTATGGGCAGCATGTTGCTCTGTATTTCCATTTTGGTAATACCGCTGGATATTAGTTTATGTATTGTTGTTCTATGAAACATTTTAAAATTGTCCATCTTTATAGAAACTAGGAGGCAATATGACAGTGTGCCTACACACATCACACAACTGTGCTAACACATTTTGCACTTGGTATAAGCTTCTAAGTCACACATCCCCACACAGAATGCATTGTCTTAGTCAAGATATGGTTACCAATTAATGGATGACCTTGGTTAAGCTTGCTTACATTTCAGTGACCATAATTATTGCACAAATGGAATCTGCTAAAAAGTACTCCTTGTAAGAAGGGATAACTATGTTCCTGAGGTTTCTGCCTGATCAGGAGATCACTGAAGTAGATCCTGATACCAAGGAGATGTTGAAGCTATTGGATTTTGGCAGCTTGTCCAACTTGAAGGTTATACAGCCCACTGTAGGGGTGAACTTCAAAACTCCAAGAGGAGCCATCTGAAGCCATTTCTGTACTATCACTTTTACAATAAATATACAGAAACATACACACACACAAGTACTTGTTACTGTAGCAACTTGGGGCTCCACTGAAACTTAAAGGATGCAATTGCCATTCTATATATCTGCCTATTCTATAAGGGGAATACAGTCTCATTCCAATCAGAAAAAGTGCTCCCACACCTCCAAGATGCCCTCTTATTAACATCCCTGTTAAGTTCTTGCAAACTCAGGGCCGTGTCATCCTTGACTGGGTGTATTCCTCTGTAATAAGCTCTTCCTCTTTTCCTTCAACTTTTCCAAGTGTCATTGTCTTTTTATGAGTCACGCCATCCCATGATATACGCAACATATGATAGCTTCAGTTTAGTCATTTCAATGGTATTTTCTATAACCATTTCTGCAAGTAGCAAATGAACAATCATACCATGTGGCACCTACTGCCAACATGGAGAGATATCCAGTTGGTTTCTATATTTAGTAGTATGTAACATCACCAAGAAACTGAGCAAGAGTAACAGGGTTAGATTCCCAGTCCCTTTCCATTTAAAACTCCTCTACTAGGACAATGAAGGATGGCTTTATCCCCAAACCAGATTTGAATCCAGGCTGAGGCTGGACCAGAAATGTGGGCCTAAATTTATTTTTTTGTCTCAAAGTAAAACAATTTTGTCCAGGATAAATAGTTTATATAAATTCGGTGGATTGGGTGGATCTGCTGGCCTTGGATTCTTACAAGAAGGCCTAGAACTGGGCTATCTTCATTATCTCAGGAACTTTCCCCTCCAAAATACCTCTGAGTGCTGTTATGCTGTTGTAAGGATGTAATTCTTTACTAATGTACAGGCCTATAGGTGTGCAGTACTTTTCATTGTAACATAATCAAGAAGGTAAGCAGAATATAGTTAACTGATAAATAATGAACCAGAAATATATTGAGGCACATCCCAAACATTCCTGAGTGCACCATACAAATGTGCCTATGACATGCTTCTGTGAGTCATCTTCCAGTTCACTTCAGAGTGCAGACATCCTGAACCAGAAGGTCTCTGAATGGCCACCTTATTCTGACTCCAGGACTGGACACCATGCACTCATGGTCTGTTGCTTCATCAATTTAAATTATTCCCAGAGTATTCCTTCTTTCTCTTTCCATTCCATGTTAAATAAACTCAACATAGATTTTCCAATAAGGTGCCCACTGCTTGTTACCTGTGTTCAGGATGTGCAGCATTATGAAATTATTCCTTAGCCCACATTTCAATTTTTGGTCAGACAATATAAACGATGTAGAGACAAAATAACTTCCTATTCTAAATCTATCAAAGCTTACCTTTACCAGCCAAAAACCTCTCCATAGTAACTTCAAAGTCTTCCACTGCTTCAAGTTTGAGAGAAAATTTGGAAAAATGATAGTAGGAGACCAAGACATCCTTTGGGTTTCTGGCCACATAAATAATCTGTAGAAACAATGATATTAAAAACTTCTAGTAAAGTGAAAGATAGTAAAGATGCAAGACCTTTGTATCTTGATATTTTTTATCCTTCTCAATCAACATCTAAACCTTCTTTTTTAAAGTAAGTTTTAGCAAACATTTTTAAAATACATGCACTCAAAACAGAAAAAAAATGCAACAAATAACAAACAAGAAAAGAAAGAAAGAAAGAAAAAGAAACACTAAGAATGAATGAGGTTATCAACAGTACTAACAAAGAAATACATGTTTGACTTCCATCTTTCATAATGCAGATTTCAGCAAGGTCCATTAATTTTATCATCCAGTTCTCTTTTGTTGGAATTACCATGTTCTTCCATTTCTGAGCTTATAAAAATCTTGCTGTAGTGGTTGTGTATCATAGTACTTTGCCATATTTCTCCAGTTGATCATCTATTAACCAACAAACATAGTTCCAACTTTAATTGAACATTAACTTTAAAATTTTATGCACCATAAAATGTATTTGATTCCAGAATTTTTGGCCTTTTCATAAGTCCAACACATATGATAAAAAGATCCCATTCGTTGCTCACATTTCCAACTCATATTAGAAGCCTCTTTGTGCATTTTGGCCAATTTTTCTTCTGTCAAATACCAGTGGTATACTGTCTTATAAAAGTTCTCCTTAAAATCATAACATAAATGTAAATTTATTTCCCTTCAACCACATTTTCCCCATTGTTCCAACTGCATATGATGTCCCACATTTTATGTCCACTTTATCATAGAGTCCTTAACTAGTTCCTCTTCCATCTCTGGTTTTAACAAAAAATTATACATCTTGTCAATCGCTTGAGCAGTGCTGTTTTTCAAATTCAGATTTACTCATCTTAAAATTATAGTATTTATAACCATTTTGAACTTTTGTACTACTTGTCTGTAACAGAACCACTGAAAACTATAACCTTCTGATATTAATTTTTCCTTTATTATGATTCTATATTGTTCTTAATTGAATTCCAGAAGATCTTGATAAGTTACCCACCTTTCCTTAACTGTTCTCTCCTTCCTGTAAAAACTCTCTTGCAATGACACCTACAGAGTTATCTTAGGATATAACCTTGGTTTGTTTCTATTCCATATTCTTAGCAAAACACATCTCACGTAGTACCTATAAACTTTGTGTGAACTTTAACTTTATCAGAGCACAAATGAGCATGCCACCTAAACTTAGTTCATGGCCTTCTAAATCCAATAATCTCTTGTTAGTCAACATAATTCAGTCTTTCAGCCAAACCAGACAACATATAGGAAAATACAGTTACAAATCTAGTAATCCCAATCCCCCTCTTTGTTTTGCATCTTGTAAAGTTTTGTAATTATCTCTAATTTTTGTCCTTGCCATATAAATTCTGATAAGTCTCTTTGCCATTGCTAAATAAGACATCATTAATCAAAATCAGTATGGTCTGAAACAACATGCTTGGAAAATATTCATTTTTGTCTCAGGTATTTGCCCCAGCAATGGTCATTTAACTTTCACTCATCTTTGCAAATCCAACTTAATATTGTTCTATACCTTGATGTAACTATGGTCCAACAACATACAATTCATATTTGTCATAATAATAGCTAAATATTTTACCTTTTTAAAATTTTGAACCCTGATCTGTCCGTCAATTATAATTGTTCCTCCTTTTTCATATTTTCATTAAAATTATTGTTTTCTTAATCTTACTTAGTCATCATTGATATATGTCTCTATAATATCTTGATTTTAGTCTCCACTTTGCTTGTGGAGGTCTTCTTTAACTCTTCTTCTTTACTTCTTATCTCCTTTAAAAATAGCTGTATTATTCCTTATTCCTTAAGCCATGCAAAGCAGGGGTGTGTCACATGGCATTTCCTGGTCTCACATTTTAGGGACTGGAGAAAATTGTCCCCTGGACAAAAGGGTCATGGAGGATTGCCAAGGAAGTGTCTTGAGATCCCCTCCCTCTTTCTAAGAACTAGAACCATAAATCTAAGAAATTAAACTTAAAAGAAGGTTTCTGACTACATGGATGAAACCTCTAAATTCTGCAAAAATGCTTCTCTTAATTGACCAAGGCTCTGTGAGTAAAATGACTTGGATTTTTTTTTATTGATGTGTCTTTGTTTTTGTAAAAGTAGGCACAATATAGAACAAACAGTAAGATTTCAGACACTTTAAAAAAATTACTATGATTTGAAGAAATATAGAGATTGAAATAATTAACAGAACTTCACAAAAGATAATTTGAGTACAGTTACACCTTAGGCCTGAGATGAGAGCAAGGCCCCTCCTGTAGAACTACAACAAAAGTAATCCAGATTCCTATATACCATATTTGCTGGCCTATTAGATGCACTGCCATATAAGATGCACACTATTGCACAATTGAAAACTGTGTCAATAAGGAGGAAAAATGGCAGATCTCTAAAGAAACTGGAATGGTTGACTGAAGAACTCCCAGCTGAGTTAAGTGTTAAAAGAAACATGTACAGGAGATGGAAGAATGGTGAAACCACCAAAGAGGAATTCAAGCAAATAGCCAGGAGATGTAGGGAAAAGGTTAGAAAAGCTAAAGCACAGAATGAACTCAGGCTTGTCAGAGACATCAAAAACAATAAAAAGGGCTTTTTTAGGTATGTCCACAGCAAAAGGAAAAACAATGAAATGATAGGATCACTGGAGAAAATGAACAATTAATAATAGGGGGAAGTGAGAAGGCAGAACTACTCAATACCTGCTTTGCCTCAGTTTTCGCCCAAAAGGAAAGAAGTACCCAACCTGGGGCGTGGGGAACAGGTGAGGAAGTGAGGGAAATGCAGCACAGAATAAGTAGAGAAGTAGTACAGGAATATCTGGCTAAACTAGATGAATTCAAGTCTCCAGGGCCAGATGAATTACATCCAAGGATACAAAAAGAACTGGCAGAAGTCATTTCTGAATCACTTGCAATAATCTTTCAGAACTCTTGGAGAACAGGAGAAGTCCCAGCAGACTGGAGGAGGGCAAATGTCATCCCCAGCTTCAAGAAGGGGAAAAAGGAGGACCCAAATATTTATCGCCCAGTCAGCCTGACATCAATTCCAGGAAAGATCCTAGAGCAGATCATTAAACAGTCAGCTTGTAATTACTTAGAAAGCAATGCTGTAATCACTAAAAGCCAGCATGGATTTCTCAGAAATAAGTCATGCCAGACTAATCTTATCTCTTTTTATGATAGGGTTACAAGCTTGATAGATGAAGGGAATGCTGTAGACGTAGAATATCTTGACCTCAGTAAGGCCTTTGACAAATTCCCCGTGACATTCTTGCAAAGAAGCTAGTAAAGAGCAGCCTGGGCAGGGCTACTGTTAGGTGGATTTGTAATTGGTTGACTGACCGAACCCAAAGAGTGCTCACAATGGCTGCTTTTCATCCTGGAGAAAAGTGACTAGTGGGGTGCCACAGGGTTCTGTCCTGGGCCCAGTACTATTCAACATCTTCATCAGTGACTTGGATGAAGGAGTAGAGGGCGTACTGATCAAATTTGCAGATGATACCAAATTGAGAGGGGTTGCTAATATCCCAGAGGACAGAATCAAATTTCAAAATGACCTTGACAGGTTGGAGCCAAAGCTAACAAAATGAATTTCAACAGAGAGAAATGTAAGGTCCTGCACTTTGGCAGAAAAAATGGAAGGCACAAGTATAGGATGGGGGACGCATGGCTGGATAGCAGTACATGTGAACGGGATGTAGGAGTCTTGGCAGATGACAAGCTGTACATGAGTCAGCAGTGTGATGCAGCACCCAAGAAAGCCAACACGATTCTTGGTTGCATCAATAGGAGTATGGTGTCTAGATCAAGGGAGGTAATGGTACCACTCTATTCTGCTTTGGTTAGACCTCATTTGGAATACTGTGTGTCCAGTTCTGGGCACCTCAATTCAAGAAAGATATCGACAAGCTGGAACGCATCCAGAGGAGGGTCTGGAAGCCATTCACTATGAAGAACGGCTTAGGGAGCTGGGTATGTTTAGTCTGCAGGAGTAAAGGTTAAGAGGGGACATGATCGCCATGTTCAAATATTTGAAGGGATGCCATGTAGAGGAGGGAGTGGGCTTGTTTTCTGCTGCTTCAGAGACTAGGACAAGGGGCAATGGATTCAAGCTGCAGGAAAGGGGATTCCACTTGAACCTCAGGAAGCACTTCCTGACAGTCAGAGCTGTCTGGCAGTGGAATATGCTGCCTCGGAGTATGGTAGAGTCTCCTACTTTGGAGGTTTTTAAGCAGAGGCTGGATGGCCATCTGTTGGGAATGCTTTGATGTGTGTTCCTGCATGGCAGAGGGTTGGACTCGATGGCCCCTGGGGTCTCTTCCAACTCTATGATTCTATGATTCTATGTGTAACGAATTTCTTCTCATGCTGCAATGCATATAAAAATTTACCATGAGATGTGATTGTGAATCACAACTTGGAAAAAGGCACTCGTATTAGAACAACTTGGGATGCTAATAAAGCGTTTGTGAGAGGATGACACACATGTTAACATTTTCTTCCTGGAAGCCCAACATTTAAAGCTTCTGAAGATTCTTTTTAGCAAAATTTCCTCCCCTGTTATAACAAAAAGAAAAAAAAAATAAATTAAAAGATAGAAGTAACAGTCCTTACCTTTGCTTTTCCATTTTTCAATCCCTTTGGTACTAAATAATAGGGCAGATGGGTAGCAAAGAGACGAGGTGAGCAGCGATTAACATGATCCATATTGCGCATGTTGTACTCTAGCCACGGAACTCTGTCTAACAGGTCGGTGTCTTCAGTCCCATTTCGATGACCTTCATGATAAATTAAGCTTAAAATATTCTGTGTCCATATTGTTCCTGTATGAATGCAACCACAGTGATAGAATTCATTCCTGACCACCACAGTACCTTTTCCTTTCGAGGTAACATAAATGAAAAGGTCATGTCTGTTTCTCAGGGAACGTGTTTAAAATGCAAAGCTGGACAGAAAATAAAGGAGGGACAAGAAGGAAAGCACAGGCAACAGTGGCTGAATCAGATCAACCGAAGTTAAAATATGGGAATCTTTTTCCCATCAGTGTCTTCTCTACTACTTCCTCCCTCACAATAACTTTCTGTTCTCTTAATCCTCTTCCACCCTCAAAATTCTGACACATGAATTGACAAATTAAAACTGTCACTCTGTTCAGCTTTTATATGAAGTCACTATAAAAGGTCATGTTTTCTGAGTAAAATACTGCCAGTCCTACCTGATCTTGGAAGAGTGACCAGAAATAGGTCATCATCTCTAATTTCGAAATCCTCCAGGGAATCAATGTATTATGGTGTAACCATATCTTGGACAAGATAGCTCTCTTTGTATCTGAAGAGGTACGTGTCTGATGGCTCCATTGCTAGGGCTGCTGACAGGAAAATACAAAAAATTACCATTGTTTTTGCAACTAGTTGAGTGAAATGAGAAACAACAAAGTAATATCAGAAAATTGATTAGCTTTAATTTTATGTTTTGTGAAACTCAGTCAGTTTTCCATTCTTCAAGGACTGAAAACATTAAAAACATCAGGGAAAGGTGTGGGAAGGGGAGGTCACGCTCAGCTCAGGAACCAAAAAGCTTTCGAACTGCTCAAAACACTGTTTAGCAAGTTCCATTGATTCAATCAGTCTATTCATTATTCCTAATTTTAAAAATCACCTCTAATGAATTTTCTCTCTGCCTCCTCCAAGTTAAGGAAAGCTACTTAAAACTGCAAATAACCTATTGGAGAAAATGTTACATGTATAGTCCCTCGATAGTATAAAATAGTAAGAAGAGGAATAGTTCATTTGCTTTTAGACTGCATCTTCCATAATTGCTCAACCTTCTGGCTGAAATTTCTGGATACAAGTAAGAGAGATACACTTACCGAGGAAAAGACCTTAGACCTGTGAAGAGCCTGATGGATAGTTTGAGAGATAGCTTCAGAGCAGGAGTGGCAAACTGACAGCCAGATAAATCCGTGAAGGTATGGTGGGGAGAGGGTGTAGCTGTGGGGCAGCACTTCCAAAGGCAGGACACTGAGCAGAAGGGGAAACAGGATGGGTGAGAGAAGTAGAATGGGTGAAAGAAGAGGGAAGAGACTGGGGTGGCAGCAAGGAGGGAATAGTGTGAAGCAAGAGCTGACAGCCTTCACACAGACTACACAACTTCTGGATTTTTCCTGTAGTGGGAGGACGCTCAGAGGGGGCAGAGCCAGGCACTGTGTTGACATCAAGGACACAAGTGAGTAAACATTACTGTACCCAAAGGATGGGTGAAGGACGAGAAGAAAGCAAGCAGTAGCGTTAGTTATCCTCTAGCCCCACCTGGTGCTCTCTGAGGGTTGTTACAGCTTCATAGGACATTTGGAAGGACTGTTTAAAGGTCTGCAAGGCCGTTTCTGCACTACATTGTTATAGTGCTATTATTCCACTTTCAACATCCTGTGGAATTCTGGGGCTTGTAGTTTACTGAGGCCAAAGAGCTCTCTGGCTGAGAATTCTAAATACCCTTTCCTAAACTGCAAATCCTAGAATTCCACAGGATGTTGAAAGTGGAATAATAGCACTATAACAGTGTAGTGCAGAAAGACCCTTAGAGACAGGGTCTCTAAGGGTCATCATCCACCCATGATGCCAGTGCCTTCACAAAACAGTAGGGAATATTAGCTCAAGAGGAGGCCTGCAGAGCAGGGGGTAACCTTACAAGATCTTTAACATCTGTGTGTACGAGCACGAGAGCAGGCATACCATCCAGAGATTCAAGAATGTTTACAAAAATGTTTTATTTGTGGAATTACACAAATGGGAATTGGAGCAGCAGAGTGATGGCCAGCTACCACTGTACTGCAAGTTGGCTAATTCCGAACTGGGGTTTAAATACCCTTTTTCTTACCTGAAAGCAAAAATGTTAATGGCTCCCTGTCAGTACAAACAATGGGGTCTAGAAAGGACTAATGATTTTAGCATTAGGTAATAAAGGACTGATGAAAATCATGATTGCTTCCTAATGTTCAGATAGGTGAGGAACAAAGCAAAAATGTGGTGGGAAATGGTAATGTTAGTGATGTTAGTCGCTCTGTAGGGATACTTTTGGGTGTTATTGTTACTGATGGGAGAGTCATTGTCAATCTCACCAGTGCTAGTTCCATCCCTGCTGGTTTCCTGACTATAATATCAATTTGACCATATCAAGGAGTCAGCGTGTACAGCCTGATAGCAGCAGCACAGAAAAGATAAAGGGATAGTACAGGAATACCTAGATATACTAAATGAATTCAAGTATCCAGGGCCAGATGAACTACATCCAAGGGTATTAAAACAACTACCAGAAGTAATCCAAGAACCAGTCGCAGTAATCTTTAAGAATTCCTGGAGAAAGAGAAGGCCAGCGGACTGAAGGAGGACAAATGTTATCCCCATCTTCAAAAAGAGGAAAAAAGAAGACCCAAACAATTGCCTCCCAGTCAGCCTAACATCAACACCAAGAAATATTCTAGGGCAGATTGTTAATCAGACAGTCTGTAAAAACTTAGAAAATAATACTGTGATCCCTAAAAGTCAACATGAATTTCTTTAAAAAAAGAAGTCATGCCAGATAAATCTTATCTGTTTCCTTTTGATAGATTTAAAAGCTTGGTAGGTGAAGAGAATGCAGTGAATGTAGCACATCTTGATTTCAGCAAGAGCTTTAACAAAGGCCCTTTCCGCACCGGGCTATTAAAATGGTGCAGAGCGACCTCCGACGGAGGTCTTCTGCACTGTAGAGTGGACTGGGGCAGACTACTTTTTGTAGTTCTGCACCTCAGTCCGGTTCAGAGCGACCGGAACTGGCCGCGCAGCATGCTTTTTAAAAACCTCTTTTTAGAGATTTTTAAAAAGCATGGAGAGCGCAACTCCGTGTCCCTCCGTCCCCACGCTCTGGTGCAGATTTTCAGGCGCACACAAGTGTGTGCCTGCAGATCTGCCGGGGGCGGGCTTTAGGCTGGCGAGCTTCTCCAGTTGGTGGAGAGCCTCCACCAACCGGAAGCCACCATTTTGGATGCTGGAGCAGTGCGGAGCGATGAACTCGCACTGCTCCTCGTCCCAATGGACTCGCTCAGAAGCTGAAGAAGTCCAGTGAGTAGCATTTTTTCGTGGTTCCTTTCCCATGTGCGGAAAGGGCCAAAGTCTCCCATCACACTCTTGCAAACAAGCTAGTAAAATATGGGCTGGAAAATGCTACTGTTAGGTGGCTCCCCTTCATCATGGAGACAAGTGACTAGGCAAATGTCACAGGGCTCTGTCCTGGGACCAGTTCTATTCGACATATTTATGAATGACTTGGATGATGGAATAGATGGTGTGCTTATTGTGTTTGCAGATGACACCAAATCAGGAGGAATAGCTAATCCCCCAGAAGACAGGCTCAGTATTCGAAATGACCTTAATAGATTATAGAGCTGGGCCAAAACTAACAAAATGAATTTCAGAAGGGAGAAATGTAAGATACTACACTTAGACAGAAAAAACTGAAATCATAGAGATAGGATGGGCAACACCTGGGTTGATCACAGTACATGTGAAAGCTGAACACAAGTTAACAGTATGATGCAGCAGTTTAAAAAAAACAGTGCAGTTCTCAGCTGCATCAATAGGAGTATAATGTCTAGATCAAGAAAGGTAACAGTACCACCCTATTCCCCTTTGGTCAGACTATACCTGGGATACTCTGTCCAGTTCTGGGTGCCACAATTCAAGAAGGATATTGACAAGTTGGAACACATCTAGAGGAGAGTGACAATAATGGTAAGTCCTGGAAACCATGCTCTATGAGGAGCAGCTTAGGGACCTGGGTATGTCTAGCCTGGAGAAGAGAAGGTTAAGAGGTGACATGATAACCAATATCTGAAAGACTGTTATACAGAAAATGGAACAAGCTTATTTTCTTGTCATAACTAAAAACTATTTGAAACAAATACCACATGTCTTCTGCTGTCTTGTTGTAACATTTTCTTAGATGCATCACAGAGAGTGTTAATGATTTTTAGCAGTGATGTAGGCTTGAGTTGATTGACTTGGATTCAAGTCAGACTCAAGTTGCTTCAACTTGATGCAACTTGGGATCTGACTTAGCAAAAAATGATGCACTTGACTTGAACTGAATCATGATTTATATATTTTTAGTGATCAACTTGCTGCCCTTGGTTTAGTAACATAACACAGGCCATTTCCACATGGGGTTTTTAACAAGGGGCAGAGCGTCCTCCAAGGGAGGATGTCTGCACCTGGGAGCGGACTGGGTCGGACCTACTTAACGTAGATCCGCACCCCAGCCCACTCCAGAATGACCCCAAGTGGTCGTCCAGCGTGCTTTTGAAAGACCACTAAAAACAGATCTTTCAAAATCACGGAGCGCGCCACTGTGAGCCTTCTCTCTTATGCAGATTCTCAGGCTTGCATTGGTGCGAACCTGTGATCTGCCAGGGGCTGGCGAGCTTCAGTGGTTGGTTGAGACCCTCGACCAACCGGAAGCCGCCATTTTTGTCCCTGGAGCAGTGCGGAGCGGCGGCCATGGACTGCTCTGCAGAAGCGTGGACTGGACCGGGGAGCTCAAAAGTCCGGTGAGTAGCATCACGGGGCGATTCCCTCACCCCATGCGGAAATGGCCACATTCACCCAGAAATCTTATGACTTTGAACAATGCTTCCATATATTTTTGCCTACTAGTCATGTGACAATCTATCTCAAGCCCAAAAGATGGGTACATTTCTTGGAGTGTTAGGCAACAGGTTTGAGGCTGGGTTAAGATCTGCTTAGCAGCGTATCCTCACTGCATGTTGAACGAAACATCTAAGACTTTTCCTAAAAGCAGAAGGCAAGACTTGCTCCAGAGCACAGGATGCATTTCTCAGAGGGAATTGGGAATAAGAAAGATCCTATTCCCCCTTCCAAAGCTGCAAACTCTTGAATGCCCATTGACACTAAAGCCTCCAGTTTTGGGAAAGGGGAATAAGAAAACCCTATTCCCCATTTCAGAAGAAATTTGATTAACAACACAGCTTTGTTTAAATAAAGCCTTGTTGAACTTGTCTATGATCATTTTTTTTTACCTAAATTTGTGCACATCTTAATTTTCTAGTTATTGAAGGTTCACCCTCACATGCATACCACCACCACCCCCTCCTCTTTTTCTGTTACAATTGGCTCCCAGACTCGAGACTTGACTTGAAAGTTATCTTGCAAGGACTTGAGACTTGAAGGTAGAGATTTGAGACTTGACTTGAGATTTTGAGTAAAAGACTTAAATACATCACTGAGAGTTAGGAAAATCTCTACAGCTGTTACTTTTTTTTCCTTAGAATTTCTCCAGTTAGAAAAAAGACATATGTAGTAATTCTGGTGCGGGAGGCACCATCATACATAGAGGATAAAGTCAAGCAATGCCCACATAAAATTGACTGAATGAATCAGGACAATGACATGGTAAGCTACATATGTAAAGTAAAGTTGCTAAATGTTTATTTAATTTTATCTTTCTCCAGGACACAATTCTTATATACAACTCTGTGATGACCCCTTTTCAGTTCAGTTTTTTTCACCAGTTCTCCCATTTAGTGACAGAACAAAGAACCTGGTTGCAATAAAGTGCCGCTTATTCCCAATACTCCACTCCAAGAGATTCCAGAGGGATACCATATTTGATGGTATTGAAAGCTGCTGAGAGGTCTAAATGCACCAACCGAACACACTCTCCCTGTAGATACTAAGACAGAGCTCATCCACTAAGGCAACCATAGCAGTCTCAACTCCGTATCCTGCTCAGAAGCCAGTTTGAAATGGGTCAAGGAAGTGTGTGTGGTCCAAGACCACCTGGAGTTGGAAAGCAACCTTCTTCTTGATCACCTTGCCCCAAGAAAGCAAGATTAGATCTTGGTCTATAGTTACTAAGGTCCATGGGATCCAAGGAGGGCTTTTTCAGGAGTGGTCTAACCACTACCTCTTTTAAACCAGGTGGAAAATTGCCCTACCTGAGAGATGCACTAATAATATGTTGTATTTGAAGTCCAATTGCATCTTTTCCCTGGACAACCAACCAAGATGGACAGGGGTCAAGAAAGCAAGTCATTTTCCTTACTTGCCTCAGCAGCTTGTCCACAGCAGCAGTATTCCCCCAAATTGAAACTGAGCCAGTATAATTCCACTCACAAAGTCACAGTATCAACTTCTGCTCCAACAATGTAAGTTGGCTCTTATGTGAAAGTTTTTATCTGCAAAATGATCATTAAAAGCATCACAGCTAGCTACTGAAGGCTCTAAGATGGGGTTCAGGGGGGAGGGTGCCTGGGTTAGACCTCTCACTTCCTTGAATAGCTTAGCTGGATGTGAATTTGCACACACAAAACATGCAAAGAAGAAAGTCTTTTTTGCTGTGCGTGTTGCCACCCTATAGGAACAAAGATGTTCTCTGGAAGGCATAGTCTAAAAGCATTCATCATCATGGCAGAGTAACATTATGAACCATGGCAGGGAGCAAAGCTGACTTGACATATATATTGTGAAATCCCAAACAGCTTGCCTAGTGCAGAGATATACCTTTGTAAAAAATATCCTTATTTATACTTTTCAAAAACTCTGAAATTCTACAAATACATGGAAAAAAGAACAAAGTATGAAGAAAGCATAAAGCAGAAGAGTTAGAAATTAAACCATAAAAATGAGAAAGGATGACTTACATTTTTCCTTTAAATAGTTATATAAATTATTTCAAGCCTCCAAAGATAATATTCAGCAAGTCTCTTCCCCACTTTCCACTATCTCATTTTTTTCCAACAACCAAAAAGAAAAATGAACTTTCTTCTTTCAAGGCTTAACATATCTAGCACAACATATCAATATTATATCTTATTACATGTTACATTTACATGATAAATGATATTAGTGTTTTCTAACCTTAATACTAAAAGCAACTTGCTGACTTGATTACATGATCTTCACCACTTAAAACTGAAAGTCTTTTAAATGTTATCTAAATCACTAAATCCAAATATTTCTATGCCATTTCATATCGTAAAATCCTTTGCACCAAATCCAGTTTTCATTGCCTTACATCTCATAATGTAGTTTCAACCAAAGCTCACCCCGTTTTCCCAATTTCATTTTAAATTTGACTCTCCTCTTCCATTTCATCCATCCTATCCATGAAACCCCCCATCACCTTTTAATACATCACTTTTTAAACTTTTTTTTTACTTTTTATATGACCCTAGATACTAATTTTTATATATAACTTGGTTTTTTTTAATTTAATGTGAATCTGCTACTATATTCTGTAAGAGGATTCATTTCTTTTTCTCTTACCAGATTTGTTTAATACATTTATTAGGGATGGGATGAATCCAGAATTTTCTGAATCTGGATCTGGATCCGAATCCCTGGAAGGTTCTGGGAATCCATGAATCTTGAATCTTTCAAATCCTTTTTTTAAAAAGGGTTTTAAAAGCAAGAGAAAGAAAGCACCTCTACTGAAAAGTGTTTTTGAAGCAGAATTTGACATCTTTGTTTAATGAAAAACAAATTAAATAATTGTTTTCACTTTCAGGAAAACTTTCAGGATCCTGAGCAGGATCCCACCAGCGGTAGGCAGGAGAAGAGCGGGAATGTCAGATTGCACTCTCCACAACCTTCTCCTGCCCAGCCTGCACAGGATCCTATCAGTGGCGGGCAGGAGAAGAGATAGGACCATGAGATTGCGCTCCTCACAACCTTCTCCCACCCCCCAGGGCAGGATCCTGCTGGCGGCAGGCAGGAGAACAACAGGGAGTGCAAGATCCATATTTTTTGGTTGGTGGATTCGAAAGATTTGGTTTGCCTATTTTGGTGTGGGGATTTGGATCCGCGAATCTCGAATCTTTGCTGAGGATTCAAGGATCTGATGATTCAGTTGGCCCATCCCTTGCATTTACTCTTTACTATTACTTTTCTGGAATTTATTATTGAAGTGTCTAGAGACTGATTTTTTTTATCCTGGTTTCTTTTTAAACTGTTAACTGTATAAATTTTGGGAGCTTATTTGTACAGATACTTTTTAAGCTATTTTTTAAAGTGCCACTTTGTTATAATGGCTCTCATAGAGAAAACTTTACTTGATTTCTTGAAGTTAAAAGGAATAAAAAATATCGAAAAGAATAAATCAGACTTCAAATTACTATTTTGTGCTAATGATGAAGATTTGATTGCCAAGTTATATAAATTTCTGTTGAAAATAGAGATAGAAGATGAATAAGTGAAAGAATATATAGTCAACTGAGCAAAGAATTTTGACTATACTGTATCTATAAACCAATGGGTAAGACTATGGACAAAAGAAATTAAAAATACATTTTGCTAAGATCTACAAGACAATTATTATAAAATGATGTTACACTGGTATCTTACATCAGAATGACCTTCAAAGATACATAAAGAGATGAAGAATAGTTGTTGGAAGTGTCAAAACCATAGTGGTTCTTTGTATCACATGTAGTAGATTTGTGATAAACAGTTTGAGAAGATAATACAGAATATGATTCAAAAAATTCTGAAATGTCAGATCAGTAAGAGCCCTGAATTATTTTTACTAGGAATCTGGTAAGAAGATAACAGTGCTGACAAACAACAACAGACATTGCTCCAATATATGTCACTGGCAGCGAAATTAGTTTATGCAAAGTATTAGAAGAAAGAAATTCCACCTATGGCCGAATGGTTTCATAGATTGATGGCAATAGTGGAAATGGACAAACTCAAATCCAGATTAAAGGGCCATACTGAAGAAGATTTAGTTATGGAAGGGAAATTTTTAATTGATTACTTGAGAGAAAAATTGATGATTTCAGAGTTTTGAACCTGCAGGTTATTTTTTATGTTCAGATGTCTATATCTTTTTTTATTGTGTGAAAGATAGTATAAAAAAAGACTAATTTCTTGTTATTTTAATATTCTTTCATATTATAAGTAAGGTTATTCTAAAGAAAGTGGGATAAAATTAAGCAGTTCATAGAATTAATGAGCTAGGAAATAGTATGATTTTATTATTAATGTTATAAACATTATTCCTATGTCAAAGAATTATTATTTGATTTAGAATACAGTAAGAATATGCTACTATTGTTTAGAATTGTTATGTAATAATCAAGGAAATAATTAAGTTTTTGGTAAAATGGTATTAAGTCAGAATTAATATTAATAACTGATTAAGGATTACAAATTATTGACCAATTGAGTGAGTTCACTATAATTTATTTTGGAAATAAACATGAGCAACAAATATTAAATTTAATTATAATCAGGGATTTAATGATTAGTAGTTATTGTTGGGTTACTATTTTTTGTTTGTAGCAGGGGTGGAACCAAACTTTTTACTTGTGTATAGTTAAGTCTGTGGTAGTTTTGATTGATATCTGTAGTTTTGTTCTTTTTTGGTATTGCTATTTAGTTATTTTTATAGTCTATTAGTATATATTATGTTGTTTTGTGTATTGTTATTCTGCTTTCTTTATGTGCTTTCTTTTATTTAGTGTTTTTTTTTGTTTTCTATGTTTTTATTCAATAAAAATATTGAGGGGAAAATTGAAAAAAATAAAAAAAGATAATTTTGAATTTTGATCCAACTCTTTGTGGTGTTAACCACTCATCCCAATTTGGTGTTATCTGCAAGTTTGATAAGCATGCCCTCTATTCCCTCATCCAAACCACTGGGCACAGGACAGAACCCTGTGGCACCCCACTAGTTACTTCTCTCTGAGATGAAGATGAGCCATTGTTGAGAACCCTTTGGGTTCTGTTGGTCAACCATTTACAAATCCACCTAACAGTAACATTCTCCAGCCCAGATTTCACTAGCTTGTTTGCATGAATATCACATGAGCATTGTCAAAGGACTTACTGAAATCAAGATACACTACATCCACAGCATTCCCTTTATCCACCAAGCTAGTAACTATATCAAAAAAAAGAGCTAAGTTTAGTCTGGTGTGACTTGCTTTTGAGAAACTCATGTTGACTTTTAGTGATCATAGTATTCCTTTACTATTACTTACCCACTATCTGTTTAATCATCTGCTCTAGAATCTTTTCCAGTATTGAAGTCAAGATGGCTGGATGGTAATTGTTTGGGTCCTCTTTTTTGCCCTTTTTGAAGATGGGGACAATATTTGCCCTCCTCTAGTCTGCTGGGACTTCACCTATTCTCCAGGAATTTTCAAAGATTATTGGCAGTGGTTCTGGGATTACTTATGCCAGTTCTTTTAACAGTTCTTGTAATTCCTCTCCCCTGGTCACTTGAATTCATTAAGAGTAGCCAGGTATTACTGTACTATCTCTTTACCTATTCTGTGCTGCATTTCCCCTACTACATCATCTGTTCCATTTTCCCCAGCTAAAGCATTTTCTTTCCTTTTGAGAGAAGGTGTTGACTAGTCTTGCCTTTTCTCTCTCTCCTGTTAGTACTTCACCATCTTCTCCACATAGTGGTCCTAGCATTCCCTTGTTCTTCCTTTTGCAATGCACATTACCCAAAAAGCCCTTTTTGTTATTTTAGACTCTTTATCCAGCTTGAGGTTGTTCTGCACTTTAGCTTTTGTTACTGCAGTTTAGACCTCCTGGGGACACCCCTAGATATCGTTTTGATATCAAACCATTCGGTTTTCTTCCACCAGCCCACTCCACGTGTTTGCGAGGCCACTGGACAAGCACGCAAACAGGCACAGCCGATAATTGCTGGACATTCCATTCTCCACCCAGGCAGGTCAGACACAGCTGGTTCATCGCTTCAGGGACCTCTCCAGCAAACACCTCATTACATATGTACGATACTAACAAAAGCTTCCTGCCCCAAGCAGGCTGCTGGACAAAGGTTGTGCTGTCCACTGGTAAGTGCTGCGCATTTGCATACTGGCCACACTATTGTTAATTCGGCTCTGATTCCATCATGCAAAGTTGTGACCTTTCCGAGACATTGTCTCGCACCCAAAAGTCATTGTTGTTCCCCGAGTAAGGCATAGCCTGCAGTCACAATTCACCCTATAAAAACCCCTGATTCCGAGACCTTCCTCGGATCGCTCAACCCACTTCCAAGTTCCATCCTGCCTTGCTGCTGTTTCGAGTTCCCCTCAGCTAATTGAGCTGAGCTTCTTCTCCGCATCCCCGGCTTCTCTCCTAAGGTCCAGGACTACGAGACAGGTGTCGTATCACCCATGTCCCTCTGAAAACCTCTCTCTCTAACTCAATTTTTGATTCCTTAGTTCTCGGTGTGACTGTGGTGTCTTTTACACTGGTCTGTATTCAATAAAACGTCATTTTTATTACTTTAAACCTGTCTGGTTGCTTGACTGACCCGACCCCGTAGACACTGGGTTGCAAGATCCTGCTGAGTTACCCTGCCTCTCGCTAGCTTAAGTGAGTGCTCCAGCTAATTTTCCCCAAGGTTGTGTTATAGTGTTTTGTTATTTAGGTATCCCTCCCAGGACCCACAGAGAACAAGGCAACACTTTTCTTACTTTCTTCCTACACTTGCTGGCTATTTACTCGAATTCCTCTTTGGTGATTTCCCCCTTTTCTATTTCTTGTACATGTCCCTTTTATATCTTAGGTTCCTTGTAAGATCTTTGGACATCCATCCAGGATTCTTTAGACACCTCCCATTGGTTATTCTTATTGGAAATGTTTGAAATGGTGCCTTCAATATCTCACTTTTAAGAAACTCCCATCCATCATTAGCTCCCTTCTCCTTTAGTATTCTTGACCCAGTATTGTTTGGTTGTGTCATTTATATCATGCCTTTATTCTAATATAAGACCCAAAACAGCTCTATATGTATATTCATTTCTTTGATAGATTTTCATCCTGCATTTTCCAGTCTCCTATAGTGGCTTAGAAAGCAATCAGTAAAACAATAAGAAAAGAAATATAAACTACAGAAACTACAAAGTTTAAAGCATGTAAAAATATCATAGAATAAATCTATTCAGGATAGTATAAAACATCTCTTAAAGTTCCTTTAAGATTCCTCAACAAGTGGATGAAGAGAAAGCCATTTGCTCGAACACAGCAACATAAATATATTAGAATAATCTGTTAGAGACTTACTCTAAAACCCTACAAGTGGCTGTAATTTTTATTTCTTCTTATAGTAAAATTGTTATTATCCAGTCTGATCAATTAATTTATTACCAAGCTTAGCAATCTTCAGTTATTAATGCTGTCATATCTAACCACCATCCAATTTCAGGGTCTGACAGCTCCATTCTGAAAATATGCAACTTCCTAGGAAATAGTCTAACTGGAAAGGAGGTAGATGATGTTGCAGATAAGGCTGCATTTGACAAAATGAGAGCAGATTGAAGAACAAACTATGAAAGTATGACTCTTGACATTTTAGATAACAATGGAGGCTTTCTTAGCAAAAGTAAGTCTGAGATCAATCACACTTTATGCTGGCACTTCTTTGAAGGCTCCAGAGACTCATTTTACCTCTATTCTGATATATTTTATTTTCCTAGATTTTTATAATTCTTAGTTTTATTTTATTGTATATTGTACTGCTTTTGTTTCTCTTACTATAGACTCTGTATATTATTGCTGCATTTTTAAATGACAGAGTGCTATAGAATTCTTTCAGCTGAATACATATTCAAAAAAAGTTTAATGATTAGGCTGTCAGACCTCCTCTTCATTTGAAAAAAAAATTAAGACCTATTATGCCACAAAGTTATAGTAGCAGGTCTTCTCTGTTACATACAGCAAGACAGACGTATTTTGGCTGAATGACAGAAAGACACTCTTAATGCTACCATTCGAGAGAAAGAACATTTCTTTCATGAAATATACTGGAACCAGGAAAATTAAGTTCAGAATTGCATGTTGATTATATGATCAATTCCAACATTCATGAGCTTTCAGAAATCCCAGGAGTCTCCCTTGAAGTGCACTAGAGATGTGGGGCAGTTCTATCTGATCTCACAATGAGCATAGGACAGCAGGCAGTTTCACAGTAGTAGTACTCAAAGCAGAGAGTCAGCATGGGGTAATGATTTGAGTGTTGGCTTAGTACTATGGGAAGCCAGAGTTCAGATCCCTGCCCAGCCATGGAAATCCCCTTGATGACCTTAGGCAAATCAGATACTTTCAAGTTCAGAGGAAATGGCAAATCTCCCCTGAACAAACCATGCCAAGAAAACCTGGCAATAGTGTTCCCCCAAGTAGGAAACAACTGGAAGGCACACAAGAACAACAAGTGCTCAAAACAGTTTCCTACAGCAAGGATTATGATATTTGACCCCCACCATCCCCATGAAGGATAAAGGATACTAGCCATGACTTTCATCTCCCTTTTTGTCTGTGTTCTGGGCCAAGTACAATTGAAGACTGGAAAAAAATGACTGTTGCACAGAGCGAATGATATAACAGAATTTTCAGTATAACACAGCCCATGTGGTAAGTTGTTTTAATGTGGATTGACTTTTTAGACCATTTGAAATAGGGTACTTTAGTGGTGTGAGAACCAGCATAGTGTAGTGGTTTGAGCACTGAATTATGACCTTGGATACCAAAGTTCAATTCCCTGTATGGCCATGGAAACCCACTGTGTGACCTTGGGTATGTCTCATACTCTCAGCCCCAGAAAATGTTTATCTGAGGTATCCATTCTTAAACCACAAATATAAGCCCTTCAGTTTCTTATTTCAGCATCCAGTTTTGTAACACTTTTCAACTTGTGCTTCTCAACTTACCTTCTTTGCTTTTAACATATGAATTAGGTAATAATTTCTTTTTCCATGTATTGACTTTTCATAATTTTCTCTCTTTTTTATTTCAATATTCAGTAAATTCTCTCCGTGTACATTTCTTAGCTTTTTAAAATTTTTGCTTTCTTTCATATATTCATTCAATATGTTTTCCTCCTCAACAACAGTTTCGTTCAAATGTACAAACCCTGACCAGAAATATTATGTGGTAGATACAGCTGGCCAGTATCACTTGGAGGGTGTGAGGTGGAGTTAGGAAAAGTGCAGCCAATGGGCTGTATGTGGCCCTGTTAGCAATTTTTGTGGTCCCCAAGTCCTCCCAGGAGTCAAAAATAATTGCCACTATATCCTCTCAGGCATGCTCTTCTGAGAGTGGGGACATTTTCTCCATGTAAAGTCGAAGGCTTTAATGGCCGGAATCCACAGGTTGATGTGGGTTTTCCAAGCTTTGAGGCTGTGTTCTAATAGTATTTTCTCCTGACGTTTCACCTGCTTCTGTGGCTGGCATCTTCAGAGGATCTGGTGGCATGGAAGTGAGACAAAGTATTTATACTTGTGTAGTCCTCAGGTGGGAGGGAGCAATTTGCATGTGTTACGTTTGACCTGTGTGATGGCCTATTGCTAAATGGGATATCCCCCACAGTGTATTTCACAATTTCACAATACACTCTGGGGGATATCCCATTTAACAATAGGCCATCACACAGGCCAAACATAACACATGCAAATTGCTTCCTCCCACCCGGAGACTACACAAGTATATATACTCTGTCTCACTTCCATACCACCAGATCCTCTGAAGATGCCAGACACAGATGCAGGCAAAACGTCAGGAGAAAATATTAACAGAACACAGCCTCAAAGCCCGGAAAACCCACAACAACCTATTTTCTCCATGATTAAGTCCTCCGAGGAATTTTAGGTCAGGGAGGGAATGATTTCTTTAAAACACAAGGTAAACAGGAAGTGATTTACAGGTCATTTCTTGTTGTTAAAAGGACTCCTGTGGGCCTAAAATGATGTGAGAAGAAACAAAATTTCTCTCCACACAAAGGGCATTGAAGAGCAAAAAGTTTGTTGTTGTTGTTTTTTGTGGTGAGTGAGGTAGGGATGCAAACTTCCAAGGTCTCCTGGGTGGCTAACATTCAGCAATGAATATATAGGGCATGCTGAATTCAGATGGTGTGTTGGAAACTTATAAATAGGAGGGAAACAATTGACTCCAGTTAAGATTGCTGCTTAGGTATTTCATTGGTTCAGTTACCAGTTTTCCCATAAACCCTTGGGGCTCCACTTCTCAAAATTTTCATTCTGTGACCCCTCTTCACATTTGCCAGGACCCGCTTGGGAATGGTTGGCTTAAACTATAGTGACTAGTGAGGATATGAAAGTATTCACCAACCATGGGCATCACTTCCTAGTACTGGCAGTAGGGATGGTGGCAGAGGGATCGGTGGCAGCTATGGGGGCAGTCAAGTCCTCTTTCTTGTCAGAGTTACCAGAAAGTGGGATGTTACTCCAAAGAGAATTCCTGAGCTATTTTGTTTCTGAGCAGTCAGACAACTGCCACAGTCATGGCTGAACATGTACATCACACTTCCCCTGGTTGGAATTCCAACAGATTCTCTGGTGGGCACTCCCTTTACTGCTTCTGATCCCTGCCCTATGCCCTTTCTGCACCTTACCTTTTTCCAGTGCTGGGGTGTGGGGATCACACAAGTAGCCTTCGGCGAGAGGCTCTCATGTCCAGGGTCCTTCTGCTCCACATGAGCTGCCTGCTCATGTGAGAGCCCTGCCTCTTCCTTCCGCAGTGCAGCGCGCTGAGACAGGAAGGATGACCAGAGCAGCTCTGGAGGCTCTCCACACCAGGTAAGTGTGCGTGGGGCCCAGGAGCAATGCGCAATTGCGCACCATTTTTGGTTTCTAGCTGAAAATGAAAAGGTACGCGATTGGTGCCTGCTCTACCCTCGAGCGTCACGTGATGGTGAGTGCTTCGTGCAGATTGCTCCTTACAATTGCATGACGCTCCAGATGCCCTTTCAAATGGAAAATGCCATGCGGAAAGGGCCCTAGAAATGCCCCATGGCTCTATAATGACTAACCAGAGTTCTCTTTATGTGTATCCTTAGAACAACCCACCACTGTCTCTTTTTAATTGAGTTTTTTAAAAAAACAAAACAAAACATACATTTAGAAAGAAATAGAAAGAAGAGAATGAAAAAGAAAGGGAAAAGGTTAGAAAGTGTAGGGAAGTACATTTGGCCAGGCATATACATTGATAGAAATTGACCATATTTCTTGCAGTGGATGTCCACAAAATACAACTTCATGCTTACAAAAAGTAATAAGATCTTCTGACCATAGAATGACAGTTAGTAAATGTTTATCTTTCCATCCTCGAAGTATCCTATTTGCTCATGTATAAGACTCACTTTTTTTCCTGAAAAATACTGTTTGAAAATGGGGTGTGTCTTATATGCCAGTATATCTTATACATGCGGGCAAATAGTATTTGCTGGTATATAAATGGGGTGTGTCTTATATACTGGTGTGTCTTATACTCTGATAAATACAATATTTCTTTTTGCAACAGGAAGAACACGTAAGTTCCAACAAGATTGACCTTCAGTTAACTTCCATGTTTCAGGATTATATTTTAAAAGAAGCATGCATCTACAGATGCCAAAGACTTTGCCAGCACAAAAATATTACACAATAACACATTCAACAACTGCTGAACATGTCTACTTCATTAGCCATAAGGAAGCACTAGCTATAGTAAACTGTCAATAACTGGTTGAAGCAGACAGATTCTTCCAAAAATGGAAGAATTCTGTCCAGTATATATCTCAAATATCACTTTTTGCAAGACCAAAGTCATTTTAGGCCTAATGAGATTTGGCTAATTAAAGCTACGGAAGTTTTCCATTTATTAACGTGGACAGGAGACTGCAGTTCTTCATCCACTCAATGCTAATTTCATTAACACCAAATTTAGTACTTGCCAATGAACATTTATAATCCGGACTTCTTATTTTCAGTTTCTGTTGGTTTAGACCAATCAATTGATCAAAAATATAAATCCCATAGTTGGTTCATTTCTACTATCAAAAGGGTATTACATAGTTTTCAAATTAGCTTTTGTTTAGCATGTTCATACAGATCAAATTGTAACTGGCATGGAGTGTCCACAAAGCCAAACCAGAGACATTGTGGGTTCCTACCATTTTGACATTGCAAATTCCACATTGCAGGAAGGCCAATTTAGGAGGACAAAAAATCATTGCTGAAAATGCCAACAGGAAAATCTGGCAAGGCTGACAGTCTCCATGGCACTCTTTCAAAGTCCCCTTATCTGCCATGGAATTTTGTGATTTAAGTGATCAGTAAACTGGAGGTAATTTAACTAATTAAACAAGTCTTAAAATTGGGATTCAGGGTAATTAACTGATTTTCCATTTAACTTAAACCAATTCATTTCAAAAATTATGTCTGAAACCACAGAGGTACTAAAGAGGATCAGAAGTACCAGAAAAGCCTCTTGGGGAACAGCTCCCTATGTTTAGGGTAATACTGTATTTGAAGAAGCAAATACAGCAAAATACAAGGGAGAGTTTTTTAAAAAATGAACCCATTTGAGGAAATGTGCACCTGAGTTTGGTACTCATTCTCAAAGGTGCACTTTAGTAACAAAGGAACGTACCTTGTGGCCCTCCAAATGACATTCTACTGCAAATCCAATGACCCCAGCCAATACAGACAACACATGAACAAGCTAAGAACATTTTTAAAAGTCATAACTTATTTATAGCAGTTCTGATTGCCTGTCTGTAACTCAAAAAGAGTGCAATGAGCCTGACAGGCCTTCAGAGACATTTTCCAAATCAAGGTCCTACAACATGAAAAACTCTGTTTCACGTACCCATTAGATTAAATTCCTGGCATGATGGCTCACAAGACACAAGTTTTCCAGTGTATTATTTTCCAGTACAGTTCCTCACTATATTTGTACCTTTAGCTGGCTGATTCCAACATTGCCCATGGAGACATCTTCAAACCAAACAATATTTGCCTACTGCTGGATCATATCGACAGTTGACAAATGTGGTTGGATTCAAACACCTCTCTGCGGGTAACTTTGGCACCTCTTTTTGTTGGATGTCTGATCCTGTACATCTAGGGCAGTTCCACTTTCTCTCAGTCACCCACTAGCATATTGTCATCTTCTCCATGGCTTCTTATCCACTTTCCTGTTCTTCCTTTACCCCTAACCCATCCTCAAAACCCCTCTCCTAAAAGCATGAGCTCATTTTGAGTTTTAGCCCTTCTGGCCTTCACCCTAAAAACACTGGCTACTCATTTGTATTCTTCTTCTGTGATTTTCACCTTCTGATTTTTCTTATATGTGCCTTTAAAACTCTCATCTCATTCAAAAGCTCCTTCTGCCTTCATCCTGGCTTGTTTAGATGCCCTCCATGTTTCTTCCTCCCTGGTGTTTTTGGAGTTTCATTTTCAATATATCACTTTTGAGAAACTTCCATTTATCATAAAATCAAAACCCATCCAAAATAGGTTTGATTAGCATCTGAAGTGCACATTTATCTGTTTGTATTAAAATATACTTTACACACTACAGAAAAAAATCATAACCATTTGTTCTATTATTTTACAATTCAGGATGATGATGGTGATGGTGATGGTGATGATTGATGATGATTGACTGCATTTGCATGCCACCTTTCTCCCAGAGTGGAACCCAAGGCAGCTACCAGAAATAGTCAATAAGAAATGTTAAATATAACAATTAAGAAACTATTAAACAAGTTTGTGTTGGTTCCTCCTTTTTCACTACAATTTTTCACAGTAAGTAAAATTAAACAGAACTTAATAGATTGTAACTAGCTGAGGACTGTAAAATTTGTTGGTTGTTTGAGCATGTCTCCTGTCACCACTCTTTACACTGTCCCATCCTGGGAGATAGCAAAATTGGCATAAAATTTCATATATAAAGTTAGTCACTTATGGCTGGAAAGTATGTGGCAAAAAGGATGCTAACTGAGAGTGGCTTAATAGGGAGGATGACCTCAGCATGGCAAAGTCTCATAAATTCAAGAGGATTAGATGGGCTTGTGACAATCCTCTCTGTGACCCAGATTCCAAATACAATAGGAGTTGAAACTCCTGCAGATGAAGCAATCAAAGACCAACATCCAGTTACCCTGTTCCATGGAAACTTCCCTTTGTCCTCTTACCTGTCCAAATATTAAGACACTGTTATGACTTCTACCAATGCTTTGTAACCTAAAAGAAGACAATCATTTCATTCTGGACTCCTCTATTTACCCTTCCGGAGAGCGATTAGTACTCACCACTTTAAAGTAGGAAAAAGTGTATTTAACCCTAGCTCTGACCTCAGCATCTTGTAGTGCTTTAGACTCATGTTGGCATGTTACTCTGCAAGTTGGCCCCCAGAGTCTCATGCTCTGTGCAACCTTTAGACTGCTGTCTGAGCCACTCTGTTTCAACCTTCTTTAGGACCAATACATATCACCCTTTACATTAAAGATCCTCACAGCCTTTCTCCTTTCTCCCTTCACTAGCCTAGTATGGTCCGTGTGATGGATTGATTTCTTGTGTGTGTGTGCCTGCGGATTTCTAATAAAAATACCCTGTTTAAACCTCTAACTGGAGTCTTACAGTTAGTATCAGTATAAACAGGTGAAAACACCCTGCTGTTACCCCCTTCTTGTGGGCCTCCTTTCACCTTTAATTCCCCCAACTTCCAAGGAGACATCGGTGCTGGTGGTGGTCCTCAAAGCCCCCCCCCCAACTTTTGGGGTAATATTTCCATTTAATGAATTAATAGGTCCTATAATAATGATAATAACTTAATTCTGAAATAAATTTCATTTTTACATTTCAATTAAGGTCAATTATTTTATTTGAACAGTCAGTTAAACTCAAGTGGCCATCTTTGATTTCTTAGGAAGTTTCAAAATATTTCAAAGGCTTTTATTCGTCAGAAGTGATTTTTTAGAAAATTTCAAAGTGTATTCATCACATATCTCTTTATACTTATTTCCTGTCAATGTGAAATGCTAAACTCAGGAGACATATAGCATTTGATCAGCAGTTCAGGTCTTACACAAGATGAAACAGTGTGTAAAATGGTGACTCTTTTATAGCCAAAGTACAAATTGTATCAAAACACAGAAACATTTAAAGTTCCCGTTCTAGAATCAGGTCTGCAGCTCTAATGGAGAGGGTTTTTTTAAAAAGGGAACAAAAAAAGCAAGAACCTTTCTTCTACATCTATGTTCATGGCAAAAATCCAATTTCAAAAGTTCTAATTTGCTCCAGAAGGTAAATTTCTAACTGCATCAAGAGAATACTTTTGGTAAGAAGGGGAAATGCCTTTGTAGTGGTAAACTATTTAATACGTTTAGTTCTTGCATTTAAAATTAAGATGCTATGAGCTGCAAAAGGGCAATTCTAAGCAGAAGTTTTCTCCTCTCTGTTTCTATGCAGTGTGGATTAAATGTGTTCATGGCATAGCCCTTTTTCTCTTCTAAGTCAATATTGCCTAAACTTTAAAGTGATTGGGAAGAAGTTCCCTTTTTCATAGGATCTCATCCAATTCATATTTCTAAGACAGTACAGAATTCATCATGCAAATACCCTTTCATCCTTTGCAATTCTCTAAACTTGTTGTTTGGCTGATCAAACAAAAATGCAAAAAAATTGTACATTAAGGGAAACATACACAATTTAGCATTTAACATTCTTCCATGCCTACTTGACCAACATCAGCCTGTTTCTTCAAACTAAACATATTTTGGAAATGCACAAAGAACTGGATATTCTGAGAACTCTGTTACAACTGTTCCCATTTTGTCCCAAAAAATTTTCAAACGGGTTACTGAAACAAGTTGGGATAAATTCCTTGCTTTACCAAATTGAAAGAAACACAAAGCAAAAAAAGGTTTGTTCATCCTCATTCATAATTCATCATTGATATCCCAGCAGAACTTGAAGGGCAATTTTGCCATTCTCTCTTTGAAAACACTGTCAAACCTTTCACTTTGCAACTGTCACGGTGTTTTTCCAGTCTCCAAAAAGCACCTGGTGCAGAAATCAGAGAGAAAGGGAGATGAAAGTAAAAGTGAGGGTTAATCTCCATTATTCATAATGGGGATGGTGGGAGTCAAAAGCCATAATTCTTACCCGGGGTGATTGATGCTATCTGGTGCTGCTCTACCCCGATTTCTGTCCCATATGGGTTGTGTTATCAAAATAGAAAGGTCAAAAACCTCAAGGAATAGCGATGATATGGGAACTGCTCACACAAAATACATAGAACTCAAAATTAAATCCTTCCTTGTCCTTGATTCTAGTGTGGGTCATTTGACTCATCCAGATGTTATATTTCCCTAATGGCAACACCAAAGAGCCAGTGCGGTGTAGTGGTTTGACCATTGGACTACAACCCTGGAGACCAGGCCATGAAAATCCATTGGGTGACCTTAGGTGCATCACACACCCACCCGAAAATCCCATGATAGGTTCACCTTAGGATCACCATAAGTCAGAAATGATTAGAAGTCACACAACAGCAACAATAACAATGGCAACACTAGTGGGGTGTTCCTGTTCTCCAGCCTAGATTTTCTTTTGGGCAAAAAAAGGAGGACGGTAAAGTATGCTTTTTGGAAGCCTAATGGGCTGTCAGTCCATGTGTTGGACAGATTTCAGAATCCCCTGATATGTTTAACATTTTTTACACTGCTCTTTGTTGAAAATAAACTAGGGTTCAGGCCACTTCTGATTGCTCATTTTGGTGTTTTGGCAATTCCTGCAGTTCCTGGAGTTTCCTTTAGACTCACTTCTTATTTCATCACTTACCAATGAAACCATTTAATTCAGCACAATAAAACCTGTTTATCAAACACTGGAAAATCAAAAAAATTCTTTTCTGTCTGGCTAATATTTGTGAGAATACAAGTCAGCTAAGGTTGTTGACATTCACAAAAACTCCATCACACTGACTATCATTGGCCATTGATTTACCTTTGCGCAGAAAGCGTCCTTTGTTGAAATCTAGGAGGCCAGGGGACAAGGTTGTATAATTAGTTCTATGATCCACGCTCATTTTGTCAAATGAAGCCTTATCCACAACATCATCCAACTCCTCTTCAGTCAGTCTTTTTCCTAGGAAGTTGCATATTTTCAGTACAGAGCTTCTCAGATCCTGAAATGGGCATGGTTTAGGTACGACAAGCATTACTAAAGATCACCTCAGCCTACTCATTTCACAAGTTGGAACAGACAGTAAGGATAGTTTGATAATGAAAAAGAAAGATGGCCTCTACTTTGTGGGGCCTTGGAGAACAATAAATTCTTTTTATGTTAGTGTGATTTTAAATAGTCATCTAACATTAAGGTAGCTACTTTTAGGCTCAATGTTGGGGGGAAAGCAGGATATAAATAAAGACAATAACAACAATAACAACAACAACAGTGTTAGGATACCTTTAATTGCTGCTACTATAAAGTCATTTAATATTTTATTGTTTCAGTAGCTTGTAATTTTATTACATTGTTTATTTATTGCTAATCTTCTCAGCCATTTTGAGAGGCCGGAAAAAACAATCATAGACATAAATATAGGAAAGTTGGAAAACCTTTGTAATCTGAAAGACCTCATTTTACCTTCCTGACCTTTCGGACATGCTATCCCTTGTACTTCTACCTCTGACTTCTGCCACTCAATGTAGCAAACAGGTGAACATGAAGCAATCATTCCAAGAGACACTACGGACACAGGAAAGGCTTCCTTCCTTTCTCCAACAGCAAAGTACATGCAAATGGTAAGTTTTTCCCTAAAGTAAAGTTTGGTGGACAAGGTGGAGATTGGTGGGGAAAAAGAGGCAACAAGGACATTAATTTTTTTTAATTGTTGATATTTAACATCCATATAACCTCTCACTCTTTTTGGCCATCATTACTTGTCTGTCCTTTTCCTTAGCCCTTGACTCCCTGCTTAATTTGGATAGGTTTTCATGGCATTTTAAACCCAAGTGGAAAAGCTGTGCTGTGCTTTACCTTCTTCATTTCTTCATACATAAGGAAGAGAATATTCAGGTTGTCCCTCTGAGCAGACCAGCCTTCTATGTGGTCTAGCCATAAACCACCTATCACTCCTAAAGAGAGATTAAATGTTAGAACAGTTGAAAACAGATTTTGGTAACATAGATTGCTGTGCTACATGCTGCAAAGTCCGAGTGCAGTTTTGGTCTCAGTCAGACATTCCCAGTGCCTCAATTCTACACCAGGGCTGGCCCTTCCATTAGGCAGATTAAGCAAGATGCCTCATGAACATGATTCTGAGGAAAAGGGTGTTATCCAAAAAAGTGGGTTATGTTGGAGTCCAGCCATAATGCCAGAATCTCCTTAAAATTTGGAGAAATCATACCTCAAAAGAGGCCTCTTGTTACCCTGTGAATGGGGGGTCCCAGGAGGGGCATCCAAATAACCAAACAATAACAACTCTTGGTGGGGAAATTAGCTGGAGCACTCACTTAAGCTAATGAGAGGCAGGATAACATTGCGGGGATCTTTTACCCTGTGTATACAGGTTCAGGTCAGAAGAGCAGCCAGACAAGTTTTAAAGTAACAAAATTGGTAGTTTTATTACCAGACAAACAGCAAATAAGACAACACATACACAAAGCTAACTAAGAAATAGGAAATGAGAGTTCTGAGGAAACTGGGTGATACGACACCTTTCTCGTAGTCCTGGAGAAGTTGAAGATGGTAGTGAAGAAACTCAGCATGGGTTGCTGAGGGGAGCTTGCCAGACAAAGCAGCAGCAGGGCGGTCTGGAACTCGGGAGCGATCCTGTAGGCGGTCTGAGGAACTCTTGGGGTTTATATAGGGAAAGTATGACCATGGGCTAGTCTGTACTTGGGCGAGAACAATGAGTTTTGGGCGAGAGCCAATGTCTCCGAAAGGTCAGATTGTACATGATTGAGTTAGGTTCAAATTGACAATAGGATGGCCAGTATGCAGATGCAGCTCGCTTGGGCGATGGAGTGTCCAGCTCGCCAGGGTGTCTGCTCGGGGCAGGGGTCTCTTTGTGTTAGTGTGCACCTGTAATTAAGGTGTTTGTATCGGGAGGTCTCCTGAAGTTTTGGTCTCAGTCAGACATTCCCAGTGCTTCAATTCTACACCAAGGCTGATCTGACTGTTTTTGGCTTGCCTTGGTGGGAAAAGGAATGATTCTGCATTTAATAGCCATGCCTAGCTCTGTGCTCGTTCGGGGGCCTCACAAACACTTTGCTGAGGGTGGCAAAACAGGACCAAATTGTGATATCAAAATGATATCTGATGTCTACCAAAGCCAGGCCAGTTCACGGTGATAACACTGTGAGAGGAGGGTAACCGCAGGATCTTTTCACCTATGTATACCAGTACTAACTGTAGAGGACTCTAGTTAAAGGTAAACAAAGCATTCTATTTGAATTGACAAACACACGAGAAATCAGACCCTTTTAAGAACCATGCAAAGCTATCAGGAAAGTGAGACAAGAAATGTTGGACAGAGAGAAATTGGGTAGAAAGGGTAATAGTTACCAGTCCTGAAGAAGGGGTCACAGCAGAGTGGCTCAGATAGTATCTGAACATGGTCTGAGATAGTGCATGGAAAAATGGCAGTCTGGGGAACCACATACAGTGTACTACGTCCAACATACTACAAATGGCTGGGGTCAAAGCTAGGATTAATATAGCCTATTTCATACCCTGAAGGTGTGAGTTGAGAAAGCTGTAATGACTTTCCCACAGGATTGACAAAGGGGGTTCAGAATGGACTGATTGCTTAACTCCAGAGTGACAAAACATTTATGGAACTCATAACGATCTCTTAATGTTTAATCAGGTAGGATGTATAGGGAAGATCTCTATAGGATAAGATCAAGGGAAAGTCTCTGATTGCTCACCAATTTGAGCAGTTTTTTTTTTTTACTGCATTTAGAAATGTGTACACACACATATTTGGAGTTTAGTTATTTCACAGCTATTTTCTGTCACCAGTTCTGCAAGTAGCAAATGAACAATCATAAAATGTGTCTCCTACTGCCACCGGGCAGAGATGTTCAGTTGGTTCCTATGGTCAGTGCTATGGAAAACGACCCAGAAACTGAGCAAGAGTAACAGGATTAGATTCCCAGTCCCTTTCCAAACAGAGACCCTCCATTAGGGTAAGGAAGGATGGTTCTTTTCCCAGACCAGATTTGAATCTTGGCTGAGGCTAGACCAGAAATGGAGGCATATATAAATATATTTATTATTTTTATATAAATATATTTATAATATATTTATAATATATATGTAATATAATATATAAATTCAGTGGATTGGATGGGTAAACTGGCACTGGATTTTTACAAGAAAGTATAGCACTGGGCCATCCCCACGACCTCAGGCACATTCCTCTTAGTGGCATAGTTAGCAAGGGGAGGAGGGGGACGTCTGCCCTGGGCTGCACATTTTGGGGGGGCGGCACCAGGCCACCCTCTGCATGTTGGCAGATGGGCACTAGAGCTTCATGGAGAGGCCTGATGGAGGGAAAGAGGTTTTTAAAAAGCACGCTGCGTGACCAGTTCCGGTGGCTCTGAACCGGACTGAGGTGCGGAACTACAAAAAGTAGTCTGTCCCAGTCCACTCTACGGTGCAGAAGACCTCCGTCTGGAGGTCGCTCTGCACTGTTTTAATAGCCCCGTGCGGAAAGGGCCTTAGATTGCCAAGAGCTTGGTACTTTGCAAGGGCAGCTCCATGTGTTGCAGAGTACATTACAAAAGCCTAATCTAGAGGTTACTGGGGTGTGAGACTGCACCAAGATCTATAAAGGCCAAATCCATTGGGTTTGCATCCCACACTGGAATTTATTTTTAAATCTCTTCTGCTGCATCTGTATACAAGGTGAAAATTTTACTTTCAGGGGCTTCAGTTTGTCCCAGAAAGGTATCCAAAGAATGTTTTAGGGAAGAAGGGGAGATATTGATATAGTAGTATAATTAATAGGTTTATTTCTCATACTTCAGAATTAGGATACTTGCAAAGTGATTGCATTAAGCAGATTTCTTATCATTTTTGTCTCCAGGTAATAAGGATTAAATGTGTACATCACATAGTTCATCTTTTAAGGCAGAATTGGTGCATCCTTAGTGACTGAGAAAAAAAATAGATGTAATCCATTTTACACAGAAACTGACCCAATTGACATTTTCAAAATTAACAAGCAAGCCATAATGCAGTTATCCTTTCATTTTTTATCCTTCGCTAAGTATCGCAATGCAATATATTATGAAGTTCCACTGACCCAGTAAAATATACAAAAATGTGTATATTAAGAAACACGATATATAAAACATAAGATACAATAAAAAAACGATCTCTAATAAATGATTCAACTCATGGCTTTAATGAGGAAAATTTGCTTCCAAACATGTTTTGGGAAATGATGTACATTATGATAAATGTTGCTAAAATGTGTACGCTTTACTCAGCCAAAACTGCAAACTGATGTTGAAACAAATTTAAAAGTTTTAAAAATGTACTTCACAAAATTAAAAAGTTGTAGAACAGAAAAGCAGAGAGATTGTCTGTTGAACTTCATATTTCTTCATTGATATCCCAGCAGAACTTGAAGGGCAGCTTTTCCATTCTTTCCTTAAAAACTCTGTCAAACCTTTCACTTTGTGTAACTGTCATTATGTTTTTCCAGTCTCCAACTGTACCTGTCCCAGAATTCAGAGAGAAAATGACATAACTATCATAGTTAATATCTATTATTCGTAACAGGGATGCTGGAAGTCAAAATCCATAATTCTTATTGACTCTGTTTTGTGCAGTATGACCTGATTGATTGAATTTATATTTCTTCTAAGAAGGGATACCATACAAATGGCTTTGGTCCCATGGCTTTATGAGATCAGATGAAAATGCTACGAAACTTCAATGCACTGCAAAAAGTACTGCCAGAATTTATGAAAGTTTATGAATGTGGGAACTGCTCAGTACTACCTGGAATCGCAAAGTAACCCTCTTTTGTTTCTGATTCCAACATGGTACCTTTTGACTCATCCAAAGATTATGTCTGCCTAATGGTAGCTTTAATGTTTCACCCATGGTAATCAGTCAAGAATATGCACATCTTGCTGCACTTAGCAGAGTAAATGCAATCATAGCTGTGTTGCACATGGGGTTTTCATAAGAGGGTGGACCTAGACTGGAAGAGTAGCTTTAGCTATCTAATTATTGAGTATTATTTATTCATATGAAAGACTTCTACAACATTTTCATTTCAGTCAGGGGTGAGCAAAGTGTACTCCTGGGCCCTCATTCCACCCTACCACCACCCCAATCATTTCTGTAGTCCTCAACACTGCCAGACTCTTCAGATCTTCCTGTTTCTGGACAAGAAAAAGGAAGAGTATTTGAAAATACTGGAAGCTTTCCATATGCACAATTCATCTTCTGAATAGAATAAAGATTCCCCCTACACACACACACAGACACACACACACACACACACTATTTAATATTGGGGAAAAAATATTCAAAGCCTGACATTGACTTCTGGCCAATTCTAGGTTCAGTTTCAGCAGGGCCCCAGGGCAGAGTTACTGGATTTGGCCACCACTAATTTAAACACTTGGAAATTAAACAATATACAAGCAGGAACATAATAGAAGAGAATACAAAAGAGCACAGTGAAGCACAATAAACCCTAGTTTTTAAAAGCCTGCAAAAATTATTATTATTATTATTATTATTATTATTATTATTATTATTATTATTATTATTATTATTGCATGGGCCTAAAATATCACAGGAGTACATATCAGATGAAGCAATGAGCACACATGGAAACACCACCATTTACCTTTGCGAAGAAACCGTCCTTTGCTGCAATCTAACAGGTCAGGAAGCATGTTCTCATAGTTGGTTCTATGATCCGCTCTCATTTTGTCAAATGATGCCTTATCCACAACATCATCCAACTCCTCTTCTATCAGTCTCTTTCCTAGGAAGTTGCATATTTTCAGTATAGAACTTCTCAGATCCTGAAATGGGAAATAGTTTGGACATGACGCCATGCATAATTGAAGATCACTACAGCCAAACAGAGCCAATCAGATAATAAATATTGTTTGATAAGAAATAGAAAAGTTGGCACCCACTTTGGTGGAGGGAGCAGAGGAATCTTAAAATCTTTTGGTTTGATTTTAAGGGAGGAGGAATTCAACACCTCCCTCAAGCAAAGACCCCCAACCCTCTCAAAACTTTTCTGTCTCAAGCTGTACTCCTCTAACATAGCCATTTAGCAATGGTGGAGAGAGTAGGTTGTAGAAGAGCACCTGCTGATGTTCCTACATGCAGATACACAATGACAAAAGCATCCTGCCTTCCTTCCAGAGGTCCCAGCAGAGTATATTGTTGTGACAGATTCCCTCTTCAGGCTGGTCCCCAGTTCCAAACCTATGGGCTCCTATCACTCACCATGCCCCTTTTATTCTCTATATCCCTCCCTGAATTGGATACTCAGGGCTCGAAGCGATATTTATGTTGACAAACGGAGGTGCTGATCAGTGGGTTCACTGTGGTGAGTGTAACCACACACTATCTAAACCTTTTCGGAACAGTCAGAGAAAAGTGTAAAACAAGTAGAAGTTTATTATTACACACTCAGATCAAACATTAATTCCTCTGGACTATTTAATCATTCATACCTCCCAAACCCTTTTCAGTTCTTCCCACTTGCTGACTGTCCTATTTCTATTACAGCTTTTTCCTATCTCTGTGACAGCTTTTCCCTATCTGTCCTACAATCCCTTCCCTATCTCTAGGCCATATTTCCCCTATCTGCCTCCTGTCAGAGACAAAGCTCAATGTTCCATCCTTTCTCCCTTATAGGCCCCCCTTCATAACATTCCTGCAGCTGTGATTGGCAGGAACCAACTAGGCTTGCCCAGTTCCTCCCTTCACAACTGCCAGTGTCACTACCTGGATGCGAGTCAGTACTCTAAGGCCCTTTCCACACGGGGGAAGAACACGGGGTAACACGGGAGGACGACCTCACCCGGAGGTCGTCCACACCGTGGAGTGTGCTAGGGCAGTTAGAAATGTGGAGTTTCCACACCTCAAACCGCCCTCGCACGACCACGGGGGTGGCGCCGCGTGTTTTATAAAGACCACATTTGATGTGGTGTTTATGAAACATGTGTGCGCTAGCCCGTCACAGCGCCCCATGTGGAATTGCAGGGGCACACAAGTGCGTCCCTCCAGAGCTGCCCGGAGGCAGGCTTCCAGCTGGCGTGCTTCTCCAATTGGTGGAGAGCCGCCGAAAGCCGCCAGCCGCCATTTTGGGCGCCGCCAGATGTTGCTGCCGTGTAGAGCGGTGAACGCATGGTGCTCCTCGCGGCGACGGGCTACCCAGATTAAGGTAAGCTCTCTTTCTGCATGTGCCACCCCGTTTCCCTGCGTTTCATGCCCCCCTGTGTGGAAAGGGCCTAAGTGGCCATTAAATGCTTGTGTTTTGAGGAATGGAGAGAAGAGACAGGCCATAGCTCAACCCGGAAAGAATTTTACATCATCTGTCCTTATGAAGGATTTTGAACCCTGTTTTTTTTTTATTACTTTCTAAGTTACTTTGAGAGGTTGACAAAGGCAGGATAAAGGGAATACAGAAAGACAAGAAAGGGGCAAAACCTGTATTGTATTAATCAAATCACCAAATCTCGTCAAAACTGGGATATCAATGGGATATCTATCCATTCTATTTCTGCTTTCCACTTCTGCCACTTTATGCACCACTTTCATAGATATAAACACATGCTAATATTTTCAACTGTACAGGGATACATTCAACCATGTTTGGAAAGCATTAGTACCTTGCAAAATGCTGCCATCAAATTGAGAACCTTAGCTCATTCCCCATTATTCTTGCCAGTGCTGGCTGCTTCACAGTCTATCTAGGTCTACAGGAAGGGTGAATATTTAGAAGGGGAGATATATATCCCCCTGAATGGAAAAGGCATGGCCCTAATAATTTTGTACCTCCTGACATTGTCAGCAAAGCATTTTGCCTTGGAAGATTTGGGCTGCAATTCAGGGGAAAAAATGTACAGAGCACATGTCAAAAATGGCAATTTGTGTTAATTTGTGCACCCTATTTAATGTTCATTAGTGATTCTTGATGATTTCTGTCATATCTCTACCCAAACACTGTCCTGACATATTTTGGAAATATGTCTATTCTTCTGCGAGTGGTTTGTTTGTGATAGGATTTCTGATGTTAGATAGATTGCACCATTACCTATTTTCCCTCCAACTGTATTACATTCCTTACATACTCTCGTTCTATTTTCCCCCAAATGCCTCAATTGCCTCCCAAATTTTATTTTTAAAACATCTCTCTAGAGCTCGAGCATTATGGTGCTATTGCTGCTTTCCCCTGCCATGCCATATCAGCCCTGTCCCCCCGCCAGTATACAGACTTCCTGTGTGAAAGGTGACACTGGAGGGTAAAGGAGTGTGCTGTTGTGGATAAAAGAGTTCTAGCCACTCAGTACTGTGCAGTACTTCCTATAAGCATCTACATTGGTACCATTAATCTTCTTTGAATTAGGACTACCCTGTTGCTACTGCTATTAAATCTTTCCCACTATTCTTTTCTCTCAGTAAGGAATTCACCTTGACATTGAGGAAGGAGTCATATGCAGTGGAGGACACCTATCAACACAGGAATGCATGGTGTATTACATCAGTGCACCTCACACAAGTGGTTACTCCTTCCTCACCTTTAAGCTTTCTGGGGAAAGGAAGACTAGTGGCTGAATCTGCAGTTGAATTTGGATTTTGAAGTGTTGCCATGGAACACTCCTACAACCCCTCCACTTTTCCTGACCATTCTCCTTGCTTAATTGTCTGCCTTTCCCGTCAGCTTCAGGTTCTGTAACAAAGTCAGGTGGATCTTCATTGTTGTTTTACCTGAAGGAAAAGCCCTATTATGGTTTACCTTCTTCATTTCTTCATAGGCAATGAAGAGAATATTGAAATCGTCCTGGTGGGCAGACCAGCCTTCTATATGGTCTAACCACGAACTGTATGGCACTGGTCAGAAAGACAGTAATGGTTAGAGCAGCTTAAAATGATGATGATGATGATGATGATGATGATGATGATGATGATGATGATGATGATCAGTGTAAAATGGTAATTGGTGTAGCTGGTTGTCTGCTACAATGTTCCAGTAGAGATTTGATGTCAACCTCAAATGAGCCATTAATTGGTGGTTAATTTCTGTGCCATTTATGCCATTAGGAATATGAGGCAGCTTTTGCCAACAGGTGATGTTGAGGGACAGGGAAGACATTTGATGGCTGCAGAAAAGATGGAAAAAGAGTGGCATATAGAGGTAGAGTTGACGTACTTTGGCAACATAACTATGACTCTGCAGCTGGAGACAGCAGGAAAACAAAAGAGCACAGGCTCAGAGTCCATGAAGAAAGTAAGATACTTAAGAAATAAAACTGATGGATTTTGTCTGCTTTCCTCACCACCACTTCACAATTCTGCTAGTGCAGTACAGAATAGGATTCCAGACTGTGTGAGTCAGAATGAGTAAAAGCACTTAGAGAAGACTATGGAATGAGGATCTGAAGCCATCTGTGCTCATGCAGCAGCATTTATTAAGTAGCTCTTCCATTGGAAAGGCATGTGCCAGAATCTAAGGCCTACACTTTACCCCAAGACTGTGGAGCCAAACAAAGGTCAGAAGGACTCTGAATAGCCACCTTTCCCTAGCCCCACAGTTGGACTTCATGGACTCCTTTTGCTTTGACACGTTCTTTAAATTGTTTACATATCAGAAGTGTTCTTCCTTTTTTTTCTCCATACCTCTCCATTTAAATGAATCCATCTCTGAATTCCACCACCACCTCTACCACTGAATAAAGTTCCTACTTGTTCCCCCTCTCTCTGTTCAGAAACTTGAGAGCTTGTGGGCTGGAAGTACCATATGTTCTTATTGGATAGTGGCAGTCTTTCCCCATCACCAATCACACTTTCTTCCACAACAAGGGGAAAAGTGAAGTTGCATAAATTATTTCAGGAACATAGGTAATATGTTTTTCATTTAAAAAAAATCTTGAATGAGTGTGTTATTTATGTGCGTTGAACATGATTCCCAATCTCCCCATAACAGCCAAATGTTTCTTATGTGACATGCTGCAAAGATATTCATATTTATTTCAATATGTTGTCAAGGGGGTTGTGTAGTGTATAGGCGTAAGTGGTTTATATTACAACATCAAATAATTCTTACCTATGCCAGCTAGAAATCCCTCCATAAAAATTCCAAAATCTATTTTTTCCATTTTGACAGTAATTTGGGAAAAATGATAAAAGGAAACCAAGACATCCTTAGGGTTTCTGGCCATATAAATAACCTGCAGGAAAATGATTGTAACAAGCCTCAGTAAATTACTCACTCCATCCGCAATCGCCTGAAAGTGCTTAACAATAGAAGGTAGCTCTCTTCACTGTATTAGCTAGTTTCATGTCCATTTTATCATCATCTTCTTACATCAGTGAAATTGAGAAGTGAGACAGGGACTTGGCAACACCAACACCTCAGTTATGGAAGTCCTTCCCCAAAAAGGTTGCTTGGTCTCTAACTTAAATTTGGTACCAAGCAAAGACTTTCATTTTCCTTTAGACCTTCAAAGTTCTGAGAGCTGAGTTCTAAATATTAAGTGGTTCGGTTTTTTTTTTAATATTAAATACCATTCCTCACCACACACACACACAAATACATTGATGAACAAAAATATTTGAATTGTTTCAGATCTATTGATTGAGAGATACATGGGCAGAATTACATCCTGGAAATTAAGGGATTTTTTTTTTTTTTTCAGAATCTCATCAGATTTCCACACGAATAGGCACAATTGAACCTAACATGGAGGTTTAATCCATCACTATTATTAGTTCCACTATGTTTGTAGGGACTGGGTACAGGGTTGGAGCATTATTTTCAAGAGAGTATCTCGGACTCTCAGCTCCAGTCTCTGTGGAGAGGCAATGCTGAGATATCTATGCTTCAAAGAGCTGAAATGCTCTTAAGCATAAGAGATCTTGGGTGGTTCTCCTCAAAGCAAAAAATAAAAATAAAAATGATTTGTCAAGCAAACATAATGAGACTGGCTCTGACAGACTATGGAGGAATTTATAAGGAAAACAAGAGGAATTTGGGGAAAGGTTGGATGAAATGTACTTGATATCTATAGAACTATGACATTACATCTACAGAAAAAAAGTATGAATTTGATGATAAAAGGTCCATGTTGTTGCTAATAAAGAAAAGGTAGGCAGAAAAAAAAAGAAAGAAACTCAGAAGTCGTCAGAGATGAAGATGGAACCAGAATTTTTCATCCCAGAATATTCCTCAATAAATAAGTCTTATTTTGAAAGTATTTTTAAGCCTCTTTACATCACACAAAAATATTGAGGATTATCAAAGGGGAGACCAAAGTTACCTTTCTTTGTGCTGAAACTGCAGAAAATGAAGAAAAATTCAAAAGGTGATAAAATGAATTAAATAAGTTTCCTGAGTGGATTCTAATAATATTTTAGACACATACTGCTCGTTCACTTGCCAGCTGTCTTTTTTTTTTTTTTTTTTTTGACATTCTGGAGAGAGCATAACTTTCTGAAATTTGGATTCATTCCAGAATGATTATTACTAGAACCTTGTAAAGATCCACTGAAATGGAATTTTATCATACAGATTCTTTAATTAACAACGGTTATTATGACAATTCATCCCAACCTTTTCTGATTTTTACCTTAACAGATATATCATGATCCAATTCATAGACTGTTTACCATACTTATTTATTATGTGAGGAATCTCAGTTGGCTGTAATAGGCCTAATCTTTTTAGAGGGGTTTTTTTTGGATATTTATTTATCAGTTTTTATGCAAAATTATACAAGCACCAATAAACATTTACAATATTGACACACGCTAAAGTAAAATAATAAACTACAACAGGCTCACTAAAACATTGACTTACTACCTAATTTAAACAACTAAACATTGAAATACTAATACATAAAAGGGCTCTGACTCTCCCCTCCTGCAAACTGTAATGAGAAAAGGAAAAGGGAAGGAAGGCAAGATAATATTATCCTACTATTACAAATCCAGCTAAGCAAAACTACTAATGGCCATACCCACAAAGTATTGCATTGTTTGATGCTTATTACTCAAGAAGTTGTTACCCCCTTCGCCTAACCCTGTCCCAGGGTTTACAACTTTGATATAAAATTAATCTAACCCACCAGAGAGGTCACTCGGATGTGCACGTAGGCAATAAAACGGCCATACAATCTAAAAGGAGAAAAAAAACAGACCAGGCCAGTAAATATCCCCAGTCACGTAGCAACAGAAAGACCTCATGTTATATTGCCCTGGTGGACAAATGGTCTTTAATCTTTTAAGGAGTCCACTTGAAGGGAGTCAAAGTGTTGGGCACTGGAAGTAATAAACCTTATCAAACCCACACCACAGCCTCAAAGCAGAGGAAGATCCTGTTATTTAGATGATCTTCTGATATCAGAGAAATGCCAGGTATGGAGATGCTTTGCTTTCTGCCCTGTTTGTTTGTTTTCCCTGGGAAAGGATTTGCCTTCAAAGTAAATTTTTCCTACAAATTGCTCCTGTTTTAAGGCTAGTGGAGAGGCAGAAGGGGCATGCAAGAAGAAAAAGGCGATGCAATGCTGTGATGTTCTATACCTGCCCCTAGAATCATAGAATCATAGAATCATAGAAATGTAGAGTTGGAAGAGACCACAAGGGCCATCCAGTCCAACCCCCTGCCATGCAGGAAAACCCTCAAAGCACTCCCGACAAGTGGCCATCCAGCCTCCGCTTAAAAACCTCCAAAGAAGGAGACTCCACCACACTCTGTGGCAGCACATTCCACTGCCGGACAGCCCTGGCCATCAGGAAATTCCTCCTGAGGTTCAGGCGGAATCTCCCCTCCTGCAGCTTGCATCCATTGCTCCTTGTCCTGGTCTCAAGAGCAGGAGAAAACAAGCCCACTCCCTCCTCGACATGACATCCCTTCAAATATTTAAACATGGCTATCATGTCCCCTCTCAACCTTCTCTTCTGCACACTAAACATACCCAGCTCTCTAAGTCTGTCCTCATAGGGCATGGCTTCCAGGCCCCTCACCATTTTGGTTGCCCTCCTCTGGACCTGCTCCAGCTTATCCATATCCTTCTTGAATTGGGGTGCCCAGAACTGGACACAGTATTCAAGATGAGGTCTAACCAATGCAGAATAGAGTGGTACCAATACCTCCCTCGATCTAGACACCATACTCCTATTGATGCAACCAAGAATTGCGTTGGCCTTCTTGGCTGCCGCATCACACTGCTGACTCATGTTCAGCTTGTGGTCTATGAAGACTCCTAGATCCCTTTCACACGTACTGTTAGCCAGCCACGTGTCCCCCATCCTATATTTCTGCATACCATTTTTTCTGCCTGAGTGTAGGACCTTACATTTCTCTCTGTTGAAGTTCATTTTGTTAGCCTTGGCCCAGCTCTCCAATCTGTCCAGGTCCTTTTGAATTTTGATCCTGTCATCAGGCGTATTAGCAACCCCTCCCAATTTGGTGTCATCTGCAGAAGACTTCAGGAGAGGTGCAGTATACTTACTATCCTATTTTCACTCTCTAAGTCTATTAGCCCTTGAATGAGTGTGGGTGTGTATGAGCATAAGTACAAACTATTGTTATTCAATGAAGCTATTCACTGAATCTCTGTGTGTGATTTATGACTGAGCCTGACTCCATAAACATTGGGTTAAAGATCCTAATTACCCTGCCCTCTTTGCATTGCTAAAGCAGTGCTCAGAACTAGTTTTCCCCACAAGAGACGATTTTGGGAATCCCCTTAAGGGAGCCCCAAGCAAGCAGGGTAACAAAGTCCATAAACTGTTTCCAACCTTTCAAGATATCCTCAGTTGGTTTGTCTTTTAAAATTAATTTGGCCATTTGGTTTTGATTGCATTATTTGGCAATTTCAATTAAACTCATTATTATTCTACCAGTTCTCTCAGTTTGGTCCCAGGTTTAAATGGACTTTGTAATTTCTTTCTGTTGGTTGCTAACATGGGAATCAATAATACGGACTCTAGACTTACTGCAGCAATAAATTGTACTAAAAAGATGCATTCCTTATCACCTCTTTTGTTAACTCTGGCAATAAAATTTCTGGTTCATTATATCATGCCTGCTTGCATCTTAAAGGGATTATGCTCCTGAGATCTAATAAAACCATTAACCTTTACACTAATGATAAGACTTTGATTTTCAGTGTTGCACAAGCCCTCCATTTTCTCTAGACTACAACTGAGGATTTTGCAAAACATTTGAACTGAGAGGTAACATTCATAAGCCTGATCTTAGATGTTTTAATATCCTAAACATTAATCAAGTAGTTAGTCCTCTGATATTAACTATTCATTTAAGCAACAAAAATACCCTGTTAAGAGTACAGTTAACTAAAAAAAAACTATTAAATCTTTTGAAGCAAACTATGGAGTAGTTTGGAAGCCAGTTATAACATTAATTAAAAAATGATGAATTCGTTTGACATTGGCCCTATCAAGCTGCACTGCTTTCATTAAAAAGGTTTTTTTGTCTGTTTCTAATGTATTTTATGTACTTCTTCTTGAGCTCTCTGGCAAGAGAATTAAAGTTTGACAGCAGCAGTTAGAGGCTTTTATTTTGAGTAAATATGAGCCTAGAATAGATCAAGTTCTTAGATACAGATTAGCTTTGAGTGATGAATGGGAGATACCTCTTTTAAAGACCTGTTTTGGATAATAGTTGCACCACTGATGTATCAATTAAAAATATTACATATTCCACTTACTCTTCTGAACTACAGTTCCCAAGATAACCTGAACACTTGGCTTTACTACAGAATAAAACTGATCTAATCCCTACTCTTTTTTCTCAGAGTAGTATCATATGTTCTGATACCAGAAAACTACAGCATCCACTAGTTTCCTTTCATTCAAGAGGCAACAAAAGGCTATTAACTACCATTACACAGTTGCTAATGCCATGGATTAATTATTCACATTGAACACTCATTGTAAAAACAAAACAAAACAAATAAATAAACCACGAACAAACAAAGCACATTATAGTCAGCAAGGGAAGACTGATGACACAGCACCTGGGACAGCTCCAAAAAAAGCACTTCTTTTTGTCAAGATCTGGAGGTGAACTGAAGGTGACACATGAGTATAGTGTATAATTATTTAATAGACTGATGGAGAAATAACACATCTCTTCTTTAGCATTTTCCAGTTGCAGTTGCATAGGGACGTGGGGGCGGGGGACGATTCACCCTGGGTGGCAATGCTTTGGGGGCATCCCGGCCTGTAGCCATGCCCCTGTGTGGCCTGGCCATGCCCCCACACACTGCAACCATGCCCCCATGCACAGTGGCCACGTCCTGTGCACTGTAGCCCCACCCCCCTCCTGCCCCCTCCCTGCACTCCGAGCTCCACCGCTGTCCAATTGCTTCATAACACTGACATAATTCTTTGCAACTTGTATGTCAGAGACATTTACTATGGGCTCTTTCACACTACAAAATTATAGCACAATGATCAAACTTTAATTATTATGGTTGCATCCTATAGTGATCTGAGATTTGTGGTTTGGAGCTGAGAACTCTAAATGCTGTTCCCTAAACTGCACATCCCAGGATTTATGGTATAGAACTATGGCAGTTAAAGTGGAGTCACTGTGTTGTAATTCTGTAGTGTGAAGGAGCCATACAGGAAGTGAAATTTGCTTCCTTCTCTTATGGCAAACTCCTGGACTTCAGCAATTGACTTTGCTTCAGATGCTCAGTCTCAGAAGACACTGATATCTCAATTTTCTTTCAATCTTGCTTCCAAAATAGCTACACCTTCTCCCCTGTTACCTGACTTTGGTCTTAAGTGGTGTGCTTCTTATATTCTTTGCATCATAACCACCACTGTAGACCTTGCCAGCTTCTAGAAATCACATTGCAGAAATTTACACTCTGCTGGTTCTCCGTTTCTGGCAAAATCAGTATTGTGTGTGAACAGTATAAACAGAGCAAGTTACGATAACAAATTGAGTAATTGAAATGATAGCACTATCAGGTCTTACCTTGGCTCTTCCATTTCTTAATCCTTTTGGCACTAAGTTGTAGGGCACATGGCTGGAAAAGAGATGAGGTGATGGCCGACTGTCATAATCAACATTGCGAAACTTATACTCAAGCCATGGGACTCTGTCTAGCAGGTCAGCGTCCTCAGTCCCAAGTCGATGACCTTCATGATAAATCAAACTTAAAATATTCTGTGTCCACACGGTGCCTGTGTAAAATATGAGCAGCCTCATTGAATTCACTTGAAGGCATCAAGGTCCCTTTAACTTTAAAATGTAAGGTATAACATAAAGCAGAAGAATATGTTTCTTTATCAAGGAATTTACTATTTAAACTGCAACACCAGAGATGACATTAAAAGAGGGAAAGAAAAGGAGATACAGACCACATGGCTGAATCAGATCAACAGACATTAAGATACAGAAGGGCTATAACTTTATCTTTACAGTGGACCTTCAGTATCTGCTTGGATTTGGTTCCTGGCCCCTCTGTGGATACCAAGAATTTTTTTTTTTGGGGGAGGTATTTTTCAAGACATGGTTTGTTGAATTCGTTGTTACAGAATCCATGGATAGGGAGGGGCAACTGTATAAAATCATTGATTATTGTTACTATTTTGAGCTTTTGAAAACTAATTGGTATTTATAGTTTTAAAAAAGGATTTAGAGTTTTTAAAAAGTAATCAAAACAACTCCTTTACAAAAGAAACCCCGCTTTTTTTAAAAAGAAAAGTCTGAATATCAGACATTTAGCATCCAAATAAAGAATAATTCACTGCTCTATTGAACACTTCTTATTTGTGAGTCACTGGGTGCATCCATACTTGTTCATTCTGATTTTGCAACAAGCCAGTCTGGAACAGCAGCAATAAAACTGAGAAGGAACATGGTATAATAGAAGGCTTCGAGAAAGTTGTATCCAAGGCAATCAGATGAGGGACAACAGCCAGAATTAGAGGCATGAAGTGTAAATGGTTAATAACTGAAATTCACAAGATATACCAACATCTCTTTGAGATTTAGCTAGATATTCTTAATTCAGAAAAGCAGCATGACTTTATATCAAATTCCCTCTCCCATATGTAATGCATCCCTCAAAGGGATGTTGATATATCTGGTAAATTTCAGTTATTATCCATTTACACTTCATACCTCTAACTCTGTATTTTGTCCCTCATCTAACTGCCTTGGATATAACTTTTTTTGAGCCTTCCATTGCACCATGTTCTTTCCATTCTTCTTCAGAGTTGTCTTTGAGGGCTTTATCACATGGGGCAGGTGCCTCACAGTTAAAGTAGGATAATAGCTTCTTTGGCTGGGGCTTGTCACAGGAAATTATTCATTTTCTGTTGTTCTCCAGTGAGAGACCATTTGGAAAGTGTTTTTTAATAAAGAAGATCATTAAAGGATTTTTTGTGTTAGTAAAATAAAAGCTTTCCAGATGGTCTTCCCTTGGGAGAACAAGAGAAGAGGAACAATGTTACGTGATAAATTCCAGCTGAAGATGCTATTATCCTGCTGTAATTGCAATTTACCTGCCTTATGTGATAAAGCTCCTAGACTACTAGGAGTTTTTCACCTTGTTCAAAGCATTAGTTATATTCAGCCTTTCGGGAAGCATTTTGAATCAACATGTGAAGAGAGGAGCATGCTAGCCCTGCCTCCTCCATCTCCATTTCTGTCACTCTCCTACAGTGTGAACTTCTTTTATCTCAGTGGGATGATGAATTCAAAAAGGCTTATCTTTGAGGAGCTCAGCCTATCCACTAAATAGTGTCATCACCTTCTATTGATCCCTCAATTCAGACTAGAACTCTAAGCAGATTCATAAATGTACTGACATGGGACCAGCCACCACTGTTCCTCTCATGTGGAGGCTCCTATACAAGCTCATTTGCCAAGTGAAGAGAAGGAAGGAACTGAAGATGGAGGAAATTATTTGTTCATTTGTTGGTTTATTATATTTGTATGCTACCTTTTCTCTCAGAATGGAACCCGAGGTAGCTTCCGAAAATAAGTTAAAAACATTAGACACATTTAAAACATTAAAAATATTAAAACATGTAAAATTATAAAAACCTATCATAATGTGCAATGTTTAAAATAGGTTAATAAAGAAATAAAAAGCTCCCTGCCTCACATAAAAGCCTACTTAAAGAGAAATGTTTTTGTCTGCTGGTGAAAGGAAAGCAGGGAGAAAGCCAACTTAGCCTCCCATGGAAGAGTGCTCCACAGGGTTGGGAGCAGCCACCGAGAAGACTCTCTCCCATGTCCTCACCAGATGAGCCTGGGTTAGCAGTGGGACTGAGATAAATCCTTCCCATACAGCCCAAATCAGTCGTGTCCCAATCCCTGGTCTGCCATGTCACATGCGCAGCCATCAGCACCCCACCAGCCTCCTTCTCCCCCTCCAGCCACCCCTGGCTCCCTCCCCCTCCCTCCCTCCCCCATCCCTCCTCCTCGCCTCAATCTCCCCTGGTGACACTCTCTCAGCCCAAATCAGTCATGTCCCAATCCCTGGCCTGGCCATGTCGCACGCGCAGCCATCAGCACCTCGCCAGCCTCCTTCTCCCCCTCCAGCCACCCCTGCCTCCCTCCCTCCCTCCCTCCCCCCATCCCTTCTCCTTGCCCCAATCTCCCCTGGTGACACTCTCACAGCCGGAAAGAAAATTCGAAAAGTGTAATTTTTTTGTGTCCCACCCATTGCAGATCATGGATGGTTTCCATCGCATGGGTTTCCCCCAATGCATCGGTGCGGTTGACGGGACGCACATTCCGGTGCGGCCACCAAAAGGAAGAGGGGAAGAGTTCATAAACAGGAAGAGCTCCTTCTCCATTTTCCTTCAGGGGATGGTTGACCATGAGGGGAAATTTCTGGATATCGTGCTCGGATACACCAGGAGAACGCATGATGCGTTTGTTTTCCGGCACTCCTCGTTGTGGCACGCCATGGAGGCTGGAAGGTTTGTTCCGGGGAACCCTACTATCACCATCGGGGGTGTTGCCATCGATCCAGTCATCCTCGGTGATGCTGCATACTCCCTTTCCAGGTAGTTGATGAAGCCATATGGAGGACCACTGGACCAAAGAAAGATGGCTTACAACAGGGTGTTTAACCGCTGCTGGAACATCGTGGAGCGGGCCTTTGGAAGGCTCAAGGCACAGTGGGGCTGTCTTTCCGCTCCTCTTACTGTCTCAGAAAAGAACTACCTCCCTGTTGTATCGGCTTGCGTGGTCCTCCATAACATTTGCAAGTCCAAGGGCCACATCCTGCACCCAGAACTAGCTCCCCCACCACCACTGAGTCTTCCCCCAGTGTCAGAGGACTTTGTCCCCACACCTCCAGCAGGAGGCTCCGGGAAGGGGAAAGCATTAGGAACGCAATCGCAGGCCTCATTGCTGGGGACACTGTTTAGTGGAAGGTGTTTGCCCCCAGCACTGGGAATCCCGTGATGAGGTGGACCATGCTTTGAAAGATTTTGTGAAGTATGTTTGCTCTTTGTTTGTTTGTTTGTTACAGTTAAAATTTGTTCATTGTTCTACGCCCCCCCTTTGAAACACTCTCACCTTTGTAAATAAATGTTTCACACTTTTTATTGCCTCCAGAACATGGTTTGCTTTTATTATACTAACATAACAACAATATCAATGGCTCAAAATATTTTTGCTTTCAACAGAAAACAAGAGAAATGGCACTTCCCCTTTGAAAGGAAAAAAGGAATAGAAAACTCTAAACAGTTATATCTTACTATTGTTAACCAGCTATATTATAACTTTGAAAAGCCAAATTGGACCCTAACAAATGGGCCTTTAGGTGGGGGGATGCCTTTTTCAGGGGCTGTACCTGTGGCAGGGTCTCTTAACCCTGGGAAACTTCCTATTCGGTGCTTGCTGCTGGGAGGACGTCGAGGTGCTAGCCCCCCGAGCAAGGCTTTGGCTGGACTCCACCTCTGGTGGTTCAGAAACCACAGAGGCATCATTCCTGGGTGGGACTCCATCAATTCTTCCAGACACTGCATCCACGATTGCAGACATTGCCCTGACGCATTCCCTAAGGCGGGAGATCAACTCTCGGCATTCCTCTGCTGCCGTGGCACTGTCCTGCTCGAACACCCTGGCACGCTGCTCCCTGTTGAGCTCCTGCTGCTCTCGTATGAGATCCATGGTTGCTATCGCAGCAGCAAGGCCGAGACATGCATATCCTGGACCTGGATGACATTCCCGCAGTGGTAATGTTGCGTGGTACGTGTGGGGTCCCGTTGCTGGCCTCATCTAGGGAGATTGGAAACAAATCAGAAGCAACATAAGAGCGGTTGAGGGATGTGGTTTTGGTAACTGTGGCAAAGATAACATGGAAGTAATAAAGACACAGTCCTGCGATGCCAACCTAAGACTGTATGCAGCAATTTGTTCTATATTTACCATATGCATATTTGGAATAACACAACCAGCCCAGGTAAATCTCACATGAACCCAATTTAAGAAAATACGTGGACTGGGAAAAGGGTTACAATTAAACTGTAAATATCAACAGTAATAATTAATTCAACAATTACTGCACAGATAGAAGACACCTGGCTTCGCTGTAGTACACAAGACAGAGCTCCAGCATTCATTGTAGACCACCCAATGAACATGTGTGAGCAGTGTGATGTAGCAGCTGGAAAGTCGATGTTATTCCGTGCTGCAGCAATAGGAGTACAGTGTCGAGGTCGAAGGAAGTGATGGTACACCTCTACTCTTCTTTTGTCATACCCCAAATGGCATAAGGGCAGTTGTTAAATCTCACCTGGGCCGGTGGTGCTTTCATTCTCTGTTCTAAAGGTTCTGTCCTGCACCGGTGTGGTACTGATATCGTCGATGCCTGCATGGAGAGATAGGCAATGAGGAATTGGGAATGCTTGGGAATAAATGTCCTGATGCCCAACAGTAATCTAATATGTGTGTGCGTGTGCATGTGTTGTAGTATTCGTGTGTGCGTGTGTGTGTGTGCATGTGTGTGTGTGCGCGCGCAACAAGTGCCTTGCTGGGGTGTCCAGGAGCTCTGGGCAAAGCAGCAGCAGAACTGAAAGGGCAAAACTTCCTTGGGCTTCATATGTTACCTATAAACTCTGGTATAAAGTACAACCGGACTAGGTGCATACTGTGTGGCATTGTAATGGATCTATGGATCACACTTTCATGCTCAAATATCCACAGGATGCAGCTATTTCAGATAATGCAGTCCTTTTCTTGTGTATCAGGACTACTTTAAAGCAGATGTCCTTTTGACTTATTTTCAAGGAATAATTAAAATTGCAAATTATTTTCTGCACGCACATGCCCAAAACATGCAGTTTGAGGCTGCTTTACTGGGTGCACCTTTTTAGCAATTGCCTAGCTTCAAAACAACTATGGTCAAGCACTATGACGTGGTTGGGGGAGCAGAAGCAAAACCTATTGTTTTGGTGTCACACATGCAACCTGGCTTACCTGATGTCTCTGCATCAGACGAATCCTGGGCATCCCCAAACAGCTCCTGACTATGTACCTGCTCTGCAGCTACAAAAGAAATGGAGACATGGAAGTGGCTAGGGGGTAAACTTTGGAGAAGAAAAAGTATCTTAAGAACAAAATGAAAAAAATTACTACAATAACATAAAGAAATATAAGTTGATGGCCAAACAAATGAATAAACGAGGAACAAAAAATAAAAGGAAAGTATCCCAAGGAAAAGTAATACCTTCTGCTGCAGCAGGCTCCTCCACTCCATGCTCCCTGTCCTCTGCCACCTGCAAGCTGGTGATGCCCCGGGGTGGATGGGCACTCGCATCCCCCCCAATATTCTAGATAGCTCCTCGAAGTAAGGACAGGTAACTCGGGATGACCCAGTCCTTTTATTGGCAGTGACCACATGGCGGTAATCCAAGAGCAGCCATTTGGTTTTTGTCCGACATTCCTCAGCTGTTCTCCTGTGTCCTCTCTTAGCCATTTCCCTGGCTATTTCTTCAAATATTTCTGTATTTTTATAGCTGTCTTGTAGGTCAGCCTGATATTTCTGCTCGCCCCACATGTCCAACAAGTCCTTTACTTCAGAGTGGTACCATGCCACCCCCCTCCCTTTAGCCCTGCTCTTCCTCGCCTCAAATTATCCCTCTCCTGTGCTGGAAACATTGCCCTGGCTGGATTCCTGGCTATCCATCGCTCCCTTTCTCTGATTTCTCGACCCTCAAAGACTTTTCACCTCACCACGCGGTTCTTCCACTTAAAAAGAGCTGGTGACCCTCGCTGAGTCGATGATGGCAAGGATGACACAGCTGGAAAGAAAGACAGCAAATCTCTGTAAGTGACCAATCCGGATAATTGTGATGTGAGGTTGACTCAGGGGCTCCCAGTGATCGTGCGAGCTTGGCACTCTAACATCTGCTTTTCCACCCACAGATGAGTCTGCCCAGAGAAGCCTCTTGGAGGTGTCCGCCGCCCTTCACAATGTGTATGCGGGGATAAGGAAAGAGATAAGAGAGATGAAGACAAACATGAGAAGGAGTAACCTTATTTAGATCTGTATTTGTTGTATGTTCCAGCCCTAATATCCCTGCCCCCCCCAGTTTTCCTTCACCACCCCCCTTAGCATGTAAATGTTTCACCACTGCTTTTGCTACCGTCTTTATTAAAATAAATAAAAATTTTGATGACGTTGCTGTCTCTTATTGCACGATTCTTATTGTGGGCTCCCAAGGGTAACACTCCCAATTCTCCCTGGGAAACCCTGGAGGTTTGTAAACACTAGTTTTGGGCAGGTCACACTCTCCCAGCCTCAAAGACAGTGCCATGGTAAACCCCCTGCAAACAAATCTTGCCTTTTTTGGAGGTTTGCAAACACCAATTTTGGGCAGGTCACACTCTCCCAGCCTCAAAGACAGTGCCATGGCAAACCCCCTGCAAACAAATCTTGCCTTTTTTGGAGGTTTGCGAACACTAATTTTGGGCAGGGCACATTCTCTCAGCCTCAAATACAGTGCCATGGCAAACCCCCTGAAAACAAAACTTGCCTTTTTTGGAGGTTTGCAAACACCAATTTTGGGCAGGGCACGCTCTCTCAGCCTCAAAGACAGAGCCATGGCAAGCCCCCTGCAAACAAATCTTGCCTTTTTTGGAGGTTTGCAAACACCAATTTTGGGCAGGGCACACTCTCTCAGCCTCAAAGACAGTACCATGGCAAACCCCCTGCAAACAAATCTTACCTTTTTTGGAGGTTTGTAAACACTAATTTTGGGCAGGTCACACTCTCCCAGCCTCAAAGACAGTGCCATGGCAAACCCTCTGCAAACAAATCTTGCATTTTTTGGAGGTTTGTAAACACAAAGCAGATGGGCATCTGTCTGTTTGGAGCATTCCACTCCCTCCCTCTTCTTCAGTGTGCAGTCCCTGTTTTTGTGCAGTGTGCAGCGTGCAGTCTCTGTTTCGCCCCTCCGCCACACACATTCTGGCCCATGCCGGCCCATGCAGCAAAGGCCCCCCTGCCCTGTTTACTCCCTTGCCTCTGGGCACTTCAGGATGAGAGTCGTGAGAGCCCCACAGTGCTTTTTCAAAGTGAAGTCGCCATTAATTTAATAATTTAATTTCTTATTTAATGCCGAGGTTTCCCACGGGTCCCCTGGCCAACCCCCACGCTGCCTTTTCTGTCCTGTGCCCTCAAGGCTGGGCAGCGAAGCCCCCCCCCCGCCCCTGCCGTGGCCTCCCTTGCTTTCTTGCTCCCATATCCAGCGTTCTCTCCTGTGGTTTTTTACTGGCGGGATTACTCAGGAGGAGACTTCCCCAAGACTTCCCCAAGGCCTCCCCCAAGGCGCCCCCCCATGAGCCCCCCAACCGCATATCCCCAGTCTCCTGAACCTCCGACAGCCCCACGCAAACATAAAGTAGGCATTTTAAGGTGAAAAGTAAAGAAAAAAGCCCAAAGTTACATACCTGAAATCCTTTTTCTTTTTTCCTGCTGTGGGCTCTCGCTTTGCGAGGATTAAAAAATGGCGCCGTCCTGTTCTTTGTGGGGCGGGCCAACTGCTGAAGCTGTCCACGCCCACGGCCCACCCTCCGTTCATCTCATGGGCTAATCAGCGTGTATCTGCGCTTCTACACAAGTGAGCAAGCACGCAATAGCGCGGCTCAGGGAAAAAAAACACACATTTTTTCCAGTTTTTAAAAAGCACGTGCAACGACAGTTGGAGGCGTCTCTGCGCGGATTGAGGTGTGGAACTGAAAAATTAAAGACGACGCTGCGCGCTCTAAGGTATGGAAGACCTCCGTCAGAGGTCGAGCTACAACGTTTTATTACCCCCGTGTGGAAAGGGCCAATGAATCCCAGGATTCCATAAGATCTATGGCAACGGAAGTATTATCAAACTGCTATGGAAAATTATGGTATACTATTACTGTTACAGGGTGGGAAACAAGTATAGTATATATCCTTGCTCATTCTGACCTGTTATCGTAAAAAAAAAGAGGATGAATGCCACAGGTAAAAATTTGCTTCGTACCCATAATGCATGATGCAAGAGAAGGAGGTGTAAGTAGATACAGACATATAGAAAGAAGCAGATACAGATATATACATACACTGTTCATTTACAAAGATTATTTATACATAATTGTTAGAACATGCTTGTCAGATTGTAGCATCTATTAGTCCATTACTGATTAATCAGTCCAGCAACATAAGGAGGCTCACATGACTGACACCATTTCTTGGAATGAAATTCTACTTACAAAAGTTTTGAAAGTAAAATCAGAGTATGCAGATATAGTTTTCAATATGCAACCACACTCTGTACTAGGTCATCTGACAGAACAGGACAAATCCCCTTATGTAGTTTGAGGGGAAGGTAGAATCTCAGTATACTACCTTGGGATTTAGCAGAAAATCATGGGTGAATTTTACACTTTTGTACAGTGATATCATGTTTATGCTGTGGGCAAACTGTGGCCCACAGGATACATGCACTCCCTGAACCACCCATATTTTTAAAACAAATTGCCCAATAATGACCTCTATGGGTTAGTGGCATTTTCATAATGTTTTCGGACCCCCTCAGGCCATTTTAAACCCATGGGAAGCCTTTTTAAGAGAGGAAGTGGATGGCCCCAGGGGCCTAACAACATGACAGAAATTCCCCCAAATATCATTCAGAAGGTGTTTGTGGCAGGGGGGATAGCTAGAGGAAATCAGTAGCTGCACCTTTATCTGCAGGTTTATCATATTGTTTCAGAGCAGATAATGTCTGAGTTTCCAACAAATCTGTGAAATGCAGATTTCCTTCTTCTTAGGTCCTCAACATCATAGACAACTAAGTATTTAAATAAATAAAGAGAGTAGCCTGAAGATTAATCTAGATTTAAATAATAACAGATCTCTCATATAAGGATAGTCTGACTTTCTCAAAATAATAACTTACAGTAGGACCCCTGCATCTGTGGATTCATGATATGTGGATTCACTTATCTTCGGTTGACAAGGATCGGCTGGGGGTGGGCGTCAGGAGTGGTGAGGAGCACAATTCCATGCTCCTTGCTGTTTTTCTGACAGCTGCCACAACAATTGGGCCTGGGGCCAGCAGCTGGAGGTGGGAAAATAGCAGGGATCACAGGATTGCACTAGTCACTGTTTTCCCACCTCCTGCCTCCAAGCCCAGGCCAATAGCAGCAGCAGCTGGCAGGAAAACAGTGGGGAGCATGGGATCATGCTCCTCACTGTTTTCCCACCTCCTGTCTCCAGCCCCAGGCTGATTAAAACAGTGGGAGTGTGGGATCCTGTGCTCTCCACTGTCTTCCTGCCCACTGCCACCACGATCGGGTCTGGGGAGAGCAGCAGGACAGAGCATTTGGTACTAGCCATGGATTTCAGTATCCACAAGGGAGCCAGAACCAATCCCCCACAGATATGGGGGTCCTACTGTATATTTATTCTCCTATATAAAGTTTATAACAGAGATTTCCAAACTTTTCATGTTGGTGGCACACTTTTTAGACATGCATCATTTCATGACACAGTAAGTGGAGGGACCCCCCGCCCACCCAAGCCTGACCCGCTATTGCTGTCACCCTTACTGGGGTTTTCCTTGGCCCGGGGCAGTGGCAGCAGCAGTGGGAGAGGCAGCCCCTCCATCCTGGCCTGGATCACTACAGTGGTGGGAGTGGCAGCCCATCTACCCATTATGTTTGTGCGACACACCTGCACACAGCAGCCAACACACTAATGTGTCATGATACACAGTTTGGAAAGCTCTGGCTTATATTTTTATTAACTTTAATAGTGGTTGGTCATAGGAACAAAGCTCAGTCCCTTCTGTAAAATGTTTATTTCACATTGAATGGAATTTCTTCCTGATAGATTTACTGTCAATTTGTTTTCAGGATCTGTTTTTTTCCTCCACATTTGTCATTGATCTGCATTCTCTGAATGTCTGTGTTTATTTCTATATGAAAAGTGTTTCTCTGCGTTCCTAAAAATTGATTCATTCCTCAGAAAGAAAGATTTATGAGAAGAATCTACAGTGATGTCCAACTGAAAACCTTACCACCCTTACAGTACCTCAGATCTCTTTGGAATTTTCAGTACAATATCTCTCAGTTTTGGGAGCTCCATATCCAATTATTTATCAAACTTACTGGTTCTGTTTAAAATACTAGAGGCTTCTTGCCCACTTTACCATACTCCCTTTACTCTCTCAGGACTCCTCACAGGTTTCCAACTTCATATTTTCATGTTTCATATTCTTCATAATGAGACGCTTATGCTGGCCTCAAAGAGCCATATTATTATTATTTGTGTCCTTTTTAAATGTATGTACTAAACGAAGCAAGAGGATCCAAATGCATAGCCATCTGTTCCTCTGAATAACAGAAAGTTCCTACAGTAACTGAAAATTTCTAGTTCTACAAAATTCTTCCCTCAGATGTGTATGACACAAAAGAACGTATATAGCCAGAAAATAGCACAGGAGACATTCCCAACACTCTGGAAGGGGACTAGTAAAAAACAGAAATGAAATAACATAAGAAAACATTAAAAATAAAAGCTAAACATGATTAAAATGTACTATTGTGACATCCTGGACTTCTGCAAAAATGCTGTTGTGCTTGTTAGAGAAATTAAGGTAAATTTTGGTTCTGGGTGTGATGTATACTATATGTATATATAATCATATCAACAATGTACTTAATTATCCAATGACAATACTATTTCATTCTTTTACAACTTCAATGTATTGAGAGTAATAAGCTATAGCTTTTTGAATTTTTCTTATCCCCTCACTAGTCTCTGTACCTTGATATCTTACCAACATTCTTAAAGCAGCAACACTTTTTTTCTCATACATCACTTTCAGCATTTTGTAACTCTGAGGCCCTTTCCACACTAGGAGAGGAATTCGCGTAGTGACGGTTCCGGCCGGTTTTTTCCAGGTTTTTTTGTATCCGCGTTAATCCACGGTCTCTCAATGATTACGTCTTATGCTTGATCCGGTTTCCACAAGTAGAGATCCACACGTTGCCGTCCTGACCACTCCTGCTATTAGCATAAACTCGCCCACTATGGCTGTGATAGGCTGATTTCGATTTAAAAAAAAATAGGGCGCGTGCGTGCAGGTACGTACATGCGCCAGTACGTACATGCGCACGCACGCACACACGTATGCAAAGCGGACAAGAGGTCCTCCCCCAATGCCTCCCGCCTCCCGCTGCCACCCCCACCTTCGGGCTAGTGCGTTCGTCGGTGCCGGCCGTTGTGCTTCCTGCTTCGCCGATTTTCTGGCTTGTTCATGGCTTTGTGATGGAGGACGAGGTTCTCGATGACCTGGTCAGGTTGTTGGGGCCCTTTGTCACGGTTCTGGGTGTAGTGGTGGCCACCATGCAAGAACAGTGGGCCAGAGATCGAGCGAGGAGGTCCAGGCTCCATCGCGACCATGAGGAGGAGGAAGTTTTCTATGCGCCCCTACTCGGAGACTCGCGGCGTCTCCCACGCCCCAGAAGGTGGTGGGTCAGGGAGAGGATGCGGAGGACATGGTGGGCCGAGGAGGTGCTTGCTAAATGGGATGATGACCAGTGGCTCTACCACTTTCGTATGACGAAAAGCCACCTTCTTCGAGATCGCTGACCGTCTGCGTCCCACACTTGAAGGAAAACCACAGAAATGCGTCAACCCATATCTGTGGAGAGGATAGCGTGATACTATGTGTGGTGGTTGACAACACCACTTATATATTCAAAAGCGAAACAGCGAACACCTTCGGCTTGGGGATCTCCACAGTCGCTGTGATTGTCATCGAGGTGTGTCTGGCGATAGAGCAGGTCCTCCTGTCGTCCACCGTTTCCTTGGAGACTATCGCAGAGTGAGTCTGCATCCATCCACGGCCCTCCGTCCCCCTCCCCACCTCCATCCGGCCCTTCCCCCCTCCCTCCCTCTCTCCCCCTCCCTCCCCTGCACCCCAACGTCCCCCAGTGACACTATCTCAGCCTACAGAGTACTTTGAAAGGAGTAATGTTTGTTTTTTGTGTTGCCACCCATTGCAGGTCATGGATGGATTCCATCGCATGGGATTTCCCTAATGCATCGGTGCGGTTCATGGTAGCGTTCCTATGGGACCCACCAAAAGGAAGAGGGGAAGAGTTCATAAACCGCAAGAGCTGCCTTCTCCATTCTCCTGCAGGGGATGGTAGGACCATGAAGGACGGTTTTTTGAATATGTCCTTGGCTTTACAGGCAGAACACATGACGCATTTGCTTTCCATCACTCCTCTTTGTGGCACGCCATGGAGGCTCCGGCGGTTTTGTTCTGGGAACCCAACCATCACCATAATGGCGTTGCCATTGGTCCAGCTGCAGTCCTCGGAGATGCGGCGTACCCCCTGTCAAGGTGGTTGATGAAGCCATACGGAGGGGCCATGGACCCAAGGAAGTTGGCTTACAACAGGGTGTTCAACCGCTGCCGGAACGTGGTGGAGTGGGCCTGGGAAGGCTGAGAGCCAGTGGGGCTGCCTCTCAGCTCCCTGAGCCGTCTGAAGAAGCTGCCTTCTAGTGATATCTCCTTGCGTGGTCCTCCACAACATCTGCGAGTCCAAGGGCCACATCCTGCACCCTGACCTAGCTCCCCACCTCTGCGTCTTCCACAAACATGTGATGACTTCTGACCCCACTCCTCCGCAGGAGAGAGATTCCGTGAAGGGGAAACAGTTAGGAATGCCATCGCAAGCCTTATTGTAAAGGACGAATGTTGAGTCCTAGATTTGTAGTTTTCTCCCTTGTCTGTAATTCCATTGGAATTTGAAGGTTTTTTGCCCCTCCCTTTGTAAATACTTTCCCCTTTACAAATAAACTTTACACTGGTTTTGTTCTCAAATAACAGGGATTGCTTTTATTATTTAGAAAAACACAAAAACAACATGAATGGCAAACAATAGTACTGACTTCAAAGGAAAACAAGATATATGGCAACCCCCTCATAGGAGAAATAGGAAACATAACTTTAAACAGTTAGATCATGGATATTGCTAACAGTGATATGACAACTGAGCGAGAAAGTTTTGGACCTACCCAAACGGGCAGGTAGGTGGGGGAGATGCATTTCTCAAGGGCTGTACCTGTGGCAGGGTCTCTTAACCCTCGGGAAGTTTCATCTGCCTTCCTGCTGCTGGGGAGGTGGATGGGGCTTCCCCCCATTGCGAGGCTTTGACCTCGTCGGGCTCAGTTTGTTCGGAAACCACACTGCCATCATTCCTGGGGAGGATTGCAGCATTTCTTGCATTCACTGCATAAAATGCAGACATGACCTTCTGATACATTCCCTAAGCAGGGAGAGCAGCTGCCCTCCGTTCTCTGTCGCTGTGGAACTCTCATGCTGGAACTCCCTGGAACGCATTGCCTGTTGAGCTCCTGCTGCTCCGTATGAGATCCATGGTAGCTATGGTAGTCACGGGGAGAAGTTCTCACTACGCCCCGCTGCAGTCGTCCTGGCGCGAACATGCGACATCTCGACCGCGGAGACAGGCCCGCAGCGGTAGTGCTGCGTGTCACCTGTGATCTACCGTTGCTTGCCTCATCTAGGGAGAGTGAAAGTGAAACGGAAGTAGCATTGTGCTGGTTAATGGGATGTCATTTTTCAGAGGGCAGCAGCAAAACCAATCACATATTCTCATCATCCCATGTATCCCGTGCATGCAAACAATAGTATGTCTAGTTTCATGAATCATGCTCACTCGTGAGACACCAGGCTTGACTGTTGTTCAAAAGGTCCACAGGAGAAAGGTCCTCTACCTTCCGGCCAACACCTCTAGTGCTATGGTGACAAGGTGTCGAGTAAGGGTGGTGGTTTAAAAACTAGCCTGTACCAGTGGTGCTGTCATTTTATACTGTAGATGTTCCAGGATGAACTGGCGTGTTGCTGGTGCGTACTGCCTGCATTGGGGGATAGGTTACGAGGTGTGAAAGAGACAGGTCTGCTGAGAATGCATTCTGCGTGGCTCCTGGCGGCCCCCTTCCTGCCCATTAACTGCCCCCCATTGACCTATGCACATTGATATGCAGCTGGAAGGGAACAGGCACATACTGCGCGCCATTTGCATGCTCCCACACCGTTAGCATACCCAGAGACCCACAGGAATGTAGAAGAGTTCAGACAACTTGGTCATTTTGGGGAGCAAAACGGTTTGCTATTGAGTTAGTGAGTAAGTAGTGATACAGGAATTGCGAGGTAGCATGCACATTGCCAAAGCATTCTTTCAGAGGGCAACGAGTTGATGCCCAGCTTCATAGCAGCCATGCCCAAGCGCTATTGCGACCCAGGGGAGATACAGCGAAGCTTATATAGTCTTAGCACTAAGACAACCTGCCTACCTTGATGTCTGCCACATAGAGGTGTCCTGGGAATCCCCAAGAGCTCCTGGCTATGGGCACGTTCTGGAGCACAAAAAGGGAAACGAATGGGTCAATTTGCAGTGCATAGATGAGTTAGTGATACAAAACTAAAATGAGGGTACCCCTTTTAACATTCATACCTTCTGATGCTGCAGCCTCCTCCACTCCGTGATCCCCATCCTCTGAATCTGCAAGCTTGAGATGACCCTTGGTGTGTGTGCACCCTAGCCACCCAAAATTAAGATGAGCTTCCTGAAGTAAGGACAGGTAACCCAGGACGAGCCTGTCCTTTTCCTTTCCCATGACCGCATGACAGTAGTCCATCCGCAGCCGTTTAGTTTTTGTGCGGCATTCTTCCGCTGTCCTCTTGTGCCCTACTTCTTTCCATTTCCCTGGCTATTTCTCAAATATTTCGATATTCCGGTAGCTTTCCTGAAGATCTGCCTGGTACTTCTGTCGCCCACACTTGGAGATCCTTTACCTCGGAGTCTGGCCCACACAACCCCCCTGCCTTGCCCTGCTTCTCCTCGGGTTGAAATCTGCCTCTCCAGGGCTAGACACATTTCCCTGCACTACATCTTTGGGTCTCCATAGCCACCTTCGACGAAACTCTTCCGCAAAGTTTGTCTGACCATGAGGTTGCTAGTTCCAAGTAATGGCTTCCTCCTGGTCGCCCCAGCGCAGTTCTCTTCCGGCGACGCTTCGCACATGCGCAGTGGCCACCAGGACTTGGTGCCGCGGGACCCCCACAGGAAGGCGGTGGAACTGCAGCCTTTGTGTGGGCGTGTAGGGTGGAAGATAGGAGGCAGGTAGAGGTAGAGCGTGGGAGTTTCTAGATTTATTACTTTTTATCCTTTTACCCTTCCCTGTATCCCTAGGTAGATAAATCCTTTGGGATCTAGCTAGATAGGTAGATAGAGGGTAGGATGGATGGATGGATGGATGGATGGATAGATAGATAGATAAAGATAGATAGATAGATAGGTAGATAGAGGATGGATGGATGGATAGATAGATAGATAGATAGATAGATAGATAGATAAATAATATTATAGGTAAGATAGAGGGGTAGGATGGATGGATGGATGGATGGATGGATGGATAGATAGATAGATAGATAGATAGATAGATAGATAAATAGATAGATATAAAGGTAGATATATATATATATATATGAGAGAGAGAGAGAGAGAGAGAGAGAGATGGAGCGACGGTAAATTTTACCTGTTGGGGTGATTTGTGAAACCAGGGAGATGCTGGCTATGGTCGAGTGGTGCGGAGGTCAATGTTGCTACTCTGTGAGTCAGAAATGCCCCCAATAGGGAATTGTATGAGACCATCGCAAGGGGGTTGTCCGGCAGGGGTTTGACAGAACGCCGGCGCAGGTCAACTGCAAATTCAAAGCCATTAAGGCGGCGTTCTACGACTGCATGGAACTCTTCAATGGCCGCCCGCGCCAACCAGCGAAGCCTCCCTCTTTGGCACCATGCTGCGGCTGTGGAAGTCTGCCGGGCGCCCCTCCTGGTGTGGCCGCAGAAGAGGACGTGAGTAGCCTTGACGACCATCCCTCTCCCAAATGAACAAGTGATGGTAAATGGATGGGTGGGGGATCCCTCATTATGTAAGCACACACTGACAACAGCATGTGCCACTTCCCAGGTGCCAGACGCCGTGCGACCCGGCAAGATTTTGATGTCGCCGGGACCCCAGAGAGGGAAGGCAAGTGCAATACCTCCAGTTGTGATGAAATTTCCAGCCCTGTCCCTACGTATGCAAACATGTGGGGAACAGGTGTGCTTTATGAAAGGTCTGTCCGCTGTTTTGCAAAGGTTAAGAGCTTTGCTGTTTCCTGTTTCTCCAGAGCCAGAAACAAATCCCTCTGGTGACACCTCGGGGCCGGAGGAAAGTGATGGTGGAGGTGCTGCGGAAGATATAGGTGAACATTGTGCAACAGCTTTGGCGTGAAAACTTTATTCACAGCTAGGAAGTTGATCTGTTTCCAGGGTAACATCTGTTTCCCGCTACCTTCTATTTCAGCCACAGGCGCACAAGCAGAGAGCCCCACTTGTTCCTCCCCCGGTCACGGCAATCTGGTGATTGACGTGCCTGGGGAAGGGAGCCAGCAGCTGAAGGTACAGTAATCACCTATTTGGGAACTAGGAGGTTGCAACATGCAATTGTTAGCACAGATGTGAACGGTTTTCTTCCTTTCGCAGTTGGCGCAGTGTCCGCAGTGGAGGAACGACAGGAATCACGGAAGACATTCCTGGCCCATCCTCACGTACAGCTGGCAAGTACCAATAAATTATTCCACCAGAAGGTGGGCACAAACGGAGGCCCCCTCCAAGGAGAGGATGGTCGCCAATATCATCTTTTCTTCCCAGGTCCATCCCCCCAGGAGCTGAGGTCCTTGCAGATTCTTTGACGGTGGGGATGACCACGCTGGAAAGGAAAACAGCAAAGATGTGTAAGTTAGCAACATGGGTGGCCATGATGGAAGGTTGGCTACGGTGATTCAGTGAGCGTGTCAGCACGGCATCCTAATATCTGCTCTCCCACCCACAGATGAGTCTGCACAGAGAAGCCTGCTCAAGGTGTCATCTGCCCTCGATAATTCATACGCGGGAAATAAGGAAGGAATTACGGGACCTGAAGTCACAGATGAGGAGGAGCAACCTCCTATAATCTTTTGCAACCTTTCTTTATGTTTTTGCTGGTTTTCTGTTCTGTTGGCTGACAATTTTATCTTGTTATTTAATAAAATATATTTCTCCAAGCGTTCCTGTAACTTGTCTTCAATGGTTGCATATAACCAGTTCACCCTTGGAAGCAGTCTACAGTTTGACCTGGATCCGCCCGCCGTAGCAAGGCATCGCCATACCACACAGGTGTGGAAAGTACTTAAAGATCGTGTGAACAGGCCCCAAATCCCATGCTAACCTAGGATGCTAAGCAGGGTATGTTAGGATTTAAACTTGGATGGGAGACCACCACTGAAATCCATGGTTTGAAGGACGCACCATACAGCTTATGGCCTATACCTGTAGTACTTGAAGCAACTGCTTCTTTTGAAAGAGAAGCCAGGCGACCAGTTTGGGCTGCAGGCTTTTTGGAGAATTGGAAGCTGGAGGTTTCGCCACGGAGTGCTCCTTGTGTGATCCCTCTCTCAGCCTCAAAGGCCACCGGGAATTCACCTGCGAGGAAATCGTGGGTTTTGGGGAGGCTTCTGTACACAAAGCAGATGGTCATCTTTCTGTCTGGAGCACCCCACTCACCCTCCTCCCCCATCCTGTCAGACCGCGTCCCTGTCATGGCCCCCACCAACCGCCCACCAATCAGGCTCTAGTTCTGTTGGAGCAAGGGATGTCAGTCAGCCACCCCACCACACACATTTTGGTCCATTCTGCCCAATGCAGACATGGCCCCCTGCCCCATTTCCCTGCATGTTCTGGGCATTTCCAAGGGAGAGTCATGATAGCCCCACGACGCTTTTCAACGTGAAGGCGACATTAATTTAATTATTATGACGGCGAGGCTTTCCATGGCCCCCCTTGCCCCCTGGTTCACACATCCAGCGGTTTGTGGTGGGTTGTGAAATGGCGGTATTGATAAAGAGAGACTTTTCCAAAAATCCCCCCCCCCCGACATCCCCCACCGCGGAATATAACAAACCCACAGCCCCCTGAAGCTTAGACCCCACTGAAACTAGGGGCTGTGAATTTTCGCTTTCATCCGCGGTGGCATAAGGTAAAGGAATAAAACCCAATTTACCAAACCTGTAATTCTAGTTTGCATGCTATCTCTGCAGCGCTTTTTCAAAAGGCGCCATTAATGGGAGGCTTCCCGCGGGACCCCTTGGCGGCCACCATGCTGCCCTTTCTGTCCAGCGCCCTCTGGGCCAGCGCGCCGAAGGGCCCCCACCCACCACCGCCACGGCCCCCCTTTCCCCTGGCTCGCACATTTCCCAGCGGTTTGTGGTGGGTTGTGAAATGGCGGTGTCACTAGAAAGGCGACTTTCCAAGGAATCCCCCCACCCCACCCCCATCCCCAATAGCCCACACCAGATGAAAGCAATAAATCCACAGTCCCCTGAAGCTCCAACATCCCCACGGAAACATCAAAAAGCGATTTTCAAGATGGACAGTAAAGAAAAAGTCCAATTTAGCGTACCTGCAATGCTTTTTATTTTTCCTGCTGTGGGCTCTTCGCTTAGTGCCGAGGATTAAAATGGCCGCCGTCCAGCTCTTTGTGGGGCGGGCCAACTGCCGAACCTGTCCATGCCCACGGCCCACCCCCCGTTCATCTCAGGGGTGAATCAGCGTGAATCTGCGCTTCCACACAAGTGAGCAAGCACGTGATTGCACGGCTGGGGAGAAAAGACACTTTTCCGGTTTTTAAAAAGCATGTGCAAGCACAGTTGGAGACGTTTCTGAGCAGATTCAGGTGTGGAACTGAAAAATTAAAGACGACTTCAGCGCATTCTAAGGTATGAAGACCTCCGTCAGATATCGCGCTACAATGCGCTAAAACATTTTATTACCCCCGTGTGGAAAGGGCCCATTCAGATTCCTCTTTTAAAGCCAACATTTATGTAATTTTACTACACATACTTTTGTTGAAATCACACTTCTGCTCAGCATATTTCTGTCAGAAGTATATCTTATTTGATTCACACTTTTGTTTTCAACATACTGTTTTGTTTGCTTTCAATCACACTTTGGGTTGCAATAGACACTTTGGCTTGTATACTATGTTTGCCACCAAATGTAGGGACCTCTATTTGTCTCACCACTATGGCACCAAAGTTACCATCATTACTTGATAAATGCTGTCACCACAGATACAATGTGTCTGAACTCAACCACTCCATTAGCACTATTGTAGCATTCCCAGAGATGTGTACATATACTACCTGAAAAAAATATTAAACGAAAGTTTAGCATATACAGATTACTAGTACAGAAGCTGATAGTTAGAAAAATTAAAGTCCTGGTTGTTATTTACCTTATCTAATGTCTAATTTATTCTAACACATCTCACTAACTCTTTCACTGACTTCTCATAATCCTAGCTGAATTCTAACTGATCTAAAATGCACATTTTTTCAGGACTTCTGATTTTGTCCTCTATTTCTGTTATATGCACCAAATACCAATCATCAGTCCTCCAAAACACTCTATGCACTCACCCACCCCAGTAGATCACTTACCATATTACATGTAGCATACATGGCACAAATAACCATTCTCTAATAAAAGATGACAGATGGTGCAAGAAATGGATTTATAGTGCACATGTTACTTGGAGCACAATTGGAGCAATTAATGATTAATAATTTCATGGCTTTGGTATTTTGCAATTTGCTATCTAAAAGGTATTTTTGAAAAGTGTTTAACATGAGATTTGAAGTACAGTCTGGTGAAAATTTTGTCCCCTTGTAGGGTTTTTTGCCCTCGAGGTTAAACAAGTTCAGATGAAATCAAACTTTATCATTGATTATATAAACAGGCATATATGCCAATGCTAACTGACAAACAGCACAGCTTGGGCTTTTTTCTTTCAGGTTTTTTTTTTCCTCCACATGTATTACAAAACCATAACGTTAAAGGTACTTAGTACTGAACTGAAGGTTTGTCAGTGTAACGGTATGCCTAAACTCCAAGCAGTGCCCTACACCACCAGAAGGACAAAATGATGGCAAGGCCTAGTTTCCTTAGAGATGCACATCAATAACTAAAAATAAATCTTTTATAAAAGTAGGCTTGGGTCTTATTTATTCTTATTGATTTTTTTTAATGAGTTTGTTTTAAGCAGGCTTTTTAAAGTGAAACCTTCGTTGACAGTTTTTGTATTATGTACAGAATTTATTTTTAAGACTTTTTCTTAGGAACTTGGCTAATTTATGATTAATCATCTTAATCGCTGACATTCTGTTTTTCCTTGACTGAGTTTAAGCCTTTTTCTTTTTTTTAATTCCTTATTGTATGATGGTCCTCACAACAGAATGGGATAAACACTGGGTCTGGTCTCTGTGACAGAAGATCATGTATTTCTTATTCAGGCTCATAAATAAGAATTACATATTTTGTTTCAGTTCTGAGGAAAAAAGGGCCAGGAGATTTTGACAGGAACATTTTAGACTGGGCATTGGGTCTCAAATGTTTAATGAAAACCTTGATGGGGAAAGTCAAATGAAAAATAGCCTGGCAGTGAAGCTGGACACTCAGAGGAAATGTTCCTGCAGTGTTTAGACATCAAATCTCCCACCTCTGAACTTCTCAAGGAAGTCCAAATGAATTCAATGTGTCACCTCCTCCTGGTATTTCTATGAGTGAGAACTGTGGTTCACTTCCTTTGTAACCAACAATTCATCTATCTTCCACCGACATTGAGGACCCTGATCCATTGTTAGTAACAAATCAGCTCAGTATCCAACATGAGTCAGTAGGAGTGTGTTGGCTGATGACCTTCTTATCAGCATGTAAAAGATTCCGAGAGCTTATAACTGCTAGCTAAATCATGAGGGATACTGAAAATAAAGTTATTGAACAAAAACCTAGGCCAGATTCTTGTGTTACAAAAGCAAGCAAGTCTTCTGTTCAAACAAATTGAATCAATATGGATTTCTAAAGCTTTAGCAGAAAATGTCAGGGTTGGCAGGATTTGGCTCCTCTGAGCATGAACAGAGTGCAATCTGTGAAGTAAGGCTTCGCCGCAGCAGAGAGTCCCAGTGAAGCAGAAGAAATTCCAGAGGCTCATTAAGTAAGACTTAGAGACTTGATTTATTGCTGCACTCTAAGATAAGGCTTAGCAAAAACATGCTAGCATTCCAGCAATTAGACAAACAGGAATAACAGAAGATAACGGAGAAAAATCGGGCAGCATCTCCCCTTACAAACAGTATACTGCCAATGGTATGGCAGGTCCAGCTAGGGCAGCTAACTGGCAGTTGGTCAAGGCAAACACCAGCCTTTTTATGCCACCTTGTCACCCTGAAACTGGTAGGGTGACCCAATCAGTGCTCTGGCGTGTGGCCTTCCCTAATACATAAGACATAGCCATAACAATCCTGCTGGCCTTCCACCTGGCTGTCTGGACACACCACCTCTTCTCTGTGTCGTCCACTCAGAGGGAACCTTTGCCTGCCCGGCAACAACCTTAACAGAAAAAAGGGTCAGGGAACAATACAATAGGTCTTGCCACTGAAGTTCTAAAAACAAAAATATTAAGGTCCCAATTTATAGTGAAAATCAATCTATCATCTATCTATCTATCTATCTATCTATCTATCTATCTATCTATCTATCTATCTATCACGCACACAGCACTGAAATCTTTGTCAAAATGAAATTTGACAGGCTATTTAAACATCTGGAAGAAAACCATCAGATTCAGATTCTTGTCTGTGTTAGATGAATTGCAAAAAACTGTGGTGTTTACTCTTGCTGTCATTGCCTAGAGGTATTTGCTTTGGACTGTGATCTGAAAAAGTTGTACAACAGCAATAAAACTACCGTTTGGTTAAGCATTTGAGTTTACCTTAGTTAAAGACATGCAGGGACTTAGCCTGCGGGGAGGTTGCAGCTTGGGACAGTGATGCGGTGGCATGGCACGGTCGGCCACATAGGGGAAGGGGCAGCAGCTTCCTCCTTCCCAGAGGCCTCCCTTGCTATGGAAGGGAGGGACAGATTCGCCAGGGCAGCCAATGGGCTGCCTGAGTGGTGACAGCTCATTGACTGGAACACATAGCCTGCATCATGTCGTCTGTTCCTCTTCTGGCAAAGGGAGCTCTTTGTTTGTTCAGCCAGGAGAAGCAGTCACACAAAGACATCATTCCCCCCCTCCCGCCACATGAGGGTTCTGTTTTGGAATTTGTATATGTCATCTATTGTCACAACTTTTAGTGGCAGCAGCATGGATCCTGGATTCAGGATAGTGGTTCCCAGGCTGGGGCGGAGGGTTTTGGAAATGTCAGGAGTGCAAGAGGAACTAGGTGTACAATGGCATGGCACACACATCTCTGCACCTCTTGGTAGTGGCAGGCAGGCATCAGGCTTGCGCCAGGGATCTCCGGCTTAGGATAGCATTGGGATTCATTGACCAACAGGGGAGTTGGCCAATGCTTGGATATTGTGATGCCTCTGAGATCAAGGAGCAACTGAGTGTGCTAAGAATGGAGCCAGTGAGTGAGCAAATGAACTTGCAAACATCCACGCTGGAAGATCAAGCAGAGACAGAATTGCCCTGGCCAGCTCACAACAGAGAGGGAACCAGCAGTCATTCAAAGGAGTTGCAGCCACCTGTGCCCATCAGGCCTCAATCACAAAGAAAGCTGAAATGGACTGCTCAGAGGGAGGCTGCACAGACTAGGTTGAGGAAACAATAACAAGCAGCACCTGTTCACAGCAGCTATTTAAGTCTGCCGGTGCGGCTGCTCTTTGTTTGCAGCAAATTACTGTTGTGGCCAAGAAAAGAGGCGAAGACCAGGTTTCCAGGGAAAAATCAAAAAGCCATTTTATTGTTAACAATACCTTGCGCAAGGGCAACAGTTATCCCAGAACTGTTGTGTCAATTAATTGAGGTAGCATCACTATATACCTTTTGCCTTCTGTGTCAGCAATCAATCATTTACTTAGCCCGCCCATCACTGGAGAAAAAGATCTTTAGTTAACTTTTCCATTACATCACTGACTGGCACAGAGGAGAACAAAAGTGTTAGTTAGAAAATGATACAAAATAATGGTAGGGAGTATAGTGCCTCCCTGTGAATTCCCAGACCTTTGTATGTTGCAAGGCCATTCTCTAAAATTTGAGATAAGACAGACATCTGCAATTTACTCAGAGGCACAATTCAATTAGCTTATTTTTCCTATTCAAGTGGCATTGGATTTAACCCCTTCATTACTAGCAAGCCCTCATGACCTTTGTGTCTCCTACTCCCTGAAACCCTCTGGACGGATCTCTGCTCCTGAACCTTAGGACTGGACCTTGACCTGGTTCGGCTTGCATTTTTCCTTGTGTTTGGTGAATTTGGATTCTCCCTGCAAGTATTCCTGACCTTCCTCCTCCCCTTGCTGGCTGAGGCTCAGCAGGGAGATAATCCTGACAGATATAGACCCATGCCCATGCTTATGTCAACTCTTTCACATCTGTAGCCAATAAAGTTGTGGCCTTTTTTTCCCAACAAGTGGTGTCAGTGTGGTTATTCAACAGCTAGCTTGGCCCTAAGCATGCAATACTCTGTGCAAGTAAGCCTGGTTGATACTATTACTGGACTGAAAAAAAAAAGTTATGGCTATTTATAACTTTGGAAGTAAGTCCTAGTGAAATCAATGAGGGTCATTTTGGAGTAGACATGATTACATTCATTTGTCTGCCTAGGCTTAAGAACTCTGCCTTATCATTGCCCTGCAAGCTATGAATGAGAAATGAAATTATATTCCAACACATCTGGAGGAATCCAGGCTTAGAAAGTTTACATTATTTAAGCACTGACCAAGTGACTATTACTGTTAATGGCAATTGTTTCTCTGTCATTATTTCAATGCAGAGAAATAGAAGATGATGACAACAACAACAAAAAGGTAGAACAAGAAACCTCTCCCACAAAATCTGAGAAATCAAAGGGAAATTTAAACCAAGATTGGAGATGTTGTACCAACAGAAATGAAATACAGTATATGACCAAGAGAAAATAAAAAGATTAATATTCTTGAAGATGAAAATACTACAACCATGTAAACAAGAACTGTGGAAATCTTTGAACTGAATTTGACTAGGTGTACAGATCCCATGGTAGTTTGGGGTGCAAGCAAAGCTTATATGAGAGGACTATTTATAGAATATGGCAGCGGAATGTAACAAGAAATATATGAAATCCAAAACCTGGAGGGAAAACTCAAGAAAAAAAATGTTAAAGAGGCTCAATAAAGGATTAAGTTACTTCAACAAAAGCTCTCACTGTTTACAATGTTTATAGTCCAAGACACGAATGCCAAACTACTTATTTTTAAAAAATAATTTTGAATTTGCAAATAAAACCCAGGAAGTTCTTCTCTTATAAGCTGAGACAGGAAAGGATAAATAAATTTGTCACAAAGATCAGGAAAGAGCGCAGTATATAATAGGCAACTTGAAAATATTACAAGTCTTTAAGAATATTAAAGAGTTTTATATGCAAGGGGTAACCAAAAAATCTCAGATGTGGAAGATTGTTTTGATAGATGCCAGTTGGATAAACAACATCTGGAACAAAAGCAAAGTTTGAATGGGCCTGTGACAACCATGGAGCTTACTGAAGCAACTGAAAAAGTCAAAACTGGGAAACCTGGAGGCTCAGATGGACTATCTGTAGTATAAGAAATTTGAAGATGAATTACTTCAGCCCCTAAAGAAGGCGTGTGATGAATTGTTAGTTAATGGATGGATGTCAGACTCTTGGAGAAAAACCTGTATTACAGTGATTTGTAAAAAAGATTTGGATGAGACATTAACAAAGAATTATAGAACTATCTCATTACTAAACAATGACTATAAGATATTTTCTACCGTTTTGGCAAGCAGGTTGGGGAAATGTACTTTTCAGAGTATCTATGGTGATCAGAATGGAATTTTGCCAAAAAGACAACTAAGGTGTAATTTATGAACTGTTCTTTATATTATCAAATATTTGGAATATTATAATGACAAAGAGACTGTTTTTGGTTTTGTTTTAAGATGCAGAGAAAGCATTTCATAATATTTCTTAGAGTTATTTATTTCAAGTATTGGAAAGAAAGGACTTCTTGCTGACATTTCAGGGCAGTTCCATTGTTGTTGTTGTGTGCTTTCAAGTCATTTCTGATTTATGACAATCTTAAAGCAAACCTATCATGGGGTTTTCTGGGGTTGAAAGTGTGTGATGACTCCAAGGTTACACAGTAGGCTTCCATGCCCAAGCAGGGAATTGAACCTGGTCTCCAGAGTCATAGCTGAAGTTTCAAACCACCATGCTGGCTCTCATTGTACAATATCCTAATATTCAAAAGCAATAATTGAGAAGTTATTCTCTTTGGTCCATTCTGCACTACACTGTTATAGTGCTATAATTCCACTTCCAACATCCTATGGAATCTGCAGTTTGCAGCTGAGGAAGGGGCCTTTAGAATTCTCAGCCAGATGGCTCTTTGGCATCAGTAAACTAAAAACCCTAGAATCCCACAGGATGTTGAAAGTGGAAAATTAGCACCTATAACAGTGTAGGTCCTTTGACTTGAAAAAAATACATTAACAGTTCCCAATCATTTGTAAATGTCACTAATGATTTTTTTTCTCTCATCAAAAATCTTAATTTATCCATCTCTGCAAAGTTCATCAACTTAACCAACCAATCTTCTTTAGATGGCATCTTGTCACTCTTTCACTTCTGTGCATAAAGTAGTCTTCTCTCCATAGTAATGTGTCAAAGAATTCTGCTAAATTTATTTTCCAGTGAATCTTCCATCAGTCCTAGCATGTCCAGTTCTGGTTCCATGTGAAAATTTAATTTTAGAACCTTTTTCACCATGAGATGAACTTGAGTCCAGAGTTTTTTGGCCTTACTAAATGTCCACCGCATGTCATAGAAAATTGTGACATGTTGTTCATATTTCCAATACTTAATTGAAATATCATTATGCATCTTCCTCAATTTTTCTGCAGTCAAATACTATCTGTACATCAGACTCTTTCCTAAGTCCTCACCAGATGTACCTGTGATGGTGACAGACTGAGAGAAAACCCTCCCCCAAAGATCTTAAAACTCAGGCAAGCTCTTATAGGAAGATACAGGGCATTTCTACACTATACTGTTATAGTGCTATTATTCCACTTTCAACATTCTGTGGAATCCTGGGGTTTGCAGTTGGGGGGGCTTTAGAATTCTCATCCAGAGAGCTCTTTGGCCTCAGTAAATGACAAACCTCGGAATTCCACAGGATGTTGAAAATGGAATAATAGCGCTATAACAGTGTAGGGCAGAAAGGACCACAGTCTCTGGTATCTCCCTAAGAAGTGATGTAAGATTTGTTTGTTTTCCACTGGCACAAAAAAATTCAGATGTTGATATAAGATAAGGGTGCATGATGTATGTGGAAGATATAGCAACAAACAGGAAAATCTCAAGAGGCAGCATTCACCCAATGCTACACCCTCATAGAAGCAACAGTCTCCACAAATAACATTCTTCAAACATTCTTCTTGGAAAATGGCAGCAACAAAAACGTCAAGAAGTACGCTTCAGTGGTGGACAACTGTTATCAGGCCTAGGGCCACTTTCTGGGTTACTGAGGTGCCATTTAAAAAAAAAAATTCTATAATTCTCAGTTGCACAGTCCCCCAGGTGTTACTAACTGGAATTTTGGACTATTCAAGAATCTAGGAATCAGTGAGGTGTTGTTGGATAATGTGACATGTCCAAGTCATGTAATTTTTTGTAATTGTGCTATTGTGATTCTGTCTATATCAATTTCATTCAGAAACTATGTCCATCCCTTGGGAATTGTGGCTAGAGCACTGAACACCACTGGAATGAATAGCTGCTTTCTTCTAGTGGGGCAGATCTCAATTTGTAGGAGTTGGTATTTCATAACCTTGTCACTCTCTTTGTCTTTGATTCTGCTGTTTCTAGTGATTGCAACACCTATAAACCAAATTTACTTTTTCTCAACCTCATTTATGCCAGCCATATTATGTTTTTTTTGTTTATCAGTTTGAATTTTAAAGTCTATAGGACTTTTCCTTTCTCCTTTTCAAAAATGTTTTCAGGTCTTTTCCAGTTGTTCTTTTCAGATGGTAAATCATACTTCTCACAGAGATTCCAATATACAATTGCAGCCACTTTATTATAGCATTTCCTATTATGGCATTTCCTATCTCCTATATGTGATTTTGCTACATGAATAATGAAAGAGTCAACAGTTCATCTTTTTTTTTTCTTACAGATATGAAGTTTATTATCCTTAGGTTTTCCTTTTCAATATTTGCCTCAGTGCTATTTGTTTGAAGCATTTCTTCATTAGCCACCAATGTAAATCTAGTTTCCTTTTCCCCTCAGTGTCCCACACTCAAACTGTTTTAAGATGTTCTCCTCCACATTTTTCTCAATGATCATATAATGGTTTGTTTTCAAGGGCAACAATGTAATTTTTCATAATTTTCTTTCTATACCCTTCAGCCAAGGTGAAGAACTGAATAGGCTTTTGAGGAGCTGTGAATGATTAAATAGTTCAGGGGTTAATATGTAAGATAACTGTGTACTAATACACTTCTACTTTTTTATTCTTTTTTTTTCAACTGTGCTGCTATTCCTGTTAAGTTTTGATAGTATGCTCATGCTAATGACAGTGAACCCAATAAACAACACATTCATTGATCCACGTAGGCATCACCTTGAAGCCCAAATATGCAACCCAAGGAGGGATTTTTGAGGAGAAAGGAGGCAAGGGGAGTGACAGAAGCTCAAGAGTTTGGAAATGTGGAGCCAGCCTAGAGATGCGGTGTATCACAATTCCCAATCGAAATCACTTCCAAGATGACAGGCATGATTCCCCATCATCATTTTCAGAATTGTTTTATCTAGTGCATCTAGTTTGCTTGTGTCCAATCAACAATTCCAGCACTCTGTCAGATAACTAGCACAGCACAGAAATGTATGGCCTGAATTATATTCCTACCATTAATTTTTTGTTTTAAAACTTCACATACTATTTTAATATACTTGGTACTAGTATAGTGAAGAAAGCTGATAGGAAGAGAACCAACTCATTCAAAATGTGAAGAGTTCTAGGCATGCCCTGGACTGCTAAAAAGGAAAATTCAGAGGTCTTCTTTTGAAATACAGCCAACAAGGCATTCATAATTTTGATGAATAGTTGTTTTTTTTTTTTAAAAAAAAAACTTTATACAGTTCATTATTTTTCTGTAAATATCTCATTTTAACTATGGTTTCACTTTTCTGCTCTGTGTTTGGAGATAATTTAGTGCTATTATTATTAGCCAGTATCAGCACTTTCACAAATGGTAAACCTGCTATTTTTTCAAAATCAGTCATGCCATGGCTACAGTAGTACTGCAATTTCCACTTTGTTGGAAGCAAGATGTTCAGCCAGAGGATAAAGCAAGGTTCAATGCCCTCCTCCTCCTTGCACACTAAGGCCACACACCTAAACTTCCAACTGGAGAATTCTTCATGACACTGAATTGGCAGGGTGTATTTGAGGAATCAGACTTTTTTGCATACTGAAGACATGATGTTGGTTAGTAAGTGGACACAATAAGTGTTTAAGTTTCAAAGCTGAAAAAATATAAATAACACTTAGGGAGGGAGCAACATATTGGGATCTCAGGGATTGTGCAAAGACTGCAGATCATCCACTCAACAATGACCAGGTGACATCTTAGTAAATCTGCCTACCTGATGCTATTTGCAATGTGAGAAAAACTTCAATTTCGACTTTTAGTGAGGAACACTATTGACTTTTAGCTTGAACAGTAGTGCACACAGCAACATGGCCACCCCCACAGTTCTCCATCAAATGTTCTGCTATGGACTATTATTCATCCTCATCCTTTCAAAAACTGCATAGTTCTGTACTGAAATTATCTAAATTATAGAGCATCATGACTTCTGGACCATTTTCTAATGACTTGCACAAATTCAGAATGATTTAAAACATCACTCTGCTCCTCAGAAGTGAGTAGTTTGACTGTTTTATTGTGTGAGGGGGCAGAAGTGGAAAGAGGCATAGACTGTGATTAGAGATTGTTGAACATTTTTCAGTGTTCACATTGCTTCCTTTTTCCATTTTGTAAAGGCTTCTGAGTTTCAGGGGTAAGGAAGAGAATATTGAATTCATCTTTGTGAGCATGCCAGCCTTCAATATGGTCTAGCCGTAAACTACCAACCACTGGTAGAAGAGAAAGTATTTGGCATAAATTATTTGCATAGATATAAACAGCTGATCTACGCAGTGGCTAAGAATGTAAAAGCTTCATTTCAGTTTTTACTGCAACTCCATTTCTTTATGCCTTTCTTCTCCACTCATAATATACAATTCTAATGATTAATACTAAAGTCCAAAACCATGTTAAGTCAGAGGCACCAGATGTTTTATTTGAAATTAAGGGTAACAACCTTATGTTGTTACAGTGTTGTTTTTAGGGAACTCTTTACAAACCAGTGTGGTATAATTGCTTGAGTGTTGGACTCTAGAAACGCCACTCAGCCATGAAAGCCCACTGGGTGACTTTGGGTGTGACACTCAGCCCCAGAAAACCCCATGATAGGTTCATCTTACACTTGCTATAAGTCAGAAATGACTCGAAGGCACACAACAACAACAAGATACCATACACACCCATATGACACAAATAACGCATCTGTTAAGCAAAAGGGTTTTTAACAATTGCAACACCATGCCACTTAAGCTCACTTTAAACTAAGAAACTATCCTGTTGATGCAATATGATACTCGAACAGCAGATGTCAGGCCTAAATGTGGGTTGGAATTCACAGGCTTACCGTCTAGCAAGAAAACAGCAGCTCAGAGCCAACTGTAGCACATCTGGCACCTGCTGTTAAAAGATGAATGTGGAGACTGCTCTCTGGTGGTGAAAGTTTATAAAGCTGTAGAATATATCTTTTCCTGCATTTCTTTCAAGAAGGTTTATGTGTTTTCCCTCTACCAGCAAGGATATTGTAACCAATATCTGTGTGTAAATAAAATAAGAGAGGCAGCTTTTGGAGAGAAATTACTATCTTTCGGGAGGCCTGAGAAAGTGGCAGAGAACTGTTTTTCTTCTTCATGGTCTCTGTGACTCACACAATAGGGTTATCTGTGCCTGCGCAGTACAGCATTTGGAACCTTCTTGAAACCTAGAAATAGGCGTTTCGGTGGTTGTCCCCTCCCCCTCCCTCGGGGTATATAAACCCCCTCCCACTCCAACAGTCAGTTCCTTTCGTTCCCCTGCAGCAGCAGTGTCTAAGGACCCTTTTGCGCTCACTTTGAAAGATTAACTTTTTTTACTTTGGCTTGTCTTTACATCACAGTTTGGCTTGGCATTTTGCAATTCGGAATTAGATTGGATTTGATTAGACTATGGCCCTTTCTGCACCAGGCAATTAGAACGGGGCAGTGCGTCCTCGCAGGGAGGTTGTCTGCACCTTGGAGCTGACTAGGAGCGGACTACTTACCGGACATCCGCACCTCAGTCCACGCCAAGACGACCCCAAGTGGTCCTCCAGCGTGTTTTTGAAAGACCGGAAAAAACAAGTCTTTATTTTCCTGGAACGCGCCATTGCGTTCCTGCTCCCTCGTGCAGATTTGCAGGCTTGCACCAATGCAAGCCTGCAATCTGAGGAGGGCGGGCTTTAGGTGTGGCAAGCTTCAGCGGTTGGTCGGGATCCACGACCAACCGGAAGCCGCCATTTTGGAAGCCAGAAGCCACCATTTTGGAAGCCAGAGCTGCCATTTTGGAAGCTGGAAGCCACTATTTTGGAAGCCGGAGCGCTGCGGATCTACAGACCTCGCACGGCTCCGATTCATCCTGGACCAAGGATGAGCCCTGTGGAAGGGCTTCAGGGACAGTCTACGTTGCTTTGGACCCCAGAAGAAGCAGTAGGTAACGGCACGGAGCTATTCCCTCGCCTCGTACAGAAAGGGCCTATGATTTACACATACTGATTTGGCAACTGGTAATTTGTGTATGGCAACTCAATCTTTCAAGCATTGTATTTCCTGTGGAGGAAAGATACCTGATCAGGATGTCTACACCAAGTGCCTCCTTTGTCTGGGTGAGAGGCACAACTTTGGTGCCTGTGGACATTGTCAGTTGTTCACCCCACAAACTAGATATAATAGGTCCACTTGTTTGGAAGCTTTGTTGTGGAAAAATGTTTTGACTGCCTCTGATCCAAAAAAGCACCATTGATCCTCACAACAAATTACAACATCAAAACATATAATTGACTGCAGCGGGAAAACTATAGCAGGTGCCATTGCATTGAGATGACAGGGCTATCTCAGCGAGCACAACCTATAATAGAAGATCTACCCTTTGACTCTACAGGACTGTTTAATGCCAGTACTGATGACAAACTTGAGTATGCTCAAAAAATGCGTACCACAGCTAGGAAACATGTGTTTTAGTCAACATCTACAAATTATAGATACCGTTATTGTTGGTACCAGTGACATATTGTTGGTACCAACCAATGTCAAGAAGAACGTTGAGTCCAACTCCATCTAATCAACAAAGACAGACCACTCCACAACAACAGTCATCTAGGAGATTTCCATCTGGCAAATGTAAACAACAACCTTATAAAAAGAGATAGACCAATCAAACTAAACGGAGTGTTTGACTCTCAACAGGACAATTCCCATCTAACAGATACTTACTTTCTACCATTGACTACCACTGTAGGAGGTGGCGTTTCTTCAAATACCTTATATGGCGTTGACTTCAACACTGGTTTAAGTACTGATATCAACATTGATACCATCAACATCAATACCATCAACTTTGATGCCAACTCTACACAAGACAGCAAAGATTCTATAGCCCTTTTTGGAAACAGACTGGCAAACTTCCATCATGTGTGGTCGATGATAACTACAGATGCTTGGATCCTAAACATCATAGCCAAAGGTTACGTTATCGAGTTTTGTCAACTGCCTCCAACGGTGAAAGTTCATCTAACACCTCCATCTCAGGAACTGGAGAAAGAGATCTCTACATTGCTTCAGAAAGGGGCTATAGAAAAGATTCCAAATACAGAATTAAAAAGAAGCTTTTCATCATGGTACTTCCTGGTGTCAAAAAAAGACAGAGGACTATGCCCTATCCTTGATCTCAGAGGAGTGAATTATTACATCCATCCCAGCCATTTTTGTATGGTAACTCTCACTTCAATACTACCTTTACTGAAGAGGGGAGATTGTTTTGCAACCCTGGATCTCAAAGATGCTTACTTTCACATCTCCGTAAGACCAGACCACAGAAAGTACCTTCCCTTTGTGGTGGGGAAAATGGTGTACCAATTTCAAGTCCTACTTTTCAGTATCAGCATAGTGCCAAGAGTGTTCACCAAATGCATGGCAGTGGTGGCAGTATATCTATGTCAGAAAGTGATCATCCTATTCTCCTCTATAGATGATTGGTTACTCGTTGCATCATCTTGGGATCATTTTCTGCAACACCTAAAAGTATCAATAAATCTCATGCAAAGATTTGAGTTGATCATAAATTTCAAGAAATCACACCTCAAACTGACGAGAAGAATAAAATTCATAGGGGCATTGTTAGACTTGACAATACAATGAGCATTCCCTCCAGAGGACAGATGGGCAAAAATTTGTCATGTTCTAAAAAGACTGCGTCAGTGCCAGAGATCAAGAGCAAGATTAATACAGGTAGCTCTAGGTCTAATGGCATCAATGATGCTAGTGACATGCAAAGTTGAGAATGCATCCACTTCAAAGATAGTTTCTCCACAATTTCAACCCACTTTGTCACCTGCAATCGAAATCCTTGATGGTACTGCAACCAGTAATTCAATCCCTGAGCTGGTGGCGGAATCCAAACAATGTACTGAAAGGAATGCCATTTTTACCTCCTCTACCTGCAGTAGTGGACTACATTAGTACCTACAGTAGTGGTGACAACAGATGCATCCCTCAACAGGTGGGGGCACATATGACCAATTTGACAATAGGAAGCTGTTGGACAAGAATGGAGTTGATGTTACACATCCGTGCTCTAGAATTTTTGGCAGTGATAAAGGCATTCCAGGCCTTCAAATGACACCTTCAAGGACAGTCTGTACAGATAATGACGGACAATACAACAGTAATGTATTATATCAACAAGCAGGGAGGAACACAATCCCATGTGTTGTTAACACTAGCAATTCAACTCTGAGATTGGTATCTCACTAGGAACATTCTTCCTTCAGCAGTTCACTTGCCAGGGAAAGAGAACATACTGGCAGACGAATTAAGAACACCCCTGTCATGTCATGAATGGAAGATACACAGAGATGTTCTTAAGGACTTATTCACCCACTGGAAGACTCCCAACATCAACCTCTTCGTGTCTCGGGAGAACAAGCAATGCAGTCTGTACTGTTCCTGACAGATAAAAGGTGAACATTCCTTGGGAGATGCATTCCTGTACAGCCGGATGGGTCCGAGAGTTTATGCATTTTCTCCATTACCTCTCATTACAAAAGTAATCGCAAAGATACGTCAGGATCAAGCAGACACAAGTTGATCATGCCTTAGCAGCCAAGACAACCATGGTTCGCAACGCTGATGCAGTTGTCAAGAGGTTGGTATCAAATGCTTCAGTACAGACCAGACCTGTTAAGCATTCTCAATGGTACCGTCTACCATCCAGATGTACGGTCTCTACGATTAACAGCTTGAAATCTTCTGGCCTAGATAAGATGCCTAAAAGTTTTTGAACTATTATTCTTGCAGCTCATAAGTCTTCTACAGCTAAATCTTATACATATATGTGGAATCTTTTCCTTCAGTACCTGGAAGATAATAATTGCCATTTAAATGCATGCAGTACCATTCAGATACTTTTGTTTTTATCACATCTCTACAAAAAAAACCAAACGATCACTGTCATCCATAAAGTGTTATTTGGCAGCTATTTCTTGGCACCTGCAACAGATGGGGAAACCTTCATGTTTCCTAGACCTTATGGTGAAAAGATTTCTGCAAGGCTATAAAAATCTCCATCCACCCATACAGCCACCAGTACTGGGGTGGGATCTGAACTTGGTGTTAACTCAGCTGACCCAAAGACCCTTTGAACCAATGGCAGCCTGTGAAATTAGACTACTCACACAGAAAACAGCATTTCTAGTAGTGATCACTTCTGCCAGAAGGGCTAGTGAACTGTGTGTTCTTCAAGTTGATCCTCCCTATTTAAGATTTCATAGAGGAAAGTGGTGCTTAGGCCAGAGATAACTTTCCTACCAAAGGTTGTTTTATCTTTCCTTGTTAACCAAGCCATTATTTTAAAACTGTAAGGGATCACTCTACTAGAGCTGTTGTGACATTGACAGCTTTTTTGCAGGGGGTTCCACTGCATGAAATTTGCAGAGCCGCCACTTGGTCACCACCAGTGACTTTTATTTCTCATTACAGGGTTGATAATAGAGATATAAGCGATTCAGTTTTCGAGAGAGCATTGTTGTCTTCCACTGTTGTGTGATGTACTTTTTTTTCTGAATGTACATTCAAACCTAGTGTTATTAAAGTTGTGTTCCAGTTTCAATATTTGAGTTTTATTGGCATGACACAACCCATTTCCTAGAATTAGCTTTCTAGTCTCCCTATTGTGTGAGTCACAGAGACCACGAAGAAGTAGAACAGATTGCTTACCTGTAACTGGGGTTCTTCGAGTGGTCATCTGTGAATTCACACAAGCCCCCCCATCCTCCCCTCAATGTGTCTTGCTTTAAAGATTAGTTAATGTGCTGCCACAGGCGGTGAAGGAACTGACCGTTGGAATGGGAGGGGGGTTATATCCTCAGGGAGGGGGAGGAGAAAACTGCTAAAACACCTATTTCTAGGTTTCGAGAAGGTTCCAAATGCTGTACTGTGCAGGTGCAGATAATTTTATTGTGTGAGTTCACAGATGGCCACTTGAAGAACCACAGTTACAGGTAAGCAACTATTCCTCACCACATAAAAGCACCTTTGGGTAACTGCCTCTCTGGATATTTTGTTGAGGGGTGTACCTTCTTGTAGATATCTCTTTTAAACCTGTATAATTGAATAAACCCAAATAGTATTTATCTACCAAATTATCTTTCTTTCCAGAAAAAGGGGATCTTCCTAACTGCTGCTCCCCTGAAACTTCTCATCATCCAGGAACATGAAGTATATGCCACATTACACTAACTAAGCCATGGGATTAGCATCAAAGCTTGCATTTCCTGCCCTCTTAATTATTGGTGGGAAGAGCAAACATTCTGCCTTACCACAAAGAGAATGCAAAAGGTGTGGCATATGGTAAGTGAGAGAAAGAGGTTTCGTTTACATCATGTTCTAGGTTTATCTAATTTCCCTGTTGCTTAATGCTTATTAATTTTTTTCTCCATCCAAGGTGAGTGGGAGAGAAAATCCAAAAGCATGGTAGCAGCCAGTGTTTAATTCATTTCAGTTCTGTGTATGTCTGTTCATGAGTAAACCTAACTACAAAAGCTTTCAGATACTAAGGGCACAGCTCAGTTTTAGAACTGCCTACTTAGACGACATTAAATGTTAAATATGGACTGATAAAAGATAATTTCAGCATTTCCCATCTGCTTTAATACTAAGAAGAGATATCTCATATGTTTCTTCTGTGATATTTTCACTGATGCAAGGCTTCGCTGGAGGCAGGGAGCGCTGGTAGCTGTCAAGCTAGTGTAAGCTACTAACAGAACTCCAGTCTAAAAATGCATTTTTACTCAGGTTTTGGTCCTGGGTACCTTAAAAAAAGTACATGCTCCAGGAAAAATGTCTTTCTGAGCCCTTATTTCTCCAGCTGTCACAAATATAATATTTATGGGCTGGTGGCTAAACAAATGGCAACTATGAAAGTTCAGTCACATTTGAATTACAGAAATTATCTGAGCACCATGATATTTGGATCCAGTCCGGCCTTTGGGAATCAAAGGTTTTGCCCACCCTGATAAATAAAGAATTTTGGCAAGAAAAGTATATGGGTAGTATGATCATAAGTGACTGGAAAACAAAACTAGGAAACAGAGCAGAACCAAACACTGTAGGAAAATTTGGCCTAGGATCAAGAAATGACGCAGGAGACCAACTGACTGAATTTTATGAGTCCAAAGTTTGTTCATTGGAAAGATTTCTCAGGCAACCAAAAAAACAATTGTACTCATGGATGCCACCAGATGGCCAATACAGAAATCAAAAAGACTATGCACTTAGAAACAGAAAATAGAGATGTTTCATTCTCTTCACAAAAATAATACCAGGATCAAATTGTGGCAGAGACCATGAACTGCTATTACGGAAATTAGAGTAAAGCTTTTAAAAAAGAACATCATTGTGCCAAAATACAGCCTGAAGAACATCCCTGTAGAATTTAAAGACTATGTAAGAGATCTGTGCCACTAATCCTAATTGACAGGGAACCAGAAAAACTTTGGACTGAAATCAGGGATATTATCAGGAAATAATGCAAGAAGACACTGTCTCTAGCCAAAAAGAAAGAAAGGCATTATCAGATAACAGATGAAACTCTTCAAGCAGTCAAAGACAAATGAGAAGCAAAAGTAAATGGTGACAGAAACAGAATCCAAATCCTGAACACAATTGTTTAGCAACTTGTGCTTAGAGAGAAAGAGAACTATTGTAATCAATGCAAAGAAATATACGAAGATGTTACCCCAAAGTGTGGGTGACTCAGGGGTCTCTCTGCGATGCTAGTGCTCCTGTGCAAAGGAAGGGAATTATTAGCTCAAATTAGTCCTGTGAGAAGGGGGTAATCTGACAAGATCTCTTACACCAGTGTTTACCAGTACCTCTGCAGAGAAACACCAGACAGAGATCAAAAATTAAGCTTACTTGTGTTTTATTGGTGGAAATAATGAGACACACAAGATCCAAACAGTCACACAATCACGCAAGGCTAAATGAGGGAAAAGGGAGGAAAGTTGTATATAGCAAGATTTCAGTGTGTAGTGGATGTTATTTACCAATCTGGAAGAGCAGCAAAGAAACAGCAATGTGGCTTAGACTTGCGTCTAAGGACAGTACACAATTGGGAACTACAGTAGCAGAGTGGCAACGAGCAATTGGTGTACTGCGAATTGACAGCCCAAAACTAGGGGTTTATATACCTGATTTCTACCTGGAACTTAAGGGTGTGAATGGCTCACTGGTTAGGTAAACAATGAAGGTTGTAGAGTGGACAATGAGATCTGGAATGGGCTAATGGTCTTAGCATTAGGTGACAAAAGGCTAATGGTCACCCTGATAGCCTGGTGCTTGTTGGACAAGTTCCAGGACAAAGGAAGGGTTTGTTTGGTTGGAGGAAAAGAAGTTACAACAATGAGCAGTCTGGTGGGTATCTCCCAGTTGTGACTGTCCAAAAGGCAGGGTTGTTAAGGCTAGCTGCAAGCCTATTATCTTTGGAATTTCCTGGTAATTTCCTGACTATGACCTGGCTACTCTTAGAGGTGTCTTCTGACTTAATTCGCAGCACACGTGCTCAACTAGTCTTTTCTTCTTGTCCAGTTTGGCCATACAGCCATAGCAGGGCACGTTTTATATCACAGCTAATTAATATATTTTGCCAATTAAATAATATTTTGCCAATTAAACCACATCAAAGTGTGGGGGTTTATGGCATTTGCCTGCCTACAAAAGGAAAGCAGGGAAGGCACCAGCCTAGCATCCTATGGAAAAGTATTCCACAGGGTGTGAATAGCCACTGAAAAAGCTCTCTCCCATGTCCTTACCAGGACAGCCTGGGAAGGTGGCAGGACTGAAAGAAAGCCTTCCCCTGTGGATCCAAGGGCTCTAGCAGGTTCATAAATGGAGATGCAATTTTTCAAAATTAATCCCCAAGAAAGAGGATGTTGGGAATTGTAGTGACCATTGGACTATTGTGCTGATCTCTCACACAAGCAAAGTGATGCTCAAGATCATGCAATAAAGGCTTTTACCACCTACGCAGTGAGAAATGGCTGATGTCCAAGCTGGTTTCAGAAAAGGAAGAGGCACCAGAAATTATGGAACACACCAAAAGAATTCAAAGGGGGAAAGAAATCAACCTGTGCTTTATATATTAGAGCACTGCCTTTGACTGTGTAGAACATGAGAAATTGTGGTTTGCTCTAAAATAAATGCAAGTGCCACAACATCTGATTGTCCTGATACCTAATATAATCTGGACAAGAGGCCACTGTCTGGATAGAATGTGGGAAAAGAGAATGGTTTCCCGTTGGCAAGATGATCAGACTAGGGTGTTTTAAATCACCCTATCTGTTTAATTTATATTCCAAACACATGCGTATCATATGGAAAGCAAGATTAGATTTTAGAGGAAGGAGACGTTAAAATTGGGATAGGGAACATCAACAGTTTAAGAGATGCAGATGACGCCATATTACTTACAGCAATTAGAAAAGATCTGGAATGACTACTGATGCAAGTTAAGGAAGAAAGGGCAAAAGCAGCATTACAGCTGAACATTAAGAAGAGAAAAATAATGACCACAGATGAGTTACATAACCTTTCCATGGGCAATGAGGACTAGTTAAAAGATATCCTATACCTTGTCTCAGTCACCAATCAAAATGGGAGTTTTGTAATGACTCCATGTTGTTGCCAGTATTCAGCCAATGCCACCTAAAGGAAAACCAAACGATATAAAGCCTAATGGGTAGAGCAGCAAACAGTTTCAATGTAGGCTGGACTCTGCATTGACCCAACAATCCACACTTGAGAGAGTATTCAGGGATACCAATATTCTGCTGAGAAGCTGAACATGGCCATTTCCAGCAGTGAAGTAAATATAGTAAGTGGGAGAGGGAGATGAGAATGGCACATCTAAACACATTCCTAGATGCCAAATGTATCTTTCAGCAGTATGTTGGTCCACACAGTGATCATTCTTCAATCTCTGGATCTGTCATTCAATTAATATTATAATCCAGGGATCACACAGAGGCATAATTATGACTTTAAAAAAAGGGAACTGCCCTAATTTAATGACTATGAGGAAGGACCTGTGCTCTGTGGTAGAACATATCAATTCCTTCAGTTTAAAGGGCTGGGCATGAATTCTACCTGAAACCTTTAAGCACTGCCAGTCAGCATAGAGACAGATAGATAATCTAAGACAGCTTCAGTCTTTATATTCCTGTGGCCTCTCTCCCAGGGTTTTTGAAAGCAGCGACAGCTCACAGATCAGCGACATAATAATACACTCTGTATTTTATTCCATACATTAAAGGAGTTACCCAAGGTGCTGTACTATAGCCTCCAACTGGACGCAGCACTCTTGAGACCAAGAGTGTATGCTATATATATTACATCCTGGTTCTAGTAGTATATTGATAAATTGACCAATATGATTATGCGATGGACTCTCATTACTAGCATGAAGGGGCTAATATGATCTCTTGCAAATTACACAGTTACAACACTTTGATATCACTGTAACTGTCATGACTCCATCTGTGGAGTTTGGTAAGATATTTAGAATTTTCTATTAGAGTGTTACCCCAAAATGTGGGTGACTCAGAGTTCTATCCATGATACCAGTACCTCCGTGTGACAATGGGGAATTAATTAACCCAATGAGGAGGCCTGCGAGGGGATGGTAACCTAACAAGATCTTTCCACCAATGTTTACAGCAGTGGTTCTCAACCTGTGGGTCCCCAGATGTTTTTGGACTTCAGCTCCCAGAAGCCCTGAGCATTGACCATGGTGGCTGGGGTTTCTGGGAGCTGAAGTCCAAAAACATCTGGGGACCCACAGGTTGAGAACCACTGGTTTACAGGGTCTTGCAGAAAAGAACCAGCCAAAATGAGTTAAAATGTGTTTTATTGAAAGTTCACTCCACACGTAAAAGATCTAAACACTCAGACACTTGCACAAGAGCTAACCAAAGGATAAAAGGAGGAAAGTTGTAGATAGAGGAGTTTTCAGGGAATGGGCAATAATTACTGAGCCAGAGAGCAGCAAAGAAAGCCGTGGTGTGGCTTACACTAGCACGAAGGACAGTACTCAGTCAGGAATAGGAAAGACAGCATGGTGTTCAGCAAGCAAGATATTGCACCAAACTGCTCTAAACAGGTGCAGGGGAGGGTATACCCAAAATCTACCTGGAGGGAATGGATATGAATGGCTCTCTGGTTGAGCAAACAATGGAGGTTGCCACATGGGCAATAGGGTCTGGATGGAGTTAATGGTCTTAGTGTCAGGTGAGAAAGAAGTTAATGGCTGTTGTAATAGCTCTGTAATTGTGGACAGGTAAGGGAACAAGACAAGTAAACATCCAGGTGCAAGGAAGAAGGGCTGAAAAGTGTTTTGGTGAGAACGTTCCTTTGCTATTGTGTAGTATCCAATGTTACAACTTCAGCTTAAGCCTATTATCTCTGGAACTACCTAGTAATCTGTCTGACAATGACCTTGGCTACTCCTAGAGAAGATCTTCTGACCTACTTTGCAGCACACATGTTCAGTCAGTGATTTCCCTCTGCCCAGCTCAACCTTCTAGTCACCTCAGGATCCATTTTACATCAACACCAATTAATGTGTTTTGCCAAATAATTATATTTCACCAATTAAACCATATCTGATCTGGAGTGTGTGCAGTCTGATAACAGGAGAGGTTTAGTTTGTCACTAAACTACAAATTCCAGGATTCCATAGGGTGCAGCCAGGTCAGTTAAAGTGCTATATTTGTGCAGTGCAAAACAGACTGAGAAGCTGTTATGATTCACTTTATTCATCTCCTGCCCCACTTTGTCTCCCAGCCAGCACTCAAGGCAGATTGCAAATTAAAACAGATATAGGTAGAAACAAAACATTTGATTAATCTCTCAATAAAATTTAAAAAAAGTGAAAACATGCACCTATGTAAATAAAATAAAGTTTCTTGCTGTATCAACATCAGCAAAGAAGAGCTGGACAGATTTACACCAAATTTGAAGGATATGTTTGAAAGGGTCTGATTTAATACATAGGCTACATGGCATACATGGAATTCAGTGGGGGTGCTTCTGGGGGGGGCATCACAATTATTCTTTCATTAATACAGAACAGACTGTTTGGAGGCCAGTGGTGAGAGACCTGCTCTCTCTGGAAGCAACAAACACTGATATAGAACATCAAAAACACTGGGGTTCCCAAACAGATAGCCATCATCCACAGCACTTGAAATTGAACAGTCATTAACAATACTTAATGCTTCTACCAATCAATGCTAAGTATTTCTGCAAATCCACAAGAAGTTCAGAAGATATCCGTGTTGTTCAATGTGTAAAGTAATGCATAACCACTTTGAAAAGTTATTTATGAATGACTCTCCTCTCCCTCCATGGGTGCTTTTGGCATATTAAGAAATAGTCAAAGCCTTTTTTCTTCATGTAGACACCTTCTTTTCTGAAATAAGAATCAGTAGATAGAAGGAGAACAACAGAACTCATTCAGAGGTATTTGGCTACAATCTATAAATCATTTTACCATATAAAATTATTTTGTTACCACACAGCAATGGGAAAGAGAAAGCATTGATGCAAATAAATACTATTTATTTTGTAGAAGTTTTTTTTAAAAGAAATTATTGTATTTCAGGGAACAGATCAAAAGTGAAAAATCATTACCAAAAAATTTGCTCAGTCCTCTGATTCACTGAGAATATCTGTCCCAGATTTTTTTTTTTCAATATACCTCCCTCAACATTTGTAAAAAAAAAAATGCTAGGCTTTTGTTTTCATTTTAGAAAAAAAAGACATAATATGATCAGACCAAGTAGCAGGAAGGGTGCAGCTCTGACACCATTCTTGTTGACCTGGCCTTTGCACCACAGTTCAAATTCTTCAGCTATCATGTTGAATAGACGGACTTTGACTGTAAACTTGCAGCTAAATCCACCTCACGGGATTGCAGGAAATATAAAAGGCGAGGGGTGTCTCCTTGCTGTTTACTGAATTCCCTGGAGGACATGTGTATAATGAACTAGGAAAATTACAGACATCCTTTTCCTTGTTTAGATTTTATACCGCACAAATAGCTGCTAAGCTACCTGGAGTCGTTCCCCAGCATTTGGAGTTGTCCCTGCTAGGCTCTCTGCTAGACTTAGAGCTCTGTGTATGTGTGTGTGCAGGCGCCCGCACATACTACTAAACAACTACTGACGCAATCCTGACGGTGTTAATCAAACAACTTTTCTTCTTCAGCTAACAACGGGCCAACCGAACAACGCAGGGTTACCCTCCCCTCCCCACCAAAAACCTCTCAGCAAGATGCTCCCATGTCCCACGGGGGTGGGGGGGGCGCAGCGTGCAACAGAACTGCCCACCATCTGGGCGGCACAGAAGGGAGGATTTCAGCAGGCGGTGTGTGACAAGCAGCACCTGCCGACATTCCCTCTTCTACGCCGCCATTACAGGTACAGCCGGGAGCGCTGCGCAGTTTTCACTCTGGCAGCCCTAGTGTTAAATACAGGCACACCATGTTCTTGTATAACCGCCGAAAGGGAGCCGCGGCCGTTCCCGCGCTCCAGGCCTTGGCAGCAGGAGAGCGGGCCGACCAGCTCCGCAAAAGAGACGCAGTCCCGCCTCTTTGGGTAGCGGGAGTGGCGACCGGGAGGAGGAGGGCATTTAAGCTGGGCGCCCCGAGAGGCACGCAGCGAAGCCGCCTTCAGCAACCAACGCCGGTGCCGCCTCCCGCGGCTCTTTTTCCCCTCCTGCTGCCGCAATGGCGAGCTCCAGCAGGCCTCTGTCCGGGAAAGTGTGCGTCGTGACGGGCGCTTCGCGGGGCATCGGGAAGGGCATCGCCCTGCAGCTCTCGGAGGCGGGCGCCACCGTCTACATCAGGCTCGGCACCGGGAGGCCCTGGAGCAGGCGGCGGCCGAGGTGCGAGGCCGGGGCGGGAAATGCGTGCCGGTGGTGTGCGACTCTTCGCGGGAGGAGGAAGTGGCGGCGCTCTTCGAGCGCGTCGGGAAGGAGCAGGAAGGCCGCCTGGACGTCCTGGTCAACAACGCGTTCTCCGGCGTGAGCGCCATCACCGGGGAAATGGGCTTGCCTTTCTGGGAGAGCTCGACCGCCCTCTGGGACCAGGTCAACAACGCGGGCCTGCGAGGCCACTACCTCTGCTCGGTCTACGCCGCCCGCCTCATGGTGCCCGCCGGGCGCGGGCTCATCGTCATCGTCTCCTCGCCCGGCGGGATGCGCTATATGTTCGACGTCCCCTACGGAGTGGGCAAATCCGCCTGCGACCGCATGGCCGCCGACTGCGCCGTCGAGCTGCGCCCCTTCGGCGTGGCTTGCGTGGCGCTGTGGCCCGGCCTTGTGCGCACCGAAAGCCTGGAAAAGGAGGCTCAGGGCGGCACCTCGGCCTTCCTGAGGAGGCTGAAGGACAAACTGGTCGCCATAGGAGAGTCCCCGAAGTGAGCGGGAAGTGCGTCGTTGGGCTGGCCTCGGACCCTGAGGTCATGCGCCACACGGGCAGAGTTCTCCTCAGTCCGGACCTGGCGCGCCTTTACCGGTTCAAGGATGTGGATGGAAGGGAAGTCTTCAACTACATTTCAGTCCGGGAGATTCTTACAGAACTGATGCCCAACCTGTCCGTCCTTTTCCGCCTCATTCCGAGGTTTATCTGCATCCCTAAGTGGGCTCTTGCCCTTTATTCTAGCAAATTCTCTGTGTACCCGCCGCTCCAACCTCTTTACGTGAAATCAAAAAAGGCCTGATACCTGTGTTATGCAGGGTTATGGTTATGTCATACATCAATGTTTTTTGATTGTTCAAGATTCTATCCTGACATTTCCCCAATGGAGAATTGTCCACCCCTCCCCAAGTCATTTGCAAGTAGTTTGGAAACTGCTTTGTAATTTTCCTGTGAACCTAAAGGTTTGCTGGAAGCATGTTTCCTCCAGGTTCAAGAAACTGAAGCCTCTCTGTAGTATCTCCTTTTTTCGTGTTGGCTAGGAAGCAGTAACTTTAATTCTTTGTTCATTTATTAGTCTAATTTTGAGGCTTTCACTGCATCATTATTCATTCATGTATTTGGAATGTATTGGAACAAGATGTGATACACTATTTTGCTATTAAATATACTTTTTTGGCAGTTTTTGGGTTGTCTGGAAAAATGTTAGCCCAGTTTATTGTGCCATATTCCACTTCCTCCCATGTCCCTCCTCTTCTTCCTCCCCCACACCCAGTGGGTGGCCAGGACATGTTAGTTTCACCGCAGGCAAGGCATAAATGCTTGTTATATACTAGCAGGAAGCAGAAAGACAGATTTATCATGTGAAAACGTATGTATAGTTTATCATGATCTGCAAATCACATGAGCAATTGCAAAGCACACATTATCTACATGTAAGGGACAGGACAAACATGTCAGCTTTGTCACCTTCTGTTCTGACTGATCTCAACAAGGAGAGGGGATATTCTGCAGAAAAGAGCCTCCTTTCTCCATGGCCGCTCACTGGATCATTTGGAATCCTAATTTTCTAACCTAAATTAAAGATAGTACATCCACAATTAAGGAGACTAAAAGGAGTGGCAGTAGTGAACCAGCTGTTCTTGCTCGTTTTAATTAAAGTGCAATTGCCTCTGAGATTTAGCTCTTAACTTTTAGGTCATTGCTTTTATCCTCCCCTCTGGAGCAACAGAAAGCAGGCTTGCTGTGCTTTTGAGTTACAACTCATCCTACTGCCTCAATTACTTCTCTAAACCACCAAGGCAGACCCTATGTCTAAACACAAATATGAGCTCCACTGCAAACTCATGAGAGATAGAGGTGGCATGCCCATCTAGTAGCTCTTCCTTAACCTTACTTGTGAGAGTGAGATTAGACTCTTCAAAGGCTCTGAATTAGAACTTCATCTGGAAAGTTGAGGTCAGTAACATCACCCGTACACCTGGTTAGTTTACATTTTATGTCTATGAAGCAACAACTGTGTCTCCTGCCACTCTTTGTTGGACAGCTTCACTGTTAATTTTACAATCTTTGACTCATTGGACGGCTCCACTGGTAGAAGAGGACTTTGAGTCACTCTGTCTCGCTGGCTGCTATTAGCTGGACTTCAGCATTTCTACCTTTCCTGATCAATCCTGTAACTTACCTGTCTTCAAGTTACTTGTCAGCTTATGACAACCCCATGAATTTATTTTTTTAATAATTTTTATGTCAAACATTTAGTAATACATATCTCAATATTATGTTGTTTATGCAATTAGTTTCATCTATCAAAAATAAATTATCTACATACACCAAGTGCAATTATTGAGATTTAAATCTTATCAAATATTTTGAATATATAAAACCTCTATTCCCCTCCCTCCAAACTCCCTCCCATCCTTTATTGTCTTTTGTGTGGAAATTTATCTTCTCTCCCTTCTTCTCTCTCACCCCATCCTCCCTTTCTATCCCCTTTCCCTCTACCTACTATCCTTTCATCTGTGCTTTCTTCAAGTCTGACCTGCTCTCCGATGTTTCAACCAAACCTACAATTTGTGCATTATCTTTTTATTGTTAAGTGTCTAGATTATATTGTTTTATATTTAGGGTTCTTAATACCAAAAGAAAACTTCACTTGTCTAAGTATATATTGACTATTGTTATCTGATACATATTATCTAATAAAATCCTATAATTCTTCAATTCATCCTGCTTTTAAACCAGAACTGCTATAACCAAACTTGTCATATTGTCTATCCTATTACTATGGATGCCTTCCTTTTGCCCACTCTATAATTGGCTTACAATTCTTTCCAAACTGTTGATTTGAAGCTCATCAAATTTGACAACTTCTCCAATTCTAATAGGTCTGACATTTTTGATTTCCAGTCCTCAATTGAGGGTGCTTCTTTTCTTTTCCAAAATTGCACATAACATAGCCTTGCTGCTGTGACTAAGTAAAGCATGATTTTCTTTTTTGTTCTCCATTCCTCTTGTCCAATTATATTCAGCAAATATATTTCTGGGGACATTTCATATTTTATATTCAGAATCTTTGTAACTGAATCATGTACTTTCTTCCAATATTTCTTTGCCACTTGGCATGTCTACCACATATGAAAATGCATTCCAATCTCTTTTCCAGATTTCCAGCACTGACCACTTCCTTTGTAAGTTATCTTCTTCAATTTCTGTGGTGTCATGTACCAACAGTACATCATTTTATAAAAGTTTTCTCTCAAGTTCAGGCACAATGTGAATTTTATTATCTTTAATCCATATTTTCTCCCATTTAGATCATTCTATATTATGTCCAATATTTTGTACCCACTTTATCATAGGTTCTTTGATCTAATTCCAATTCTCTCGTTAATAGCACTTTGTATAATTTGGAAATTCTATTAGTTGGTCTCCTAGCTTATTCTTTTTTTCTTCAAATCCTACGAATTTATTATCCATTATAAACCTTTCTTTTAGTTGTCTATATGGGAAGGCAACCCCATGAATTTCATAGGGTTTTCTTAATAATTCTTAAAAACTTGCCAGTCCTTTCTTCTGAAATACAGCTTACAGTACCTGGCATTCATTGACAGTCTCCCACCAAAGTACTAACCAAGGCTGACCCTGCTTGGCTTCCAGGATGAGACAGCATCTGATGCCTTTAGGGCAGTGGTTCTCAACCTGTGGGTCCCCAGATGTTCATGGACTTCAGCTCCCAGAAGCCCCAGCCACTATGGTCAATGCTCAGGGCTTCTGGGAGCTGAAGTCCACGAACATCTGGGGACCCACAGGTTGAGAACCACTGCTTTAGGGTATTTAGGACCTGTTACTTTTTGTAGGGCATATAAATCTTGATTTTGGCTCTTTTGAGGAAAAGAAACTTGCACCTATTTTTGGCTTAGAGATAGAAGGGCTACTGAGAAACACTTGTGCTCCCAAGTCCCATTTCTAGGGATCCTAGGAAGAATGGAATAGGGGAGAGTAAAAGGCAGGCAACAGCATCCAGAAGGAGCAGCTCCAGCTATAAAAAGTGGCAGGGAGGAAGAGCTCTCAAAACAATGTATAGTTGTTGTTGTAGTAGTAGTAGCAGCAGCAATAGTGATTTTATTTAGTTTATATGATTTGGTATAGACACAAATGTGAAGAAGTTTTGGATACTGGTCAGCACTCTAACACTGGTGTAATTTGCAAGGCAGTAGGTTGCTTGAACAACCATAATAGATGGCAAATCCAAGTGCATGAGGGGAGGTTGGGGAAAAGGCATTTTTTCCCGAGTGACAAATGCTTGATTGAGAGTTCTGGTAACATGCAGTAGTACTCATCATAAAGCCCAAAATTGAGTAGGCTCTTTTACAATGGGAAATTTATATTTCAAATCTGTTCTCTTGATCCTGAAGTACATTTGCATATTCCTAATGTAAAAAAATAATCTAGACAAATTTCTGAGAGCAGTTGCCCTAAAACCCCCAACAACTCTCTGTAGTTTGTATTATAGGATACTAAAGGTATCTTTGGTAAGCTGGAAGCTCTGTGCTGGGCAGGTAGACCAGAAGAACCTTCTCTAAACCAATATTTACGCAGATGAGAAGCAGAATGTAAAGTATGGTATAAACAACTAGAAACTATCCTGAAACATACAAGGTGCAAGCATTTGCTATTCTGGTGTTCAGACAATAATTTGAGTGTTCATGTGTGTCTGTGCAGGTGTGGTTTTTCCGAGCCACTTGTGGACAAAAATAATAAAAGTAGTATACTGGCATAGATACTATTCACAGCACAACATCTACTTAAGAATATCTGATTATGTATAATGCAGAATACATCTATCTATACCTGCATTATTCTCTTTCTCCATACCCAGGAAAAGATTCAGGGACAGAGGGTCAAACTGTTATGTTAACCACACATTTAAAGTAGTATACTTAAAGCTGTCACTTTTTATTTTGAGGAGAAAGCATCTCTGAACTGATGCTGTGATTCTGACCCAGAGCAGAATACCTTGCCACTTTCCCGAAGGGTAGATAAAAATCATGATAAAGAGAAAGAAACAGATTTCTAGACTTTATTTTTGTAAAACAAAACAAAACAAAACTATCAAATACTGATTTACTTTTAACACATTTAAAAACAGTAATTAAAACTTAACCTTCCCTTCACTGTTGTATAAAAATAACAATTAGAACTAAATCTAATCATTACTTAACAAGCTAGCTAAACTTATACTTAATGTTACACAAATTAATGCCTCTGACACACTCAAGTTACTTACAACCAAATATGAAAAACCAGGAAACTCCCATTTCTCTTTCAGTCTACAGATAAAAATGAAAGACAGACTGTGAAAACAAATTTAGTAGAAATTTTAACAATGCACATTAATTTGCTTTTGAGATTAAGAATTAAAAATGGAACATGCTTTTTTAAAAACTTGGAGAAAGTCAGCAGAATTGTTGTGCCCAAGATTCAACACCTTCTATATCTAGATGGTTACCTGATGACTTATGTGTCTGATGCCCTATCTGCTCTTTGGGGAACATCCTGGGTATAACAACTGTGTAAAATCCTAAGGTGTCCACAGAAGGGCTATATAAGTATGTATATTTTTAAAGACAGATATCACACAGCAATGTTACAATGGCAGATGTGAAATCTTATGTAACAGTTGAAATCTTGTTTGAGTAACTAATGCCTCAATCCAGGCCTTAGTCCCATCCAGAACAGAATCATTGAAAGTTATGCAAGTATAGATTTCCTAAATTCCCTTTGGTTCACTGGGTCTACTGTAGATGGGAGTAACATCTGAATTTAGGAGTAAATGCTGTTGAAAGACAGTGATTTACTACTTCCCATTCCCCTAAAGTCTGGATCGTTTGCAGCCAGACACAAGTAATGAATGTATCTTATAACACTATTTCCTAAATAAGTAGAAAGTTATTTCTGAAAATTATACAAATGATGCCTTCATAGATGTTGTAAATTGTTCTGAATTGCAAATATATTGAAGTGATCCAATTTGCACCATTGCTTAAAATCATGTGAAGTAGTATTGGGGTAACTATATTTGGATACAATGATTTAAATGAGGGTTTTCTCTGGCAATTAATAATTTTAATGAAATTAAATCAATTCACCCTTCTTTCTGTCAACAATACTCTTCCCACAGTTTCTTTTTACTATGAAAGGTATTCTTTCTAGTAACCATAACCAAACTTAGGAGACTAATAGTGGGGAATAGGGGAGCATTTTCTGTAGGAAACAAGCTTAGGCTCAAGCCAGATGGGTGATGCTAGTAGATGCTTTTCACCTTAAGACATGATTAGCTTAACGTGTAGTTTGAAGTAAAGAAGGCAAGGAAGAACTTCCACACTGTGCAGGCATCTGGAAATATTTCCACTTGAAAAGGCTTTTGTCAGCTGTATCCTTTCTTATAGGGACTATTGCTTATGAATAGATGGACAAACAGGTCAAGGTATTAATAGCTGATAATTTGACTATTTAGTGAAGGCCTACTGCCAGCCTATTAAAGGCCTTACAGAAAAAAACAAATCTTACAACAGGTGGAAAGGTAGTTCATTGAGGGACACTTGTTCATATTATTTCACAATGTAGTCTGTAAAAGAATATCATTTAATGACTTTGTATACTATACTGAACTGCCTATCATGGGTGGAGTACTGAACAGTATATGACATAAGAAGGCACTCAAGAGTGTCATGGGTTTATTGGGAGCAGGTAATAGTAACATGACAATACCGAGATTCAAGAGCTGGCTCTGGCTTCCATTCCAGTGTATTGTCATCATCTTCCCTTCTGTTGCAAGTAAATCCATAAGATGATGCTGGTGGTGGCACAAAGGCTACTTTCAGATGCAGGCTGCTAAACATCATCCATACTTAGTGTCATTTCTTCTTTAATGGATTTTATGTGTGGGCAGAAAAGTCAGAAGAAGCAGTAGGACTACATGAGGTGATTACAAATAGAAGATACTATGTAGATGGTAAAAATTTGCAAGTGAGGAAGGGTGAAAGTAAAATAACTCGGACTACAGACCATTTCCTAACCATAAACAGTGTTCTTTGTAGTTATTGTAAAGCATTGTTATGGAGCCCTGGCAAACTCTGCAATAGGCAAACTGGATAACTTTGATCCAGCAATCTCTCTAATCTTCCCCGGAACAGTCCCTGCTCCTTTCCCTTCAGCCCAGAATAACAGATGGATGCTAAGGTCCTAAAAGGCCGAGCCAATGCTGGCTATTCTTACAATCATCAGTTCCCAAAGATGGTTGAGAACAAGTTTCCTTTTTTAAGTGGAGGTATTAAAAAAAAACAAAAAAACTAATGTAGCCTATCATTTTAGCAAGAAGCAAATCACTAAAATCAAATTGTAATGATAGTCAAGCACAGCTTTTGGGCAAAGTGAACACCCAAACAGCTTTTATTTCTGCTAGCAAATGGAAGTGACATAGTTTCCGAAGGTATCTCAGCTATTGGATGGATTATCACTCCTTGTAATAATGGAATTCAGCAGGGCAAAAGCAGCTGGGGAATAGAACAATCCAGAACCAAAGAATGGTGAATGAAAAATCAAGCTTCCATCAGGAATGGCTGCTGTAGAATGTAGTGCATTATTTTAAAGATGGAAACGAAGACCTGGAAAAAACAATGGCAGTATCTGAAACATACAAAAGCAGGCTGCTACAAGCAGCTTCAGTATATACCAGTCTGTACACCTCATAATGAACAGCAAGAGTCAAAATACAATGTACGCCCCAAACTCTTAATTATTGCCTTCAGTTACACAGACCGTTTCCCAAACATAAACAGGTAAGTGTTGTAGCCAATTACACTGTTGTGAAACATGCAGATTCTGGACAGCTTTTACCTTTGTCTGGACTGCTAAACTCAATCCTTCAATTAAACATAGAAGACAGGTGCTCATAGCATTTCTGTCCCAAGGATCCCTACCTCAACAATGTCTACTCTCTGATTGCCCCATGCACACTATGAGGCATTGCTAAAGGCTCAGCCTCACCTGCCACTGTTTAGCATTTGTTTAGTCACACTGACTTAGGGCCTAAAATGGTGTCTGATGACTTGCGAGAGTGATACAATAGTCCCTGCTCAGTACTCATTCAATAATCCACCAGGACGAAGGTTGCAACCTTCTGAAAGGGCCGGCTGTGTGTGGGAAATGGAAACCAAGATGTGTGTGGCCCACAAAGTTGACAGTGGATTGATCATAAAAGGGAACAGACTTCCAATTATTTACTGTTTCCAGAAGAACGAAGCACCACTCCTCAATCTTCTTTCTTTAAATGACTTCAGCTGGAATATCATGGAATTGACAGAATATGTCTAGATGGGTGACAACAGTTATTGAAACAAGATGGAATGAGAATTCACTCAACAGAGTGACATGTTTCCAGTTGCTGGGGTAAGAGAGCACTATATCCCAATTGAGTGGCACAGTGGTTAAATACCAGTACTGAAGCCACAAAGTTGTGAGTTTGATCCTGCTGGGCTCCAGGTTGACTCAGCCTTCCATCCTTCTGCAGGTCGGTAAAATGAGTACCCATCTTGTTGGGGGCAATTAGCTAATACATTGTAAACTGCTTAGACAGCACTTAGCTGATAAGCGGTATAGAAATACACATGCTATTGCTATTTATTTAGAGCATGTACACCCCACCTTTCCACAAGGCTCCCACAGTGGCTTACAAACTGGTAATCTGACAATTCCCTGCCCTAAGGCTTCATGTTCCAATCATGTCAGGGAGTGTGGCCAGTTGCTGTTGTTGCCATGATAACTTGAAGTACATTTCCATAAAAATCATAGTTAAAACAATGCTTGTATCTCTGGCTACTTAGTACGTAGTTGGACTCAACTATGGGTGAGAAATCTGAGTTACAAAAAATCACTAATGGATTTATTGTGTTTTAGCATGCATAGCTTTCACCCCTATGAAACAAAGAAAGCATCTTAGCACTGTTACCCTTTGTATATTTCAAGGGTGGGCAAAGAGTGCCTCCATGGCCTGCTTGTGATTTCCAATGCAGTTTTTGCTATCTACAAGTCCCACCTGGAACCCCCTGCGATGAAAATCAACTTCCCTATGAAGAAGTTGATTTTACCATTCCCAAAGGCTTCCAGGAGCAGTTGTACTGCTCTAAAACAGGACAGTATTCATCCAAAAGAACCAGATGTGAACTTCTGAATATTTCTGATTCAATTTTTAAAAGAACATATTCAACAGTAGGCCTGGCATGGCTTCCAGTAGCTCCTGGAGAGTGAAAAATTCGTTTCACCAGACTGTTGGAAGTTGCATACCCTGTGTTGGTAATTTAGAACATGCTGATGCTACTGTTCATAATCTGGTATCAGAGAGAAATCACTCAGAGTTTGCTTTTCCTGCAACATTTATTGTGAAATGATCAAAAAGATAGCACGTACACTGCTCAAGAGTCTATGTGAACACACCAGAAATCTCTCCGGCAACTTTTTCCCACTGCCATTCTTCAAGGTTTTTATTTATTTACTTCAAGGAATCTTCTGAGCTGTGAAAAGTTGTGAAGCTTTCCTACGAGCCTTATAAATGGAAAACAAGGACAGTTAGACTGTAGCATTATTATTTTTATTCACACCATTTAATCAGAAGACTCTTCTGGCATACTTACAGTTTTCTCTTCCACTGACAGCACACCATCCACGGCAACTATTTGGTACTGTTTATGTTTTAAGCCTCCCACAAATCTTCGAAGCAATCTGAGACTGTTTCCATCAATAGCTTTTAACAGTTTTTGCATTTCTTGTGAGACAGAACCTGGATCAAATATTAGTAGACACAAGCTTTTGTTCTTCCTTTCTTCTATTCCAATAATAGTACGGCTGTGGCCTAATTTCAGATACAGATGCAAAACAAATATACCACAAATTATGTCAGAGAATGCAGGCATTTTTTGGTGGTGCTCAGACTACAAATCCCTTAATGAAGTCCTAAATTGCCACACAGAACTGCATCTCATCTTAATATCTTGGTCCCACAGTTTTCTTTTAGTATTTAGTGTTTACTTGTGGTCGTCATACAAATTTAATTTATATCTAAACCCTCTTCAAATAATCATGTTCAATTTATTTTATTTATTGAATTCACTTATTTACTTATGTTCAAAGCAGCTAACACCACCACCAAAGTTTACAACCAATTATACAATGGTGTATCAACACATGGCATTAAAACAGCATAAAGCCAAATCCAGACAAGTCAACATTACAAATCAAAACTTAAAATCCAATCAGTGGTAGACTCAAAATGTTGTTGAAAAAGATGTGTCTTTAGACATGGAGAAAATCTGAACACTGATTTTTCAGGCCAAGGAGTTCCCTTTTACCAGTAGTACCAGAGAAGACAGTGGTACTTGGAAGAGGCCTTCATCAAAGCATTTAAAAGGTTGAGGAGATTCACATGAGAACAGATAATTTTTCAAGTAGTTCAGTCCAAAGCTGTTCAACTGCACTCAAGAAACATACTACCCAGTATACATTAACAGAGATGCAGTTACAGCACAAAAGTGAAGAAAAACCCAACACCTACAACAGCTTGTTTTGAAGTAAGCAGTGATGTTACTGGAAAAAAAAAGAACAGTTATAATACATCTGAGGGAAAAATAGACTGGCTATAATGTCATAACATCTGGCTCAAAGTGACAAGTTATGCTGGTAGGAATGGTGATGCAGCACTTCAGGAGTGGGAGAACTTAAATTATAAATCCTATCCATCTGCACTGGCTTGTAAAATTGTTAAAAGATCCATATTCTCCTCAGAACATTACTATTCTCCTCCACCAGTACAAATGTTCCCTGCCCTCTCCTTTCTTTTCTAGTTTTTACCACCTTTTTACAACAAGGAACAGAAGCATCCTGCAAGCCAATTTTGTGTTACTCATTTCCTGCCCCGCACAGAAAACATAAAAAGAAAAACCAAACACCTAGGATAAGATGCCATTGATATTATTGTCAAAAGACATCAAATATATATCTAGAGCACATACAAGCAAAGCATAACACGGGCATACTAGAGAAAAAGCCACCAGGAAGCTTTTACCATAAGAGATGATTCTCCTATAAAAAAGGAATTATCTTCAATCTTCAGACCAAGGAAATGGGTAGCAAGGGATAGCATACTAGTACCTCACTATACCTACTGTCTCCACAACTACATTGCTTTCATTCTTACAGGACTGCGTTCAGGATTATAGTCATTAAGCTATTTTCAATAGCAAACAAATTCAGTTGGTCAACTGGATACATGGTTTTACCATATCAAGCATCCATACACTAATGTGTACAGATACACCTAAGGATTACAAATTCTTCACCACCTCTGTAATGATATATTCTTTCACGATACGTATCCAAGAAATGGATACAGAACGATAATGGAACATTATATTCATGTATGTTTTGTAAAAGAGCAAGAAGGTAGGCAGCTGTACTAACCTTGGTGCTGGAGGTAGATTGGTGGCCGGGAGGAGCACACCACTTTCGCATTGTTTTCCTTGTCTGAAGAATAATAATTGAATACCCACTCAAACAAACGAGGGTGTGTTCCTGAAGGGCCAGTTGGCTGGTGAAAGTCAATGATCTGACATCTGTAAAACAGTTAATGGAATTTTTTTTTAAGATGCCATGTTTTAGGTGTTTTAGTTGGTAACTTTCACAATATCTCATATTTATCCCAAGCTTACAAGGCCCAATTCTAATCTGATTATAGTCACATAAATGATTCCTCTTAAGTTCTTAGTGTCACTATTGTCAGAAAGCCAAAATCCAAGCAGTCTTATTGTCACTGCGTCCTCGCAGTGCTGAGGAAAGGGACGAGCCTTTGCAGAGTCGTCCCATCCCCAGACAGTCACAAAGAAAAACGAAAGGCGTTCCACCTAAACGTTTTTCCCCTGAGTCTCTAGCAGTTTGTGTGTGTGCTGTAAACTGTGAGCCTCAGTGCTTTGCTGATGTTGAGAAAATGCCTGAGCAGCAGGCAGAACCCTGGTGGGATGCAATGCAGAGTGAAACGGATTCCATTGTTCAGCATGATGTGTATTCTCTTTGTAATTTGCCCAAGGGTGTGAAGCCAATTGACAGCAAATGGGTCTACAAGTTAAAACCCACTGCTGATGGGCAGGTGAAACAAAGCGCGCCTAGCAGCACACGGGTTCTTATAAGACATCAGTGATCTGGATCAGATCTACTCCCCGACTGTGAAAGCACAGTCCATCAGGTTGGTGTTTTCCATAGCAGCTCAGAGAAAAGCTGTCATCACACACTTTGATATTGCCACTGCCTATCTCAATGCCGACTTGGAGGAAGAAGTGTACATGCTCCAGCATGACGGATTTGTAGTAGAAGGGAGAGAAAATCAAGTTTGGCGTTTAAAAAAATCGCTTTATGGGTTACGGCAATCAGCCAGGTGTTGGAATATGTGTTTACACAATGCCCTGCAAGGGTGTGGGTTCAAACAAAGTCTTGCTGATCCTGCCTCCGCTCCCAGTTCCTCAAGAGTTAAAACAAAAGAGGAGGGAGGCACGCAGAGGAGAAGAGCTGTAAGTGATGTGCAGGGGTCTTGCACAGAGGAGAGAGAACGCGAGGTTCCTACTACTTGTAGGAATTGTTTAAGCTAGCAGGATAAAGTGTTTCCCATGAGAATGCTGTATGTAATCAGGCCGTCTGGAACATGCAGCTGTGATCATGTTATGTCTCTGAAAGCCTCATGTTATTGTACATGTATACTTAAACATGGTTTCTGAACAGGCTGTGTCTGTATTCCTTTTTTTGTCTGCTCTGTTAGAGATGGCTCCCTTCGCTGTGACTTAATTGGCTTGATTTATTACCCGCAACAAAGACTGTTAGATTGCTGGCTGGTTTCAGATGTGAAACCCTGGCAGGTTTTTGACACTTATCACTTGAGGTCATCTTTCAGAACAATCATTCATTCTATTTTTAATCTGTTGCCTGTTTTTAATTGTAATTGTTATCCTCCTGAACTAAAATGTAGCTCTTGCCAAGAAAGTACGCATTCACTAGTGAGAATTTTGGTATTTCCCGTACCAGATAGCCTCCACATGCAGAACAGATCAACAAGTATTGACCACTGGTTTCCTTTCTCTTTCTTTCTTTCTTTCTTTCTTTCTTTCTTTCTTTCTTTCTTTCTTTCTTTCTTTCTTTCTTTCTTTCTTTCTCTTTCTTTCTTTCTTTCTTTTTCTTAATGAAGGATTGCAAGAATGGGAGTAAGAAGAAAGTATCCAGCCAGCTATCAACTAAACTAATTTCCTTTAAAAGAACACACTTACTTCAGCCTGAGAGAAGTTAACAGTGAATAAATTTCACACGCTCCTATCCACGCCCTAGTACCCTGTAATCTGCCGTTGAAATGAGTAGCTCCTTGGGGATCAAAACCTTCCTTCCAGGCTTCTTCAATCAATGACTGTATTTTTGGAATACAAGGAACTGATGAGTTTTCTAGAAAAAAATGACAGAGAGCAATATGTTGCAGTCATAAAGGGGGAAAACGAATTTACTGTAAATTCCTTTTGTAGGATTTCAGAACGGGAAACATTTATTCCTGGGAAGAAAGACAGAACTTCTAGGGACAACCAAGAGGAAGAGCTTCCCCTCAGCTCCCCAGCTATCTAGCTGAGGCCCAAACACACAACAGAAAGATCTATCTCTTGCAGGCCAAGGCACACCTCCTCTGCAAGAACTTACATAAATACCGTCAGGGCTGGAAAGAGATTGCTAAAAACCTCCTACGTCAGGCACATTCATGAAACTCACTTTTAAAGAATCAACAGCTGCCACTGAGATCTGAATTGGGGTAATCACTACAATCATTCCAGAATGAAACAAGCTGCCATTGTTCACTTGTCATATAGTCACCAAGCCTGTCACCAAGCTCAAAAGGATTGAATACTGTGATTCTTACAAGTGCCATTAATGGACCATCAGAAGTCTCTGAACACCTTGCCTTAAACTGAGCTGTCGTCAGAACATGAAAGCAGCAGAAGACTAACTCTTGGTACTGCAGAAAAACTGCATTTGAGCAGTTTGGCAATAAAGGCACAGTCTCTGGAGATCTTCTGTATCTACTGAACAGATAATGGCAGTTGCTCCTCAGCACAATTTGTGCAAGCTAATTAAATCAGTAATGCCGATCCCAATACTGTGACTGAGGAAATAAAGTGCCATTGCTACTTTCATCTGTAACATTCTAATTAGTATGAGGAGTTGCATAACTCTCTGGTATATAGCCAAGCAACATCTTAGGTTCACTGCTTTGCCTCCACCCAGCCTGCATGCAAGGAGATGAGGAAAGATGTTCTAGCAGAACAGCAGTTCTCATCTTCAGCACTGTCTACCTCTTTCATAGGAGGGGCAGAATCCAAGTACAGGAAGCTGATCCAGAAGATGAATCCCATCTCTCCTGAGATATATGCTTTCTCATGAATATTCTGGGTTTTAATGTCAAGCACTGAAGTCAGGGCACACCTAAGTGTCTGCCTATAAGCACAGTGTCTCTCCCACAAAACAAATGCAATGTTGTTACAACAGTGGTAACTCAGGGCTGCCAGAAATCTGCTGCCTGCCAACCAGGCAGTGTTGGTATGCAACAGGAGGAAAAGTCCTTTCTGTCAACCAAACAAAAGCACTTTCCAAGAACAAAAGCCACCTATGTATCTTGAAACCACTCAGCCATCAGTTCCACTGAATCAAACAAAAGTAACACATTTTAAGAATGTGATTATCAAATGTGAGGTTGTATAAATATTTCTAATACTAAATCAGCAGAGCAGCCTTTATATCTGGCACAGTGTAGCAGCATAGATGCAAATGCAGTTAACTCTCATTTCAGCCATGAACTCACTACATAGAAAACCACTATTCCCCACCCCTCATTGCAGGGACAGAAACAGTCTGTGCCAATTTATTAAGATGACTGAAGAACTGCAACTAAAGTATGGTGAGATGAACTAGTGGGCTGATTCACACCCATTTTTCCCCATCAAGATTGTACACCTACACTGAGTTTCACACAATGTTCATCAGTATGAATGCTCCAAATGTTGAAAGGCACATTCCAGCAAAACTGGTTCTACAAACTATAATTACTTTCTTCCCAACATATAGTTTTATATGTAGGAATCTTTGTGTGTACGATGGAGACAGAAGAGTTTATGAGTCTCTGCTGACAGCCTGAAGTGATACAGCTCAGTACAAGTTTTTTCTTTCTCCTAAAGTTCCTTCTTCCTATACAGATATTGTAACTTAAAAAAATTCCTCCTCTGTTCATTTCTTCTACTCTCTCCTCCTCAAACTGTGCAGTCATAAACCTTATCCCTTATCAGCACAGGTTAACCACTTAAGAAAAGGTTTTTACTGCTCTTGACAAGTTAGTCCCTGAAATGAAACTGTTCTACTCAACTGCTACCTTAAGTTTTGTTCACTAGAATCATATGATTTATAAATTTACAAAGTTGGTCAACTGAACTTTGCATCATTTTCCATCTATGGGGAAAAGCCTTCAGATGATATTATTATACCTGCTTATTATGAATTTTCAACTCAGATTGCACAGAGATCAAGATGAGTGTGCAGTAAAGGTAAACAACAGAATATACTGTCAGCAAGTCTTTAGTCTGGCAAGTGTGGCACTGGCAATATAATCCTGTACCAAAGTACAAACCTTTTAAGCAGTCTTTATAGACACTGTTTCTCAAGAGAGAAGAAAGCAGCATTTGAAAGTTCCTGTAACCACAGCCCCAGCCTTTGTCTCCAGAAGAAAAGTGGAAGTGATCCACTCCTGCAGAAAGCCACACATGCTTTATGTCTTTACATTCATTCTGGTAGTACTGGAACAATGCTTCAATAATTCCTAATTTTTGAAAAGAAAGTGCAGGGAATGGGGGAAAAGATACTATATAAAAGCTTGCTTACTGATTAAATTCAGTAGTCATCACATAGTTCACAAGATGAAACCAGATGGAAAAAGTATTCTAGGCAGTGGGAAGTTAGCAAAGTCTGGAGAGAATACACAGCCAGCATGGTTTGGGCAAGTAATCTTGGCTTGCTCCAAATGAGACTATGAAAGGGGGATGTGGCTCTTCAAATGTTGCTGAACTGCAATGCCCATTAGCCCTAGCTAGCACAACAAATTGTGAACATTGATAGAAGTTCCAATAATCTCTGGAGAGCTGAAAGCTCCTCATTCTACTGTAAGAAATCTGCAATTAAAGAAAATTTAGTGAACAAATCATTAAATTCTGAAGCAAAATCAAAAGTTTTGATGCCAGCATGTTTATATTTTTAAATTCCCCATGCAGGCAAAAGAATGATAAAAGCAGTTACCACAAGAATAGTTACTTGAACCAAATCATAATAAAGCAAAATCTGCTTATAAAAAGCATTTGACCATTTGGCAAGGCAAGGAGCCTTTTTTGTTTCACAGATATCACCACCAAGTTTAATTTAGCTAGGCAAACATTATATCAGCTTTATGAATCAAATTAGACTTAGTGCAATACATTATGATGCTGTGCACCTAAGCAGGAACATAAGAGCATTAACATTAAATGCTTTGAGAGCATAAACTTCCAAGGAAGACAGCGAGGGTGCCATATACACTCAAGGTAAGGTTACCATATTTTCAAAAGCAAAAAAATTGGATATATTTACCAATTGACTACTTCAAGCCACTAACTGCTATGATGACTCTCATTTTAAAAACCCCTACTATATACACCATGATTGCTACCAGAAATACTCCTAGCCTTCATTTCATTTAAATAACAACTGAACTGGTTACAACTGAATATTGCTGTTTGTGTATGAGAGCCAGCACGGTGTAGTGTCTGGAGCACTGGATTATGACTCTGGAGACTAGGGTTTGAATCCCACTCAGACATGGAAATCTACTGGGTGACCTTAGGCAAATCCCACCCCAGAGGGAGGCTAAGACAACCTCCCTCCGAACAAATCTTGTCAAGAAGACCCCATGATAGTTTCGCCTTAGGATCATCTCGAACTGGAAATGACTTGAAGGTACAACAACAACAAGGTGGACCTATCATGGGGGGAAGGGCAATGTGGCCCCATAACACCAAACAGTTGCCCACCTCATATCAAACCATAATGATTTTTCAGACATCTCATATTAGGCTTTTGGGGAAATTCATGTTATAATCACTGACCTGAAGTCTTGGTCTTTCCATCATCAATCCCAAAAGCCAAAGATTCCATCATATCAGCTTTCCTCTTATGATATTCAGCTGGTTGCATTCTTCCAAAAGCCACATCCTTTTCCATTTTTTTCAGTGACTGCTGCTTGTACCCTCCAGAGCCATCCAAACCATACTGTCTCTGTTAAAGACAATTACACTTGTACAGAGGGAATTAAATCTCAGAGCTCTTAAAACAGCCTTTCCCTCACCTGGTGCCATCTACAGTCTTGGACTTTAACTCCCATTATCCCTCACCACTGGCCAAGTTGGCTACCACTAGATCTGAGGGAACTGTAGGCTCAAGGCAGCAGCTTGGGGCAACAGTTACCCTAGAAGTACTGTTACGGCATACAGACCAGCTTCAGAAAGCACCTATATGGACATTGGGAAGATAAAAGAATCATGTGAGTTAGTTAAGGAACAACTAGTTACCTCAGTAAGAGTTAAGTGTAATCTCTAATACAGAAAACTGGATCTGGGATGTCAGGAATGGGACTCAGCTTTGTAAAGAGAGATCTGCCTGAGGAAGGGCCACCATACCTCCTCATTACAAAATAAAGCCTAGAGAGGAAAGGCAAGTATTATCGAAAACAGCAGAAACAACCAGGGACTTCATCTCGGCTGTTGGTTGAAACCACAGAGCTACTGAAGATACTTTACTAGGCTGAGTAGTTGGTTTCTCATGAGGGAAGACTGAGGAGGTGCTTCCAGACAGAGGTCTCCCAGCACTACCAAGCAGAGTACTGTGCAGTGATTCCATCTTTTGGGCAACAGTTCTACAATGGTTCTTTTGTGAAAAAGGAAAAAAAAACACAGTAGGACAGTATGGGAGGGTTACAAATGGAGAACTTACAATCATTTTCTGAAGAGTCAGCAGCAGTAACTGAGCATACCAGCTGCAGAGAGACAACAAGGACAGGAAATTCAAACAGAGCTAGCTCTTTACTAAGCTACTCAAGAACAAGCTGAAGTCCTGGCCCTCCAGTGGTGCAGAAATTCCAGACTGTAACCCAAGTGAATGCTTAAGTACCTTCCATTTTGGCAGATTTATGACTCAGAGTAAGATTATCCAGGCTGTTGTACTGTCATATGTACTGTTGCAGTTGCTTATGGACAAAAACAAATTTTTTAAAAAAGCTAACTTAGGTACCACTGTTTTGATTAACGTATTGCAAATAGTATTGGACAAGTTCATGTTTAAAAGAATAATACATGTATGAAATGAAACTAAAATTCTAGCAGACTGCATTCCATTTAGGCTTGTGCATATAGACAAGTATGTAGCAAGAAGAGGAACTGATGCTGATAAAGCTTGGAACAGATTCATTTTTTGCTCTTGTAGACGTACAGACATACTTCGTCAAATGCAGGCAAAGCAGAAAAGCATTCTAGCAGAAGCATCACAGATTTTTATCTTCAGTCTTTTCTGCGAAAAAGCCGATTTCCCCAGAAATTTTCAGCTAATGCTTTCCCTATATTTAAGTAGATACCTCAAATTCTTAACTGACTAAACCTATGTAGATGACTCTATACTTGCATTTGCTATGGCAACTGTAACAAGCTCAGTCCCAACTTTGGAGTTGTACGGTGGGATTGGGATGCCAAAAAACTTAACAGCAGTTTCTCAGCACCTTGCATCCCTGAGAACCCACTGCAGATAGAGAAAGCCTTGTAAGCTGTTGAATTGGGTCATATGGAACTACAATACATGGGATGGAGTTGCCTGAAATTGGGCAGTGAGACCTTCCACCAGGCCTATATGGGGGAAAGGGGAAAAGAATGGTTGCACCAGTCTGTTTATGTTATCATCAGATACAACCCACTGTCATTTTACTAAGAATAATACATCAAGGAATGAGGTAAGATGATTTAAAATAAACAAAAATGGAGGCAAGAGTAGGAACTTTGAGATGAAAGACTGAGAGGATGCAACAGCACTTTATTCAATCACACATATGCAACTGAGAGGCCAAATCCACAGATTGTCACCATCCATGCTGACATTTTTGACAGAGAGCAAAACAGGGACCTACAGGTCAGATCAATATGAGGAAAGGGGCTGCAGCCTTAAAGTCTACCATACACTGTTAGAGAGGAGAGAAGGCCCCACTAGATACTTACGTTGTTCTCAGATTGCTGCTATTTATGGAATACCGGCTGACAAATTTGCCAATATGTTGAAGAAATCAAACTATAATACTGCAATTTATAAAATAGGTCTTAACAAAAGAAAAAAGGTTCTCAGCTCAATCAGTTTCCACCAAGTGCCAAACGAAATTACTTTTATATGCATACAGCAAGTGTGCAAATCTACCAAACACTTTCCAGGAGTTTTTACTATATTTACCTAGATACATTAACAAAGTATGTTGGCAGAAATGTGTACCGAAAAATCATCAGCTTCTTACCTGTAGCTTTTGAAACTCTTCTCTTTCTTTTCTTGCTGTTTCTTCTCTTCTTTGCCTATCTTCCTCATTCTGGAGCTGCTGTGCTAATTCCAGGTCACCCAAGTTTCTCCCTACTGTTAAACCACATTATGAAAAATACAGTCATCTCTCTACATGTGCTAGAGTTAGGGGCACAGGACCCCCGTGAAAGTGAAAAAAAAAGTGAATAACTTTAGGCCCTCCCAAACCATATTTAATACACAATAACACACCATGGATTCTTTTGAGGCATCAGGGTCCCTTCACAAGGCAGAAGTGGGTGGCTGGTGGGGCTTACTGCCACCTCACTGTTACCCCACACCATTTTTAATAGGGACTTACAAGCCTCATTCACAGTTTCTCAGTCTCACAAGGCTTGCAGTCTCTATTAAAAATGGCACAGGGAGGCAGCAGAGGTGACAACAAATAATCCATGAATAATCAAATCTGCAAAAGTGAAACCTGCGAATGCGGAGGGCTGACTATACAGGCAATCTGACATCCTGGAGAATGTTAGGTACATTTGATTATCCCCAAAATATTCAATACTTCTCAGGAAAGTGTACTGTGTTAAACCTGAAGTGTAATCATATGCATGTTTATTCAGAAATAAACAGCACATACCATGTTTATTCATAGGAACTCAGCAACGCAAACTACTTTCACATGATACAATCACAATTGATTTAATTCAGTTTAAATTAGTGTTTTAAAACTGCTAAATGACAAACTGAAGCCAAATTTTATAGTTGTCCTTCATTTCATTTCTATTCCACATAACTCTCCTGCCTTGTTCCTATCATATTCCAAACCAGAAATATACAGACTTGGTTCCTAATGAATGGTCCACTTGGCAGAATTTCACATACAGAATGCTTCTGCTAACAAGTTAGGTGGGAGGCCATTTTTTGCTGGATGGAGTGGGATGAAAACATCAATCTGCTCCATCCCAATCAACAGGACAGCAGACCCCAACCACTGGCAGCAGCTGCTATTCAATAAGCAAGTCAGGCCAAGAGATGCTACTTAGTTACATAACTAAGGTAAGCTACGTAACTACCTTAGTTACATAGCTAAGTAGCTCATCTGTATTACTGGGCTACCTTTCTTACTGTGAAATATATATATAAAACACTTGATTTCAAAAATGGTATTTTTACTATTTAAAAAAAATAGGAAAGTAATCTTAACTTAACCTCTCTGCAGACTACTATGTGTTTAACAGAAGGCAAATGACTCAACTTTAAGATGCTACAAACATAAGCTTATATTTTTATTTTCTGATTTAATTAGGGTAAGTTAAACTTGTAATATTTCACTTTTTGCTCTGCCCTTAAAAATAAATAATAGACATTTATCCATCCTGGATATATACACATGGAAAACATCAATGTTTTTAATAGTGCATCAATTCTAATAGCAATAGATGAAGCACACAATAGTCCAAAGAAAAAAATTAGTCCTTACCTGTGATGCATTCATCTCCAGCAGTGAAAGATGAACATCCTGATATTGTTGCTCCCTCCTTTCACCTCAACAGGCAGAAAAGGTACAGACCTTTGAGGTACACCCTCTAATATTGATTTATTCATGTACTTATTCATTTATTTAAAGTATTTATTGCCTCCCAGCCCACAATGCCTCCCGAGGAGATGAACAAGTAAAAACCAATTAAAACAGAAAGATAAAAACATTTGAAAAAAAAAAGGCTCTTTAAAAACTCCTAAAAGCAATCTAAAAACAATCCTAGAATCCACTTTTAAAATAGTGAGAGCAACTACTGGTATAGTCAGTCAAATTATCAGCTAATGCTAAAAAAACCCTTAGAATTCAAGAAGGTAAAGGAAATAAAAACAAAAGGTGGACAAGATGCAAAGGGCTCTTTCATGGTGACAGCTGGTAGTGTGATGAGCCAACATCAGCAGTAGCCAAAGAACCTCTTTGCTGGGTGGTGAGGATGTTCAGCTTTCATTGCTGGAGATGAATGTATCACAAGCAACAGTGAAAGGCTGAACATCACGAGATACCACAGCTTCCCAAATTAAGTGTGGGAAAACAAACTGCTGGTACCCTAAGCATAAAATGTTACTGCCACACCCTACTATTAAATGAGGCTTTGGGACAGACAAAAGAATATGACTCACAGACCCACACAAACATGAGTCTGACTTCCAGCGGCTGTTCAGATGTTGCCTGAAAGAGTTATACTGGCAAACACCACTGACGAAATAGCACCTTCAATAGGGTGAGTGACAACTTCTCTAGATGACAAGGACCCCAAGAATTTGTAGCATGAAGCAGCCTCTGATCCATTTGTTGAGTGGGGAAGCTGAAAACCTTTTTCCCTATAAACTATGGCTGAAAGAAATAGGAAAGAGAATCAGACAGGCAGAACTCCTTTGTTCTTTTTACCTAAGTTTGGAATACCCTTGATGCTGGACCTCCAATGGTTTCTTGGGACAAAGACGAAGATCGCAAGTATAAATTCCTGCTCCTATGAAAAGGAGAGTTTACTTTGGGATAAAATCACTGAACTTGTAAGATGTCCAGTTCTCTCCTGGCCAAAAAAGGCTCCCCATTCTCGTATCCTGGGAGCAGAGTACTTTCCCACACAGGCATTTCAAGGCAGATACAAGGCTTGAAAGGTGATCCTGTCAAAGCATTTAGGACTGTGTGTGGGTCCTCGGATGGGTAGCAGTGCGTAATTGGAGGCGATGCTCTCATTCTGATGAGAGAAAGGCTAATCCTTTGTGTGGGAGAAGGGAAATTATGGCAAAAATCTACCATTGGTGGGAAACCCTGTGGGATGCCAACTGAAAAGGGGCAATATAGTTGCGCCTGATCCAGCATGGAGGCTGCAGCTGCTTATCCTGCTTCCACAACTGGAACAAGGCTTGAACCTGTTGTCTTTCTGTCTTGGTCTAAAAGAAGGGACTTCAGTTCCCCAACATGCCTGGGCAGTTTCCTCCTCTCAGATCTTTGTGACGTTAGCAGCAGGGGTGCTGCTGCTGACTGATCTTCAGCCTCATTCCAGGCCTCCTAACAGGCTGGGCAACAGCAGTGTAAAGATACTGCAGAATGGCGGGATCTTCCCTAATCTGCTTGATCTGCAAGCTCTTGTCTGAAAATGACAAGGCCCCACCAGTGCCTGAAGTAGCTTCTTCAACCCATGAAACATGCGTTGTAATGGGTAAAAAGGTCTTGTCATCTGAGAATAAATTCCCACCTGTGGAATGGGAGGAAGGTAGAGAACTTTCTTGCTGCTTTTGCTGTTGTTGCTGCTGCAGTATGGGCAATCTTGGGGAGCAAGAAGAGCAAGAGAAGCAAGAGAAAAACATGACCTATGGGAATGAAGTCTAGCTTTACCAGAGGTTGCTCTCACTAGAGGGCGTTCCTCAAATATCTACCATTTCCACCTAACAAGGCAAGAGGAAGGAGTAGCCCATCTCAGGATGTTCAGTGTTTCACACCTGGGAACCTACTATAACATATGCATTAGATGTTAATGTAACAAGGACTCTTGTTTTAGCCACAACAAATCTGGCTACTCCTTTGGAAACGGTAATGGTACAGTTTCTGGCACTCAAGAAACTTTTTCCGTTTTTCGTAATATGCTAACATGACATACAAAGTTTTAATCAGAGGCCATTTCTGTACTACGCTGTTATAGTGCTATTATTCCACTTTCAACATCCTGTAGAATTCTAGGGTTTGTAGTTTATTGAGAATTCTAAATGCCTCTCCCTAAAACTGCAAACCCTAGGATTCCATAGGATGTTGAAAGTGGAATAATAGCACTATAACAGTGGAGTGTGGAAATGGCCAAAGAGGTTCACTTTACTTAGCATTACAGGGAAAAAGCCAAGAAAGTATATGCTTATATAGGGTCCAACATCTCATTCATCCTACCACATATTTTTCACCAGTAGATTTTTTTAATTTTTTTTTTATTCTGAAATCCTTCTAGTTACCTCCTAAGAAGCTGCATTCCTCCAAGTGAAGTTCAACATGTTCCTGCAGAACTGGGTAGTCTGTACAAACAAGCTGACACATTGGGCATTCATAGAGCTGCTGACCATTTTCTGTATTAGGGAAACATATTCAGGATAAATTATAAGGTCCATAATTCAATCAGCCACATACGCACACACAATTGCAGCATATTCAGCACTGACTGAACGACTGGATGAATTTCTCTGACAAAGACATATCTAAGCTTCTGTCCCAATATTTACCTCTCATATATATCTGTTGGAAAGTCCTGTTTATTTTTATTTTTCTTTTAACAACAATCAATAATTTTAACAATAATAACACACACACAAAAAAGACTCAGTTGCTCACAATCAATTGGTTGTTGTTGTTACGTACCTTCACGTAATTTCCAACTTATGGTGACCTTACCACGAGGTTGTCTTGGAAAGATTTTTTCAGAGAGGGTTTGCCTTTGCCATTCTTTAAGACTAATAGAATGTGATATGCCCAAGGTTACCCAATGAGTTCCTATTACTAAGCGGGGATTTGAACAATTTTCTTCAGTGTAAAGTTGAAGGCTTTGTCTCACTTCCATGCCACCAGATCCTCCGAAGAAATACTAACAGAACACGGCCTCAAAGCCCGGAAAATCCACAACAACCTATAATTTTCTCCAGATTCATAGCCCAATGCTCAACCCAATACACCACATGGGCTCTCTTCAATCAAAATTCAGAGGAACATATATGCCAGCCTGTCTATCCTTAAACACGTTATAAAATAAACTACTTCCAATTTGTGCCCACTGGATCTGTTCCACGGCCTTCCCTACCCCCTAGAGTTAGGCTTCTAGGAAAGGCCCCAGCTGCATAAAAGGAATATTTCTGCCCATACTGAATTACTACACCTGTGTTTGTCTATATTCCTTCAAGTCGCCTGTCAACTTATGGCGACCCCATGAATTTCACAGGTTTTCTTAGACAAGGCATACTCTGAGATGGTTTTCCCAGTTCCTTCCTCTGAAATAATTTAAAGCATCTGCTATTCACCAGTGATCTCCCACCTAAGTACCAACTAGGGCTGACCCTGCTTAGTTTCCAAGATCAGGTGGGATCTGATGCCTTTAGGGCATATAGAGTGAAAAGATCATGTGGAAGGAGCTGAGTTTGGGAAACAAAGGCTAAGCTTCCTCTTGCACATGCTGACAGTGGCCTTACTGCAGCAGATAGTTTGAGGAGTGAAGGAAACAAAGAAATGCATGTGTGACTGCATGCATCTACGAGTCCCATGAAAGTAGAAAAGCAAGATATTGAGTTACCAGTATGAAACTAGTACCTTTAATGGCTTTTTAGAACTGGGAATTTCAGCAAGTGCCGCTTGTCACCCAACCAGGTAACAAGCAACACCTGCAGAAATTTCCATTTCTATACAGCCTTTAAAAATACAGGAGCCATCTCCAGTTTTAACTCTGGCAACCCTAAACAAAATAAATAATAAATACATGAATATATGAGAATGAATGCTTAAGAGGAAATGAAAGAGTGCAGATCAGTGAAAGACCAATAAAAGTGATACAAAGAAGACAGGAAAGATGCAGGTATCTGGTGTACACGAAGCGCTACCACTGAATGAATGGGCTATAACTTCACATGTGTGAGGTGGCTCTGCCCTCACCTGTGCACACCTTTGCTCAGGCAACCCCTACAGATAGCAAGTTCCCAGCCTCAAAGGTCTTTTCCGCACTAGACTGTTCGTTATAGTGCTATTATCCCACTTTCAACATGCTGTGGAATTCTGGGGTGTGTGGTTCACTGAAGCCGAAGACCGCTCTGGCTGAGAATTCTCAATGCCCCTCCCTAAACGGCAAACCCCAGGATTCCAGAGGATGTTGAAAGCGGAATAATAGCACTGTAACAGGCTAGTGCGGAAACGGCCTGGGCCGTGCCGCCTTTTTCGGGAGTGCAACTCGCATTCCCAGCGAAGGACAGTTCACACAACACTCGTATGGGCGCATTCATCGCTGCAGCACGATAAAGCACCTGCAGATCAGAGGCGCCGAAGAGGAGAACCTCCCTGCGCAGCCCTTCCCCAAGAGTTACTCGAGAGCCGCGACGCAACGTCGGGAGAGAGGCGAAATCACACCCAGAGGCGCCAAAGGGGCCCCGGCATCCCACTCACCGCGAGCAGGAGAAGATGGAGGGGCGCGGGCACCAGCAGAAGAGCCCCCTGGCAGAAGCCGCTGTCCTTTTCGCTCTCTGCTTGCCGGCAGTTCCATCCCACAACCCTCCCTCCGCGGGCAGCGGGAGAACCGCAAGCGACCGGGAGTCCCCCGGAGCCAAGAGAGCCGCTGCACGCCCACCGCCGAAAGAGCGAGGACCCCGCTCGCAAATCACGACGCATGCGCAACTGTTGGAACTCAAACTCGAGCTGGCAGAGGAAAAAGAAACCTATGTGCCGACAGGGACGACTGCGCATGCGTTCTCCCTCTTGTTTCTGTTTCCTCCCATGACTTTTATGTTTCCTGAAAGCAGTACGAACATCAACGCTAATCACTTCCTAGGCAGCCACTTTGAATTTGACTTCTTCCTCCCTGAGCACTTTAGAACAGCAATACCAGCGTCCACCTTCTCTTAGCTCTATTGATAGCATCTTCTTCATCGGAAAAACTTCCCTCTTCATGGCCCTCAAAAATATATTGTACTTGTTTTACTGGAACAGTTGTGAGGGCAGAATACTTTTTTATGCACAAATTAAACTAATAGGATTGAATATCATAGGGTGTGAAGAGGACCCCCGAAATTAGACTACATTAAAAGGGGATTGGACAGATTTCATGGAGAATAAAATTACTAGCGGCTGCTTGTCAAAATGCGCCACATTTTGCAGACAAAAGAGTCCTATTCAGGAGATTTCCACAGCTCTCTAAACCCAAACAGGTAGAAAGCAGATATTCCACTTTTTAAAAAGTCGGCCTTTTAAGACAGGTAAACTATGATTTTGTGGGGGGGGGGGTTTAAGTGTGAGAAAACATGGGAAAATAACTCTGCGGATAAGAGGATGGGCAACTGTAGTTTTGCAACCTACAGCATTGGTCATTTCTGCACTACACTGTTATAGTGCTATTATTCCACTTTCAACAACCTCTGGAATCCTGAGTTTTGCAGTTTAGGGAGGGGCATTTAGAATCCTCAGCCAGAGAGCTCTTTGGCCTCAGTAAACGACAAACCTCAGAATTCCACAGGATGTTGAAAGGGGAATAATAGCATTATAACAGTGTAATGTTGAAATGGCCATCGTCGTCACTGTGTGCATTCAAGTTGTTTCCTATTTATGGTAACCCTAAGGAGAACTTATCATGGGGTTTTCTGGGGCTGAGGATGTGTGACATGCCCAAGATCACCCAGAAGGTTTCCATGGCTGAGCCTGGTCTCCAGTCATAGTTTGACACTCAAACCACTACTCCACACTATCTCTCCAAAACCCTTGAGGGGACACCTATATACACCCATCTCAGTTCTTGGGTAGGCATATATAGCAAGAAACATTCCTCCAAGTAGTCAGGTCTCATGTGAGTATAGTTCAACAGATCTGGTATTTATAAAGCTGTTTCAGAGGGTGACATACACTCAATAGGCCATGATTAGTGAGCTGCTTGGTAGGTCACTGTCACAAGGTATGACGCGTGTTCAGGCAGCTTCTGAAGTTTTTCTTCCTGTGACTGGTCTGCCGGCCTCTCAGCCAGTGCAGCCTTCAGCCCCCGCTCCCAGTTCCTCAAGACTTAAAATAAAAAAGGAGGGAGACGCGCGGAGGAGGAGAGCTGTAAGTGATGTGCAGGAGCCTCGCACAGAGGAGAAAGAACGCAAGTACTCAGTGAAAAGGTCTCGCAGTGCTGAGGAAAGGGACGAGTCTTTGCAGAGTCGTCCCATCCCCAGAAGGTCACAAAGAAAAACAAAAGGCATTCCACCTAAACGTTTTTCTCCTGGGTCTCTAACAGTTCGTGTGTGTGCTGTAAACTGTGAGCCTCAGTGCTTTGCTGATGTTGAGAATTGCAGGAGCTCAATACACAGGATGCTTTGCTGAAACCTTACCTGTGGCAGCAGCCTATTTACCCTAATAAAGCAGATCCAGACTGATGCTGGAAGCTAAGCAGGGTCAGCCTTGGTTAATAACTTGGGTGGTGAGACCACCAACGAACGCCAGATACTGTTGGCTATGGCTATTTCCGCACTACTCTGTTATAGTACTATTATTCTGTTGCAGGAGCTACGTGATCAACATCCTAGCTACCTGATACATTGGCTCTGGTGACCTTTTTACCCTTCTTAAATCTTTCTCCGTTCCTCTGACCTAAGCCCCCGGCTTCTACTTTATTTTTACTTTATTATTTCTAATTCATACCTATATCAATTTCAATTTCAACATCCTGGAATACTGGGGTTTGCAGTTTAGGAGGGGCATTGAGAATTCTCAGCCAGAGAGCTCTTTGGCTTCAGTAAAGGATAAACCCTAGAATTCCACTGTTTGTTGAAAGTGGAATAATAGCACTGTAACAGTGTAGTGCAGAAATAGCCTATATTTCAGAGGAAGGAAGTGCAAAAAAAACACCTTCCAGCCTTCTTTGCCGAAGAAAGCCGTATAAAACTCCTGAGGTAGCTGTAAGCGGACGGGGGACTTGAAGGCGCGCCCGCGCGCACAGAAATGAGGAGTGGGTTTCGCTGAAAATCAGCCCAATTCAGAGCTGAAGGTGGGGGGGGTCCCATATGAGACAACGGCGGGACAGAAGTTAAACAAATAAATGGCGCGCCCGCATTCCTTATGCGCCTCAGGACTACGAGCCTGAGGCAAAGCGCCCCTCGCGTCCGGCGCCTCCGGACTTCTCTTCCCACTCTGTCGCTCTGTACGGCGCGCGGGGGGTGCTGGGAAGAGGGGCGGGACCAGGCCGGGGTTTCGGTGGGCTTGGGGCCGCCATCTTGCATTGCGAGCCTGCCTACTTCGAGGGGCAAGGCGGGGTGGCGGTCTGGGTCGCCCCCAATGGGTGAGTAAGCGAGGCGGGGGCTGGTTTGAAGCATGGTGGACGTTGGCGGGGGCCTCGCTGCTGGTGTGAATAGATTCTGGGGAGTGAGCCGGTAAGCTTGAGTTAAAGCCCGGTCGTGGGGGACCACTCACGCGTCTCGCCGTCCTTTTCCGGCACCCGAGTGCCTTTGCGTCCCCATTAAAATTGGGGGAGGGGGAGGGGGTGCCGCCGTTCTTTGCAAATGCTCTCCCCACCTTCTCCGGACTCGGAGCGTAGCGAAGTGATGCCAGCTGGACGTGCCCCAGTCGTTTTGCTTCGTTTAAAGTAGAATGGACAAACGGCAGCTGCAGTTCTCTGCGTGTGTTTGCGTGCCTTCAGTCGCCCGTCGACTTATGGCGACCCCATGAATTCCATAGGGTTTCTTAGACCCTCAGAGGTGAGTTTGACAGTTCTTTCCTCTGAGCACCTCATGTTTGTTGGCGGTCTCCCATCCACTTCTTAACCAGGCCTGCTTAGTTTCCAAGATCAGGCGGAGTCTGGTGCCTGTTAAGGCCCTCTGTCCTCGGGAGCAGTTCGTTTCCAGCCGAATGCGGGTCACACTCAACTATACGTGTAGGTAGAAGAGGGGGCTGCATCCCTTCATAGCTGTGAGTGGGGGTGTGTGATGCCCTCCTCACGCCGTGCTCATTTCAGGCATTCTGGTCCTCTAGGAGGAGGTGTGGGATGTCTAAGCACCGTTTATTTAGACGGGAGGCCCCCTGCTAAAGGATTTTTTCAGGTCTCAAAGCCTGATTGCTTTGAGTTAATTCTGTATTTGTGGATTTGTTTTTGTGAAAGGATGTAGACAAGAATGGGCTCCTGGAGTGAACAACATTCCTACATTTAAAATACTATGTGAAAGAGGTTGCAGCCTACTCACGAATCATTTGGCCCAGCGAGTGAAAGATAAGTTGCACAATCTGTAGTAGGAGCTGGCATCCTTTTCATTAGTCCTGACTAGAGTAGACCTATTGGCTCAATTGTTGAATGGTCAGTCAATACATGGGTAAATCCCATCGTTTGAAGGGGCACTCTTTTTAAGGTTGTCAAGCCGTGGACCAGTCCTTCTAATGCTACTATTCTGTTGTTCACAGCATTTTCATACGTGATGTTGAGAAAGATATGTAAAATGCAGCACATGTAGCTGAGAAACAGAATAGTAGAGGTTTACTTTTAAATTTAATGAATCTTTGGTTCAGCACCCGTTCACACATTACTGATACGCATCTGTTAACAAAGTGGATGTGTTTGTGAGCCTTACTTCTTCACAGAACATTTGATACCAGAGGTAGAAATAACATGGACAAAATAGGGTTAGGTTCCTACACCACAAAAAGAACACTTCAGCATGTTTCAACCAGTTTTTTATCCTAAACTAGTAATATGCCCATGTGAGATGAAACAACCAGGTCAGATAAACCTTGCATAAGTAAATGAAAGCATTTTGAACCTTTTGAAAGCTTCTTCTGAAATGTGTCTGGAGATTATTTTTTCTTTCACCAGCTTCCGCTTTTCTTATAATTTCCGTTTGGGTGGCTAAATTTATAGATCTGTGCTTTTTTAAAATGCTGGGTGGGAGAGAAGCTGGTGAGGCAGGTTTATGTATTTTTCCATTTTCTTTCTATTTTGTTCATGCATGCTCAGCAAGAGATTCTGAAGGCAACTGCTATTTACTTTGCTTGTTGTAGGTGGGACACACAGCTATACAGCTGGGGTAGAATCCCATTTTTTTCCCAGCTCAAGTTTTATTATATTGCTTAATTCAGACACACTGTTTTAATTCAGTCTGTGTTTCTTTAACATTCCTTCAACATCCTTCCAGTCCTAATGCTGCTGAAAAATCTTCTGGTTAGATAGAGAACAAGGAAGAAAAGTGAGAACTGATCAGCAGTAAAAAGACTTTGTAAAAAGGATCTTTGTCAGAGGCTTTTTAAACTGAGGTACGGGTATATATGTACCCTTCCAGCATTAACTAAAGATGGATTAGTGGAGAGTGTGCTTGCTTAGGTGCCTATGCTTGAAAGTGCTCAACATTAAAAGCACTAGTAAGATGCTAAGCAACAGGCACTGATGGGCTCCACTAGTTGCAGGTTCCTTTGGCCTAGTGTATCCAGTGCTGCCCTTCTCTGCATTTCCTTTGTGATTGCTGATAGGCTATCTTGCCTGAAGCCATTCTGATCTAAAGCAGAAAAAAACAGCAGGGAAGTGGATTTGTTGATTTTCATTAATCGTTTCTGTCTCCCATCTCTGGAGATGGTGGGGATCCCCTATGCAACTGTCCAAACTGTTTCCACCCACTTCTGCAGCTTCCAAATTGGGAGGAATTCTGCCTGCTTCGTCACATTTGTCAGAGGGAGGCAACCAGAGTTGCTGTAATCAGTGGATTTGTAGAAACTTGAACATGCTTTTTCTATGCCTAAGGACTGTATATGGGTTTGCCGACATTTCTTCTAGCTTCTGTTCCTGTAGCTCTGTAACAGCAACTTGAAGTGACAGCATTAGTAGACAGTGTTTCCATCTGGAAAGATTTATTTTTGTTGTTGTTGAAGTGCTTGGTATTGTATATCAAGCTACTGTCAAAAGCACAGTAGCAGGCTGGCTTGTTTCATACACTGGTAACCATAATTGGACACTCTATAGCCAGCACTAGAATATTTAAGTTAATTAATAGTAAAGTTATGTGGTGTAGGGAAGATCTGAGTGTTTTCTCTGTAATATTAGTTCTACGATGCAGAATTATATATGCAAGAACATGAGAAATGTGCTTCAGGGTTCTTATATTTTCCTACATGTTGTGTTGCATTTTAACATCAGGTTTAAAATCTTCCGTGACAAACCTGCTGCACCTGTTCTCTCTGTTGTATGATTGGTGCTTACAGGTGCTGGTGGAACTTGCTCTAAGCCTGTAAACCTTTCTTTTTTGCTGATATGTGGGTGTGATTAGGCATGGCACATATTTGGTGTCCTTCCTTTGAGCTTTGAAGATTCCATAACTGGCCTAATTTCAAAGTGTGTTTCTTCCTGCTGCTGATGTTTCCTGTTTTGAGGTGTGGCTGCTAATTTTAATTATAGTGATTCAATTATTTTGTTAGAAATAAAATTACTTCTGTTTACCTGAAAAGTAAGCCCCATTAAAAATGTCTTGGCTCTGACTGGATATGTCATCATGCTATATAAGTTGCTTGAAGTGCCATTTTTTATCAAACCCTGTATAAATTAATTTTTTGCAAGTATACAGATGTTCAGATTATTATTGTAGGAGAAAAACTAATTTTCTGTTTGCATAATGGTTATTGTGGAAAGAAACATAATAAAAGACTGAAGTGTTCTGAGTGTGAAAAGTGTTATGTAAGTAAATAGTAGTAGGGAATGTCTACATTAGTAATTTTTCTCCAGGCAGAAATAAACAGCTAAGAATACACATGTTCTTTATTAGTCTTTACAGCTAATGGAATAGGGGAAAGATCTGTTTCTCCTTTTTCTCTTAATGTTTAAACAAATGTACGAAAATAGGTAGATGGAACTGCAACTAATAGGTTACTATAGCAGTAAAAGAGATACCTGTGGTATATCCTAGTGTGACTTCACCATTGGCAAAACTATATCTGGCAATAGTTACATGACAAGGAGAGGTAGTTCACAAGAGATATAATAGGATGAGCAACCTTTTTTTCATATTCATATTTTCCATATTTTTCATATATTCATATTTCTTTGTCATTTATTTGTCATTTCCTCTTGTTTTCTCAGACTTATTGGCAATCCAAGTAAGAAAAAGTCTGACATATTCCTTCTTGTTGATACCATGGCAAGTCCAGAAAAAGATCATTACAGAATGAAAAGTTATAAGAACAATGCCCTCAATCCACAAGAAATGCGGCGACGAAGAGAAGAGGAAGGTATTCAGCTTCGGAAACAGAAAAGGGAAGAACAAGTAAGTCTTTGAAAATTCAGGCTTCAGGCCTATATCTGAAAGCAGGCTTCAGTTAAATCAGTAGTCTTCCTTCTCAGTAGATATACCGTTCCCCCCCACATTCATGGGTTTGACTCTTGCGAGTTTGATTATTTTCAGTGCTCACTTGCCTCCCCCCGCATGCTCTCCTGCCTTCAGCTGCCAGTGCAATTGCGCTGGCAGTGGGGCAAGAGAGTGAAGATCTTCCCCTCCATGCTCTCCTGCCTGCCACTGCAGTGCGATCGTGTGAGCGAGTGGCAAGAGAGTGAAGGGCAAGGAAGATCTTGCCCCCTACATGCTATCCTGTGTTACTGCCCATATGGGCAAGGGGTGAGAGAGTGAAGGGGAGAGATGATTCTCCCCCCTCCCATGCCACTGTCCATGGGATTGTATGGGCAGGGGTGAGAGAGTGAAGGGGAGGGAGATCCCCCCACTCTCCTGCACTGCTGCCTGTGTGATCATGGGCAAGAGAGTGAAAGGGAGGAAAGATCTTTCCCCCATGCTTTCCTGCTGCTGCTACTCACACAGTCGCGCAGGTGAGGGTGGCAAGAGAGTGAAGAGGGGGAAGATCTTGTTCCCCTGCGCTCTCTTGCTGGCTGCTGCTGGCGCGCCTGCATGTGCATGGACAAGAAAGTGCACGGAAGGGAAGATATTTTTCCATGCTATCTCCTACATGCAGTGGAAGAGATCTTCTCTCCCCCCTGCACTTTCCCGCCCAACACCCAGTGGATGTGCTGGCAGTGGCTGGCAGGAGAGTGCAGGAGAGGCGAGTGCTCACTGGGGAGAGCTATTTGTGGTTTTTTGACTTTTGTAGAGATTCTGTGTCCCTAACCCCCATGAATATGGAGGGCCTACTGTATGTAGAATTGTCTGTAATAAAGCAGGTAAGGAGAACTATATGTGTACCTGTAAATGGATGTGTACTGTAGGCTTTATTTCAGATGAAGGAACTAGCAAAGCTACTCTTGAGTATTCCTTGTCTCAAAAAAAACAGCAACACTTATGAAATTCATGTCACCATGCATACACATATAGATGTGTGCATGTGGTCTGCTAAATCAAAAAGTGCTGGGGAAATTACTGTGGAAAAGAGGATTTAGAAATGAGATACAAGTTGTGGGATCATGTGTGATGTCTCTCCTCACACAAAGCCAATCCTAATTTTTTAACATTGTGTATGATTGTCATAACAGTGGGTTAAAATGTAACTAGGTATGCTTATATTAAAAAACCTGATTATAAAAGGGCTTTTAAATGAAATTTAGGCACATAACTTGATTTTATGATTAAGCAGTTAGGAAAGGGAGTTGATCAAATGGACTTTAGAAAGAAGAAACTCCTAAAGACCATTTTGTGTTGTTTAAATAAGCAAAGTGTAAACAATGTTACCTATTTCACTTTTTTTTAGTTGTTTAAACGCAGAAATGTTTCTCTATTGGTTAATGAAGAGTCAATGCAAGAAAGTCCAATCCAGGATCCTGATGTGAGCTCTACTGTACCTATTCCTGAGGTAAAAGACACTACATTGACTGAAAGTATGTTTATAAAGATGACTAAAGATTCAGACAGTGATGATGATTTTTTTTTTTTTGGTAGGAAGATGTAATTACATGTGACATGGTACAGATGGTTTTCTCTGATGATCCCAATCAACAGCTTGCTGCAACCCAGAGATTTAGAAAACTGCTTTCTAAAGGTAAATACTGTGTGATTTACCTTGTTTAAAAAATGGAAGTTCTGAATATTATTTCCACACATTCAGCATACCTTGGAAAAACAGATTCATATTTAAAACAGTTTATTGCATTGTGTCATCTTCTATTTCTAACATGACTAGTCACATTGATTTACTGCTAATGGCTAAGTGTCAAAAATCACTTTATGAAAACTACAAAAGCAAGCAAATTGAATGGTAACATAATAGCAACTGCACACATCTCATGTTCCACTGCACTTCCCTGACCTAGTGTTTGTTATAAAACTTGCAATTAATTGTTCTCTATCGGATTTGCTTTGAAGTTTGAGAAACAAATGAGTGTCCTGTTTCTATGTTAGTTTTGTTTGTATCAGCTCTTGTCAAAGCATTTATAGAAAAGGAGCTGAAATAATGCAGAAATAATGCGCTCTACTTTAGAAAGAAGCCAGCTAACTATTGTTTCAGGATAATGTGGCATTTATTGACTATACTTTTTAGTGTTACATTTGTTTCAAGGACAGTTAGCGTTTGGAATGTGTTAGCACTGCTAAACTGCTTTGTTATGAGGAATTTTGTTAATAATCAACAATTTTATGGGACTCATACCTCTTTGCAGTTGATTCTAGGATTACAGTGACCACTAGACTTTCACATAGCTTCAGGGCACAGAACCCTTGCAAAAGTTAAAAGAAAAGTGAATAACGTGATAGGTAGTCCATATTCAGAGGCAGTGTGAAGAGCAGGGAGGAGCAAAAATGGAGGACAGCTTTTGTTTATGGGCTTCCTAGAAATATCTGTCTGCTCACTAAGAAACAGAAAGTTAGGCCATTTCCACACTACACTGTTATAGTGCTATTATTCCACTTTCAACATCTTGTGGAATTCTGGGGTTTATAGTTTTACTGAGGTGAGAGAGCTCTCTGGCTGAGAATTCTAAATGCCCCTCCCTGAACTGCAAACCCCAGGATTCCATAGGATGTTGAAAGTGGAATAGTGGCACTGTAACAATGTAGTGCGGAAAAGGTCTTAGATTGGATGAGCCTTTTGTCCAACCCACCTTGGCGTCTACATTTTTAATTTTCAAATTGCATATAAATAATGATGTGTATAGTGGTATAAATGATTAATTTGTCTTTTGGCTGATGAACTGATTAATTAACTATGTACATTTTCTTGCTTTAGGTCAGTGGTTCTCAACCTGTGGGTCCCCAGATGTGTGTGGACTTCAGCTCCCAGAAGCCCCAGCCAGTGTGGTCAATGCTCAGGGCTTCTGGGAGCTGAAGTCCTAAAACATCTGGGGACCCACAGGTTGAGAACCACTGCTTTAGGTTATTCCCTACATTAATATTCCCTATAATAACTAGAAAAAGTACAGAACACCTGTTATGTTTGAACTTTTTGTTTTTTAGGAAGCACATAGCAGCATTTAGCTTTATCGGTTTCTTTAAGACAAGTTAGACTGAGAGGGAGAGCAACTTGTTTAAGAATGCCCAGTTGACTTTGTAGCTTAATTTGACTTCAAACTTGGATTTCTTCAGATAGGTCCAGCATTCTTGCAACTGTGCCATGTTAGCTCTTATCATTCTCTGTACTAACACTCTGCTTGAATCTTCTCCTGAATTTAACTTTTGTCTTCGCTGATTGAATTAACCTTTCTTTTCAGAACCTAATCCTCCAATAGATGAAGTTATACAAAAACCGGGAGTTGTGCAAAGATTTGTGAAATTTCTAGAAAAGAATGACAATTGCATCCTTCAGGTGAGCACACTTGACAACATGCTATTATTTAGAACATGCTAAGAATTCAGATCCTTCTGCTGGGAGAGATGGGATGTTTTGCAGTGGTGTTTTTTGCCCAAACAATGGGATATGAAATGAATGAAATATAAGCTACCTAAAAAGTAAGTGGATAGAAGATATTGCTGTTTCACATCTAACTATGTTTTTACTTTTTAGTTTGAAGCAGCATGGGCTCTTACAAATATAGCATCTGGAACATTTTTGCACACCAAAGTAGTGATTGAGACTGGAGCTGTCCCTATTTTTATTAAGCTATTGAATTCTGAACATGAAGATGTCCAGGAGCAGGTAACTTTTTGTGGACTTTTGTCAATGTGATTGATTTGGGCCTTTAATAACCTCAGGAAGAATAGTGTATCATTGTATGAAGTCTAGTACCAATACACAGATCTGGTTTGGACATAACTTTAAACTAGGGTTTAGCATTATAGTCGGCCCTCCATATCCACAGATTCTGTATCCACAGATTCAACCAACCACAGCTTGAAAATGTTCCTTCGCCAAAAAAAAATCCAGAAAGTAGACTTTGATTTTGCTATTTTAGGGATGCCATTTTGCTACACCATTGTACATAATGGGACTTGAGCATCTGCAAATTTTGGTATGTACAGGGGATCCTGGAACCAACCCCAGCAGATACAGTGGGCCCTCAGTATTTGTGAGAACTTAGCATTTGTGTATTTCTTTCCTTCTTCTCAGCCGGAACAGATAGACAGTAGGAGATTTTTCAGTTAACCATTTGTTGTTAGGTTCGTATCTGAAACTTTTATTTCATTTAACTGGAAATGTGTTAAATCTTCATGGGAACTAGCTAGAATTTATGGTAAGAATTTGGCTTGTTTGTCTCAACCAGGACTAGGGACTCTTTTGCTTTCCTAGATATTTTGGAACTCAGTTCCCAAAATTCCCAACCAGAGTGACCAGTGGTAAGAGAATGTAGGAGTTGTAGTCTGAAACATCTAGGGACAAAAGGTTCCCTTTAATCATGGATTAATTATGGTTTGCTTAGGTTAGGACATAGTGAGTAGCCATTGCCAGTTTACTGTAGTAACAGAACTTTCAGATCCTCCTGTAGCCATGACAAAGGAAGAGAGGGTAAGAAGAATTTCACAAGGCCAAGCCTCATTGAGATAATACTAAAGCAGAGTGTAATCTTATACCCACATGAAGACAAATTGTTAATTTACATATGTTAGAAATGCTACACTATAGTAGTTATATTCTTTTTAAAGTTTAACCATTTTGTGCACTTAGGCCTGTGTGCTTGTTTATCTAGAAGCAAATCTTACTGAAATCATAGCTGCTGACCTCTGCATGTATGTTGTTATGATTGTATTGTTAACAACTTACTGATGGATAACTGTAGTCACCGAACTGTAGTCACAGAACTGTAGTTAAAGGAGCATTGCTTGTGTAAATTGTTATAGAGCTTGAGCTACTGTTCGGTGAAATCACCTTCACTGAAATAGACACATGCCGGACATATTATGCTGACTGCTTAGGATATCAGTGCCTGATTTGAGTTCCCCTTATGAGACTTCCATACCTAGAGTAAGCTGCAGTTATTCCTGGAAAGAATGTTCTTTCAGTGATTGCTCTTGCCTGTTGCTAGGCTAGGATTTTGGATCGGCACACGTGACTGTTGGTTTTCTGTCTGCTGATTAAGTCCTGTTGTAATATTCTAGCAGCTTTTAGAAATGAACCACTGTGTGCTTTTCATTGTTTCATGCTGATGGAGTTCAATTACGTAGTAGCATCGCCTTATGCTTTTTTGGTTGTTGTTGTTCTTAAACATTTTAATTTACAAAATGCACTAGTTTACTTATGTGAGGACTGCAGTGTGCAAGAGCTGCAGATGGGATGAATCAAGAGCATTGTAGAAAAGTATAACATGGATTTCTCTCTTTATTTCTAAGGCAGTGTGGGCTCTTGGTAATATTGCTGGAGACAATGCAGAATGTAGGGATTATGTGCTAAGTTGTGGAATACTTCCTCCGCTCTTACAGTAAGTATTAATCATGTTTGACAGTAAATGTAAACATATGCATATCTAAATTTTTCTACTAACTATACTTAATTGATAACTTTAAAGGGGTATCTTGATAATTGTTTAGCATTAAGATAACAATCTTATGTGCTCTTTCTATAGACTGATCCCCACTAAACTCTCTGAAACATATTTCTGAGTAGATGCCTGTAGTGTTGTGATGTTTGTAATACAGATGCTGGCATTTTGACAAAAATAGTTCCCTTGCTGTTATAAGGTTTGTTTTCATGTGATATAATAATAAAGTATTGCTAGAGTAAAGAGTTGCTTCTGTTTCAGAATGTTGGTGATTTCCATGTGATAAAAAGTTAGGATTGTCTTATGCGAGTAAGAAAAAAAAATCTGTTTCAATTTAATGTTTTGTCAGGCTGCTGACACATTGTAACAGACTCACAACAACTAGAAATGCGGTATGGGCACTTTCAAACCTTTGTAGAGGCAAGAATCCACCTCCAGATTTCAGCAAGGTGAGATCTGTGCTTCACTCTGTGAAAAGACTGTAATGATGAAAAAGCATGATTTGCTTTTACAGATCTTTTGCTGATACAAAGCCAATCTTTCTAGCGTCTCTGTTGTTTGGTTAATTTATGGTCAGAGATTTATTGTTGTGGTAGAATGAGCCTCATTCAGATTCCTCTGATTTTGATCACTGGCAGAGGAGCAAATTTATCAAGACAAAGTTGATTTTGTAGCATAAATGGCATCCAAATTTGTCCAAAGGCTCATTTAAAGACCTACAATTTACTTAAAGCCTCCTCAGTAAAATGAAATGAATCCTGAACTAGTGTCTGAGCTGTTAACTTCTGATGTTTCATAAGTTTTTGGCTACAAAATTACAAGGTGGATGTGCATCATATTCTAGTCATGTTTTGCAAAGAAAGTGAAGTTCTGCTTTTAGCTGCATGCTCTGAAATCACGGTGATAATTTTTAGACCTAAAATACATAAGTGCACTGAACCCGATAGATATACCATATTAAGTCTGTTGTTTGAACCATTATTTAGAACAAATGACTTGGCTCTTAAAAATTATTTTTGAAGGTCTGTTCTGATATGGGTTAATATCTGGTAATATCTGATAATGGCTTGGGCTTCATTCCAGTTCAGAAAGACATAAATGTTCATTCCTGACATTTCAGTTTTATTCATTGAGTTTGTACTTTACATGTAGAACACACTCCATTTACTCATGGATATTCTCATTGAAGTTAACTTGGTGGCTGTGGAGTAATTGTATTATGGATTTAGATATACATAATCTTAAAGTCTAGGGTGTCACATCTTTTATTTAAGATAAGTTTGCTTGGTTTTAGCTCTTTAGAACCTTTCTTGCAATAAATGTGAAACTTCAAAAAAAGAGGGAGTAACTGATAATGACTTTTTTTTTCTTTTATCTTTTTAAGGTTCGTCCTTGCTTAGGCGTTCTGTCACGACTGTTGTTCAGCAGTGACCCAGATGTATTAGCAGATGCTTGCTGGGCCCTCTCTTACCTTTCAGATGGACCAAATGATAAAATCCAAGCGGTTATTGATTCTGGAGTCTGCCGAAGATTGGTGGAACTTTTGATGTAAGTCCTATTTAACTCTTATCCAGATGAATTTTAAAAAGCTTGTGTGGAGTGACTTCTTGTCATTTTTGATGCCGTGTGAATTCCAGTGTATTTCAGGGGATAATGTTTCATGTCCACAGGGGTGTTTGTGTTTGAAGAATCAAGGGTATTCCACAACAGGCAAATACCCAAAGCCACAAAAACATGTTTGCATGAGGCAGAGCCTTTATTTTGAATAGCTCTCAGTCCCGCTTTCTAACCACCATGGTTCCATCCTGTGGAATCCTAGGATCTACAGCTTTAGAATTCTTGGCCAGAGAGCTCTAGGACCTCACCAAGCAATAAACGTCACAATTCCATAGGGTGGTGCCGTGGCACATTAATCATTGCACCATAATTGTGTAGTGTGAAAGAGCCTTAAAGAAACAAGTAGATTACCCTCATTTTACTTGTCAGTATTAATTACGTTCTATAATACACAAAGCTGAGATTTGTAACAGAATGTTGCATAGAGGAATGCTCTTGTTCAGGACCCCATCCAGCAAACCTTGTTCCTTTCCAGTCTAGTCCTTGTAGTCACAGACCACCATTATTAAATTTCCTTTTCCACAAACATTGCCTAGTTTTCTGTTTTTTCTCTCCAATACCTAGTCAGCACTTTGTGGCCAGTTAGTGTGTTCTCTGTTGGTAGAGCGTGGGAAAGCTTTCCTTTTCATTTTTTAAGTGCTTTTGGACTATTAATACCTTTCCCTTCAATATTGATAGGACTCATTTGGTTATGTAAGAATAGGAATCCAGGCAGTGGTTTTGCTATAAGGGGGGCCTTAGGGTCACCATAAGTCAGAAATTACTTGAAGGCACACAATAACAGCAATATGGAGATGGAACCTGGAGTATGAAATGCAGCTCTTCATTGTTGCCCCCATCAAGGCATTCTTTTGGAGTGCTTCATTCCATTTATCTCCTTCCTGGTTTTCCTTCCACCTCCCTTCCTCCCATTTTAATGAAGCCTCATTTTGGCTTAGTAACTGTTGTCACCCAGTGCTTGAATTTACATCAGTATATATAAGGATAATTCAAGATCCGAACAGTTTGTGGTTTTTAGTTCTGGGGTTCAGTTTTTTGCTCTTGACAGCAGCTTGTGGAACTTCATGATGCAACAGATCTAATCTGTTTTATGCTCTAAAGGTAGCACTGGGAACATTGAGAATAATTTTTAACTTGCTTTAGGTATTAAAATGCTTGCTAACTGAATTCTCTTAAATGTTTATATGTGCAAATCACATTACATATTGAGATTGCAGTTGGAAAGATCTATCTTCATAAAAAAAAGTTTAACATGTTAATCTTTTATCATATTTGCATACTGTACAGTAATTGTCCTAATGCTAACAAATTTCAGAACTGTAGGCACAAGTGCTGTGATGTAATAATTTAGTTTATACAAGAAGAAATGGACTCATTTTCACTGTTCTGGTTTGTTTATTAGATGGTTTATCAGAATTCCAATACAGACATAAAACATTCCCATAGTTTGTGTTCAGAGCATTGTAGGGAACTTTGTGGGGAAACAGGCCCTTTCCACACTGTGTGGCTGCCCTGCAGTTGGGACATGATGGCAGCGCTCCATGGGTCATGCTTCTACACAACGTCATTGCAGTCCCGCTACCATCTTTTCCCGTGTCGCGTGGGCATGGTATCTGTAGAATGGAAAAAATCCATTTTATACTTACCATCGTGCTGCACTGCTGCCTTTCCCGGCCATGTGTAAGGGCACTGGCAGTGCTTCCCTACCCAGCTCAGCAATGACAAGTGCCTACCTGCACTGCAGAAGGGAAGAGGCAGGGCCAGAGCGCTCCCCTCTGCAGCAACTGGGCAAGGTGCAAAGGGGAGTGTTCCTGGCGTGCTTTCCCTCCCTGCTGGGGCTGCAACAAAAGGACTTCACTGAGTCCCATTGTGCGGAAAGGAGCTGAAATTCTACTTTCAGTGTTTGCTTGCTTTGCAAGCAAGTATAAACTTAGGCAACCATTATTTTACTCAGTTCAGCCTCATTTCTCCAGTAAGGGGATGATAATACATTACCTTACAGAGGTTTTTCGTGATATCTAAAATGAATACTGCTTGTAAATGTCTACTAGTAATATTATGCACAAGCAAATCTATTTGATTTTGTGAAGGATTTATTACATTCGGAACAGTGCATCAGTCTTCTAACCATAATATATTATTTCAAATCTCATATTGTTTTATTTTCCCTAAGGCATAATGACTACAAAGTGGTATCTCCTGCATTAAGAGCAGTTGGAAATATTGTGACTGGTGATGATATCCAGACACAAGTAAGAATTTTTTAGTTTCAAAAACTTCAGCGATCATACCTTTTTGATTCTTCATGTTGTTTGTTTTATTTTTTGAGAGGGGGAGAGATTAGGCTAGTAAGCATTGTCCTATTCAAACCAAAAAGCATCAGATATAGAAAATGCAATACTAAATGGAATCCAGTGTCTTCATTTACCAGGCTTGTGGACAGCTGAGTTAAAATTGCTTACTTTTTTACATCCAAAGGGACCAGGTCTGAAACTACAAAAGGGGCCTCTTTCTAGCAATAGTTGAAGTAAGACCTTCCTGCTTTACTCAATTGGAAATTAAAGAGCAACAAATGAACTGTACAGTTATACACCAATTTTGACCAAAGACAAATCCCTTCAGCACTCTGACTGTATTTAGAAGGCTGCCATTAGAGCTGTTCACTGGTTTAGGGTGAATTAAATTTGGTATCTGAACAAAATATAACATTTTAAGCTTTAAGTTTTAAGATTTCTAAACTAATGTCAGGGACATGCACTGACTTGATCTGGTCCTCCTTGTATTTCGACTGCCATACTGTCTGGATCTTGAGCACCTTTTTGAAGCTGGAACTTCCTTCCCGATTTTTGCAAGTCACCCAGTCTGTAACTTTTTTCAAAATTCATATACATACTCTGTATTTCTACTACTTCAGAAATGTAGTAGGAATAAAGTTCTGATTTCCACTTGTTCATATTTCTAGCCATATTTTGGGTTGAATCTGAAGGTATCCTTTAGCATGCAAAACATGTGCTCTGTTCCTGGTGGTTTATTAATACAGTATTTTATAGGAAAGATGAAACTCCATGTAAAGATAGTAGTGGCCTTGTTTAATGGGAAGCATAAAAATGGATAGATAGCCTACTTATTATAGTCCTGTGCAAATTAAACCTTTAAATAATTCAGAACAGGGCTAGAGTTATTTTCTTTATGCTCATAGCTGATTGAATCAAATTTTTTTATTGAGGAAACAATTTAACACCATAATATTTTCTGTTGTTTACTTTTTCCGTTAGGGCTGGAAACTGTAGCTTTGTTTTTGTGTTACAATACATCTTTGCATTTCTTCTTATGTCTTCATATACATCTTTCGCAGCAATTCAGTATAGAATTTCTCTGTGCATAGCTACAAAGTAGTATTTTATTCCTGTACAGACACTGGATAAAATCCAGTTGTTAGTCCTAACTACAATAGTCTCACTAAATCAGTTATTAAATAGTAAATTAACACTTGTATAAATCTTGTGGAATCAGTGGTCTACTTTAGTTGGAAGTAACAGCTGAGAATAAACTCTGTGTGTGAGACAGAGAATGTCTATATATTTCTTTTAGATGTATGGACTATGCTTTATTTTACATTGTTTAGGCAGAACTTTTCATCTTTCAAATTATTTTAGGTAATTCTAAATTGCTCTGCATTACCCTGTCTCTTACATTTGCTGAGTAGTCCCAAGGAATCTGTTCGGAAAGAAGCGTGCTGGACAGTGTCTAATATTACTGCAGGAAACAGAGCTCAGATACAGGTATGTATATTTGTGCTTCCTCTCCTTTATAGCTCAGCATAATCTCTATCATATTGGTCTTTATTTAAATGCTGCTGCTTCTGTTCCTACATCTTAGAATTGGGGGAAGTTTGGGCTGGAAGTGATTGTGAATCCCCTTTTGCATACTCAGAGTCTCTCTGGTGATCCTTAAAGCCTCCCAACCCCCAATATTTTAAAAATTTTGTGCTAATTTTTTAGGGTTATTCTTATTATTTTTCACCTGAAAACTGCCCCAAATGTCTCCAAACCACCTGTAAATGCAGTAGTTTAGGTTCCCTACCTTCCAGAACTTCCAGCCCTACAAAAATGCTGACCAGAAGTGCACAGGGGAAAGTACACAGGCCAAAATTGGCCCCATCACCTGTGTGCCCGCCACTTTTATGTTTCATGCGCAGTTTTTCATCTTTGATTTTCACTTAGATTTTGTGAGAACAAAATGCTCATTTTGTTTCTAAATGATCATACAACCATAGCTTAAGTTGAAGCACTAGCAGCCAAAGGTATACAAGTACAGGTACACAGCAAGTGAGACTATGAACTGCTTGCATAATTTTGTTACTTTGTTCAGTGAACATTGATAAAAAGTATCTGGGGAGGCTTCCAAATGAGGAGAATACAGAGCTTTTCCTATATGTGATTTATATACTAACAAAGAGGAAATGTACAGTTAGACTGAGCAGAAACTAATTCAGAAGGGAAGTGCCTCCACATTCTTTGCCAGTCAGCATCAGATATACTTGTGCTCAGCTCAGTCCTCTACCCTAACTCAGGAAATCAGCAACATATACAGCAAGCTTACCCTCTTTGAGTAAGTTTTCATACTCCAGCGTGGTGTAGTGGTTTGAGCATTGGACTGTATCTCTGGAGACCAGAGTCTGAATCCTCACTCAGCCATGGAAACCCATGAGGTGACCTTGGGCAAACCTCTTCTGAACAAATCTAGCCAAGAAAACCCTGTGGTAAGTTCATCTTAGGGTCCTCATAAGCCAGAAACAACTTGAAACAACTTGAAGGCACACAACAACAGCAGATCTAGGAGGCCCCTGTTTATGTGGAGTGTGAAAAACTGAATTTGAATTCAATATCTTTGTGTTACTGAAACATCTTTACAGAAAAGATCTTGGATGAAACACATTCCCATTTTTCTCCATCCTTATTGATTGAAATTTTCTGGTGCATAAAAACAGGATGATAGAGAAAAAGGCATAATAGAGATGGGAAAGGGTCAGAATTCCATTTGTTCTGGACTCTACAGGTGATTGCTAGTAAGGATTTATAAAGATTATTAATTTTGATTATGCTGAAAGGCAGGACCACTGTAATGTACTGAGGACAGTTTTGATTACTTGCATACAGAGACATCCACCAGTTTAAACTGCCATCTTTTGCTGTTTATTTCAGTTATTTAAAGTGAAAGACTTAATGATAGAGTAACAGTTTTGGTGCTGCAAGGCTGACTGTGGCTGACTCGGAATACAACACTACTTTTTGAAAAGTGTGTCCTTTTCTTATTTGAAGTAAATTCTTCTTAATTTTCTTTTCTTGTTGAATTGGATCTTTCAGAGTTATGCATTTATCTTGTGTTATCTTTGTATTGTCTTTGGGAAGTACATTTGATCCAGTGGGGCCTGACTGGCACTTGAAAAAAAGTACCTTTGAATTAAAATGGTTTGCCACTTCTTCAAGGCTTTGTTATGGTAATGATTGCCAGCAAGGGTAGCAAGATTATTTCTTCCATAACTTCACCCTGCTACTAGTTGACCCATATTGCAAGTATTTCCCAATAACCTGTGAGAGCTGGCCTATTTAGTACTAAGTTTTGTAGTAGTGAGGTGGTAAGGTGTGATGTCTGAAATGGCTTTTGATGGTTCACTTAAAAACCAGCACTCAACAAGAAATTTTCATTGATCTTAACATTAGTTCTTCCAGATTTTCCAAGTGGAGCCTGCGTAGTGTGGCTAAGGCTTTGTATCAGTTCTACATCAGAGTTTGGGGGAAGCGGTTGATAACCTCATAGTCTAGTTTGACATTGGCCGTTACTGCAGAGTCAGTTGTCTCTTACCAATAGGTGCATAAAGGCAGTTTTGAATTTTCCATTCTTGGAAAAGTAAGCGCGTGCTAATCATATCTCACCAATTCAAGTAGTTTTTGTTTCTGGGTTTTGTTTTTTTGTAATAACCTTGAAAATGTACATTTCAGTTAAGATTGGTTGACTTAAGTAACAGTGTTGTTTACATTTCTCTTCCTTCCTTTAGGCTGTTATAGATGCTAATATATTTCCAGTGTTGATTGAAATTCTTCAGAAGGCTGAATTTCGTACTATAAAGGAAGCAGCTTGGGCCATCACTAATGCAACATCTGGGGGACTCCTGAACAAATTAGGTAATAAGTTACAAATAGTTAAAAGTTGTGGTTGGAGTGAAGAGTTTGAAATAAGCCCTACATTTGCTAAGCTGTTCTTTAAAAACGAAAAAAAGCATGTTACTTCATTCGATAGCCAGCCACTTAAAAAATCCTCTAGGTTGGTGCTGACAATGGCCCTTTTCACACGGGGTTAATAAAACGGTGTGGAGCGACCTCAACTGGAGGTCATCTATACCATGGAGTGCGCAGGGTCGGTTTTAATTTTGAGGTTCTACACCTCAAACCGCCCTGAAGCGATCGGAAGTGGTGGTGCCGCGTGGTTTTTATAAAACGCGAGCGTGCAGCCCTGTTCCACCCTGTCGCAGCGCCCCCGTGTAGATTTGCAGGCACACACAAGTGCATGCCTGCAGATCTGCCAGGGGCGGGCTTCTGGCTGGCGAGCTTCTCTGGTTGGTGGAGAGCCTCCACCAGCTGTAAGCCGCCATTTTGGACGCAGGATGCCGCAGGAGTGTGGAGCAGCGAACGTGTGCTGCTCCTCGTGGCGACGGACTTACCCGGCTTCTGGTAAGCTCCATTTTTGTGTGCTTTGCCCCGTTTCTCCCTCCGCGTGTGGAAAGGGCCAATGTTACCATTTGCTAGTTCTCAGTGACATTCTACAGAGAAAGATGACTATACCATGAGCTTATACCTGTGTCCTCCTGAAAGACCAAGAAGTTCAGTGGGTAGACCATAGGTTGAGATCAGCTTTAGTATTTCTTTCTTGCTTAGCCAGCACTCAGCACTCATACTGTACTGTGTAGATGATCAGATGGCTGCGTAGCTGCAGGACATCCTACTGCTGAGTGATCCCTGCTTACCTAGGATCACGTAGTAAGTGGGAGGGCAAACTGATATCAGAGAAAAGAAAAGGAGCAAAATGGGCCTTGAATGTGTATTTTAGTAATGTTTTCTTATGTTTCTTGTGAAGACATGTGTATGTAGGAGTAGTATAGTCAAAAAAGGAGGTTCACCAGTCTTTCCTTCTCCTTTTTCTCCGACTGTATCAAAGTTATTTAGTGGCATTAGGTTGTACCAAGCCTCTTTGTGATCTTCTGACTGTGATGGATTCTAAAATAGTCCAGGTAGCCTTGAATGGGCTTGAAAACATTTTACGACATGGAGAACAAGAATCTAAGCAAAATGGAATTGGTGTTAATCCTTACTGTGCCCGTATAGAGGAAGCATATGGTAAGAAACTGGTTTAAAAGCACTTCTACTAAAAATTTAAGTTACCTTGGTAGTGCACAATTTGTCTAGAAAAAGGGCTGAAATCCCATACAGTTTTACTTTTGAGTAAGTCCCATTGAACATACAGTGGAGATTACTTCTCAATAAACATGCATAAGACTAAGCTATTAGGCTTTTAATTTGCAACTGGAGATAGAAAGGTTCTGTATTTATGACCAAAAATTCATTTTAATTTGAATTCAATTAATTCAATCAAAAGTTCAGTTAATTTGAATAATGCCAGGTATTGGCTGCTAGAATCTGCTACGGTTTCTACATACAGATGTTATAATGATGTTTGATTGGTATGTGCTAGTGAGTGATGGAACTGCAGGCAGAATGATGTCTGTTTCTGAATTTAAAAGCATTGCTACAGCAGTGTGTTCTGAGCCACTCTGTTATATAAATCTGAGAACAATAATGGCAACCTTTGCTCTCAGAAGACTTGCTAGCCAAAGCCAGAAATTAAGTTTATTAGAGCCTGATTTAATCCAGGCCTGCATCAGCCCACCAACCTTTGTTCCAAGAAAGGTGGTAGAGTGTTTGCTAGTAGGGCTACTGGGACAGAAGATGTTGCCAGCACATCACCTGGAAGCACCTTTTCCTGTAGGAAAAGTTGACATGGAGCTTGCAAGTTTGTTTGCTCCACAATGGATCAAACAGTCCCCTTTTTATCTCAACCTGGTAACTGGAGAAGGAGTAACGAATGCAACGTACCTGCAGGGATGTAGTTTGAACCTCTGCAGTTCCAAGGGCTGGTTGCTACCCTTTGGGAGGTGTGACAAGAAGAACCAATGTGCTCATTGTAACTCATGAAAATGTGAAAGCCTCATGTTATTCTAACATATTAACATTTCAGATTGAGGAATTTTCCCATTTATTATGGCTAAATTTTCATGCTTTCTTCTTATGCAAGTAGCCACCAAAGCTTTCATTTTCTACTTTCAGTCCATTAGACCGATATTTTGTATGTGAGGAATAAATGAACACAAAGGCAGTTCATGATCCATAACACGTGCTCTTGAGTAGTCACGCTAAAATTGCCAGAATTATTTTGGCATTAGTCAGTCATGGATTGAAGCCTTAAGTCAAATACCAGAGATGTATCTAAAAGCGTGCACTTGGGGTTTCTTCTTATGGCTGTTTTTGGGGATGAGGGATATATTAAAGCCAATCTATTCAATTAATTACTATTCCTTATTGAGCATTGATTTTAAATTATGTCTGTTCTCTCATTAATTCAGGACTAGATAAAATTGAAATTCTTCAAAGTCATGAAAACCAAGAGATCTACCAAAAAGCTTTTGATCTGATTGAACATTATTTTGGTGTAGAAGAGGAGGATGCAAATATTGTACCACAAGTGGATGAAAATGAGCAACAGTTTCTGTTTCAGCAACAGGAAGCACCAATGGAGGGATTTCAATTGTAGTTGGCAAAAATGTAAGAAAGGTGGGAAGGTTTTGCTGAAGACAGATGAAGAAGCAGCTTATGCACTTACATGTTTTCATTCTTTTTATATGTGTGTATTTCCATTGTCTTGTGTTCAAATATATTGACTAATCACAGCTAAAAAATGTTACAAAGCTTGAAGAACAACCTCAGTAAGACATGAAATACTGAATTTTCAAGCAGTTGGTAAAAGTGCATCATTATGCATAAACAGCTGTTGACATTTTGAATTCTGGCAGTAGGGAGTTCAATTGCCCAGTCTACACTAAATCTACCTCTTTACCATGGAGCAAAAAAGATGTTTCAGAACTGAATAGTGACACAAGTGAGCTCCTAGTAAAAACTAAACTTGGAATGTGAAAATTATTTATTTAAATAGTGAAAGTATAGTTTTATGTGTGAAAATTTGCAATACACTGGTGAAATATATTTATATTTAAAAGCATAAGACATTGGGGTGGACTGCTTGTACATGACATAACATTAAAATATAGGCAAAACACCCCCATTTGTTCTGCTGTGTGAAAAGAGGTGATAGCTAGTTTCAGTTTATAATTTACATAAGCTTTGCTGCCCAAGCCTGTAAGGAAAGATCCTCCTCCCTCATTTATTTTTTTTCCAGTGGTAATGCAAATGAGGTTGCCACCTTTTCTTTTGACTGTTGTAGCTGTGCCTTTGACAGCAATTTCATTTGCAGTAAGATAATTACATTCATATTACAAAGATGTTGATTTTTCTCTGTCAGGCAGCTGTGAAAGATACAAGAACTGGTGTTTTTCCCCTGGCCAGTTGCAATCCAGGTTACAAGTTGGGGGATGTGTTTATGATTACTTTGTAGTGACCATCTGATTCTTGGGAGTGCAAAGGAAGATTTCTGTAGCTGCATGCTAAGGACTGTGAGTAGAAATTTCCATGTTTAACTTAAACACTACCAAAGTGTGTGAAACTGCAATATTCCTTTTTCCTGAAACGCTGATGATTGGCTTTATTTATATAGTCAGTGTATTGTGTTTTGACCAAATATACTAATGCATCTTATTTGACTTTTGTTGCAAGGTTTGTCCAAAAAAAAAGATCATTTGAAACAGGCCAACAAAAGCATTTCTTGCTCTGACTTTGTAATAGTGCTGCATTGAGAGAAAAATTTTTCCTGATAGTTCAAGGAAAAAGAAAGTGATTTTGTTTGTAAATACTATAGTAGGGTCTTGTATAGAATTATCTTTGATAATGTATGCAAAATGTTTTAAGTTTATATAATGTCCAAGATTTTTTTTAAAAAAAAAAACAGGCTGTTTGGTTGCCCATTTTTTATCCACATACCTTTTTTCCTTTTTTGGTAGCACAATTAACATACTCTGATTAGTTTTGCTTACCAGAAATATCTTGAATTGTGTAACTTTTTTTAAAAAAGTTCTGTGTAATATTAGTTTATTGCCTTTTCATAGCATTGCATAACTTAAAGTTGATGCACTCCAAAATCTTCTAAAGGAGCTATTTATCTTGTATCTACTGATCTTTCAAACCTCTTCTTCCAGTTTTGTATGAGTAATCTATGTAGGGCTGTCATATTATAGAGGGAAAAAGCACAGCTGGGCAATATGCTGATCTATCCTGCATCAAAATACCCAGTATGTTTCCAGTGCCAGATCAGTGCAAGGAGAGACTTCTGAATGAAGCTACTCTGAGTTTATTCTCAGCTGTTAGTAGATTAGCAGCAAGGGGACTGAGTACTCAGTCTGAGGTTGGATGTATACTGATCTAGTTTCACATGAGCTGTGACAGGAGAGCTTCTGCTTTGCATGTGCAGCTATGAAAGAAGTGTGGAAACTAAGCCACACAAGTTTCTACTGCGTTCATCAGTCTGAAGTGTGGCCATAGTGTTTACAGAAGAATTGTAGCAGCTGCTTCTCCTTTTCTCTAAACAGGGTTTATGAAGTTCAAGCTTGACTTTGAGAGATGAATAGCAAGCTGTAGTTCATACATTAATAGGGGAGTGCGACTAAAGAAGATTCAGCCTCAGCTGACTTAATTGCTGGAAGTCAAATATTCCTTAGACTGAAGGAATATACAAAAGCACAGTTGATCAGATGACCTTCAATGTGTTCAGGATTACTTGGTACCCTTTTTTATTTGTAGTTTGTGAGTTGTGGTAATACATGCTTTACCCATGACTTCTATATCATTCATTCCACACATAGTTTAGTGAAAATAGTTAATGAAAACTTGATTGATCAGAATGATTTTAGTATGTAAAGATCAAAAATATTCAGGGTTGACAGGGTATTCCATTGTTCTTTTCTTTTAGAAAAATTACCAGTTGTGCCTGCTCTTAATTTCATTATCTAATGGATGATAATATCTAAACATTTTCATTTGAAAGAAATCCAGGCATTAGTTGTACTTAAAGTAGATCTGTTGACTCCTACCCAGACTGGCCCTAGTCAGAACTAACAAATCCTATTGATTTTGATGTGTCTCCTCTAGATAAAAGTAACATTAGATTTACATCTTTGTATAAAACTTAGTAAATAAAAGGATCAAAATTAACCAGAGCTTTAAAAGCATCTAAATATTCTGAAAGGATATCATCTTATATATCATGAAAATGAAAGTTTCAGAATGGTCATCCTGTTCCTTAAAATGTAATGTTTGTGTAGTTATATTTGAAGCTTAATATCAGTATTTGGATTACCATCAAATTTTCTTTACATATAGGAGAGCAAAGACTTGCACACTCACAGAAACAGGTTACACTTCTTGGTATTAATGGCATCTGCAATGTGTACAGGATTCTATAGCAAAGCAATGAATACCAAGCGGTTTTTTAAAAAAGTCTAGAACGTTAAAAATTAAATTGTGTTTTCTTAGCACAGGTTGTGAGACACACATAATTGCCTGCATTTGACATGACTTTAATCTATGCAACCATGCCAAGTGTGTGTTTCAGATAAAAACCATAATGAGCTTTTTTCCAAACAGTTTTACATTCAGAAAACACTATTAGACTGGGCTAATGTTTTTTTTAAAAAAGTATCATTACTTTTACAATATGTCAGTTGATTTTATTTGCTTGAGCCTTATTTACCTTTTTGGTATATGTTAAAGTCCCTTAATTTATTTGGAAAATAAAATAATGATGAAACTAACAAAAGATTGACATCTCCTATAACAATGGTTCTTGCTTATTTTTGTTGTTGTGTTTGCAAATGATCCTCTAAAATTTGTTGCATCTGGAGGTTCTGACTGAACAAATCTACAAATACAAACAGTATGCAATATTAAAGAATGTTAGTTCTATAAATATAACAACTATTACAATACAAAACTAATAAAGGCATTTTACAAAAGTGGGGCATCTGTCTTCTCAATTTAGTATTTACAGTATGTCTTCAAAAGTACAGTGCACCCTCTTCTGGCAAGACCTCTGCATGCACTCCATTTCCTGTCCCCCCCCCGAAGAACACTAATACCTTATGTCTCATTTGTCAGGACAGTTTGTTATACTAGATGTGATATTCTCCTATTAATATCTATATAAATATCTACATACTCCCACTAATATCTACATAATTAATGAATCAAATTGAAGCCTGTTAGAACAAACTTAACTGACCTTAATATTTCAGTCCCTTTATTAGCTACTTGTGACAGGGAAACATGATCCTCTCTCACCCTCTGTTTGCTACATAAGTGCAAATGAAGGTTGTTAGTAATGAATTGCATTTAAATTTTCTTTAGCATTTTTATCAGGGAATAGAATTTCATCCACTCTGCCCCAAAACATTTCTTCCTTCCCGGCACACCTCCAGCTTCAATAGCATGTGTGACTATTTAGCTTTTGTCTCTGTAGCTGACGCAGCCTCTTCGCGCCATCTGGCTTTCTTTGCTAAGTTCCAGCTTGTTAGGGACTCATGACGCTCCACAGCCTGCAAAAGTAGAGCATCCACTTCATAGTAGAACAGTCTGATTTCAAAGCAAACAGCTGCAAGGTAAGGCATTATTCTACACACAATGTGATTTTGTGCTGGTGTGCTAGCACAGCATCCTTCAAAAGATAAAAGGGGCATGTCGGTCAATGTATGAGTTCAGTGTTGTACAGTAGTTAAAAGAATTTAATCAGAATCGGGGAGATCAGGTTCAAATTGTTAGAAAGCACACTTTGGGACTACAATATTGCTCTCCAGCTGTCAGTTGTGAAGGTAAGTGGTAAAGGCTATTCATGGTACCTGCACTCTTTGAAGGCAGGATTGAACATAAATTTAATACATAAACAGATGGTGAGCTCACTGACTTGCATTTCATCAAAATCTTATTTCCTTACACTCTAGGAAATCTTACGGTTAGTTTGCACTGGCAAGTGTTCCCCCATCTCCCCATCAGCTCTCTCCATTCCACTATGCTGCTGTTCTGGATTGCAACTCCCAGCATTCCTCATCATTAGCTATGTTGGTTAAGTCTTATTGGAGGTCAGTAACATCTGGAGGGCTGCAATTTGTCCATCCCTGATTTAGACAATCTCACTTTTCTTAGTACTGCTCTTTGTGTAAGAAGAAGAAGAAGGTAGCAGTAGGCTTGAAGAAATGCAAACAAAGTAGGGGAAGCTGGGGGGGTGCAGTTTCTTCCCAAAACATGCCCAGAGGCCACAGATGCTGACTGCTGGAAAGTGGGAGGATCAAAAACAATATTTCTGAAAGGGCAAAGGAACCAACTTTCTGAGGAAAAACCACACTGCAAATTTTGCTGCAGGTCTGACTTGAACCCATTGCTATTGCAGAAATAATTTTGCCAGCTGAGACAAGATGCTTACTCTGCACGAACAACTAACACCACAAGGGAGAGATGGAGAGGGTATTGCCTTCATTCAGGCCATAGGTAACACAACTCCATTTGAATCTGGTTCTTCTTGGATGACATCTTTATTTCCTTAAGGACTTTTTACTGGCTAATTGGATTCCTCTACTGACGGGGAAGCAGCATGGTCTATCAGTACATCTGAACCAGAGTTTGGAAAAGAAAATTTGGGGGGGCTAACACTCACAAAATAGCTTAGTTAACATGGCTAGTGGCCATGTTTACTAGGGAATTTTGAGAGTTCTAGTGCAAAAAAGGTAACTTTTCCAGGCTGTAATCAAATAACTACCCATTTTAAGATGGCAGGTGGCTGAATCCTGTGCTATTTGTGCCTGGTTCAGAACTTGGAAAATGTATATGTGTGTGTGTGTGCGCGCGCGCGTGTATTAACAACCTATTTCAAAATTCCCCAGCCAGCATACAGAGAAGGTTGCCATGGACCAGTACTTACTCTTTTAGCAGATACGATCACAGCAAAGCAACCCACAATTGTGAGGCCAATCATTATGTAACAGGCTTTGACTCGAGCTTTGTTCCTTGCAGCATCTAGCATCTCCGGCCTGTAATAAAAATGTGATTGGACCCATTTTAGATGAGACAGCTTGAAATTTTTTCAATGGATACAAATTTATTTGCTTGCAGCAAAAATAAAGTAAGCTTTAGAATGGCATTTTCATTTGTTTTAGGCCTTTAATAACCTAACTGTGAGGCTTAAAATGTTGTGTGCCTTCAAGTAATTTCTGTCTTATGGTAACCCCAAGGTCAACCTATCATGGTGATTTCTTGGAAAACACTGTTCAGAAGGAGAGGGGGGTTGCCTTCCACTGAGGCTAAGAAAGTGTGACTTGCCCAAGGTCACCCAGAGGGTTTCCATGGCTGAGCAAAGATTTGAACCCTGACTTACAGAATCACAGTCCCACACTCAAACCACTATACCATGCTGGCTCTCTTTGGCTTAAAACACTTGAAAATTTAGATCGTTGTACCTTTTTCAGAGTTTGGACATGATGGTCAGAAATCTTTATCACATCTATGTGATGAAACTTTCCATACACTTAGCTACACAGCAGAGGCATTAAGAAACCCTATTACTGAATTGCAAAGATACAGACATGTATAATGAGACATTGGCAAGGGTATCCAGAGATACATTTGGATCTACTGACACACAGCACTCCCTAGCCAGTGTCCCACTGTGCATCAGTCCCAACACAAAACAGTCCCTTTGCTAGTTCTCTTATGTAGTAACCAAACAGCAGTCACTTGCTGAACATGAATGCTGTGAAACTGCTCAGTTCTCTTTCCCACAGACATCAGTTACTGACAAAGAGGCAAATCCCCAAGCGAATTCTGGCCATTATTTTTGGACTACAGCTCCCAGAATCCTCAGCAAACATACTCAGTGCCTTTTCACCTCTATGCACCAGCAGCATTCTTTCACTTTAGGTATGTCAAACGTATTACCGTATTTGGCAGCATATAAGAAACACTGTCGTATAAGACACACCCTATTTTTAAATGTTATTTTTTGAGGGGAAAAATAGCTTTTTTAAAAAAAATAGTATGGCTTCCCCCACCCCCCTCCCTTCCATTTTGCCTTGTGGGAGTTTACTCCAGGGCAAAATGCATAGGAAAGGGAGGGAGAGCTCTAAGTGGAGAAAAGAGGTCCCGCATTAGGCTTTCCCCCACCCCCCTTTCTCTTCCATTTTGCAGGGGAAGGGAAAGGAAGGAGCTCCGGAAGGGCAAAAAGAAAAATGTGCAAACTCCCCTCCCCAAGCTAACTCCTTTCCCTTCCCACACAAAAAGGAAGGGAAAGTGGAATGGGGGAAGCCTTGTGGCAGGGTTCCTTCCCCCTCTGGAGCTCCCTCTCCCTTTCTAATGCATTTCGCCCCAGCACGGAGAACACACGTTGAGGAAAGAAAGGAGGGGTGGGGGAAGCCTTGTGGGAGTGCTCCTTTAACCCCCTAAAGCTCCCCCTCTCTTTCCTATGCATTTTGCCTCGGTGCTGACAACTCACATGAAGGTAAAATACATAGGAAAGGGAGGGGTTATTTGCCAGCATATAAGATGCACCAGCATATATGATGTACCCCATTTTTAAATGTTATTTTTCAGGGAAAAAGTGTATCTTATACGCTGGCAAATAACAGTAAATACTTTTTTTATTCAATTAACTGGCTTTTCAGTGTATATTCCATTTATTGGTTACATTTTTAAAAACAAGAACAAAAGGTCTCATAGCACCTTTGATCGTTTTGTTGCACTAGATGGCTGCTCAGTGGCAGCTGCTGATTTCCATGTAAGAAAGATGGTGAATCTACACTGTTTTAGTCTAACAAAGCTTCTATCTGATCTCAACATTTCCTTCAAAAAAACTTCAGCAATTTTTCGGCACGGACTACAACCTGCAGCAGATTCATTGCCTGCAGACATAGGAGCCTCCAGATACCATTTTACAAATTCCAAAAGACAATTTATTTGAAATAAAAATTATACTCCTTTTTTTCTGCATTATTGTAAAAGCAAAAAGATAATGTTATCAATGACAGTGCTATCAACTGTCAATTAACCTGCTGTTTTCCATAAAGGTCTTTCAAGGATATGGGATAAGGAATGTATCTCTTGTTCACTAAATTGTGTAGAATGGAGGTGATTGAAAATGTGTGTCCCCCTTTGGTCCGAAGCTGTCATGCTACACATTCTTTCATGGGAGCTAGGTCCCAATGAACAACTTACATGCAGAAATGGACAGGGTTGAGCTGCAGTCCTAGGAGCACTTACTTCAGAATGAATGCCTAACTGAGAGTTGTTGTTGTGTGTCTTCAAGTCATTTATGACAATTGCCAGCATTGTGTAGTGGTCTGAGCATTGGACTATGACCATGGAGACCAGAATTTGATCCCCTGCTCAGCCATGGAAACCCAGACCTTGGGCATGTTCCCCACTCTCAGCCCCAGAACCAACTTATGATAGTTTTGTCTTAGGGTCACCATAAGTTGGAAACAACTTGGCACAAAACAGCCAAGGTGAACCTATCAGAGTTTTCTTTGCGAGATTTGTTCAGAGGTGATGAACTACTTCTGAGTAAATTGCTTCATAGATTTTCTCCCATTTAAATCTCACTGAAATTAGATATACAAGACTATGGATATACTCTTGTTTAGGTTACATTCTCAATAAAGTGTTGGGGGCTGGGATGTTCCTTTGCTTCAAAAGTCTGAGTTGAAAGAGGTGAACTGAATGCTGAGGCAGAAGAATCACAGTTTCTCCCTCCCACAGGTAGAGAAGTAAGGCAGCTGGATTTCATAGTATTAGGACTTAATGCATTTAGACATGAACAAATCCAAACCAGGCAAAGCACATTAAATCCATTAAACTGAAAGTCACTTATAGTGAGACAAACAAAACACTTAGGTTGTTGGTTTAAATCTGCTAATTATATTTCAGGACACACTAATTGGAACAGTTCTGACGCCACAGATCAGTTCTTTAACCCAGGGAAACAAAGCAAGCTGAAAACAGACCTTATTACCATCCTTTGTAATTTTTTGCTGAATGAAGGAGCTACCAGGGGAACTCAGAGACAGGGATGCTCAAGGCTGTCCAATATTTAATCAAAAACTTTGATTGAATTTAAACTTAATTAAATGTTTAATGTTTAAATATAATTTATCATTAAACAAAAAGATACAGCTGAATACTACTATAGAGCATTAGAAAAATCTATCAAATCACTGTACAGTGCTCAGCTTCTTCACCCTAATCTTTGTCTCTCTCCAATGCCCCCCATTAGTTCTCAGCTCAGTTCAGCAGGCCCCACCCTCGTCATAACAAAATTTTGCTTCCAAGAAAGACATGGTGAAAAAGACTTGTGTGATTGTAGAAAACAGTCTGCATTCCTCACTTTTTTTTAATTAGTTAGCCTTGATTACACCAACATCCTTTTTGCCTAATAATTCCTTGAGAGAGTTCAGTCCTGTTAGATAATCTTGTGGGGAAGAGACATACCCTTCTTTGCCCTCTTCTTTTGGAACTCTGGCCGCTTGCTTCTCTTCCCTCCCCCCCCCCAACAATAAAACCTCCTCTGAGAATCCATCCATCCGTCCGAATATTATATTCCATTCTATATATGAAGATCTCAGGGCAGATCAATTTAAAACTAATTTAAGACAATAAATAATAATAATAAACATACTAAAACTACTAAGTACTAAAAATACTAAGTACTAAAAGTATTAAGTCATGTATTGCTTTAAATCAATTAAAACAATTTAAATCAATACCAACTATAGCACTTGTGCAAAGTGGATAAAATATATTTGGACCTACGGGCTTTAGTAAAATAGAAGATGCATTCTAGTACACAGTGTTACAGTACATGCATTCTTGGTTACATATAAATATCTTTCATTCAGAAAATAAGCACAGTTTCCTCTGTGTGCAAATGTTTCTGTGTATTTTAAAGGGTGTTCTCTTTGGGTCAAACTACAAGTTAAGGCAAACAAATATTCCACATAATTAACTCATTTTACCAGCCCTGTACCACAACAGAGATATTCGCCTCAGCAGTCAGAAATGCCAAGTTAGTTCCATGTTTACCTTCCAATGACCAATCACAAAAGACAACATACATAATACAAGATACATAAGTGAGGAAAATCATGCACTAAAACTGATGTCTTAGTTCTACTTGTGGGAACACATCTGCAAATAAAATACAAATAAAATATAAAATGCCAACTCTAGTTCGACTCTTTGCCATTAGACACTATTACTAATTTCTGTGTGAGTGGAAAATCAGGAAATTCTGTTTAAAATTTTTAAAAAACGGGGAGCAAGAGGTTAGAGTTTGGGAATCTGAAATTATTTTACTTTTACCTCAGTCTGAAAAGGGTCAAGCTTTGCTCTTCATGTTGTTGTTGTTGTTGTTGTTGTATGCTTACAAGTTGGTTCCAACTTATAACAACCCTAAGGTGAACCTATCATGGCATTTTCTTGGCAAGATCTGTTTATGGGGGTTGGCCTTTGCCATCCTCTAAGGATGAGAGAGTGTGACATGCCCAAGGTTACCCAGTGGGTTTCCATGGCCAAGAAAGGATTTGAATCCTGGTCCGTTTCTGCACTAGACTGTTACAGTGCTCTTATTCCACTTTCAACATCCTGTGGAATCCTGGGGTTTGCAGTTTACGGAGGGGCCTTTAAGGTAACCTACTGGGTAACCTTGGGCATGTCACACTCTCTCATCCTCAGAGGATGGCAAAGGCCAACCCCTCCCTAAACTGCAAACCCCAGGATTCCACAGGATGTTGAAAATGGAATAAAAGCACTGTAACAGTCCAGTGCGGAAATAGCCCAGGTCTCGAGAGTTGTAGTCCAATGTTCAAACCACTACACCACACAGGATCTCTCTCACCACGCTGGCATTGTCTACAAAGAGACAATGGAGGTTAGAAATCTGTCTGCAACTTGATTTTTCTCATTCTGTTCGCATCCATTTCCTTCAAGCTCTGCGCCTGGACAAAAATGACATTACCACGTACCAAGACCTGAAGAGTTGTTTCAGAGATACTGAAAATATTGAGGACATTATTGTTCACTTTGACAATCTCATTTGTTTTTTTTAGTAATCTTTACATATTGCAGGCAAGAATGAATAATTTTACCAGTTTTCTTGCTGCAAGAGAAATGATCAAAATCTGTGCATTTTTTGAAGACTATTCACAGTGCAGGTCTTACTCTGTGCAGAAACAATACACATCTTGCTTTTGTACAGAAAATGTCATCTTCCTTTATTTTTTTTTTCATAAAAAGAAGCACTTTCTGCCAGAAATGTTAATCTCTCAGGGGAGGGAGGGTTGTATGGTGGATTGCTGATTATGGAGATGCCCAATCCACATGGCATGTTGCCCAGGCACAGCAGAATCTTGAGGAAAAAATAAAGACAAGGGACAGTGAATCTATGACCCTCCAGGTAGTGGAATTCATTCTTCCATTACTACTGCCTAGCAAGGGTTATGAATGGGAATGCTGGGAGCAACATCTGAGGGGGCCTACCTTTCCCATCCCCTGATTTAGAGCCTCCCATATGTGAGATAGATATTGTATGTGCATCCCTGGAGCAGTCACATATCTACAAAGAGACAGTGGAGTTTAGAAGTCCATCTACAACTTTATTATTTTTAAGCTCCTCAGACCCATTCCCTTCAAGCTCCTTTCTCCCCTTTACTCCAAACTCTATTCACCACTGAATGGTGATTTTAATCTTCTGCGTTCTCTGTGTGTTTATGTCTCACTAGGACAGCCTACACATGGAGATACAAGCATGTCCACTGCCCTGTGGTCATGTTCCTCAAAAACCTTTAGAATCCTGAGTAGAAGCCTTGGTTTCATAATTTTTTGTCCAAATCTAGAGGGATTCAAGAGTGAATCCATATACTGCACAATAATAGCAGTTCGATACCATTTTAACAGTTATGGCTTTATCCTATGGTATCTTGGGATTTTTAATTTGGTGTGGGAAACAAAATTCTCTATGGGAGAGCTCTAGAACTCTCATTCTTTTAAAAAGTTCACACAGCTGCAGTCCTGTCCCGATGGTATTGAGACAGCAAGTTCCAAATTTCTTGTTTCAAAAGGCATTTGCTGATAAACAGTCTTGTGGACATTTTCCTTCCTTTGTTGGAGTGTGGATCACAGTTATTACTCATGCTATTTTTCAAAACTATCATCTGGGTAAGTAAGTTTCTTTCAGGATAGATCTATCTTACGCATGATACTCTGACATCTTGAAGATAAACGGAACCAATTCTGTCCATTAAAAATAAATACAAATGGTATAATACTCACTGATTTTGTTAGGAAAGAAACCTTATTTATCACTGCTATCATATTTTTTTGGGGGGAAAGGTCATGGGAAATACTGTACTAGAACAATTACTTGATATTCAAGTTCAGAAAGTTACAGATGATGATCTTGCTATGCAAACAGGAACATGAAGAGATTAAAAAACACAGCTCTTTTCAGTTACAGCAGTGATGAATGAGCAGCAGCAAATGTTACAAGAGCTTAGAAAAATTTTGTAACATTAACTGCAGGATAGAAACAATTTTTTTTTCAAGGAAACGAATGCTGGAATTGGTGATTAGTATACATGAATACACATCCTGGAAATGCCATGTAACTGTTATTCTCAGACATCTGCAACTCAGGCAAATTGTAAGTTTGCCATTGTTCTTTTGATCCTCTGGCCTTTTGGCTAGCAAGGTCGGGGAACATGTCATCTTCCAGATATTGCTGAATTAAAACTTCCATCAGCCCTAGACAGCATGGGCAATGTGCGGGATGAGGAAAGTTGCAGTTCAACAGCATCAGATGAGCTATATTTGTTCCTCAACCTGCTGCTGATCAGAAGCTACAGGTAATGGGGACAACTTGAAACTATATGATGCTAGATCATCTAACACAGTGGTTCTCAACCTGTGGGTCCCCAGATGTTTTTGGACTTCAGCTCCCAGAAGCCCCAGCCATTATGGTCAATGCTCAGGGCTTCTGGGAGCTGAAGTCCAAAAACATCTGGGGACCCACAGGTTGAGAACCACTGATCTAACACTACTCCTGAAACTATCCAGAGACCAGGAGACCAATTCCACTAGAGACTGTCTTGTACATCTCACTTGGTTCTTGAGCTCAAGGCAGTCTGAAGATGGTGATCAAACTGAGCTTAGAAATATTACTGGAGGACTACAAGTCCCCAAAATCTCCCAGCCAGCATGTTTCTTTCAGCTGGAAAAAAAGGAAATGTTTCCAAGTTCTGTAATGAACATGTCTGCCATAAAAAATGGCCATCATGCACTATGGCGGATGTGGTAGGGGAATGAGTTCTAGTATGCAGTTGACATTAGCAGAACAATTTGGCCCTTAGGTAGATACCAGACATATAAACCATCAGAACTCATGCTAAAAAGCAAAACAACAACAACAAAAAAACAGAGTAAACAGTATGTTTCAGTTGTTCATTTGTGCATAACTGATGCTAAACTGTTCTATGCTTTGTGTAAACATATATTTGGCATATACATTTTATGTGAATTAAACATGCTTGTCTGCAAAACCATTTCAGTGTGATGCACTTACATTATGAATGTAGTACTACATAAAGATACTTGTTATTTAAGATAAAGCAATAGTACAACATTAATATAAAGATATGCAAGATGAATCATCATATAAATTATATTATGCAATTTAAAGATGACAAAGTATGTTATGTAGTGACGATATGTGTCACATATGTATTATTTATTAAGAATCATGTAAATGTATGTAATGTAATATGTCAAAAATAAAACAATAATTTCAAAAATGACTGTAGTACTATCACTGTGCATGACATCTACAGAACATGAAGTGTGATAGAGCAAACCTAAACATTCCCATAGGCATTTGGTTGACCAAAGTTGTCCTTCTAAAAAAGCAATAAATGTTTTTCCCATACACTCATACTCATTTATCTTTTTCAAGAAATTGTCCTTGACTAGAATGTGAACATTACCATCCAACACACAGTTGATGATAAGACATTGTTTGTGCAGTTTATAAACAAGTACTGACACCATTCCATCTGCCTTTGATATCTGTTTTGATATGGTTCTTTCCCCAAACAAAATAAAGAAGTAACCTTAGATGGACAGTCAACTGTCAACTTCCTTGGGACCACATCCTGTTTTTCTCTGAGTGGAACTTAACATTTTCCTAATGGGTGTTTGGACAGCTATGTGTGACAATCTCAGTTTTCATTGTCCTGTTGTGAGAAACGACCAGTGGATGGAGATTTTTATTCTACTCCTGTCTCTCACTCATATATATAAATACACAAAGATATACATGCAGAGTCCTTGGGATGCATCTACAAGAGGAAGAGTAGGCTGGCGTCCTATACAGCTCAGTGTAGTGTACTAGTCCCTGGATTTACTGTGGAGCTGCTGAATCCATCCATGGCCATGACTGGTGGACCGTCAGGAAGGAAATGGAAATGCCCCTTTAGCCAGATGCAAAATGACTGCATTGTTACCAGACTATACACCCCTACTCTGTGGGATGTGCTATTTTCATAATTGGACATATTTCATGGCTGAAACAGACATTGGAAGGTGCACAGGATGTCCCACCTTTTAGGGTAACAGCATCATCTGCTGGGGTCATCCAGAGGTCTCAGTAGATGATATAATCATCTTGAGTCTGGCTACAGGGACATAGCTAAATGCTTCTCTAATTCCTCCTGCCTTGCTCTCCATCAGACACAGAATGGCCATGGAGAGGCTGTTGCAGCTCTACAATAACACCAGGGGAGGGGCTTTGGTCAGTATGAAGTGAAGAAGGGAATACCACATCTATATCAACCAAAAATCAATCAAACAAACAAACAAAAAAGACATATACAGATGGAATTATGCCTACATAAGTCACTAACAAGATGCCAATCTTAGCGTGACTGAGCAATTAAAGTTAACAACTGTCTTTAATCCAAACACTCTCCATCTTAACTCCAAAGCTGTACCTTCTAGAAGTGTTCTGCAGCTTTGCTATTCTGAACTGCAGCAAACAGGCCTGATTCCAGTTGCTAGTTCCCATTAGAGCAGACCCATTCAAATAAACACTTGCAACATGTAAATCCATTTAATTCAATAGGCCAACTCTAGTTGGGACTAGCAATTGAATTTAGGCCATAGGTCACATGTTTTTGTATTTGAAAACGGTTCCTAACAAAACAGGACACAATCCAACACAGAGTTAATTGCATTAAAACAGGTTTGTGTAAATGTGGTTGGAGAAGGAGGGCAGATACACCCCCAAGGCTGAAACAAGTGAGACAAGGGACTTAATTCCTAGGTAGCTAGGTAGCATTATTTTCTTAGGAAAAAATGTTTGGTTCATTTTTTTTCCCTCCCGCATACAACCATGTGATGGATTTTAAATGTGGTAGCTGTTTCTCCTCAAGTTAGCATTTACAGCAGCTGGATAAAATGAAATACTTACGGGATCCTCAAAGGAATCTCATCTTCTGTCTTGAAGCGCCCAGTCCACAGTAGAATTTTTTTGTCAAACATTGAAGGCTTGTGGTCCCCAGGCACTTTGTACATCTTCTCAGCTTAAAGAGCCAGTAGACAAAACATCACATCAGTTTGTCTAGTAAAAACAGTGGAGGAAAGGGGGAAGGCTGCAGCATCAAAGTGTCATTGCACCTCTTCCCCCTTTTCTCTTTACAGTTCTTAGGTGACATTTAGAGTTGCCACACTGAAAATTGGAGGTGGCTTCTAAACTCTTCATGGCTGTGTAGAAGAGAGAATTTCAACATTTTTTGCTTTTCATGCAATCAAGCAAAAAGCCATGCCTGCTGAAATTCCCTCTTCCACACAGACATAAAATGTACAGGATCCCCCTTCAGCTTTAACTCTGGCAACCCTAGATTGGGCAGTGTAACTACACTGGTGTAGATGGTGGCAACAGCATAGGAGGCAGTATGGCCACGGCTGTTGCAACAACAGGGTTGGAGATTGCTGCCAAATCTTTCTCTGTCACGAGAGAAAGCTGTCTGGTCTGCTCACAAGCTGATTGGGAGCCTCCAGGGCAGCTTTTTTCTGGAGATGAAGACAGCTTTCTCTACTCCCCCCCCCCCCATCGTTGTTTGCCTTCAAGTCATTTCCAACTTATGGCAACCCTAAGGTGAACTATCACAGGGTTTTGTAGGACTAAGTGTGTGACACACCCAAGATCACCCAGTGGGTTTCCACAGCTGAGGGGGGGATTGAACCCTGGTCTCTGGGGTCATAGTCCAAGACCATTTCCGCACTAGACTGTTATAGCGCTATTATTCCACTCTCAACATCCTATGGAATCCTGGAGTTTGCAGCTCCGACCGGCCCCTCCCTGAGCTGCAAACCCCAGGATTCCATAGGATGTTGAAAATGGAATAATAGCACTATAACAGTCTAGTGCGAAACGGTCCAAGGCTCAAACCCCCACACCACATTGGTTCTCTAAACCACTCTGCTATCATACTGGCCCATTACAGCAGTGTAGGCACCACTGGGATTCTGGCCTCAGTGGAAAGCAGTGGGCAGAAGATAAAACATGGTGAGTTCTTTAGGACAAGGATCATTTCACTCTTTTGAACCATGGATATAAATCTTCCTAAGCCTTGTGATTAATCTAGAACTCAGAAACGTTACTTTTTGGGCCTGTAACTGCCAGAAACTCCTAGCCAACATGGGTAGGACACTCTGGGGCTTAAATCCTCTCGGCAGCCTCAAACAAAGTAAACCCATTAAATAAGATTTTTTAAAAAAAATCAGGCAGGCCTTTGGCTTATAATTTATATGACAAAAAGAACTTTTAATGGGGTGGTGTTTTTAAACTGTTTTTTATGTTTTCAAAATTTGATTTAATCTTTTTTTTTACTGCATTTTAATTGTGTATTCTCTTAACCTTGTGTATTTTCTACTAAACTTATATTGAACTTTTTAAAACTTTTGTATGAATAATTTTTAAAATTGTATTATGTTTTAAAATCTTTGGAAGCTGCCTTGCATCCTGTGTAAGGAGAAAGTAGGGGATGTAAATTAAAGAAAAAAAATAGCAGAATTGGGAATAACCAAAGGAATTCAGGCCTGGAAGTAATAGCTGAAAAAAAATTCTTGAGTTCTGAATTAAACTATAAGTCAAACAATATGGCAAGAAATATATTCCAGCGCTTTGCTTTTTCTCCCCTGAGCAGAATTAAAGCTCTTGACTTCAAACCTTATCATAGAAGTAGGGAAACTTTGGCCATCCAATTAAGGCTCTTGTTTGAGATGCATAAAACTATTTAACAAATCTACATTCCATCCCTTCATACAACCAAATTACAGAAGACAAAGAGACAACACATTTATAACTCAGTCCTATACCTATCAACATATAGATAAACCTCACTGAATAGTAAGTGGGCATACACAGAATTGTAACCTTAATTATAAAAAGAGTAACCACTGAAGGATTCTAGTACAAATTTTGAGTTAAAACACAAGTTGAGCAGTGTATCAGAGGAAGCTCAGCCACTATAACTGTTTTTTCTACAACCCATATCACTAAAAATGACATCATTGTACAACTTTGGGATTCTGAGAGCTGTCATCCAAAAAAATTAATTTTGCTAAACTCTATCCAAGAAAGAGTCACTGTGGACTACACATTTGTCAAAAAGACCACTAAAAGCAGCACAGCAGCTTTTCAGCTGAGTGATATCACTCCATTTCAGAAGATGCAACGAGCAGCCTACAGAGATAATATTTAGACCATATTTGCAAACATGGTCCTCATGTTCTGATCCTCTTTTATCCCCGTTTGTCTTGGTATTTTCTTCTCATAAAACAAATAACAGACATTCTCTAATTCAGTAAGGGCCAAAGACTGTAACAACAGAGGCAGAGTTTCATTACTCTGAAGCCCTACAGTTTCTGTTATAGGACAAGCATCTTTTTTCAAAATACATTTATGTTCTAATTTTGAGTAACTGCCCTTCCTCTTCCATTTCTGTTATTGCTTATTGCTTTATAAAAATCTGAATGCATTATTGGTATTAATTATGATGCACCATAGTCTGATACGTAAGTTACACATAATTTTTAGCTTTAATTCACTTATGGGCAGCTGAAACAGCATGCTAGTAATTTCTGCACTTGGATGATTTCTCTCTGTTTTGTCTGGGTGATGCTCATCATATTACGGTAACATCAAACATACAGAGGAAAGCAAGAATCATGAATTGGGGACTAGCACTCTAGTTTTTAAAAACTGAGAGTACTGAACAACATATTTTAGAAGTAGGGGGTAGTTAGTGGGTAATCCCTGAGAGACAAGATAGAGAAACCAGAACTTGAAAGTAATTCTCTTAGGGGTATCAGAATCCCCCACAATCTGCCCAAGCTGTCTGGGGCTTGGCGTAGTCTCTTGCTCTGCAACAGACCTTAGCATTACGGAGAAGCTCTCGAAATCCAGAGAGGTTCTCTCTTTCTCCAAGAAGTCTGCCAAGAACACTTTCAAATTACTCACTTGCGCCCTTTGTCTCTGGGTTCGGGTTCTGACCAGTGCAGGAGAGTGCTGTAGAACCCAGGCTTCCAGGTATAAGGGGAGGTCGTCGTGGAGGAATATTGAGCTGCCCTTCAGCCAGGAGGCGTCCAACCTGGAGACGGAGACGTGGCCCACTTGCAGCCAGCATGGCAAGAGCGCTGAAGAACAGGAAGCAAATCCTTCAGCTCCCACAGCCAGCTAGTGTCTAAACTGCAGAAGAGAAGAAACTTTCAGCCTCACACTTTCGGCCTTTATTGACTCTGGGCCCGCCTACCCTGGCCTGGGAACAGCAGCCACTCTTTTCAGTCTCCTTGGTCATTTGCCAGCTGGTCCCCTCACTCCCCCTTCTTGCAAAGCACATCCCTCCTAGGCCACCAGAGGCCTCCAGTGTGTCCTATGTTTTTTTTTTCCAGCTATCCTTATTCCCAGCTCACAAACTGAAGCAATCTCATAGAGTATTTTACCACCACTGGGGGAGAGGACTATTCCCCATCTACTGCAGAATGAAGCTGCTCTCCTTTGCCTTTTTCTCAAAGTACTGCTACATTGAATCCCCTCTGCTTTAGATTGCGATCCAGAGCACACAATACAGAGTAATGGAGTCTACTTCAGAGTAAAGATGTATAAGATTTCACTGTTGGTTTAAATAGGGAAGTTGGGGGAAAATATTGCCCTGATTGTGTTGCTTCTGCTCCAAAATCCAAGAGCTGATACTGCCTCCAGCTGTTCTGCTGGTTGGTGAGAGCCAAGTAAATGTGGACCGAGATTCCAGTGTGCTAGATGGGGATATCTGATTGCTGAAGAAGCTTTGTCCAGATCACAGCTTGGAAATGTGTGTTTTCATACACACATACAATACATATAAATATGAATATATAATATGTGAAATTAATTACACTACCAGGACCTCCTCCAGCTAGCATGGCTAGTGGTGATACTGTGGTGATCACCACTGCTACTACAACCACCACCACCACCACCTCCCAGCTGCCTTTTAGGATAATTTCTTACAAAACACAGCTGGCAACACGCCAAATTTAAAACACTATATAATCTTAAAAGGCAATAGCTGTTTTCTGAATACAACATTAGCCAGGGAAAGCGAGCATTTGTCCTTCAGAAGTGAAGGCAGCATGGGCTCCTGATCTGGCAGGGACAGTCCTGATGAATCCTCTGTTGTCCCCCTAATTCAACTTCTTTTAAAATGGCCCAGTTTCTCTCTTCTCCTCCTTGACTTTCCTCAGTTTACTTTAGTTGCTGTAAACTGAGTTCAACATGCAAAAGTAGTTTGCCCCCAATTTACTCAGCAGTGGGAAGAGAAGAGAGCAGAGTCTTGCCCTTTGCAGTAGGCTCAGGCAAAAGGAAACTGCTGCAGCCTCTCCAAGATCAGGTGTTCTTCCTCATCAGTAACTTCAGCCATCTTGACCACAGTCTGATGTTGCTTGGCCACATGAGGTAAGAGCACAAGAAGAGGAAGTGTGCTGGATCAGATCAAAGGTCTTTAAGTTTGCACAGTGTTCAGCCAGATAACCTCTGGGAAGCCCACAAGCAGGACATAAGGGCAATCTCACGCTCTTATTCATGTTTCTCAGCAAATGGAATACTGAAGGTAATATGTAACCTTTGTGACTAGTAGCTATCAATAGCTTTATCTTCCACAAATTTTACTAAACCCCTGTGACAGCATTCAAGTTGGTTTCTGTTACTGCATCTTGCTAAAAGGGATTGAGATATTATAGTAGGAAACTGACATTAGACACCATCCGATTAGAGAGCCAGTGTGGTATAATGGTTTGGGCATTGGACTACAACCCTGGAGACTGAGACCATTTCCGCACTAGACTGTTATAGCGCTATTATTCCACTTGCAACTTCCTATGGAATCCTGGGGTTTGCAGTTTCCAGAGGGGCTGGCTGGCCCCTCCGGAAACTGCAAACCCCAGGTCCACAGGATGTTGCAAGTGGAATAATACGCTATAACAGTCTAGTACGGAAACAGCCCAGGGTTCGATTCACCACTCAGCCGTGAAAATTCAGTGGGTGACCTTGGGCATGTCACACACCCTTAGCCCCCAGAAAACCCTGTGATTGGTTTGCCTTAGGGTCGCCATAGGTCAGAAACGACTTGAAAGCACATAAGAACAACAACAACCTGATTTGAATTTCTAGTTTTCGCTTATGTCTGAAGCAAATGTGTTTACAGCAAAAACGGGGAAAGGATGGTCATAAGAATGATAAGGTCCCTTCAAGCCAGTGGTTCTCAACCTGTGGGTCCCCGGATGTTTTTGGACTTCAGCTCCCAGAAGCCCTGAGAATTGACCATAGTGGCTGGGGCTTCTGGGAGCTGAAGTCCACAAACATCTGGGGACTCACAGGTTGAGAACCGCTGCTTCAAGCGGTCTTTTGTCCTGCTCTGTGGGCTACATCCAGCAAGCAGCAGCAGCTACTGTCTCTGGCCACAAGAGGGCACCATTCAACAACTTTTGTGATTTTCTGCAGCCATTCTTCAGTCCTGCAGTCTTTTACCATTTTGGTAAATCTACAATACCATTTTCTAGGTTCTGGGACTTAAAAATTGTGGTTGTGTGTGTGTGTGTCTGCATACACACTTTCAGACCACCTATCAATTTATGGTGACCTCATGAATTTCACAAGGTTTTCTTAGGCAATGGATACCAAGGGGTGGTTTTGCCAGTTCCTTTCTCTGAAATAATAGCCTACAGCATGTGGTATTCCTTGGTCTCCCATCCAACTATTGACCAGGGCAGACCCTACTGAGCTTCCAAGCTTGTCTCTGGAGAGATCCTCTTCTGAAGATCAAGTAGAGCCTCCTGGGCCAGACGGTACAGAAGAACAGACTTGCGGACCCTGTGCCCTTGAGGGAAAGGGAAAAGGAAGGGCTGCAGTCCTTGAGCTTCACCCCAAAATGTGGCACTTCTTGAAGGACATACTCTGGGAAGCATATCCCCGCAACCATCCCACTTTCGCAGGGACAATCCTAATTAATCCTCTGTCATCCTGCTTTTTTTAAGATGCTTTTAAAAATGTTCCAGTTTCTCCCTCTCCCCCCACCACTTTCCTTGTTTGCCCCCAGCTTACTTCATAGAATCATAGAATCATAGAGTTGCAAGAGACCCCAGGGGCCATCTAATCCAACCCCCTGCTATGCAGGAACACCCATCAAAGCATTCCCAACAGATGGCCATCCAGCCTCTGCTTAAAAACCTCCCAAGAAGGAGACTCCACCACAATCCGAGGCAGCATATTCCACTACCGGACAGCTCTGACCGTCAGGAAGTTCTTCCTGAAGTTCAAGTGGAATCTCCTTTCCTGCAGCTTGAATCCATTGCGCCTTGTCCTAGTCTCTGGAGCAGTAGAGAACAAACCTGCTTCCTCCTCAACATGACATCCCTTCAAATATTTAAACATGGCTATCATGTACCCTCCTAACCTTCTTTTCTGCAGACTAAATATACCCAATGCCCTAACCCGTTCCTCATAGGGCATGGCCTCCAGACCCTTCACCATTTTGATTGCCTTCCTCTGGACACGTTCCAGCTTGTCGATATCCTTCTTGAATTGAGGTGCCCAGAACTGGACACAGTATTCCAAATGAGGCCTAACCAATGCAGAATAGAGTGGCACCATTACCTCCCTCGATCTAGACACCATACTCCTATTGATGCAACCAAGAATCACGTTGGCTTTCTTGGCTGCCGCGTCACACTGCTGACTCATGTTCAGCTTGTGATCTACCAAGACTCCTAGGTCCTTTTCACAGGTACTGCTATCCAGCCACATGTCCCCCATCCTATACTTGTAACTTTCATTTTTTCTGCACAAGTGCAGGACCCGACATTTCTCTCTGTTGAATTTCATTTTGTTAGCTTTGGTCCAGCTCTCCAATCTGTCAAGGTCATATTGAAATTTGATCCTATCCTCTGGTGTGTTAGCAAACTCCCAGTTTGGCATCATCTGCAAATTTGTTCAGCATGCCCTCCACTCCTTCATCCAAGTCAGTGATGAAGTCATCGATTGCTGTAACCTGAATTAAAAGAGTATAACACAGCAGGGAGGAAAGAAAATAGGAGAGTGGAATTTTGCCCTTCCCAGTAGGCTCAGGCAAAAGCAAACAACTGCAGTGTCTCCCAGCTTGTCTATTCTTGTCTGTTCTTCCTTTTGCCATCTTGACCACCTTCTGATCTTCTTTAGCCACACGTGTCAGTTTTCAACTGTGAAACATCAACTAGAGGGTTTAGGGATGTATTGTGCTTTCTCTGTGCACAATGTGGCTTTCTGGGTTCCACGCAGACTACTGGAGATGACATAGTTGCTTTTGATAAGGAAAGGGAAGATCAAATTCACCTGAGTACTCCTTAAGAAAATAATTCTGAGAGATCTTTTTTTTTAAAGCAATTATTTAATTACCACTCAGCAGGTTATTCATTTAAGTGTAATTGCCAGATTTTTGCCCATGAAATGCAAAAAAAAAAAAAAAAAAAAAAAGACATTTAATATTTGTTTCAGACCAGAAATATTTCACTATAAAAGAAGCATGTTTTAGAGGGGAAGGCTTCCTCCTCAATGGGTGGGGAATGACAAAAGCCCGTGAGAGAAACAGCCATTGCTAAGTAAGGATGGGGACTTAAAAGTGTAGACCTTCACAAATGTAGGCTTTCACAGTGATTAAGGCTGTTTCCGCACCACACTGTTAAGAATGCAAATATTCCACCTTCAACATCCTATGGAATCCTGAGATTTGCAGTTTAGGGAGAGGCCCTTAGAATTCTCAGCCAGAGAGCTCTTTGGCCTCAGGAAATGACAAACCCTAGAATTCCACCAAAAAAAAAAAAAAATTCCCAAAGATGACAATTGTCCATTCCCCAAATGGTAAATTCTCCCTCCACTCAAAACCTTTGTTTTCAGTTCTAAATTAGCCAAAAATAGTGTCTAGAACCTATGAATTATTTCATCCGGTGTGTCTAATCCATAAGGATGCTTCACTGGGGAGATATGAGAATGATAATTGCTCCATGCCCTCTTCACCAAGTTGGCCAACTCAGCTCTGTATCATCTGGCCAATGGTCTTCCTAATTGCATTTCTAGCCAATATGTTACTGTACTTGTTTCTCCATATCTGTAAACACAGGAATGGTATTTAAATTTGTATTATGAGTCCCTCAGGTCCTTAACAACATTTGTCCTGCTTATATTTGAGTCCTGTTAAAAATACCTGATCATTTGTAAGTGGTATCATTAAGAAAAAATAAAACTTGAGATCCTGTACATACTAACTATGTTCTAAATGCCAGTGACTATAGTTGCTCTTCCGTTCCATGAACATGTTTAAGGTTTAAATATGTTGCTTATATTGTTAACCCAATGTACTGATTTTCAAGGTATCTTCTGGGCTTCCTTCAGGCTCTCCAAAATGAATTTGATCAGCAGGATCAATAATGACAAGCAAGCTCTGCAGAAATGTTACCAAACTCTACTAATCTTCCTCTGTAATGCATACCCACAGGACAGAATTTCTATCAGCTGCACTTTTAGTTCATACAAAGCAGAACTATGTGCTGTGTGGACACACGTTCTATAGTTTCCCACAGGTATATGACACTTGACAAAACAATGGGCCTTTCAGCACTGCGCTGTTATAATGCCATTATTCCACTTTCAACACCCTATGGAATCCTGGGGTTTGCACTTTAGGGAAGGCTTTTAGAATTCTCAGCCAGATTGCTCTTTGGCCTCAGTAAACTACAAACCCCAGAATTCCACAGGATGTTGAAAGTAGAATAGCACTATAACAATGTAGTGGGGAAACGGCCAGTGGAAAGACAGATCTTTGCCCCCAAAGGGGCTTTAGGCTAGAATAGGCAGAAGGGAGCCAACAAAGGTGATGGCAATGGAAGTTCAGGTAAATAAAGAAATTAACTATTATTCCAATTACAAGCACAGAAGGATATTTAGAATGGTATGAACACATCCCAGTAGCACCCAAAGATTCCATACTAGGAGAGGTGCAGAATTGATGTTGGAATCGTTCCATGAAAGTAAAAACTGAAAATCAATGATTCAGATGTATGCACTCAAAAATCTGGGTTTCCTGTAGAAATCCAGATTAAATGTGAATGTTGCTGGCCTTGGCTGGTGAGTAGTATGGGTGACTGGAAAGCAAATGAAGAGCAAGGGCATGACTTTCCCTCTCCCCACTCCCCTTGAGAAGAGAGAGGACCATATTGGTTTAATTATCATTCATAGTAAGAAACAGTTCTGGAGTTGGAGAAAGATATACAGAATGCTATCAAACCTGAAACCTCCTAAGAGCTGCTTCTAATGTGTAGTACAGGTTCAGCTCTGGAATATTGTCCTAATTTCCAATGATGAAACAGGGCTATATATTCTTATCACATTTCAGCAGTTTCATAGCTAGTATTCTGAAGCTTCTGTTTCCTCACCTAGGTAACTGGTGGCCCACCAGAGATTGTTGAAATATACCTCCCATTATCCTTAACCAGCATAGCCAGTGGTGGAGAATTTGCAGTCTAACAGCACCTGAATCCCATTCACTCTCATTCTTGGTGAATGTAGTCATTCTAAATGCATGTAGTTTATCTGTGCAGGAGGAAGTAGAGCAGCAATAAGCATGCCAGTTCATCCCTCTTCTACCGTATCCTTGTCTTTCTGGGGAGGGTGAGCCTGGAGCAGGGAGCTTCTTGTATCCTTGGTGGCTCTCCTTGCAATCTAGATTGCTGGAAGGCCAGGGGTCTGACTTTCAGAGAACCTCTAAGGATAGAGAAGGTGCTAGGAAAGCCAGCATGTTCACCCCTGCTCTCCTTCCTCCCACATAGAAGCTACACACATTCTAAATTGAGTCCACTTGGCTCAGGTCATTGATAAATGTGACAGAAGCTTATTTCTGGATGTTTGTAGTTAGGCTTTGTCTTCATTTGTTTCACTCTCACCCCAGTCCATACCCACTTCTCCTCCTGACAGAAGACCCATCTGTCTTCAAGCATGGTGCTGCTTACCTTTCTTGTCAGTCAGATGCTTTTACTGTGCTCTTCCTTAACTTCCTTTTGCTTGTCTGGCCTCATGAAATTCCTTGATTCTTCAATATTACCTTTTTGAGATGTACAGTTTTTAAATCCATTCTTGAGTTTAAGGGTGAATTTTACAGCAGATGTCCAAGGTGCTAAACCTAATAAAGGGTAGGGTTCAGGACCTTGGAGAATTCCTTGAAAGCCACCACAAGCCACTGCTTATGCTTCTCCATTGCATTTCCTATTCCACAGGCTGAGTGCTACCTTCAGTTTCTCCGGGCTAAAAAGACACTTCACCTAAAGTTACTCTGAAGCAGCTGTAGTTCTGTGAGTGGGAGGCTTTCTGTTAACAACAAACAAAATTCTTAGGCCCTCACAGAAAGTATCCTGGAAGAGCATAATTTTAAAACTTTATTTTTAACAGTAGTTTAAATATATTCTTCTTTTTATAATGAGAAGACTTCTGTACTCACAACATCCATTCCAACATTGCAGTAGGAAGTCAGTTGCTACAAAAGAAGACATTTTACTGAAATGGTCACTTTCAGAGAAACTTGAAACCACAAACACAGGTAAATGTCCAAGAGTCCAGCTTCCAATGGCAAAATGCTTAACACTGAGATATTGGTAACAGTATTTACAAACAAATATTTACAAACACACACATATATATACACATATTATTTTCTAAAGGCTCAGAGATTACAGACATAAGTACAGTGCAAATCCTAGACATATCTTCTCAGAATTAAATTCCATTGTGTTCAAGGAGGTTTACCATCAGGTATAGAACTGCAGCTGTGATCTCACAAAGTTTCTTCAAAATCACAGATGAAAATCATGCTGCTCTCCAGCTTTTGTTGGACTGCAATTCCCAGCATTTCTAACCATTGCCTATGCTGAGAGTTACAGTGCCACAACATCTAGAGAGCTCCATGAATTTTGCCCCAGTTGTAAGCATAAATTCAAATTATATGAGTTATAATAGAGCCCTAAATGAAACAACTAGTTAAATGTAACCAGTTATGAGCAAATTAGTTACCCAAGGGAGGCCTGATAAACTTTCAAATCTTGGAAACAAAAGTTAATTAGTTTCAATTAGTTATTTCCTTAAGTAACTCCACAACCACAAGTAAATTTGCTGCTTAACAACACTCGCTATTCCTGTGATCCAAAGAATAAGAGATTTGTTTTGTTATTTATTGCAAAAGGTGGTCTCTAGAGGAGGAGAATGGCTAGAGAGCATGGAGTTCTTTGCAAGTGGAGATGGGAATGAGTGAATTTGGACGCCCTGGCCCTTGCTTGCAAAACATGTGCCGTGTTATTTATCATTGCAGACCATGCTTGGAGAGGAGGTAAGAGGAGAAGTTAGTGAAGAAAATGCTATCTCTATGCTCAGAAGAACTAAAAATATTTCTGATTAAGAATTCTTCATCCTACATTCATCAACTGCTCTTTGTAGCCACAGATCACTGCACTTCATTTTTGCAGTGTCCTCTAAGCAGAATGAATGTATCACTCCTTATTCACCTTTTAAAATCCAGGCAAACAAGCCATGCCAAAGGGTATTTGAAGGATGAATGAACAGCATACATGCTAGTAGGGGTGATTGTGGGTGGAAAATAAAAAGATGGAGAGATCAATGACAAAACTTAGTTCAGTGGGTTGTTAAATTCCATGCTTTAGGATAGGCTTTTCCCAACCTGATCATTTCCAGAAAATGGCATTACCGATTCCCCCATCCCCAAGCATTTATACTCCAACAGACCAGGAAAGTGGCAGGTTAGTCAGGCCAGTTGAAGACAACAAATAGTACTTTTGAGGGAGCAAGTAACCAAAGGGAACACTAGTAAGCAAACATGACAACGCCTTACAGCCAATTCTCTATAAATCCTTTTGTTTCTTTCTAAAGTAATAAATTAGGTAAATAAATAATTAATGCAGTTCAACAGATTCAGCCATTCTAGTTGTTTACGTTAACAGCAATTAATTAATTTCTGTGTTCCTAATGTTCACCACTCATGAACTGATTTTCATTAATTTCAAGTTCTGAATAAGGAGAGTGAAGATATTCCCAGTCTCATACCCTCCATAAATGAGTATGCAATTTGCATCATCCCCAGCCATCATGGTCATTAGATTTACTGGCTCAGTTGGTCGGTATTGTAGTTCATATTATATGTAGGATGGCAGGTTGTGAAAGCTGGTAGAAAGGTCAACCTTTGTTGACCTTTCCAAGACATCATTCTTTATTCTTATTTACTTCACTGAGGTCACTACTTCACCCTATTATTGCCTATACAGGGCTACTGATGAATTAAAATCAGATTTACAATATGTTATTCTAGCTACAATAATACAGATGCACTCAGAAAATAATCTGCCTGTCCAACAGAGATGACCTCAATATGTTGGATATATTTTAGCACACAGTTACTTTCCAACATATTATATATGAGATTTTTTGTGAAATTAATTATATTTAGACATGAGTAACTGATTGTTTAAAAATAGTTCAACTACCCTGGACTTATGCATATGAACGAAAAATCAGAATTAATATCCAAATGTTATTTGTGCACTTGGGAGGAAACATTGAATTAGAAACAAATCAATACACATTACTGCAGACTAATGGTGCAGCTACTTCAAATGCAGAACCTGCTTCATGACTGTTTACAATGAGACTGCACTACCATTAGGTATCTGAAATGCCAGACTGTATATTGTCTTTTAATTGTAGTTTCTTTTAAGGGCATTTACTCTATTTTGCCTTTAATAACGATGATTCATTCTGTGCCATGATGGAGAAGTATATAGAATATTTCTCTGCTGTTGTAGGGTGTGCCAGTAAACTGTCCATTTGAAAACTCTAAACAAACTTCTTTTTCCCCATTGATCACAGTTCAAAGCATTTAAAATTCATTTAAATCAGTGCAACTCAAAAACGCCTTGGCTGTAGGGGGTAAGAAAGAAAAACAAGCCTCATCTGCCAGCATATATCCCCTTCTGCCAGCTAAACTACTTGTCAGCTATCAGGCCTTGTTCCACCAGCAGATCTCATAAATCTTCCAGCAGAGGCAAAAGTGTTCAGCTGGCAATGATCTGCAAGCAGAAGAGCCAAATGAGGGGTGGAGGAGGCATGAGGTAAGAGAATAGCTGAGTTTTACCACATCCACATCTCCCCTACAATCCTGGCACAAAATCACACCAGGGCAAGGATAGTCTTGAGTGATTTCCTTGGGCTGTGAGTGGTATGGATTCAGCACAGCGTCATCCAGTCTTATGTCACCTCAGTTTCCCTTTGGCCAGTTCACATTGTTTTCAAAATCATTGTGCCTAAGTGTGTTTTGCTGTATGTGAACTTAATTTGGAGCATGTTTAATTCTGTCCATGTTCATGTACCATGTTTGCTCAGTGCTGTGATGTTTCTAGCTTTAGAAGCATCTGGATAAAGGCTAGATAATGCAGTGGCAGTGCAGGTTTATAGGGAAGCTTTCTGAACCATAGGTTGCTACAGCTTTGTGTCTGATTGTTTTGCAGTTCCTGTCTGCCTGTAGCGGGGATGTGGTTTCCAAAATTGGTTTGCAAATGAGAAGACAACCTTAGGAATATATTTTCTTTCCTCCTGTTTCTGATACAAATTCCCTTTCCCTTTGCTTGTTCTTTCTTAAATTTTAAAACCAGATTTAGTACTGTGTACTTGCACTACCAGAACCAGCATGGTATAATGGTTTGAGTGTTGGACTATGACTGTGAAGACCAGGGTTCAAATCCCTGCTTGGCCATAGAAACCCACTGAGAGACCTTGGACAAGTCACATTCTCTGAGACTCAGAGGAAGGCAAAGGCAAATCCTCTCTGAACAAATCTTGCCAAGAAAACCCTAGTAGAGAATCACCTTAGGGTTGCCATAAGTCAGAAATGACTTGACAGCACACAACCACCACCACAACACTTAAGCAACAAGATTCCTTCTTTGTGAAGACCAACAAATCCACTTCAAGTTCTGGTTTCAAATTTAGGAACCAAGGGTAGCACTAACCACTATGAGTTGTGGTGTACAAGTAATACTAAACCACCCTTAATGCAGATAAAGGGAACTAAGGGGGAATTTGTGCTAGGGAAAAGGAGGAGAAAGGAGAAGGGAAATGGAAGGGGAGGAGGAGGAAACCATTCAGCCTTCAGATTGGCTCTCAGTTTGCAAACCACTGTTTAATGGGAGGCAGTGTTATATTTTTTTTCCAGGCCTACATCTTTTGTGTGCTAACAACAGTGTTTAGGGCAGATAGAAGAAGAAGAGATCTAGCATAGACAGAACACTGTGGCCCAACAGAGCTCTCATCCTGTATCTTCATATGCTAGAAAGTCTTCTCCTAGGTATTGTTGGCCCTACTACATTCATGGCTTGTACTTCCGATTTTTTCTCCCTGTACCCTGATGCTTGGGAGTGGCAGGTACCATTCAGCCAGTTTTTCTCACTCTTAGCCTTACAACAAGCCTCTGAGCTGGGCATTGGAGGCGTTTCAGTCTTTGAGTCCAAAGAGCTTTGGTTGACACTGAGGCTCCCTGCGCTTTTGGATGAATAACTATAAAGCATTTTCAGAAAGGCTGATTTTGTATTTGCCTCTTGCTTATAAAGTATGATGTAGCACTTGGGAAAGAATGTACAGCACAGGATCCCATAGTTGGATATTAAAATGACAATGATTTCAACAGCTGGCAAGTACTTGCCAAAGGTAGTTGTGTAGACTGGGATAAATATAATCCAGGCAATGAAGTAGATGAGCATGCCAAATGTGATGAATTTTGCTTCATTGTAATTTTCAGGTAGCTTCCTGCCTTTAAAGGCACAGATGAAACAGATGAAAGCCAAAAGAGCAATGTACCCTAACATGATCCCCAGGGCCACAACTGAACCCTCATTGCATTCCAGGATGATAACCCTCCGAATGGAGAAATTCTCCTCCACAAAAGGACTTCGAACTGTGATCCAGACAACACAGATCAAGACTTGAATCCCAGTGCAAAATGACACAATGGGAACCGGTTTGTAGAGACCTTTGAGCAACTTTTGCAACTTGGGGTCAAAACTGAAGGCCAGTAAAATTTTCAGAGACTTCATCAAAATGCATGAAATGCAGAGGGCAAAGCTAATGCCAAAGAGAGCTTGACGGGTTTTACATTTGTAGGCTTTGGGCTTGCCAATGAAAAACCCTGTGCTAACAAAAGTGAGGAAATGACAGAGGAAGATAACATAGCATACTGTTAAGCCACCTGATGCCTTTACAACCGGAGTGTCCACGTTTCTTGTAAATATTATGATAATGGCACAAATCAACACTATCCCAAAAATAGAGAGAACTATTAACAAAATTGCAAACCAGTCGTTCCAGTTGAGGTATTGAACCATCTTTCTGTAGCATGTTGAACTGTTCACAGGAGCCCAGTGGGTTCTGTTGTTGCATAAAATGCAGTAATCCATATCTACAGAGAGAGAGAGAGAGAGAGCGCTCTTGGTAACTATAAATAGATGTTATTAGAAAGCTTACAGAAATTGAACTTCGGCCCATTATAAAAAATTCATTTTGCCCTGGGAAAGTGTTTAGCCCCAAGGAAACCATTGGTAAATCATCATCATTACTACCACACCATAATCTTAATAATATGTTTACAAACTGCTCAGTATCGTACTTTCTGAACAAATACACACAGAGAGACACTGCAATATATTATATATAATATTATAGGTAATGACAACAGTATTGTAATTGTATTAGTAATATTTAGTAATATAATACTAAAATATAATATTAACAATTATAATATAGTAATATAATATATATTAGTATATTATTATTATGCAAAGCTGTTATACTGAATAATTAAATATTCTTTAGGTTATAATTAGCAGCTGACATTCAGTGAAAAACATATAGCAGAATTGTTGGTGTTCCCATAGCCCATAGAATGGACATGCTCTTCATTCTTCTAAAACCTTAATTCATTTTAGTGTCTGATTTACAAACCTGTCTGGTTAGTGTAGTAATTTTCAGGGCAACTGATACACTCATAGCAGCAGGTATGTGGGCTTGCAGAAACTTTTTTCACCTGTCCTGGTCTGCATTTTGTAGAGCATTTGGACTGAACATTCTGCAAGGTCAGAAAGACAAAGAAAGAAAAAATCTTGATGTTCCAACCAGAATTGTCTGCTAGTTGCATTTTGCATATTTAAAAACGATCAACAATTTTACTCTGTAATCTGGCCCTTTTGCTCTGCACCGTAAAACAGTATAATCGGTCTTATACCTGGTCAATCTAATTGTCCATCTGTCCAACCAGGAACTGTCTATTTGCTCTGAATATCAGTGATTCTTATTTACAGCAATTCTGCTGTCCAGTAATAATAAATTATCTGTGTGGTATACAGAAAAATAATAGTAAACCATAAAATATGAAAATAGAGAACTAATATAAAATTAAACACAAGTAAAAACACTACCAGACAAACAAACAGAAACAATGGTGGCCAAGATCTAGAAAGTACTACAACATATTTTCAAAAACAAAAATGACTGAATTTTAGAACAGCATGAATTTGAATAGGCAGGCCTGGTTTGGACAGATGTTCCACAATTGCAGTATCACTACTGAAAAGGCCTTTTCCTTAGCAGTACTGTTGAATTATGGTCCTTTCCAGCTACACCTCTGAAGCCACATTTCTGTCTTGGAAAAAAAAAAATGGTGCCACTGCAATACATGTATCTTTACCTAATATGAGCAGTACTCTCATTTAAATCTATGTCACCAGAAAAAAATAGCTTGTAAACAGCTTATATAGGGCCTAAATACCCTAAAGGTCTCTGAAGTGCTGAAAGATATATGTTTGCCACAACACATGATTGTTCTCACTTATTTATTTTCCATTTAACATGGCCTGTCTGATTAGTTATTAAAAGATAAACATGGGGTTAATTTGCTAATCTGATTGCCAAGAAACACGGTTCTAATGAAATCTTCCTGTTGTTGGAGGAAAAGCCAGTTCATTACAGGGAATATCATATCCCTTAATATCTAGTTTGACCCTGAGAAAAGTCATGCACCAAAATGTCATCAGCAAGGGGGCACACAGTTTTGTTTCTCATTTCCTCTGACTGGTCTCAGAGAGGCTAGGGGAAACTTAAACAGTTTTCTGAAGAAATGTTGTGACTGGGGAAAGCAACTGATGTAGAAACAGAATGAGACTAGTATTGAATAGCTTTGCACCCGCACTGAAAGACACAGCTGGCAGGGGTGCAGTGGGGAGGGCAGTCTCCTGAACCCTGAACTATTATGGAAGCACAAGTGACACGACTTACCAAGCCTGCTTTATCAGCTTCAGCTGATGTACCATCTGTGTGCTTTCTTGGAAAGAGTGGACATCAGTACAGCAACTCAAGCCCTAGTTATAGCCATACTAGACTATTGTACAGCAATGCAGTCTATACAGTGTTGTATTTAAAGATGGCTTGGATTATTTAGCTGACACCAAATGCAGCTGCCCATTTGTATCAAGGATCTAAGCAATTAGAGAACATAAAATATTCTTTCTGTACCAGCTGCACTAATTGCCAGTGTGTTCTAGAGCAAATTGAAAGTGCTGGTGATCACCTTTAAAGCTGTAAATCTTGTGGAACCAAATTATTGAAGTGCCTGCTGCACCCACATAAACCTGTGTAAAAGTTGGAATCAGTCATAGGTTTGGTGGCACAAGCAATAGGGCCTCTTCTGAGATAGAATACCTTACCAAAAGAATGATTGCATCTGAAGAAGTAGATGTAAGTCTACAAAAGCTTATGTTACCATTTTTTTTTCTCTCAGTCTCAAAAGTTGCTATAAGATCCCTGATCCAGGGGATCCACACTGATCCAGACTAACACTGATCCAGACTAATGTCTTTGAATCTTATTGTACAAAGTATGTGCGGCTTCCTCAATGCATGTTCCAGTCCATGTGCTTTCCGTACATATGGCTGTGCATGAAACTGAAGACTGAAATTAAGAATCTATGTATGTTCTGTGAGAATATATTACCTTTAAATTCATGAACTCATTTTCATCTTCTTCATCTGCAAAGATGAAGTCATCCTTCTCTAGATCATACTCTGCCATGTTGGTAATCACCATCCGTCCATCGATTTCCTTCCAGAGTAGGACATCGTAGCCTGTGTTAATGTCTCCATGAGAGTCAAAATAGACCTCCCTTTCATTGTCAAAGAATCTTATCTCTTTAAGTTCTTCCAGCAACTGCAGTGAGGAAAGTGAATAGTGATGCAAATCAGTGTTATTTATGGAAGAAGGTAACACACAACATTTACACATTATTCTAATTTCAAGGCTAGCTCCAATTTTAATCCAGCTAGTACAGACTCACTGACATAAACAGATCAATTTGTTTCAGTGGATTCACTCTAATTCAGAAGTTTGCTTTGTAACTGTGTTTCCTTATCTGTAAGAAAATTGCTTACTGAGGCCACCACTTGTAGGGTTATTGTATGGGAAACCAGAACTGTATCTATTGGGGATACACACACATACATAAACACACACATCAGGCAACCAGAAATGAATATCATAAAGAATTTTTATATTGACTTCACCCATAGAGATTTTGATATAGCTGACCTCATCTTTAGCCCTTTTCGCACAGCATTTACCATGCGAAAGGGCCCCTCAAGCATTGTGAGAATTGAGGAGCGGTCCACACGACACACTCACAATTGCACGATGCTCCAGGGTCTGGCAGGCGCTGCTTGAGCACTTTCTCATTTTCAGCTTTAAGCTGAAAATGGTGCATGATCACACATCACTCTGGGGCCCTGCGCACATTTGCCCTGCTTATGGAGCTCCAGAGATGCAGTGTTCACGCTTCCTGCCCCAGTGCAGCCTGGGAAACTCCCAGGCTGCACTGCGGAAGGAAGAGGTGGGGCTCTCGTGCGAGCAGCTGGCAGCTGTGGAGCTGAAGCAACGGGGATGCGAGAGCCTCTCGCTGGAGTCTGTTCGTGCGATCCCCACACCCCAGTGCCGAGAAGAGGTGAGTTGCGGAAAGGGCCTTTGTGCTAATGTGGTTTACGCTCAGATTCAACCTTCCAGAATGCTAGGAATGGCCAAATTCCATTTCCCTTTTCAATTCAGACTCTATTATGAACATGAATAGCAGCCTTCAAAATTGATTGCGAACCAATTTCCCCACTGAGAAATAACAGCTGTTAAAAAAAACAAAGGAGGAATCTTAGGTAAATTCAAGGTTACCTATCAATGTTCAAATTCATGTTCTCTTTACATGTTTCCTATTTCTAAAAGAAAGCCCAATTGTAGATCTTACTGGATTTGATTGATTCATGTACAGTTTATCCCACCATTCCTGTTCTATGGTTAAGATGGCTCACATGGTCCTTCTCTCACCACTTTGGTCTCACACAGTTCTGTGAAGTAGGAGAGGCTTGTAGTTCATCACTGATCCAGGATCATCAGCTTGGAGCTTCATAGTTAAGATATGAGTGCAGATCTTTCCTGTCTTAGTTCAACATTCTAATTACTATCCTACATTAGTTAACATTATAGTGTGGTTCCCATTTAATTTAAAATACCTAAGATTTATTTTTAAGAAGTGCCCTCAAGTCTAATTTCATGAGCATTTTAAAAAGCACAACAAATTCAAAATTAAAATGCATATTCACCACAACCAATACCCAGGGCTGGGTACACATTTCTAGTTACTGGATCTGGAAACATCTGCTTGACAGGAAGGGTTGGGAAGAAGTATGCGTCAATGTGTGTTCCACTCTGGATTGAGAACTGGGAATTTACACAGGTAAAACTGCAGACTTGAGTACCAAAAGAAAAGCACTGATACCATCCTATCTGAAGTGGCCAGTTTGGTAACAATGCCAGTTAAATCAGTTTCAATTTCAGGTTATAACACAACAAAATGTGGGAAAAGCAAAGGGACGAATGCTTCTTCAAGACACTGTACACAGTTGTTACCCTGTTTACTGGGGGTCCCACGAGGGACACCTAAATGTGCTCAACTATAGGTGGGAAAAATTAGCTCTGAGCACTGCTTTAGCATTACAAGAGGCAGGGTAACTTAGCAGGATCTTTAACCCAATGTCTACGGGGTCAGGCCAGTCAAGGAGCAAACCCTTTTGAAAGGATAAATGAGATCTTTTATTAAAATACAACTAAACAGTGTATGCAACACATTCACTCAGATAACTATAGAAAATGAAGGTGGGAGTGGGATAGAGGGATTTTCAGAGGGATAGTTGAATCGGGTGATATGAAACCTATCCTGAAGACCAGAAGAATAGAGAGCGATGCTGGGGTTCGATGTGGCTCAGCACGTGGAGCTGAGGGGAGGCTCACCAAGCAAAGCGGCAGCAAGGTGGTTAGGAACTTGGGAGCGATCCGAGGAGGGTTTTTATAGGGAGAAATGTGACTGCAGGCTATGCCGTACTTGGTGAGAACAATGGATTTCAGGTGTGAGACAAAGCCTCAGAAAGGTAAAAATTTAGCATGATTGAGTTAGGTCCAAATCGACAAAGGAGTAGCCAGTATGCAAATACGCGATGCTGGACAGTTGATAGTTCAGCTTAGTCAAGTTACCTGCTCGGGACAGGGAGTCCTTTGTAGGTGGTGCGCATACATAATAGGGTGTTTGCTGGGAGGTCTCCTGAAGCTGCAATCTGGCTATTTCTGGCTTGCCTGTATTGTTTAGGAATATTGCAGCAATCAGTCGCCAAGCCTAGTTTCGTGCTTGTCCGGGGGCCTCACAAAGACATGGAGAGAGGTAGTGGAAGAAAGCCGAATTATTGATATCAAAATGATATCTTTATGCTATCGCCAAGACGGCCTAGAAGCTGCAGTAACACAGTCTAAGAACTACAGAAATCACTGTGAACAATAATTTGAGAATTAGAGAAACAACTAGAAATAATAGCCCTCAATAGAGTAGATCAGACTAGCACCAGATAGATTTCAGCACCTGCCAAGTAAGCTAGTAAGCACTCCAGTCTTTGAGTCACCTATGGCAGTCTCTCCCAACCTGATGCCCTCTAGATGTGTTGGACTGCCTTTACATGGCCATTTCTGCACTACATTGTTACTTATAGAGCTATTATTCCACTTTCAACAACCTATGGAATCCTGGGGTTTGTAGTTTAGGGAGGGACATTTAGAATTCTCAGCCATAGAGATCTTTGGCCTCAGGAAACTACAAATCCCAGAATTCCACAGGATGTTGAAAGTGGAATAATAGAACTAATAGAAGCGTAGGGCAGAAATAGCCTATGCTAGCTGAGAAAGATGAGTGATGCAGTGAATGCATCTGAAGGATACAAGATTGGAAAAGGTTGCATTCCCACTCTTGTAAAAGCCA